>OENG01000006.1:3796839-5043351 GCA_900239735.1 Blumeria hordei DH14
ACGGGGCGGTTGTTGAGGTACATCACGTCTAACCAGGATCTCGTAATTGAATTCATGGTCGTCCTTAAGGGTGAATTTGAATCGTCTCGGTGCGTGCTGTGCATTTGACAGTGATGACAGGACTTGGCAATCATCTCTAAAGTCCCTTTATCGACATCGTCGTGACCAGCCTTTTCCAAAAGTTGGTATAGGCGGTTGGTCGCTGGGTGCCCGAAGCGGCGGTGCAGGCGCCGTAGTTCGATTTCGGAAAGAAAGACACCTGCGTTCTCCGTTTTGCTTAAGAAGAACCACGGGTGGCCCCATTTGCGGATCACCGGGATGGTCTTCTTGCCTCGAATGAGTTCGTCCGTAGTGTTGTTGAAATAAACTCCAAGGCGGTCCATATCGGCAAGGCACAACAGGAAGGGTGTAGGCGTGTCGAGCACGTGGAACTTAGTTGTTCCAATTGGTGTCTCAATTGTGACAGTACCAATTGAGGTCGTCGTTGAGCCTTTTCCGAACCGGATTGATGCCTGACCAGCAGTTGATTCATCCATTTGGACTGATGGATCCTCACGCTGAAGCGCGAGATACTGCTCTTTGCCAGCAGTGGAGACTCGTGCAGCGCCTGTATCAGGAAGGATACCTTGGAATCTCATCTTCGAGTACCGGTCTTGAATCATGAATTGAGTGCGGGGACGTCTGAGTTGTTCGTGCGAAAGACATCTTCGCCGGTGAGCTGGTGCAAGAAAGCCTGGTTAGTGAGGTATTGACAAGTCTCGACTAAGAAAGTATCAGATTCATCGTACTCTTCATCATCATCAGACTTTTCGTCCTGGGGCAACTGCTGATTCATCTCATGACCTTCGTAGTCGGTCAGATAGGTTGCGAAGTCGTCTATAGTGGTACCAGTGAAATTGCAGTGGGCGACGTACGCGTTGCGGGACTTGCGGCGTTCTTCGTCAGTGTGCTTAGTTGACCAGCATCCTTCTTTGTGGCATACGAAGCACTTCTTCTTCCAGTCACGGGGTCGAACGTCACGGCGGCCTCCTCGACTTTGTTCGCGGGGGTCGTCACGACGGCTTCCTCCTCGAAAGTTGCCTCGGCCCCTTCTGCTGTTATTGTAGCGGCGGTCGAGGTAATACTGGCCGTCTTCGGCATCATCCATTATCATCTGTTGAGTGGAGACACGGCTCATATGCGTCTCAATTGATGAACGCATGTCTGAGAACAGTTCCTCACACAGTTTGGCTGGCTTGAATAACGCGTGTTCAAGTTCGGGTACTCCTCGGCATGCTTTGATCACAGCAGTGCGGAGGTTGGCTTCACCGGCGTAGTCTGGACCAAGTGCGCGTTGGCACAGTTGGAGCTTGTCCAGCAGGGTCTGTAGGACTTTGTGCATGTTCTTTTCGGTCGACTCTTGACGCATTTTATTGAATGTAGTACTGGTCCAATCGGTGTAGTAGTAGTGGTGATTGACCTCGGTGTCAAAGTGTGTTTTTATTTTTTCATACGCCGCGGCGAAGGTGTCGTCCCGATTGATGTAGTGAAGGTAGTAGGCTTCCGCTCGTCCAGTGAGGATGCGAGGAAAAACGGCGTGGAACTGCTCTGGGCGAATCTCGGCATGGTAGCAGATGTTAAAGAACATGCGGAGTTTATCTTCTAGTAAATCATATGGCTCGCCGGTGTACTTCTTCTTCCGATCGAATGTCTTGACAAATTGTGAAGAAATGTTAGGATCGAGGCGCGCGTTGGGAACTGGGCGTGGAGGAAGTGTACTGTACGGATCGTACGAAGAGATTCGGTTGAGGCATGTACTGCATCTGCACCGGGTAGGGAGCGTATGGTGCTCGTGACCATGATTGTTGCGGCGGCGGCGGCGGGAACGGCGTTGTCTGGCTCGGCAGCGTCGTACCTTCTCTCGGTGGGAGCGGTGGTTCTGACGATCCAATCGGCCAATTCATCGGTTGGTGGACATTGTCTTGCTTGTTTTCTGGTTGTACATGAGGAGAGGGAGGAGGTTGTTGCTTAACTGGGAGTATGGGCTTGTCGGACTGGGGGTCCTGTTCGTTTGGCTCTCTTTTCTTCTCCGACATCTTCGGGCTTGAGCGTAGCAGTGCTTGTTGTTTTTCGAAAGCACGGGACTGAGTGTCAAACTTCGCAGTGCGGAGCTCGTCTTCATTCCACTCGGGGGCTTCTCTAGTTGTATCATATGGGCAAGCTGTTGCCCTATCCTGCCATTGTTTCTGCCTGTGTAGACTCCGTGAAATCGGAGGAAGATCTTCAGCTCGCGCCGGAAGGGCATGTACACCGTGTCGAACATGTCTTTGTTCCAAGTCTCAAATTCCTCACGGAAGGCGTAGAACACGTCATCATCGTACAGTTGTTCAAAGTCGTAGTTCTGAATAGCTCTGGCGACGAAAGTCGTGAGATGTGTCGCATTTGAGGTCGGGGAGATTGGGAGTGCCACAGGTCGGGCTCGATGACATTCCATTCACTCTTGTTGACGCGGATCCCTTCCATGAGTTCTTCGCGCGTGTACTCCATTTTTCGGGGCTTGTGCTTGAATCGCCTGTGTCGCTAGCCCTGTTGCTTGAAGATGGCATATCGGGCGGAAGCGAGGTCAGCACGTTGTGTTTTGGTTATTTTGCGTGGAATCAGCTGCTCAATTGGCACAGCTTCTAACGTGATTTTCGGTGGTATTGTAGTGCGAGATGGTCTTCTGCCAGAGAGTATAGCGTCAGGCGCCAGGGAGGTCTTTGCAAAAGTTCGTACTGTTGTTTGCGTTGGAGGACGCGCCGGAGGTTTGCGAAAAAGAAAGCTCGACGGCTTATTGCTTTGCACAGAATCTTCTCTCGAGAGTATGGCTTCAAGCGCCAGGGAGGTCTTCGAAGATGGGGTCTGTCTCTTCTTCCTTGCTGTCTGTGGTTGACCAAATCAACCACTGATCAGTGTTGGGAGGGTCTGGTGCACTAGTGCTTAAAGAGATAACAGGAAACGTATTGCATTTATTCTTGTGGTTCTACTTCTACTTGGTGTTCTCTGCGGGGAGAACACATATCGTGGTGTGTGGGAGCTAGTCCCATATGGGCTAGCTCCACCCAGTACGGACTCACACCAGAGGGCATTGACACCTATGATCCAACACTATGACAATATTGAGAGTCCAGCATCAATAATTAGACAACATTATTGTCAGGAACTGAGGATAGAGGTTACTGGGTCACAATGGTTGCCATGGGTTACAAATTGAGTAATCGAGTAATAGGAGGTGGACCCTATGAGACCTAGGTTGCTCTGGTTACTATGATGTATATATGGAGTGGACAGAGCCGCAGTAGAGGGCCACGTCTTGTCTTCCGTCTTCCACTGGCCTTGTCTACGATCCTAGATTCCCTAGTCCCTCGTCCCTCGTCCTTAGACCTAGTTATAATCACGAATTCATACCTTTGACTCTTGCCTACCTCCTCAGCTGTTACTCAAACCACTTAGTAACCCTCCCGACGCTACCTTTGGCACCCTCGAGTTTGACATTACAAGACGTCACTACCTATCTCCCAGTTTCTATGTCGAGCACATTCAAGTCACCACAGTCACAGTTCTACGATATGGATGACGTATCCTCCTCCCGACCAGAATCTCCAGACGTTGGTATCCAGCTTATACCATCACAATTCTGGAATTCTCAATATTTACTTCAAGTCCCCGGAGCATTGAACGCCGCATCATCCCTAGATCCAGCCCGTGTCGCAGAAGTATTCGCCCAGTCAAATCAACGGACTGAAGCACTGCCCGCGTTCACAACACCTAGCTCAACCGAAATTCCAACTAGGCTCTCGGTCCCTCCTATTGCGCCATATGACGGAAAATCTAGCTCCCTTCGTCTGTTTTGCTCTCAGCTAAATAACCAGATCCAAAGCCACTGTCACCTTTTCCAGTCTGAATTATCGAAAGTTCGCTTCGCTTACCAGTGTCTTGGCCCGGCGCCTGATAAAAATGAGATCCTGCTTTCGTTTTCTTGAAGACCCTTCAGCCCCTCCGGAGATAACCACAATGAATGAATTTATGGCAGCTCTTAAACGGCAGTGTCAAGATCCCGGACTAGAGGATAAAGCTACACGAGCTGTGGAAACAATGACCCAGCGAAATATGAGTTTCCAGGATTTCATCACCCAATTTGAAGACAATATCATAGACTCGACATATGGGTGTTCTGAAAAAAGCATTTGGAAGAAGATGCTCGAGCGTAGACTTTCCTATAAGCTAAGGGATATAATACTTTCTTCTTCCGATGCTCCAACCGAATATCATGCCTTTGTGACCTACCTCAGGAAAAAAGACGCCGGAATTCAAGAAATGAGAGCTGCGTTCTCTTCATACCCAAAGACAATGTACGCTCCAAACACGCTGTCTCCAGGGAAAAAATACCCCACAATATTCAAACCTATGAATCAGGGTCAAGCTGTCCCACCCTGGCCTCGTGACCAGGTTGAATTGACAACCTCGCAAGGTGGATCGGCAATGGACCTGGACGCAATTTCAAGGGAAAAGGGTCCGGATGGACGTATTACACCACAGGCAAGAGATGCGCGACGCTCATTAGGTCGATGCTATAGGTGTAACACTAGAGGACACCTTGCATAAATTGTCCATTACGAAGTGACTCAGGCACACCTATCTTTCTGGAAAATATTACAGAAGCACCAGAATTGTTAAAAGATTAACTCCAGCGCAAAGTCGCCCGTTGGAGTCATTAATGGTAGGACATGCGGGTCTCCCTGAGTGTTCATCTTCCTCTCGTCACATGTACTTAAATGCAAAGATAGGAAATGAAACTATATATTCCCTCGTAGATACCGGCGCTTCTGGTTGTGCATTCATCTCTGAGTCTCTGTCTAAACGCCTTCGCCTCCATTGCAACCTCTTGCCCTCTCCTGTTCTTCTAGTTGGATTTGAAGGAAATAGAGGACCACTGGTCACACATGAGGCTAGTTTAACTCTTAATATTGGAAGGCACAAGGAGAGTCTAAAGGCATATATCACTAATCCTTGCAAGCACGACTTAATCCTTGGGCTCCCTTGGTTAGAAAAGCACAACCCTTACGTCAATTGGGAGGAACACACCATTACTTTTGGTGAAAAATGCTTACAAAATTCATGCTGTCAATTGAAACCACCGTGCCATACGAGAACTCAGTAGATCCAACGACTGTCAGTAACAGCCCTGGTAACGACATCACCACGCCAAAGTTATGTTCGGGTATACAAATAAATTCTCTCAGTGAACTAACTGCTCCAGAATTCTCAGCACTTAGCCAGCAAGTTGATCACGAATACTTTGCTCTAAGCCTTCGAGATCTCGACATACTAGTTGATTCGACCATGGAAAGAATGCCAACAATGTTGGTGGGACAAACCAAGACAGTTCTACCGAAAGACGCAGACCCAAAGATTTATTTACCTGCGCAATACCATGACTATCTAGACGTTTTCGACCGTGGACGGGCCAATAAATTACCACCTCATCGACCATGGGACCACGCAATTGATCTTCAACCCGGAAAAATGCCCCCAGCTTCACGACCGTATTCAATGAACCTCCACGAACTCAAATCCTTGAGAGAGTATCTCGAAAAAGAGCTCGCAAAAGGTTTCATACGTGTTTCTAGGTCTCCAGTCGCCGCCCCAGTTCTGCTCGTAAAGAAGCCAAATGGGGACCTCCGTTTCTGTATTGATTATCGAGGATTGAATGCAATTTCCGTAAAGAACCGTCACTCTCTACCTTTAATAACAGAAACGCTCAGTCAACTTTCTCAAGCTAAACTTTACACAAAATTAGACGTTATCTCGGCTTTCAATAAACTTCGGATTAAAGAAGGGGACGAATGGAAGGCAGCATTTACCTGTCGATATGGACTCTTCGAACCCCTAGTTCTCCCGTTCGGTCTCTGTAACGGTCCCGCTTCCTTTCAAGCATATATCAATCATGCTCTCCGCGGACTCTTGGATAATTTCTGCACAGCCTACATGGACGATATCTTGATTTATTCAGAAAATCTTGCTGACCATCGGAAACATGTTAATACGGTCTTGCAACGCCTTCGTGAACATGTTCTACAGGTAGATATCTCGAAATGCGACTTTGAAACAACTCAAGTCACCTATTTGGGTCTTATAGTATCTACTAGAGGTATCTCTATGGACCCAAAGAAGGTAGCGTGCATTCAGGAGTGGCCGACTCCGCGATCTGTACGAGACGTTCAAAGTTTCCTTGGATTTGCGAATTTCTACCGTCGGTTTATTCCAGAGTTTTCACGTCTCGCAGCCCGCTCACTCATTTGACAAAGAAGGAAGTCATGTTTGAATGGAGTTCCGCTTGTGAGAGTTCTTTCTGTAGTATCAAGCGCGCATTTCGAGATGAAACAATGCTGGCCCACTTTGATCCTAGAAAACAAACTATTCTCGAAACGGATGCCTCTGACTATGTAACTGCAGCTATACTATCACAGTATGATAAGGATGGGACTCTACGTCCGGTAGCTTTCATGTCCAAGAAAATGCTTCCGGCAGAATGTAATTACGAAATCTTCGACAAGGAACTATTAGCAATCGTAAACGCTTTTGAATTATGGACCGCGGAATTAGGATCAGTCGAAGCAAGCACATTGGTTTTATCCGACCATAAGAATTTGGAACATTTCACTACTACCAAGAAACTGAATCGCCGTCAAGCACGGTGGAGCGAACTGCTAGCAAACTACGACTTCAAAATCGTTTTTAGACCTGGTAAGCAGAGCGGAAAACCTGATGCCCTGACGAGAATTAATAGAGACAAACCATCAGAAGCTGAAGATGAACGTACAAAATACCAGAATCAAGTCTTAATTAAACCATGTCATATACTTCGTCGCATTGATACCAGCAATGCCCAAGACTTATCCCCCGTGGAGGAATCACCTGTGTTCGCGCCATCATTGAGCGAATGGAGAAAGCACTGCGAGGAAGACGAATTCTGCCGACGAACTCGAAGAGACATTGAAAATCCAAGCAGTGAACGAAAGGATATTCAGCTGGCCAGTTGCACACGTACTGATTCTTCTTTCAGTCTTAATGGAAAAGAATACGTACCGGAAGTACTTCGTGAGATTATCTTGAATCAGCTGCATGAAAACCCCATGTATGGTCATAGAGGAGCCGCTGCCCTGTACAGTCTGCTGAGCCGAAAATTTTGGTGGCCCGAATGTCATAAAGATTGCACCAAGTACGCCAGAGGCTGCGAAGCATGTCAACGAAATAATCCCTCCGTACAGAAGCCACATGGATTTTTACAACCCCTACCAGCACCTCAAGCTGCATTCCGGCATTTAACTCTTGATTTTGTGGGACCCTTGCCAATATGTAAAGTAAGAGGCTTTGATTATCGATTTATCTTGCAAGTTGTTGATCGACTGACTAAAAGAGTGTGGATTATTGCCCTGGAACGGCCTACGGCAAGAGAAACGGCTGAGGCGTTCCTCGATAATATCGTTCGATTCAGTGGCCTACCAGACTCGTTAGTGTCAGACCAGGGAAGAGCATTTATCGATAAAACATGGAAGGAAATCTTGTTGAAATATCGTATATCCTGGAATGCCAAGGATAACTCATTTGTAAGTCCGGCTAATTAGGTTATCATATTCACCTTCCTATATCATTGTCATCAGCACATTCCTCGCGGAAAGTTTAATGCATATTGGCATTTATTTCACACTAGCATTCCATCAGATGATTATGTATCAAATGCAGGTTAAAGGTTTCTCGGATCTATTACCGACACACATGTATTTAGCTTTATATTTCTGGCTCATATATCTGTACTTATATAGATTTACATCTACAGGGATCATAATTTATGATCCATGGAGATTGATAAATACTGGTCAAAAACCTCAGTTGATAAGACATGCGCACACGCAATCTCACTCTTATCAGCTCAGTTTACTCAGAACCATACATCTCAATACAATTGTTTCCAGTCAATTCTTCCTTCTACAACTTCATACGAGACTTACTGTATCGGTCTAACCGCCGACACTGATTCCGCTATAACCTCCATATTCGCTCAAGCTCATAACTTTAACAGGTTATGAGCCCGGGCTCTCAGTAAATCAGTAAGACTTCCGATCCAAAAAATGGCCGCTTCTAGCTCTTTTTTTTTCTTATCGCAGATAAACGATGCTACCACTAGGATGATAAAGCTATCAAATATTACCAAACTTTCGGGCCAAGAAAATTACAATGTTTGTTGAAGGAAAGAAACCCGAAAAGAACTCATCCGAAGAGGAAATCAATGCATTCGATTCATTAAAAAACCATGCCCTCACGGTTTACCTAGAGGTTGTATCCCCAAAACTTATTGAACAGATCATCGAGCTCGAATACCCACATGAAATGTGGAATTATCTCAAGCAACAATTTTATAGGGATACAGCATTCGCTCTAGTCTCTCAAATGCGAAACTTGATGAATCTCATCAATGCCTACGATCCGTCTTCCTCTATTTCAGATTACATCCAAAAATACGAATCCGAATGGCTTACGCTTCACAAAATGTCGAAAGCATCTACTGACTCCTGTCGTAAATTCCTATCGAAGTTCAGAGAAGAAGAAAATACCATAAAAATGTTACCACGTGCAATTCTGCCTTTATGACAAAAGGTGTCATAGGCATCGAAAATTTTATCTAATCAAGAATCCAAGATTTCGAATATAAAAGAATGCAACTGGCTCAATAAACATTTTTCAGGACGGCACATTGGACACATACATAACAATTGCATTAAATTAAAGGAGTCTAGGACTTTTCTTTCCAAGAAAGATGGAGGCAGAGATGAGGCTCATATTACAAACTCAGAAGTAAGATGCCAGATACCATCCCTCCTTGATACTTGTGCAATCTCCCATATGTATCCTTACTGAAAACGGTTTGAGAATCTCTCGACTTGTACCGGACTTGAAACTTCAAGCTCTGGTCAATGTATTCCCGTGAAAGGTAGAGGAACTGTGGTGATGAATTGTAAAGCCTCAAGTGGTTCTGTTTCATCCCTTCGTCTTAATGATGTTTTAAATGAGGCTCACATTACAAACTCAGAACGAAGAGGTCAGATACCATCCCTGATACTTGTGCAACCTCTCACATGTGTCCTTACCTAAATCGGTTCGAGAATCTCTCGACTTGTACCGGACTTGTAACTTCAAGCTCTGGTCAGGTATGTCCGTGAAAGGTAGAGGAACTGTTATGATGGATTGTAAAGCCTCAAATGGCTCTGTTTCATCCTTTCGTTTAAATGATGTTTTGTATGTACCTCAACTGCAACATCCACTCTTCTCTTGGAAGAGAGAAAGATCCAAAGGCTATACTTTATTTGATGACGGGAATATAAAATTAAAAATTTTAAAAAAAAAAAAAAAGGAGATCTTATAGAGCAAACAGTCAACCTACTAAAATCTGAATTCAAAGTTAACGATATGGGAACACTTCATTGGCTCCTTGGAATTCAAATAGAGTATTCCGAATCAGACATCTCTCTGTCGCAGACTGCCTACATTGATAAGATATTGAGCCGATTTTCTATGCAAGAATGCAATCCTTTATCCTCACCCATCGATCCAAATCATCGGCTCATGGCTGTGGAAGAAGGGGAAACTAGAACTAATACAACAAAATATCAGCAAATTATTGGGTCTATTATGTACCTAGTCTCTGGAACTCGACCAGATCTTGCAAATACAATCACCCATCTCTCCCAATTCAATTCGGACCCCACTTAGGCTCATCTAAATACGGCAAAACGTGTCCTACGATATCTAAAAGGTACAAGGAATTCAAAGCTCCACTACAAGTTTGATTCTCCCCTCGTACTTAATGGATTCTGTGATGCATCCTTTGGTAACTGTCTCGATACGCGGAGAAGTTTTTCTGGATACATCTTTCAATTCGGTAGCTCTACTATCTCTTGGAGATCACGCAAACAACGTATTGTAGCCCATTCAACCTGCGAAGCTGAGTACATGGCAATAGCGCTCGCATCCAAACAATATATCTGGATTTTGCGCGGACTTCACCGATTCCTTGGAGACAGCATCCCAGCAGCAATCTCGACTGACAATACGGTTGCCATTGAACTTGCTCACAATCCAAAACTAAATGATGCTTCTAAACATATCAACATCGCTTATCATTTTACAAGGGAACGAATTGAAGACGGCTTGCTTACACTATTACATGTTCCTTCAGCTAAAAATCTCGCAGATATATGTACAAAAGCCTTACCGAGACCAAGGCACACCGATTCATGCACTTCAGTTTTTGGTACTAGTACAACCACTGGCGTGTCTACCATACCAGCATTAGGTGAGAAATGACAATAAATATACTAACAGTTTTTCACTTATGTATCTATCCTCGATGCAAAGTGAGGAGGGGTGTTGAAATATCGTATATCCTGGAATGCCAAGGATAACTCATTTGTAAGTCCGGCTAATTAGGTTATCATATTCACCTTCCTATATCATTGTCATCAGCACATTCCTCGCGGAAAGTTTAATGCATATTGGCATTTATTTCACACTAGCATTCCATCAGATGATTATGTATCAAATGCAGGTTAAAGGTTTCTCGGATCTATTACCGACACACATGTATTTAGCTTTATATTTCTGGCTCATATATCTGTACTTATATAGATTTACATCTACAGGGATCATAATTTATGATCCATGGAGATTGATAAATACTGGTCAAAAACCTCAGTTGATAAGACATGCGCACACGCAATCTCACTCTTATCAGCTCAGTTTACTCAGAACCATACATCTCAATACAATTGTTTCCAGTCAATTCTTCCTTCTACAACTTCATACGAGACTTACTGTATCGGTCTAACCGCCGACACTGATTCCGCTATAACCTCCATATTCGCTCAAGCTCATAACTTTAACAAATCTGCCATCGACTGAATATCACTCACAAATTATCGACCTCATATCATCCAGAAACTGACGGGCAAACCGAAAGAGCTAACAAGACTTTGGAAGTATACCTCAGGCACTACGTTAATTATCATCAGGATGATTGGGCTAGAAATTTAGCCATTGCAGAATTTTGTTGTAATAATCAGATTAATGCCTCAACAGGAGTGTCGCCGTTCTTTGCGTGCTTTGGTCATCACCCCCACATGGATTTTAGATCGGAATCAGAAGCTCCGATTCCCCGAAACATCCCGGAGTTTGTAACCAGGATTCAAAGATTAACACAGCTATGCAACGAAAAAATAACCCTCGCCCAGGCCTTTCAAGCCACTTACGCAAATGAAAGAAGACTTCCAGCACCGAGATACAAGACTGGGGATATGGTTTACCTGTCTTTAAAAAACCTCACGCTCTCGAGGCCCACAAAGAAATTAGATCACGTTAGGGCTGGACCCTGGCGCATAACTATAATGAAAACGCCTCTTGAAGCTAAACTTGACTTACCACCCCAGCTTAAAATCGATAATAACTTTCACGTTAGCCTTCTTCGCCCAGCTTACACAGGCTATCCATCGCAGCATCAAGAATCGCCACCACCAATCGAAATCGCGCCCTCTGGTCACGAAATTCACGAGGTAGAATCAATTTTAGATTCCAGAATTCGAAGAAATAAGGTACAATACCTGGTACGATGGACGGGCACAAACGATACAACTTGGGAACCTTTCGAACATCTGGACAATTGTAAGGATTCACTAGTAGATTTCCAAAAGGCTTATCCAAATGCACCACGCGCAGCGGAGTGCGCGCATTAAAAAAAAAGGGAAGGGGTAATGTCAGGAACTGAGGATAGAGGTTACTGGGTCACAATGGTTGCCATGGGTTACAAATTGAGTAATCGAGTAATAGGAGGTGGACCCTATGAGACCTAGGTTGCTCTGGTTACTATGATGTATATATGGAGTGGACAGAGCCGCAGTAGAGGGCCACGTCTTGTCTTTCGTCTTCCACTGGCCTTGTCTACGATCCTAGATTCCCTAGTCCCTCGTCCCTCGTCCTTAGACCTAGTTATAATCACGAATTCATACCTTTGACTCTTGCCTACCTCCTCAGCTGTTACTCAAACCACTTAGTAACCCTCCCGACGCTACCTTTGGCACCCTCGAGTTTGACATTATAAATATTATTGAAGTCCTCATCAGAAAAAAAGCTGCATCGTCTATAAGTTACTGCTGATAATTCAAAATGCCAAAAAATCATCCCATCTCTTCAATCATCCACTTCGACGCATATCCAGACGTTTATCCCTAGGGTGGTAGAAGACTGTCAAAATTTTAGAACTGTAAAATAGTATTTACAAGAGTGCAATAGCGTCTCTCGTTCAACAACTTACTAATCTTTCCAGGTACTGCGCCAAACAAGATACTTGCAAAGACTGAAAGCATCGTTTTTTTTTTCAATATCATTCTCGTGGGCCAGGCCAAGAAGTGTGCAGTTTGACGGCGAGAAAATGATATGGTCATATGTGCTGACTTCTATTTACCTAGTTAGCTAGCTACTATTGGACGTTTTAAAATTAGACGAAAATAATCAAGCCTCAACGCATATAAAAATACGAGGAGTTTGCCAATATATTCCAGAGGAAATTAACGTTAACATAACATAGAGAGATATCTTACCGAGGCCTTTAGGTAGCACCGGTGTGATTTGCGTATCGGGTGGAAATCCAAATCTTTTGGATTCGGAAAAACGCTTGAAAACCGTCCTGTTGATAAAATATATGAAGAACCATTTCTTTTGTTTCCTCTTGATATATGCTTTACAGGCGCTTTTGAGAGTGGGCTCGATATCATACATATTGTGTTTCTTCTTGTTGCACTGATATCCTTTGTGAACCGAACCAATAAATCTTCTCTCGATCTTCATTCCATTGATTGGAGAAACTAGTGTTAGACAAGAAATGAGAAGGAAGATCGAGATGAAGATTGACATTGCGAATTTCATTGTTGAAATTGTGGTGTTGACGGCAAGTGAGGTAGGAATAAAAAAGGTGTGAACCAAGAAGAGTTGATAACAATGATACTGGTACTGTTACTGTTACTAATGATGAGGATGAGATTGAGATTGAGATTGAGATTGAGATTAAGAGTTAACCGTGGTTGATACTTTAGAAACTTCAACGGAGGAGATTCTACTTCACATAGTAGGTAATGGAGAGAAAATTAGTGCCTACATTAAAGCTACCCACTTAGGGTCATCACATGTAAAATTCTATACGAACATGTTGGTCACTGATCAAGCAATCAGTGAGGAAGTCACGTACGGAAGTTGGGCAGATGCAAGAAATGTAGAGTTCTGCTCGGAATGTTGCCACACTTAGTGGGGATAATTCCATTCGATACACATCTTTAAATTTGATTAGTGAGATAATTACTGTAGGAGAAGCTATCTTGAACGTTCCCACATTCCAATTTCCCAACAGTTGCCATCTAATAACCACCAATTTCTGATAATTGGGTATTAGAATATGGCTCAAATCACAAAGTATTCGCCTCCGTGGCACCTCAATTTCCATACGAGCTGATGACGTTCAAGTCATAGGTTGAACTGCCACATGAACAAGATGCATATTGGCCACAATACTTTAGCCCACTCACTCTTGCCACAATGGAGATAATTTCTAGATTATCCACACCTTTTGTTTCTTATTCAATTAGAAAACACTTTCTCCTGATCCCCGTATATTGAAGATGTAGCGTGTAACTAGCTGCGATCTCGAGCCAATTTTCCTCTTTAGAAATTCTTGACCCATACAAGATGTCAAATGTCAACGCAGGAAATAAAAAGTTTCCATGGCGGTCCAAGATAGCAGCTAAACCACTCCTCGAACTGTTTCAAGTTAATTCTAGACCTTTCACGAAGCGCTTTCTGATGGGTACTATAAGGCATGTCATATTTGTCCTAGTCGGACAATTTGAATCTATCACATTAGAAATCACGCCAAATTAAGAATTCTCATCTGACATTACGTTTTTACCCCTGATTTGAGTTGAAAATTACTCAAATTGAAAGGGCAAAAGCCGTCAGTTGCAAATTTTCACATGATTATTTTCCCAAATGCTAGGTGCTAGTTCAGTAGTCATCTGATTTAGGTTCCATTTAAATCTTCCTAAAACCCTTACCAAATAAATAAAACAAAACTTTGACAAATGGAATCTCCTTTTATTGATTATTTTATTTTACGGTCCCAGGTACCAGCTCAGCGCCTTATGGCACGGGACTGGTGGGCTCGGTAAGGATCGTGCTAAATAGCTAAGCCCTACTCTTTCCCACCACACTGTCACTCTGTGACTTTGATTACAAGCAACCAAAACCAAAAAAAAATAACCAACGAAACCAACTGAAACAAAACAAATTAACAGGTAGGAGCGGTGCTAGTATTTCTCATCCCATGCCCCCCTCGATCATTTCTCACGTCCTGAATAAATAATCACTCTGGTCTTCGCATCCAGCTGAGGGCGGGTCTGTATCCATGCTCCCAAAGCAGCGGGTTATCCTTGAAAATTCTATGAACTTGTCGAGATCTTCTGGTCCAAGGAGTTGGTTGGTATAGTCCTCCACGGTCATGGATCTTCTCAACCTGCGCATTATTGCAGCATTCTTCCGGCACCGGACAAAATGGGTTGGAGATGTCCTTTGTCCACAGACGCATTCCAATTTCGCGTCTTCGTGGTTCAGGCGGCGATGATAGTCCGCAAAGTCTTCATGGCCTGATCTTGCTGCCAGGAGCCTATGGAGTAATCTTCGAGGGAGCCCTAGTTCTGGTGGTTTCCGACATCGCATCTGTAAGTCCAGGTCTTGATATCTGTGCGGACCCGACTTATTCCACCAGTCATCCACCAGTTTCTGTCGGCGGTTGTGCATCAAGCGGCGTATGTATGACTGCATTGTCTGTACTGGCTGCGTCTATCTGTCTGGCAGCAGCTGAAGACCGGCTCGGGCTTCTGCGTCGACTTCTTCGTTGCCACTAATCTTGGAGTGTCCAGGCACCCACCTCACTGTCGCGTTCGCTTCTGAAGAGAACTTGTGAAAGACGCGGGTTATCTGCAGCGACAATGATGACTTCACCGTCTGAAGCGCAAGTATAGCTGCCTGATTGTCAAGTAGAACGAAAATTCTCTCACCGTTCTTTGGAGCGCGCATAGCTTCCCGAAGTGCTACTGCTGCTCCTGCGATTTCTGCATCATAAACTTCACCGCCGTGTATACGACTGTGACCTTGTGCGAATGTTTGTCCTCCGCATCGGAGGACATATCCCCACGAGGATCGTCTATGGCCTTCAGATGACCCATCAGAGTAGGCGCATATGTCGCAGGGAGAGATCGTGCTAGCCCAGTTGTAGTGTGCTTTGACCCCCTCTCATTTAGTTTCAAGACTTGATGTATACACTGGGCCTGCCAGCCTTTCTGCCTGTTTGGATGACTCCGGGAGCTGTCGGAAAGCACGCTGTAGGCGCGACATCTGGGTTTCTGGTTGACGCTTATATCTCTTCCTTAGCTTGTACTTCTGCGAGCCAACGTTAGGGCACTCGCTTGCGCGGTTCTGGAGAGGGTGTCGGTCATCGAGGGACTGGATCCTGGCTGCTAGACGGAGTCGAATTCCTTCGAGAAGAATCTTCGCCGGTGAAATGCCCCCTTCCCTGTGAAGAAAGACATTAGACGAAGTCTTCCAGACCGGTAACGCCGCACGTAGAGCTAGTCGAATGGTTTTGTCGATCAGGCTAAATAGGTGTGTAGTCTGTGGCGTTGAGGTACCTTTCTTCGTTGGCCGTGTTAGTCTGGGCCACCACACATCCGCTCCAACTGTTGCTACTGGTACGATGCATGAGTCGATGGCGGTTACCAGGGGACCTGGAGCCGCTCCTTGTGATGGAAACCGAGTTGGTAACGAATAAATCGATTTATTAAACCATACAAGGAGAAAAGAGGGCTCTAGCTACTACTAACAGGTACTTATAAGAGTTGATCTTTGTAGGTCTATAGACTGATGACTTATCCATAGGCATTATACTTGCTACCCAGCCACGCAATGCCAGGTATCACTTAGTTGTGCTAACGCTCCAACCTCCTGATTAGTAGTGCCGTTTCGTTCAGCTTCATTTACCCCCCCATACAGCCTTATCGTAAACATCCTTAATATTACGCTTAGGTATCCTCCTAAGCTTAAACAACGGTCAAACCGTAACACTCCTCGTCGAAGTGTGTTAATTCGCCGCATGTACTGGGAAATTTTGAGGGCCTTCCCGCACCAGGTCGCTACATGATGCTTGAAGGTGAGACGCGGATCAAGGTGGATTCCAAGCTAGCGAATATGCTCCGCCGTCTGGACTAGCCTACCGCCAACTTGTATTCCTACCAATTCGCCCTGATTTCTCCCTTTGAATTGTATCACCTCAGACTTGTCGAGGTCGAAGGAAACCGCGTTCTATTCAGCTTATTTCAGAAGATGGTCGACCTCACCTTGTGCCGCCGTCGCAGACTCGGCTAACGAGCGACCAATGCCGAGAATACCAATGTCGTCCGCATAGCTAAATCGTGCTCTGCAGTTCTCAATTCGCATGAGCTCCGCCATGTACAACAAGAAGAGCAACGGAGAGATCGGTGATCCTTGTGGCATCCCTAGCCTTAAAGATCTCGGGCTAGTCACGCCTCCCGGGTACCGTACCTGTACCCTCCTCTCTTTGAGAAAGGAGGATGTCCATCGTAATACCGAGTCTGGCCAGCCTTGTGCCTGCATTCGCCATAGTAGCCAGTTGTGTATAACAGCGTCGAATGCTCCTTGTACACCCATCGTTACAAAGGTGGATGCCCACCCTTGAGATCGAGCTTCCTCGACATCGTGCACTACTGAAGATACCAGATCATTTGCCGATCGTTTTGGTAGTGCGCCAAACTGCTGGTGGCCTACAACGTCTAAAGTGATAGCCAATGCTGACATCCTTTTTTTAAAGATTCTTTCTAGCCCCTTGCCTATACATGAGAGAAGTGCAATTGGTCTCCATCCTTTGGACGTTGATAAATCACGACCGCTCTTCGGTAGGAAGACGACTTCCGCCAGCTTGAAGCACGCCGGATGGTAACCTAGTCTCAGACATGCTTGAAAGAGTTGTGTTATATATTTCCCAATACTGCCCCAGCATGCGGCTAGCAATTCTACTGAGATTCCGTCTGCAACAGGACAGGTATTACCTCCTCCAATAGTGCATGACTGAGCTTCCAGCTCTGATAGCTCCTCAGACCATGGAATACGAGGCTCTGCTGACCTTGTGCAAGGAGGGAGGTCGTCTGTTTCCAAGTGACGGTCCAGTAATAGATCGCGCAGAATCATCGCTCGCTCTGCCTGGTCTGACACTAGCTTGCCATCATGCTGAAGGGGTGGCGGGATTTTTTGGTGTTTCGGGGCCGCCCACCTCATCATCTTGTAGACGTCCGAGCACGACCGCATCGTTTCTATCCGCTTCTTCCAGTGCTCTCTCTTGGCTGATGCTACTGTAGACCTCGGGATTTTGGCGCAGGTAGTCCTTTCTTCCTCGGTATATGCCGAGCGATAGTTAAGGTGAGCCTCTTTGCACTTTGGAGTCCACCAGGGCGCAGACCTACCGCTTCCTTGACTACATCATTTTTCGAACGCTTTCAATCCTTCTGTTAAGGCCTGACAAATCGCTTCCGCGTATCTCTCAACATCGCTAGTCGACTCCAAGAATTGAGGCGCTGAGATCCACTGAGATACTGCTCGTACAAAGTCAGGAAGCTTTTCTTTCGGGACTTGCAGTGAGCCTTGATATTCTGCCTCTGCATGACTTATAATAGTTACCAGGCCGCAGACAGGAAAGTGGTCGCTTGTCACGCACTCACTCCTATCTACCCATGCCTGTGCCCCAGCGACATTTGTCCATACTAGATAAAGCGTATTTCCGGTTCGATGCGTAGGCTCCCCAATGATAAGGCAAGTGAGGCAGTGTTGCTCAGCCCAGGCCTGTATTTTCTCGCCGTGACCATACGAGCGCGTCGTACCCGGCTGCCATGCCCAATAAACGGAGTTGAAGTCGCCTGTAATTATTGATGCTGGCGGAGATACCCAGTTGATTACTGGTTCGATTGCTGTGTCGTCGTTATGAGCCTTGTACACATTGAGAAATGTGACATTGTTGACAACTACCAAGCAGTAGTCTCCGGTCAGCGAAGAGCCTGGGAAAATCTGTTTGGCAAATATTTCCTTCTCCTTCGTTCGAGTGTACGTTACGGCACGTGGCCGAACGCCTATTCCGCCGTGCGGGATGTGTAGTGTATATCCAGGGTGAGATTTTGTCGCGCTGGACTATCATGGCTCCTGTACAAGCACAACATCAATGCCTATCTCGAGAGCTCGAGAAAGCGCAATGTCGTGCGTTGGACCCCCTTACCAACATTTATTGACAAAAACTTGAGCTTTGGTAGGGATGAACGACGCCGTGAGGCGCCTTTCATAAACGGGAGGTGGCATCAGTCGGCGTGACTGATGCAGGTGGTAAGGCGGACGTGGAATCTCCTTTTAATTGTTGACTATTGGTGTTGTTAAAACACGAAGTAGTACAAATTGGGTGCCATCATGAAATCGGTGAATAAAGTAAATTAACTGGTATCTCGATATACATAAAATGTTGTCTCTCTCTTTTCCTGTCCTTCTACATCTCTCCCTTTCGTTCTACTACAAGCTCCTCGCTAATAAGCTGAATTACATCCCTGTACGAGTCCTAACGACGTCTGGAGCAGGGCAATAATATGGAACAATTCTTAACGCCCGAATATAATCCTTATACTGGAGATAAAGACTGAACACCTATTCACGGTGTCATCTACGAATCTGGTGGTGAAATATGCTCTCAAAGACAAGTTCTGTTAAATTCTACAATACGATAGAAACTGGCCTACGAAGCAATGATTCAAAAGACTCCACCACATAAATCTTTCACTCCCACCAAGATTGACTCCTATCTAAATCTCAACAAGTCTACAAGAACGAACGAGTATAGCCTCACTCCAAGGATTGCACCTCTCTTCAACTATTCTCTGGTCTCAGCTGGTCACCAAGCACACGCCGATATTTACACTCAACGGAGGAAGCAAAGCGAGGCGCCCAAATCTGGAGGATAGTTCTTTGGGATGGACGCGAGAGGGATCATGGCAAGTTGACAAGGTGATGCAAAGGAGGGATATAACCTCGCTGGGCGTCAAATCTGGAATTTTGGCAAGGAGTTTTACGAATTGAGCTTTGTGCGCGCCAAGTCTTTGATTTCGAGAGTGAAGCCGACACCATAAAAACAAGCCAACGATAGAAGGTGCCGTGGTCCGCCTCCTGATGGTGTTCTCCGGTATAGTTTGAGTAGCCTGGACACCTACTCCACTTGGGAAGGAGACACCTCAGATTACATTTCTTGCGGAGAAAATTAAGTGGATGATGAAGGCATTCTTGGATAACCAAAGGTTATAAATTTCCCTTTGGTGGCTACTTACGGAGGAGGGTCGACTTTTTGTGTAAGCGAACATACCTCGTAGTGGTATTTGCAAATGAAATCCAGAGTATGAGTGTCTCTAACGTCGAAAGAGTCATCCTACATGTATACATAGTACTGGTCATGTATCATAGCTTGATAGCTGCACACACATTTAATGATTTAAAAAAATAAAGAGTGCTCTACTTGTAGATTGAGTCATCTTTTCTGTATATATTTCTCTGATATTGTGTCATAACTAGATAGCTGCATACGCAACTAAGATCTGATGCAAAAATGGGTCGTAAATGAAGAGAGACTGAGTTAACGTTGGTGGGATATATTTGTGAGATAGGCAATGAAAAATTGGGTCATTCTTGGAATTCCATCAAACTCGAGTTTCCCAGTTGCAAAAAGTTGACCTGCACAGGGGTCGAACCTGTAATCTTTTGATTCGAAGTCAAACGCCTTGCCATTGGGCCAGCAGGCCTTGTCGTAGGGTAATGAAGAGGAATGTTTATACAAAATTACCCAGGAAGATACCGCCGATGCGCACATGTTTGCATTGAGCCCCAAATGCTCACCTAGATAAAATGATACACAAATGTAGAATGGTTGGGGCTATCAAGTAGGCCACTTTGTTGATACACACGTGACTGCATACTCTATACTTAGTTTCACTTCGGTAGTCACTTTAATCAATACGCTATACAACCTCAATAACTGAGGGGTCTTTATTTCATCAATATGAACTTAATATAGTCTCTTTTCAGTCTAAGACTATAAATAACTTATAGAGTGTATCAACTAAATTCTGATTAATATATGAACTTGACTCCATTTAACCCGATTTGGCGCCCTATGGGCCCATGCAGGCGGATATGAACCTATCTATATATTTACATGAGAGGGAAACCATTACGATAAAAATCACTCCCCCCTATTAATCTGGATTCCAGGAATTCGGGATTTTGTCACCGTCGTCATGTCTAAAACTGCCATGCTGTTGTTGGCCTTCATTCCTCCGTGTATTATTGTCCCCCGTGGAACTCCTAAAATTTCAACAGGATAATCCTGCTTCAAAACACAAAACTTCTTTGGCTGAGCCATCTTCAAGGCAGCGTCTCGTGGGACCTACTGCGCGAACACCTCTGTGTAGTTGCTCCGTATATGCCTTACGCCGTATGCTACATCGATGTGTAGTTTTGCCTTGTTAAGCAGCTCTGTCGGCTGCATCTTGTGTGCTCCTTCAACTCATATCCGGACTGCCACTTTGGTCGCTGGCGGTGCGACGATCAAGGCGTATATTGGTCGTCCTCCCATTGTTAGTGCCGACTGAGGAGCCGCCTTGCGCATCGGCTCATCACGACTCTTCTCAATCGCCTTCTCTAAAACTAGCAGCTTTTCCTCCATTGGATTTGCCGGCATCTTGAACTTTAATATCTACGTGTAGGCTTTGAAGGCCTCAAGAGCCTCAACTACTTCTACCATCGGTGCCGCAGATATGTAAGTACCTGAATTCACCAGTCTGCCTCGATCCTCACTTAGATATGCTTCAACTGCCTTAACAAATCCGCATTAACGCCTGAAGATGTAGCGAGAAAATCTACAGACGTAATTTTAGCTGTTCTGCTGCCCATTGTTGGTTGTGGTGGTGCGGTGAAAAAAATTTCAGCCGTGAAACGCAACCTTCTGGCTCCCCAACTCGCCATGCCGAAGCGCAACGTGAAAAAAATTGGGGGATCAGGTAAAAGTGATTGATTAAGATGAATGCAAAAATAAAAACGATGAAATACTGTTCGTGGAATTTGGTGCCGCTTTTCATGAATAATTATCGACTTCAAATATTATAAATAAATAAAGTTTGGATCTCAAGTTACCATTTATAACGCAATACCATGCTGGAAAGATAGCGGCCTTTCAGGAGTGGAAGGATTCATGGACAAACCAGAACAGGAAATAGCGCCCTGGCCGATGAGAAACAGCCGATCCAGAACATTGGAAGGCGGCAAATATATTTACTGATGAAAAAACAGGCAGCACAAAAATGAATTTCAAAGATATACCCTCAAACATCCACCGTAATTTAACCAGGGCCCAAATTAGTGGCGCCATTCAGCTAAGAGGCCAGCATATCGGGTTCAATTCCTACCTGTGCAGAAGGAAAGTACCCGGAGTAGAAAAGCCAAGCTGTCAATGTGGATATCTGTCACAAAACGTCAAACATATGGTATTGGCGTGTCTGCAGTGAGCAAATGGAAGAGGCGAATTTCTCCGACAAGCTAAAGACAGGTCATTTGAAGAAATGATGAACAGCCCAGAAAATGTGGCTAGAATCACACAGTTGATACTAAGCAAAGGATAGATAAAACAGTTCCGACTTTCCCTGCAAGTCAAGGTAGCAATGTCGGATATAATATCAGGATCTGGAAGGGGAGATGACGGAATCCACACTGGTTAAACAATGCAAATTGCACTTCCTGAAGGTAAACTAAACAAATTAAAACTAATATAAACAGACAGGATCACGGGATTTTCACCAAATTTCTTTCATCTGTAAATAATGAAGATAGTCACCTGTATGGACCCATATGGTGCCTGATCGGGTTAAATAAAATCGAAATCGAACGCATTACCATGTCACACGAATTGAATACATCATTTCTGCCAGAAAGCTGCGCAGTCTTCCACGCTGCCCGTATCATCAATCTGGCATCGTGAATCTTAATTTTATCTCTTCTTTACCTTTATTCCATCATTTCACTCTCCGTGCTTCAACATGGCGAGTGTGGATACTGGTGTGAGTAAATCCAGCGGTTTTGAAGCGTCGCAAAATGTGACATTGGCCTCAACCAACAAAGGTAGCGGAGGGCAGACAGCTCCAAAAGATAGAAACCTTCAAAACCTAGGGAAATTAATAAAACAGGTTAGACTAATCGTGATGGGAGAGATGGATGAGGAGGACCTACTGTCCATGGAGGACATGAACGAGGCCGGGAAGGCCTTAATAGCACACAAAAAGGCCTAGTCTGAAACGAGCCAGAAGTCTCCCATCAAGGAGAGGATGATGGCGCTAGAGGAAGTCGTCAAGAAAAGCCTCGCGGATCCAGCTCGTCAAGCTGCGCCAGCAGTGGTTTCGGGCACGCCACCACCAAGGAGTTACGCGTCGGTCGTGGCTCCGCAAATGACAAAAACAGCGGTTCGAATAAGAATCGATGGTCCAGAAAAATTGCAGCCGGAAGAGATGCTTTTAAAGGCAAAAGAGCACATTCAAGGTGCTTACGCGATTCGTCAAATGCGGAGCAACGATACCGAAGTATTCGTCCAGTCGGCGTCCCAGAGAGACGCGGCACTAAACATGCGGCAACCAACGGAATTCAAAATCTTGCGGCAAGATTTTCCAGTCGTGGTCAACAGAGTCCCATTGCGGACACGAATCGAAGGGGGCAGGGATGCCAAAAATTTTGCCATCATCAGGGAGATAGACACAGCTATGAAGGCACAAATTCCAGGCTTAGTCATAAGTCGTATAAGGTGGTTATACGACGGAAAGGAACACCAGCGGTCAAAGAAAAATGGCCGCAATCGAGGATCAATAGTGGTTAGCCTCCCATCGGAGGCAATGCAGACGGAAGTGGTCCGAAACGGCCATGTTATGAACGCCATGCTCTACACCGCGAAGTTGTGATCACCACGGTTCCAGTCAAAACAGTGTTATAGCTGCAGCCAGTGGGAACATACCCAGGCGCCGTGTGGAAAAGCAGCCAGGTGCGGCGAATGCGCTGGCGCTCACCAAACTCGAGACTGTCCGAGGAAAAGGGTTTCTTGTGCCAACTGCGGCAAGTAACACCGTTAGTGGCAGAAAGCAGCGTGTCGGACCTACCAGGTCTACAAGAGAAGTGTGGAGAAGGCTCGGATGGAGCTGTTGTCAAGAACGGCGGAAATATGGAATGAAAAACCAAGAATGGCGCCAATACGAACAGTCGGACCAACTGATGGCCAGGGTTTCACTTTGGTCACCAGTAAGAAGGCTGAAGGACTCAAAAGGGGGCCAGGACGACCACGCAAGGTAGTCGAAGTCCCAGCAGCACCAACCATCGCCTCGACAGCTGCACCACCATCGGGGCCAACTCTTCGAACACTTCGACGACCAACGCCGGGCGAGGAGGTACCTTCTCTTTTCAATTTCCCATCACGATAGTCTGATCGAAGGGGGAGTTAACGAATTGTGGGGAAAGTTTACAAAATTGTGGTTGAAAGGAACCTCCTCAGCATAAAGCCGGGTCGGTTTAGAGTATTAGGACATGGGGTTTTGCTGAAAACTTTTTCCCTTACCAAAGCGGCTTACCGTCTTCATGGTTCTGTATATAGATACCGCATAGGACGTTAAACTAGAGAAATCCATTCATGTGCCACGTATCTCTCCTAAGAATAAATGAATAAGCTTTATTGGGCGACGTGAGACTCAATGATATCTCAAAGTCACCGGCTGGAGAAGAATATCATGCGATAATTGAGTAGCTGGTTGTTGTTTGATCACATGGAGTTCTGGACCACCAAAGCAGTGGAAATTTGTATTCAAGGATAGACTCATTTTTACATACTAAACTAAGTCAACGGAATATTACATATTACTAATTCACATTGATAAGAAAGTTCGAAATCCCACACAACTATTAACAAAGGTCATGCCTAAAATTGGACACTTCGAGATATTACCTCCTAGAAATTCTTGGCAATTTCGAACACAGAACTGCCGCACGTTCGTCTTCGAAGTCGTTTGTTCAAAAAAAAATTGGTATAACTGGTATTGGTGCTGGTGAGGTACAGGGCCTATCAGGGACACCGGGTGCTACTATTGAGATCAATTTGGAAGCCGTCTGCAGTTTTATCTCCGAGTTATCCATGGTTTAGGTTTCTGAAAGGAATGCACTGCTAGCTCCTTCACTTCCGGCCGGGATTTCAAACGCCAAGTTCACCACAGTGACCTATCATGTGGCTAAGTTAGCCAAGCTGGTAGTTTTGAAGAGAGGAGACATTTATTGTGGTAATTACTAGTGCGGATGTTACACAATGGAGTGTTGGAGAGCGGATGATGCTATTGGCTACGGGTGACAGTAATTATACTTATCAAATAATCTGCGATGATAAAATGAAAAATAGTGAAGCCGGCACCATGAAAACAAGCCAACGATAGAAGGTGCCGTGGTCCGCCTCCTGATGGTGTTCTCCGGTATAGTTTGAGTAGCCTGGACACCTACTCCACTTGGGAAGGAGAGGCCTCAGACCAAATTTCGCGCGGAGAAAATTAAATGGATGATGGAGGCATGTCTGGATAACTCAGGGTTTCTGAGACGTTTCCCTGAGTGGGTATTCATGGATAAGGGTTGACTTGGGGTGAAGAAAAAGCCGCCATAACTTCGCAGTGGCACTTGCAGATAAAAACCGAGGCACAAGTGCTCTATCTATAAACCTAGTCATCTATTCCGTACTTTATCTCTGATAAAATTTCATAGTTAGACAGCTGCATATGCTATCAGAATGGAAGGCAAACAAATGAACGAGTTTCGATAAATAAACCGATGATACTATATTGTGGATACACCCAAAAGATTGTATACATGCTCGTCTAACAAATACACTTGTGATATAAGCTGTGGCTTGTTTTTTTGCATTAGATTTTGATAGCGTATGCAGTTATCTAATAATGATCCGATCTTAGAGAAAAGTTACACAATATACAAGTAGAGCGCTCATGCCTCGGATTTCATTTACAAGTACCACTGCGAAGTTATGGCGGCTTTTTCTTCACCCCAAGTCAACCCTTATCCATGAATACCCACTCAGGGAAACGTCTCAGAAACCCTGAGTTATCCAGACATGCCTCCATCATCCATTTAATTTTCTCCGCGCGAAATTTGGTCTGAGGCCTCTCCTTCCCAAGTGGAGTAGGTGTCCAGGCTACTCAAACTATACCGGAGAACACCATCAGGAGGCGGACCACGGCACCTTCTATCGTTGGCTTGTTTTTATGGTGTCGGCTTCACTCTCGAAATCAAAGACTTGGCGCGCACAAAGCTCAATTCGTAAAACTCCTTGCCAAAATTCCAGATTTGACGCCCAGCGAGGTTATATCCCTCCTTTGCATCACCTTGTCAACTTGCCATGATCCCTCTCGCGTCCATCCCAAAGAACTATCCTCCAGATTTGGGCGCCTCGCTTTGCTTCCTCCGTTGAGTGTAAATATCGGCGTGGGCGTGTATTTGGAGACCAGCTGAGACCAGAGAAAGTCGACGAGTGGTGTGGTCGTTGAAACGAGATTGTACTAAGTCGTACTTGTAAACTTGATGAGACCTAGGTAGGAGTCGATCTCGTCGGGAGAGAAAATTTGATATGGCTGAGAATTTTGAATCATTGCCTCGTGGGCAAACTTCTTTGGTATTGGGAAATTTGACTGAACTCGGCTCTGGGAGAATATTTCACCCCCAGGCTCGTAGAGGACACCGCGTACAGGTGTTCAGTTTTGCCCTCCGTGTTTTCGGTTATCTAGCTATGACACATGGCCGGTGCTATGTATACATGATGGATGACTCTTTTGATGTCAAAGACTCATACTCTGGATTTCATTCGCAAATACAACTACGAGGTACGTTTGCTTACACAAACGGTCGACCCTTCCCCGCAAGTACCCATCAAAGGGAAATTCAAAACCTTTGGTTATCAAAGTATGCCCTCGTCGTTGCTACACACCAGTGCCGCGAGAAATTTCGTTGAATTTCGTATGGCTGGAGCAAGCGATCTCCTGTCTCGAGTGGGATATGAGTCCAAGCTGTCCAGACTCTTCTTAGCAGAGTGGCGCAGGCGATATACCACTGCACCATTCAACCATGATGGTACTAGGTGTCCATTCACTCTGTTAGTCGAAGGCTAGGCGCGCACAAAGCTCAATCTGGATATTCCTTTCCAAATTTAAAATCTTAACTCTTTTCACAGTTATATCCAACGTTTGTGTGCTATTGGAAAAGAAAATCACTCAAGGCGAAGCGGAGAACTGCGGACTAATTATTTTAGTCATGTAAATTAGATGTTTTTTTAATCGAGACAATCAAGAAGTAGTAGTCGTATATACTATTTGATGATACAGAGGAATAAAAGTGGCCGGAAAGGTCGCAGCTTTTAGAGAATGGGAACGATCCTGGATGAGACTAACGGCCAGCCAGTCTACTAACCACATTGCGATGGCAGATCCGAAAATCTGGAACGCAGCAGATATATTTGTAGATGAAAAGACGGGAAGAACCACAATAAGCTCTAGAGGAACACCAATCAGTATTCACAGAAACCTGAACAGGGCCCAAAGTAGCATATCCATGCAGATAGGAAGTGAGCATATTGGGTTCAAATCTTATCTGCACAGAAGACATGTCCCCGGAGTAGAAAGCCCACGATGCCAATGTGGATATCCGTCCCAACGTGTGAAGCACATGATCATGGCCTGCGCCAACTGGGCCAAAGGGAGAGGGGAGATGGTGAGAAAAGCAGTGACGAGGAAGTGGACGGAATCCGCGCTGGACATAACAGTGTTGGTGCACCTCTTGAAGGTAACACAATATTGAAGTGTAAACAAATTACAGAGTTGGGGGTGGTTTTCACCACAAAGGCTTCCTCCCATGTAAATACTAGATTTCGTAGACACCTGCATGGGCCCATGGGCGCCAAATCGGGCTAAACGAAATCAAATTCAAGATACACAGAAATGAGCAATAGCCTTCGCTGTGTCCTCTCGTATTAGAAGTGAAGCCACGCTAGAACGTATCCATACAAATCTCACCGCGTAAACCGAAGCGGAGTGTGAGTAGTGAATGTAGGGATTGTGTTGGGAACCCATTACGTAATGAAGATAATCGTTACTATTAAGATTATACCTCACCTTCCAACATTGTGTAACACCCATTGAAATAGATCTCTCTCACCTCCATCCCAGAGGACTAACCGTTGGATTTTGTGCACCTCGATTTGTCTCCTCCGACGTGTACTGATCTTCTCGTAGGCGTGTATGTAAAGGCCGTTGGAGGTCAGGGACTGATTTGGCGAGAGGTGTGGTCACAGAAATAGGGTTGGAATAGGCCGTACTGGTAGACTTGATAAGGCTTCGGCGGTAATCGATCTCATTGGAAGGTAAAGATTGATGTGGTTGGGAGTTTCGAATCACTGCCTCGTGGGCCAACCTATCTATTATTGCAAAATTCTACCGATCTTGGCCCTCGGAAAGTATTTCACTCTTTTTTAATTTGGGAAAAAATCATAAGATTTGACCGGGAGTTATGTAGAGGATGTCGCTGAAATTTATCTAGACTTTGACCTCGACACTGCACATTGCCTGGCCCGTAGGAAAATAATTTTTCTTTTATAAGAGGCAAGCATTGCAATGAATGCGTATGGACCCTAGAAACTGGCTATCTATGCTTTGCTCCGTGCGTCAGAAGACCCTTCAGAGACGTGAAAGCCGTGCAAGTACCGAGAGGCTAGGTCGAAGAGAACAGAGGGCTGTGCGCGTCGATCTTACGCCGAGTCGGGCATGGGAGTGGGGTGGATAACTCCCGGTTGCCCCCCCCCAGCCTTTGGACGTAGAAATCATGCTTCGCCCGACAAAAATGAGGCAGCTGGTGTGTTTCCTACACGTGAACGAGATGAGAATCTGGCTCTTGCTTTGACGGGCGGCTCGTTGGCAGAATTCTGATCATACAGTAAGGCCGATGCAATCACCGGCTACTGGAGTGACGATCATACTAGTCAGATACTAAAAGAGTCATGTGTAAAAGAAGTCTTGTATTTTATATGGTAACAAGGAAATTATTTTGAGGATTTTAACCGGTCCGTGGACAACTGTGCTAGGCTGACAGATGCAATTTGTCGTAGAAATCACACTGACGCAGCATTTGAGAGAATAATGATCTTATCAGAGGTACACCTTGCGCTGTGTTGCTCATGCCATTAACTTCGCTGTCAGAAGAGCGCAGGGGTCGGGCTCGGCAATGTTTGCGGTTTGGCGGTGCCGATCGACATGCTCGTGGCTATGTGTGCTTTCGCAGCTCGGTGCTTCGGACATCTGCTCCGAGAAGGCCGGCCAGGGAGCCATTGGCGGCAGGACATCCCGCTCGCCCGTGGAGCCCTTGGACACGCGTCTCCTCCGCATTAAGCGAGCCACACATGGCAGGCAGAGGCAGTGAGGCTCACATGCCACATGGCTTGCCTTGTCACAATTTGGCCTCGCTTTTACAGGCCACATTACCGCCCGCCCTGCATAAGCGAGATCCCACGAGCTGCGCGTGCCAGAGTAGCGGAGTAGATGCGCAGCTCTCGGCGTTAGATCCCCGAGATGTGTGAATGAGTCGAGATACGAAGCCTTCACCTACTGCACCTTGAGACAAGACAACTATGACGCGTACACTTCTCAGTACCGAAAATGACTCCTACGATGCAAACAATAACCAAATGTTACATCATCTTCGCAGCATACCATACTGTGCCGAGTTACAATTCCTGCCCTTCCCGAGTACAACTTAACACGCTACTCACAACCTTCCGCTCAACCCAAACGCTAGACATATTGCCATATCATCCCCCTCGTCGACCAAGGGACATAGGAACTAAAGCAGTACTCCCCCAGTTATCATACTCTAATGAGATTTCTACTCACACATGGGCATTTTAGATTAACAAATTGTGCGCCTTAACCCATGATTTGGTCTCTCTTAGGTATAGCATTTGTCCAGGGAAATCCACTATTCCTGGTGACCTCCCCGAGGCAACTTAAGTTCAGTTTTGTTGTCTCTGTCCGGATTTTAAAGAAATTATTTATTGATCCACAACTCAATACCCATCCAACGCCATACCCGTAGACATCGTGACGAGTTGTAAAAAATTTGCTTGCTTAAATGTGTCATAAAATCCGACTTGTTGGATTTAAAAATAGTAATGCTGTGCTTGGGTATCAATCCCCACCATATTTACAGACCAGATTATGCCGTTATACACCTAAACTCCACCTTTGCCGACCAAATGCCCAACCACTGACGCCATAGATTAGGCCTTATTGTATTCTTTTCGACTCTCTAGTTTCTGACATCCGTCCTCTCTCGTCAATACGTTTTCCATCTAGCCATCTTCTTCTATCGAGGCCGCTATTCTTTGTCATTCTCTCGGTAGCTAGCCGTTCTATTTCTCCTAATTGCTTTCTTGCCTCAAACGCCTGCTTCTCTTCCTCACTGAGACTGAATTGTTCTTTCAGCCATCCAAACATACTTCTTTTCTTTCGAGGTCCCTTACTAGTTGCATCACTCATTGTACTCTGCCCCATTGCACTAGGCAGATTACGGAGCGTGCTTGGAGTGTGGTTATGTATTCTTCCAGTACTATGAGCAGCGCCATTACGACGGCTATGTATTGTGTAGGTGGATAGGTTGGAGTTGCTTGAATTAGGCTGAGAATGTAGAGGGTTCTGTAATGGGCCTGCTGTCCAAGGACGTTGCAGAGGTGAGTGCGGTGAGGCGTTAACTGGCAGGAAGAATTGTTGTTCAGGTATTTTGATAGATACCGGAGTTAGGAGGGGAGCTGGCTCTACAGAGCTTCGGTTATCCGTGCCTTCTTTGACAACGGGGAGGAGACGATCGTTGCGAAATGACACAGTATTAACGTTGCTGCTGCTGGTGGAAAGATGAGTATTATCGAAGAACTTTTGGTTAGAACTGAAATGTTTATCGTGAGGTGCGTCGGGTGTTGCTAGAGGTGTGTAAACGTGTGGAGTTTTCTCAAAATCTGAGTAATAAGCTAAATCCGAATCTCGCTTTGGTGATGTTTGTGTATTTGACGGAGTTTCTTCATTGGTACCAAAAGTAGTTGCCGGTAAATGCACAGGGTGTTGTGATTTCCAGTCAGCATGATTTACCGGCTCGCGTTGATCTTCCTTTTTATATGAGTTTCCTCTGCGTGATATTGAAAAACGCTTGCGGACCGAACTTCGCCGGTTTGCTTCTGGGGGGCTAGACAAATTTGGGGCTACCTTTGCTGGTGAGTCTGTCTGAGTTTTATTATTTTCTGGAAAAACACTTGTCGGTGCAGGGTTTGGTGATGGAACAGGTGTGTATGTATGCGGCTTCAAGAGGATGTCTGGCTCGGGTATATTTTCTTCTTTAGAATCCGTCTGAGTAGGTTTTGAATCGCTTTCACCGTCTGTTGCCTGTTGATTGTTCCCTAGGTTAAGCTGTATATCAGGCAAGTTGAAGTCGATTCTAGGATATAGACCTTTAGTTAATGACAGCCTCATCTGCCGAGAAATTCGGCTTTCATGTCGCGATAGACTCTTGGTTAAATTCATGGAAGAAGTTTGAGGGGATGTGGTACTAAACTGTAATATATTAGCGGACTGAATTGCATAAGAGATCCTACTTACCCGTGTCCTCCGACTGACTTCACCCGCTCGCCGATCCATCTCAGCCAGTATTGACCCGAGTTGTACCAAGGTCACATCTAAGATACTACCTTTTGTCTGCAGTGAAACGAATGCTTTATACCATCCATTCACATTTCCTTTCATTGCTTCATAAACTTTTCGCATATTTGATCGATTCTTCCACAGCGTATTATTCTGTTCTCTTGCCAAGTAGAGGGTAAACTCTTTACAAGCATTGGCGCCTTGTTGAACGTCTTTCAAAGCATCATTCATTGCAGATGCTGTGCGAGAGATAACGTGCTCAATTTTCTCATTGCCATCAACAATTTGTAGTCGGAAAGCCCTATCTTCCATCATAGAATCGAATACAGCAACATTTTTGAGGGGTAGTTTGAGGTATTTTAGTCGCTCTTCTATATCGTCTTGAGCTAAATTAAAGTCTTGCAATGTTGTTTCTAAAAATTCATCGATTTCGTCCACATGCACCTGCAGTATCTTCATTACTTGTTCCTCGTCTCTCGCTATACCATTAAGTAGAAGGTATATTCCAAACGATATTTGTGACATGAGCTTCCAGAACTCATGAAATTGCTGACCTGGCTTCAGTTTCCATCTTGCCGCATGCGTCGGTTCGGTCACACCTTGACTCAGTAGTACCTGCCGTCTCGTTGCAACTGATTTGTGTATTTTATTTGTGGGAGCCACATATCCAGCACTTGATTCCAGAAAAGATTCTGCAAAAGCCCCTTGCATGCTCGGGATAGGATGCGTCGGTATATTCGGGACCTTATTCATGACGTTGTTCTTTGGGGCGTTGTGCAGTACGCTCGTCTTGGTGTCTCCGGCTCGCAGGACAAATAAAATATCTTCATCCGCTTCTGAAGGTTCAGGTGAAGGCGACAAATCAAGAAAAGACATAGCAAATGTGCCGCGAGCCAGCGTTGTCACTCAATTAGTTGAAGCGACACAGACAGGGCGTAGGAGGTGGTCGGTTCCACTACAGGGATTTTCGGGGTATCATGAGGTAAGAGTGCGGTGGCGGATCGCGGTTACTGGCGCTTGCACTTCGAATGTTAGAAACGTCAGAATGGTTAATTCAGTGCCTGGAGTGAGAGCTAGTCGAGGTGATAGGTGGAAGTAGTGCTTCTGCTGCAAGTGTTGCTCAGAACGATCCTAGGGCTAGTGACTAGTTGTCTGGGTTCGTGCGGATGACGCAGGTCTCTTAGGAACTTAGGTAGCGGCGACGAGAAACTGCAGCTTGGACCTCGCGAATGCAAGGGAAACTCTAGCATGTAACAGAAGGTTGAGAGTGGAATTCCCTAGGAGCTACATGGAACAAGATCTGACGAAATGATCGCTGGCACGTTAGAGAGTACCAATGTGAATCGGGGGATTTCGTCCCTAAGATTGAATGTTAGTAGGGTGAGATCAACACGAACACACGACGACTAACTTATCGGGGTAATGGTAACATGGAGCTCTTAGGGCTTTGACTAAGATATTCAGGAACAGCATGAAAGGACCCCAGTCATGACCCCCGACTAGCGATTCTTTCATGATTCTGGCCCGAGAACAGACCACTTTTTGAGGTTAGCAGAGAGCGAGATGGGCTAGAGCCGGCTAAGTTTTCATCTCAAACACCTCCGTATCATAACCCTCGCCCAGCTTCTCTCTTATAACCCCCAGCCCCACTTCATCTCCGCCTCTACTGCCGCATTTCACAAGGTCAACACTCCCATGCACCGATTACTCAACCAGTTTCTTCGCTTTATCTGAAAATCCACATTCGTCCGAAACATGCGAGATTACAGGGGAGATAGATTTGCTTGGATCAAGGAGGCAGAGTAAGGCGAACGCAGGAAGGCCCGTTCGTCTTCCCTGAAAAGTTAAACAGACCAAGTATATTCCCCACATAGCGATTTAGCGGTCCACATATTTACACACACTTCCTACTTTCATTCCCTGTAACTAATTAAATAGAATTTAGATCCAGTTTCTTATCACGGCCTCACACCGCTGCAGCTATCAGAAAATGCTAAAACCAGCAACAACTACCAGACAGGCACATTTTGGCACAATCAAGGTCAGATTGATCAAAGCTGATGCGTCGAGTAATCATCTCTCAAATTAGCCTATATTTCAACCTATTGATCAAGGCAAGTTCCTCGGAATCCCCAGCAAGGTAAATTGGCCGCTCATCCTGAATGATTAAGACAGCCCCTTGAGTAGCAGCAGGCTTGACTAGGATGGTCTAGGATGCTACAGCACGCCAGGCTATATGCCACCCGTGATCATATTCTTTGGGTGGATAAGCAGCAGCCGGCCCTCGACAACGGAAGTTGAGAGCCTATCGGCATCTCTGTAAACTTATGCACCTACATTCGTCGAGATAGTGTTTCAAAGTGAGATTTTCTTTGGGACAGGACAAGCATGTCACTGACATGGTTCAAAGAGCCGTCAAACTGAAAGATAGAAGTTGGGCCGGGCCATCCTGTCGTAGGTGGATAGCTGTATCTATTCGACAGATAAACTTCCAGGTTTCATACACCTCTCTAGTATGTGACTAGGAATTGAACCCTCACAAGATTAGTTGCTCGTAGCTGGCTTGCGCCTGACCAAATCTTAATCGAGGTCCCATAAATTAATTCACGTACTCCACGAATCGTGGCCACTAACACCCGTTCACATTATGTAAAGCATATTTCATAATTAATTATGTGATGTGCACAGAAACGAGAAGCTGTAGTCATATTACTGCTGAAATTTACTAGCAAATGGTATTATCTAACCAAAGTCGAAGGTTACGTTGGACATATCATTCCTGTCTATGTGTAAGCCTAAGATATCTATGCCTCGGGTGTTGTGCTCCCTAACGTGCCTCCTACACTTCTTCTTTCCAGCGGCAACACCTACACTGATCTACATTTGACTACAAAATTAGAGAAGCCATTGTTCTTTAATTCTCTGCCCTCTCTAACTTACTGAATGATGGCCTTTAACGGATGTATAATTGTAGAGGTAAGTCTAAAAACCCACTGGGTGCAGGGCTCTTCTAGTACCGACATCAGAGCTAAATCCTAAGACATGGTGACTCTTCTGAAGCGATCGAAGAGGTCGGCAAGCTAGGCGCTGCAGACTTATGGGTGACTAGAGACATTCACTCTCTGCCCTTCTAGCCTCCTTCCCGAAGTTTGTGCTGAAGTGTCAGAAAAGTCTTGACAGAGCGTGGTTGCTGTATGTTAACTTAGCCCAACTTCTTTTGAACTATCTGGGATACTCCTGAGTGCCGTGAACTTGTCGATAATAGAAGTTCTGGCTAACAATCCGAAATCTCGGTCTTGGCGCCCATAAACGTTCCAAAATCGAAAACATATCGAAAATATCAGACCTTTTATTCCCACAAGCGGTCTCTTCCTTACCTCTTTTCATGCCTTACTCACCTGTCCTTCCTCAAGATGTATAACTCTATTATAGCAGCAGTCCTACATAAACCAGGACTCCAACTTCGTATATTATGACTTGATTTTCTTCAAGCGGGTGTACGTAGCATCGTACCTTTGGTTATGAGTGATAGCCGGTAAATAATGAGGCAAGCTCCTGCCTACAATTGGTGTGACGCCTTCATTTCATTTCATTTCTCTAGCTTAACGTCCTATGCGGTATCTATATACAGAACCATGAAGACGGTAAGCCGCTTTGGTAAGGGAAAAAGTTTTCAGCAAAACCCCATGTCCTAATACTCTAAACCGACCCGGCTTTATGCTGAGGAGGTTCCTTTCAACCACAATTTTGTAAACTTTCCCCACAATTCGTTAACTCCCCCTTCGATCAGACTATCGTGATGGGAAATTGAAAAGAGAAGGTACCTCCTCGCCCGGCGTTGGTCGTCGAAGTGTTCGAAGAGTTGGCCCCGATGGTGGTGCAGCTGTCGAGGCGATGGTTGGTGCTGCTGGGACTTCGACTACCTTGTGTGGTCGTCCTGGCCCCATTTTGAGTCCTTCAGCCTTCTTACTGGTGACCAAAGTGAAACCCTGATCATCAGTTGGTCCGACTGTTCGTATTGGCGCCATTCTTGGTTTTTCATTCCATATTTCCGTTGTTCTTGACAACAGCTCCATCCAAGTTCTCTACACTTCCCTTGTAGACCTGGTAGGTCCGACACGCTGCTTTCTGCCACTAACGGTGTTACTTGCCGCAGTTGGCACAAGAAACCCTTTTCCTCGGACAGTCTCGAGTTTGGTGAGCGCCAGCGCATTCGCCGCACCTGGCTGCTTTTCCACACGGCGCCTGGGTATGTTCCCACTGGCTGCAGCTATAACACTGTTTTGACTGGAACCGTGGTGATCACAACTTCGCGGTGTAGAGCATGGCGTTCATAACATGGCCGTTTCGGACCACTTCCGTCTGCATTGCCTCCGATGGGAGGCTAACCACTATTGATCCTCGATTGCGGCCATTTTTCTTTGACCGCTGGTGTTCCTTTCCGTCGTATAACCACCTTATACGACTTATGACTAAGCCTGGAATTTGTGCCTTCATAGCTGTGTCTATCTCCCTGATGATGGCAAAATTTTTGGCATCCCTGCCCCCTTCGATTCGTGTCCGCAATGGGACACTGTTGACCACGACTGGAAAATCTTGCCGCAAGATTTTGAATTCCGTTGGTTGCCGCATGTTTAGTGCCGCGTCTCTCTGGGACGCCGACTGGACGAATACTTCGGTATCGTTGCTCCGATTTGAGGAATCGCGTAAGCACCTTGAATGTGCTCTTTTGCCTTTGAAAGCAGCTCTTCCGGCTGCAATTTTTCTGCTCCATCGATTCTTGTTCGAACCGCTGTTTTTGTCATTTGCGGAGCCACGACCGACGCGTAACTCCTTGGTGGCGGCGCGCCTGAAACCACTGCTGGCGCAGCTTGACGAGCTGGATCCGCGAGGCTTTTCTTGACGACTTCCTCTAGCGCCATCATCCTCTCCTCGATAGGAGATTTCTTCTGGGACACTTCCGTCCAGGCCCTTTTGTGTGCGTTGAAGGCCTTCACGGCCTCGTTCACGTCCTCCATTGATGGTAAGTCCTCCTCATCCATCTCTCCCATCACGATTAATCTAACCTGTTTTAGAAGTTTCCCTAGGATTTCTAAGTTTTTATCCTTTGGAGCTGTCTGTGCTTCGCTGCCGTTGTTTGTCGAGACCATTGTCGTATTTTGCGACGCGTCGAAACCGCTGGATTTACCCACACCAGCACCCACACCTGCCATGTTGGAGCACAGAAGATGAAATGATGAAAGGAGGGTAATGAAGATGAAAAAATAAGATTCACGATGTCAAATTGGCGATACGGGCAGCGTGGAGTGCTGCGCAGATTTCTGGCAAAAATGATGTTTTTTCAGGTGTGACGCCTTTATCGTTCGTTGAGGCGAGGTGATGTGTGGTGAGGTTAAGGTAGAGGACTTGCATGATGATGACAAGATCGATTATAGATATGTTTATATTTTCTTTCGACTTAGATTCGGAAGCGATATTTACTGGATATCCCAGAAATTAAGAGCGTACTGAGCGATTACACCGGCACCACTGGAAGGTGAAGAATTCGTCTTTGCCGGCTGGTATTCCTCATTGTCTACGAGAAAATAGTTTGAAATTATAAGCATTGAATAAATCATAATAAATTAGTATCTTACATAGATTCTAGAAGTCCTTCATAGTAATAGACTCAGATAGGACTATAATAAAATCTAATCTAACCTAGTCTATCGTTATGGTTTCCCCCTCAAGTAAATAAATAGATAAGCTCATAGCTGCCTGAATGGGCTCATAGGGAGCCAAATCGGGTTAAATGTAATCAAAATCAAACATTAATCAGAATTTAGCAAAGGTTATGAGCCTAGTCAAATCGTGCAACACCAAAAGCAACGGCAGCTTGCTGAGCGTGGCCCCGTCGATTTCGGTTGACACATGGGCTAGGTTCCGTTCACGGCACGATAGATCAAAAGTTTGGGTCCCTTCTTTTCAGTCTTTCAACAACTTCCCGATTGAGTTTGACTGGGAGGACTTTACGACTCACCAACAACCTCCCAAAATCAAAGGTAAAATTCCTTTCGCTTTCAACCTTACTAACATTGCGTGCAGGACTGGGCACTTGCTCGGCCTCATTTTAGACAGGCACCTCGACCGCGACATCAACATTCTCAACTTTTCGACACATTCCAAAGACGGCGCGAACGAAGACGCCTCGCTCAGACAACAAACATTGTACGACAAAAGCTGGGGCACCGATGCCTCGGTTTTGAGCTCTCGATATCGGAATTTCAGCCCTCTGAAATGGGGGTTGAACGCAATGCAGGGGAGAATTTGGGAAGAATGATATGTGATTTTCAACAGGCTGTTGGCACAGTTGGTCGGGTGCTGGATGTGCTTTCTAGAAGTGGTAAGTTGGATTCCTACACGGCCTGTTTAAGGGGGAACTACGGCTGCTCGTCGTGAAAGAGTACAGGAGGAATTATTGAGGTTTTCCCACGAAGGTTTTCCCTCAATACATGGTCTGAGGATCATGGTGAATGCGTTCCTACCTATTCGACCTGATGTAACAAGCGTGAGGCACGTAGCAGGAAAAGTCAGGCACCGGATGGGCTTTGCTGGAAAATGGAGGAACTTGTATTCTAGATGTCCTCCATATGTGTCATGTCCACTGGAAGGAGGGCTTAAGCCTGGCACTAGAAATAATCTAATCTAATTAATCAGAATTTAGTTGATACACTTTATAAGTTATTTATAGTCTTAGACTCAAAAGAGACTATATTAAATTCATATTAATGAAATAAAGACCCTTCAGTTATTCAGGTTGTATAGCGTATTGATTCAAGTGACTACTGTAACGGTTTCAGTACAAGGTGCATGAGCGATCTTGCAGGTACAGTAAATTTATTAAAATTCTCTAGAGAGAGAATTGATCAAAGTAAAGTCTACATAAAAATATATATATGTATTCTAAATTACTGCCTTTCAAGAAGATTCTCCCTGTGACCTGAATAATTGAGACGCTTCTACAACTACCTAGAAGGTTCTCGGTACACCTGTTATCCTCATGAACCTTCAGTGTGTTTCCAAAAGGTTCACTGAGAATATTCGAAGTTCTGTGGCTTCCGAGACCTTCCCCTTGAGCCATAGCCTACGCTAGCCAGCGTAGGCTATAGGAGTCTTTCGGCTTAACAGCCGTCACAACCACCGAAGTGAAACTAAGTATAGAAGATGCAGTCACGTGTGTATCAACAAAGTAGTCTACTTGATAGCCCCAACCATTATACATTTATGTATCATTTTATCTAAGTGAGCATTTGAGACTCAATGCAAATATGTGCGCATCAGCGGTATCTTCCTGAGTAATGCTCTCTATAAATTCCTGTTACCTCAATCTGACCAAGGCCTGCTGGCCCAATGGCAAGGCGTTTGACTTCGAATCAAAAGATTACAGGTTCGACCCCTGTGCAGGTCAACATCACTGTTTGTTGGTGGTTTCATCATGCAGACACAGACATGCGTATGCATCGTTCTGTGTTACGTCCTTTTCACAACTGCAGCCCAACAGTTCGTGTCACTTCTCTTCATTTTGCCCTATTCTTGCCCTATTTCTGCATCAGATCTTATTTGCGTATGCAGCTATCTAGTTATGACGCAATATCAGAACTAAAATTCCTGAATGTTCGTGAGAGAATCAATTAGATACCCCATTACCATTGCCGTCTCCCTCCGACTCGCATACAATTACACTAATTCGAATTCTCACAGTAGCAAGACCCCGGATCCCCAATATGTCTCCGGGGCCTGCCAAATCATGGCGACCTATTCGCCATCAAAGAACAATTGATAGAGCAAATACCAGGCTGAAAAAGCGCTTGGCAAAAAAGAACATACCATTGAGCTCGATAGACGAGCGAAAAATGGAGTCGGAAATGACCAAAAGGATAAGAGTCTTTAAAGAAGATTCCAACTCTACAAACCCCGATGTTGAAATGGGTGATGCGGTTATCGACCAATATATCATGGAGGGGCTTGAGAGCTCACGATGGAATATCAGTGAACCCGAAGACGGTCAGGTCCCAGAGGCCCCCGCTATTACAGACACGAGGAAGATTGCTGTGCCGGCCGTTAATCGGACAGCTAATGCCAACTACAAAAAGGCCGACGAAGCCACGTCAACCACAGCCACTCAGAATACCATTCCGAGGGCAAATGGTAATAATAAAACTTCTTGCAGCAATAGCAACTCCAAGAACACTGCGACTTACCCTCCCGAGCTTCGAGCAATACTTGAAGCCGAAGAACAGCGAGCGGCCCAGACCGCAACTAATCTCACAATATGCACCGCTGCTATCAATGGTGTGGAGAATGCGCTCTCACCTATATCCAAAGGGTCAAGCGTTCAATTTATAGACTCCATGAAAGTCTACCTCCGAGCTGCAATAGCTCAATTCATGATGTCGGGACCAGGAACAGTCCTTCCCAACCTCCCCCCACGACCAAACTGCCAGAATCATGGCGGAAAGATCGTGGAACAAACGATTGAAAAGCAGCCAGAGCTGCTACAAAAAGCGACCCAGGTCAAACCTACCTGGGCAACAGTTACCCGAACTGGCCTCCACACGCCAGCAGCACCTGTGAAGAATGTGCGGGTCCATAACATACCCCAGACACCAACGAGACCTCCGGCAAAAGCTAAGAAAACTAGCCCCAAAGATGATCGTTTGTTTCTTCGACTCGGAAAAGAACATGCTTGGCGTGCACTCTCGCCGGCTGGTGTCCGAGATGCGACAGCAAAATTACTCGAGCTACCCCCGCAGAATTTTGAACATGTATACCGTGTTCCGACTGGCTTCGCACTCCGAGCTAAAAACCTGGAGGTACGACAGCTCCTTCTGGACTCTGCTGAGTCTTTCGTCCAGGTAGGCGCAATCCTGGAGAAGGCCTCAGATTTAGTGGCCCTTCGTATTGCGACAATTCCCGTCGCAATTCACACACTCCTAGGCAAAGTAGTTGTCACCGATGAGATGGTGACCGACGAAATGATCAGAGTCACTTCAAAGGTTCCGGTGAGGGTTCGCCCTCATGGAAAAGGGAGAGTCGGAGCCCCATACCAGACATGGGTAGCTCGTTTTGAAAGAGCGTCCGTCCCTAGACCAGGCTTCCGACTATTTGACGACTTGGGAATCGCTGTTCGCCATCAGCCACGTCAAACTGTGAGCCAATGCAAGCGATGTCTCCTATACCACGGGACTCAAAGTTGCTCGCGCGCCCCAGTGTGCTGGAACTGCACCTCAACGATGCACTCCACTTCGGAATGCCAAGGACACACCAAGTGCCGCAATTGCGGGGGTCCTCACAGATCAGACAGCCGAAACTGTCTGGCCCGCCCTAATAAGTCCGGAATGGCCTCTAGGGAAACCCTCGAAAAGATCAGGTACGCTAGCCAATGCGAATATGCCGCTGTGATCCGGGCGAAAACCGCCGCTCGACGAGCAGAGGCCGACATCAAAGCCGCCACTGAGATGGCCAAAACAGCTACGCTGAACTACATCTCCAATAATAGCTATAAGGTTCTAATGATGGATTAGACGCCAAACGTGACTGAGGTCACAGAGGCGGTCGTCCCGAAAAATCACTCATAAAGGGCGCCCCACGGGCTACTTTCCGCCTCCCTCAAACAACAAGTTTCATATCAATAAACGTAGGTAGAGGAGGTCCGACACAGAATATTGCACTTGCCCGAGCATTCGAGCTGAATATCGACGTTGTCTTAATTCAAGAACCTCGGTGGAAAGAAGAGAAAATGTCGCATCATGGATACATTTGCCATTTACATCATGGTGGCGAAAAGGTCAGGCCAAGGGCTGTGACCTACACCCGGAAGGATGATCGGACAATATCAGCGAGGCAGCTCTTCCCCTGTGCTAAGCTGACGGGCGACTATTGCTGGGTGCTTGTTAATGGAGTCACTTTCCTCAATGTGAACAAGGCACCCAGAGACACATCAGCCGTACAGCCACTTATCAATTGGACTCCGCCGCCGAACTCAGTCGCTACGGGTGATTTCAATTCAGTATACTGTGCCTGGCAACCAGGAGTCACTAGCCCTTACGGGCAAGGTGAAATGATTGAAAAATGGGCAGAAGATCACAATCTAACCTGCCTTATTGTTGGAGAACCCACGCATCAAGCTGGAAATACCTTGGATCTTGTCTGGACCAACATCAATGGCAGCCGTGCATGGGTTGACCATGATGAATGTGTCACCAGCGACCACCTTCCTATCCGAGGAATAATCCCGGTTCAGTTCGCAACTTTGAGACCCAACTTGGGCAAGATTCGAGTGATGTTAGACCCTTAGGGTCAATTGAAAAATGTAAAGTAAAAATCTATTCGTGAAAGTCTGTCTCTCCTAGTCTAAAGAAAAAACCACTGTATATACACATATCTCCTGAGAATATCTACGTGTGATGATGAAGTGCACGAGCGTCTTCCCACAGTGTATCAAGACTGATACTTTCTAGAAACATCGTGGTTCTGCTTGAGACTGCCCTTCAAACACCCAAGGAAATACCCCAACCCAAAACAGCTCTCAATAATGCGCTACGACTCATCAAACGACGTAGTTTGATCAAAGCCATATCATTCAAACAATTCCATGTTTGACAAGTGACGAAGGAAAGACTACCTGACTTTGCACGAGTTGTTACTAAGTTGGTCCGTCTACCACCAGTTTTAGATACAATCGAAAAGGTCGAAGACTATGCCCAGGAAATTTGCTTAAAGCTTAAGACTGCCATCAATGCAACAGGAACTCGGCCCAGAGCAAACGGCGGTAAATCAGCCCCGTGGTGGACCCCGGCGTGCAAAGAAGCACGGGCTGAATATCGAGCGGCAGAATCACCCCTCCAACGTGTAGTGTATGCTAAAAAGCTCTGATCAGTCATTAGAGCTGCCAAAAAAGAACATCAAGCACAGCAGGTGGAAAGAATGAACACGCCGAACAATGTTTATAAGCTGATGAGAATGGCTGGGCCTAGACAGACAAACATCCCACCACCCCTCAATTACAACGGAGCTCTCATCTCTGATCCACGAGAGCGAGCCACAGTTCTCCGTGACTGTCTCCTGGCAAGACACCAAACATCGGACGACCTACCGCCTTGCATCGCCACAAGTAACAACCGTATACCATGGAAGGATGACATATCCGAGGAAGAAGTCCGAGCTTGCACCATCGGCTGTGGAAACACGGCTCCGGGAGCAGACGGAGTCTCCGTACAGCTGCTAGTGGCCTGCTGGAAGACAATTGGACCCTGTATAGTCAAGCTCTTCAGAGCTTGCATACTGCTCGGTACGCATCCGACTTGTTTCAAATTGGCCGAAGTAGTACTTGTGCAGAAGCCTAAAAGGGACCCAACAACTGTCAAAGGATGGAGACCAATTGCCCTTCTTTCTTGCCTTGGTAAAGAACTTGAAAGACTTCTGGCAAAACGGATGGCGCATTTAGCAGTGATTTGTGATGTAGTTGGTCGGCAACAATTCGGCGCACTCTCGAGGCGCTCAGCAACAGACCTAGTCTCCTGTGTAGTACACGATGTCGAGGAGGCGCGCACACAAGGGTGGGCGGCCACTTTCGTCACCTTAGATGTACAAGGTGCGTTCGATGCAGTTCTTCATAACCGTCTAGTGAGAAGAATGCAAGAACAAGGATGGCCAGAATCAGTTCTAAAGTGGACAACTTCGTTCCTTGCACAGCGAATGGTCCAAGTCCGACACTCGGAAGGAGTCACGACAAAGCGACAGCTAGTTTGCGGGGTCCCACAGGGCTCGCCGATCTCGCCACTTCTCTTTCTGCTCTACATGGCAGAACCAATGCGCAGTGGTACGACTGATCTAAGGTTTAGTTACGCTGACGATATCGGCATTCTTGGATTTGGCCGCACTACTGCTGAGTCTGCTGCCGCTGCTCAGAAGGAAGTTGATCATCTACTGGATTGGGCGCAGGAGAATGCCGTTCATTTTAACACAGAAAAGTCAGAGGTAGTACAATTCCCACCTCAGCATCGCAAGGTAGCTGTTGGCGTCCATGTAAACAGCACTTTAATAGAACCAGCCGAACATATTCGCTGGCTTGGAGCTCACCTCGATCCGCGACTTAACTTCAAGCATCATGTGATGTCTTGGTCCGGTAAAGCAATGAAAGTCGCACATCTTATGCGACGTTTCAATTTTACTTTTCGAGGGGCCGCACCAGGAGCTCTGATACGAGTAGCAAACAGTAGTATTGTTTCAATCGCAACTTTTGGCGTGGAAGTCTAGTGGCCAGGCCTCAAACACCCAACAAGAGCAGAAATAGCCACGCCAGCTATCACGAGCCTCTGTACTATGATTGATAAGGCCATCATGATGGGTCTCCGATCTACACTTCCAGTTCTGCGGACTACTCCAAAAGTGATCCTGCACAGGGAAGGAGGAATCCCACATGCAAATATTATTCTATAGGGAAACCGACTACGATTTTCAGCCCGAACAAAAACCCTTGATGATCAGCACCCGCTGAGATCTCGTGCTGCGACGTGCCCAAACGTTGGGACTCGAAAGTACAAGAAAAAACCTCGACGATTTGAACATGTAGATAGACAAAGGACTCGTGCACAGCGAGCTTATCGACAACTTCCGGACGCAGAAGCTTCAATGCCTCTGCCGCCGCCATCCTACTCTGCTAGATCCATGACCAAGTCAGAAGGAAAAGAAGCAAGCAAACTTTGGATAGACAACGTGCTCGTATCGGAAATTTGTGTCTACTCAGACGGCTCTTCGAAGAGAAACAGACAGTCAGCTTGGGGTTTTGTTCTAAGGAGATATGGCAAGACTATTCTTAAAGAGAGTGGTATCCGACATGGAGGAGAGGTCCTGGACGCGGAAATCACAGGAGCGCTAAAGGCTCTCGAGGCAGCGCTGAGAATAAAAGTAGCGCAACATCAGCAGTGGGGGGCAATACGGCGAGTGAATGTGTTGCTAGACAGTCAGCATGCTGTAAAAGCATTTGAGACGGGCATCTGTTCAACCAGCCTCGAAGAGGTATGGCAGTTTTGCATGCTTTCAGCATCAGCTAGCGTGACAGTCAAGTGGATCCCCGGTCACTCTGGAATACAAGGGAACGAAGAAGCAGACGCAACTGCGCGCCTCGGCTTACGAATGCTGCCCAGTCCGGACAAACAACCAGGAACCATTTCGTATGCATACCTTCGCCGTATCATGAATAACCGGCTACAAGCTTTGCTCAGCGATTGGTGGGATAAAACTTGCCCTGTTCGGTATTGTTGGAAATTCTGACTCTCGAATTTATGACTCAATCATTACCTGTTTCGTCTCAGGTTCCCGACAAGATCGACTCTCTCTACAAATGTCCTGAGTACGCTAATCGCGCCTACTGTCGCCTATACGTTTGGATATTTACGTACTACAGTGTACCTTGGCTCATCATGGTAGATGAGAGGTGGCTAGTCATCACTAGGTTTGACAGGCACACGAGGCTAGCGGGAATTTCTCCCTTAGATGTATATATAAGTCCAATGTTCCCATAGTTGTAAAATATTTTAAGTCTTCTTTACTTCATCATATTTATCCATATAATATCGTACAGAGTATATTTTCCAACAGGTATCGAAAGCTGGATCAGCTCATGAAACGGCGCAAGCCACCAGAGCTGGCTCTATCAAGGTATCTACTACGCGAACTAATTGCAGCCCGTACGGGCCACGGAAATTTTGCAGCCTATAATCGTCGATTTAACAATGCAGATGCACCCAATGAGTGTGCGTGTGGGGCGGAGACTAGTCCTACACATTTCATACACTGTCGACTAAATTCCAACGAAACACTTCGAATTCGAGGTCTAAAGACCCACGACGACTTTTTACATCAACTTCTCGGACCCGAGTGCCTTGAAGACTTCAAGAACTTTGCACAGAAAACCCGATGTTATGGGTGATCAGCTGCAGGTTAGATCTCTGCTCTCAGCGAGGTCCAATTAAATAAGTCATGGAACATGACACGATAGGAAGGGAAACGAGGCGAGAAGCTTTGTCTCCCAACCATAAGTGCTAGTATCAATTTGGAGCTCACAGTTTTGGATCCGGGAGTTTCTATTATGATTTCTGTTTTATGTATTGCCGCATGTAATTTAACTAGCTACTATGTGTGTAGCGGTTCACGGGGTGGGAACAAGCTGGGCGTGTCATAGATTTGATCTTAGCTGTAAACACCAGTCTTTGACTCTTAGGAGATAGCGGGTTTAACCTACGACTTGAAAATTTAAACAAACAAACAATATCAAAGATAGTACGGAATAGATGACTTAATGTAAAGGAAGAGCACTCATATCTCGGATTTCATACGTAAGTGCCACTGCGTGGTCATGGCGGCTGTTTCTTCACCCCAAGTCAACCCTTATCCGTGAATACCCATCCAGGGAAACGTCTCAAAAACCCCGAGTTATCCGGACATGCCTTTATCATCCACTTAATTTTGTCCGCAAGAAATGTAATCTGAGGTGTTTCTTTCCCAAGTCTAGTAGATGCCCAGGCTACTCAAACTATACCACAGAACACCACCAGGAGGCGGACCACGGCACCCAACATTGTTTGCGTGTTTTTATAGTGTCAGCTGCACTCTCGCAAGCGAAGTCTTGGCATGCAGAATGCTCTTCAATTTACAAAACTCCTTGAAAAAATCCCAGGTCTCACACCTGTCGAGATTTTATCCATCCTTTGCCTCATCTTGTAAACTTATCCCAATCCCTCCAGGGTCCATCCCAAAGAGCTCTCTCCCAGATTTGGGCGCCTCGCTTTGCTTCCTGCGTTCAGTATAAATAGCGGCGTGTGCTTGGTGACCAGCTGAGACCAGAGAATAGTTGAAGAGAGGTGCAATCCTTGGAGTGAGGCTATACTCGTTCGTTCTTGTAGACTTGTTGAGATTTAGATAGGAGTCAATCTTGGTGGGAGTGAAAGATTTATGTGGTGGAGTCTTTTGAATCATTGCTTCGTAGGCCAGTTTCTATCGTATTGTAGAATTTAACAGAACTTGTCTTTGAGAGCATATTTCACCACCAGATTCGTAGAAGACACCGTGAATAGGTGTTCAGTCTTTATCTCCAGTATAAGGATTATATTCGGGCGTTAAGAATTGTTCCATATTATTGCCCTGCTCCGGACGTCGTTAGGACTCCGACAGGGATCTAATTCAGCTTATTAGCGAGGAGCTTGGAGTAGAGAAAGAGGGAGAGATGCAGAGGGACAGGAAAAGGGTGAGACAATGTTTTATGTATATCGAGATACCAGTTAATTTACTTTATTCACCGATTTCATGATGGCACCCAATTTGTACTACTTCGTGTTTTAGCAACATCTACGGTCAACCATTAAAAGGAGATTTCATTTGTCAAAGTTTTGTTTTATTTATTTGGTAAGGGTTTTAGGAAGTTTTAAAAGGAACCTAAATCAGATGACTACTAAACTAGCATCTAGTAGTTAAGAAAATAATCATGTGACAATTTGCAACTGACGGCTTTTGCCCTTTCAATTTGAGTAATTTTCAACTCAAATCAGGGGTAAAAACGTAATGTCAGATGTGAATTCTTAATTTGGCGTGATTTCTAATGTGATAGATTCAAATTGTCCGACTAGGACAAATATGACATGCCTTATAGTACCCATCAGAAAGCGCTTCGTGAAAGGTCTAGAATTAACTTGAAACAGTTCGAGGAGTGGTTTAGCTGCTATCTTGGACCGCCATGGAAACTTTTTATTTCCTGCGTTGACATTTGACATCTTGTATGGGTCAAGAATTTCTAAAGAGGAAAATTGGCTCGAGATCGCAGCTAGTTACGCGCTACATCTTCAATAAGCGGGGATCAGGAGAAAGTGTTTTCTAATTGAATAAGAAACAAAAGGTGTGGATAATCTAGAAATTATCTCCATTATGGCAAGACTGAGAGGGCTAAAGTATTGTGGCCAATATGCATCTTGTTCATGTGGCAGTTCAACCTATGACTTGAATGTCATCAGCTCGTATGGAAATTGAGGTGCCACGGAGGCGAATACTTTATGATTTAGCCATATTCTAATACCCAATTATCAGAAATTGGTGGTTATTAGATGGCAACTGTTGGGAAATTGGAATGTGGGAACGTTCAAGATAGCTTCTCCTACAGTAATTATCTCACTAATCAAATTTAAAGATGTGTATCGAATGGAATTATCCCCACTAAGTGTGGCAACATTCCGAGCAGAACTTTACATTTCTTGCATCTGCCCAACTTCCGTACGTGACTTCCCCATTGATTGCTTGATCAGTGACCAACATGTTCGTATAGAATTTTACATGTGATGACCCTAAGTTGGTAGCTTTAATCTAGACACTAATTTTCTCTACATTACCTACTATATGAAGTAGAATCTCCTCCGTTGAAGTTTCTAAAGTATCAACCACGGTTAATTCTTAATCTCAATCTCAATCTCAATCTCAATCTCAATCTCAATCTCAATCTCAATCTCAATCTCAATCTCAATCTCAATCTCAATCTCAATCTCAATCTCAATCTCAATCTCATCCTCATTATCAGTAACCACAACAGTACCGGTATCATTGTCATCAACTCTTCTTCGTTCAACTCTTTTATTCCTACCTCACTTGCCATCAACACCACAATTTCAACAATGAAATTCGCAGTGTCAATCTTCATCTCGATCTTCCTTCTCATTTCTTGTCTAACACTAGTTTCTCCAATCAATGGAATGAAGATCGAGAGAAGATTTATTGGCTCGGTTCATAAAGGATATCAGTGCAACAAGAAGAAACACAACATGTATGATATCGAGCCCACTCTCAAAAGCGCCTGTAAAGCATATATCAAGAGGAAACAAAAGAAATGGTTCTTCATATATTTTATCAACAGGACGGTTTTCAAGCGTTTTTCCGAATCCAAAAGATTTGGATTTCCACCCGATACGCAAATCACACCGGTGCTACCCAAAGGCCTCGGTAAGATATCTCTCTATGTTATGTTAACGTTAATTTCCTCTGGAATATGTTGGCAAACTCCTCGTATTTTTATATGCGTTGAGGCTTGATTATTTTCGTCTAATTTTAAAACGTCCAATAGTAGCTAGCTAACTAGGTAAATAGAAGTCAGCACATATGACCATATCATTTTCTCGCCGTCAAACTGCACACTTCTTGGCCTGGCCCACGAGAATGATATTGAAAAAAAAACGATGCTTTCAGTCTTTGCAAGTATCTTGTTTGGCGCAGTACCTGGAAAGATTAGTAAGTTGTTGAACGAGAGACGCTATTGCACTCTTGTAAATACTATTTTACAGTTCTAAAATTTTGACAGTCTTCTACCACCCTAGGGATAAACGTCTGGATATGCGTCGAAGGGGATGATTGGAGAGATGGGATGATTTTTTTGGCATTTTGAATTATCAGCAGTAACTTATAGACGATGCAGCTTTTTTTCTGATGAGGACTTCAATAATATTTATAATGTTGTCTAATTATTGATGCTGGACTCTCAATATTGTCACAGTTTGTATTCAATAGGCAAGGCAGATAGTTGTTATGGTGTTTGAAATGTTTATTGGTTTGCGGAAACTTCTTAAAAAATTTTAGGCACAGCTTCGAGGTACTTCATGATGTTTAAATTAAAGAAATAAGTTCATAAATCATCCCTCACTCTAAATTCGTGAACCCGATCTGTGTCTCTGTAGGCCCATACAGGTGATTATAAAGTCTACTCCAAGTGTTTTAAATGGGAGGAAAACCTTAAGATGAAAAGCCACACCTTCAGAAATTTATATTCAGGTTCTTAATTTGGTATACAGGAAGGGCAACTGGCCATTATTTGGAGACTTAACTAGCAATAGTAACGCTCGGCACCTTTTGCTCTCTTTTGCATGCCGTAATTTGACATCTGTGGCCTTGTGCTCGGTGGCGATGGTACAGAATTAGATGGATGAGACGGGGTCAGAAGCTGATTGCGCGGGTATTCTGGCCTCCTATTGGTTCCATCTAACTTTTTATAGGAGACCATTATGAACCATTGATCCATTGTCGTATTAGCGATAGATAGATGTGTTGTTTCTGCTGGTGCTACGTCCTCTCCTCTTAATTCCGCCGTTGGTTCCGTAATTCCATACCATGTTCTTTGCATGCTGGCTTTATGTGTCGCGAAGCTTTGATATTTCCCTTTCTACCTCGACAAATGAGCTTTGTAACAATTACAGCAAAGAATCGATTACTACAGATAGACTTTAGTCTGGTAAGTATCCGTAGCCCCTCCACATTTTTTGCCTTAAAGTAAGAGGCTTGAGAATGCCCCATTGATTGCACTTAAAGTGTTGCTTGACTTTTGTTTGTGGTGACCAGAACTGGGCAGTGTACAGCATTGAGTTAAAAAAAAAAGACATTTCTTAACACCCCATGTTGAACAGCCTGAACAGACTGTTGGAGTAGGAATCCAACGAAAAATAAGACCTCTTAATCAGATTAAGAGATGCTTGGAAAAAGCATGACAGCGACTGAACAGAATTAAAAAATTGAAATTGGGAAGGCGTCAAGGACCTGGGCATATAATGGCCGAGGCAGAATTCTAAAAAGAAGGATTACTTTTTCATTTGTGATGCTGGAATATGTGTTGTAGTTTTAATTTGTCTCACCTCCGTATTGCTGAGTTTATCATGATTCAGCACATCGGTGCGGTGCGGCGTGGATCCGGTCATGTAAATGGAACGAAGCATCATTTGTTCTTTTATGTTGATAAACCAGCTCTGATCCGGCCTCACTTGTACTTGTAATCTCATAGGAGTGCGGAGGCTCCCACCTTGCCTCGTACGTTATGAGACAGGCAAATAAAAGAGCACAATGTTGGAAAGACAAAGTCCTAAAATTATGTGAATTTTTCGCAGAGAGTTGTCAATTACTCACAATCTAATACGATGTGATTATTTTTCTTTCTGTATTTCTTTCTTTCTTTCATTCTTTTAAATTGCTTGACTTCGTGTCGTCGCACAAAATTTTACTGTGACGGCCAAGTGCCAGTTAGTTTAGTCTATAGAGAGTATCTGACTTGCCAAAGCCCCCAAATGAGTCTTGCACATTAAAAGTTGACGCCTAGCCACTGCCGAGCGCCTCACAAGATTATGAACTTGTAGAAATGTTTGCTTCTATCAACCTTCAAGTTAATGCCTCCCAATCTTGAGTTCCCTACTCCAACCGCTTCCAAAGCTTCCACGGCCCAGCATCTTTCCCAACTTCACTCACAGGCTTTTGTTTCTTCAACGGATAATCATACTCAGCTACCAAATTGTGACTTCCTCCGACATAAGTGTTAAAAGAAAGGATCGTGGGTCGTGTAACAGCTCTTTCGGTATTAAATGGGAACTTGAAAAGATTGATTGATGTAAAGAGGGGAAGCGCGGTATCTAGCTTGAACTAATATTGGCTTGATGTGCTTAAATGATTCTCCTCGTGATTTGCGTGTGTCGAAAAATCTTTGCAATCCGGGATCCGCACCAAAGCTAACCCAGTATCGCTCATTCTGATAAGAATCTCAGGCAGGAAATAATGGATTCAACAGTTGGGGGCTAGCTAAATCTTGATCCTGGGAGGATATTTCACACTCAGGTTCACAGAGGAAATCACTGGCAGATATTAAGCCATGGTCCCTCGGACACAATTAGTTGTTGGGGGAGAAAACTCAACATCTGTCAATGATCTCCCCTCCAATTCTCTAGCTATCAATCTAGAGCCTGCAAACCCGAGATTGAGTCACAAAGTCCTCGCTTATATAATGGTCCCCACTTACTTTCCCAATCTATATCGTGTTTATCTCTCAACACAACTCCTACAATCATTATTATGAAGCTAAACACGATCAGAACAGATAGTGGGTTTGGAACCCTGCTCATCACCAACCTTTGGTCATAGAGGAAAAGTCAACCAATGAGTTTTCGGAGCGTACCCAGCACCCGATACAAAGATGGTTGATTGGATCAAGTCGGTCTCGACTGTTATAAATAAGGGAGATATAGATGAATATGCGCACCTCATGTGGTCTCGCTTTCTAAGCCTCCCCTAGCTGGGGCTGCAGGTTTTTTGAGACTTTTCCTTTTGCAGGGCTATAATGTTCCCTGAAAACTGTGGCTGCCTTCCACGGGTACACAATGAATTGAGTGGAGGGCAAGACTGAACTCCTGTACGTGGTACCCTCTACGAATCTGGGAGCGAAAAACTCCTCCAGATATAAGATCAGTCAAATTTTGCTATACCTGAAAAGTTGGCCCACGAGGCAATGATTCAAGGCTTCCTAGCCAAATAAATCCCCCACTCCCAACAAGGTCAATTCCCATGAAAGCCTTATCAACTCTACAAGTACGACCCAATACATCCTCAATCCAATGACTATATCACTCATCGACTTTCTCTGGCCTCAGCTGGTCGCCAAATACACGCCTACGCCGATATTTATACCCGACGGAGGAAACTCAGTGTCGGAATACTCCTACGGAGTTATTTAATCACAAGCTTGTTGCAACGATATGGATGGTTCTTAGATGATTCCTTCTAATCTTCTATTCCAAGAGACTATGTACATATTCAACGATTATTTTCCGTTACGCCATAACCAATTAGGCAGCCCCACCAAGTTACCCTTAACATTATGAATTACATATTTAGACACAAAGAGTGGCGGATAAATCTGGGAGAGAGCTCTTTGCGATGGACGTGAGAGGTATCAGGAAAAGTTCACAAGTTGATGCAAAGGAAGGATATAACCTCGTTGGGCGTGAATTTTGGAATTTTGGCAAGGAGTTTCACGAATTGAGCTTTGTGCGCGCCAAGAATTCGATCGCCACAGTGCAGATGACACTTTATAAACACGCAACGTTGGAAGGTGCCGTGGCCCGCCTCCTGGTGGTATTCTCTGGTATAGTTTGAGTAGCCTGGGCACCCTCTCTACTTGGGAAGGAGACATCTCAGACTACATTTTGCACGGAGAAATACAGTCGGAAATACAGCGACTGGTCGAAGAAATGGAATTAAGGGGATTGGAACACAGAAGAGATCTGGGGATGCTACAATCCCAAATGAACTAAATGATGAAAACGATGCAGGAACGGTCCGAGGCTGACAAAGATTTACCCCTGCAACCGTCAAGAGCTAATGTGGGAGGCCAATCAGAATGCAGAGAATGTTACATGTAAGAGGAAACACTGAAATGGCCAGAAGCATAAGACCACAAGGATAGGACTAAGTGGGCAATTACACATGGAATCCTTCAGTACATATACAGGCGTAATGTAGAGGAGCGATGTATTCTTCAACCATCTGATTTTTTAATGCAACTTTTTAGTCATGCAGTAACTGGAACTGCGAAAGATATGATCACAGGTCAGTTCCAAAATATGCTTGTAAATGGCATGGAATGGGATGCGCTAGGGCTGTTACAGGCTATGGATAATACCTACCACGACAGAAACGAGGAACGGAGGGCAAGACTGACACCTGTACGCGGTGCCCTCTACTAACCTGGGAGTGAAATATTCTCCCAGAGCCAAGTTCAGTCAAATTTCGCAATACCGAACAAGTCGGCCCATGAGGCAATGATTCAAGACTCTCCACCTAATCAAATTTTCACACCTGACGAGATCAATCACCACCAAACCCTCATCAAGTTTGCAAGTACGACTTAGTACATCCTTATTTCAATGATCACACCTCTCGTCGACTTTCTCTGGCCTCAATTCACCACCACGTACACGCCCACGCCGATATTTATACCCGACGGAGGAAGCAAAGCGTGGCGCACAAACCTGGGAGACAGTTCTTTGGGATGGGCGTGAGAGAGATTAGGACAAGCTCACAAGGTGCTGCAGATGGTGGAAACGATCTCGACGGACGTGAATTTTAGAATTTTGACATCGAGTTTTCGAATTGAGCTTTGTGCGTGCGCCAAGACTTCGGTTGCGAGAGTGCGGGCGACACTATAAACACCGCCGTGGTTGGATGGTGCGGTGGTACATCATCTTGGCCGGTTTCCCAAGTAAGGTCTGGATAGCAAGGACACACATCCCACCTGAGACAGGAGACCGCTGGTTCGAATCCGGCAAAACCTAACTACATTTCTCGCGGCGCTGGTATGCATGGATGATAAAGGCATGCTTGGATAATCAAAGGTTTTAAATTTCCCTTTGGTGGGTACTTACGGAGGAGGGTCAACTGTTTGTGTAAGCAAACATACCTCATAGTGGTATTTGCGAATGAAATCCAGAGTATGAGTGTCTCTAACGTCAAAAGAGTCATCCAATATGTATACATAGTACCGGTCATGTGTCATAGCTAGATAGCTGAAAACACATTAAATGATTTAAAAAAAAAAAAAAAAAAAAAGAAACGAGGAACAATTGGCGGCCGCACTATTTCATGCATGTCGATAATACCGGGACGAGAACCTATCGTCATATCTACCGCGCTTCCAACAATTACTCTCCCGAAGTCCTAGTTCGAAAGGGAATGAGAAATGTAAGATTTACCAGTTACGGAATTCCTGAGCAAGACAACTAGGAATTACATGATTGGTGGTGTGCACCCTAAGACATTTAGAGAATTAATTGATTACCTGTCGATCCTGGGTTCTGAAATTGACGAGGTTGGTATAGAAATTACAAGGGAATACCTACTAGGTCAGAATGGCTACTTCGACGATGGAACACGAGGCGTAGCTGGGGGCAAACTACTAGGGGGAATACCACAAGAGATAACTCACCACCTTCCAGCTAGAGCCAGCTTATACAGTGAAGTTGTAGATATTGACACAAGGATGACCGGTATCGAGAAAGTCCGTGCAAAGTGAGTATCACGTGATCAGTTGAATGGGCGCAAAATTGATGGGTCATGCTTGCGATGTGGGAACGTATCCACGATTTGTTTTCCCAAGCTAAGATACATCTTGTGACTCTATTACTCGACTTTTCATCGTCCCGAGACGTTAAGATGCCCCCAGGGAGGCATAAAATCCCCACGACACTCGTGTCCCCTGCTCGAGTTGTCTCGCGCGCAGTCAAACGTCCGAGGCCTCGCCCTCCACTTCCAACTGTTCAGGAGGAAGTTATCCTAGCAGCCGCAGCTGAGAAGCAACAATCTCCAGCTGAACCCATCTACATGGACTCAGAAGACGAGTTCATGGACCTCGGATTGGAAACCGAATTTCTTTGCAACTCTTCCTCGGAAAACCTTCCCCTCTCTCCAAGGCCAGCTCCCGTATTGGTAACAGCGGCCCTATCGCATTCTCAAATAAAACCCCTGAGAAGAGATTCCACCCAGGGTCTCTCCAGCTCTATCCACGCGTCCACCAAGGACAACGTTGCAACTGAGAAGCAACCTTCCTCAACTCTCCCGCGATCTAGCGCGCGTACCACAGCGCGGACTATCGAACACCCCTCGGCAGCTATGACAAATAACATAGCTGCTTCTGTATGAATATTGGCTTTGATTACGTAGATAGAGACTTAAGTCATGTGATTTAATTAGCGAAGTGCTGGGGGAACTGCTATTTGGCAGGAAGGTAATTGAGAGAGAGGACACACACACATACACACTTTTTCGTACCTGTTTCAAACCTCTCGTGCTAGCACAATAATCTACCGGTGATATACCGACAGCTTCATTGTTGGCCTGGCAAAACGCTGGAGCCCAACATCTACGTGGTCTACCGCCAACAATCGCGGCGGACCTCAAGGCTATCGTGACGCGAAGCGCAGCTCGAGTCATTGCAGGCCTCCCCGTCTTCGAGCAGTCTCAAACTGCTCCAAATGTTAAAGTTGGCGCACAACCAGCCCCACAACCAGAACTGCCCGCAAGTTCTACTTACGCAAATGCTGCCAAGAAAAACTTGTCCGTACCTGCACACCTTCCAAAGGCTACGCCTAGGGTTACAAGTCCAAAGAAGAAAAACAGGCCGGACTCCAGAGTTATGATACGTCTAGCGCCCGACCACCCTCTGAGATTCCAGGATTCTCTTCTGGTCCGTACAAAGCTGAGAAGCTTTCTCGAAAAACCGGAACTAATCAAGGACATCAGGTCGGTCCCTTCTGGGCTAGCCCTTGTGGCCCCCTCTTCCGATCAAGCCCCAGAACTCATGCAAGCAGCCCTTGCTCTACAGCCTGCCACAGGAGTTGTGCCAATCGAAAGGCAGGAAAAACGAGAGAATTTCCTCCTCAGCCCAGTCCCCAAATATGGGTACAATGCTTCTGGATCTTCCGAAGCCCTTTCTGATGCTGAAATTCGAGAAGAGCTCGCAGCAGCAAAAATCGACACAAAATCGATTTTTTCCATCAGCTGGACACGTAACTCTCTGGCATCCCCAGAATGGGAAGGTACTCTACGACTAGTAGTGGCAAAGCCAGCCGCAGATAGACCCCCCTCCAGCGTCCGCCTATTTGCTCGGTCCGCCAAAATTCGTCCGGCTGACAATCGCCCACGCCTCCAGGTCTGTCAACGCTGCCATGGATATCATAACATCAATGCCTGCACCCGGAGAGCTTGATGCGGACTTTGTGCGTCAGACTCACACAAAGGCCCTTGTAAGACTCCCATAAAGTGTCTTAATTGTGCTGGCCCGCACGTGGCCTCTTCCACTGGATGCCCCGCGAGACCCTTCCGAGCTAACGGAGTATTCGTTCGCCCAGACAAAGAGAGAATGCGGGTAATGCGCCAGGAAGGACACAAGTCCTGGCTGGCTCTAAACCCTTCACCGCCCGCTCCGAAACCCCCTGCTGGGTCTCCTTCCACACAATCCTCGTGCACCACGATTCCAGCTCCTGTTCTAACAATAGGCTCGGCATCTAGGTTTGCTCCCCTGATTTCCCTTGAGGAGTCACTATGAGGGACCGTAACAGGAACAGAAGAAAGCAGAAAACCCCAGGCCTCTGCTTCTTCCAGATCAACGTTGGTAGACGTGCCTCTGCGCACGACGCCGCCCTAGAACTGGCCTCGAAATGTGGGGCTAATGTGGTACTAATCCAAGAACCTTGGGTTTCTACTGACCTTTCCCGTAGACTAACAAAGACTCACCCAAGATTCCAATGTTTCTCTCCACTTTCCAACTGGAATATTCGGCCACGGGTGATGACTTACGTCTGCAAAGAGCAAGGGTTATCCCCCTTCCAGCCAGCTTTACACTCGCGAGACCTATTACAAGTCGTTATTCCGCGCAGGAATAAGCGTGCGCTCGCATGCTGAAACGTCTACAACGCCCCAATCGGAGCAACTGACTCCGGGGAAGGTCTTAAGTATCTAATTAATAGCACAGGGTCACCAGATATACTGGCAGGGGACTTCAACATTCACCACTCATCCTGGGACCCGAAATCTCGAACCGATAGCGTGGATGGCGACTCCCTGCTATCATGGACAGCCTCCCGGGGACTGCGACTTCTCAAACATGAGGGAGCTCCCACTCATGACGCCGGAGCAGCCATCGATCTCTGCTTTGTCCGAAATGATGTTAACGCATTTTGCGAAATTCGACAAGATCTGGAAGCCGGCTCAGACCACAGAACTCTTCTCTGCCAAGTAAATAATTGGGAGGTCGAAATTCCTGCACCAGGTAAGCTGCAATTAGCCTCCTGTAACTGGTCTATATTCGAAGGCCTTCTTGAGAACCACCTAGCCGTTGCTCCCTCCCAAACAATTGAAGAGGAGGCGTCAAGAATTGTGAGTGCCATCTCAGGGGCCCTTCGTGCTGCCTGCCCAAGATCCCGTAAACAGGTAGCGAAAGCTGGCTGGTGGACCAAGGAGTGCACTGAAGCTCATTTAAGCTTCTGCCGAGCTCGCCGCACAGGTCTTCCGGCGGTTTCCGAACGTCGAGCCTTCGGTAAAGTGGTCAGAAAATCTAAGCGGGCATATTGGCACCACAAGATAGAACAAGTCTCTAGTCTCAAAGAGGCCTATCAGGTAGTACGCTGGCACAAGAAGGTGCCTCACTATCACACCCCCCCGTTAGAGAGCCCGACTGGCCTAGTATTCCGTCCAGAAGATAAGGCACAGCTATTTAAAGAGACCCTTCTCAGCCGACATCTAAATCAAGTAGATATCGATAATACAGCCCCTGTAGTGGCAAAAAGATCAATTTCCTGGCCTCCGATAACGGACGAAGAGGTTTATATCTCATGCTGTGTCGTCTCAATATCTGCTCCTGGACCGGACAGTATCACCACGACGGTACTTAGACGCGCCTGGCCACTCATTGGGGCTCGGATAATAGCTTTATTCCGCTGGTGTGATCAGCAAGGACTACACCCGAGTGTTTTCAAGAAGGCTAATGTTATTATAATTCCAAAGTCTGGAAACCGCAATCGGGCTCTACCAAAGTCATACCGACCAATTGCTCTTTTGTCATGCTTTGGTAAGGGACTCGAGAGACTAATGGCACGCCGCCTCTCATTCCTAGCGCTGAAATTACAGATTCTCTCCCGGGATCAATGTAGCGCAGTTCCTCGAAGATCTGTCACAGACCTCACCACAGCATTGTCGTGTGATATTCAGGATGCGTGGTCCAAAAAAGAAGTGGCTGGCATGGTCACAGTAGATGTGAAAGGAGCATTTGATGGTATCCAAAAAGGCCGCCTTTGTCACTGCTTGCGGGGTCAAGGCTGGCCCAATAATGTGGTACAGTGGGTATCTTCTTTTATGTCTGAGCGAGAAGCCCCAATAATAGTTGATGGAACTACATCTCCAACATTTGAAATCCACTGTGGTCTTCCGCAAGGGTCTCCCGCCTCTCCAATACTGTTTCTACTGGCAATTGAGGGCCTCCTCAATCTCTCCCCAAAACGCTTTGGTTATGCAGATGATGTGGCACTCATGGCGTCTGCGCCATCTCTCACTCGATGCTCAGAACTACTCCAGAAGCAGTTAGACTTAACCCTCGCATGGGGGCGCGAGAACGGCATCACTTTTGAAGTGTCCAAAACTTAGCTGCAATACTTCCACCGAAAGCATGGATCCCCAACAGAGCCCAGCGTATACGCTAATGAAGTAGAGGTCACTCCAAACGACCACACACGCTGGCTTGGGGTCAGCTTGGACCGTGGCCTTCGATTTAGAGAACATGTAAGACAAACATGCGGTAGATCCTTGGCCATCACGAGCCACATAAAAAGCCTCTCAAGAACCACTCGAGGAATAAGCCCTCTTCTCTTGAGACAAGCACTCCAAGGAGCAGCCTTTACAACCTTGCTCTACGGGGCGAAGACATGGTAATCCAAAGGAACCCCTAAAGGACTAGTCCTTAGAATACAACAAAGGATGAACGACGCGGCCCGAGCAGCTCTCCCATGATTCCGAACGACGCCAGTTGCTGTACTTCTTCGGGAGACAGGTTGTGGTCCGGCACGAGCCTGGCTGGAACGTATCCAAGATCGCCTAGCTGTACGCATAGCCTCGGCAGATCCTAGGCACCCCCTTCGTAGAAGATGGAATTCCAAAAGAATGCTATGGATCCGACAGAGAATTTCTCCAGAACTCTCAAAAGACACTATTCCCCCACCCTGGAAAGTTAATCGGGATACATCTTTGGAAAAGATCGGGGCAGTCGGTCGTAATGCTGGAGTCGATGCCTTCTCCGGTTGGTTCGTTCTGCAATCATTGTTGGACCTCACTGTTTTCTCCGATGGTGCTTTAATCGAGAACCGAGCGGGAGCAGGATATTCGATACGATGTGGCGCGTCACATGAGATAGCCTGTGGAACTATACCTCTAGGTACCTCAGCAGAGGTTTACGATGCGGAAATTGCCGGAGCGACTGAGGGGCTAGCGGCTGCCATCCGCAATCCCATGGCATTTTATGCGACTAACGTAACTATCTGCCTAGACAATCAAGAAGCGGCTCTACGGCTTCTCCTGTTATCACCTACCGCAACAAGTTCCTGTCAAATTATGAAATTTCGGAAACTCGCAGCCAGCTGGTCTGAAAGGAAACGCGCATCCTGCACTATGGTTGGAACAGTTAGTGTCCGATGGTGCCCCGGACATTCTGGAATCCCCGGAAACGAAGCAGCAGACTCTCTAGCCAAGTCAGCATGTCTAATTCCCACATCTTCTCTCCCTCTGTCCATAGCAAGGGCAAAAAGGAAGGTGGCTCAACTATATAAGGCCTCCAGCGACGCCTTCTGGGAACGAGAGGCTCCGGCTAGATATAAAGAACTCGGAATTGGTCCCAGCTCAGGAATAACCCAAGAACTGAAAAGCTTAAATCGGCGGACATTTGGAGCGCTCATCGCAGCTCGTTCCGGACACGGAGATTTCGCCCTTTATCATCGACGTTTCGCACACGAAGGTGCCCTTATGACTTGCTCCTGTGGCGAAGAAAAAAGCCCCGATCACTTCTTCTTCTGCACTATAGGAAGAAACCGTGCTCGTCTTCGCGGTGGATCTCGTCACCCTTGCCCCGGCATCAAATGGGTACTTGGCACGCCTAAAGGCGCCCTTGCCTTCGGAAAATGGGTCGAGGTGACTAAATTCTTCGACGAAATCCAAAGAGCCCATTAGATATTTCCAAGTGAAATTCTACGATTGATTGTGGGGTTATTGTTAGATGGAACTGTGTACTCCTATTTTCTTGTTTTGCGGGCATAATTTAAAACTACTTGTAAAAAAAAAAAAAGTGAAGCTCCTGGTAGTGGGAAATTTGCTACACTCAAATTGGAAAGCAGAGTGGCGGACAGCGGGTCGGACTCTTTTGTAATTTCTAGGTGCTGTAGGGCGCGTTAGAGCGTCGGGTAGTTCTGTAGGGACTGGGCCGTCCAGCACGTGACTAAGGCCACGAGCTGTAGACAGGCACGACGTTAAATTTAAACTAAACTAAACTAAACTTGCGATGTGGGAAGAAAGGTCACGTTATAGCTAACTGTCGACTGCTACCAGCTAAGCATCCTAAAATACTTGTCCAAGCAGCAACATTTGTAGAGAATATTGCAGATACAGTCAAGGCCAAAGTTGCGAAAGACGAGTTGTCAAAAGAATTAGCTCCCAAATCAAAGCATGTTCAGAAACAAGAAAAGGGAGCTATAAACATGGTCACTAGCTCAAAGTTAATTGAAGATAAGGAAGCTGAGAGGTCTATGAATGGGTCTTCTTTCATTATAGACGATGTTGTTGACGGAATATATTCAATTCCTACTTTAATTGACAACGGATGCGAATGTCTAGCCGCGATTAGTAATTCCTTAGTACTTCAAGCTAACATACCTCGAATAAAAATAACTCCACGAAAGCTTACTGAAGCTACGAAGAATCGGAACAACAATGATTCTATAACAGAAATGGTTAGAATGGAACTTGATATTGATGGGTATCAGCGTACCTTATATGCGTACGTGATACCAGATCTATCTCATGATCTAATACTCGGAAAACCATGGATGGAACGAGAAGATGTAATCTACAATGCAAGGGAACATTTTATGGATATTGGAGAAGCTATTGTAGATGATCGACCACTGAGAGTATGGGAAAAGGGTCAAAAATAAAATATTGATTCGTCTTACCTGACAGCAAATATCAAAAGTTTGTCGGCAGGAGTAGTCCTTGCAACAGTTAGAAAAGCTAGGAAGCTAAGGGCTGGCACAACCCAGATATTTTCTGTAACACTTGCAGATATTCAGAAAGCACTTGCACCATCAAAGAAGTCACCGACAAATTTGGATAGGCTTCCAGATCACTGCAAAGAATTTGCGGACCTTTTTCGAAAAGAGGTAACAGACAAACTGCCGCCTCATCGCCAAGGAGGTGATCACGAGATAAGGCTCGAGTCTGATAAAAAATACCATGGGAACCCCTATATGGAATGTTAAGGGATGAATTATTGGTATTGAGAAATACCTTAACAGATCTACTTGACAAAGAGTATATTCGCGCAAGTAGTTCGCCAGCAGGGGCCCTAGTACTTCAGTTCGGAAACCAGGTGGAGGTCTGCGATTTTGTGTTGACTATCGTGCATTGAACGCTATTTCAAAGGCTGATCGCTACCCTCTTTCGTTGATTAAAGAGACACTAGCCAAACTGAGTAAAGCTAAATGGTTCACCAAGCTAGACGTACGATCTGCATTTCACAAGTTGCGCATCAAGGAAAGCGACGAATGGAAAACAGCTTTCCGGACTCGATTTGGATTATACGAGTGGCTTGTCATGCCGTTTGGACTGAATGGAGCTCCGGCATCTTTCCAGAGATATATTAACGAAGCTTTGCGTGTGTACCTCGACGATTTTTGTTCGGCTTATGTAGATGACGTACTTGTATTCACCAACGGGGATGAAAAGGAGCATCAAAGGCACGTGCGACTAGTACTTGAAAAGCTTAATAAATCTGGACTTGGATTAGATATTGACAAGTGCGAATTTAGTGTTAAAGAAACTAAATACTTGGGTTTCATCATATCTTTGGATGGTGAGAATTCTTCAGTAAAGATGGACCCAGCTAAGATCAAGGCAATTTCAGAATGGAAGGCGCCTACAACGACTAAGGGGCTAAGAGGATTCCTAGGGTTTGCCAATTTCTATCGTGGCTTTATCAAGGGGTTTTCAAGAATCTGTGCCCCCTTAACATCTCTAACAAGCAAAGGTACACTCTGGAAGTGGGGGGCTGAGCAAAATGAAGCATTCGAATTGTTAAAGGAAAAGTTTGTAGCAGAGCCTGCTCTAGCCCAATGGGATCCTGACCGAGAAACAATGTTTGAGGCGGACTGCTCCGGTTATGCGCTTGGTGGATGCTTGTTACAGAAGCAAGAAAATACCACATGGAAACCAGTGGCAAACTATTCTCGGAAGCTGACTGGAGCAGAAATTAATTATGAAATTCATGACAAAGAACTCCTAGCCATTGTAGCTAGAATGAAAGAATTGGATGCAGAGCTGAGGGGTCTAGCGCATGCTTTCACTATCTTATGTGACCACATGAACCTAAAATATTTCCTCACCACAAGACGGTTGACAGAGCGGCAAACTCGATGGGCTGAATTCCTATCGAGATTCAGGTACACACTGGTGTATAGGAAAGTGGTAGATAGCGAACGTCCGGATTCACTCTCAAGAAGGGACCAGGATATACCAGTGGAAGGCGACCCTCGACTCTTGAGTCGCGAACGCCAAGTTTTAACTCCAATTAACGCTTCAAAGTTGTGTGTAAATGGTACTTATATTGCAGAAGGCCATGAAAAATTTATCAATGAAGATTTACAGGAGCTTTGGGATCAAGCAGTAGAAAGCGACAGGACATATATTAAAGTTGTAAATGCGGTGCAAAGCGGAGAGCGTGCATGGCCTAAGGACCTCAAGTTACAAATAGAAGATTCGGAAGAGGCTAGTCAAATTAAAACAATGATTGCTGCATGCGAATTTGACGAAGCTGTGAGAGTAGTTAGGTATCAAGGGTGAATATGGGTACCTCTTTTTGAGCCTCTTACAATAGCCCTTATACAGGACATTCATGACTCAGCCGTCGCTGGTCATCCTGGAAGAAATGCAACGCTTGCCCAAGTCGCCCGAGAATATTTTTGGCCTGGAATAAGTAAATCAGTCAAGCGGTTCTGTAAAAATTGCCATGTGTGTGGAAGGTCATCAATCTGGCGACATCAGAAAAAAGGACTTCTTAGGCCACTGCCAGTACCCGATAGATTTCATCAAGAGCTTTCTATAGACTTCATGGTAGAATTACCAAACTCAAATGGAGCAACAAACATTATGGTAATTACGGATAGATTGTTAAAATCGGTGATACTAGAGGCCATGGAGAAAATGGATTCGGAGTCTTGTGCTAAGAGATTTCTGGAATGTCACTGGCGTTATCATGGGTTCCCGAAAGCCTTGACTAGCGATAGAGGTACTAACTGGACAAGTAAATTCTGGAAACGATTGTGTGAATTAGTTGGAATAGAACAGATGTTAAGCACAGCCTATCACCCTCAAACTGACGGGGCAACGGAAAGAATGAACCAGGAATGTGACGACTAGAAGGGAGCACAGGTTAGCAGATGAACAAGTCGAATCAGATAAGGACTCAGATCTGGAATATAATTCATAAGATTCTAAACTAGGGAAAAAAGATAACATGAAGTATCTAGAGATATACATATATACATAATATACAGCTGGTCCGTGCATATATAGGGTCACACTACAATACCAGAAAAGAACAATAGTATCAGAGGCCCCGAAGGTCAGGAATCGAAGGCCGTAACAAGGAAGTTCAAACCTGCTTACGGGCATATGTTTCCTACACCCAACATGATTGGTCTGACTGTCTCGCTGCGGCTCAGCTTGCAATCAATAATCGAGATCTGGTATTGTTGGAAATGGAGACACGGAGTGTTGTGGACGTATGGGCCCTCCATTTCGTCTAGGTTCCCGACACGATCTTGTATGTGTTTAAGAGGTTGGAATGGGTAATATGGTAGCGCTTCAGGCTACCTATTAGATATATGAGCGGCTGTATGGCGTGGGCACAAGGAGGTTATTGGGGATTTTCTATGCCTAGATGGCGCCACACTCGTTTATGGTGTGGCTTAGACTACGTGTCGCTTACACTTGTACTTGTAGTGCACACTTTCCACATTTTAGCTTTAATCCGAACATGAAACTCTTTTAGTCAACTTCTACTTTCGTTCCATGAATATTGCGCCCATTTCATTGCGCGATATTTCCAACAGGTATCCTTAGGCGGCATAAGTCCGTTTTTCGCGACATATGGGTATCATGTCAATCCTATCCAAACCACTTCCGAAGATTCAACTATTTCCGCATCTCTGGAAACCCGAGGGACAAAAGACAATTGGCGAGTGGTCAAAAGCTGGCGTGGACTCAAATCATAGGATTCTAAACAAAAGAGAAAAGTATCTAGAAGGATATGAATCTGTATATATGTACATAAGTGTTCCACTGTCGAATGGAGTTGCCAACACGAAACCTCCCGTCCATCATTGACTTCAACCCAAGGGTTTCGCATGAAAACCAATATCCATGACAAACCTTTCGTATCGTGATTTGTCACACTCAAGACTCGTGTGTTTAAAACTAGTCGTTGGAATCCCTGGATTGACTCTGAGTCGGCTTACTGACTATTAGACCGACGACCACGTGGCCACTAGAAATGTCTGGGCGTCACAGCATCACCAGGAAATGAAAGGGCTGAAAAATTTGTCGAGTGATTGGAAGAAACTACGATCTTTATGCAATCCGCAATGGCAGCCGTTCAAGAACGCTTTAAGGAATTGACGGACAAAAAGAGACAACCAGCACCTAGATATGTGGTAGGTAATAAAGTTTGGCTACTGCTACGAAATATTAGGTTAGAGGACCAACCTTCCAAAAAGTTGGGGTGGCAGTATGCAAAATATACTGTAACAAAAATTATTTTGCCTGAAGAAGTGCAGCTTAACATTCCTGGGAAGATACACAATAAATTCCACGTGGATATGCTCTTACCAGCAGAAGAAAATCGGTTGCCGTCCCAAGTCCTTGAGGACGAAAACCCAAGCCCTATCATTGGTGATAATGGCGAGGAAGAGTACCAAATTGATGAAGTGCTTAGATGCAGGACGAGAAAGGGAAAAAGACAGGCTTTGGTTAAGTGGACAGGAATGGCACAACCAGAGTGGACATCACTTACGAATTTACAAGATGCTCTAGCACTCGACGTTTGGGAGGAGAAGTGGGGCTCAACGGAGATAAATAATGGTCCAACGTCAAGGAAGGCGAGGAAGAGAGAATAATCGAGGGTTAATGTTACGGTTTGACCGTTATTTAAGCCTAGGAGGATACCTAAGCGTAATATTGAGGATGTTTACGATAAGGCCATATGGGGGGGTAGAAGAAGCTGAACGAAACGGCACTAATAATCAGGAGGTTGGAGCGTTAGCACAACTAAGTGATACCTGGCATTGCGTGGCTGGGTAGCAAGTATAATGCCTATGGATAAGTCATCAGTCTATAGACCCACAAATATCAACTCTTATAAGTACCTGTTAGTAGTAGCTAGAGTTCTCTTTTCTCCTTATATAGTTTAATAAATCGATTTATTCATTACTATCTCGGTTTCCGTCACAGGAATGATATTGGAGATTTTAATTCTCAACATGATAGAATAGGAGCACTGTAAAAGTTGTGGCCTAGGTTAGAGAGAAGCTCAATGTGTCAGATAATCTCAATTTCAAGTGATTCAATTAACCAAGCCCTTTCCCCCGTAAATTTCGGAAAAAACTAGTGAGCTCACATATAGGTCCTAGAGCAGGTCAGAAAATACCATATGGAAGAGGGGACAGGAAAGGGTGTAAGTGACAAGCGCGGGATCTGAGCCACAAAAGAAAATTTTCAAACATTACTCTAATTTTTGATTTTTGACTGATCTGTGCTTGTAGATGGTTTCTTTTTCCGTCAATGTTCTTGCGGTTGGAATGAGTTGGGTCAGCATGAAATAAAAATCACCGGCTCCTGTGGTCCTGCAATAAAAAGATATGTCGGGCATATTTTTTTTAAATCACTTAATGTGTATTCAGCTATTTAGCTATGACACATGACACATGACCGGTACTATATATAAATGTAGGATGACTCTTTTGACGTTAGAGACACTCATACTCTGGATTTCATTTGCAAATACTACTATGAGGTATGTTCGCTTACACAAACAGTCGACCCTGTTCTGTAAGTACCTAACAAATGGATAATTAAAACTTTTGATAATCCAAGCATGCCTTCATCATCCATGCATACCAGCGCCGCGAGAAATGAAGTTCAGTTTTGCCGGATTCGAACCAGCGGTCTCTTGTCTCGGATGAGATATGTGTCCTAGCTATTGAAACCTGACTTGAGAAACCGGCCAATATGACGACCACTGCACCATCTAGCCGTGACGGTGTTTATAGTGTTGCCTGTTGTCAGGCACAGCATAGGACTCAAATAATTAGAAATAAAATTGAACAATTGAGGAGCTATCTAGGCATAGAAACCCCTGGATAAACTCATTATATCTACGCCACACAGCCGCCCATGTATCTATTAGGTCGTCTGAAGCGCTATCATCTGACATATTCCAATATCTTTACTACACACAAGATCGTATCAGGAACCTAGACGAAATAGAGGGCCCATACCTCCAGAATACTAAATCTCAATTTGCAACAACTTTGAGGTGTTGGTGCTACTGGTCGACTCACAAGAGAGCTCTTAAATTTTGAAAAGTTGCAGGCAATAAACTGGTGGTCCCCTGGTGCTGGTTTTCCTACCTCTCATATTTAGGCTTAAAATGTTTTGCGATCTCAGACGGCATTTAGTTCCAGTCAAATTTGGATAAAAGTAGATTTCAATAGTGGCTCCAGTATCATGTGTAGGGGATCTGTAATAATTAGGAAGCCCCGCGTTAGCCACGGCTTCCCATCACAGCAGCGAATCATGATTCAAACTGATACATTGGTCTACCATGTCCTGGGACGAGTGGTAGACATTGAAGAATACAACTACGATATCTGGAGTTCCTGCGTTGGGGAGTATATGTTGCAGAACTTTCTAATTTTTAATTATTTTTTTCATCAGATTTTAATTGCGTATGCAGCTATCTAGTTATGACACAATATCAAAGAGAAGTACGTAATAGATGACTCAATGTAAAGGAAGAGCACTCATGTCTCTGATTTTATTTGCAAGTACCACTGCGAAGTTATGGTGACTTTTTCATCACCCCAAGTCAACCCTCATCCGTGAATATCCACCAAGGGGAACTTCTCAAACCCCCTGAGTTATCCAGATAAGCCTTCATCATCCTCTGAACTTTCTTCAAGCGAAATGTAATCTGAGGTGTCTCCTTCCCAAGTGGAGTGGGTGTCCAGGCTACTCAAACTATACCGGAGAACACCACCAGGAGGCGGGCCACGGCACCTTCCAACGTTGCGTGTTTATAAAGTGTCAGCTGCACTCTCGCAACCGAAGACTTGGCGCGCACAAAGCTCAATCCGTGAAACTTCTTGCCAAAATTCTAAATTTCACGTCCAACGAGATTGTATCCATCCTTATCATCATCTTGTGAACTTGTCCTGGCCCCTCTCACGTCCATCCCAAAGAACTGTCTCCCAGATTTGTGCGCCACGCTTTGTTTCCTCTGTCGGGTGTAAACATCGGTGTGGGCGTATAATTGGCGACCAGCTGAGGCCAGAGAATAGTTGATGAGAGGTGTGGTCACTGGATTGAGGATGTACTGGGTCGTACTTCTAAACTTGATGAGATTTAGGTAGGAGTGGAACTCATCGGGAGTGAAAATTTGTTATGGCGGAGAATTTTGAATCATTGCCTCGTGGGCCAACTTCTTTGGCATTGCGAAATTTGACTGAACTTGGCTGGGAGAATATTTCACTCCCCGGTTAGCATAGGACATCACGTAAAGGTGTTCAGTGTTGCCCTCCTTTAATAGCTAGCTTTGTCTAGCTGGAAAGTTACATGACTGTAAATTCGAGTCAAGTTATATTTTTTCTCCTCTACCTTGAGGCCTGTGCCTTGTTATATCATGGGCAGAACCGATTAATACGTCCAATTCTTTGTGCAGAATAATCACCAAGCGAAGGAAGCGAATTATTCTATGTGACCTCAGACAGTGATTGAAGAAGAATACAGAATAAACACTAGCGCTTGAAGTATTGTAGTCTTCAAAAAGATACGTAGAACTTCATTAATGAAATTTTTTATTTGTCTGGGTATGTTAATTCGAAACATGATTTCGATTTAGTTGTGACAAGTACCATTAATGTCTTTCCCGATAAGGCTTTCTTCTGCAGCCTTTCAGCGTCTGACCCCACAGAGCTGCAGTCCCGAGTTTCCGGCTAGTCTGAGTGACAGTTCAGAACTACATCACCACAATCGATAGCGACCAAGACTTAACGAAATCCGACATAATTTGGCCACCACTTGATACGAAAATTTCGAATCGAATTCGAAAGTGCGCCCAGTATCGCTTAGGATACTACATCACATGTTGACTTCCCGTGGGAATTGAGGTTAAACAAACACAATGGTAAGAGGATACAATACCAATTCGTCTTATTTCTAACATTATTTAAATACAGGTCGCTAGTCGACGACCAAAGGGAGATAAGGCTGCAAAGGCGGCGGGTGGTAGCCGCACAGCGGGCGGTGGCAAGAATAACATTAAGAAGGCGACATTTGACTCTACCAAGAAGAAAGAAGTGGGGGTTTCTGACCTAACATTGATCAGCAAGGTCACAAATGAAGCTATAAATGATAATTTAAAACAACGCTTTGAAAATGGCGAGATCTATGTAAGAAAATATTCGCGAACTACTAGACAATATGTTAAGTCGCGAGACTTGATACTGACTTAAAATAGACATATATTGGACATGTGCTCGTCTCTGTTAATCCCTTTCGCGACCGTGAGGCTAACTGGCATTATGTATATCAGAGTGACTAACATATTCAGTGGGAATTTATACAGAGAAAACCTTGGACAGCTACAAGGGTAAAAATCGGCTTGAGGTCAGTACAGCATTATCTGTACCCTTAATTAACAATCATTTTGATAATAATTTTAGATGCCGCCTCATGTTTTTGCTGTAGCAGAGTCTTCATACTATAACATGAAAGCATACAAAGAAAACCAATGTGTAATCATTTCGGGGGAGTCAGGGGCGGGAAAGACAGAGGCGGCCAAACGTTTGATGCAATATATTGCAAGTGTATCTGGGGGGAGCAATACTTCGATACAAAAGACGAAAGATATGGTTCTAGCGACCAACCCTTTACTAGAATCATTTGGAAATGCTAAAACTCTTCGAAATAATAACTCCTCAAGATTTGGCAAGTATTTACAACTTCATTTTAACTCCCAAGGCGAGCCTATTGGTGCAGACATTAAAAATTACCTCCTTGAGAAATCAAGAGTAGTCGGACAAATTTTCAATGAACGAAATTTTCATATCTTCTACCAGTTTACAAAGGGGGCTTCAAGCACATATCGTCAAAATTTTGGAATCCGTACGCCTGATGCTTACTTGTATACAAGTGAATCAAAGTGTTTAGAAGTCGATGGTATAGATGACGTAAAGGACTACACCGATACGCTCAATGCAATGAATGTCATCGGACTATCCGAGGCAGAGCAAAATGAAATATTCCGTATGCTATCAGCTATTTTATGGACAGGAAACATCACATTTATAGAGAATCAAGAGGGGTATGCTGCGGCAGCTGATCAAGGGACCGTAGATTTTTTAGCATACCTACTTGAAGTTCAGCCTGCACAGCTTTTATCGGCTATAACCATCCGAATACTCACTCCGCGGAATGGTGAAGTAATCGAATCACCTGCTAATATCGCACAGGCAACAGCTACTAGGGACGCTTTAGCAAAATCTATCTATGGTAATCTTTTCAACTGGATTGTGGAGCGTGTAAATGTATCATTAAAAGCTCGCGACGTAACTGTGAACTCTCTTGGCATCCTTGATATTTATGGCTTTGAGATATTTGAAAAGAATAGATTTGAACAACTTTGTATTAATTACGTCAACGAAAAGTTGCAACAAATATTTATCCAGCTTACATTAAAAACAGAGCAAGAAGAATATGCTCGGGAGCAGATAAAATGGACCCCTATAAAGTATTTTGACAACAAAATTGTCTGCGATTTAATTGAGTCAACAAGACCGCCCGGAGTCTTTTCTGCAATGAACGATGCGACGAAAACTGCTCATGCTGATCCAGCTGCCTGCGATAGGACCTTTATGACTTCTATCAATGGTATGTCCAACGCTTATTTAACTCCTCGGCAAGGATGTTTCATTATTAAACATTATGCGGGTGATGTTAACTACACTGTGGATGGAATCACCGATAAAAATAAAGATCAGCTTCTTAAGGGTCTACTCGACCTTTTTAGTAAAAGCAAAAATAAATTCATCCACTCATTATTTCCCAATCAAGTAAACCAAGATAATCGTAAATTACCTCCTTCAGCAGGCGACAAAATTAAAGCTTCAGCAAATGACCTAGTGGCGACCTTGATGAAGTCCCAACCCTCCTATATCCGGACAATAAAACCGAACGAGAATAAATCACCAACGGAATACAATGTTCCAAATGTCATGCACCAAATCAAATATCTTGGTCTACAAGAGAATGTTCGTATTCGGAGGGCTGGCTTTGCATACCGACAAACTTTTGATAAGTTCGTGGAACGATTCTACCTTCTCTCTCCACAAACATCTTATGCTGGTGATTACACCTGGACAGGAGACTCTAAGTCTGGCGCTCAAGAAATTTTGAAATCTACTAGCATTCCTATAGAAGAATACCAGATGGGCGTGACAAAAGCTTTCATCAAAGCACCTGAAACTCTATTTTCTCTAGAACACATGCGTGATAGATACTGGCATAACATGGCTATACGTATCCAGCGTGCGTGGCGTGCATTTCTTCGCATTAGAATCGAAGCTGCAACTCGCATTCAAAGGGTTTGGCGAAAAAAGCGAAATGGTGCTGAGCTTCTAGCTCTTAGAGAAGCTGGTCATAAGATTCTCCAAGGCCGCAAGGAAAGAAGAAAATTTAGTCTGCTTGGTTCGAGAAGATTTATGGGTGATTATCTGGGGTTTAATGCTAGCAGTGGGTCAGGCTCAAGATTACGTTCATCAATCAATTTGCCCGGAGAAGACAAAGCTCTGTTTTCTTGTCGAGGAGAGATCTTGGAGACTAAGTTTGGTCGCTCAAGCAAGCCAGCTCCTCGGACTTTCATATTGACTAAAAGTAAGTTTTATATCATTACACAACAGATTATCAACAAACAAATCCAGATATCTATCGAGCGAAGTATCTCACTTTCTACTATAAAGTTCGTGAGTATCTCGACGTGTCGTGATGATTGGTTCTCATTGGGCATCAGCTCCCCCCAGGAAGCAGATCCTTTGCTAAACTGTCTCTTGAGAACGGAGCTATTTACTCACATGCAACGTGCGATTTCGGGCGAACTGAACCTCAAAATTTCAAGTAATATTGAATATGCCAAAAAGCCCAACAAGGTGCAGATTATCAAAGTTTTAAAAGACTCAGCAACGGGGCAGGACTACTACAAAAGTGGTGCCATTCATACTAGTCAAGGTGAACCGCCCAATTCTGTTTCACAGCCTATGCCAAAAGGCAAACCTGTTCCAGCTAGACCTTTTACAAAAGGTCGACTTATCAAACCAGGTGGGCCTGGTGGACGGCCATCGAAGTTGTCCAACCCTAAGAGGAATACTAAGCCTGTCGCTCAACAATTCGGAACTAGTTCAGTGGACATAATTCCATCAGTAGAACCCACTGCTACTACAAGCTCTAAAACAACGGCAGCAGTACCTGTTATAATACCAAATCAAGCCGTTTCACGGCCGCCGCCGCCACCACCACCTGCACAACCTGCGCGGCCCAAAAAAGTTCAATACCGGGCGTTATATGAGTTTTCAGGACAAAGCGAAAATGAATTAAGTTTTCAAAAAGATGAAATTATTACTATTATACAAAAGGAAAATAATGGTAAGCTCTCTATATTTTGCTCAAATGATTTTAATCCTTATCTCAGGTTGGTGGCTGGCCAAAAATACGATGAAACAAGAGGGCTGGGCCCCCTCCGCTTATTTGAAGGAAGAATTGATTACTCCACCACCGCCCCCTATTGTCAGTGCTAAGCCAGCGCCTCCAATTGCACCCCCTAAGGCTAACGGCGTCGGTCCGGTCGTTCGCGCTAAGCCTACACCCCCAGTTCCGCCTGCTAAACGACCTATATCAATGCGAAATTCGGCAGTTAACCCAGTACTTCGCAACTCAGCCATGAGCACTAACACTAACGGGTCAGAAAGTGGACGTAACACACCAACTCCTAGTCTAGCTGGCGGGCTTGCCGAAGCGCTAAAAGCAAGACAGGCTGCCATGCGGAAAGAAAGAGATGATGATGATGAATGGTGAATGGAAAATGGAAAATGGTGAAAATACTGGTGGATTAAACAAAACACAGGCTCTTTGATGCTATAAATATTGAACACGGTTAAATGAAATTATAGAAGCATGTTTAGAGTATCGATAAAGTAAAGCAGGGTTATTAGCACCAGTAAGCACCGCAGCCATCTCTATAATCAGTAAAAACCTGCTGACGATGCATACTTTTAATGTTAGCACGCCGTCTTTCAATAATTCGAACGAGTTGCCTGCGAGTATTCAACACGTTGCATAGATGTGTACCGAGAGAAATTGCATGACAACTAAGTAGATGATCTGAGCTGCAAACTATGCATTGTAAGTTTGGAAATTATGCATATCTTACTACTTGAATCGTAAAGAGATTTCCTATGCGTATTAAAGAGGGGAATAGTGATGGATGCGACGAAAACTGTTATGTTAAGCGGCGAGGCGATTCAAAAGTCTATACGAACTAAATAAGTCTTAGAATTATGCATTAGGGATGTCAAGGGGATTTACTCAATTGCGAGTGACACTAGTCAAATTAGACTTATTTCCGGGGGATGAGCTGCGATTTCAAGTGCGAGATTTGATCGTCTGGGTTTATTCACCTAAAAAACTGCGCGATAAACATTTACTCACCAGCAAACAAGTAACGGACAGCCGTAGGGAGATTTAGCGTGGAAATGAGGGTGTGATTAAGTACTATTATTATTGACTAGTGGATTTCCGGGAGAGAAGAGGTGAGTTTATGGATTGGGTTTGCACACCATATTCTTAAAACAGCTATTTTGGAAGGATAGCGTTCTATTTACGTTTGGAAAAATGGGGCACATTTCTCATTTTCTGAGGAGTTATATGCGCCCTTTGATGAATTACACGATATTTTACTAAATCAAGAGCCTATCTTTTTCCCCGGAACTTTCTTCCAGTCTGCCTGCTCCTTGTGTAAGCTGCAAATAATCTTGTTTGTGACTAAATAGGTGCATATGTTGATGTATCGTTTTTAGCTATTAGAATTGTAATGAATGTTGGAGGTTCGCAAAATACGTCAAGTGCTATTGAGTGCATTAGAACCCGATGAAGTCACGAGCCGGCCATCATCACCCGTTTAGGTCGGGCGACTTTGAGTTTGAGCGATAAGCTCTATGAACAGGCTCTACAAATCTGATATCGGTAGAATTAAAGAGGCCAGTTGTGGTTTTAGATCGATCACAATTTAAGCAGTATAGCGCAAAATTTAACTCGTGGCTCTACTACGGCTAATTCCGCAGAATGCAATAGTCAAGCATGAGTTCTATTAAATTTGTCTGTATCGTTGCCTGACTCCCAACTCCGAAATCTACGCTTTGAGCATGTCTTACTAATCATAAGCTAACTACATTTAGTGGTCTATGTTACATTACGTAGCCTGCTACGTTTAGGATCCACACAGTAGCCGGTTACTTAGTGAAGTCATCGTCCATGATAGTCGAGGACTGTGTAAGACATGTAGTCTGCCTCTCCAACAAGGGCTCCCACCAAATATTCAAATTGGGCCTCTGCTTCACCCTCGTATCCATTTAGATATTGTGGGATGATCTATTGTTATTTGCTCCACAGCTATCTAGAAGATTCACAGCAATGAATTGTCATGATGCTTTTCTGTAACTCTACTGAAGGTAAACTAATGAAGCCTTGTTACTTTTTGGATAATGACAGCGCATTTCGTAAGACGAGTAATTTCTAAGAGGCCAAGTAAAAATGATAGATGGCCAATATTCATCAGAATGACCAAACAACATACTCCTTTGCATTTAGCGCGGCTTGTGGCTGATTATACATTTTAAAAGATACTACATGGAGTTTTTGGACCAATATTTCATGCATGGGTCCATGTTTCGTTGTCAGATTATTTGCCTAGATTGACTTGGCACGATAGCTGCACCATGACTGGCGTCATCATCGGATTAGAGAAGGCGATGATGGCCCTTTCTTACCTTTGAGGTGAAACTTTAGGAAATTGGCATTGCATTTATTTGTTGGTTAGTAGCGGGTCCAAGGTAGATGGTTTAAGGGCGCCTTGTAGTAGTGAGGCCGCTTTTCAAAAAATAAATCTAGGAAGTATAGAATCTGAGACCTGAAACATCATTACGGTTGGATGGTGCGGTGGAACTATATCCCGGTTGGTCTGAAGTAAAGTCTGGATGACTTGTTCATACATCACATTGGGGCAGGAGACATCTGGCTCGAATCCAGTAAAACATAATCACACCTCCTGTGTTGCTGACGAATATGGATGATGAAAGGTTTGAAACTTTCCTCGAGTGGGTACTGACGGAGAGACGACTTTTAGTATAAGCAAGTATACCTCGGTGGTTTTTGTAAGTGAAACTTAGAGTATGAGTGTGTCAAAAGTCAAGAGCCATCCAACATGTGTCATAGCAAAATAGCTGAATACACTTAAATGATAATTAAAATTACATGAGAACGGTAAGAGTTCAGTCGTCGCCTTAGCCCCGATTAGATTAATAGAGCTACAGCTTTTTGGCAAATAATTTCAGCAATAGTATAACTTCCATTTGTTTTTCGAGAGCAGTGAGGAATGACAAGAGACTTCTACCTTGCGTGAGCCACGTACAGAATGACGATAACAGAGATTGAGACGCTTGTAGGGTGCTGGGCATAAGCAAAAACCAGTTGAAATGACAGTAGAGGCAGAAGTCCGGCGAGGTGTGGAATAGAGTTCCGGCCGAAAATTTGGTCCGTGAGATATGGGGAGGGTGTCACGAAGGAATTCTCGCTCGTCCAACCCGGCATTCTGGAAGGCTCAGGCGTTTCACGGATGCAGGCGGCCCGCAAGCCGCTTATTGATGGATCTAATGACGAGCTCATCCATCCAAGTTGTAGACTTACGAACCCTCTGTAACAATGCGGGAAGTATGCAGAGACATGCTTGAGCGGATGCTAGAGGTACTTCCCGGAGCTCTTGAGCTTTAAGCGGGGGTAGTTGCATGGGGGGTATAGCTCAAGATTTTGAAATGGTTTATGCGCTAGCATTTTCTTCACGGTCACTGGTCTTAGCGAATCTCTTGTTAGCTGATGTTGTTCGACTGATATCACAAATGATTGGTTGAGGTTTAGAACGATTCCATATATGATCTCGCCATTGGTCTGATTTCCGTACCGGGATGTTTCATGTGTTCCTTAGGATTCTCATGATGGGATTGAGATTGCGTTATAACCTTTTTCATGCGTACTCGAAGCACATACGTAGGCGTGCAAGGAAAGGAAATGCATTTTTGATGGCAAAAATGATGTTGTCTGATTTTAAAATTACCTCTAGGAATCCATGCAGAATCAACTTGACTATGACGAAAGCTGACTCATCGGAATAAGATACTCGTCACTGTGCCGATGACGATAATCCGACCACTTCACGTGATATGGCGCTAGTGAGTAAGCGCCCTCCGCCTTGAGGACAAATTCTGATCGCGTCCGCGCGCATACCCGATTGTTATTTGCCCCTTCCATTGACAGCAAGATGAGGTGAGCTTGGCTCCCTCACCGGTAACGCCAAGTCCCAAAAAATCCACCAGAAGTGTGTGCCAACCCCTTCTCACAGTCGTTGAGGCTTCACGTGATACTTTCATTATGCGTGTAGACGGAGGTGGGGTTGGAATTCCTGCCAATCAAATGCACGCATGATATAGTATATAGCCAATTAGGGAAGAGCAAAATGAGGTCCAAATTTCATTGGTAGAACTGTTTCCAAATTAGTTCGTCGGCCTATCAGCCAATAGAGTGACTATTTTTTATTTGCTGTTTCGGACAGACTAAGGTCCAGGCAACGATCCCCCAGTTCGTCCAGCAACTACAAGCATTTCCGCACTCGTTCACGCAGACGCTACCAAACTATAATGAATTTTATTGACCGCTACAAAGGGCCCGTTGCGTACTTTGCCCACGCATTTTACCGCTTTATTCAATTAACCCTTGCTCTCACTGTTTGCGGTCTCTACGGTATGGATCTTAGCAGCGCCGACCAAGCAAACGAGTCATTGGATGGTAGATGGGTTTGTTATCTTTCCCAGCCTTGGCCTTTATGAAATACTAATTGACCCCGCAGATCTACGCTGTTGTGACAGCAGGCCTAGCTGTTATGATAGCACTTGCCTACCTCGTTCCTCTTTCGTTACGCATTCCCTTCGTCTTCGTCATCGATACGGTTATTTTCATCTTATGGATAGTGGTATTTGGGATCTTCGGCAATATATTCATCAAGGCAGAAGTCGGAAATGATCCTGGCTGGAAGAAAACGCAGAGAATGAAAAATTCAGTTTGGGTTGATCTGGCCAATGCTGTTAGCTGGCTGATAAGTGCTGCTGGAATGGGAATATATTGGGCCACACGCAAGCGCAGAAGTTTATTTACAGGAAGGGCTATTGTGTAAAGACTACATGACGGAGAAGGTAGCCTCACATCATGGAAAGCATTCCATAGTGCCAGAATGGTGAACGTTTATGCAAACGTCTCCGAGGAAGTAAAGTTCGGCAAAGACTTCAGGGTTGGCTATATTCTGATTATGCATTTCTAAATTAATATTTTTGACTTCTTAACGATTCATTGATCCTGTAAAGCCCTGTAGAAACTTATGCTGTCTGCAGTACAATGGCATGTGAGCCGTCCGATGATAAATCAATATCTGCTTCGTTAATGTTATCCCTGGACAGCGATTGATGTCATTCGGCAGATTGACACCCGCTTTGACAAATGGTCTATGGAACCAAAGAATGACGTATCCTGGCGTGAGATATAGAAAATGCAAGGTCGGAGAAACTTTGGATGGAGATTTGAGCAAACTGGATACCTTGGCGATAGCAGGCTGGCAGTGAGTTAGCGCTGTGATTGAAATTAGGGTATCCACTGGGAAGGGATAAATTCCATCAAAAATCCAAGGCCAATGATCCCAGCGAAGATTGGACATCACTGCGGCTGCTCAGCAAAATCTGAGCAGCAAGAGTTAGGATGAGAGCGAACGAATGGGTGATGGGCTGCGGGAGATGGTCTTTACCTGAAGGCTTCAAGGGGAAAACTACGATAGATAATTTCGCAGGATGATCATCGGGAAAACCTTCTTTGCTATCTTTTATTTTTAATGCTGTTGATGATGCAGCTACGGAGATGATTTTGGAATCGTCCAAGAAAAAAACAGACTCGGTTAAGGCGGAGAATTGCTTGAATACTTCTACATTAGTGTGGATGCATATTCAACCTTGGGGAGGAGGGAGGGGTCATGTATCAATGAGATATATCCTTCATATATTCAGCATCCCACCATCACGGTGTCTGTCACCGTTAACCCCCCGCTCGGCCCATCTCTTAGATGCGAATAATCCATTGAGGCAACGAGGTAGAATTCGTTTTGAGTTCAACGAGTTGAGAGATTTTGGTTCTGATCCACTATACAACTTTCTTTCGCTACAATTCTAGTCATCTCCAATACCAGAGCTGTATTTAGCAATTCCCATAGGTGTGGGAAAGTTCCACTTTATTAAGCCATGAATAGCCGCTCTCTGCTTTCACCAACCCTTTGCTTGAGCCGTTCTACTTACTCGGCCAGCGGTAACAGTAACAATATCCACCACCGCAGCAATAGCAACGGCAACGCCAGCACCAAGAGCTACACCAGCAACAGTAGCAGCGCTAGCAACAGCACAAATCATGCCAGAAGAGAGGATCAGCTCGTGGCAACGCTTACTAGTCTGTCAATGGAGGCGAACGGAGGGTCTATTGTGGCAGGCGGCGCTAGAAAGAGAAATCGAACTGTAATGTCTGGTAAGTTTGCTCGATCACAATGGAGGCTTCTGATCGCGAACAATTACGGCTGACTGCAGATTGAACCTCAAGGCACTGCCAGTTCTGTCGATCCAACAGGGCATAAAAGTAGCCCGATAGCCATTGAGTTTCCTGCAATTGCTCGTGTTTATACTCCATTAACGGCGAGGGGTGATCTTCCCGGGTACGTTGCCTATAATTGAGTTTTAAGCCATTAATCTCAGTCAACCCTCTTCTATCCTCTTCATTTTATCATAGGGCTAGCTAACTGACGTTATAATCAGCGGTTATTTTCCAAACCACGAACAGAAAGATCATCGACCGCGCCGCATACACGGTTTATCCGAACTGTCGCGAGCCGTCCATCACTACGATCCCATGGACTCCCCTACCTTTTCGAAAACAATCGCCAATTCAGCCCTTCTCTCACCCCAGGCCATTTCCCCTCCCGTTCTCTCTCCCGAGCCGCTCATTATGCCCACTGGCAAATATTATCCCTCCAACTACATGTGCTTCAATGAAAGCAATCGTCCTACCCACTCAAAGTTTATATCTCCTAAGAATCTCAGTATTCCTACCACACCCAAGCGCGGGAAAGAACGTCAAACTGTTCATGAAATTAAGACGCCAGACGTAACGAGAAAACTACAGCAATACCAGCAAGACATGTTGGCTCAGGCAAAAAAAGCCGTCAAAGAGCGTGGAATCATCATAAAGAAGCCACAGAGCATAACATTACGACCAATCGAAGCCGGACCAGGCGGAATAACACCTTTCGAATTGGAAGGCGAGACAAACGGATACCTTACCGAAGGGGAACGAAGATGATACTCTAACGATTGATGCTATGAAAAATTATCTAGTAAAAAATAAAAAACATCCTCAAGCTCGAGCAACAAAGTCTGAACTCTTTTTATATGCATAGACGTACGGTTTTCAAGACCATCATTAGAGATACCAATTGTACAATTCACTTTTCATACACGATTCACACGTCTTGCGGTAACTTATCGATAAAGATGTTGGCCGGTTGCTGGACACCTACCACGACGTCATCACTCTTCCTTTTTTGGCTTTCTTTCCAGATTGGGCAGCAGAATTTTAGTTGCACTGCAACTAATCATTGTGTGCGACTCAATTATATTAGACTAGGTTGTATTTTTCATAGGTATTGGCAGGCATATCTGGCCCGGTAAGGGGGTGGTAAGGCAGTCAGGACGGAGTCATGGATCAGATTAAATTTAAGTTTGATGTGTCAACACGTGACCTTAGGATGATTAGAATCTGGTATACTCTGGCACCTTGCGACAGCTGATGTATGTATATAGACATATATTTTTTAAAAATGTCAATGCGCTAATCAGCGCGCTCCATACCGTCAAGTTGATATTCCAGGGCGACGCGTTGTGAGATATGTGATATCGTATATTTTTTAGTTTTGCCCTCCCAATCACTTTCGGGGTTTGTTTTTCAACGTCGTGCCAGCTTGCAACACAAAGTAACTTTCATGGTGATGAGTCACGTTGATCACCGGCCAGCAAGCATTACAGACAGCGAATCACGGTTAAAAATGGTGCCTATGAGCGGACCAAGGCTGAGGCGAGATTGCCTTCATTCTCCAAGCTACCTATTTTCTCGCGGGCGCCATATGAAGTTTTAAACCTGAGCCAGTTCGGACCTCTCCTAAGTGGGACTAAAGCGATGACCTCATTCGTCAGTTCAGAGCTCGTCATCGGCAAACGTTTTGCTTAGATAAGCCTCTCCACATATACTTTTTAGCTGCGCAGTACTATAATTCCTATTCGTCAAGCTCATTGAAGGAAAGTGACCTATATTTGAAAGTTCACTTGGCTTGCCCTTCTCAAGCATCATGGAGCGAAGAGCGACTTCCGTTACAGTCACGGCGATGCTAATAATAATAAGGACAATAATAATCCAAGTAATAGTGCTCATCTTAGTATCCGCAATACTATTTGATAATATTTCGGCGAGCTCCAAGAAGACCTTACACCGCTCGTTCAAAACCTTGATGCGAGGAGCAATCTCAAGGTATTCTCGAATGGCAAAATAAAGTGGATGAAGCGTTGGTTCTGACTCCCAGAAGAAGTTTGGAACGTCTAAAATATTCGATGCTAAAATTTGTTAGCTTACATAGCCTTATTGACGGGTGAGAATAGAAAACAGACAAAGATTGACCTCGACACGGGTTTTGAATAGGTTTCCTAAGATTTTGAATATCTGGCTCCTTGACATGCCCAATTGACCCGTGAGAGCCAGATGCTTTGGAACATGCTGAGCATTAAGCATCGTTTGGTTCATACGCTCCTCGAATAAGCTTAGCTTAGTGCTTTGAGCTACAGCATGGCTCATGGCTAGCTTGATCATGTGGTCTCCGCTACGAAGAGTGATCATATCATTGAAAACCCGAGGCCTATCTACGAAAGGACTATACTCGAAGTGGAACTCTTCTGTCTCAAAATCATCTTGTTCTAGAGGCCTTACAACAAGAGATGTTGCTGTCTTGTGATCGGAGAAGGTGAGATCTGCTAGAACATCTTTTTCTTGACGCTCGGTGAAATTCCAAAATACGACCACTCCGTAGGAAAAGACAAACATCTCAGCAAAGGTTGTCGCAACTGGTGACATTTGATTAGGGCTGCTTTGCCTGCGTACTCGAGCCGCTGGCCTAGCAATATGACGGCTGAAGCGAGATTCTTCTTTCTGATGGTTTTCATCTTTTTTACCTTGGTCGTGGCCAGCGTCTTCACCCCTGACACTATAGGTACTCGTATTCTCAAAGTAGCCTTCGTGATAGTCTCTCTGCTCGCTCCGCTCAATTTCTTCATCCAAGACTGCTTTTCCACCTGGATTCTTCAGGACTGGACTACTTCGAACTCTGTAGCCCTGAGTGCCAGGTAACAATGGTAAGTGGTATGCTGTATACAAGCAGTCATCATAGAGCTTTGTCTTGGCGCCATGCGTATTTTTTACAAAGCTTGCAGTGGCTTTTGTTTTGTAACCCTGGGCCGTACAATATGCTGTGACCCTGGCCAGCTCTTCAGCTCTCTTAGCTTTGGAAAGCCTCTCAGCATAGCTTTTCCCCCTTACATTGCCTTGCTTCTTAAAGAGGTCCCATTCATCATCTTTGAGTGGTTCTGTCTCTTCTTCCTCGTATTTTGAGGTAAAGCGTCTTGTTTCGTTTTCATCTTCCTCATCCACGCCCTCTCCAGTATCTGGGATCAGAACAAGCTTTTCCGTGAGTTTAGTGCTGCGGCCTGGTACTTTCTGCGGTGCTAGCCTTGTAACTAGAGCGCCATTGGGCCGTTTGGGGAGAGAGGGCTTGCGCGGAGGCGGTATGCGTGCTTGACCCGAAGGAATTTGTGAGGCGTTCTGGAGCACGTTGTCTACTGAAATTGACTTTGTCGACATTCGCTGACGTACTACATCACTTGCTCGTATACCAGCCCTTGGAAATCCTGCGGACGCGGTTGCGGTTTGTGGCGAATCTCGAGCATCAGTGACCTAGACGCCATGTTAGTATAGTCGTAGGTACTTGAAGCGGAATTTTACTAGAATTGAGGGTATCTTCTTTGAAACAACGCTGGTGGCCATAGCTAGTCTTGGAGAAAATGTGTTAGTGGATCTGAGTTATCATGCATGGCACGAAATTGAATGCAATGGTGGAGCCCGTACCAACCCATGGAGTGCCAAAATCCTCTGAACCTATCCAGGCTAGTCAGCGGGCGGTTGGCATGGAACACCTTGGTTCGCAGGGTAGGTGATGACTAAACTTTTCGTCGTTAAGGTGAATGATATGCTGGTAGATCGAGCCAGTGAGATTCGCTAATACCCTGATGATTTTTCTGGCAAGGTTTTAATGCAGATCGAGCTTATTCAAGCGTAACTGTTGCGAAAGGTTCTTCCTAACATTCCAACACTACCGCCGGGCATCAATAAAGTGGGCCACTTGTGCGACTAATTTTCGTGAGCAGTCGCAAAGGATTCTAGTCGGGAAGACTAGGCTCCCCGCCATCACGACAGGGTACTGGATCGGTTGCGAAGAAGTGGGTGTCCTCAGCGGTGGAGCGGACTCGGACTCGGCGTTAGAGCATCCTCCGTGCCAGCATGGCTCAGGCTGTAGGATGGCATGTGCACGATGATGGGGAAAGTGGTGCTGCAGGAACCGAAACACGTGCGCAGCCCTCCCTTCAAGCCATCCGAGCGAAGCTGCAACGTATAGGAAAACATTCGGGAAGTGCCCCGCCGGGTTTCGAACTGTGGAGCTGGGGCGCCATGACACGGCGAAGTTGGCGTGTAAGCATGTATGGGGAAATCAGAGAGTGTGATGACAAGCCTGCGATGAAGGAACCTTCTTTTCCCACGGAACGTTAAGCTTCGGGAAACTGATGCACTCAGGGTCCACGTTGCAAACGTGAGACGTTGAACATATCACGGGCGGCCTGAATATCAAGAGCTTGCGCATAGTTCACGGCGACAGCGCATTACACCAATGGCGATAAGGCAACCATCGAAGAAGCGCTTCATGAAGTCGATGACACTGCATGCATAAGAGCCACGGCAATTAAAAATCCACATAATGGCTTTTGAATGGCCGGCCATATTCCACACAACCATCACTCGGTGCCACACAGCCTGAAACCCGACTGCATGAGCCCCACACTCTCTACCTACAGTGGGCTCAAAGCCGGAGCCTACAGCGCGTCGGAACTTGAACGCTTAACTGGATACTCACAGCTGCAGTTTTGGCTTGGCAACGGTGTCTATCGGTCGCGATTAGAGCTTGATCGTTTGCAAAGCCGGTGATTACCTAGGCGGTAAGGGAGGTGCTTACTCAAATTGGACATTACGAACTTTAAGTTGGAGATAACCAGCGCACAACCCAAATGTACACCATATCGCCAAGAATAAGGAAATATCATTGCCATGTAATCTCAGGACGCTGTAGATAAAGTCTAATGGACTAGGAAGTATTGATGAATTGATCTAAAGGAATGTACATCAGCAGGGAGCATTAACTCCGAAGAATTTACAGCTTAGCACGTCACTTAGCCATTTCTCAAAAGAGTCCGACCAGCTGTCCGCCACGTCCGCCCCAAAAGTGTTCTCCTCCAGATCACAACCTCTAAATACTTCACGCGATTAACTACTGACTACCGTTCTCCAATTCACTCTGCCATGCCGCCCCAGTCCTCCGCAGAGGCTGGCTCTTGGCCCCCCCTCCCACCCGCAAATTCGACGCGTCCCGATGTCGAAATGGTCCTCAACGGGCCTCAACAGCAACACACCACCCACACACAACAATTCGTAGAGCCAATCTGCGAGGCGAGTCACCGAAACTCTCCCCCAAACCCAACTCCGTCGCCCCAAATTGTCGCGACCGAATTCCTCGCCGAACAGGGCAGGATATTCCAGACGCGCTCTGCACAAGCGGAGCGTTTCATCATCGGGTTCTGCAAGCTGCTGGAACCAGTCACTGACGAGAGACTTCGGAGACTCTTTGATCAGGACTTACTGGCCCTTCAGGGCAAGATCATGGAAATCTTGTGGGGTAACCCATCCCAAGCAGACGCTACCCTCCCCAACGGACTGCTGTTGGCCAGGCCAACTTATCTAATCCGGCTCAAGTCATAGAGCCCCCCAACCAAACCCAGCAAGCGTCACGCGTCCAGTGCAGATCCTTGCTAGAGAAAACAACAGACCGGCACCATCCAGGCCGTCGGCTGCACCAACAACTCACCAGCCTAACCAGGGCACAAACACAAACCACAATAACACCACTGAGAAATCTTGGACTGAGGTGTTGCGAAAAAGGAACAAGCCAGCAAACCAAGCGACTCCATCCGCCACACCCAAGACAGTACTTGTGAGGCCCGTCTCCACGCTGAAGCCTAAAGCACCAGCACCAAACCCACAACGACCAGACGAGCGAGTATTCTTACGCCTCAGACCCGACCACCCGTGGAGACGTATGTCACCACACTTCGTAAAAATTAGCCTGGCAAGCAAGTTGCGTCTGGCTAACTCGGCAATCAAGCAGGTCACTGTCGTGAACTCAGGGTTCGCAATACAAGCCGAAGGGGAAGGAGCTCGAGGTGCACTTCTATCAGGAGGAGCCAACTTGGATAGCTCTGAAATGAAATTGGAAGCCGCTTCCAGCTGGATCTCAGTTCTGGCACCGAATATCCCAGACAAGCTCTACACGCTTGAAGGGCCAACGCCAGTAACACCAGAAATGGTGATAGAAGAAGCAGCTCTCAAAACAGGAGTTAGACCAACCTCAGCTCGTGCTTTCGCATCTAGCATGGCTAGGCCGTCAACCGACTGGGTGTTGCACTTTGCAACTGGAAAACCGAAGCTTGGAGAAAGACTGTTCGAAGAAAGCGGACGTCTCCACGAACTCCAGCGCAAGCTCAAAATTGCGCAATGCAACCGATGCTGGGGACACCACCCAACAAAGATTTGTTCACGAGCAGAGCGCTGCTCTCGCTGTGGCTCAATTGAGCACAAGGCTGCCGAATGCAAACAGCTAGTCCCAAGGTGCATCAATTGCCATGGGCCACATGCCGCAACCGAGCCTAGCTGCATGGCCAGGCCGACGCGGGCCGGCGGAAAGACTGTGCAACGCACAAGAGACCAGCTATCGGTGATCCGGGAACAAGGTCAAAAAGAAAGAAACGCTTCGATCCGAGAGTTGGAAGCAAAGCAGAAAGCCGCTGAGGCGACTGCTGTAAACGAAACTACAAACGTTGCTCAATGCCCGTAAGGGACCACAACCTTACCGAGCTACATACAACGGCAGCAACCATCTCGTTCCTCTGTGCTAATTTGGGCAGAGGAGACCCCGCTACAGATATCATCCTGCAATCCGCTTGGGATTCAGGAACCGATGTCCTACTTATCCAGGAACCCTGGACCCAACTTAAGGACGGCCACTGGCTCACCAAATCGCATCCCGGATTCGATAGGCATCTGCCCCCCGTGTCGCTGCCAACTCTTCAAGGCCACGCTCCCTCATCTACACGCGAAAGGGGATCGAGTTCCAACAGCAAGCAGTCTGCGAGACATCACCAGATCTCACTGCAGTAAAGGTAGAAGGAGTCACATTTGTCTCCGTATACCGCGCTCCTGGAACAGATCTTTTGCCGCTGCTATCATGGGCCCCATCCGGACCTACAGTAATTGGCGGAGATTTCAATGCCGTCCACCCTGACTGGCAGCCAATGGCTACCAGGTTACACGGTGACGGACAGGTGCTCACCGAGTGGATGTTCGAGCACGGTATGGACCTATCTTCCACACCGGGCGTCCCGACACACGATCTCGGAAACACACTCGACCTGGTGTGGTCCAACACTGGTGCCCTTGCAGATGTCTCGATAGAGCTCGACTCGACATCAGACCACAGAACTCTCGCAGGAGACGTCCCCCGTCCGAATTCGAAAGCCAGAGCTGTTATAAAAACTGGACAACCGGTACGAGTGACAGACGATGCCCTCGAAGACTTTGCAAAGATGCTAGGTCGTTGGGCTCAAGGAATAGAGCTGCAGCCGATGGTCTCAGTAGACGCGGTGGACAACCTCGCCAACAAGCTGGTCCAAATCATTAGCGACGCTATTAGAGCTACCGGAAGACGCGGGAGCGCGAAGAAGGGTAGGACAGCACCTTGGTGGACGCTAGAGTGCGCACAGGCCAAACGCGAGTACAGGATTTTTAGGGACGAAGAGAGCAGAAAGGATTTCCGTCGCAAAGTCAGAAGTGCGAAGCGTCAATACTGGCGACGTAAGTTCTCCGAAGCCACAACCGATGTCGACATGTATCGTATGGCACGCTGGGCAAAGCCGCAACCTACATCTACTGCTCCACCACTCCAAACTCCGGATGGCTTCGTCTCGGACCCAGGAAAGCGAGCACTTCTGTTGCGTGACCTACTTCTTGGCAGGTTCACCAGTAAAACGACGTCGACGCTGAGGACTTCGAGCCAGGACACGGAAACCTCCCATGGATATCGAGCGTTACGGACGAAGAAGCCAAGTGGGTTACAACAGCCTGTCAAAATAAAGCCCCCGGAGCAGATGCAATTTCTGTTCGTCTTCTTAGGACAGCCTGGTCATCAATTGGTCACGCAGTGAGAGTACTCTTTGAGGGCTCACTTCGATTGAACCACTTCCCAAAGGCATTCAAGCTAGCGGAAGTAATCCTTCTCCCTAAACCTGGCCGTAATCTTAGTACAGCTAAAGGATGGAGGCCAATCGCACTACTCTCCTCTCTCGGCAAAGGTCTTGAGAGACTAGTCGCAAGGCGAATGGCTCACACCGCCCTCACTCACAAGGCAGTTCCGCAGCAACTCTTTGGAGCACTCTCTGGCAGGTCTGCTAACGACCTCGTCTCTTGCGTTATCCATGATGTGGAACATGCAATGAAACGGCAGAAGAAAGCAGTCCTTGTCACTCTAGACGTTCAGGGTGCATTCGATGCTGTACTCCACGGACGGCTGCTTCAGAGGATGAACAAGATGGGGTGGCCGAAACCAGCAATCAGCTGGATAAGGTCCTTTTTACAAGAACGATCCGCTCGCGTACGACACGAAGACGGAGTAACAGACCCGGTATTCCTAGAATGCGGGCTGCCACAGGGATCGCCTCTTTCCCCAATTCTTTTCCTGTTCTACATGGCCGAAGTCGTGGGGGGTAGTAGCTGGAGATTTGGCTATGCAGATGATGTTGCTATTCTCGGCATAGGTTCGACTCCAACTGAAGCCGCAGTAGCTGTCCAGAGAGAAGTCGACGCAGTCCTAGGGTGGGCCGCTAATAATGCCGTCTCTTTCGACCCAGACAAGGCCGAAGTAGTCTACTTCGTCGGCCCTAGATCCAGGGGACACGATCTTCCGGCTATAAGGGTAGGAACTCGCGATGTACAAGCATCCGACGACATCCGATGGCTTGGAGTACACCTTGATCGCGGTCTGACCTTCGAAAGTCACGTCGCAAAGTGGACCAGCAAAGCAATGCGGCTGGTGCAGCACTTCCGACGGCTGACACTGTGCACCCAGGGACCAAGGCCCGACTTACTAACCACAGTCATCCGCACAGTAGTTCTGCCAATTGCGATGCACGCAGCGGAGGTCTGGTGCCCGGGGCCAACCAGGGAAACTTATCGAGGTGTCACGCGTAATTCCTACAAGAGACAGAGCAAAGTCATCGACCAAACTTCTGCCTTCGGAATCCGTGTGGCTCTACCAACCTGGCGTACGATGCCAATAACAGCCCTGAGAAGAGAGACTGGTATTCCACCAGCACACATTCTGCTCGAGGAACGCAGGCTCAAGATCGCCGCGCGAATCCGGAGACTAGACGAGTACCATCCGCTCCGACTTCGGGCTACAGAAAGCACAGACAACGCTCGTCACCGACTCGGCCTAAAGACATGCAACAAAACCAGACTTGGTTTCGACAGAGTGCATGATTCAAGGGTCCAGAGGATGTACCGTCTTCTGCCAGAGGCCGAACTACCTCCGCCGCTCCGACCTCCGACCCCCCCTCAGCCAATTCCCCGCTGGACAAGCAAGAAAGAGGCTGCCAAGTTCATAAGAGAGTGGCTACCTACACTCCCACCCGACTGTCTCTGCGTGTACAGTGATGGTTCTGGGGCGTCCACCGACAAAGTGTCATGGGCCTTTGTGACTTTTATCAGTGGCACAGGCAGGGTAATTGAGCAAAGCGGCTCAGGAAAAATAACCAATGCAGAGGTCTACGACGCGGAGGTTCATGGAGCTTTGGCTGCTCTCGAAGCAATCACTGCCAGCAAGCGAGATCGAGGACGCAGCGCCATCTACTTCCTACTCGACAATTCGCTGCAGTCCAGGCCTTACTAACAGGAACAACGGGCTCATCATCCTGGCGTATCCAAAAGTTCGTGAAACTGGCCGCGGGATCAGCCGCGCCTGTCAAAATAGGATGGATTCCGGGCCACGAAGGGCTGGCAGGAAATGAAATCGCCGATGAACTCGCTCGAAGAGAGCTTAACTCGTCGGACAATTCCAGGACGACACATGGGGTGATGACCCTCGCCACATCTGGACGGAAAGCTCGCGAACTGGCAAGGCAGATGGTTACAGACTGGTGGCACTCCAATCGCCCCAGGCATTACGCTGACCTCGAACTCGAGATGCGGCGCAAGAAACCGCCAGAGCTATCTCTGCCGAGAGCGGTTTACGCCCGCTTAATAGCCGCTCGAACTGGACATGGAGACTTTGCGGCTTGTCACCGCCGCTTCAACCACACTGACGCTACACTTAACTGCGAGTGTGGGAGGGAAAAATCAATTGGTCACCTTGTCCAATGTCGGAAAGCACTGGCAACTTGGCGGCTGAAAAGCGGAAAGCGTAGGGCGCCGGCTCTGGAATTAATGCTCGGATCAAGGGGATGGCAGCTGTTCAGGGACTACGTCCAGGAGAGTGGGATTTACGCGGAGGCAAGTCGGGGGATGGCAGGGATACCTGTGACTCGGAGGTGATAGATCAATGGCCTAGGTGGATCGGCATGGACAGAGAGATTGGATTCGAGGCTCAGGCGCGTGGTGGCTGAGGCGGAACGATGGAAGGGAGATTGTTTAAGTTTTTCTTTTGTAATGCGGGATTTCGCGTGAAAGTTTTTGTTTTGTTTTCAATTCTGGGCTGCTGAATTCGTCATGGTTCAACACATAGATGCATTTTGGCATGGTTCCGGTCATTTAGGTGGGACGAGGCATTTGTACTGCACGGTAGTTAACCTGATCCGGCCCGACCCCACTCGTGCTCAAGCTCCAGTAGGAGTGCGACGGTAGTTACTTCACCTAGCACGTCAATGAACAAACAAACGCACAATTCGTGAAATTCGAAAATTCGAAAATTCCCTTTTTCCCTTTTTCCCCCTCTCTCGACTTCGTCGCATCTATCTTGATTTGTGAACGACCTCCTGGCATTTTTTTTTACGATGCCTTCAGTTCGAAAAAAGCGTCCCAACGCCAAGTTGGACAACACGAGAGTCCGCCCGAGGGCTCTCGAAAAATTACCTGGCCTTGCCCAGTCTTCGAAATGCGCGGAGATGGGTCAGGCCGTTTCGAAAGGGAAGGAAAAAGCCCTTCCCACCGTTACTGTGCCCGATACTGACATGATCGGGTCAGTTGAAATTGTTGAGGAAATCCCTCAACGAGTCTCCATCCCCCACGGGATTGGAGAATCGTCCAAACCTCCTCCGACCTCGTCAATTCCTTCGGAGAACGCTGCACCCAAAGCAGCGTCAAAATTAACGTCGCAGCCCAAAGCTGCCACGAAAGCAGACTGCCCTCCGGAACTTCGACCTATTGTCGAAGCCGAACGACGACGCGCCGCCGAAACGGCGGCAAATCTGGCCCTCTGCTCCGCCGCCATCTCTGGCGTCGAAGCAACCCTTCTACCCTTAACCAACGGGTCAAATAGACAATTCGTAGACTCAATGCGAGTCTACCTACGCGCCGCCATTGCGCAATACATGGCCACGGGCCAGGCCTCTACGCCTCCCGTCCTCCCTCCTCGCCCGGCAAACCCTCCCCCAAGGGCTCCCGAAGCCAGGAGCATACAAATTCCCGCCGTCCCAGTTCTGCCTGTCAAAAGCACCTGGGCCACGGTGGCCAGAAATGGACTGCAACAAAAAGCAGTCCCAACTAAAAAGGCTGTGCCGCGACCTGCGGCTAAAGCCTCAAAGAAAGAAGCTCCCAAGGCGAAAGTCGACAAACGACTGTTCCTTCGCCTAGAAAAGGAGCACCCGTGGCGCCAGCTTTCGCCTGCTGGCCTATGGAAACAACTACAGAGTGAGCTAGATTGCTTCTTGAGTGACGCCTGCTCTATACACCGTGTTAGAACCGGCTTTGCGATTCTGACAGGGAATGAAAAGAAAAGGGAAGAGCTCCTAGATGCCGCACCAAAGTTTTCGGACTTCGGCGCCAAGCTCGAGGAAGCCTCCAACCTTGTCGCCTTTCGGATCGCGAATGTTCCGGCGACCATAAAAACACTCGACTGTACTCATACGGTCAATGCGGATTGGGTCTCATTGGAGATCTACCGAAAAACAAAAACGTTTCCATACAAGGTGCTACCGCACGGGACATGCCGTCCTGGAGCGCCGCACAGAAATTGGAAAGCCCTTTTCGACCGGAACGACGCCCCTCGCCCGGGCTTCCGTATTCTCGACGAGGCTGGTATGGCTACTATCCACAAGCCACGACCTCAAATTGAACAGTGCAAACGCTGTTTGGGCTTCCACGCCACCCGTGGTTGCTCCCGCGCTCCAGCCTGCTGGAACTGCGGATCTAACATGCACTCGGAAGCCGAGTGCAAGGCCCTCACCAAGTGTCGTAACTGTGGGGGTCCTCACCGATCGGATTCCCGGGCCTGCTTAGCCAGACCCAGCAAGTCCGGACCGGTGCCAAAAGAGCAGCTCGCGCGGATCCGCCAGATCCAGCAAGGGGAGTTCGCGAAGGTGGCTCGAGCGCGAGCTGCAGCAAAAAAGGCCGAAGAGGCGATCATCGCCGCGGCGAAGGATGTCTCGATGGCCGAGGCAACAGGTTTCGGAGCTCTGGGATCTGAAGAAGAAGTTTGAGGACACAGCAACCTCGACGATGTCCCCTTTTGGGGCATCTACTAACCAATAGCAGGATACCGGCTGGATCAAAGGTGCCTGCTAACCCATCTTTTGCTCTCAGCGGAGAATGGGCAAATTTGTCATTTGGAAGGTGTGACGGACGAGGGAATGCGGGAGGAGCGCATTGCTGGGGTCCATTATGGAGGAATCTTCTGGGATTCGGAGTTGTTTTTGATTTTCGTGATTTTTCGTTCCTGTTCAATCAGCTGCACTTTTGGTAGCGATTCACGAGGTTGGAACGAGTTAGGCTGTAGGAAAAGTTACAGGGAACCCTGCCGGATCCGCCGGTCCTTGACCCAATGTGGAAAAGATAGCGTTAGCTTAGGACCAAAAGTAAATAAAAAAAAAAAAAAAAAAAAAAAAAAATTCGAGAAATTCGAAAATTCGAAAATTCATTTTTTCCCTTTTTCCCCCTCTCTCGACTTCGTCGCATCTATCTTGATTTGTGAACGACCTCCTGGCATTTTTTACGATGCCTTCAGTTCGAAAAAAGCGTCCCAACGCCAAGTTGGACAACACGAGAGTCCGCCCGAGGGCTCTCGAAAAATTACCTGGCCTTGCCCAGTCTTCGAAATGCGCGGAGATGGGTCAGGCCGTTTCGAAAGGGAAGGAAAAAGCCCTTCCCACCGTTACTGTGCCCGATACTGACATGATCGGGTCAGTTGAAATTGTTGAGGAAATCCCTCAACGAGTCTCCATCCCCCACGGGATTGGAGAATCGTCCAAACCTCCTCCGACCTCGTCAATTCCTTCGGAGAACGCTGCACCCAAAGCAGCGTCAAAATTAACGTCGCAGCCCAAAGCTGCCACGAAAGCAGACTGCCCTCCGGAACTTCGACCTATTGTCGAAGCCGAACGACGACGCGCCGCCGAAACGGCGGCAAATCTGGCCCTCTGCTCCGCCGCCATCTCTGGCGTCGAAGCAACCCTTCTACCCTTACCAACGGGTCAAATAGACAATTCGTAGACTCAATGCGAGTCTACCTACGCGCCGCCATTGCGCAATACATGGCCACGGGCCAGGCCTCTACGCCTCCCGTCCTCCCTCCTCGCCCGGCAAACCCTCCCCAAGGGCTCCCGAAGCCAGGAGCATACAAATTCCCGCCGTCCCAGTTCTGCCTGTCAAAAGCACCTGGGCCACGGTGGCCAGAAATGGACTGCAACAAAAAGCAGTCCCAACTAAAAAGGCTGTGCCGCGACCTGCGGCTAAAGCCTCAAAGAAAGAAGCTCCCAAGGCGAAAGTCGACAAACGACTGTTCCTTCGCCTAGAAAAGGAGCACCCGTGGCGCCAGCTTTCGCCTGCTGGCCTATGGAAACAACTACAGAGTGAGTAGATGCTTCTTGAGTGACGCCTGCTCTATACACCGTGTTAGAACCGGCTTTGCGATTCTGACAGGGAATGAAAAGAAAAGGGAAGAGCTCCTAGATGCCGCACCAAAGTTTTCGGACTTCGGCGCCAAGCTCGAGGAAGCCTCCAACCTTGTCGCCTTTCGGATCGCGAATGTTCCGGCGACCATAAAAACACTCGACTGTACTCATACGGTCAATGCGGATTGGGTCTCATTGGAGATCTACCGAAAAACAAAAACGTTTCCATACAAGGTGCTACCGCACGGGACATGCCGTCCTGGAGCGCCGCACAGAAATTGGAAAGCCCTTTTCGACCGGAACGACGCCCCTCGCCCGGGCTTCCGTATTCTCGACGAGGCTGGTATGGCTACTATCCACAAGCCACGACCTCAAATTGAACAGTGCAAACGCTGTTTGGGCTTCCACGCCACCCGTGGTTGCTCCCGCGCTCCAGCCTGCTGGAACTGCGGATCTAACATGCACTCGGAAGCCGAGTGCAAGGCCCTCACCAAGTGTCGTAACTGTGGGGTCCTCACCGATCGGATTCCCGGGCCTGCTTAGCCAGACCCAGCAAGTCCGGACCGGTGCCAAAAGAGCAGCTCGCGCGGATCCGCCAGATCCAGCAAGGGGAGTTCGCGAAGGTGGCTCGAGCGCGAGCTGCAGCAAAAAAGGCCGAAGAGGCGATCATCGCCGCGGCGAAGGATGTCTCGATGGCCGAGGCAACAGGTTTCGGAGCTCTGGGATCTGAAGAAGAAGTTTGAGGACACAGCAACCTCGACGATGTCCCCTTTTGGGGCATCTACTAACCAATAGCAGGATACCGGCTGGATCAAAGGTGCCTGCTAACCCATCTTTTGCTCTCAGCGGAGAATGGGCAAATTTGTCATTTGGAAGGTGTGACGGACGAGGGAATGTGGGAGGAGCGCATTGCTGGGGTCCATTATGGAGGAATCTTCTGGGATTCGGAGTTGTTTTTGATTTTCGTGATTTTTCGTTCTGTTCAATCAGCTGCACTTTTGGTAGCGATTCACGAGGTTGGAACGAGTTAGGCTGTAGGAAAAGTTACAGGGAACCCTGCCGGATCCGCCGGTCCTTGACCCAATGTGGAAAAGATAGCGTTAGCTTAGGACCAAAAGTAATAAAAAAAAAAAAAAATTCGAGAAATTCGAAAATTCGAAAATTCCCTTTTTCCCTTTTTCCCCCTCTCTCGACTTCGTCGCATCTATCTTGATTTGTGAACGACCTCCTGGCATTTTTTTTACGATGCCTTCAGTTCGAAAAAAGCGTCCCAACGCCAAGTTGGACAACACGAGAGTCCGCCGAGGGCTCTCGAAAAATTACCTGGCCTTGCCCAGTCTTCGAAATGCGCGGAGATGGGTCAGGCCGTTTCGAAAGGGAAGGAAAAAGCCCTTCCCACCGTTACTGTGCCCGATACTGACATGATCGGGTCAGTTGAAATTGTTGAGGAAATCCCTCAACGAGTCTCCATCCCCACGGGATTGGAGAATCGTCCAAACCTCCCCCTCGTCAAAGAACGCTGCACCCAAAGCAGCGTCAAAATTAACGTCGCAGCCCAAAGCTGCCACGAAAGCAGACTGCCCTCCGGAACTTCGACCTATTGTCGAAGCCGAACGACGACGCGCCGCCGAAACGGCGGCAAATCTGGCCCTCTGCTCCGCCGCCATCTCTGGCGTCGAAGCAACCCTTCTACCCTTAACCAACGGGTCAAATAGACAATTCGTAGACTCAATGCGAGTCTACCTACGCGCCGCCATTGCGCAATACATGGCCACGGGCCAGCCTCTACGCCTCCCGTCCTCCTCCTCGCCCGGCAAACCCTCCCCAAGGGCTCCCGAAGCCAGGAGCATACAAATTCCCGCCGTCCCAGTTCTGCCTGTCAAAAGCACCTGGGCCACGGTGGCCAGAAATGGACTGCAACAAAAAGCAGTCCCAACTAAAAAGGCTGTGCGCGACCTGCGGCTAAAGCCTCAAAGAAAGAAGCTCCCAAGGCGAAAGTCGACAAACGACTGTTCCTTCGCCTAGAAAAGGAGCACCCGTGGCGCCAGCTTTCGCCTGCTGGCCTATGGAAACAACTACGAGTGAGTGAGCTAGATTGCTTCTTGAGTGACGCCTGCTCTATACACCGTGTTAGAACCGGCTTTGCGATTCTGACAGGGAATGAAAAGAAAAGGGAAGAGCTCCTAGATGCCGCACCAAAGTTTTCGGACTTCGGCGCCAAGCTCGAGGAAGCCTCCAACCTTGTCGCCTTTCGGATCGCGAATGTTCGGCGACCATAAAAACACTCGACTGTACTCATACGGTCAATGCGGATTGGGTCTCATTGGAGATCTACCGAAAAACAAAAACGTTTCCATACAAGGTGCTACCGCACGGGACATGCCGTCCTGGAGCGCCGCACAGAAATTGGAAAGCCCTTTTCGACCGGAACGACGCCCCTCGCCCGGGCTTCCGTATTCTCGACGAGGCTGGTATGGCTACTATCCACAAGCCACGACCTCAAATTGAACAGTGCAAACGCTGTTTGGGCTTCCACGCCACCCGTGGTTGCTCCCGCGCTCCAGCCTGCTGGAACTGCGGATCTAACATGCACTCGGAAGCCGAGTGCAAGGCCCTCACCAAGTGTCGTAACTGTGGGGGTCCTCACCGATCGGATTCCGGGCCTGCTTAGCCAGACCAGCAAGTCCGGACCGGTGCCAAAAGAGCAGCTCGCGCGGATCGCCAGATCCAGCAAGGGGAGTTCGCGAAGGTGGCTCGAGCGCGAGCTGCAGCAAAAAAGGCCGAAGAGAGGCGATCATCGCCGCGGCGAAGGATGTCTCGATGGCCGAGGCAACAGGTTTCGGAGCTCTGGATCTGAAGAAGAAGTTTGAGGACACAGCAACCTCGACGATGTCCCTTTTGGGGCATCTACTAACCAATAGCAGGATACCGGCTGGATCAAAGGTGCCTGCTAACCCATCTTTTGCTCTCAGCGGAGAATGGGCAAATTTGTCATTTGGAAGGTGTGACGGACGAGGGAATGCGGGAGGAGCGCATTGCTGGGGTCCATTATGGAGGAATCTTCTGGGATTCGGAGTTGTTTTTGATTTTCGTGATTTTTCGTTCTGTTCAATCAGCTGCACTTTTGGTAGCGATTCACGAGGTTGGAACGAGTTAGGCTGTAGGAAAAGTTACAGGGAACCCTGCCGGATCCGCCGGTCCTTGACCCAATGTGGAAAAGATAGCGTTAGCTTAGGACCAAAAGTAATAAAAAAAAAAAAAAAAAAAAAATTCGAGAAATTCGAAAATTCGAAAATTCATTTTTCCCTTTTTCCCCTCTCTCGACTTCGTCGCATCTATCTTGATTTGTGAACGACCTCCTGGCATTTTTTTACGATGCCTTCAGTTCGAAAAAGCGTCCCAACGCCAAGTTGGACAACACGAGAGTCCGCCGAGGGCTCTCGAAAAATTACCTGGCCTTGCCCAGTCTTCGAAATGCGCGGAGATGGGTCAGGCCGTTTCGAAAGGGAAGGAAAAAGCCCTTCCCACCGTTACTGTGCCCGATACTGACATGATCGGGTCAGTTGAAATTGTTGAGGAAATCCCTCAACGAGTCTCCATCCCCCACGGGATTGGAGAATCGTCCAAACCTCCTCCGACCTCGTCAATTCCTTCGGAGAACGCTGCACCCAAAGCAGCGTCAAAATTAACGTCGCAGCCCAAAGCTGCCACGAAAGCAGACTGCCCTCCGGAACTTCGACCTATTGTCGAAGCCGAACGACGACGCGCCGCCGAAACGGCGGCAAATCTGGCCCTCTGCTCGCCGCCATCTCTGGCGTCGAAGCAACCCTTCTACCCTTGACCAACGGGTCAAATAGACAATTCGTAGACTCAATGCGAGTACCTACGCGCCGCCATTGCGCAATACATGGCCACGGGCCAGGCCTCTACGCCTCCCGTCCTCCCTCCTCGCCGGCAAACCCTCCCCAAGGGCTCCCGAAGCCAGGAGCATACAAATTCCCGCCGTCCCAGTTCTGCCTGTCAAAAGCACCTGGGCCACGGTGGCCAGAAATGGACTGCAACAAAAAGCAGTCCCAACTAAAAAGGCTGTGCCGCGACCTGCGGCTAAAGCCTCAAAGAAAGAAGCTCCCAAGGGAAAGTCGACAAACGACTGTTCCTTCGCCTAGAAAAGGAGCACCCGTGCGCGCCAGCTTTCGCCTGCTGGCCTATGGCAACAACTACAGAGTGAGTAAATGCTTCTTGAGTGACGCCTGCTGTACACCGTGTTAGAACCGGCTTTGCGATTCTGACAGGGAANAAAATTCATTTTTTCCCTTTTTCCCCTCTCTCGACTTCGTCGCATCTATCTTGATTTGTGAACGACCTCCTGGCTTTTTTTACGATGCCTTCAGTTCGAAAAAAGCGTCCCAACGCCAAGTTGGACAACACGAGAGTCCGCCCGAGGGCTCTCGAAAAATTACCTGGCCTTGCCCAGTCTTCGAAATGCGCGGAGATGGGTCAGGCCGTTTCGAAAGGGAAGGAAAAAGCCCTTCCCACCGTTACTGTGCCCGATACTGACATGATCGGGTCAGTTGAAATTGTTGAGGAAATCCCTCAACGAGTCTCCATCCCCCACGGGATTGGAGAATCGTCCAAACCTCCTCCGACCTCGTCAATTCCTTCGGAGAACGCTGCACCCAAAGCAGCGTCAAAATTAACGTCGCAGCCCAAAGCTGCCACGAAAGCAGACTGCCCTCCGGAACTTCGACCTATTGTCGAAGCCGAACGACGACGCGCCGCCGAAACGGCGGCAAATCTGGCCCTCTGCTCCGCCGCCATCTCTGGCGTCGAAGCAACCCTTCTACCCTTGACCAACGGGTCAAATAGACAATTCGTAGACTCAATGCGAGTCTACCTACGCGCCGCCATTGCGCAATACATGGCCACGGGCCAGGCCTCTACGCCTCCCGTCCTCCCTCCTCGCCCGGCAAACCCTCCCCAAGGGCTCCCGAAGCCAGGAGCATACAAATTCCCGCCGTCCCAGTTCTGCCTGTCAAAAGCACCTGGGCCACGGTGGCCAGAAATGGACTGCAACAAAAAGCAGTCCCAACTAAAAAGGCTGTGCCGCGACCTGCGGCTAAAGCCTCAAAGAAAGAAGCTCCCAAGGCGAAAGTCGACAAACGACTGTTCCTTCGCCTAGAAAAGGAGCACCCGTGGCGCCAGCTTTCGCCTGCTGGCCTATGGAAACAACTACAGAGTGAGAAGATTGCTTCTTGAGTGACGCCTGCTCTATACACCGTGTTAGAACCGGCTTTGCGATTCTGACAGGGAAGAAAATAAAAGGGAAGAGCTCCTAGATGCCGCACCAAAGTTTTCGGACTTCGGCGCCAAGCTCGAGGAAGCCTCCAACCTTGTCGCCTTTCGGATCGCGAATGTTCCGGCGACCATAAAAACACTCGACTGTACTCATACGGTCAATGCGGATTGGGTCTCATTGGAGATCTACCGAAAAACAAAAACGTTTCCATACAAGGTGCTACCGCACGGGACATGCCGTCCTGGAGCGCCGTACAGAAATTGGAAAGCCCTTTTCGACCGGAACGACGCCCCTCGCCCGGGCTTCCGTATTCTCGACGAGGCTGGTATGGCTACTATCCACAAGCCACGACCTCAAATTGAACAGTGCAAACGCTGTTTGGGCTTCCACGCCACCCGTGGTTGCTCCCGCGCTCCAGCCTGCTGGAACTGCGGATCTAACATGCACTCGGAAGCCGAGTGCAAGGCCCTCACCAAGTGTCGTAACTGTGGGGGTCCTCACCGATCGGATTCCCGGGCCTGCTTAGCCAGACCCAGCAAGTCCGGACCGGTGCCAAAAGAGCAGCTCGCGCGGATCCGCCAGATCCAGCAAGGGGAGTTCGCGAAGGTGGCTCGAGCGCGAGCTGCAGCAAAAAAGGCCGAAGAGGCGATCATCGCCGCGGCGAAGGATGTCTCGATGGCCGAGGCAACAGGTTTCGGAGCTCTGGGATCTGAAGAAGAAGTTTGAGGACACAGCAACCTCGACGATGTCCCCTTTTGGGGCATCTACTAACCAATAGCAGGATACCGGCTGGATCAAAGGTGCCTGCTAACCCATCTTTTGCTCTCAGCGGAGAATGGGCAAATTTGTCATTTGGAAGGTGTGACGGACGAGGGAATGTGGGAGGAGCGCATTGCTGGGGTCCATTATGGAGGAATCTTCTGGGATTCGGAGTTGTTTTTGATTTTCGTGATTTTTCGTTCTGTTCAATCAGCTGCACTTTTGGTAGCGATTCACGAGGTTGGAACGAGTTAGGCTGTAGGAAAAGTTACAGGGAACCCTGCCGGATCCGCCGGTCCTTGACCCAATGTGGAAAAGATAGCGTTAGCTTAGGACCAAAAGTAAATAAAAAAAAAAAAAAAAAAAAAAAAAAAAATTCGTGAAATTCGAAAATTCGAAAATTCCCTTTTTCCCTTTTTCCCCCTCTCTCGACTTCGTCGCATCTATCTTGATTTGTGAACGACCTCCTGGCTTTTTTTTACGATGCCTTCAGTTCGAAAAAAGCGTCCCAACGCCAAGTTGGACAACACGAGAGTCCGCCCGAGGGCTCTCGAAAAATTACCTGGCCTTGCCCAGTCTTCGAAATGCGCGGAGATGGGTCAGGCCGTTTCGAAAGGGAAGGAAAAAGCCCTTCCCACCGTTACTGTGCCCGATACTGACATGATCGGGTCAGTTGAAATTGTTGAGGAAATCCCTCAACGAGTCTCCATCCCCCACGGGATTGGAGAATCGTCCAAACCTCCTCCGACCTCGTCAATTCCTTCGGAGAACGCTGCACCCAAAGCAGCGTCAAAATTAACGTCGCAGCCCAAAGCTGCCACGAAAGCAGACTGCCCTCCGGAACTTCGACCTATTGTCGAAGCCGAACGACGACGCGCCGCCGAAACGGCGGCAAATCTGGCCCTCTGCTCCGCCGCCATCTCTGGCGTCGAAGCAACCCTTCTACCCTTAACCAACGGGTCAAATAGACAATTCGTAGACTCAATGCGAGTCTACCTACGCGCCGCCATTGCGCAATACATGGCCACGGGCCAGGCCTCTACGCCTCCCGTCCTCCCTCCTCGCCCGGCAAACCCTCCCCCAAGGGCTCCCGAAGCCAGGAGCATACAAATTCCCGCCGTCCCAGTTCTGCCTGTCAAAAGCACCTGGGCCACGGTGGCCAGAAATGGACTGCAACAAAAAGCAGTCCCAACTAAAAAGGCTGTGCCGCGACCTGCGGCTAAAGCCTCAAAGAAAGAAGCTCCCAAGGCGAAAGTCGACAAACGACTGTTCCTTCGCCTAGAAAAGGAGCACCCGTGGCGCCAGCTTTCGCCTGCTGGCCTATGGAAACAACTACAGAGTGAGCTAGATTGCTTCTTGAGTGACGCCTGCTCTATACACCGTGTTAGAACCGGCTTTGCGATTCTGACAGGGAATGAAAAGAAAAGGGAAGAGCTCCTAGATGCCGCACCAAAGTTTTCGGACTTCGGCGCCAAGCTCGAGGAAGCCTCCAACCTTGTCGCCTTTCGGATCGCGAATGTTCCGGCGACCATAAAAACACTCGACTGTACTCATACGGTCAATGCGGATTGGGTCTCATTGGAGATCTACCGAAAAACAAAAACGTTTCCATACAAGGTGCTACCGCACGGGACATGCCGTCCTGGAGCGCCGCACAGAAATTGGAAAGCCCTTTTCGACCGGAACGACGCCCCTCGCCCGGGCTTCCGTATTCTCGACGAGGCTGGTATGGCTACTATCCACAAGCCACGACCTCAAATTGAACAGTGCAAACGCTGTTTGGGCTTCCACGCCACCCGTGGTTGCTCCCGCGCTCCAGCCTGCTGGAACTGCGGATCTAACATGCACTCGGAAGCCGAGTGCAAGGCCCTCACCAAGTGTCGTAACTGTGGGGGTCCTCACCGATCGGATTCCCGGGCCTGCTTAGCCAGACCCAGCAAGTCCGGACCGGTGCCAAAAGAGCAGCTCGCGCGGATCCGCCAGATCCAGCAAGGGGAGTTCGCGAAGGTGGCTCGAGCGCGAGCTGCAGCAAAAAAGGCCGAAGAGGCGATCATCGCCGCGGCGAAGGATGTCTCGATGGCCGAGGCAACAGGTTTCGGAGCTCTGGGATCTGAAGAAGAAGTTTGAGGACACAGCAACCTCGACGATGTCCCCTTTTGGGGCATCTACTAACCAATAGCAGGATACCGGCTGGATCAAAGGTGCCTGCTAACCCATCTTTTGCTCTCAGCGGAGAATGGGCAAATTTGTCATTTGGAAGGTGTGACGGACGAGGGAATGCGGAGGAGCGCATTGCTGGGGTCCATTATGGAGGAATCTTCTGGGATTCGGAGTTGTTTTTGATTTTCGTGATTTTTCGTTCCTGTTCAATCAGCTGCACTTTTGGTAGCGATTCACGAGGTTGGAACGAGTTAGGCTGTAGGAAAAGTTACAGGGAACCCTGCCGGATCCGCCGGTCCTTGACCCAATGTGGAAAAGATAGCGTTAGCTTAGGACCAAAAGTAAATAAAAAAAAAAAAAAAAAAAAAAAAAATTCGTGAAATTCGAAAATTCGAAAATTCTTTTTCCCTTTTTCCCCCTCTCTCGACTTCGTCGCATCTATCTTGATTTGTGAACGACCTCCTGGCATTTTTTTACGATGCCTTCAGTTCGAAAAAAGCGTCCCAACGCCAAGTTGGACAACACGAGAGTCCGCCCGAGGGCTCTCGAAAAATTACCTGGCCTTGCCCAGTCTTCGAAATGCGCGGAGATGGGTCAGGCCGTTTCGAAAGGGAAGGAAAAAGCCCTTCCCACCGTTACTGTGCCCGATACTGACATGATCGGGTCAGTTGAAATTGTTGAGGAAATCCCTCAACGAGTCTCCATCCCCCACGGGATTGGAGAATCGTCCAAACCTCCTCCGACCTCGTCAATTCCTTCGGAGAACGCTGCACCCAAAGCAGCGTCAAAATTAACGTCGCAGCCCAAAGCTGCCACGAAAGCAGACTGCCCTCCGGAACTTCGACCTATTGTCGAAGCCGAACGACGACGCGCCGCCGAAACGGCGGCAAATCTGGCCCTCTGCTCCGCCGCCATCTCTGGCGTCGAAGCAACCCTTCTACCCTTACCAACGGGTCAAATAGACAATTCGTAGACTCAATGCGAGTCTACCTACGCGCCGCCATTGCGCAATACATGGCCACGGGCCAGGCCTCTACGCCTCCCGTCCTCCCTCCTCGCCCGGCAAACCCTCCCCCAAGGGCTCCCGAAGCCAGGAGCATACAAATTCCCGCCGTCCCAGTTCTGCCTGTCAAAAGCACCTGGGCCACGGTGGCCAGAAATGGACTGCAACAAAAAGCAGTCCCAACTAAAAAGGCTGTGCCGCGACCTGCGGCTAAAGCCTCAAAGAAAGAAGCTCCCAAGGCGAAAGTCGACAAACGACTGTTCCTTCGCCTAGAAAAGGAGCACCCGTGGCGCCAGCTTTCGCCTGCTGGCCTATGGAAACAACTACAGAGTGAGCTAGATTGCTTCTTGAGTGACGCCTGCTCTATACACCGTGTTAGAACCGGCTTTGCGATTCTGACAGGGAATGAAAAGAAAAGGGAAGAGCTCCTAGATGCCGCACCAAAGTTTTCGGACTTCGGCGCCAAGCTCGAGGAAGCCTCCAACCTTGTCGCCTTTCGGATCGCGAATGTTCCGGCGACCATAAAAACACTCGACTGTACTCATACGGTCAATGCGGATTGGGTCTCATTGGAGATCTACCGAAAAACAAAAACGTTTCCATACAAGGTGCTACCGCACGGGACATGCCGTCCTGGAGCGCCGCACAGAAATTGGAAAGCCCTTTTCGACCGGAACGACGCCCCTCGCCCGGGCTTCCGTATTCTCGACGAGGCTGGTATGGCTACTATCCACAAGCCACGACCTCAAATTGAACAGTGCAAACGCTGTTTGGGCTTCCACGCCACCCGTGGTTGCTCCCGCGCTCCAGCCTGCTGGAACTGCGGATCTAACATGCACTCGGAAGCCGAGTGCAAGGCCCTCACCAAGTGTCGTAACTGTGGGGGTCCTCACCGATCGGATTCCCGGGCCTGCTTAGCCAGACCCAGCAAGTCCGGACCGGTGCCAAAAGAGCAGCTCGCGCGGATCCGCCAGATCCAGCAAGGGGAGTTCGCGAAGGTGGCTCGAGCGCGAGCTGCAGCAAAAAAGGCCGAAGAGGCGATCATCGCCGCGGCGAAGGATGTCTCGATGGCCGAGGCAACAGGTTTCGGAGCTCTGGGATCTGAAGAAGAAGTTTGAGGACACAGCAACCTCGACGATGTCCCCTTTTGGGGCATCTACTAACCAATAGCAGGATACCGGCTGGATCAAAGGTGCCTGCTAACCCATCTTTTGCTCTCAGCGGAGAATGGGCAAATTTGTCATTTGGAAGGTGTGACGGACGAGGGAATGCGGGAGGAGCGCATTGCTGGGGTCCATTATGGAGGAATCTTCTGGGATTCGGAGTTGTTTTTGATTTTCGTGATTTTTCGTTCTGTTCAATCAGCTGCACTTTTGGTAGCGATTCACGAGGTTGGAACGAGTTAGGCTGTAGGAAAAGTTACAGGGAACCCTGCCGGATCCGCCGGTCCTTGACCCAATGTGGAAAAGATAGCGTTAGCTTAGGACCAAAAGTAAATAAAAAAAAAAAAAAAAAAAATTCGAGAAATTCGAAAATTCGAAAATTCCCTTTTTCCCTTTTTCCCCCTCTCTCGACTTCGTCGCATCTATCTTGATTTGTGAACGACCTCCTGGCATTTTTTTTACGATGCCTTCAGTTCGAAAAAAGCGTCCCAACGCCAAGTTGGACAACACGAGAGTCCGCCCGAGGGCTCTCGAAAAATTACCTGGCCTTGCCCAGTCTTCGAAATGCGCGGAGATGGGTCAGGCCGTTTCGAAAGGGAAGGAAAAAGCCCTTCCCACCGTTACTGTGCCCGATACTGACATGATCGGGTCAGTTGAAATTGTTGAGGAAATCCCTCAACGAGTCTCCATCCCCCACGGGATTGGAGAATCGTCCAAACCTCCTCCGACCTCGTCAATTCCTTCGGAGAACGCTGCACCCAAAGCAGCGTCAAAATTAACGTCGCAGCCCAAAGCTGCCACGAAAGCAGACTGCCCTCCGGAACTTCGACCTATTGTCGAAGCCGAACGACGACGCGCCGCCGAAACGGCGGCAAATCTGGCCCTCTGCTCCGCCGCCATCTCTGGCGTCGAAGCAACCCTTCTACCCTTGACCAACGGGTCAAATAGACAATTCGTAGACTCAATGCGAGTCTACCTACGCGCCGCCATTGCGCAATACATGGCCACGGGCCAGGCCTCTACGCCTCCCGTCCTCCCTCCTCGCCCGGCAAACCCTCCCCCAAGGGCTCCCGAAGCCAGGAGCATACAAATTCCCGCCGTCCCAGTTCTGCCTGTCAAAAGCACCTGGGCCACGGTGGCCAGAAATGGACTGCAACAAAAAGCAGTCCCAACTAAAAAGGCTGTGCCGCGACCTGCGGCTAAAGCCTCAAAGAAAGAAGCTCCCAAGGCGAAAGTCGACAAACGACTGTTCCTTCGCCTAGAAAAGGAGCACCCGTGGCGCCAGCTTTCGCCTGCTGGCCTATGGCAACAACTACAGAGTGAGCCAGATTGCTTCTTGAGTGACGCCTGCTCTATACACCGTGTTAGAACCGGCTTTGCGATTCTGACAGGGAATGAAAAGAAAAGGGAAGAGCTCCTAGATGCCGCACCAAAGTTTTCGGACTTCGGCGCCAAGCTCGAGGAAGCCTCCAACCTTGTCGCCTTTCGGATCGCGAATGTTCCGGCGACCATAAAAACACTCGACTGTACTCATACGGTCAATGCGGATTGGGTCTCATTGGAGATCTACCGAAAAACAAAAACGTTTCCATACAAGGTGCTACCGCACGGGACATGCCGTCCTGGAGCGCCGTACAGAAATTGGAAAGCCCTTTTCGACCGGAACGACGCCCCTCGCCCGGGCTTCCGTATTCTCGACGAGGCTGGTATGGCTACTATCCACAAGCCACGACCTCAAATTGAACAGTGCAAACGCTGTTTGGGCTTCCACGCCACCCGTGGTTGCTCCCGCGCTCCAGCCTGCTGGAACTGCGGATCTAACATGCACTCGGAAGCCGAGTGCAAGGCCCTCACCAAGTGTCGTAACTGTGGGGGTCCTCACCGATCGGATTCCCGGGCCTGCTTAGCCAGACCCAGCAAGTCCGGACCGGTGCCAAAAGAGCAGCTCGCGCGGATCCGCCAGATCCAGCAAGGGGAGTTCGCGAAGGTGGCTCGAGCGCGAGCTGCAGCAAAAAAGGCCGAAGAGGCGATCATCGCCGCGGCGAAGGATGTCTCGATGGCCGAGGCAACAGGTTTCGGAGCTCTGGGATCTGAAGAAGAAGTTTGAGGACACAGCAACCTCGACGATGTCCCCTTTTGGGGCATCTACTAACCAATAGCAGGATACCGGCTGGATCAAAGGTGCCTGCTAACCCATCTTTTGCTCTCAGCGGAGAATGGGCAAATTTGTCATTTGGAAGGTGTGACGGACGAGGGAATGTGGGAGGAGCGCATTGCTGGGGTCCATTATGGAGGAATCTTCTGGGATTCGGAGTTGTTTTTGATTTTCGTGATTTTTCGTTCTGTTCAATCAGCTGCACTTTTGGTAGCGATTCACGAGGTTGGAACGAGTTAGGCTGTAGGAAAAGTTACAGGGAACCCTGCCGGATCCGCCGGTCCTTGACCCAATGTGGAAAAGATAGCGTTAGCTTAGGACCAAAAGTAAATAAATAAAAAAAAAAAAAAAAAAAAAAAAATTCGTGAAATTCGAAATTCGAAAATTCGAAAATTCATTTTTTCCCTTTTCCCCCTCTCTCGACTTCGTCGCATCTATCTTGATTTGTGAACGACCTCCTGGCATTTTTTTTTACGATGCCTTCAGTTCGAAAAAAGCGTCCCAACGCCAAGTTGGACAACACGAGAGTCCGCCCGAGGGCTCTCGAAAAATTACCTGGCCTTGCCCAGTCTTCGAAATGCGCGGAGATGGGTCAGGCCGTTTCGAAAGGGAAGGAAAAAGCCCTTCCCACCGTTACTGTGCCCGATACTGACATGATCGGGTCAGTTGAAATTGTTGAGGAAATCCCTCAACGAGTCTCCATCCCCCACGGGATTGGAGAATCGTCCAAACCTCCTCCGACCTCGTCAATTCCTTCGGAGAACGCTGCACCCAAAGCAGCGTCAAAATTAACGTCGCAGCCCAAAGCTGCCACGAAAGCAGACTGCCCTCCGGAACTTCGACCTATTGTCGAAGCCGAACGACGACGCGCCGCCGAAACGGCGGCAAATCTGGCCCTCTGCTCCGCCGCCATCTCTGGCGTCGAAGCAACCCTTCTACCCTTGACCAACGGGTCAAATAGACAATTCGTAGACTCAATGCGAGTCTACCTACGCGCCGCCATTGCGCAATACATGGCCACGGGCCAGGCCTCTACGCCTCCCGTCCTCCCTCCTCGCCCGGCAAACCCTCCCCAAGGGCTCCCGAAGCCAGGAGCATACAAATTCCCGCCGTCCCAGTTCTGCCTGTCAAAAGCACCTGGGCCACGGTGGCCAGAAATGGACTGCAACAAAAAGCAGTCCCAACTAAAAAGGCTGTGCCGCGACCTGCGGCTAAAGCCTCAAAGAAAGAAGCTCCCAAGGCGAAAGTCGACAAACGACTGTTCCTTCGCCTAGAAAAGGAGCACCCGTGGCGCCAGCTTTCGCCTGCTGGCCTATGGCAACAACTACAGAGTGAGCCAGATTGCTTCTTGAGTGACGCCTGCTCTATACACCGTGTTAGAACCGGCTTTGCGATTCTGACAGGGAATGAAAAGAAAAGGGAAGAGCTCCTAGATGCCGCACCAAAGTTTTCGGACTTCGGCGCCAAGCTCGAGGAAGCCTCCAACCTTGTCGCCTTTCGGATCGCGAATGTTCCGGCGACCATAAAAACACCGACTGTACTCATACGGTCAATGCGGATTGGGTCTCATTGGAGATCTACCGAAAAACAAAAACGATTCCATACAAGGTGCTACCGCACGGGACATGCCGTCCTGGAGCGCCGTACAGAAATTGGAAAGCCCTTTTCGACCGGAACGACGCCCCTCGCCCGGGCTTCCGTATTCTCGACGAGGCTGGTATGGCTACTATCCACAAGCCACGACCTCAAATTGAACAGTGCAAACGCTGTTTGGGCTTCCACGCCACCCGTGGTTGCTCCCGCGCTCCAGCCTGCTGGAACTGCGGATCTAACATGCACTCGGAAGCCGAGTGCAAGGCCCTCACCAAGTGTCGTAACTGTGGGGGTCCTCACCGATCGGATTCCCGGGCCTGCTTAGCCAGACCCAGCAAGTCCGGACCGGTGCCAAAAGAGCAGCTCGCGCGGATCCGCCAGATCCAGCAAGGGGAGTTCGCGAAGGTGGCTCGAGCGCGAGCTGCAGCAAAAAAGGCCGAAGAGGCGATCATCGCCGCGGCGAAGGATGTCTCGATGGCCGAGGCAACAGGTTTCGGAGCTCTGGGATCTGAAGAAGAAGTTTGAGGACACAGCAACCTCGACGATGTCCCCTTTTGGGGCATCTACTAACCAATAGCAGGATACCGGCTGGATCAAAGGTGCCTGCTAACCCATCTTTTGCTCTCAGCGGAGAATGGGCAAATTTGTCATTTGGAAGGTGTGACGGACGAGGGAATGTGGGAGGAGCGCATTGCTTGGGTCCATTATGGAGGAATCTTCTGGGATTCGGAGTTGTTTTTGATTTTCGTGATTTTTCGTTCTTGTTCAATCAGCTGCACTTTTGGTAGCGATTCACGAGGTTGGAACGAGTTAGGCTGTAGGAAAAGTTACAGGGAACCCTGCCGGATCCGCCGGTCCTTGACCCAATGTGGAAAAGATAGCGTTAGCTTAGGACCAAAAGTAAATAAAAAAAAAAAAAAAAAAAACTTAGCCATTTCGAGCAGGATAATGATTGACAGCGAGTAAGTGAACATCTGATTCTCTTATGAAACTCCAACAACCCTACTGAGGTGAAATCTTACATATCTATATGACGGCCTCAGGTGTAAGCTCTTACATTATTTAATGAATATGGGCTTAATGGTGTGTGCAGCTGGTTAGTCATGACACAATACCAGAGAAAATGCGAAGAATAGATAACTTAGTTTAAAAATATAGCTCTCATGCCTCGGATTTCATTTGCAAGTACTACTTCGAAGTTATGGCGGCTTTTTCTTCACCCCAAGTTAGCCCTCATCCGTAAATTCTCACCCAGGGGAACGTCTCAAAAACCCTGAGTTATCCAGACATGCTATGAGCAGGCTTTGCTGTAGTCTGAGTTTGATCGTGTCAGATAGTTGGTTGTACTTGAGGAAGCTGAAGCTACCACCAAGTAGTTCTCCAGGCTCTCAATCTTATATACTTATTGTATCATCCTTTTCGCAATCCCGTAACTTTTTCTCCTCCTATCACTTCGTCCGTTCCTCCCCTCTCTCGTCTCTATCTCCTGGTACGGCGCCGGCTCAGCCTTCCATTTACCACCTCAAGTAATGTCCTCCAGCACTCAACTTTCTAGTCATTACTATCTGTTGGAAATGGAGACACAGATTGTTATGGACGTACGGGCCCTCCCTTTCGTCTAGGTTCTCAACACGATCTTGTGTGTATTTAAGAGGTTGGAATGGGTAATATGGTAGCGCTTCAGGCTACCTATTGGATATATGAGCGGCTATATGGCGTAAGCACATGGAGGTTATTGGGGGTTTTCTTTGTCTACATGGCGCCACACTTGTTTATGCTGTAGCTTAGTCTCTGTGTCGCTTACACTTGTACCTTTTTTTTTTAAAATCATTTAATGTGTATTCAGCTATAAAGCTATGACACATGACAGGTACTATGTATACATGTAGGATGACTCTTTGGACATTAGAAACACTCATACTCTGGATTTCATTTGCAAGTACCACTATGAGGTATATTTGCTTCCACAAACAGTCGACCTTCCTCCGTAAGTATACCCCAAAGGGAAATTCAAAACCTTTGATTATCCAAACATGCCTTCATCATCCATGCATACCGGCGCCACGAGAAATGTGTTTGTATTTTGCCGGGTTTGAACCAGCGAACTACGGCCTCGAGTGGGATGTGTGTCCAAGCTATCAATACTCTACTTGGAAAACCTGGCAAGACGATGTACCACTAAACCATCTAACCTACCGAAGCCTCATCAAGCTTACAATTGGGACCAAGTACATCCTCATTTCAACGACCGCACCTCTCGTCGAATTTCTCTGGCCTGAGCTGGCTACCAATACCGGGCGGAGGAAACAAAGCGTAATGCAAAAATCTGGGAGGTGGTTCTTTGGGATGGACGTGAGATAAAAATCAGGATAAGTTTACAAAATGATGCACAGGATGGATACAATCTTGGCGGGCGTGAGATTTTGAGATTTTGAGATTAATTTTTTAAATTGAAGAGAATTGCGCATACCGAGCCTTTGCTTGAGAGAGTGTAGCTGACGCTATAAAAACGAGCCAACGATAGAGGGCGCCGTAGTTCGCCTCCTTTTGGTGTTCTTGGGTATAGTTTGAGTAGTTTGAGTACCTACTCTACTTGGAAAGGAGAAGTTTCAAGTTACATTTCGCTCGGAAAGTAGTTAATGGATGATGGAAGTATGTCTGGATAACTCGGGATTTTTGAGAATTTTCCTAGGTGGGTATTTACGGATGAGAGCTGACTTTAGGTGAAGAAAAAGCCAGCATAACTTCGTAGTGGTACTTGCAAATGAAATCCGAGGCATGAGTCATCTTATCTGTATATTTTCTCTGATATTGTGTCATAGCTAGATAGCTGCATACGCAATTAAAGTCTGATGCAATAAAATAAAATAAAAACTCGAATCACTCGTTTAATTATGCTGAGGCTGGATAACAGATCATTCAGTAGCATAAGAATGCGTGTCGGGGAACTGGGCCACTGGTTGCTGCAGCGGGCGTACGCAATGCAGAGAATTTCCTGCAGTAAATCTCCAAAGAAAAATATAAACTCTTTGTGGTGCTGTTTACGTGCGGTGTCCGTAATTCTCCTTGCCCTTAACATATATTTTGCTATCATAAAATTTTTTATCTTGTAGGGGCTTCTAGCTCAGAGTTGTACTTACAAGTATTCACACCTTATTCCTGATTGTTGTATGAGCTGCCAAGCACCAGATTCTTGAGCGTATTCATCAGTATCGGAGGACTCTTTCTACAGCATTAACTTTTCACCAAACCTCAGAACGATCGCATCAGTAATAATGTCAGAAATGCCGTATTCCAATAACAATATCGCTATGCCGGAAGTAAGCACTTCAGACCCCTTCGCACATTTCATTGGCAGACAAGCAGGAGATCTTGAGGATTCTAGAAGAAAAAAAGAAACGCGCTATCATTTTCTCCTCACATTTTCAGGCACCTTCGTCTAGCAAACTGATATTTCTACTAAAATGGAACGGATCGCAGGAAGATTTTAGATTTTCCATGGATCGATTGGGGTTTGTGTTTATTGTACTACTTGAGTCATAGGATATCTTGCACATTGGGCTCCTTTCTGACCCAGGCCACACCTTATACAGTGCTCCTTGCCTCTCATATTTCTTGAAAGATCATTGATATATTGCCCTTGATGAATAGCCATTCAGCTCAGTGTTTACCCATGGAATTCGGCCACCTTTTCCACGGAACCTTCTACCCAAAAAAAAATGGTAGCAATAGAAACTGCGTGCGCGGGAAAAGTCTCAAAAAACCTGCAGCTCTAGCCAGGCGAGGCCTAGACACCGGGACTACATGAGGTGCGCATATTCATCTATATCTTCCTTCTTTGTAACAGTCGAGGCCGACTTGATCCAATCCACCATCTCCGTATCGGGTGCTGGGTACGCTCCGGAAACTCATCGGATGGCTTTTCCTCCATGATCAAGGGTTGGTGATGAGAAGGGCTCCGACCCTACCATCTGATCTGATCGTGGTTAGCTTCATGATAATGGTGATAGGGGGTGTGTTTATGGATGAAGACGATACAGACCGCGAAAGCGATTGGGAATCCTCATCGAAGTGAGGACTTTGTTACTCAATCTCGGCTGTACAGACTCTACAGTGAGAGCTGGAGGTTCGTGGGGGACATCAATAACAGGTGTTGAGAATAGTCCCCCGATCGATTGAGGTTAAAGGTGGAAAATGAAATGTTAAAATGTGAAGAGTCGAGTTCTATTTGCATCGAAATAATAGACACGCTTCCAGAAAATTATAAATCTCGATGAGCAAATCGGTTCTCAACTAGCAGGAACCTGACAAAACTTGACTGGCGGGATTTACTCGAAGTGATAGAAAAAGAATTCGAAGATAATCAAGCACGGCTGGTAGCCTTAGAGCTGGTGCAGCGCATGGAGCAGGGAAATCAATAGTACTTTCACGATTTCCTAAAAGATTTTGAGAATAAGGTGGCTTCTTGCGGCGGAGATGAGATGTTCACGAAGATGACAATGACACGAAAACTTAAAGCTTCATTAAACAATAAATTGCGCCGTACCTTAATTGGTGTTAAGCTGCCACATGTTAGGCAATACAGTAATTGGGTAGCCGTAGTAAGGGAGGTTGCTGAAGAAGTCGAGAGTCTTTCCGACTGTTGCCTGAAGAGCTCAACCAAAACAGTCACTAAGCCCGGACCACCAAAAGGGGGAATTGGGGTTTCTAACCCTGATAACAACAAGGACCAGGCTGACCAGGACGATGACATCAAAATGACAGGCACCGACGCAATTATAGCAGCATTAAACGACTTGAAGATGTATAATATCAACTCTGCGACACCGAGTTCGGGTAAATCTAAGTACAAAATGTCCAAGCCCGAAAGTAAAGGGAATACCAAGCCTCGTGCTCCTTGGCGATCAAGCAAGGAGTTTAGTCGCCTAATTGAGAAGAGAGTATGCAGCCTTTGTACAAACAGCGGCCATCGAAGCTTTAAATGTTCCAAGTATCGAGCAGCCTGGCGGCCAGAGAATGAGTTGAGTCAACTAGAGGGAGAGGTATGCATAGAGTCGGAGTCAGATTCGGGAAATAACAAGGCCTGAGTAAAGTCGCTCTCAGGAACCATAACATAATTAAATCAAAAACTATAGACAAAATGCAGCAAGTTTTGACAACTGAGCCCCTATCGATAGATTGTTTAATAAATAGTACTTTCTATGAAAAATCAATGGTCAATACTGGCTGTCTGTGCTTTGTAGTTTTTGATGAAAATCTTGTGCGCACACACGGGCTACAAACAGTAGATATTCCGCCCCGGCCTTTAAGATTGGCGAAGGGTAAATCAGAGCACGCATCACACAGATCACGTGCGTTAGTTTAGACATTGACGGTAGAAAAGAGAAAATATGGGGTTATGTGATACCACAACTAGCGTACCCGATTATTCTTGACAAGCTCTGGATGGAGAGGAACAACGTAGCATACCTGGCAAAGCGGCATTGTTTCAGAATAGGATCCCGGAGAAATGGCATAATTGTGCGTGCTAGTGGCTGGTACGAAAACGATGCACCTACACACATCAAATCACGGGTTTCTCGCGTTAGCAGCTCTAATTCTGAACTGAATTTAGGCTGGAAATTTGCAAAGATATGCAGAGAAGCGGACTCAGTAACAAGATCAACGCTTGGGGCGATATCCATTCAAGATTTTACACGCGCCTTGGAACAGAAAATAACGCTGTCCAAAGAAGTCTGCTCCAAACTTCCAAAAGATTTCCACTCCTACACAGATCTATTCCTAGATGACAACAAAAATTCGGATAGCACTCCCCCTCCTCACCGTTCTGGGGTTGATACAAAAATTAATTTCAAAAAAGAAGATTATAGGCCGCTTTACGCAATGTCACGTAAGGAGCTTTTGGTACTAAGAAAAACGTTGATAGGACTGTTGGATAAAAACTGTATTCGGGCCAGTAATTCCCCAGGAGGGGGCCCAGTCTTGTTCATCAACAAACCAGGTGGTGGACTTAGGTTTTGCGTAGACTATCATGCGCTAAATGCCATAAAAGAAAGAGATAGGTATCCACTGCCGTTGATTAAAGAAACATTAGGCATGGTATCCCGGGCAAAATGGTTATCCAAAGTAGATGTGAGGTCAGCATTCCACAGATTACGGGTAGTTAAAGGTGATGAGTGAAAGACTGCCTTCCGTACACGTTTTGGCTCATACGAGTGGCTAGTGGCACTGTTAGGGTTAGCAGGGGCACCAGCAGTTTTCCAAAGATGGATTAACCAGGTCTTGGATAATTTTCTCGGAGTTACCTGCGTGGCATACCTGGATGATGTAATAATATTTTCAGAGAACGACGTGGAGGACCATTGGTTCAAAGTGAGGCAAGTTTTGGCGCGTCTTAACGATGCTGGGCTTAAATTGGACCCTTCCAAGTGTGTATCTACATCAAAGGAATTTAAGTATCTAGGGTACATCTTAAATGTCAACGATGGAATCAAAATGGATCCCAAGAAAATTGAAGCCATCACTTCGTGGGAAGATCCGAAGAATATTAAAGAAGTACGAAATTTCCTTAGATTTTCTAACTTTTATCGAGGATTCATTAAATATTTTGCATCCATGTTCTCTCCTTTGCATGATCTTACGAAAAAAATTGCTCCATTCTGCTGGAATAATCAAGATCAGCTTACTTTCCAGACCTTAAAGAATCTTTTTACTTCAGCACCAATACTAAAAATGTGGCATGAAGAACGTGAAACGGTTGTAGAAACTGATGTTTCGGGGTAGGCTACAGGAGGCTGTTTATCACAATTTGATAAAAACGGAAATTTACACCCAGTGGTGTACTTCTCTAAGAAGCTTACTCCAGTGGAATGCAACTACAATATTCACAATAAAGAACTCTTGGCCATCATAAGGCGTTTAAATGAATAGAGAAGTGAGTTAATTGGGCTTCAAAAACCTTTCATAATATTCACGGATCACAACAACCTTAAATAATACATGACGACGCGGAAACTCTCAGAACGTCATGTAAGATGGTCACAGTTTCTCTCGTAGTTTCATTTTCATCTGAATTATAGATGCGGCAAAATGGGAAGCGTCCAGATGCACTATCTCGTTGCAAGCAAGACGTCCCTCAAGTTCAGGAAGACCCAATTGAAATAGTTCCGGATATTGGAAGAGTTAAATACTAGCCTTGAGGTTGATTTAGAGATATGATGAATCTGTTTAATGTACGAAGAAGTTTACTGATATTTAATGGATAGTTAATTGTAAAGAAATTGCTATATTTCTATCTGTGTAGCGAGAAGTCCCTCTATATACATGAAAGCGGGGTTTTCCGCACACTAGAGTAAATTCCAACATACTTCCTTATCTAACCTAAATGGGAAAGTTGTTGGAGATCCTGAAGCCAATGTATGCTGTAAGGCATCTATTGGCTAATTACTATTCATGCCAGTGAGTGATGATATAGGTTAATCATATCTCATGGCGTCAGTGCATATTATTCTAATATGAACTATTTGTCTACTGCAGTCATGTTGCTGCCTTAATTACAACAGACCCAAGATTGAAAGAGAGAGAATTTAAAATGATTGATAATAACTTGTCGAAATCTCCTGGTGAAATTGTATCCAACATATCTATATCTGAAAAAAAATAAGATTCCAAAGGGCGAATCCTTATTCGAAGACGAGGAATTGCAAAATTTATGGAATAAAGCAGCCCAGGAAGATACTTCGTTCAATAAATTGTACGAATCAATGTGGTAGAACAACAGATTCTTTTCATCGGAGCTAGGGCTAAAAACCTCATTATCGGAATGTCATATTGACGAAAGGGGGGCGCTCTGCTTCAGAAAAAGGTTGTGGATTCCGGAATGGGAACCCCTTAGGACAGCCCTAATTCAGAGTAGTCACAATTCCCTCGCAACAGGGCATCCGGGCCGCAATAGTACGTTGGCTATTGTATCTAGGAATTTCTACTGGCTTTAAATGAGTATTATGGTACGTCGTTTCTGCAGAAACTATGATGTGTGTGGCCGTTCTCACGTCGGGAGATCAAAACGACAAGGATTGTTATTACCACTACCAATACCTGGTAGATTTCACAGTGAACTCTCCATAGACTTCATGACAGGCTTACCGGCTAAAGATGGTAAAGATCCCAGATACCTGATGGTAATAACAGACCGTCTACTCAAATCTGTCACGCTAGAAGCCACGAATTCCGTGGAGGCCGAAAATTGTGCATACCGTGTTTTGAACTGTCAGTATTGATTTCATGGTTTCCCGAGTGCACTAATATCCGACAGGGGAAGTAATTGGGTTAGAAATTTTTGGAAAAACCCTTGTAAAGGAGCGGGTATATTACAGAGGCTATCCACTGCTTTCCACCCTGAATCAGATGGCTCAATAGAAAGAATGAACCCAGAAGTTCTTGCTTATATTAGAGCTTTTATCTCATTTGCTCAATTTGATTGGGCTAAATTGCTACATTCTGCCCAGCTAGCTTTAAACAACAGAGACAGCTCAATTTCAGGATCATGTCCATTTTTTATGGAGCATGGGTATCATGTTGATCCTATTCAACAGGTGCATCCCATTTCCAAAGAAGCGCGATCTAAACCTAGTAAGTTAGCTGAGAATTTTCTAAAACAAATAGAGGAAGCGCAGGAATTTGCGTCGGCTCAAATACAAATGGAGGAGCAAGCCAATAAAAAAAGGAATCCAGCTCCACAATTTCGTGTCCACGACTAAGTCTGGCTCAATCTCAAAAATATACAAACACCGCAGCTTAAAAATAAATTAGCTTGGGTGAACGCTAAGTACAAAATCACAAAAATAATATCACCCCATGTGTCAGGGCTCTCGGAAGGTGGACTAAGATTAAGATGAAGACTTATACGAAGAGTAGGACGAGGATGAAGGCGAGGACGAAGATGACGTTCAAGAAAGTGGATAAATTACAAAAAAAAGCTACAGTACAAACAAAGTCCAAGAGCTTCATTAAGTACCTTAGACCGGCCACTACAATCAAGGGTGCAATAGCCTACAGCTGTAACATAGCAACTGATCGGTATCTTGACTAGTGACTGTTACTATCAAAACACTGTAACCATCGCAACGCACAAACCCTATTACTGAGTGTACACATCGGGCGGTTGGCCAGGTGCAACACAATATCATAGAGCTGGTCTGTGACACCATGTGGTAGAATCAGACGTACCATCAAATATATGGCCAAGATTTCACGTCGAGCTTTTGTTGAAAGGCTATGCTGAGCTGGAATGAGCAGGTGTATAAGGCGCAGTAGGCTCGTCTAAGATTCCATGATCTGAGAAAAAATTTTGATATTTTTGTCGCAAAGAAACATCATTATCTCGGTGCACAACGCATATTTCAAGTGAAAACTGAGTTTTTAGAAATCTCTGAACATTACTAATACAACCTACAAGTTCTTGGGCAGATGAATTTGAAGGTACGCACAACAAAATTAGTTTTGTATAATCATCCTTGACCAAGAACGCTACCTTTTTACTGTTATAACTTGTTGGTAGGGAAAACAAGGCAACAAAAATTCTATAAAAAGGCCTCGTAGCTCTTGATAGAGGCGGAGTACGAATTATTACCATTTTACCTTTCGCAAGCTTGCAAGGCTCACAGTTCTCTAGTTCTTTTTTAATTTCAAATGGTAATAAAGAATAAATTTTTAGAACTTTTTCGAGTACTTGGCTAGAAGGATGTCCAAGTCGTTCATGATAGATTGGAATATCTGTTGGTGTTACAGATTTTATATCTGAACCCTTTGTGGAGAATGTTGATTCAGTAATTACTGATTCAAATTTGTTATACTCAATAACATATTGGTTGAATAGTCTTTCTGTAAAGCAAATTGTTTTTTCCGAATTAAAAATGCATCCTGTCTGTGGATTCCACGAAATTCCTACAGATTCTAACAAAGTGAGCGATGCAAGAGACGTTTGGAAAGATGGTATATACGCCACGTTGTTCAGTTGAAAAAGTCCTGTTGAAATCTTCACAAAAACTGCTACATATCCGAGAATTTCCGATTGCACACTCCCTGCTACAGCTGTAGATGGCTTAGAATAAGGATTTGAGAATCGAGGAAATTCATTGCAGATATGCCCGTCAGAACCTGAATCAAGAATGAAAGAATCTTTTAAAGGATAGCTAGAGCTATTGAGAGAAAGTTGAAGCTGTTGATACTGCAGCTACTGCTTGAATATTGGGTAAAATTGGACCTGAGCTTTGATGCGACACAAAATTTTGTTTCTGTCGAAAATCCTGTGCCTTTTGTTATTCTGCATCGACTTTGGCGTTATTTGTAGGTACTTTAAGGAAAGCATCAACTTTTTGTTGTCTTCCCAATGGAGGCTTAAAATTATTTGATCTTAATGCCTTATTAATGCAATAACACCCTGAAAAGTAATATTTCCACCCACACGGACACGCAGGCTTTTTTGAAGAAGGACCAGAACCATGTGGATCGCTTGTTGAAATAGAGGATTCAGACTGAGTGTTTAATGTCGAGCTTTGATCTTTATATACAGCAAAGGATGCCTGATTTAGTGAGGTATTTGCAGCTTTGGTGGCCTGTGTACGCCCAAATATCTGATATCTCGATACCATCCGGGAATCTTTCCTCTCACCCTTGTAGATTACTTCTAGCTTCATCTTCTAACTTATTAGTCCAATAATCTGAAAATGAATTGTCAATACAACAAATTGCCCCGAGAAATGATTGGGTTGGTCGAAGACCCTGTGCTTCTAGAAGACCAATCCTTTTAGCATCAGTGAAAACTTTCTACCATTTTGTAACCCATACAGAGATATCCGTTCTATCAGGGAAATTAGGAATAGATTGGTACTTGCTTAAATATCTCCTTCTGTTGTACCCACCCTGAGGGTTGGATTCGACGTTTCAAAAGTACCAACTCACTTGCAACATCACGTTCATCGGAAATAGTCGAGTAGTAATTACCAGCCGTTTTTATTATGAACTCTTGGATAGATTCAAGCGACCTTTGCTCATCCTTGTAGGTCTGAAGGTCCGTACGATAGCGACTGTACAGGAACTCATATATTCTTAGTTCATCAATGGCAAGATCTGTAATTAATCTTGCAGTTGGCTTAACTACTGTTATCAAGGGTTCCTCCGGATACTTGAGACATGGCACTCGTGATGTGCTAGAAGGATCAATTTGAGTCTTAATACTTTGTGTTGGAGCAAATCTCCGAATTGTTGATATCCATTGATCGCAGTTAGACGGAACATTCAGCATGATTTTGGAAGAGCCACTCAATTCAGCCATTTTTATTGAAAGATCTGAACTGTAAATTTAATTGTAAGAATGGTTGGTGACGGAAAAAAGCCGTAATAATTAACTCGAAAAAATATAAAAATAATAAATAGGACTGTCGCGACAGGACAATTAATTTAGCAAAGTCTATAGACCAATATCACTTTTCTATGCGCAGAAGAGTTTAACCGGGCTCATAACTATCGAGCCCGTTTAGCTGGTTCGGAAGCTTATATGATTGAGACTGGAGGTATCTGGGAGAATAGCTCGCACAGGAGATTTCAGTTGAAGCAAAATATAGGATGTAATTGTCTGTCTGTCTCTCTTCCTCTTACTCTCAGCTTATATATCTATACATATCTACTACCTGACATATGATGATAATATCTAGAAATAGCTTCCTTACATCACAAGATACAATCCAAACATGTTGTAACCAAGATCTAATCCTAAAACGACTCAATACCAGATACCTCCAGTCTCAATCATTAAAGCTTCCGAACTAGCTGCAAAGGGTCGACATGGCTTTTGTTACTTGTTTGCGTGATCTTGGACAGGAAGCGAGGAGAGCTCCTGAGACAATGTCGACAATGGTTGAGGCCTCTTCTTCAATGATCTGGGAGGGAGGTGTTGCAAGCCGATTCGTAATGAAGCCTTGGAATAATTTCCAGTTACAGGCAGCAAATTGAAGCTTCCCTGGTACAGGTTTCTCGGCTTCCCAATAAAATACTTGACATAGGATTTTCCTATGATCAGAGCCGACTTCCAGGTCTTGTCGAATTTCGCAAGAAGCACTCACGTTGTTTCGGAAAAAACAGAGCTCGAGAGCAGCCCCAGCGTCATGTGTAGGAGTTCCATGTTGATTCAATAGTCTAAGTCATCTCGAGGCTGTCAAGGAGAGCAAATAGTCACCTTCCACACTGTCGCTCCTAGCTTTCGGATCCCAGGACCAATGGTGGATGTTAAAGTCTCCCGCAAGAATATCCGGATTTCCTGTGGTAATCATTAAATGCTGAAGGCCCTCCGCGGGACCAATTGCTCCGGTTCGGGCGTTGTAGACATCCCAAAATTCAACGACATGTTTGTCTTTTTTGAAATCCGGAGTCGCAGAAGATCCCGGGAATGTATGGCCGGCTGGAAATAAGATAGTCCAATACCTTTGCGGATATACGTCATTACTCGAGGCCGGAACGTCCAGTTGTGAAGAGGAGAGAAGCCTTGGAAGCTAGGATGGGGTTTTGTTGTTCTACAAGTTAAGTCTGTGGAAACCAAGGGTTCTTGGATTAGAGCCACATCAGCTTCACAGTTGGAGGCAAGTTCTAGGGCGGCGTCGTGAGCAGGGCTACGTCTGCCTACATTGATCTACAAGAAGCAGAGACTTGTAGTCTTCTGTCTTCTTCGATCCCGGTTTCGGTCCCTCATTATTCCTCCTCATGGGAAATCAGGGGAGCAAACCTAGATGCCGAGCCTACTGTGATAACAGGAGCTGGAATCTTGGTGCACGAGAGTTGTGCCGATGGAGACCCAGTGAGGGAATCAGAATGGGGCGGGGGGATTAAGAGCGAGCCAGGACTTGTGTCCCTCCTGGTGCATAATCCGTATTCTCTCCTTGTCAGGGCGAACTAATACTCCGTTAGCTCGAAAAGGCCGGGCTGGGCATCCGGGAGATGAGGCAGCATGTGGGCCTGCACAGTTCAGACACTTGATGGGCGACGCACACGGTCCATTATGGAAGTCTGACGCGGAATTTCCGCAACGAGCTGTACTGGTGCAGGCGTTAATATTGTGAAGCCCGTGGCAGCGTGGGCAGGCATGTAGGCGTGGGCGATTGTCGGCCGGACAAATTTTAGCGGACCGAGCAAATAAGCGGACGCTGGAAGGGAGCTTATTTGCAGCTGGCTTTGCAACTACTAGTCTGAGAGTCCCTCCCCATTCATGGGATGCAAGTGAATTACGAGTCCAACTAATAGAGAAAATCGATTTTGTGTCGATTTTTGCCGCTGCAAGTTCTTCCCGAATTTCAGCATCAGGATATACAGAAGCGTTGTATCCGTATTTGGGGACTTGACTGAGGAGGAAATTCTCTCGTTTTTCCTGTCTTTCGATCGGCACAACTCCTGTAGCGGCTTGTAAGGCAATGGCTGCTTGCATGAGCCCGGGAGTTTGATCAGGTGAGGGGGCCACGAGGGCTATTCCAGAAGGGACCGACCTGATGTCTTTGATCAATTCTGGTTTTTCGAGCAGGCTTCTCAGCTTTGTATGTACCAAAAGAGAGTCTTGGTATCGCAGAAGGTGGTCTGGTGCTAGGCGTATCATAACTCTAGGGTCCGGCCTTTGTTTTTTAGTCGCGGGGGGGCCCTAGATGCGGTCTTTGGAGGTTGTATCGGGACGGTCAGGTTTTTCTTCGCAGCATTTGCGTAAGAAGCCTTTGGCGGTTCCGCTGGTGGGTCTAGCTGCGCGCTGACCTTTACATTGGGAGCAGTATGAAACTGCTCGAAGACATGGAGGCCTGCAATGACTCGAGCTGCGCTTCGTGCCACGATAGCCCTAAGATCCGCTGCGATTGTTGGCGTAAGGGCCCGTAGGTGTTGGGCTCCAGCATTTTGCCAGGCCAACAATGAAGCTACAATGTCATTTGTCATAGCTGCCGAGGGGTGTTCGATAATCTGCGAAGTTTTACGCGCGCCAGATCGCGGAAGAGTTGAGGTAGGTTTCTTCTCTTTTGCGGCATTGTCCTTTATGGACGCGTGAATGGAGCTGGAAAGTCCCTGCCTGGAATTTCTTTTCATTATCTATTTTTGGGGAGGCCGTTGAGTGGCCATTGCTAGTTCGGGAGAAGGCGTTGGTGGGAGAGAAAGGTTTTCAAAGGGAGGGTTGGAGGGACATTCAGTTTCCAATCCGGGGTCTATGAACTCGTCTTCTGAGTCCATGTCGATGAGTTCAGCCTCGCGTTGTTCTATCACAGCTGGGTCTATTAGGCACACTTCCTCCTGGATAGCAGGGAGCGGTTGACGAAGCCTCGCTCGTTTTGCGGCGCGCGAGGCAGCTCGAATGGGGGATACGAGTATCGCAGGGTTTTTATACCTCCTGTGGGGTATCTTGTCGTCCTGTAAAGATCAAAGGTCGGGAAATTAAGTAAGATATGTTGCATCAGTCTGTTTGAGCCAACAATGAAGTATGTGTTGCATTGGTAGTAATTGATTATTCATTCGTATATTTGCTCTTACGCTCTTGACGATCCACGTGACATATACACGAAATCCCTTCTAAGTTATACACATTCAAATTAATAATTTTATTCATAAGTGTGACAGATTTAAGATTGATTCCATAGAAAAAAGAATTTGAATGTTGTATTTGCTGCTACGTGTGTAGGAGCATCGTCCCATATAACGGAGGGCCAATGTACTATCGAGACCATGCCGTCGATAAAAGGAACTATTTTTTCGCAGTGAGTTTGAGGAATGATAGACCTCTACTCCTCTTCCCAAAATAAACAGGGTTATTTTTCTGATCCTTCGAAGCAACCCCAGAACATCCAGCCAGCCCTGTTATTTTTTTCTTGAACACAATCAGAATTGTATTATGGAAATTCTAGCTGTCGGAATACTTCGGTGGTAATTGATATCACAAGCTTGATGTAGCAGTAATAATTATGGTACGTATAAAAAATGATCTATCTCTCCCCTGTCTACCTAGAAGGAAACATCTATAAACCGTAAAACCCCCTGTCTCCTAACGCCATTCCCAAACGGGTACCTCATTACTCATCAACACAATTAGTCATTAGTTCTAAGGAAATACATATTGATCATTGGATCGTTAAGTCATTAAACACTAGCTCATAAGGTTAGAAAATCAAATTACTCTCTTCTGAAAGAAGAGTAGACGAACACTTAATGTTATTCATTCTCTAGATTTTTTTCATACACTAGACAAGTTTCTTCTGTCCATAAGACTGACGTTAAGTCTTCAAATGTCTAATTGAGATGAGATTTGGCCCATTCTCTGCGTGTCTTCATAGTTTTTTGAGTTACTGGGGGCTTTAAATGAGCTATATGTCGTCGATATCCTCTTTTCCTAAGTTCTTTTTATGTTACGCGCTCGATGCCACCAGGATACCTAAAGGAGCCGGAGGTGATTCTAGAAATGTTTTGCGGCTATTTTCAGGTGAAGACTGAACAAAAGATATAATCTGATTAACATCGTCTACTGTTAGAGCCAGGGAAGGTCCTTTATTCTTTTTGGAGGAGACAGTTCCGAGGCGCAGTGGATAACTAACTTGTGCCAGATAAATACCAAGTTGCGCGGCAACTTACGTCTAATTTTTGCCAGCTTCAAAGAGCCCATGAGTCTAAATATTCCCTTTAACTTTCTTTCCTTCATTTGTATTTAATTTTTCGACTTACTGAATTGTTTTGATCTCTGGATAGTTGTTGAGTCGAGATGTTGAAGCTGAAGTTTGAGGTGGATTCATCTGCAAAGTGTGGTTAGTTTCGAGTAGAGCCATGTGTATGCTGAATAAACAACTTTATTTTTGAAAAATCTGATTCTTATTATCATTCAAGTACAAGATGAAAAGAGTTGTCTATTCTTTCGGCGGTCTGGGGATAAATTAATAATTAATTTTACTGTCCTGTGTGAGTATATAACTATGTAGGACATGCAGGTCCGCTCTGCCTACAGGCCAAGGATACCTATGCCTCCCATACAGCTCCCCTCAAACAGTACCGCCCCTCACAAGTCCTCATTCGATCATACACTTGGAGGAGCCTTTCGCACTTCATTTTCTCCCCTCTCCAGCCAACGAAACGATGGCCATTTGCGGGTATTTGGCTGCTGGGAAAAATCGCAAAAACTACTGGGTGCGGAGCTCTCCTAATACCGACATTAGGACTAGATCCGAAGACAAAGTGACCCTTCTGAAGCGTTCGAAGAGGCCGGCCAGCTGGGTGCTGCAGACTTGTGGGTACCTCGGGAAATATACTCTCTGCCTTTCTAGCCTCCTTCTAACTCCTTCCCGAAGGTCGTGCTGAAATGTCAGAAAAGCCTTGACAGAGCGTGATTGCAGTGCGGTAGCTTAGCCCAACTTCTTTTGTGCCATCGACTCATCGACAATTAAATTCCTCCTAGCTAGTTAGACGGAATCTCGGTTTTGGCGCCCACAAATATTCCAAAGTTAAAAACTCGTCGAAAATTTCAGTCCCAGCATGGTCTACAGGGACCTCTTCTCCTCCTCGCTCCACATCTCAGCCGCCTATCCTTCCTCAAGATGTAGAGCCCCATTAGAGCATCAGTCCCCCATAAACCATGACCCGAGCTTCGTATATTATGACTTGATTTCCTCGTTGCGGGTATGCGTAGCCTCGTAAATTTGTAGTGAGTGATTGCCGGTAATCAATGGGGCAAGTTCCTGTTTGCAATTGGAACAACTTCTTTATTGGTCGTTGAGGCGAGATGATGCGTGGTTAGATAGATATTGAGGACTCAGATGAGAACGGTAAGATAGGCATTATCGAAAAGTCGTCAAATGGAGATATGCTTGAGGCTGCTTTCGACTTTGATTCGGATGTGGTTCTTCTTGGCTATCCCGGATATGTAGATTGTTCTGAGCGATGTCACCAGCACCAGTGGAAGGTAAAGAATTCATCTTTGCCGGCAATTTCATGACTTGGTCTAATTAATGAAATCTTCATGCTTCTTCGCACATCACAATCTGACTTGTCCCAGCCCCGCCCGCATAGTTCTACAAACATTAGATTAGATTTATGATATAATCCCTACTGGGTCTAAGGCTATGGAGAACATTGAGAATCTATCGAATTACTCTAGTTTCAAGAATAAATATAAAATTAGAGTATGCTAACCCTTCGTTGTCGTAGGTATTGGGTCTACAAAGAAACGCTGAAGCAGCCAAAAGTTAGTCATCCCAATGTTGTTTCGTAGTTCATAACTTTGTAGAATGAGAAGGTTCTCTCTGTAGACTAGAAATACCCGTGCCTCGAATAGTATTTCCTCTCTTCTCATTCCTTTGCAACTTCCAACAGTAACATATTCTACAAGAATGAGATGTGAGTGCGGATTTTCAATGAGCCGGTTCTAGTTTCTTGATGCCAATTGGGGTCGTGGACGATCCAAATGAGCTGTTGGTCATACAAGCCGTCTTAGCTAGTATCGGACTTGAAATCAACACTGCAGACACTACGAAGAAGCTGAATCTTCGACGGGAGAAGATCTTGTAAATGTTGGGTCTTCGTTATGAAAGTTGTCAAATTCCTGCTAATTAGATAAGCTAAGCAAATAGCTTTCTCAAGCCGGTAGACCATGTTTACAGGGTAGATTCTGGGTATTCGAACCACTGACCCCTTTCGAGAGAGGAGGATTCTGATTCAAATAGGGTATGGACCGACTGCCATCGCGCGGCCCAGGAGCTGAGATAACATTGCAAGCATGCCTGGGTGGTCAAGGTTTTTGGAGCATATCCTTTTGCAGAGAGATACGATGGAGGAAAGTGAGAGTGCTGAGGACTGGCCAGGTTTGTGATATCCGTGAACACGATAGCCTTGACAAACTGGCTATGGATGAGCCAGACACTATTCGTATCAAAGAGTTGGCGGAGTTGATCATTGCCCGTCCATTGCCGGATGAAAAGCAAGGGGCAACAGGTCTTGAGTAGGTTGGCACTAATTGCGACATCAGGCTACGTCATGCGCATTCAGCTCTACGATGAAACACATATCCCCTGCATAGGGTTGTGAGCTGCACATTTCGGGGCTATTCACAGACTGGCGGGCGCGGCGATGCGACGGGGATGCACGTCTCCGCACACTGTTTCAGGCAACCGAATCTGATTACATAAGGTGGCATGTTTGGAGCCCTGCTTAGCTTCAAAGCATTGAAAAAGGGGCCGCCTTTACCCCACATCAGTCAGACCGGGAAGAGGCGCGGTAGAAGAAATAACGGCCGCAGCATCAAAATTGCGACATGACACTGCAATGCAAATGCGGCCTAGCGTTGGTGGCACAGAAGCGCCGACTTCTTTCGGGTCGGGGGGGAGGAGGAGCTATGGGTAGAGCCCGTATCGAATCCTCGTCCTGACCTCTCCTGCCGATAATCTCCGCACGACCGGACCCTCTCTCTCTCTCCGGTCGCCTGTTGACTAGCCCTAATTGTTGCTGAGGTCATTGGCGTTGAGACTGTTCATCCCCTATTGTCATAGGGATGGCCCCTCGTCAGCCCTGATTAGTCTTGACGTGCAAACATGAATTGGCGCATTTTCTGCCAGCCTAGAGGTTGGGACATTCCGGGACCGATGATCTTGGTGGCTGCATGCGGATGTGGAAGAACAGCTTTCACTAGAGGTCTGTTGGCTCAATGGTACGGGATTCAGGCCTATCTCCGGAATAGAGACTAGGTAACCACCATAACAAACTGACTAAAGACAGGAGGTCAGTATTTTAGTCCCGGTACTACACCACGTTTCTCTCATTGCTCGTGAAGAGTTGACAAAACGGGTTGAAAATTATCAACAATTAATGCTCGTGAACAAGTGTTTACTCTGGTGCATGATAGACCACCACTATCTGTGACACTTGCTAAAAACTACAGAGCATATGTGTCTGTAACATCACAAGAGTTATTTGATCAGTCCGCAGTGTACTGTGCCTGGTTTATGGCCTGACCTCTAAATGTATATGGAATCATATTAATATAGTTTCCAGTATATTCTTTGACTGGCAGACGGGCGCATCCGAATAATTGAGCTTTCGCTCATCTCGCGAGCTGTTCATACGATCTCAGCGTTGAAACTATTTTTCTTGTTCACCTCGTAGAAAAACTCTGGAATCCCGCTGTCATCTTTCCTAGCCGTACAGCTGTCGTGAGTCTGACGCCTTGTTGGTTTAGAACGTAGTCACGGGGTAATACTAGAACAGGCATGATTCTTTCCTACAGCAGAGGCAGTAAGGTTTCTATCCGGCTACGCCATCGATCACCGTCGAGCCTCAAAATCTTCTCACCTTGATTCCAGTCAATAAACAAATGAAACATTCGGCCAACACAGCCAACCCCTTTTGCAGCACGACAACCATGTATCCAGGCGAAATCTGCAAACAGTTTCCCGGCGAACAAAGCCGGTTATTCTGCTTTGTGTGTTTGCTACTCTCGTGAGCCCGCTCAATTTTTTTAAGGCTTGCAGACAGTTCTATGCTGTCATGGATGACTTTAGTCATATCAATAAATGCGCAGGTAATTATGTTCCCGGTCTGTTCTCAATCATTCGATGAAATGCTAGTCCAGCGTTCAAGGGTGATAACTTAATGCAGCCTGCTCATTAACAACATCTATCAAGCATACCACAGTCATTCTGTGCTTCCGCGGGGAGACAAATGAGACCAATGCTGGGTTCAGAAGGGGGAAAAGGAAACATACAAGGCTCGTTGCGCCGACTGCCGGGAAATCAGAGGCGGAAAAGTGACGCAGCGTTGACCTTCCAGCGGATGATCGCCACTCGACGATCTCTCCGCTGACGCAGTGCGACGTCTCTTTGACGCCGCCGTCCGAAGCATGCCTTGTTCAGGGAGGCTAATTTTTGATATTTACTGGCCTTGAGCCCTTCGTTCCTGTATCCGCCATAACCAAGTTGGCGCTGGAAGCCCAAGTCGCAACTCACTTCATACTGCACTCACCCAGCTCAGATCGCGTCTTATTGCTCAATTGTCACCTGCCCTTGCCAGCTGAGTTTACTCGCCACGCCAGCATCTTTCGCCATAGTCCTTGCTCCATTCGCGTTTCCGCACAAACCAGACCCTCTCTCCAAAGCGGAAAGAGGAAGCCATTTGACGGCAATCTACTCGCGCGCCCCTGCCAACTGGTATATTAAAGCTATCAATTGATCCAACTTCGTTACTTACCCAGTACCCATCAACGATACTCCTACTACCTTGACTCACAAACCGAATCAACCTCAACATTTCCATCGACTCAAACTCGTCTCTTGACAACAATTACTCCACCATGCATCTCTTCCGCACCCCCTCACTCGTCTCCATCATCTGCATTTTGTTGCAAAGCCCAATCATCACTAGCGCCACGCCTGTCTCGTGTTCAGAGGTAGGTGAAGCTGAACCATTGTAGAGTGTGGAACTAACGCGCGATACCGAACAGAGGACTCGCGATTTGGTTCTGAGAGGGGACCTCGACCCTTCGGCATGTTGTTCTTACGGCATGTGTAAAGGAGACGTGAACGTGCGAGGCGGCTAATGTGACGCACCGATCGCCGCGGCAGCAGCAGCAAGCGCCAGCCCGCCTGAACTACTTGTCACCCACATCTACAAATCAGTCTTGAATAGAAGTAATGCCTGGTAGTATATCGCTATGATAACTTCTCCACTCCACGCCGGCAGGCACGCGTGATTATCTGCGATAACCGAGATCGTATGACTCATTCTGATGGTTCCTGGGCTACGAGGTGGGCAAGAAGCACCCTGCATTTGTACATTTGGTTCTACGAAGAAAGCAGCGCAAAAACAAGGGAAAATTACCGGTTCGTGCTTATCGATTTGTTGGTAGGAAGGAGTCTTGAGCTAGATTTTCAATTTGCATAAAATAAGTTGAGATAGTAAGCGGGCGTAAAGACCTTTCAATGTCCCTTCCAGAACCTATCGATTTTGAGTCTAGTGAAATTGCGAGACCTGACCCGAGTGTTCATGTTGTCTGGTGCTAGATCGGCCAAGTTAATTGGCCTGATCTGTAACGCCCTGTAAATACACCCTGGAGTGATCCCAGAAGCCTTATAGCCAGGTCAAGTGGAGTCGCAGCGGTACTTGCCGCCCGGTTAGAGAGCAATCATTTGCTACTAATGCAGAAAGGAGAGTCCGTGCCAATCGTTGTACAGATCTCATTGCAGCTGACATTCTCGAAAATGTAGGGGTTATGTAAGAAGCAAGGAGCACATACATAACCGAATCTGCCACATTTATCAGTCTGCACATCCTCCGCCGTTGCTACCGAGGCCATTCACGGCTGGTCCTGATTACCCAGTATTAGGCGAATTGAGATGGACCATAACTAACAACAGTAAAGGCTTCTGTCCTGGGTACGCAACACCCGTAGTATCTCGTCTATTGGCTAAATATTCAGCGACGCTCATTTCTCTACTGATTACATAAGACAGTGGCCACACTTTGCCATGAGTAACCCTCACAGTACTCCTACCGATCCTTGAGACTTAAAATCCCAATCGCAAATCTATCATATCCAATGGATACTTGGAAGCACACAAAACCGAGGAATTTTGTTTATAAATAGAGGGACTGATAAGGGATCTATCCACCCATTGTCTACAGATATTCAAAATCTGGCGTAACGTATCTCTTTCGCTTCCTTCACATTACCCCTTCAACTTCACCATCTCCAACACTGCTCAAACGATGACACATAACGAAAATCTTTTTTCCCTCTACTATCTATCCCTTCCATTCAATAAAACAAGGGCCATCAGTGTGTGTATGACAGCGGGAAATTCGCAGAGAGCTCTGGCTATGGAGTTCCCCTAGTCCCAACGCCGAAACCCAGTCCAGAGATACCGCTATCCTTCACAAGAGCTTAGTTGTCTGGGGCCTTCGAAGGCCACAGACTTATGGATACCTAGAGAACCTCCATCTGCCTGCGAAGCTTGCGTCGCTTTCTTAGGCTCCTATCCTGCATTGCTCCCCAGTATGATTTGCGGATCGTGTCGAAATGCTACAAAAGGCTTGACTAAAATTATTGCTGTTTCATGGCCTGATTCTCCTATGTCATCTTACGTAGTCAAGAACGCTGTAGATTGATTGACGGTTGAAGTCCTCCCTTCTAGTGTTTGGATTTTACCAGAATTTGCTGAGTTTACGGTGAGAAGTGAAAATTAATTGATGAGATAGGTGGGAGGTGTAGCATAATTATCCCTCACTTTAATATTGAACAGTGCGACGATTCTTTCGACTGATGTGCCATGTATGCAGATACCTAGCCATGACAAATTATCAGTGCCTTTTATAAACGTTGGATGACTCCTGACTTCAGACAATCAAACACTAGACTTTATTCTCAAATAACATTGTGTGGTATACTCCTTCAAACAAAACTTTACTCTTCGACCATGATTACCCATCGTATATCATGTACGTAAGTCCAGTAAGGCTTAGGTGGAGCCAGGCTTTCCAGAGACAAAAGATTGACGTGAGTGGAGGTTGGAGTAGATGTCTTGTAAGCCAACTTGTCCGATATTACGAAATTTGGCTTACCTCGAGTCTCGAAATAATCTGACTTGTAGATTCTTAGTTAAAAGCTTGACAAATGTTTAGTCTTCGTCACTACGCCCACTATTAGTAAAGGATAACTTTCCCTTCTGTCAGTTTTTCCCCACCATAGCCTGTCAAATTCGCCTCAATTCTAGCATGAAGTTTAACCACTATTACAGCACAATTTGGTTCTACCTAAAATGCTGTGCACACCGGCCCTAAATACTATGCATACGCAGATGATTCCTTGCGATAAGACTTCTAAGTATTGCTAGTGATAAAAACATCAACTTTCACGAAAAGCTGCACAGCGCTCCACGCTGCTTCTTTCATCAATTTGATATCGTCATTATCGTTTGCATATCTTCGTAACCCCCTTCCAATCTTATCGCTTTCCGTGCTCCAACATGATGAGTGTGGGTGCCGGTGTGGGTAAATCCCGCGGTTTCGATGCGTCGCAAAATGCGACTACGGCCACAACAAATAACGGCAGCGGAGCGCCGATAGCTCCAAAGTATAAAAACCTCTAAATCTCTAGGAAACTGTTAAAACAGGTTAGACTGATCGTAATGGGAAATATGGACGAGGAGGACCTACCCTCAACGGAGGACGTCAATAACGCCGTTAAGGCGTTAAATGAACACAAGAGGGCCTGGACAGCGATGTTGCGGAACCCGTCTCCAATCGAGGAGAGGATGATGGCGCCGGAGGAGGCAGTCAAGAAGAGCCTCGCGGATCCTGTTCGTAATGCCGCTCAAGGGGTGGTATCAGGGAAGCCGCAACTAAGGACCTACGCGTCGGTTGTTGCTCCGCAAATGGCGAAAACAGCAGTAAGGATAAGAATCGACAGAGAACAAAACCTGCAGCCGCAAGAGCTGCTTCTCAAGGCACAACAACAAATGAAAGGAGCTTTTGCGATTAGTCAGATGCGAAGCAATGACACCGAGGTGTTCGTCCAGTCAGCGTTCAAGAGAGACGTGACACTAAATATGTGACAACCCAACGAGTTTAAAAATTTACGACAATATTTTCCCGTTGGGGTATCCGGTATTCCTGTGCGCACTCGAATTGAAGGTGGCAGAGATGCCAACAACCACGCCATCATCAGGGAGATTGAGATGGCCACTAAGGGTCAGATTCCAGGCCTTAGATTTAACAGAATAAGATGGCTACACGATGGAATGGAATACCAGCGGTCAAAGAAAAACGGCCGCAATCGAGGGCCAACTTTGGTCAGCCTCTCATCGGAGGCAATGCAAACGGAAGTGGTCCGAAACGGCCATGTTATGAACGCCATACTCTACACTATGCAGGTGTGATCACCACGGTTCCAGCCAAAGCGGTGTTATAACAGCAGCCAGTGGGGATACACCCAGGCGTCGTGTGAAAAGGCAGCCAGGTGCGGCGAGTGCGTAGGCGTTCACCAAACTCGGGACTGTCCGAGAAAAAGTGTTTCGTGCGCGAACTGCGGCAAAGAATATCATTCTTGGCAAAAAATAGCGTGCCAGACCTACCAAGTCTACAAGGGAAGTGTTGGAATGAAATAACAATTGTTATACTAATAAAGACTTAACAAAATTACAATACATATTTCCAGTCATATATACACCATTCATAGTCCGCGAGTGATCCAGCTCTATAGAGCCAACACTAATGTCTTCTACTCGTGTCCTGAACGAAGCGAGTGATCTGTCTTCCTGCCTCTTGTTTAATATCCGAAGGCCACTATCACGTGACCTGGATCTTCCTCAACACAAAATTTCATGCAGACTTCCTGCCCAACTGATGACCACTAACAATCAGGTAAATATGTGGCCCATACGTTATTTACCTATAATAATATTGTATTTATTAGGTCTCAACAGGAAGTGCGGAGAAGGTTCGAGTGGAGCTGTTATCGAGAACGGTAGAAATCTAGAATGAGAAACCCATGATGGCGCCATAGCGAACAGTCAGAACGACTGGTGGTCAGGGATTTACTTTGTTCAGTATTAAGAAAACTGAAGGACTCAGAAGAGGGCTGGGACGATCGCGTAAGGTGGTCGACGCCCCAGCAGCACCACTATCGGGGCCAACTTTTCGAACACCTGGACGACCCACGCCGAGTGAGGAGGTGCCTTCTTTAATTTCTCGCAACGTTGGTCTAATCGAAGGGGGAGTCAATGAATTATGTGGAAAGTTTATGAATTAATGATTCAAAAGAACGTCCTTAGCATTAAGCCGGGTCGGCTCAGAGTAGCAGGACATTGGGTTTTGTTAAAAGCCTTTTCCCCAACCAAAGCAGCTTACCGTCTTCATGGTTCTTTAGATAGAGACCGCATAGGACGTTAAACTGGAGAAATATAATTCAAGTATTGCTAGCAGGCCACAGGATAGATAATTAAAACACTTTTAATGCCAGGAGAAAAGAACACAATTCACACTGGAAAACTACGCAGCGCTCCACGCTGCCTCTTATCAATTCAACTTGGTGACTTGCATTTTTGCCTCACACCCATCTAAAAATTTTCCGTTCCACAAAATCATGGACGTGGGAGCTGGCGGAATGAACTCCAGCCGTCCAGACGCGTCGCGAAATGCGACTATGGCGCAAACAGATCAGGGCAACGAAGCCAAAACATCTTCTGTAGATCGAAATATAAACATTTTACGGATTCTGTTGAAAAAGTACAAGATTATGTATTTAGATGAAGACGATGATGGTATCTCTATCATGATAGGGAGTAAAAGGACTGGTAAATAGTCAAGGTGCCTTTTCAAGAAATGATATTCGTTTTACAGAAAGAATTCGAGAAGAGCCTGGTGTATCCCGCTCGAAAGCTAGCTTCGACAACAGTCTCAGAGATACCGGCCTCTATAGCACATGTCTCGGTAGCTGCGCCACCAATGGCAAAAGATACGGGTGAACACGATTCGAGAGAGCAAAAGACATGCCGTCAGTAGAGCTGCTCTCAAGGTTACAAAGACGCATTCCGGGCGTATATACGGTATGCTAGATGCAGAGTAACGATACCCCGGTGTCCAGTCATCCGGCGCGCCAAAGAGACACAGCTCTAAAATTAATGGAGCTAGATAACTCTCAGGCAATAAGGCAAGAAATTTCAGCAGAGGCTTGTGGCATCCCGTTGAGGACGAAGATTCAAGGGCGCAAATTTGCCAAAAAACACAACCTTGACAAGGGAGATTGAGATTTCTACAAAAGTGCGCAATTTATCGACTTTAAGCTTGATGCCGACTTTGAATATTGGTCTGTTGTCGTAGATACGGAAATGGACTCATGAGATTGCTTAATGAGAGGCTAGAATTGATTCCAATACTATTTGGTCGCGAAGACTTGTCCCAACTATCAGAGGGGTACAACGTCTTTATCTATCTGCAGGTAAAGGACCCATTTTCCAACCGCGCTAGCCATACAGGACCTAGAATATCAAACTTGATTCGTATCATTATCTTGGGGTCGAGGTTTACCGTGTATTTGCCACTTGACTCGCATGCCTGACTACTTGTTGGAAATATCGCGCAATGAAATGGGCGCAATATTTATGGAATTAAAGTAGAAGTTCACTAAAAGAGTGTCATGTTCGGATTACAGCTAAAAGTGTGGAGATTGTGCGCTACAAGTACAAGTGTAAGTGACACAGAGACTAAGCCACAGCATAAACAAGTGTGGCGCCATCTAGACATAGAAAACCCCCAATAACCTCCTTGTGCCCACGCCATACAGCTGCTTATATATCCATTAGGTAGCCTGAAGCGCTACCATATTACCCATTCCAACCTCTTAAATACACACAAGATCGTGTCGGGAACCTAGACGAAATGGAGGGCCCGTACGTCCACAAAACACTGTGTCCCCAATTCCAACGCTATTATGAGACACGCTAAGGTATCAACCTAATAACCCACACCAACCCGAAATGCTCACAACCCTAATTATGATCCCATGAATAATTCGAACAGTAGCCTGCAACATAGCATGATTAGGTCAGACATCGTTGGTTAGGACCTAATCCGAACACTTATCGTCCTGGGTCACGCAGTAATACCAGATACCTTGAGTCGTTTACCAGGACAACAACCAAAAGATGATTCTGACGAATGTCTTCAACACCGTTTTTGCACTTTAATCCCATAACATAAAGTCCATCCTGATATACTCCACAACCTTCTCAACAAGATCCAAGTTGATCACATATCTGCTACATCTCATGAAGCTTCTATTATCGAAGCTATATCCCCTGCTTACGAGAATAATAACACTGCTAAGTTGATCATAAATTCTTTACAAGATACCACAAAGCGGTGGTGGCCCGGACCCTTACGATCATTACTCCGAAAGGACAAAGTAGAGTTTAAAATTAATGCCGGATTTGTGTACTTTCGAAAACGACTTTTTGTACCAGACTATGAAAATTTTCGTCTTGAAATTATGCACCGTTCCCATTCTTCCGGCCCTGCAGGTCATCCAGGTCGTGTGAAAACTTTGGATCTATGACAGAACTTATTGGTGGCCACAAATGACCCAATTCGTTGCTAATTTTGTGAAAGGATGCCCTCTCTGCTTCAGGACTAAGACTCCACGTCCATTGCCTCCCGGATTTCTTAAGCCTCTCGAAATTCCAGTCGGTGCATGGTCTGACATTTCAATTGATTACGTTGTTGACTTACCGCCGTGCAAACGTGATGGTAAGATATTCCACAATATCCTAGTGGTTGTAGATAGACTCAATAAAAAGCGTCATTTTATACCCACTACATCTCTTGATACATCAGAATTGGTTGAATATTTCATCAAAAACATTTATAGACTCCATGGCGCACCTGACTCTATTATTTCTCATCGTGGTTCCGTATTTGTTTGTGAGTTTTGGCGTAGGATTAATACTCGTCTCTCTATCACTCTCAAACCTAGTTCAGCTTTTCACACATAGACCGATGGTCAAAAAGAGATAGTCAACGCATCTTTAAACAAACATCTTCGTGCCTTTGTTAGTTTTATCCAAGATGATTAGGTTGATGGGCTACCACTAGCTGAATTCTCTGGAAATAATCAGACAAGCGAGAAGACGGGTGTATCTCCTTTCTACGCAAACTACGGCTTTAATCCACATCTAGGAATCGAACCACCAGAGCCTAAGCCACCATTACTATCAAATACTGCAAAAAGAGAGTATTTAAGAGCAGACTTAGTTGCTGACCGCTTTGATCGAATTCTTGCCAAGCTAAAAGCTATATCCCACCAGTCGCAGGAGAAATATGAAGAATATGCAAATCTCGAAGATTAAAAGCCCCAGTCTACAGAGTAGGAGACAAGGTAATGATTTGCCTTAGAAACCTGAAGACAAACCAACCAAAGAAAAAATGGGATGATAAATGGGACGGTCCTTTCACAGTCTTAAGAAAATATGATGGAGCTGTTATCATCGATCTCCCAGATCATATTCATGTAAACAATAGTTTCCACACCTTTTTGGTTCGACCATGGAAAGATCCTGTAATACCCGGGCAATCTTTTACCAATAAAAATGAGCGTCGTGGCGTTGCTGGAAGAGTAGCGGAAAGAGATGATGGGAATATTGAAGAAAAGTAGGTATTTGAAAAAATCTTAGATGCGCACAATCAAGATTGTAATGGTCTTACCTACCTCATTAAGTGGAAATATGACGATGTGCCTTTCTGGCAGCTAGAATCCGACTTACAAGACTGCGAAAAAGCCCTCACAGACTTTCATAACTTAAACCCTCATAAACCGGGACCGCCATCATAAGTAGATATACCAACAACAAATAAATCAATTGCACCACAACAGCCACGCCGCTCAGAGAAGAAAAAGCGACCAACATGGAAATTAGCTGAAAAAAGAAGCTAATATATATTTATATAAAAGAATCAGTAACTGGAATCAATACTAATTTTCTGATAAGGGGTTCTGTTTTTGTTTTGTTGTTTTGTTTTTTATTTAACGTCGTGCCAGCTCATAACACAACCGTAAGATCTCGTGTTGGCCAGCTCAGTCTATATAAACTACCCGGCTTGCTGACGCTTTTAACTAAGCCCGACATGTAATAAATGGGCCAACGCCAGCCTGCCATGCACCCCGAACTATCAACTGAAGTCAAAAGTACTATCCAGCTGAGACTTTTGTATTCTAATACAGTAGAGAAGATATTTATCTATATTAACAAGAAAATAATCCATCACCTAGACCAATAGCCTTTAAATCAGAGCTCTTGCAAATACATGCCAAATATTTATAGTTTGTGGTACTAGTTAGTGTTGTTATTGCATGTTTCAAAAAAGCATGTTTCATGAAGCCATTTACAAAATGCTATGGCACCTTCAGGAGAGCCTAGAATCCAGGGAATTCCCGGTGTTGAATGTCTAGTTTTGCTACGAAGGCAGGACCGACTACGATTGAGTTGACAAAAGAAAAGGTGATCAGGTGATTTTTCTAGCCCGCAAGCGCATAACAGAAGAGCGTTCGAGTAGTGAAAGCGGCGGTGGTAGTCTGCAAAGTCGCCGTGACCTGATTGGGCTGCAAGCAGGCGGCCAAGAGCGGAGCGATTGAGGCTCTTGAGCTCTGGGGAGCTCCCAGTATTGGTGTTTATTCCCAGTTGTTGGTATCGTTCAGGAGCGTTTTGGAAGGGGTTCTGTTTGGAGACCAGACAAAATTTAGAGGGGGGGTACTGTCACGGGACTAAGGGCTAGTGTCATAGACTAGAAAATATGTATAGATATCTCTTGTGTTTGGACTTCTCTTCTCTTACTATCGCACAACACAGTTATATTCTCTTTCATTTAGTACCTGACCCGTGAGCCACCGTGACAATCAGGCATTATTCCCTGAAATCTTTCGTTAGAGTATCGATCAAGAACAAATTTTTCGGTAGGGACAGGCGAGTTGGACTCAAGTGATGGCGGTATGTAGTTTGTGAGACGGTAGCGCGCAGATTCGTCAGTGAGAAAAGAAGCGGCACTCACAAACAAGTCGTTTTCGCTGTTCTCATCTTCACTGAAATCATTGACAGTAGTATTATGATCTACAGTATCTGAGTTCTCCACGGTAATCCTTCAAAATCCAGCAAAAATTGACGGTAGGGCTTCATTGTTCGGCTGAAGCGGTGGGCATGATTGTATTTGTGGCGATGCTCAGCCTGCTTGTGTTGAGGATGATCGCGGGCAAAGTGACCTTGCTTACCACAAACGTAGCATTTATCGTCGTTACTGTGCTGGCGACGGCTACCTTCATAGCTTTGCTTGTAATCATTATCGCGAAATCGGTGGTCTTTATTTCTATTCTGACCACGAGGAAGGCGATTGGAATTATACTTTCGATCGTTATAATTAATATACGGTGCGTCATTGGTCTGATCAACAACAAAGTGGCTTACAGAGGGTTGAATTGCCTGGAATAATGCATTCCGTAGATCATTACATAATTGCTCTTATCGCATTTTGGGTTTGAATGTTGCAGGATTTAGTTCAGCCACACCTTGTACTGCACTCAGTGTTGCAGCAATCAGCTACTGTTCACCGAAGTACGAGCTACCTAGAGCCCGTTGACAAAGTTCCAAACGATTGAGCAAGAAGTCCAAGATACCAGGAAGATCTTTTTGCAAACATTCTTTGTCATTCTTAGCTGAATGAAAAGTGATCGAAGTCCAGTCATTGTGGTAGCGAGAGTGATTAACGCTGGTGTCAAAATGATTTTTCAGCATCAGATACATATCGCAAAACTTGACAGAATTGCTAAGGGAATACAACGACCATTTCTGCGCCGCACTCGATAACGTCATTCGAAATAAAGCATGCAGTTGCGATGGAGCTATGTCTATTTGGGAACAAGTGATTTGAAACGGGCGCGCAGTGTCGTCTAAAATGTTGTAAGCTACGCCCGTGAAGTTGTATTCCTTTTTCCAGATTTTGCTAAACGTCTCAATCTTCCGAGAATCCAGTGGCTCATTATTGTCCTCTGGAATGGCCAAATGGTTAGGGTTAAGCGAGTCTAGTAGGTGACTATCTATAGGAACTTGATCAACAAACGACGGAGCAGCACTGAGATAATGCGATGGCCTTTGGATACGCGGTAAAGATGGGGGATATTGAGGTTCCCCTTGTGGGATTAGGGCGGTACGTGTGTTAATAGGAGTTCGTAAAATATCATCGACGTCGTCATGATAGATTTGGATTGCAATGACGCCATTATTCTTTAAGGGCGCTCTAGTGTTGGGGAAGGTAGACTTGGGAGGTTCGGCGCAACAAAATGTGTTGATATGTGGAGTTTCAAGGACTTCAAACTTGACTGTCCGGTATCGAGCATAAAGCCTACCTTGTGCATTATCTGTGAAATAGTGCTAGCTATGGTTAAGTTCAGTGATAGGCGAAAGGGGAAGCTGATCACATTTGATTATATTTGCAAAAACTGCTGCGTATTTTGCGTTTCGGACAACACAATAAACGCCATGACGTACGAGAACATCTTTTAGTTTAGACAAGGTGATGGAACGTTGTGTAGGACTAGCCAACGGTTTAAAGTCTTCTTCCAACGATCCATCAAAGTCCAGACGAAATTCGCTCCAAATAGATTCTGAAGTGCCAGAGAAGTATGCCATGTAGTTGGCAACTCGATCAAAAAGGAATGCAGCTCGCTGCGCGACGGTAGGCTCGGAAGAAAGGGGGTTGTCGAATTGGTCTTGACCAATGTGCCCACGGCGGCTAGGATGAACCCCGATGGTTTCCCAGATCCACGCAATGTATTCTTTTGCAGCAGCGTCAGCATCTTCCAGATCGCGCGAGGGTGCTTTGCCGCCGGCTCTTGAGCTCAATGCCATGGTGATTACGTACAATTGAACTGATGATTTGTAGACAGAGAGAGAGACTAAAAGATGCGATGCAACTTAATTGCAATACTTAAATAACGATAATTCTTAAACGCTGCAAAATATCAAACTGAAGTGAGATCGCTTGGTGATTGAAAGATTCGATAACCAATGGAGGTTTAGGAAAACGCGATGGGGGCGCGCCGTGCAAATGTAGTTGACTCGGCCAATTCGGCCTATGCCTCATATAACGACGGTATAGAACTATTAATGTTGACTTCAGCTTATCCGACTTGATCGTGATCAATTGCTCTGCTGTAGCAGTTGGATCGCAGTCATGACTTTGTGGTAAAGACGACTTTACAAACAACTCTCTTCTAATAGGTAAACCTTGCTATTTGCAGTGAACCAAGTAGTTGGTTCACCACTAATTAGTGTTAGTTAAAACTACCAGGTTCTTGGATTCGAATCCGAAGGGAAAGGCAATCAGTAGAATGTGTTTTTGTATCTATCTATCAGAAAATTTCTGGGCGACGGCTATTTCCAAGAGATATACTGAATGTACGCGGGCCTCCACAAACCCTTACTCACTATTGCCTAGTTTACGATTCTCATATAATCCAACCCATTACAATCACATGTCTATATCTTATTCCCAACAAATTACCATAGTATTAATGGCTGCGACATTTGATGTAGTCGGAGGGGGTTTGATCTGGATCTTTAGCGGGGCTTCATGTTTTCCAGGGATATTTTGGGGCGGGCACAAGTCAGATCGTGAAATCATCCATGGAAGACAATGACATTGACAGAATTGTGAGCCGAAATTAACGGTCATGGCATTCCAATCACAAAGGGGGTTAAGAAGCTGAAGCCATGGCATACCCAGGATTATTGGGTTGCACTCACTCATAACTGTTACATAGAGCACAATTATCTCTGAGTGCTGGCCCAAGTGCATGCAAATGGTGAAATAATCGGTAACAGTAGCTTTGGTACTACCATCAGCTAGGCGAACATTGCGAGGGTTGACAAGTTTCTTGGTTGAGATATTGAAGCGCTTTACAACTGACTCCGAGTCTGCAAATGCGAAGGCTGTACAGCCGCTGTCAATTAAACTGGATGTGTGAAATATTAAAAAGTCACTAGTGCGCGGGTCTGAGAGTTGAGTTTGAAGCAACATTGAATTTCTAGAGGCAGTAGAACGTAGCTCAAAAGGCGAGTTATCTAACAATACTGCTCGAATTGATTCACCCTCTTTATTATACCAATCACACCTCTGATCGCGACATAAATCAGAGGTTTGCCTTTTAACTGATCCAGTTTTTTAGATTCATTTCGGCTTCCATTAGGATTTTTATTATCAGAATTAGTATCAGAAATATATCTAGGATTTTCACCTATTGCACGCAAAAAAGGCTGCGCCGGTTGCTGAGAGTATTGCTGCGGCACTATTTGTGGCTGCAGGAGAGGATAGTATGACATGGGCATTGGAGGGGGATGCGGAAAAAACTGAGCATCTACACAAAGGCCGTGTGAATCAGTGCTCTAAGGTCGAAAACCAGAGCGATTCTCCATATCTTGGCGATTTGTCTACTGTAGGCTTACGTGATATTGGCACGCTTCGGCATTGGGATTGGGTTAGATTTCTGATGATGGTCTCGGGCAATATGGCCGCTCTGACCTCAGGCTAGACAAAGACTTTGAATACGCCGGCGTTGCCTTTCACTGTCAGGAATGCGAGGCCAGCTAATATCCATGGGTTCATCTAAAAGATTGGATCCAGAAGCAGCAATTGGTATATCTGATGTGAATTTGGCTGGCTTGTTGAATTTCGCATTCTCACTCAAACTACTAGAGTGATTGACCAGATTGTAGTGAGCCTCCTGAAGCTGATTATGCGCGATGTTGTCACGTCTAGCAACCCATCCAAGGAAATCTTCATCATAGGTAATCTACGTGGGATCGAAGTATCCTTTTGATATCAACCCCAATAAATCTGTGCCATTCATCAACTTTTTCCCATGAACCTAACATGGCGCGGTTAGAAAGCTTTCCATTCACCGTATGGTCGAGTGCCGTTTTTCGGGCTTTCTTGAGAATAATTATCCAGCGTATTTCTTGCAAGCGTTGCTGAGTTGAATAGAACGTAACGGCTATCAGGATCTTTCCAGAGCGCATTCTCATTCTGCCACTGCCAGTGCGAGGAATCATCCAAACTAGCAGTAATAGACTTATGACCGTCACAAACTGCATCCCAAGCGTGGCCATCCATTAAGCCACATATATAATATTTTTAATGCCTCAGTTGGAAAGCATGGAGAGTCAACCGATATTACCCCTTGTACTTGTGTCTTGAAAGTGTCATACTTCTCCTGGAGCTGGACAGGGTTCTTTTTATTCGTGAATACCGTTAACTTATTTGGATCTTTTTGGGTTCGACGGGCAGTTTGGGCTTTGGCCGCTATACCCTCGCCTGAGGCGTGGCTTTGGGCATTTTGAAGGATTGCAATTTGGAGCTGGGTTTCGGCTGCAAGTTTTTTTACAGAGAGTCTGCAAGCTCAATACGAGTTCTTGTGAGTGTGGCTCTATCTGCTTCGAGTTGTCCGCGCAGAATATCCTTCCCGTTTTCTGTAGCTGTACGAGCATTACGCGCCCTTACATTCCTAGAGCGCTCTTCGTTGTATGCCAATTCATTTTCACTTTCTCTCAGGCAAATCTATTCGAATCTGTGTTCGAATGCAAGGAGCATAGCGAAAATGACTTAAGCGTTATCATCCAAGTTCGCATTGGGAGCACATTGATAATTTCTGCTAGCTTTGAGGGGGGAAAGAGCCTGTGTCGCAAGCGTGTGAGTAAAATCGTACTCAGAGAGAACTCAAGAAAGATTGGAGAAATAAGAGGTATAGGCCTCACTGATTCTCTGCCAGAGTTCAGTTTTCGTAGTGGTCATTTTGCACGTCTGCAGTAGAAAAATTATTTTCTATTTTTTTATTTTTTATTAGAAAGCAGGAAGCAGAAAGCGAAAGATAAATTTAGAGTTTCCGATCGGAAGCTGGATATCGGGTAAATTTTGCAAATTTTTACTGGTTTAGATATTCTTGACAAGTATATTCACCGGGTCGCAAAACGGGCGGGTATGGGTACGAAGATTGGCGGTATTATATTGAAAGCGAAAATCTTCAGCCTGGAATATGCGACTGGGTGTAAAAAGAGATCGCACAAAATGTCACAGGGCGAGGGAACGAAGCACGAGGTGCGTATTACATAAGAGTTGTGCAATGAGACGGGAAGAGACTATCGAGATCGATGGTATGCTTTTGCGTTCAAAGCGCTTTCTCAGCTTGATATTCACTCTCTCCATGATTCTTTTATGGCGAATAAGCCACGATGATTTGGTAGGCCCCGGAGAAACTTTGGAGATCCGGGGTCTTGCTTCTATGAGAAGCCGATTAAGTGTAAATGTGTGCGAATGGAAGGGTAATGGAGATCATTATAGGGTATCTCATCGATTTTCTCAAAGTTATTCAGGAATGATGGCACTGATCCTGTGTCACAGCTAGATAGCTGTTTAAAAGAAACTTAGAATATGCAGAACTATTAGAGTGATCTCGGAGTCTAAACTTCAAAGGGCATCCGTAGATGTAAATTATAATTATAGTAAAGGCTTGATGGTAACTCTTCATCTTTGCTGATTGATACGAGACTGTTTATATACATTGATGTCTAGCAATGACATGGGCTAGAGTGTAATGTCTCATTAGGGGATACAACGGTACAAACTACAGATCTGATACCGCCGGCGAAGATGAATTCTTTACCTTCCAGTGGTGCCGGTGTAATCGATCAGCATGTGCTGAATATCTGGGATAGCCAGGGGGACTATTCTGAACACCTGTCGGTGGTGTACCCTACGAACCTCCAGCTCTCACTGTAGAGTCTGTACAGCCGAGATTGAGTAACAAAGTCCTCACTTTGATGAGGATTCCCAATCGCTTTCGCGGTCTGTATCGTCTTCATCCCTAAGCACACTCCCTATCACCATTATCATGAAGCTAACAACAATCAGATCAGATGGTAGGGTCGGAGCCCTGCTCATCACCAACCCTTGGTTATGGAGGAAAAGCCATCCGATGAGTTTGTGGAGGGTACCTAGCACCCGATAAGGAGATGGTGGATTGGATCAAGTCAGCCTCGACTGTTACAGAGAAGGGAGATGTAGATGTATATCTGCTCCTCATGTAGCCCCGGTGTCTAGGCCTGCAGGTTTTTTGAGACTTTTTCCTGCGCACGCAGATTCCATTGCTACCATTTTTATTTTTTTGGGTCGAAGGTTCCGTGGAAAATGTGGCTGAATTCCATGGGTAATGTTATGGCCAGGCATCCTTGAAGAGGTTTCAAGGAGAAGATTCTCAGGAATAGTGGATAGGAGAAGGTTTCCGAGAAAACTCTGACAGTTAGAGGTGGAGGGGCTGGCGTCATGACTATATTTGCCATAGTATTAGTTGAGTCAAGTACTGTCTCGAGTTAGATATAAGGAAGCTGGAGCTACCACATAGTAGTTCTCCAGCTTCTCAATCTTTCATTCTTTTGATCTTTGATCTCGAAATCTATCACTTGTATAATATCATACTTTTAGATCCTCACAGTCCGATATTCTCAGTCTTCAATTTCGTATTTACATACTCGTACTTGTGTTCACCCTGATCTATCAGCCTTGATCGCTGGCTCGGCAACTCGACTGCTTGACTTTGTGTCTCGACTCTCCTGTAGTTCTTCGACCTTTGACCACCTGGCACCTCGCCGGTTGGATTATATCTGAGTATCCTTCGTTAGCAATTATAATCTGAATAATTATTAGTACATTACCTTCGGCAGACGGCGATCTCCAGTATCCCTAGCGCACGCCGTAACAGGTAAACACTGAGCTGAATGGCTATTCATCAAGGTCAATATATCAATGATCTTTCAAGAAACATAAGAGGCAAGGAGCACTGTACAAGATGTGGCCTGGGTCAGAGAGGAGCCCAATGTGCTAGATAGTCTATGACTCAAGTAGTACAATAAACAAACACACACACACAATTTTTTTTTTTGAAATTCGAATTTTCGAATATCCCCATCTTCCCTCTCCATTCCTATCTCTCGATACTGAGATATCGTTCATCCTCAATTCAAATTTTGTGAGCAACTGGCAGGTCGCCAACATGCCTCCAGTTCGCAGTAAACCAGCGCGACCGAAAGACGCCACAGAAAACCGCAAACATATTAAACATGTTGCTCGTTTGAAAGCATGTAATAAGCTGGGCTCCCTCACCCCAGCTCAAGAGATGAACATCGACCGTTTGGTCGACAACATCGCCCTAGACGACGAGATGTTAGACGTCGACAGTCTCGACATTAACAAAATTCTCAAGGATGTGGAAAGACTTCCTGATTCTATTCACTCCAGGCCTGACGCGACTGGAGCTGGTAAGGCCGCGACGAGCCACAAAAATCCAGGAAATGCGACTACCGGGCAGCAGACACTGCCTCTGATGAAAGTCGCTGTGCCAGATACAAGGCTGACAGCGATTGTAGATGTAAACGCGGCGAAAGGTGCAGCATCTACCCAAAACCACCTGGAACACATACCAGGAACTGCAGAACAGAACCCCACTCTTCACAGTGGAAATGAACGCAGGCAGACGGAGGAATGCCCCCCCGAACTCAGGGCCCTTATCGAGGCTGAGGAACGCCGAGCCGCAAAAACGGCAGAAAATGTAAAAATTTGCACCGCTGCAATCAACGGTGTCGAGAATGCTCTCACCCCCCTACCCAAAGGGTCGAGTGTTCAATTCATAGACTCCATGAAGGTCTACATCAGAGCTGCAATAGCTCACTTCATGATCGCGGGACCAGGAACAACCCTCCCATCACTTACCCCACGCCCCGATATCCAGGCTACGGCTGGAAAGACTGCAGAATCTACTGTTGGCCAACAAAGTGAGCCACAGCGCAAAACGGCTCAAGCCGAAGTACACCAACCCAAGACTACTTGGGCCTCTATCACCCGGAATGGCCTACAGTCAATCCCGGTTCCAACCAAAGCCGCACAGTCAACGCCCAAGGCGACAAACTCGACGCGAACGGCAAAACCCTCAACCGGACCAACGAAACCGGCTATGCAAGACGAACGTTTGTTTCTCCGCTTGGGAAAAGAACATCCCTGGCGAACACTATCACCGTTCGGTGTTAGGGAAGCTGTTTCAAAAATGCTTGAACTCCCACAGACAAAAATCGAGCATGTCTACCGGGTGCCAACTGGCTTCGCAATCAGAGCCGAAAACCAAGAGGCACGCACGCTGATGCTAAGCCTGGCTGGATCCTTCGCTCAGCAGGATGCAATATTGGAGAAAGCCACGGACTTGACTTCCCTTCGAATAGCGACGGTCCCAGTCGCCATTAACACAATAATGGGCAGAGTCCTCATCACCGAAGAGATGGTGACCGACGAGATAGTCAGGGTCACCAAGACTGTACCGGTCAAAGTACGTCCGCATGGAAAAGGCCGACCAGGAGCCCCATACCAATCATGGGTAGCTCTTTTCGAGAAAGCATCCACGCCTCGGCCGGGATTCCGACTATTTGATGACTCTGGAATCGCAGTTCGCCACCAGCCCCGTCAGGGAATCAGCCAGTGCAAGCGATGCTTACAATTCCATGGCACTAGAGGCTGCTCGCGCGCCCCAGCTTGCTGGAACTGCTCTTCCACCATGCATTCCACCACGGAGTGTAAGGCACACACCAAGTGCCGCAACTGCGGAGGCCCGCACAGATCAGACAGTAGGGATTGCTTAGCTCGCCCGACAAAATCTGGAATGGCCTCCAAAGATAACCTTCAGGCCATAAGGCAGGCAAGCCAACGTGAATTTGCGGCTGTCACTCGAGCCAAAGCAGCAGTCAAACGCGCAGAGGCAGCGATGATAGCAGCCGCAGAAGCGTCAAATACTAACCAGCTAGGTTTCAAATCGACCAACTGTTTTGAAGTTCTCATGTCCGACGCTACAGCGATTGTAGCCGAGGTCGATGAGGCATCAAATCAGCAAAATTCTTTGTGAAGGGCACCCCACGGGTCTCTTCAAGCCTCTCTCCTACTCTAAGCTTTATGTCAATAAACGTAGGTAGAGGGGGCTCTACGCAAAACATTGCGCTTGCCCGAGCATTCGAGCTGGGTATCGACGTGGTTCTTGTTCAAGAACCTCTGTGGAACAAACCAAAGAAGACAACAAAGGATCACCCAGGATATACCTATCATCTGCCTAACGGCGGCGAAAATGTTAGGCCGAGGGCTGTGACCTATACCCGGATAGACGATAAAAAGATATCGGCAACACAGATCTTTCCTTATGGTGTGTCTACTGGAGACTATTGCTGGGTTGAGGTGAACGGTATCACTTTTCTCAACGTCTACAAGGCACCAAATGACTCGACAGCTATCCAGCCTCTCATCAACTGGACTCCACCGCCAAACTCCGTCGCTGCAGGGGACTTCAACTCAGTATACTGGGCTTGGCAACCTGGCACAGAACGCCCTCATGGACAAGGAGAAATGATCGAAAAATGGGCAGACAAACACCATTTGACCTGTCATATTATTGGGGAGCCTACTCACCGAGCTGGAAACACACTAGATCTAGTTTGGAGTAACATTGACGGCGCCCGTGCTTGGGTAGATCGTGGTGGATGTGTCACCAGCGATCACTTCCCTATCCGAGGACAAATTCCAGTTCGCAACTCAGTGATGAGACCCGAAAAGGCAAAACTCCGAGTCACAAAGGATAAGCTACCCAGATACGCCAAGGTAATTGCACAGTGGGTCCGACCACCACCAGTTCTTGACACAACCGAGAGGGTTGAAGAGTATGCCGAGGAAATTTGTTTCCATCTCACTAATGCAATCAATGCAGTAGGAACACGACCAAAAGCCCGCTGCGGCAGATCTGCTCCGTGGTGGACCCCAGCGTGCAAGGTAGCATACGCCGAGTACAAAGCCGCGATAGCACCCCACCAACGTGCTCTCTGCGCGAAAAAGCTCCGATCAGTTGTGAAGACCTCGAAAAAGGAGTTCAAAACCCAACAGGTCGAATCAATTACTACGCCGACTGATGTATTCAAGCTAATGAGAATGGATAACCCCAGACAGGCTAGTATCCCTCCGCCACTGAATCATAATGGGACGTTGATAACAGATCCATTAAAACGGGCCACGATCCTTCGCGACTCCCTCCTGGCACGATACCAGGCATCAGACGACTTGTCACCATGTACAGTCGCGAGCAGCAGTCGGATACCATGGGAAGAGGACGTAACAGATGAAGAAGTCCGAGCCTGTACCATTGGTTGCGGAAATACGGCCCCAGGAGCAGACGGAGTCTCCGTAAACCTGCTGGAGGCGTGTTGGAATACAATCGGGCCTTGGGTTTCCCAACTGTTCCGAGCTTGCATTCTGCTTGGCATCCATCCAAAGTGTTTCAAACTAGCCGAGGTGGTCCTCCTTCAAAAGAACGATAGAGACCCAACGACAATCAAAGGTTGGAGACCAATCGCTCTTCTCTCATGCTTGGGAAAAGGGTTAGAAAGGCTCTTAGCTAAGCGGATGGCACACCTTGCAGTTATCCATGATGTAGTCGGCCAGCAACAGTTTGGTGCACTGCCGAAGCGCTCAGCAACCGATCTGGTCTCATGTGTGGTTCACGACATCGAAGAGGCAAATTCACAAGGATGGGCAGCTACTTTTGTAACGATGGACGTTCAAGGAGCATTCGACGCGGTACTCCATAATCGATTAGTAAGGAGGATGCAGGAGCAGGGATGGCCGGAGTCTATTCTCAAATGGACTAGCTCCTTCCTCGCCAATCGGATGGTTCAAGTGCGATACTCTGGGGGAGTCACTGCCAAGAGAGAGCTAGTGTGCGGAGTTCCACAGGGCTCACCGATTTCGCCACTTCTCTTCCTTCTATATATGGCAGAGCCCATGCGAAGTGGAACCCCGGGTCTGAGGTTTAGCTACGCCGACGATATCGGTATCCTTGGATTTGGCCGGACGATTGCAGAGTCAGCAGCCGCAGCACAGGATGAGGTCAATAACCTACTAGACTGGGCTCGAAATAATGCCGTCGCTTTCGACATTGACAAGTCCGAAGTCGTCCAATTTCCCGGACGATACCGCGAAACATCGATTGGAATTTATGTCAACGAAAGCCTCATAGAACCGTCGCAAAATGTCCGCTGGCTTGGTGTGTACCTCGATCCTCGACTAAACTTCAAACACCACGTCACAACTTGGTGTGGCAAAGCGTTAAAAATTGCACAGCACATGCGTCGCTTCAATACAGCCTACCGAGGAGCCGCTCCTGGGGCGTTGGTTAAAGCGATCGACACATGTATTGTCCCAATCGCAACGTACGGAGCTGATGTCTGGTGGCCTGGCCTTAGACGCCCAACAGTACGAGGGATGGTGACACCGCCCACTGCTGGCCTATGTAGTATGATTGATAAGGCTGTCTTAATGGGTCTTAGGTCAGCACTACCGGTAATGAGGACAACCCCCAACGCCGTACTACATAGGGAAGGAGGAATACCAACCGGAAAAATCATTCTCGAAGGAAACCGACTTCGCCTCTCTGCCAGAATGCAAACACTTGACGACCGCCATCCGCTCAGGATCCGTGCTGCAGTTTGCCCAAATGTCGGTACGCGAAAATATAAGAAGCACAATCGAAAATCTGCGCGTCCTGAAATTCAAATGTCACGGGCTCAGCGTGCTTATAGACAGCTACCAGAGGCAGAGGCTGCGGAACCTCTTGCCTCACCATTTTATCAATCGCGGCCGGGTTCGAAGGTTGGTTCGAGAAAAGACCAAGTAGAAGCCTGTAAACTTTGGATCACTAATGTGCCAAAGTCAGAAATCTGTGCGTACTCGGACGGATCATCAGAAGGAAACGGACGCTCAGCTTGGGGGTTTGTCCTAAAGCTGGATGGAACAACTTTTCAAAAAGGAAGTGGCATAAAGCACGGTGGAGAGGCTTTAGATGCAGAGATTATGGGGGCACAGGAAGCTCTTAAAGCAGCGTTGGGTCACCTAAGAGGAAGGAGTGCCTGGCGAAGGGAACGACGCAGTGTATTAATGTGTTGATGGATAGTCGACATGCGATAAATGCACTGAGCACGGGCAGGTCCTCGACCAGCCACGAGGAAGTACGAAAGTTTCGCGAGTTATCTGGGCTAGTTCAGGTAAGAATAAAGTGGGTACCAGGACACTCGGGAATTCATGGAAACGAGGAAGCAGACGCAGCGGCCAAATCCGCCCTACGAACGCTTCCCAGCGTGGGAACTGGGCCAGCAACCACCACGACAGCATTTTTACACCAAAAACTGCATCGACAGCGACAGACTTTGCTCGACAGCTGGTGGAATGAAACCTGCCCGTCACGGTATCGTGAGCTAAATCTGCTCATGCGCCGTCGTAAACCACCAGAACTGGGGCTTTCCAGGCTACAGTTACGACATCTCATTGCAGCCCGTACGGGCCATGGCAATTTCGCGGCGTACCATCGTCGCTTCAACAATCCGTACGCTATCACAGAGTGCACCTGTGGGGAGGCAACCACCCCTACTCACTTCATACATTGTCGACTCAACGCAAACACCACGCGTCGAATCAGAGGGTCATTGTCACACAATGCCTTCTTACACAAGCTACTCGGGCCTAAGTGCTTCGAGAGCTTCAAACAATTTGCGCAGGATACCAATTGTTTTGGGTACTCTCCTGTGCATCCATCTCCTACTCTCAGTGGAGATCGAATATAACTCGTCAGGAAACTAATCCTGACAAAATGGGAATCGAGGCGAGGAGTATTGCTTCCCATTCTAACTTATTTGCAATTCATCTTTTCTTTTGTCAATTTTGGGACAAGGAGTTCGCGTCGGCGCATATTTTTAACTTACTGCTGGTTTTGTGGTGGTTCATGCGGTGGAATCAAGCTGGGTATGTCTTAGATGTAGTTCTGGCTGTGAACATCGGTCCTGTACTCATAGTGGATTTGGAGCTTTAGCTTAGGACTTGAATAAAACAACAACAACAACTCACTCTGGGATAGCCAAAAAGAACCATATTCGAATTAAAGTCGAAATTAACCTCAATCATATCTACATTTGACAACTTCTCGACAATGCCTCTCTTACCATTCTGATCTGAGTTCTCAACCTCTTTCCAACCACGTCTCATTTCGCCTCAACGACCAATAAGGAAGTTGCTACATTAATTACCGGCCATCACCGACTACAAATTTACGACGCTACGTATACCCGCAAGGAGGAAATCAAGTCATAATATATAAAGCTCGGTTCATGGTTTATGGGGGACTGATGCTCTAATGGGGCTCTACATCTTGAGGAAGGATAGGCGGCTGAGGTGTGGAGCGAGGAGGAGAAGAGGTCCCTGTAGACCATGCTGGGACTGACATTTTCGAGGGGTTTTTCAACTTTGGAATGTTTGTGGGCGCCAAAACCGAGATTCCGTCTAACTAGCTAGGAGGACTTTAATTGTCGATGAGTCGATGGCACAAAAGAAGTTGGGCTAAGCTACCGCACTGCAATCACGCTCAGTCAAGGCTTTTCTGAAATTTCAGCACGACCTTCGGGAAGGAGGCCAGAAAGGCAGAATGTGATTTCCCAGAGGTACAGACAAGTCTGCAGCGACTAGCTGGCCGGCCTCTTCGAACGCTTTAGACAGTTCATTATGTCTTCGGTTTTAGTTTTGATGTCGGTATTAAGAGAGCTCCGCACCCAGTGGTTTTTGCGATTTTTCCCAGCAGCTAAATACCCGCAAATGGCCATCGTTTTGTTGGCTGGAGAGGGGAGATAACGAAGGGCGGAGGGCGAAGGGCGGAGGGCGAAGGGCGGAGGGCGAAGGGCTTCTCTAAGTCTATGATCGAATGAGAGCTTGTGAGGGGTAGTACTGTTTTAGGGAAGCTGTATGGGAGGCATAGGAGGGGATATACTACTGGCATAGGTATCCTTGGCCTGTAGACAGAGAGGACCTGCATGTCCTACATAGTCATAGACTTATACAAGGTAATAAAATAAATTAATTAACACAGATATGATACCAGTTACCCGTATTCTCGTCACAATCTCGGATATCAGATGTGACATAACGTGATGGTGTAACTAGTGTCGGATAGGCGACACCCGACAATCTTGATGGACACATACTGAAAACACAAGGACGGGTAGTGTCTAGGCTGGTTTCGCAACAATAGCTGCATACGCAATTAAAGTCTGATGCAAAAAAATCAATTCAACCGGACCAGCACAATATTTTCTGCATACCCTAACATTCGCACTCATATGGCGAGATTGGATAATGCGCCAACTTGAATCAATCTTGTGTGTATTTAAGAGGTTGGAATGAGTAATATGGTAGCGCTTCAGGCTACCTATTGGATATATGAGCGGCTGTATGGCGTGGGCACAAGGAGGTTATTGGGGGTTTTCTATGTCTAGATGGCGCCACACTCGTTTATGCTGTAGCTTAGTCTCTGTGTCGCTTACACTTGTACCTTTTTTTTTAAAATCATTTAATGTGTATTCAGCTATAAAGCTATGACACATGACAGGTACTATGTATACATGTAGGATGACTCTATTGACATTAGAGACACTCATACTCTGGATTTCATTTGCAAATACCACTACGAGGTATATTTGCTTATACAAACAGTTGACCCTCCTCCGTAAGTACCCACCGAAGGGAAATTTAAAACCTCTGATTATCCGAGCATGCCTTCATCATCCATGCATACCAGCGCCGCGAGAAATGAAGTTCAGTTTTGCCGGATTCGAACCAGCGGTCTCCTGTCTCGGGTGGGATGTGTGTCCTAGCTATCCAGACCTTACTTGAGAAACCGGCCAAGATGATGTACCACCGCACCATCCAACCACGGCGGTGTTTATAATGTGGCCCGCACTCTCGCAACCGCACTCTTGGCGCATACACAAAGCTCAATTTAAAAACTCGTTGTAAAAATTCTAATATTCACGCCCGTCGAGATTGTAGCCATCCGCTACATCATCTTGTTAACTTGTCTTGATCCCTCTCACGACCATCCCAAAGAACTGTCTCCCAGGTTTGTGCGCCACGCTTTGCTTCCTCCGTCAGGTGTAAATATCAGCGTGGGCGTGTACGTGGTGGTCAATTGAGGCCAGAGAAAGTTGACGAGAGGTGTGATCATTGAAATGAGGATGTGCTAAGTCGTACCTGTAAACTTGATGAAGTTTTGGTGGTGATTGTTCTCGTCAGGTGGGAAAATTTGATTAAGTGGAGAGTCTTGAATCAATGCCTCATGGGCCAACTTGTTCGGTATTGTGAAATTTGACTAAACTTGGCTCTGGGAGAATATTTCACTCTCACGTTCGTAGAGGGCACCGCGTACAGGTGTCAGTCTTGCCCTCCTACACTTGTACTTGTAGCGCACACTTTCTACACTTTTAGCTGTAATCCGAACATGACACTCTTTTAGTCAACTTTTAATTTTGTTCCATAAACATTGCGCCCATTTCATTGCACCATATTTCCGACACTACTATAACTTCAGCAGTTGGCGATCTTGATCCCACCTACGGCATACTTTAACATTAGGCTCCTCTCTAACCCAAGCCACATCTTGTTAAGTGCACCTAACCTCCTATGTTACCTGAAAGATCATTGATTCCAAGATAAATTCTGGGTAGCTTGAACATCTACTTCTTTTCGGACAAGAGAGAGCTGGTTTGAAGCTAGTGAGACCTATACACCACGCTCTCTCGCGGTGGTATCGTAATAGCAGGGTGACGAGAGCGCACCCGGACAAGCACCGGCTCTTCAAGCTCTCCACCTATAGCGGGTACGCTCAGAAGAGGTTATATGCCATATAATATAATTTCAAGTAGTATCTGCAATTGGAACCGGAGGGTGAGTGTTTCAAACATCAAAATAAATCATACTACACAAAATATCTATCTTACGTAAACACCTGTGTGGACCCTCATAGCGCCGAATGAGGATAATTGAATAATTTAATTATACACGGCCATACATCGGCGAGGGCACTGGCGCGGGCTAGATTTATCCTTGGATATCCGGCCAATAGGCTCTACAGCCGCTAGTTCGGCATGGAAGAGACGGCAACGTGGGGACGTTGGAGCTGGGTGTCGGACGTACTATGGATGTGATAGGGTAACGAGCGACCATGCCTTGCCGCCACCCCGACCAACTGGAAGTCTAGCCGTTACCATTGCTGCACCTCGAGGCATCCGCTATTCTCCGTTATTCTCCGTTTATTCCCTATGCGACTTGCCTGCTGCGAGGGGCGACTAGCCTTGCCTATAACTTCCAAATCTAATCACATCATAGATCCTGGCCAGAAGGCATCACTTTCAAATGCTCCCAGTCGCGTCGGGCCGATCATCTAAAGTTCTTTCGCGAGCGACCCGAAGCTCTAAAGACCTACGATCTTGGTGGAGAGAGCTCTGCGAGTTACTGGTAGACGGCATCCACCCTATAAAATTGTAATCTATGCGGACACTACTGCGAGCCGACTAAATAGGCGACTATTTTGGAGTGGCATACAGCCAAGGGGCATCATCTGCTATCTGGAGGGATCCTCTTATCGTGCGCCCCACCTCTCCTCTCCCTATCGTCCCTCACCCTACCCCGCCTGGCGTACAAAACATAAATCGACAGCCACTGCTTCTTTTCGGCACTTCGTACTCAAAAGTCATACACACAGCTCTTTCATTCTCTCACTTTGTATCAGCATCCAATTCATTACCATGGCTGAAGAAATGCAACAAGTCTTTACGGCCAACGCCCCATATCGTATGCCTTTTTACTCTTTCTTACTGCCTAAGCCTACTAATGCGCATTACAGCAGCTGGCCCCTATTCTCAAGCCATCAAGACAGCCAACAACATCTACTGCTCAGGTCAGATTCCGTGTGATACCAGTGGCACTATCCTCGACCTCTCAACTTCAAATATCGGTCAAATGACGGAAGTTTGCATTCAGAACCTCAGTGCTGTACTCGTTGCAGCTGGCTCGAGTCTCGAACGCGTCGTCAAAGTTAATGTTTTTATTACCACCATGGATCATTTCGCTGAGATGAATGCAACGTATGAGAAGTGGTTCAAGCATAAACCAGCGCGTAGCTGTGTGGCTGTTGCGCAGCTACCGAAAGGCGTGCCAGTCGAGATTGAATGTATTGCCTTAGCTTAAGGAGTAGACAACGCAGATATCATGGCCCAAGTTCACTGAAAACATGATGACGGGTGGCGTTCCTGCTAGGCAGGCTTTAATTATTACAATCAAAAAAAGTTATCCTTATTCTTCGTATGACACTTATTTCGCTTTTCTTATACTTGATATAAACCTCTCGACCTCTGAAAAGATTCAGCTTTCCCTTCCAAAGGCCTAAATTGCCAGAATAATGTTAAATTGTGCTCTTTCTCTTCACCCAAGTTTATCGGTCCACAAGCCAGCCACAGGGGCGACTGTGCCTCATATCGTCGATAATGATGCTCTGAAATACCATTTTGTCACAGTAAGATACAGCTCGAAGTAGAAATAGACGACATCGGAGTTTTATTTCGTCGTCCTTTGCTTTGTCCCAAAGTGTGGAGAAAATATACTGTACGATGCTAAGATTTAGTTGTTGAACCTCTGTCGGAGGCATCAAGGGCACTACGGCTGTGTATAAAGGTAAAACTGATGCCAAGGAATCTCCTACGTGAAATACGTCTCCCATTCTTTGAAATTCACAATGATCAAGAGTCAAGGCTACACAGCTGAAGGCATATTAATTGACAACAAGGGGGTTGAATTACATACCATTGGGGTTTGCTAGATCGTCTTCTCTTTCCAATCTCCTGAGCGAATGTCACTTGGGAGGTCGTCTAGCGGGGGGCACACAATTTTTTTTGATTTTGATATGTTGGGAAATGCATCGTCATCGAACGGGTTAATTAGGGCTTCGTAGTAAGTGAGGCCTAGCTATCGATAATGTATAGGTGACAAGCCCTGAGTCCTAGATTCTCAAGGAATAAGATAATAAGATCTGTTTGCTTACAGGCCTTCCCATCTTATATGATAGGCTATTTCAAACGTCAGCTCGTTTTTCCAGAGGCTGATTCATCAACCTAGTCTCTTCTCAATGCTTCAAGATGAATTAGGCTAACGAATAAATATTATTTTTGAGCGAGTTATGACCTGCGATACTAATGAATGTGCCACTATTTAATCTGTAAGAATACGAGCGGTATTATAAACATGGCCAATTTTGGATGGTGCGTTATAATATCATCCGAGCTGGTCTCTTAAGTAATGCCTGGAAAGCTTGGACTTTTATCATAGTTGAGACAAGATATGGCTTGTTCAGGCCGGGCAAGGGTCAAGCACGTTTCTCGCGGTACTCATACTTGGATCAGGAAAGTATGTTTGGACAGTCAGAGGTTGAAAAGCTTTTCTTTGGTAAGTGATCATAAGCGAAGGTTGGTCGATCTGTGGACACAGTCATATCTCACAAGGGTATTAGTATGTGAAATCAAGAGTATGAGTGGCTTTAAATCTAGTAGCAACGTTCTGATTGTAAACAAAGCACTGATTACGTGTCACAACAATATAGCTCAATACAAATTGAATGAAGTTAAGAAGTTCTAAGACGTCTCCGGGAGCACGAATTGAAGTGAGTCTTGTCTTGTTCATTTACGTGCTAGGTACATTGGTTCCCGTCGCACTCCTACTGGAGCTTAAGCACGAGTGGGGCCGGGCTGGATCAGGTTAACTACCATTAAGAACATCTACCTCGTCCCACCTAAATGACCGGACCACCTCAGACTTCACCCATGTGTTGAATCATGTCAAGCCCAACCGTCCAGAGAACCCTCTTTTGACGCGCCGAAGCGCAAATTCTCCTCAGCCTCGGCCACCACGCGCCCGAGCCCTCGACATCCTCATTAACTCTGAAATATAATTGCTGTCCAATATCTCATCGTTGCTCTAGCCTTGCACTTTCATATCGTACCGTTGGGTTGTTGTCGTCATTGGGGATTTTTGTAATCCCCTCGGTGTATCTTCCCTTTTCTTCCTCCTTTGTACACGTCCCGTTTCCATCATGACTATCCTCATTAAGGCGTGTGTAGGCAGGTGATCTGACAAGTGTGGAGGAGGGTCGCAGGTATAGGACCGATTGAGAAATGCTTCGTTGCAAATATATGGGGAGCTAGAGAAATGTCGGATATTTGAATACGACCCCCAGACAGACCTTGGTCCATCCGTGAATCGTATGTTGGTAGTGTTGAGTTTTTGTTCGACTTTCTTGCGGTTGTGAAATCTCTGTCGACTGATTTTTCGACCAAAATACCGAGTACAACTCCTTCAAGCCGAAAATCCATCAAATAAAATTCATCCCACCCTTGTTCGTGACTGAATCTCGGCTCTGGGAGAATATTTCACTCCTAGGTTCGTAGAGGACACCACTGACAGGTGTTCAGCCTTCGTCCTCCCGAATTGAAGTGAGTGATGGTGTGCTCGTAACAAGTAACAATCCTATAACGTCTCAAGGAGTCTAATATAGCGATAGTTCCACAGGGTACGAAATGAGATCGTAAATGGAATGGGGATCATACGACAATAACTTAGGCTGAGGTGTCACTGAGAGGAGTGAAGGAGACAAAAGAAGTGAGGCAGTGTAATGGTCTTCCCAAAGAAGAGATGAAGTTAGAAGGAGAAGCGTATATATTTTTCAGAAGACGTTGCGTGAGGTCTGAATATTCTAATACTAACTCTCTTATATACATAGCCCAATCCAGTTAACCATCACACTTTCCATAATATCATGAGTTTCATGATGTCATACTTTCGGTGATATCATACTCTCAGTGACTTAAGAATATCGCATGCTATTGATTAATTGACGTCATGAACACCCAAGTAAGATTATTCCGATCTAGATGATGTCATGACAGGGAGAATTCTAGAGTATTAATCGACGAAGATATGACGTACGAAGATAGTACATCTTCGCTCCTACCTTCAATACTTCATCATGATGGTTTAGTCTGTGAAATAACGTGGTGTCTCATAGCTGCTATTTGCAACGAACAATGTGTTAAGCTACAAATTACGATCATCATCTATGACTTCAAGTTTATGATTTATATCCATCTAGATGCATCAAACAAGCCGGCAACGACTATTTCTTTACCTTTGAGCGTTATCGGTGCGAACGCTCAGTATGCTCCGTTTGTCTTAGAAAGCAAAAGTCCATCATCTCCAACCAGTCTCGCGACCAGTATCATCTTCTCTCTAAGGACAACCCCCCTATCACCACTATTTTGAAGCTAACCACGATCAGATTAGATGGTAGAGTCGGAGCCCTACTCATCGCCCACCCCTGATCATAGAGGAGAAGCTATTTGATGAGTTTCCGCAGCATGCTCAGCACCCGATACAGCGATGGTGGATTGGATCAAATTGACCTCTCATGTTACTGTGCAATGACTTGGTGACGTAATGATTATTCGTGTGTTACCTTAAAAATAATGACTAATTACGTTGATGGATAATGAGGATCCCGCCCAGGAATGGCCTTGGGACTGAGGGGCAATTACTGCACTTGCGTGTTTCTTCAAGTACCTGCAAATGATGAAGATATATGTTACGCCATAATTACTCTTACTGCTACAACAAACTCATTACATAAATACTCGCCTGGGTATTCCTAGAGTTGCAAAGAAGTGAGATGTAGATAGATATGCGTACCTCACGTGGTCTCGTTGTTTGGGCCTCGCATGGCTGGTTCTGCAGGTTTTTTGAGACTTTTTCCCGCGCACGCAGTTTTTATTGCTACCTTATTATTTTTTTGGGTAGAAGGTTCCACGGAAAAGGTGGCCGAATTCCATGGGTAAATACTGAGCTGAATGGCTATTCATCAAGAGCAATATATCAATGATCTTTCAAGAAACATGAGAGGCAAGGAGCACTGTACAAGTTGTGGCCTGGGTCAAAGAGAAGCCCAATGTGTTAGCTCCAGCTTCCTCAAGTACAATTAACTATCTGACACGATCAAATTCAGACTACAGCAAAGCCTGCTCATAGCATGTCTGGATAACTCAGGGTTTTTGAGACGTTCCCCTGGGTGAGAATTTACGGATGAGGGCTAACTTGGGGTGAAGAAAAAGCCACCATGACTTCGCAGTAGTACTTGCAAATGAAATCCGAGGTATGAATGCTCTTCTTGTATATTGAGTCATCTTTTCTGTGTATTTTCTCCGATATTGTGTCATAGCTAGATAGCTGCATACGCAATTAAAATCTGATGCAAAAATAAAACAAAAAAAAAGTGCATGAGTCCATACGAACCATCGCAAGACAAAAATTATCGGGGAAAGGAGTAGGAGCCGTCGATCAAAATTTGAACACCATCGAGGCTGCACTCATAGCTAACGTTGGCAATGTCCCCGAGGTAGAGATGTTGGACGCGGAAGTTACGAAGTCGAATTCTCTCAGTGATTCAAAATGGGCCTCCGACGCGTAAAACCCCCAAATATGCGATCATCAGGACTGCCAAAGATCGCGTCGATAAACCCCTTCCAAATGCATGAATCCATTCAAAAACCAAGCAAGAATTATGCTGACGTGAAGAGGACTCGAGTCAAATGTTCAAAATATGGAGGCCATCGCGGCCGCGCTCCGAGCGAAGGAGAGCGACGTACCCGAGGTAGACATGGTGAATGCTGAAGTCGAGAACTTAAAAACTCTCACAGACTCAGAATGGGCCTATTCCAGCCCAGAACCCGCAGAAACCTTAGAAAAAAACCATAGCCCCACTGGAAAAGCATACCACGGTTTCAACGCAACCGCGACCTGAAGAAGTGAGGCCCACGAAAGGGGCTGGCATACCAGCGAACAAGGCATCAGGATCCGATAACTCGTCGCAGGTACCATCGCCTCTAGCAATAGAAGTGACTGATGGCGGAAATACACACCCCCTGGAATTGCGTGCAGCGATCGAAGCGGAGAAGCACCGGGCAATTCAAAAAGCCGCGAAATTCATAATCTGCTTGACTGCTATTAGTAGCGTCGAAACAGCCCTTTTACCGCTCTCTGCAGGTGAACATAAAGATTTTGTAGACTCTATCAAAGACTACTTACGCGCAGCAATTGCGAAATTCATGGCGGCCGAGCGCTGCCGCGCCAGGCCAGTGGCCGCCTCTCGAAATATTACAAGGGCTACTACATCTCTTCCGTCCAGAAGCACCTGGGCCACTGTCACCCGAGCAGGTCACCAAATGTCTGGCGCATACGTCGCTGCGAACATCACCTCAGGCGCGCTTGCTACAACGGCCAGAACACTAGAGAAGGCAGCAACATCGACACGGCAAGATCACCGACTCTTACTGCGTCTCAATGAAAAACACGAGTGGAGAAAACTCTCTCAAGCTGGCATTCGTGAAGCAGTCGCGAAACAGATACAATGCGCCCCTGCCAATTGACCAAGTGCAACACGTCTCCACAGGCTTTGCCATCTGTGCCAAAAACCCGGATGAAAAATCACGACTGCTAGAGGCCTTCAGCTCCTTCGCAACAATGGAGGCAAAACTAGAACTGCCAAGTGATCTAATTTCCCTCCGGATTGCTACGGTTCCAGTCGCATTCTACAGCTTAGAAGGGCGAATTGAATTTAGTACCGAAATAGTGGCTACGGAGATCCTCAGAGTTATTAACTTTACTCCTAATTAAATAAGGGTTCACTGGAAGACCAAGCTCAGGGCCCCTTACAGATCGTGGACGGCTCAGTTTCCCAAGGACGCTAGCCCAAAGCCTGGCTTTAGGCTCTTTGACGACTCGGGAGTAGCCACAATCCAACGAGCCGCCCTCCTATACACCAATTTAGGCAATTTCTCGGATTCCACGCCACCCGTGGATGTTCTCGCACACCAGCCTGTTGGAATTACGGATCCACAATGCACTCAGCCTTCGAGTGTAAAGCTACCCCTAAATGCCGAAACTGCGGAGGGCCTCATCAATCTGGTAGTCGAGACTGCCTAGCGCATCCTAACAGGTCTAGCCTAGCTACCAAAGAGCAACTTGTAAAGATTAGACAAGCTGGCCAAAGTAAATACCAGGCTATTACTAGGGCTAAAACTGCTGCCTCGGAAACAATCCGACAAAACCCACCAGACTATATGAAGGACACCTCAACAGACACAACAATGACTGAAGACTGGGGATTTGGGGCCTTGAACTCAGAAGAAGCTTTGTGAAGGGTACTATACGGGCCACTTCTCGCCTCCCTCCTACACTAAGTTTTATGTTATTTAATGTAGGCAGGGAAGGCCCAACACACAATATTGTGCTCTCTTGAGCTAACAAGCTAGGCGTCGATGTTGTGCTAATTTAAGGACCTCAATGGAACGAACGAACAATAAAAACCGCATCACACCCAGGCTACGTCTGTCATATACCGTACGGAGGTGTGGATATTAGACCGACGGCACTGACTTACACTTGAAACAACGAAAAGATGATATCGGCGAAGCAGCTTTTCCCTTATCATATGTCGACTGGAGACTACTGCTGGCTAATGGTTAATGGAATCGCATTTCTCAATATTTTCAAGGCCCCAAACGGCTCGACTGCCGTCAGACCGCTTATCAACTGGAAACAGTTTGTGGGGTCTATCGCCGCCGGGGACTTCAACTCAGTGCATGCTGTCTAACAACTAGTAGCAACTCGGCCGTATGGGCAGGGAGATGAGATAGAGAGGTGAGCGGAAAGCCACAAACTCTCCTGTCTCATTATTGGAGAGCCAACTCATAAGGCTGACAACAATCTGGACCTCGCCTGGACCAACATATCTAGAGCCCGTGCCTTGATCAATCGGGAGGAGTATATGGCCAGCGACTATCTTCCGATCCGCGGAACCGTACCTACTGCAACCGTCACCAGGAACCCGGCGCCAACAAAGGTCAGAGTTCCCAAGAAAAATCTGCCTATCTTTGCGCGGACCATTACAAAATGGATACATCCGCCTTTAGATTTAAAAAAAATTGGAGGTGAATGCGTACGCCCAGGAAACCTGCTTCCATCTCTCAAAAGCTATCAAAGCGTCTGGATCCCGGGTCAGAAAGGAAAGCGACAAATCTGCTCCATGGTGGACTTCTAAGTTCAAATCCGCATATGCCGACTACCGAGCCGCAAAATCACTTACATTGCGGGCTATTTGCGCTAAGCATTGTGAGGTTACGGATCGTGAAGGAGGAATGCTGAAACGATATATGGAAGTGAAGGATATCTGCCGAACAACGAAGCAGCTGAATAGACCTTTATGTTGAAATTATGGAGTACAGAGATAAGTCAGGTGATGATTAATGGCAGTTATTGATGAAGGGTTTGGTTGTTGAGTTTTCTATTATTTCTATGTTGGGATACAATTTATCGATCCTACTAGGCTCGATAATTAGTAGTCCCGACCGACTGGTGTTTGGCGAACGGAGATTGCGTATACCCTGTGTTAGCGTTGTTTACTGCTGTTGATAGGAGATCCCGCACGGGCTATCTATTGGGATTAAAAGGAGTCTAGTACCTGTGTTTAGAAGAGTAGTCGAACTGACATCCTTTTATCCTTCATTATTGCATAAGCTCCCCTCTACCAATAAGTCCACAAACTAAGTAGTGGGTTATACATTTCAATACTTTAGAGATATTCAGTAAATATAATGAACTGAAGATTTCTGAAGGAGAAGAACACTACATATATATACAGGAGTTAGTCCTACTGAGACGAATTTAGAAATAAGCTAAGATATGCGCCCATCTCCCAATATGGCGACGTGATCATGGTGTAGGTAAATCTTGACTACCAGTAGACCCCCAAGCTAGCTGAGTGTAAGACAGAATCATGCATATGCCATAATTTCCAACATATCTTGTGATGAGCGCTAAGAACAATTAATATTAAAGAAAACAGATGTGGCGCTGTATTCAATAATACGAATAACGGAAACCAAAACGAGGTAGTGCATGACTAGTGTAACAGTTGCAGGACTGTTAGAATTACGACACTAAGAAGCTACACGTAGTCATCATAGTCGCCAAGAAAGAACATCAGACAAGCCTAGTGGAAGCAATGACAATACCGTCGGAAACTTTCAAGCTAATGCGTTCGAAAAACTACAAACAGGTCAACCCCCCCCGCACCGCTTAATTACAATGAAAAATTCATCACGGATCCGTTGGAGCAAGCAACCATTCTCCGAGACGCCCTTCTTGTACGTCACCAACAGATGGACGACTTTCCGCCTTGCAACATACCCAGCGATAACCAGATACCTTGAGAAGATGAAATCTCAGACAACGAAGTGCGAACTTGCACTATCGGCTGTGAAAAGACAGCACCAGGGGCAGATGGAGTCACGGTTGAGCTCCTTGAGGCTTACTGGAAGACGATCGGACCATGTATTCTGCAGCTCTTTAGAGCCTATATACGGCTGGGCACTCATCCACCCTGCTTCAAGCTGGCGGAGGTGATACTACTAGAAAAGCCAAATAGGAACCGAACCACGATCAAAGGCTGGAGACCTATAGCCCTCCTCTCGTACATAGGCAAAGGATTAGAAAGACTTCTTGTCAAGTGAATGGCGCACCTCGCAATTACCGGTGATGTGGTCGGCCATCAACAATTCAGTGCGCTCCTAAAGTGATCTGCAACGAACCAGGTCTCCTGCATAGTACATAATCTCGAAGAAGCACGCTCTCATGGATGGGCCTCGATATTCGTGAGCTTAGATGTCCAAGGAGCGTTCGATGCAGTGCTCCACAACCGCCTGGTGAGGTGCATGCAATCTCAGGAACGGCCAGACTCGATCCTACGATGGATATCTTCATTCCTCACTAATCGACAGGTTCAAGTGCGTTTCTCCGGTGGAGTCACAACCCAGAGGGAGCTGGTCTGCGAAGTCCTCCAAACATCAGCAATATAGCCATTACTATTCCTTCTGTATATAGCGGAGCCGATGAAAAGCGTTATCCTGGGATCGAGGCTTAGTTACGCCGAAGAAATAGGTATCCTAGGTTTCGGACGCACAACTACTGAGCCTATCGCTGCTGTACAAGGTGAGACAGATCATCTTCTCGAATGGGCGAGGAATAATGTTGTCCACTTTGACACGGAAAATCCGAAGCTGTCCAATTCCCTGGACGACGCTGAGAAGAAGCATTTGGTGTCCAATTACACGGTACTTAAATCGAGCCTGCGGAGAATATTCGCTGGCTGGGCGTACATCTCGATCCGCGACTCAATTTCAAACACCATGCAACTACGTGGTTGTTATGTCCAGCTATGTGGTATGGTAGATCTAGTATCTGGCGCATAGGTAGTTATTATGGCAGTATGGTATTATGCCGCATGAAGGAAATCCAGTCTATATAACGGCACTACAAGTAGTGCTGTGCGCAATATGAGAGATGAGTTGATGATGTAGGATAAATGGCATGACTGCTCAGTTGGGAGCACACTTAGGTGCGCTGCATACTAGCTATGTGATTGGTTTACAATCGAACAAGCTAGGGGATAAGAGACGAGCCTCTCCCAATATGTAACATAATAATTGTCATAGCAACTTCACCTCTGCATACAAATGAAGATACCTTTTTACAAATTACCTTCGCTGTTCCAGCCCAAGTGTACATTCCAAAATCACATACCAATCATAATAGTGGTGCGGTAAAGAGATATAAGTTGCCCAGTAGCTGCGGCGCTTCAATTCTGCCTTTCGGGGAGCAGCTTCCGAGCCGTTGGCTAGGGCAGTAGACATCTGCATTATCTCGCTCGTAACTTTTGGATCTGATGTCTGGTGTATTGGAAATCTAGATTTTGTATGTATGAAGGTCTAGATTTCTAGTTTGATCATCAAGATCAATTTACTTGTTTCTATTGTATATGATTAAGCTTAGCTAGGGGACACGAGATTCAGTAGTATCTGTAATGCAGTGGCTAGGAAATACTACCCTGCGGTAATTGAGTGGCTGGTTGAAGCTGGATCACTGGGAGTTCGGGATCACTAAAACCTCAGGGATCTGTATTTAAGGATTGGCTTATTTGTATATGTTAAACTAAGTTAACGGACTACTATATTTTATTAATTCATATTGAGAAGAGAATTCGATATCCTATACAACTAACAATATATTCTTGTCCGAAATTGTACACTTGTTCTTCGAGATATTTCCTCCTAGAAATCCTCGACAATTTCTAACATGGTGGCCAGGATCCAAGCGCCCAACTATACGAGGGATGGTCATGTCATCTACCTCCAACTTCTGCAGCACGATTGATAGAGCTAACTTGATGGGATTCAGGGTTGCACTTCCAGTGTTGAGAACAACGCCAAATTTAGTCCTTCACAGAGAAGGAGGAATTCCGCCTGCAAAGGTCAATCTGGAGGGAAAACTGACTTCGATCGTCGGCAAGGTTTAAGACCCTTGAGGATCCGCGCTTCCGTGTGCCCGAATGTCAGCACTCGAAAATACAAAAAGATCGCCAAAACCTCTGCTAGACCAGTAATCCAGATGTCACGATTACAACGTGCCTACCGAGAGTTTTGGGAAGCAGAAGCCCCTAAGGCTCTAATGCCGGTGATTCAACCTACGAAGCCAGGCCCAAAACCGATGGAGCACGAATACTGCGTTATAGGGATTGACAACGTGCCAGGAACGGACATTTGCGCGTATTTGAATGTTTCATCAGGACACAGACGCTCTGCTTGAGGCCTCGTTCCAAAGAGGAATGGAAAACTCATCGGGAAAGGAAGTGGCATCATATACATGGGAGAGGTGCTAGATGCAAAAATATTAGGGGCAATGAAGGCTTTGGAGGCAGCACTGAAACTAACGGAGAACGAACAGTCCAGGAAAGAGAGAGAGTTGCGGCAAACGTACGTGCTTTTATACAGCCAACAGGCAGTCAGTGGAGTAGTGATGGGACCATACCCAACCAGTCTAGAAGATATACGCAAGTTCCGTGCGTTATCCAACAATGCAGAAATATCGGTGAAGTGGGTGCCAGGGCACGGAGGGATCCAAGGAAATGAAGAAGCAGACACCATTGCCCGTGCAGCACTTCGAGAATTGAATAGCTCGGATACCCAACTAGAATCTAGTACTCCGGTATATCTTCGTGGAGCCATGAATCATTGACGACAAAGATTGCTCGACAACTGGTGGGAAGAGGCCTGTCCGCCTAAACACCGACAACTTAACTTTAATGTTCGGAGACGCAAACCACCCGAGCTGGCACTTTCTAAGCACCTCCTCCGCGAACTAATCGCAGCCCGAACAGGATACGGCAATCTTGCGGCATACCATCTCGGTTTTAACAACCCATACTCTCCTATGAAGTGCACTTACGGTAAGGAAACTACTCCAGCCCATTTTGTCCACTGTAGCCACCACACGCAACACACGTGTAGGCTCTGAAAGTCAATGTCCCACGATGACTTTGTCTAAAAGCTTCAAAATATTTGCAGAGAAATCCGGCTGTTTTGGTAGCCAATATGCCTAATCATCCACTGCTCTCAGCGGGGATCGGACAAACTAGTCATTGCCACAGTGTATGACACGAAAGGGAATGGGGCGAGAAGTGTCGTTTCTCGGAGGAAAATTTTATTTGTTTGAATTTATTGGGAAATGATGGAGTTTCAATCTCGGAGTCGGAGTAGGTGGTGTCTTCTGAGTTTTAATTTACCTTCTACTTTTTCTGTAGCAGGTCTCATGGTTGGAATGAGCTAGGCCTGTAAACAGTGATCCTCGTCGGCGCCACCAGTCTTGTACCAATAGAGGACCTGGAGCTTCACTTAGGACTTTAACAAAATAAAATAAAAAAACAAACAAACAATATCAGAGATAAAGTATAGAATAGATGACTCATTATAATATGAGAGCACTCGTGCCTTAAATTTTGTTTGCAAGTACCACTGCGAAGTTATGCCGGCTTTTTCTACACCCCAAGTCAACCCTTATCCGTGAATACCCACCTAGGGAGACGTTTCAAAGACCCTGAATTATCTAGACATACCTCCATTGACTCTTCTCCGAGCGGAATGTGATCTAAAGCGTCTCCTTCCCAGATGGAGTAGGTGTCCAGGCTACTCAAACCATACCAGAGGACACTACCAAGAGTCGGACCACAACACCTTCGATCGCTGGCTTGTATTTATAGTGTTAGCTGCACTCTTGCAATCGAGAGTTTGAGGCCTACGATGCTCTTGAATTTGTAAAACTCCTTGTCAAAAAACTAAATCTCACACTCGTCAAGATTCTATCCATCCTCTACATCATCTTGCGAACTTATCCCAACTTCTTTTACGTTTATCCTAAAGAACTACCTCCCAGGTTTGTGCGCCACGATTTGTTTCCTCCATCAGACATAAATATCAGCGTAAACGTATATTTGGTGGCCAGCTGAGGCCAGAGAAATTCGAGGAGAGATATGGCCATTGAGAAGAAGATGTACTGAGTCGTACTTATAAACTTAATAGGGCTTTGGTGAGGATCAATATCTTTAAGAATGTAAGATTGAAATGCTGGACTAACTTTCATCACTACCTCGTCGACCAACTTTTTGGATGTTACGAAGTTTAATTATACTTAACTTTGAGTGAATATCTCATTCGCAGGTTCATAAAGGACACTACCGACTGTTTACTAGACTTTGTCCTCGAGGTCCGAGTTTACTTCGAAGACTTCATAGTTTACAGGGTTAGATATCACCCGAGGCTGTGCTTTTCGTAAGAATCCCTAGACCATGCTCTTTTGGCGTGCTAACAAATCGTGAGAAAATATTTTGCGATTTGGGACACATTTAATTCTATTAAAGCACCAATTTTGACCCCAAGTTGACTGAGACATATCTCGCTCTGATCTCGCTAAGAACTGTGTGAAAAAGTTGTCTTGTTTCTGCCAGGAGTACGTGACTGAAGAAGCTACATATAGGCTATTTATGAAGAGTATTTGCGGTCCAAACAATCATCTTGTGTTTATGTTGTGATCCTTTTTTTATTTCAGACACTCCTACTTGCGATTATAGCTGCAATTCTATTACGAGGTATACTCGCAGGTAAAACACACGTGCTCTTTTTCTGTCAGTATTTTTCAGGGGTAGGTCTCATAGTCTTTATTTATCCAGGCGCGGCATCACTTTTCTGTATCCCAGAATCGCGGGGTGTATGAGTGAGCATCACTAGATCAGACAGTAATTTGCTGTCTCGAATGAGATAGAGCCTATGTTCCATGTTGTCTAATTTGAGACAAGCCTAGATAATTAATCACTCCAACATTTGTCTTCTATAGTCACCTTGTGTGCTTCAAAGATTGTAAAGATTCTGTTGGCCTAGTCAAGATGGTGGTTTGTGCCTAGATAACGAGGCAATCGGACGCTAACAGCTGCAGGTGCAAGTTCTACAGAGAAAAAGTGAAGAGTCAGGGTCAGCAAGTTCGCCGTTTAAACTAGATTTTACAACCATATAGAAATTGGCAGGCGTAAGAGGTTCGTTAACGTTTGGTACGTTTACAGTGAACTCTTAACCACGAAGACGAAGATCGTCAGTAGATCTCTGGATGCTATTTCGGTAGCGGAGGAGTGAGGCCCACATGTTTTTACATGGAAGTGTATGATAAAGGGTTCATGCTGTCAACGTTTCAGCTTGTGTATCCGCTTGAATGAGGAGTGAGCAAGCATCTCCACAACCTCATTTAAATTATTGATTTCAACCCTAACTCACATACACATGTCAGTTGCCGAAGATGTGTCGGAGGGTTCAAACTCTTACGAATATGGTCCAGGGATAGACTAATAGTTTCTCATTGTTTTATTCTACAGGCAACACTGAATTACTCGTTTTAGAGAACCCCACCACGCCATTATCTAGCTCCTACAGTTATCTCGTCGGGGCATTCAATCACTTCTGTAACGATTCCTATTGGGCAACTCCTCTTCATATCAGCGTCGGATTCCCAGGTTCCAAGCACGGCAAACTTTGATGGCACACTAGGATATTCAAATAGTCTTACAGACAGCTAAACTCTGATGCCAGCATGAAACCTCAGAGTCAGTTCATTTTAGACATTTGCTCACCGCGCCTTTCCGCTACTCAGATCCATCAAGACAGAGGGCTAAGACCAAAAACATCAAAGCACTGCTTTGCGAGAATGACTTACTGACTGGCTACACCTAACACAGCCAGTCAGCCAATCATCAAACCATCATGTCACTTAAGGGAAATGCGAGAATTTTACAGAGATGAGCCAATTAACTACGCCCTTGAGCTTCGATACTGTAATTTAGTGCCAAACAAAATTCCTTGATGTAACCTCGCAGTGCTTGATAGGGTACACGAGCTCCCCAAGGGATCTGGAAAGCGACCAGGAATATTCTCAAACCAGCCAGGTCTCTTATCAACTCGTGTTCTCAGGGTTTCTTGTTGCACAAGCACCACCCTTCTTCCAACCTTACTTTGTCTGCACAAGGCCCTCAACGATGAAATAAATTCAATAAGAAGCGTTCAAAGCTTCTATCGCTTTTCTGCAGCCCCTGTTGCTACTCCAATCACACTCTTTGTCGACGGTCTTCATCGAAAAACTGGGCACGTAAATTTCGTGTCCACGAGGGATTCTCCTCTTTCGCTCACCCTAAAATTTTTCATTTGCTAGCTAATATCGTCGCCGGTCGACCTGAAAATAGTTTGTCGCCATGGGTGCATCTAATTACATCCAAAGGCAGTTGCAAACACCTAAACTAGTTTTTATCATACTATTCCATGGAATTCATGTCGCCCTCTTCATATATGGCTGGTAAGTAATTCGGACAGCATATTAACCATGGATCTTCTTTAATGCGCAACTAGGAGAAAGCAAATGAATGAGGTTAGGTTAGCGGGTCTCAACAAACTCTTGTACTCCGTCTGGATATCACGAGGCGCTGGAATGGTCTTATCAGTCGATGGTTCAATGATTCTCCTTCCAATGTGTAGGAATATCTTGAGATTTATTCGTCCAAAGCTCAGATTTTTACCGCTTGACGAATCTCAATGGTTTCATCGACAGGTAGCCTACTCAATCTTGTTTTGGACAACATTTCACGTCACCGCTCACTACGTCAAGTAAGCTACAGTTGATTTAATACTAAGAACTTAACTCACTAAGCCCTACAGTTTTTTTAATGTGGAAAAGACACAAATTCGAAAAGTTACCGCCCTTCAAATTCATTATACTCAAGTGGGTGGAATAACAGGGCACGTGATGATGCTTTGTATGCTTCTAATGTATACCACCGCACACGCCAAGATTCGCCAGCAATCATTTGAAACTTTTTGGTATACCCATCATCTCTTTATTCCATTCATGCTCGGTCTTTACACTCATGCGACGGGGTGTTTTGTGCGAGATACAGCAACACCATTTTCACCATTCGACCATGAAGGATTCTGGGGCCATTGTCTCGGATATGAAGGCTGGCGATGGGAGCTATGGGGAGGTGGGTTTTATTTGATTGAGCGATTATATCGGGAAATTCGTGCTCGAAGGGATACAAGTATAGTTCGAATCGTTCGTCATCCTTATGGTTAGTCATCCTGCTAGGTCGCCAACAACTCTACTAAACCTATTATAGATGCCTTGGAGATTCAGTTTAGCAAGCCATCAATGAAATACAGGGCAGGACAATGGCTCTTCCTAAACGCACCATCTGTATCTCGGTACCAATGGCACCCTTTCACCATTACATCATGTCCTTCGGACCCTTACATATCAGTCCATGTTCGACAAGTCGGAGACTTTACCCGCAGTCTTGCAGATGCTTTCGGTGCTGGTCCTGCTCAAATAAAACTATACGAAAATCTTGAATCTGATGGTATGTGCGAAGTTGCATTAGAAAACGGAAAGGTTATGCCGGAACTACGCATTGATGGGCCTTATGGTGCGCCGGCTGAAGACGTTTTCGAGAACGAGGTAGCTGTTTTAATTGGGACTGGTATAGGTGTGACCCCTTGGGCCTCAATTCTAAAAAATATCTGGCACATGCGCAAGTCACCCAATCCCCCTCCACGCCTACGACGTGTGGAATTCGTCTGGATTTGTAAAGATACAAATTCTTTCGCCTGGTTTCAAACTTTACTAGCCTCGCTTGAACAGCAATCTAATGCCGAAGCGTCGTTACCAGGCAAAGACCATGGCTATGGCTCATTTTTGAGGATCCACACATACCTTACCCAAAAAATGGATCATGACATGAGGCACAACATTATCCTCAATACAGTTGGCATGACTGTGGATCCATTAACCGACTTGCAGTCAAGGATGAATTTTGGTCGCCCTGATTTCTTGAAACTATTTGAAGGTATCAGAAGAGGACTTACTGAAGGAACCTACTTGACTGGATTGAGGCATAAATCCAAAACAAATATTGGTGTATACTACTGTGGTGAGTAATTTTCATGATATGGAATTCACAATCTAACCTTATTCAGGTAGCAATATTTTGGCGAAACAGATTAAAGGAGCTTGCAAGAAATCGACGACAGCAAATGTAAATTTCTCCTTTTGGAAGGAACATTTTTAGGAGTACTTTCTATGCACACATGACGAGGGTTGTTTTTTGTTTATTCCACAACTTTGGATGGCTGATTTAGGACTCAATTGATTTGAGGGTTTTTATAAATTATACTCTCTTGTGGACACGAGAGGCGATTGTAAGGTAGAACCTCAGGAACCTAGATTCAAGTTTCTAAAAGTTTTGCTAGGAGGGGAATGCGGGAGTTATTTCACGTGTAGGTTGCATTTTGCTATTAGAATTTTGGAATGATGTAAGAAACTCACTGTATGTTTTGGAAAACATATCACGAACGTCTAAAGATGAGCTATTATTGTGATGGCAATTCATTGAATCATCACGGATTACAAAGTTCAAAAAAAGTCAACCGTAGTCGTCTTCACCGTTTTTAGGGCCACAAAGCTTTTTGTTGCTTCCGATAACGTATGTAATCCATGTTATTCTTTGCTGAAGAACGCATACATGGCTTTTCTTTGCTAGTACAACATACCATAGAATAGCTTTGATTTGATTACATTTAACGTTGTTCCAATGCACATCATATAGCTATTGAAATGTACCGGCAGGCCCAGTCCCCAACGAACTTCCGACGCCGATATAAGGTTTTTGTTTTGTTTAGCAATGTGCTAGGTACCTTTCACCCATCACACTCCTACTGGATCTTAAGCACGAGTGGAGCCGGGCCGGATCAGGTTAACTACCGTGAAGCACAAATAAATTTCGTTTCACCTGAATGACCGGACCACCTCAGACTTCACCCATGTGTCGAATCATGTCAAGCCCAACCGTCCAGAGAACTCTCTTTTGACGCGCCGAAGCGCAAATTTCTCCTCAGCCTCGGCCACCACGCGCCCGAGCCCTTGATACCTTCGCGACCTGTACCTTTTTTCTTCCATTCAGTCCCAGCTTTGGCTCATCTCAGCCAGGGGTTGTTTTCTTCATTGGAGGCCTCACCCAGTCGCCCACCAAGGCCTCCTCAGTTTGTGTTCCCTTTTTCCCCCATACAGCATTTCTTCATCCTTTACTCAACCTCTCCATCCCAGAAACTCTGTAGAATGTCCACCCCTGCCCCGTCGCTACCGTACCCCTAACTGTGGAGGTCAAGAACGCGACTGAGAGATTAAGACCGAGGCACCGGTGCCTCAGCCTTTGTCGAACGCTCTAGTTGTTATGCCGGCGAAATGTCGTGCGTATTTCGTAGGTGGAAATTCGTCGTAGGTCGAGTTGTTGGTGCCCTTGGCCGAGATGAGGACGCATTTAAGGCCGGCATTTCGACCGTACCTTCACAGCGACTGGCAGTTGCGTAGTGTGGAACATCCTCTTACTTCCTTGTGGCGGTATGACTTTTGGAGGTATGGGATAGCTTCGGTAGGTGGTGGGATGATTGTGGAGAGGGCCGCGAGATGAATTTGGTTGGGAATGGTTTTCTGGAGAAAAAAAATAAGATCTTGAAGCTGTCGGTTGTTGTGATACGAACATCAGACAGGTTGTAGCCTGTCTGCCGTTTGTCTCTGGGGTGTAGATGATTGATTTCGTTGCGTTGTGCAGTCGTGAAATCTCTGCAAGTCGGATTTTCGACCAAAAGTGAGCCAACACCATTCCTCCCGATCACCAACTCACGAAAAGTCTCAAATCCACCCTTTGTCGTGACTGAATCTCGGCTCTGGGGGAGTATTTCACCCCCAGGTTCGTATAGGACACTACTTGCAGGTGATCAACCTTTGTCCTCCGCTCGGGTACTGTTCTGCTGTGCTTAGGGCCGGCAAAGACGAATTCTTCACCTTCCAGTGGTGCCGGTGTTATCGCTCAGTATGCTCTGCATGTCTGGGATATCCAAGAAGAACCACATCCGAATCAAAGTCGAAAGCAGCCTCAAGCATATCTCCATTTGACGACTTTTCGATAATGCCTACCCTACCGTTCTCATCTGAGTCCTCAATATCTATCTAACCACGCATCATCTCGCCTCAACGACCAATGAAGAAGTTGCTCCAATTTCAAACAGGAGCTTGCTCCATTAATTACCGGCCATCGCTCACTACCAATTTACGACGCTACGTATACCCGCAAGGAGGAAATCAAGTCATAATATACGAAGCTCGGATCATGGTTTATGGGGGACCGATTCTCTAATGGGGCTCTACATCTTGAGGAAGGATAGGCGGCTGAGATGTGGAGCGAGGAGGAGAATAGGTCTCTGAAGACCATGCTTGGACTAATATTTTCGAGGGGGTTTTCAACTTTGGAACGTTTGTGGGCGACAAGGCCTAAATTTCGACTAGTTAGCCAGGAGGGCTTCTTTTGTCGATGAGTCAACGGCACTCCCCAGCGCCCTGGACGGTACAAAAGAAGTTAGGCCAAGCTACTATACAGCAATTACGCTCTGTCAAAACCTTTCTGACATTTCAGCACGACCTTCGGGAAGGAGGCTAGAAAGGCAGAAGGTGGATTTTCCGAGGTACCCACAAGTCTGCACCGCCCAGTTGGCTGGCCTCTTTGAACGCTTCAGAAGGGTCACTTTGTCTTTGGATCTAGTCCTAATATCGGTGTGAGGAGAGCTCCGCACCCAGTAGTTTTTGCGATTTTTCCCAGCTTCCATACACCCGCAAATGGCCATCTTTACGTTGGCTGGAGAGGGGAGATAACGAAGGGCGAAGGGCTTCTCTAAGTCTATGATCGAATGAGGGCTTATGAGGGGTAGTACTGTTTGAGGGGAGCTGTATGGGACGCATACGAGGGGATATGCTACTAGCATAGGTATCCTTGGCCTGTAGGCAGAGAGGACCTGCATGTCCTACATAGTCATAGACTCATACAAGGTAATAAAATAAACTAATAAAAATGGCGTGCTTCGGGATTTGTAAGGAGCTAGCGTAGTAAATTAGCCGAACCATGTATGTAGAGATTTGATTATCCCACTTCCGACGAGATGGAGATAAAGTTTACACATATTAGTTGATTGCTCTCAACTCGCATTGCTAGTCACATATATCTTTCCATTAAGAGATCTTCTACATGCTCACATTCATAAAAGGTACCTTGGCAGCAGGTTCCATGGAAAAATTGTGTTAATTCCGGGAGTAAATACCTAGCTGAATGGCTATCCGTCACTGGCAACACACCATTGCAATTTGAAGTAACTAATGAGGAACAAGAACTATAAATGGTGTGGTCAAAGTTATAGCTTAGTCTTATGCGCCAGATAGCCGATTACTCAGACAATGAAACAAATAACGGTACAACACAATGAAAACCAATTGCAGTGCCGAATGGCTCTGCAACAATGGAGAATATCCAGACATGAACTATCACTAAGATGGTGGGCTATGCCGGCAGAAAATGGATAGGAGAAATTCTTTCAAGTTCATAACCACAAAGAGACGTTACGGAGTACAATTTCAATACCGAGAGGGTTAATCCTTGAGATACTTGATTCTTCTAGCAATCTGATATAAAAGTGGGCAAGGCGCAGGGTAGTTTTCGTCGAGGCAATTTTCTATACCTCTTCTTTTATGTACTTACTCGGCCTAGAAAGCCGGACGTATAGGTAATAATTAGTTTTCTGGGATCACACGCTCATATCATACCTCTTGGGTGCATGGCTTTTACCTGATACGTGATTAATACATTCTTATGTAAAATTAAAGCTTAAGTACCTTGAGCTCTCATAATGAACAAAAAGTACATAATCAGTTGCCCAATTTTCCAGAGTAGGGATTTCAACTTTAACAGTAAAGACCGACCAAGCGCTATTGAAGATGTGGTCGTCTCTGTGAACTTGTCACATGTCGTTTTCGGTGTTTACTAGAGGTGAATAACGACAGTGTAACCCGATTGTTCTCTGATAAATCGCCTTTTTCTATACTTACCGGCCCGAAAACAAGCAGGGTTGTATAGACTAGATCTTTAACACCCTTCTTACCACTGATGCGCATGAAGTGCACAATGTAGCCAGTGACGAGGGAGAAAATAAGCTTTTTAGAGCCTAAGAATCCCTGATGCTGTGTAATGAGTCCTAGTGATTGTTCTTTTGCAGCTGTCTGAGTTACATGTGAGTTTTAGGCCGCCTTAAATGTGTGGTGATACATTTCGAGCTCAGGATTCTCGTTTTATGACGGAATTGATTTAAATAAAAAATACTACGCTTGAAAATTCTACACTCGATATACAAGGCAGAAAAGGTTGGTTTTCATATATACCTGCTATCTGTAAGGGAACAAGATAATTGATGAGAAGCCCACGAATGCTATTGACATTTGTTCATAAGCTGGGCTGGGGCTGAGCAATTCTTGTCACACAAGCTCATGAAGTCTGCCGAGATGTGAGCAGTTGTATTTAATTGATGGATATCTGATACCATAATTTAATTTCCAGCTTCGATAAGCATAACAGATAGGTTGGAATCAGGTTTGGTGTTAATAGTGTAAGTTCAATCGCCCTCTTAAGCATAAGCCTAGGCATGCGTGTAGTAAGGCATTTTCCAATAAGTTCAGTCTTAACATATGATTGAGCTGATATGTGGAGATTTTTGGTGTGAAATAATAAGTTCTTGATGATAGAAGTCATAAATGGACTTACTTGGCGAAATAGGTAGCGGTAAGCCCTCAGAAAGCTTTACTATGGTGGGCAGATCGCAGATTTGGTGAGGAAAGTGCGTAGGTGATTTCTGGCGAGGGACTTATTGAACTTGGTACCCAGTACATGTTCCCCCTGCCAACTTAAACCTGTGATAAATAAGTGTCATTGACCTGCAGCATCCCCCACCGGATCTCCTCCACCCTGAGCGAACTTACCTTGACATCACAAATCAAGGATTTTTCTATTGCTCAAAAGAATTCACGAATATGTCAGGGGAGACAGCACCCAATGAGGGCGAAACCCAGCTCACCTTCAAAGTCAAAACTTCAGGCGAGAAGAGCCATACCATAACTGTGGCAGACTCTACAACCATTCTGGATCTTAAGACGAAACTTTCGGGCACGGATTATGAGAGTATTTCTGCTGATAGAATGCGCCTGATCTACTCCGGTAGGGTAATGAAGGACACTGAGCCACTGAGTACATATAAGATTAAGAATGGAAATACAATACACATGGTAAAAAGTGCAGCTAGCAACGTTTCTTCCAGGCCGGCAAACTCTGGATCTAGCGCAACTGGTCCGGAATCTACCGGTGTACCGGCTAATATGGCAGCTGGAACTGCCAACAACCCACTTGCTGGGCTGACTGGTGCCAGATACGCAGGCCATGTTCAGCTTCCGAATGCCGATATATTTGGGGCGGACGGAGGTGTAAGTGTTCCATGATTCTTCCATCTACTATCCAGGATACTAATATCTGGCTAGATGGGCGTACCTCCCAGTGAAGATCAAGTCGCAGGTTTACTCGAAGATCCAAACTTCTTTCAGACCATGAATGAGTTATTGAACAACCCATCAATGGTAGACATGTTACTTGGCTCTATCCCAGGCCTACGGGACAATCCGGAAGCGCGAGCCATGTTCCAGTCCCCTGAATTTCGAAGGATGATTACCAACCCGGAGACAATCCGACAAGCAGCAGCTATGAGAAGGCTGGTAGGAGGAAATGCAGCAGCAGCTAATGCCTTTCCGGCTCCTGGTATCACTGATAACATGCCCTCCAACATGCCTCCTAGAAATATAACCCCAGGTGCTAATCCTGTCCCTCAAACAAATCCCTTCGCAGCGCTTTTGGGAGGTCAGACATTACCACGTCAAGGTTCACCACAAGTACCGAACGTTCCCACGTCTACGGAACAAGGCTTATCGCCAGCGGGTGACTCAAATCCTCAGAATCCCTTTGCATCACTTTTTGGTAACAATCAAAGCTCAGTCCCAATGCTCCCGATGACTCCAGAGATGGTGCAACATGCCATAGCAATGCTGCAGGCCGGTGGAATGAACAGCATGTTCGCGGGTAATACGCCGGGGGTGAATCCATTGGCCTCACTTGCCGCAGGACAAGAAGCCTCAATCTCTGATAATATGTCACCAGCTGACACAAGGCCCCCCGAAGAAATTTATGCTAACCAATTGCGGCAACTGAATGATATGGGCTTCTTTGATTTCGACCGAAACGTCGCTGCATTACGACGAAGTGGTGGAAACGTTCAGGGTGCGATTGAACAACTGCTGGGTTAAGCATCGAACGAGAAAATTCGTACGATTGAGATGAACCTTGCTTAGACCGTACACCGAGTCTACGATCGATGAAGAGCTGACGAAGTCTATCCCCCTACAACTAATGGGAAAATGAAGCACCAGGATAATGTATGGTAGGACGTGCATTCTATATCATTGAATGGCGATACGTCAGCTGCCCATAAATCTTTGAAGAGGTACAAAGGTGTTGTTCTGGAGCCACAAGGCTAAATGTCAAGGATTTCTACAATTACCATGAGCTGTTACCTTGACCATCAAATTTCTAGAGGAAGTTGTTCGTAGCTTGGCTTGCCCGGATGATACATATGATTTATGAAGATTCTTATCCCATGTAGGAATATAGCTCTGCCCCTATTTGTACTAGGCTCCTCGTTTTTGCGTAGTAATCATTTGTAACGTTCGTCATCAGACATTTCGGACAAATGTTTTTCCGCTGGCGCCCAATACGCACGAGCCTGATACCCGACTTGAAATATTCGCTTCACCATAACATCTAGGACCCAACAATCCTGACCGACGGGAGATTAATTCTTCCTATTAATACATCGGCCGCCATGTCTATCTATCGCGATTTTTCAGTCCCTTCACTCAAAAGTCTAGCGATTCCTGCTGTATCAGTTTTAATTATTTTCCTTGCTTACACGCCGCAATATTTATTCTTCTACATTGAGCCTGGTCCGCTAAATCTTAGCGAGGCAATCCTGTTCAATCTTCTGGTGCTGGGTGTTTGGTGGTGCTATGGGCGAGCCTGTACAGTGTCTGCCGCGCCTCCAGGCTGGGTACGACGTGCGCTTGCCCAGACCGACGCCCCGGACTCCTTGCTGACCCGGCGCTGGTGCAAGCAGTGCCAGAACATCAAGCCGCCGCGAGCGCATCATTGTCGGAGCTGTGGCACGTGAGTACCCCGAGGTAACTCGTACGACATCCGAAAAAGATAGCTGACGCCATCGCCGGTCCGCGGCGCCGCCAGCTGTATTCCCAAAATGGACCACCACTGTCCCTGGACCGGCAACTGTGTCTCACACACGACGCAACCGCACTTTGTGCGCTTCCTCGCCTACGCTGTTGGCGCCCTCGTGCACCTCGCCTCCCTCCTTAGTGTACGCGTTGCACTATTATGGCGCCAGCGTCGCGAACCCGCATACCTCGGCCCAACTCCGAACCGGCTCGCGCTGCTCTGGCTACTACTTCTCATATCCGGCCTCACGCTTAGCCTGCTCGCACTTTTGCTGGCACGAGTCTTATATGGCCTCCTAACCAACACGACTATGATCGAGAGTGGCGAGATCGATCGCCACGCAGTCCTTCTGGCTCGTGCCCGTCGCAGCCACGGCTATGTCTACGCGCCCGGTGGTCATCGTCTCCGCATCGAGCCCCTTGAATTTCCCTACGACATCGGCTTCTGGCCTAACCTATGTCAGGCTATGGGCACGGCTAATGTGCTGCTGTGGTGGACTCCCTGGGCTAGCACGCCATCCGCCGATACTGCTGTTCACTGGCCAATCAATGGCTTTAATAATCCCGGCTCGGACTGGCCGCCCCCCGATCCCGATAAGTTTTCGGCGTATAGCCCTGTTACTTTCGGCCACGATTCTATACGTGATCAAAGTCCCTCTGCGTTCAAGCTACGTCAGGAAGCTGATCTCCGTCGCCGTCAGCTCCGAGTGCCTGTTCATACAAACTTATACAGCGCTGATACCAATGACACTTCTGATACTGACTTGTCTAGTGATGGGACATAATCTTGAGATTAACGGTCATACGATTCCAAGATAACGACAAAACCTAGTTGATAATTCATAATATAACATTGTCCAGCAGCTATTCCCCGTGTTGGGTATGATGAGAAGGTCCGGTTTCATGAGATTTTTAAATTCTATTTACTTTCATTCTACTTCATTAACACCACACAAATCTCCCCCAAGATAAAATATCATGCGCGGAATATGAGAACATTTCTAATTTTATTTTTTTCAGGCTTTCTACTTCTTGTTTACCTTCAGATCAATTTCAACAATTTTCTCCTCTTCATTTATACACTCATTACACATCTCTCGGTACAGGACTTAGTGCTCTTGTTTTCATCTACTTCTACCTACAATTATCTCAATTGTAAAGGATACAACCAAAAATATGTCAGAGATCTATCCCTATTCTACAATAGCCTCGCACTTATTTCTGAAATTGCCTCAGCTCTATTTCTGGAAATATAGCTTTTTTTACATAATCTATAATATAAAATCCCAACTCTTCTATCAGTATCACATTAAATTGCCGGAACCAAGCTTAGCCCTTAATAAAGTGTGCAAAAAGCAAAATAGTGTGCCTGCCCGAATAGAAACAGCAATTCTTCACCAAAATACCTAAACTATATCACACTAGCAGACATGTATAATATCTTGTCAATTACCAGTGACCTTGAAATTTTAAACCGAATCAGCCATCAACGATTAATTGATCAAAGAGCTTGCGGGCACGAACTATTTTCGGCGGACAACCCAAACACCAATTAAAATTGCGGCTGCTATGATAACCCACGAAGGTAGGCAGGCCCACAGTGCCCATCGTTTGTATTTCTGGCTGCATCGCAATGACTTTCCATGAGTTAAAAATGATATCAAACGGTCAAAACCTCCTGATGTGTAAATTGGAAGTAAAACTGGCGGGAGTATGAAACAAGCGAGAAACAAGATAAAAGAGTAGGGCTCTGCATCAGAGTTCAAACCGTTACAGTTTAGGTAATTCTCATCAGCATGGCAACTCAGTCTAGAAGAATAACCTGTAGGAGCAAACGATGTGGGTCGTGAACGGCCTCCATGACAGACAGCAGAATTTTGTTCTCTGGCAATAATATATCTTCTATCATCAGCAGATTGATTTCTATTATTCCTAATGCTTTCTCCTCTCTGGAGCTTCTCAAATTCGGATGGAGAGTACATTAACCTCCATTTTTGCAAGAAAGATGTCCGTAATAAGGGATTATGGTTTGATTGGTTCTTTATGCGAGCCTTTTCTGGAGGCCTTATGTCTTCTTCGACAGGAAGAGACCTACGCGTATAAAAATTACTATCCGCCTGGTGAGCTGAATACCGATTTTTCCCAGACCGGGTAAAATGGTCATGCGAGACATGAGAAGTTTTTATTATCCCAGCTCTTTCTGGTTCATAGATTTGATTACAAGATTTTTCCTTACTTTCAATTTTGGTAGTTGGTTCGGCTATATCGTCTGACAAGAAAACCTCTTCGGAATAAGGAGTGACCCGTTCATGTTTATTAATTTGAAAATGCTTTCCACTGTAAGAGATACACGGGTTATCTCTACGATGCGCAAGAATACAGTTTTCTTTTGTAAACCTGGAATTTTGGTCCCAATTTTTCGGGAAAAAGCCACTCGAAGCCTTATTTTGATTACTCTTATTGGGATCGAGAAGCAGCGGTAAATTACCAGAAATATTCGGATACTTTATAAGGTTTTCCGTCTCTCTGCTACCATAAAAATTTGGCTGCCGCCCTTCTTCATTCTCATTGTCATTATTGCTAAAATTCTTTATATTTTCCGAAAGATTTGATATAATTCCTCCCAACTCAGGATCATTATTTTTCAAAACTTTATGCTCATAACTTGCCTCTTTCTGATGGTCAAGGAGCTTAAGAGAAGTGTCTATTCTAGACCTAGAGGTTGATCGGAATGGTAATTCGTATTCTGTCATCTGAAATACATTCTCGGGTTCAGCCGTTGATTTAGAACTATTTTGGTGAGGTTTTTTGAAAGAAGATGGGAAAATTTTTCTTAGTACATGACTGCTGTTATGATTTTTTGATTTCGCACAAAATGAGTTCAGGCGAGCAAGTATGTCCCTTATTTTGAGTCTTCTGCAGGCTGTTACTTCAAATATATTCTGTTGCTCGCTTAGACTGGGCTGCAAACCCCCTTTTTGTAGCACATTCTTATTTGGTACGTCTTTAGTGTGAGACGACCACCGAGTACTTGAGGCATCTAGGGCATCCTCGATATCAGATACATCAGCGATACTATCTCCACAGCGTTTTATCTTTCCTTCATTGAGATATCCTGAATAAGAGCATCTACTGTTTCCTGAGGATGGGGCGAAGATACTACCATGCACAGCTTCACGGCCTGTTAGATTGTCATAACAGCCTGCAGAGTAATCAAGAATACTACTTCTAACAGTTTCCCATTCAGTAGTGTCATCATCTATCTTGAGGTCAAAGTTTTGAGATGCTCTAGCTGGGCCTCCAAGCTTTGGAGAAAAAAATAGTTCTTCTGGGTCGTAAAACTCTGGCACAGCTTGATTCACAATAGTTTGAAAATGTGGCCTAAGATTTGTAGCTTTCAACTTTTTTACAGAAATACCAGTGTTTTCTTGATACTTCAAGTCGGCCTGACGCTGCTCCGGTATTGTGACTGTACTATTAAAGCTATACGAGCTCAAACAACTCTCTCGACGTAACATGCGACTAACATCTCGCTCTAATGGGGCTCTATCACTTGCTATTCTTTTTTTGTCTCGTTGATACTTTTCAGTCTCAATGGACTTATTTAGTCGAACGCAATATTTTCCTTTCCATGGTATGAGCTGTACTGGTCTCGATTGGTGCGAATCAGTTACACCTGGTAAACTCGACATGGTATTTTGCTCCTCCACAAAGTTCTCGGAATCAGGATTGTCATTACTAGTGCTGGGAACTGTTTCTCTTCTAAAATTTCTATCCTTGTGACTGAATTTATTCGAAGAATTAAAAATATAGGTATCCACAGACCTTCGCAAAGCCCGTTTCAAGTTGGGATAAGGACTATATCTTTGCTCCCTAGAATCCTCTTGATAATCATCAAGATGATTATCTTTGGAACTTACATCGTCCTGATAACCTTCAATAATTTTATCAAGAGTGTCACTATTTGTCTCCTCTAGAATGGAGGGCTCGCCACTTACTCTCCAACACAAAGTTGAAGGTTTCAACGTAAAATTCCTATCTTGAATAACCTGCAACTTACGAAATTTTGCGGGATCGTCTTTAATATGTTGGGAATGAGCTTCGGTCTCAGCAGTGGCAAATTGGCCGTCATAACTTTCAATCTGCCACTTGTTTCTTCGATTCGTCCAAAAATATGGACTAGGCAGAAGCGAAGATCGCTTATTCGTGTCAATACGCTCCTGGGAGCTTCTTGAATTTAGAGCTTGCTCTGACTTCCAACCTTCTGTGTTCGTCATAAACTTCCTTGTCGTGATTCGATCTCGTTCAGCAGACACGGTATCACTTAATATAGATGAACCTATTCTATCCCTACTCATCGGGCTTTCAGCCCCTAGATCTAATATCCTTTGTTGTGGCATAGATCTGAAATTGTGTATTCTGTTGCTACTAAATGGTGGGTGTAAAGCATAAAACTTCCAACTATTAGCAAGAATCGAGAAACGCTTCGCATTGAGATCAATCTGAACCTCTTCAGTATACTGAATGTTAAGCTAAATTGAGGTTCTACTTGATGTATATGTGTCAAGCGTTTTTTAGGAGTTTATAACATAAGTATTATAAAAATAAATGAATCTAGACAGTCTCGTATTTGGTACAAGAGGTATTTTCCTCCCTTAGTTAGCGACTTAAAAGAGACGAAGATAAAATTTTAGAAATTAAAGACAATAGAGGAATCCTACAAACCATTAGAAACATGTTTAATGATAAATTTTGTTCGGAATTGATCTACTGACTGGTAACGCCTATGTCTCGGAAAAAATGACGTCTTAAAATTGCAATTTATTTCCTTTGTAGTAAGCATTGAAGCTTGACTATTGTTTGCCTCCCTACATATAAAAAATCCAACAAAATCGAACTATGTGTGATTAAATTGAATTGTGGGAGAACGTCTTCCAGTTTTGGGCAGGTCAGATTTTAGGATAAACTTGAATTACGGCTGATCTCACCGCTCACCTCCGAAAAGGCAGGGACGATTGACAAGATACTATTTTATCCTTTATAATATTATTTGCCTTTACTTTCATGACAATATCATCGACGTGGTGTGAGGTATTACAAATCGCTTTACGTATATGTTATTCCTCATAGACCTCTAGTTTTATCTAGATAGTCAATAGGGACTAATCATCATGCATGCTCACCAAGTTCGAGCTAAAACTTTGTTTAAAGTGGGAGTCCTTTTTTGATAACTATAGTAAGGCAAAGAGACTTTCGGTACTTTTCAGATAAGTTCCCATTATTCATGGCATATCTACCTACGATCATATGAAGAAACCTCGAAATTAGAAAACAAAAATACATATTCGCACATTTATCTATCATAACTTATTCGATTCGACATTTTTTGTTCGCTCCATAGATCCATATTGATAGTTAGGAGGAAGAATCCTGCTACATTAGCTACCCAAGCACGCATGTTCGTAACAATTTTAAATGAATAAACCACACTTCTATGATTAGAGCTATTCACCGTAAATTTCTGGTGTATTACTCCTACATGCTTGGTCGCATGATGGAGGAAAAAAGGGAAAGGCCTCCAGTAAATAAAGCAGCCCTAGCTAAGATGAGGCCGAGACCGCATGATATCAAGATTTTTGATAGAGCTAGTGGTGTAGTTCATCATGTTTTGATAGTATGTTCTATAATTCAACTATTACTAGTTACGGATATAACGGGGGATGGTATAAAACTTAGTGTTACAGTTTGTACCCGTTATTAGTTAAATGGGCTGATCTACGGGGCCGGCCTTGCATGTAGATTGAATTTAGCAAATGGGTCTTTCTTTCACATCAAGCAAGTATCCAAGTAGGAGAGCAAAGGCTGAACATCTGTCGGCGGTGTTGAATTAGGTCATTGAGCTAATCCCTCTTACTACACCCCTAAGTGCTAGATAATTATAGACTCAAGTAGCACCATCAACAATGTTGAAATCTAGACATATCATACCGAACTGCACGTAGTGCGTAGTAGACGAAGATTACTCATCTTCAATCGCTACCAGCTTTGGTGAGGTCTCGGTTGGTAATGATCTCAGTGGTGTGAATGTTATTCCATCACGTAATCAGAACTTAATGTTTCTACCTAAGCGAGGTAGAACATAGATAGACAATTAGATGTAGATTAGACTATACGCTTTTAACTAACTAAATACAAGTTCAGTAAAACCAAAAACCTCACTGATCCTAACCTTTTATCTCTGATCCTTAAATCCCCAATATCTTACGATTCGTACAGTATTGACTTGACGGTCAACGTTCACTTCTATCATTCCAGATAAACCTCTAGAACTTTAATAAACAACACAGACACTCACTCACTGTAATCCTATGTTACGACACATAACTTGGGATAATTGATCATCAGAAAACCTGCAGATGCAGCAGAGTTAGATCACGACACAAGGAAGAGTAGACTCAAATATACAGATATTTCAAGGGCTTAAGAGCATGATGGCAAATTCTGAGCAAGAATCTGCACTTAAGTGTTGGAAATCTAGACTTCGTATGTATGAAGGTTTAGATTTCTAGTTTGATCATCAAGATCAATTTACTTGTTTCTATTGCATACGATTAAGCTCAGCTGGGGGAAACGAGGTTCAATAGTATCTGAAATGCAGTGGCTAGGAAATGCCACCATGCGGTAATTGAGTGGCTGGTTGTTGCTAGATCACTGGGAGTTCGGGATCACCAAAGCCTCGGGAATCTGTATTTAAGGATTGGCTTATTTGTATATGTTAAACTAAGTTAACGGACTACTATATTTTATTAATTCATATTGAGAAGAGAATTCGATATCCTATACAACTAACAATATATTCTTGTCCGAAATTGTACACTTGTTCTTCGAGATATTTCCTCCTAGAAATCCTCGACAATTTCTAACATTAAGTGCGTCTAGATCGGGTTCTTCAGGCTATTAGACTTACTTAACTTAACGTATAAATGAATTCTGGGGTTATCAGTTATTCAGGTGAGACAAGGTTCATGTATGCATTTTTTTTTTTTTCAATTGGTCCTAAGCTAAAGCTCTGTGTCAACTATGGGTACAGAGCTGGTGAAGCCAGCGGGAGTCACTTCTTACACGCCCAACTCATTTGAGCCGCGTGAACTTTAACAAAAAGAGGAGAGCTTAACAGTAAAAATTAAAATCAAAAACTGAGATCAAAAACCTTATTCAGAATTAGAAGAATTTTCCCTGTGGTCCAGACCCCGCGCTCTTTGCTCTTTCTCTTTCCCGTCACATCCTTCAGGTGGCTTTCTGAACTCCGCTGAGAGCGAAAGATGTAAATTCAGATGAGCTCAAACGTCAGACAGTTTCCTGATCTTTGTTATTGGAGCGTTATACACTCCACCGAGGGTCACTGTACCCTCAAAATCCCTCTTAAGATCCTATAAATCTAAATCCTGGTCCCTCCGCCATGGAGATGTCTTTGTCAGAGAATATTACAGCCTCTTCTTCTCTTTTAGCTACGGCTCTGGCTCGGGCAGCGGCTGAAAATCTCCCTTGCTCGACTTTGAAAATAATAGCGGGCTACTCTTTGATCGCCGGTCTAAACTTTGTGGATCTGGCTAGACAGTCCCGAGTATCTGATAGATGCGGTCTCCCACAGTTTCGACATAGTATGGGGGCCTCGCACTCTATTTGTGAGTGCAAATTGGATCTGTTGTTTTAGAAAGCTAGAGCTTAGGAACAATCGAATGCGGTATGGAAGCTAAGACAGCGTTTCATTGTTCAACTTGTCGGCAAGGTCGAAAGAGCTTCGCAGGTTTAGAGTCGTCTGAAAGGCTGAGTCCAGGTAAAGGCATTGATTCCCAAGGGAAGAGTATTCTCATTGACGCTGCTTGGCAATGATGAACATCACTTACAAAGAAAGTAAAACGGTCTAATCTTTACTAGCCTGGTTCATGTTTACTCATACACTGGCCAGCCTCCCGATACCTACAATAAGGGAGAAGTCTTGCCTTTCGCTTAGTTGTTATAGTTGGACTATATAGCACCCCAATACTAAGAGAGTTTTAATAACAACTCTCAACTTTAGTTTTTGGACTCTTTAGTTTACCAAATCGCTTCACTAGGAGATATCAAATACGAGCCTAGCAATTTAAGCCTCTCTAACAAACTTTCCCTACAACAAAGAGTGCCAGCTCCCAAGGTTATGAGCCTAATCAAAACGTGCAACACCAAAAGCAACGGCAGCTTGCTGAGCGTGGCCTAGTCGATTTCGGTTGACACATGGGCTAGGTTCCGTTCTTGACACGATAGATCAAAAGTTTGGGTCTCTTCTATTCAGTCTTCTAACAACTTCCCGATTGAGTTTGACTGGGAGGACTTTACGACTCACCAACAACCTCCCAAAATCAAAGGTAAAATTCCTTTCGCTTTCAACCTTACTAACATTGCGTGCAGGACTGGGCACTTGCTCGGCCTCATTTTAGACAGGCACCTCGACCGCGACATCAACATTCTCAACTTTTCGACACATTCCAAAGACGCCTCGCTCAGACAACAAACTGTTGAAAGAGATAGAGTATCACTTAAAGCAGAGCGAAGAAGAGTGAATTAATTATATGTTTTATATATGAAAAGATGTCAATCAAGACCATAAAAACGACGTAATAATATATTTAGTAAAAATCAGTAAGTTATAGTAGGCGATCATTTACGCTGTATTCCCTTGTCATAGAAGTAGAGCCACACTAGTATCTATTCGTGCAAATCTTACAGGGGAGATGGGGCCAGAGTGTAAATAGTGGATGTAGGGATTGCGTTGGGAACCCTTACGTAATGAAGGTAATCGTTACTAATAGGATTATACTTCATTTTCCAACACAAACAATGTACGACAAAAGCTGGGGCACCGATGCCTCGGTTTTGAGCTCTCGATATCGGAATTTCAGCCCTCTGAAATGGGGGTTGAACGCAATGCAGGGGAGAATTTGGGAAGAATGATATGTGATTTTCAACAGGCTGTTGGCACAGTTGGTCGGGTGCTGGATGTGCTTTCTAGAAGTGGTAAGTTGGATTCCTACACGGCCTGTTTAAGGGGGAACTACGGCTGCTCGTCGTGAAAGAGTACAGGAGGAATTATTGAGGTTTTCCCACGAAGGTTTTCCCTCAATACATGGTCTGAGGATCATGGTGAATGCGTTCCTACCTATTCGACCTGATGTAACAAGCGTGAGGCACGTAGCAGGAAAAGTCAGGCACCGGATGGGCTTTTCTGGAAAATGGAGGAACTTGTATTCTAGATGTCCTCCAAACGTGTCATGTCCACTGGATGGAGGGTGTAAGCCTGGCACAAGAAATAATAATAATAATAAAAATTATAAAGAGTGCCAGCTAGCTCTGGTAAGGCCCACTGGATTTACGAATCCCATAAGAACGAACTAGAAAGAAAGCTGATTTATTCACTCGCGTGGCTTCGTCGGCGATCATATGTACCATCATAGCGCTGGGATGAGTATCCAGATCAGCCGATCCTAAGCGGGTGGCTCGTGCAATGAAGATCTGCAATTGACTCCTATTTATATTATGTAATCTCTTTAGCGTATTTTTATTTATAACAAGCTTTAGTTTATAAAAACAGAATAACTCCCATCAGACTAATCAATGTACCAGGCATTTTGTGATAATTATTATAGGCATGCGAATTCCACGGGTATACACTGAGCTGAATGGTTATTCATCAAGGGCAATATATCAATGCTCTTTCAAGAAACATGAGACGCAAGGGGCGCTGTATAAGGTGTGGCCTGGGTCAGAGAGGAGCCCAATGTGCTAAATAGTCTATAACTCAAGTAGTACAATAAACAAACACACATGTATACAGGCGTGCTTTTAGTCCCTAGTCTAATGTAAGCCACATCGAAACCGTACGCACAAATAGCTATTTGCGCAGGCAACTCAACTACCACCGACATCAAGAATTCTTCCCAGTAGCAATCAAGATGCCTACAACAACTGGAAGCGCAGCCGTCGAAAAAAAAGGGGATGTAGACAAGCCCGAATTGACGTTAGCAGATGTCATGCAGTCCGTGAACACGACCATAGCAACTCAATCATCTCAATCCGATAGAATTACTATCCTAAATAAGCGGATAACAGAAATAGAAAATGTTGTGTACAAGGAAAAAGAAAAAGATAGAGAAGGCGAAATTGATGGAACACCAAAAGTTTTTTCGAAACGAACAGGACGAAGCTTTATTTTCCAATCCTTACGAAATCAAAAGAAGTGCTTTTACTATTCCCGGCTTATCATCTACATTGTATTCGAAAAAAGGGCCTTTCAAGGCACCACAGACGTCACCAGGCCCCCGAAAGAAGACTTATCTACTGTGTTTATTGGAACCAATTGTTGATAGATTAGACCGAAAAACCTGGACATCATACAACAATAATGGTCAATATATCCAGTAGTTGTGGAAATACTGGTGCGTGCTTATCGCTGAATGTGACCTAGATAAATCTACACTTGAAGTCCGAAACAGAAATAAGCCATTTCGAGCGAGGCTGAGACCTCTTTCAACGAGGAGTAATGTTGAAAATCCTATGTGTTTGCAGGAGATCCAGTCGGCATTGATACAAGAAGAAACGTACTACCGCTTGTCGCCGCAGCGAGTAAGTCACTTATTTCAGGAGGACCTTAAACAAGTCTGTGCTTTTTGCAAGACTCATCCTCCTTCTCGGCCAATGACGGTAGAAGCAATACTTCAAATACTTTCACTGTCAAATAATCTGAGAATTCCAGTCGATGCTTTTATTGCTTTTCGTTCGGGTCCATCTGCAGATAAGTCCATGGCACAGTTTTTAAGACGTCTTGAACAGGCATTTCATAGAATTCCGTCTAGAGAAAGAGCCGAGAAGAAGGCCGAGTGTGCGATTGAATATACTCTGCAAACACATGCAGGTATGGTTTGGAACACCTTAGACCAACAAAACGATGCCTTTCCTCTTCACAATGCACTCTCAATAGCCTGGAAAACCGCCGAAAGACAACAAAATTCGACAATCCAATAAATTCAGTCAATACTGCAAACGTGCAACTATTTTTTATAGCTTTGGTAAAACGGGTCATTTCAGTTTAGACTGTAGAGGTAGCAGGATATTTAACAATTATTCCCAAAATAATGCATGAAAGGAAATTTTTGGCACATTTAAAGCCAAATTACGTCAGCATAAGCCAGAAAATCAGTTCAGGCTAACTCACCAAGATGCTGAAGGCAGATCTTCTACACCAAAATTTCCTGTAAAGAAAAATCTCCGACCACCGTCGCCAATGCCACGTCGGTCTAAACCCTCAAGAACGGTATATGCTGATCAAGCTGTTTAAATTGACAATAGCCTTGATTTTGGGACTCTGATTTTCAAGATGTGTATCCAAATTCTATAGAGGATAATGATAATAATGATAATAATAATAATAATAATAATAACAAAATATTCGAGTAAGGCTTTGGCAGTGGCGCCCATATCTCCTACGCCGTATGCCTAGATAATTTAAAATTTTTAAACAGTGTTGATGAAGGTACTTTTTATTATATTTCAAGGGAGAGCACTAAGGATAAATATCGTTTTTTCTTGTCTCATTAATGGAGTTGACAGTTTCTTTTTTGATGGGGGTACTGCTAGCTGTTATATTGTTTCTTCTATTGCTTTAACTTTCTCTTCAAATTGTTTTACCCTATCATCATGTCCAGTAAAGCTCCATGGAGTAGGGAAGAATTGGGGCCCGACTGTCTATTAATATTGTTGAGTCTCAGTTGACTTCAAAAACGGATCAAAGCTACAAATTATTTGTGGAGTAGTGCCAGATGGAATATTTACAGCACCCTTAACGACTGGGGGATTGGTTTTACATAACTTGGGAGTGCTTCACATACCAGATTCAGATTGTGTTCAGTCTACAAAGGTTACTGGATCATCAGAATTGACACCGACTCTAAGAGATAAATTAAACCTGACAAATGTTACAATCTGGGCTGCCACAAATATCCCCCAAGATCAGTTTTCAACTCAAAACATTTCCTTGAAAGAACAGATCTTCAATCCACCTCCATAAGTCAGTTTCAAGGAACATTAGTCAATTGATAAGCATATTCAATACCTCAAATCTAAATTCCCCTCATTTTTTGGTTCGACGAAAATTTCAGGAAGTGCTACGCGCGCAACCGGTGTCAAACACAATGTCATTTTGAATAATTCATACAACCTCAAGTCTGCTCCAGGTAGGTACTCTCCTTAAGACTCTCGCATTATTAAAGAATTTGTAGACGCAGGCATTAAGGAAGGAGTTCTCTATAGTGGTCAAATTCCATTTTCTAGTCGCGTAGTTTTAGTTCCGAAAGACGACAAGCCTAAAGGACTAATGGTTATAGAATTTCAACGAATTAACACTCTTACTGAGAAATCAGCCTATCTACTACTAGTTATTCAAGATGAAATACGTAAGGTTTCAGGTCATAACATTTATATAAAGCTTGACCTTAAATTAGGGTTCTACCTAATAGAACTCACCTAGCAAGCTCAGAAAATCTATTCCTTCGTCATCCCTCAGGGTTAGTATCTATTCAAAGTCATTTCTTTCTGTCAAACGAAAGCACCCGCCAGTTTTCAAAGAGGGATGGACGAATGCCTGCAACTAATTCGTAATATTATTTCGAACATGATTGATGATGTGATAACCTGGAGCAATAGAATTGAGGAAACTACCCGTAACGCTTCCTTGATTATGGAACGTCTAATTCGTGTGGATACAAACTGAATCCTAGAAAGTACGCTTGGTTTGTCATACAAACTAAATTTCTCGCATAAATCATAGACAGGCACGGTATTCAAGTAGACCCTTCCAAGATTCAGACGATTCTCGACAGAACTATTCCAAGGACAGTGACAGAAGTAACGGCATTTCCCAACTCTTGCAATCACTTCAGGAAGTATATTTAACTAATAAGTAGTCTAGCAGGTCCTTTTTACAGCCTTACTTCAATAGATGGGAAGAACGTCTCAGTGTCCCTTAATGATTAGCAAGTCGTGTCCGTGAAAGCCACGAGAAATGTTCTAATTACTACTGCTATCCTAAAACCAATGAATCCCCAATTACCAGTCGTCCTTGATGTGGATGCTTCAGAAAAATATACAGGTGGAGTATTACTGCAACCAAATGAATAATCAACTCCAATGCTTCGGATGAAAGTGTCAGAATCAACTATGGAGGGTGCTCATTTGCATCCCGTAGCATACACTAGCCATAAACTTAACCATACACAGCAGAGGTATTCTTCTCAAGAGCGCGAAGCGCTAGAAATGGTGCAGGCTCTGCAAAATTGGCAACACTGGATAGAAGGGTGTGATATTCTCATAAGGACGGATCATGAAAGTTTGGCTGGAATCCGAGAAAAAATCAAACCAACCACAAAGAATGCAACGGTTTATAGATATTCTTGAACACTTTGATCTAACAATTGTTTATAAAAGAGACAAGTCGAATCATTTGGCAGATTGGCTTTCAAGACCTCCAACGACAATAAAATTATTACAAATTGGAAATTTCGACCCTGTTCATGATGATGCAGCATACACTTTTCATTTCAAAATTCCTGATATGGAAAGATTATCTTGGATCGACTTACAGTCGATCGGGGAGTACCTACAACACAATATCTCTCTTCCAAACAATCTGCCCGAGTCTTGGGTCAAGAAATAATTCTCTTCTCACGATGTTAATACGTACAGCGTCTGTAACAATAAATTTCTGAAGACACTCCACTACGGCGCATTTGTCACAGTTCTTATCAAGTTGTATGAAGATAATGCACATTATTCTAATGATACGTTAATAAGAGAGTCACAACATAGTTTCTTGTATTCGGATATTGTTTTAGCTGCTCAAGAAGCCAATAAAATATGTCCTCGATGTCAGATCATGACGCAACCTGTCGATACACATTCGCAGGATACTCTACGTCTAGTACAAGCACCCCCGCCATTCAAAAAATTGGAAATGGCTCACACAGGTCCGGTGCGCCATAATGGTATGGTAGTTTACCTGTGCACTACCATAGATCACGCAACTTCATATGCAATGGTGATATTGACTCAGTCTCCAAATGTCAGGGATCGAAAGACAGGGGACTTATGAGAAGACAGACTAGGACGGATACTGAGACGAGGGCGAGATGTAGAAAAGGGCGAAAACTAATACGAGGACGATATTCTAGAAGTAAGTAAAACATAACAAAAAGCTACAGTACAAGCAAAGTCCAAGAGCTTCATTAAGTACCTGAGACCAGTCACTAAAATAAAGGATGTAATAGACTACAGCTGTAACATAACAACTGATCAGTATCCTGACTAGTGACTGTGTCAATGGTACGAGAGGTGTTCGCATTCCGAGGGGTCAAGAGTTCGACATAAGATAAGATTCAATAATTTATAAAGAGTTCCTCGAATCTTTCTTCAGAAACTCAATCTCTTTCCTAACAGCTTCTAGTTCGACTTCTGCTTCGTCTCTTAACTAATATAAATTCATTATTTCTCGATACATTAATTCCGGATTAGAATCTACTCCATCAACAAATTGTTCAATAGTTTCAATATATTCAAATTTTATGGGAAATTCGTCACCACATCCAGATGACGACATGTCTAGAGAGATTATAGTAATGTCAACAACTGGATGCTTCGGAGGGTCGGTAATTCGTCAGGTCAATGGTTCAAGAGGTCAATGGATGTTCAGAAGTTGATGAGTCGAAAAGTCAAGATGTCAGGTATTAAAAGGTCAAGAGTTCAGGTGTTCAATAGATTGAGGTGCAAAGATATTCAAGATTATCAAGAAAGTTTCTAAAATACAAGACCATAATCTCGAATGTCTTTGCACCTCGATCTATTGAACACCTGAACTCTTGACCTTATGACACCTGACATCTTAACTTTTCGACTCATCAACTTCTGAACATCCATTGACCTCTTGAACCATTGACCTGACGAATTACCGACCCTCCAAAGCATCCAGTTGTTGACAGAGTGTTGCTATCACAACACTGTGACCATCGCAACGCACTAACCCTATTACTGATGTTGTAATTATTAACAGTCCTGCACCTGTAACCCTGGCCATGCACTGTCTCGTTTTCATTTCAATCTGTTGACGAACATGCAAGGTCTGTCTTACACTTAGTTAGCTTGGGGGCCTACTGGTAGTAAAGACACACCCACACCTTGATAATGTTGCCATAGTGGAATTAGGGCGCATATCCTAGTTATTTTCTGCATTCGTCCCACTAGGGCTAATTCCTGTATATATCTAGTGGCCTTATCCTTCAGAAATCTTCAGTTCATTACGTTTACTGAATATCTCTGAAGGTAAGATTCCATACTGTAGTTTTTCTAATTAAAGTTCATTACGTTTACTGAATATCTCTGAAGGTCATATTCATACCTGCTTCGTGTCAACCTACCAAGATTTATTCCATAAATCTCTATTCACCTGCTTCTTTGTTCGGCGATAACTCTTCACTCTCCTCCATCGCTCCAGCATTCCGCTCTCACGATCCTTAACCTTTCAACAGGTTATGAGCCCGGATTCAGCTCTTCCTGCAAGCATGTCTGTCGAAACCGCCCCGATTTCCGTTGGTAACCTCAAGGCCAATCTTCCAGTATTGTCCTCACAATCGCAATATCGAACGTGGGCACAAACATGGCAAGTTGTACTCATGGGGTGTAACTACTGGCGCGTCATCACGGACCATGACCACAACAAAGAAACTCGACCAAAAAATGCTGGCAGTAACAAAATGGAAAATGTGAAGAATATCCCTTCAACAGAACAGGAGGAATATGACACCAAGAACAACGCGGCACTTGCTGCTATTCTCGCTGGAGTGTCCACCGATCTCCAAAGGATAGTTGCTGGCTTCGTTGGCCAACCTGAATCTGCTCGACTCGCGTGGAAAGCTTTGAAAAATAAGTTTGACCACGAGACCACTATATCAACCCTCGAGCTCTTCAAATCTCTAGTGACACTAGAAATGAAAGAGGGTGATATAATCTCCGATCACATCTCCAACTTCGAAACCACCTACGCCCACATCTTTAACCGATGTTCTGAATCGTCCAGGGAAGAAGCTCAGCATCTGGAGCAATTCCTTGCCTCCGACTCCGTAAAAACAATGACATTTCTTTACACTCTTCCTCGCTCCTTCGAAAACGTCGTGGACAATCTCATGTCCAAGGAACGCCTCACCTTCGATGATGTCAACAAGCGAATGCTTGACATTCAAGCATCTCGTTCCTCGACTTCGTCTAGCGACTCAAAAGCCTACTTTGTTGATGATAAAAATTCATCAACAAGAGGAGACAAAAAGAAAGGAAAAGAGTGCTCCTGGTGCAAGTCTAGGAATAAGAAATACAAGGGTCATATACATTCAGAATGTCGCCAGTTAAAGGCTGCTCAAGAGGAGAATCGTGGCGCTAAAGGCAAAGAGAAGGCAAATACTGCCACCATAACTGAAAATATCGACTCAAGCTCGTACCAAGAGCTTGATTTTTCAGTAGAAAAGGCATTTGCGTCACGTCCCCTTCTCACCTCTCACCCATGGATTCTCGACTCTGGTGCCACAGCCCATATGACGCCATTCCGGGAAGATTTTTCGTCACTTTCTCCCAAAAATGGCTCTGTGTCATCGGTATCAGGTTCGCTCACACCTATCCACGGCTTTGGAAAAATAGAATTTAACACACGTCTTAGTACTCGACAAATAATTACTGCTAAGTTTGATAATGTTTTATTTGTTCCGGGCCTTGGAGTTAGGTTATTGTCAGAATCAAAATTGGATGAAAATGGGTTTGAAATAGTTTCGAACGGTGGTGAACGGCGTGTTTTGAAAAATGGCGAAGAATGGTTGTATGCAAGAAAAGATTCGGGACAATTTATCGTCCAAACAGTCGTAGAAAAATCAGCTTTTGCCTCCTATCTTGACGCTCATGAAGCTCTCGGTCATGCCGGAACCTCTGTCATGTCTCAAATGCGTAAAGTTGATTCCTCTATTCCTCCAAAGCCTGACTCTTTCACATGCATTGCATGTCTTCGTTGTAAATCAAAACACCAAACTCCAAAGTCTACGCATAAGCGCGCCTCCAAGAAATTCGACCTCATACACTCTGATTTATCTGGACGCTTTTCCGTCAAGTCGCTTGGCGGAAAGGAGTATTACATCACCTTCATTGACGATTTCTCAAGATATGCCTGGATTTATTTCCTTACTCACAAATCCGCTGCTTCAAAGGCTATCCAAGATTTCGTCCACATGATTAAAACACAGTTTGACACAACAATCAAAAGTTTTCAATCTGATAATGGTGGTGAATACGTAAATTCAGATGTTGAGAATTTTCTTGCAGAAACTGGTATCATCTTGCGAAACTCTCCTGCATACTCACATGAGTCAAACGGTATTGCAGAAAGATTTAACCAAACAGTTGTTACCAAGGCTCGCATAATGCTCATGGACCACGGAAAATTCCTCTGGGCCGAAGCAATCTCTATGGCAGTCTACCTTTATAACCGACTCCCTCATCGAAGCATTAATGGTCAATCTCCGATTGAGGCTCTGACTGGCCATCCCTTCACCTCGACCACTCACCTCCACCCTTTCGGCTCAAATGCGCTTGTTCACATTCCCGAAGAAGCCAGACCACCCGGTTCAAAATTGATGCCCAGGGCTATGGACGGTATACTCGTAGGATACACAAACTCTACTAAAATTTTCCGCATTTATGTTCCATCAAGACGCTCCGTAATAGTATCAAGGCAAGTAATCTTCCCCCTGCCATGCAAGGGGAAGTCTCCCTTGATATAAATATTCCTGAGAAGACGACACCAAGCTCTTCATCAAAAGCTGATTCTTCTCCTTCGTCTCCGACACATTGCTCAGTAACACCACCAAAAGAAACTAACATGCCTGGTGGGTATTTTGACTCTCCCACAAACTTGACTATCCCTGCTGTTTTTGATCCGTCTGGTCACAAACCACAAGATAATAATTCTGCTGCCCTCGCCGGAGTACTAGAATTAAACGAAAACCAGACCGATTGGAAAACTACAAAGCGCATGCAGTCATTGAGGAGCCAAATACACACAACAGGCTATGGCTACTGAGAATGCCGAGAGATGGAAAGAAGCAATCAACGAAGAGATGGATGCACTTCGGCGCAATGACACCTGGACAGTTGTCCCTAGGCCCGATGATCGCTCAGTCGTAGGATCCCGCTGGGTTTTCAAAGTTAAATACAATGCAGACGGTTCTATCGAAAGATATAAGGCTCGAGTTGTTGCCAAAGGATTCTCACAAATTCCCGGCACTGACTTCGAAGAAACCTATGCGCCAGTTGTACGCTTTGATTCCCTACGCCTACTTCTCGCTCTAGCTGCCCATAATAATTGGGAAGTTATACAAATGGACGTCAAATCAGCATTTCTGTACGGAAAATTAGATCGCGACATCTATATGGAGATTCCCGATGGGTTTAAGGAATCCAATATGGTTTATAAGTTGCAAAAATGTATCTACGGATTGAAGCAATCTCCACTTGTCTGGCATCTTACTTTAAAAAATGCCCTGACCAAGTATGGATTCGTTTCAACTTCTTTCGACCCATGCGTCTTCGTACACAACAAGACCACAGTCTATGTTGCTGTCTACGTTGATGACATTTTGATCTCTGGTTCTGATTCCAAAGTTATCAATGGGACTCGTCAATTCCTCCATTCTGAATTTGAATGCACGGACCTCGGCAAAGCCCATTTCATTCTTGGAATAGAAATAGAAATCACACCGCAAGGCATATCGCTAGTCAACATTCATACTTTCTCAAAGTCCTCAAACGATTCGGTATGCTAGATTGTCATCCTGTTGGCACTCCACTCGAACCGAACGGCCACCTTCAACGAGTCGACCCAGCGGATCAAATCGACCATATCAGCACTTACCAATCTCTTGTAGGCTCACTGATGTATGGACATATTGGCACACGACCTGACCTCGCATTCCCGGTTACACACCTCTCTCAATTCTCTTCCTGTCCCGGCTCAACGCATCTCGCTGCCGCTAAACGGGTCCTTCGATACCTCAAAGGCACAATCCACCATAAGCTTTTCTTTCCTAGCAAACACGACTCTCTGATCCACGGCTTTGCAGATGCATCTTGGGGTAATAATCTTGATGATCGCAAGTCTTATTCGGGATACGTCTTTAGGCTAGGGGAAGCCTCTATATCTTGGTGCGCACAGAAACAGAAAGCCGTCGCCCTCTCTACAGTTGAGGCCGAATATATGGCTATCTGTCTATCTTCCCGCCATTTAATCTGGCTCTGCCGAGCTATCAAAGAACTTCGCCAAAGCTACGGTGCCATCCTCCACGCGGACTCGAATGGAGCAATAGATCTCTCTGGAAATAACAAAGTTACTCAACGCTCAAAACACATCGACATTCAATACCACTTTGTTCGGGATTATGTTGGTAAAGATTTCGAGCTTGAATACGTTCCTTCTTCTGAGAATTTGGCCGATCTATTTACTAAGGCTTTGCCTAAAACAACTCACCAAATTCTCACTCAACAGATTTTGATGCAGTTCTGAGGGGAAGTGTTGTAATTATTAACAGTCCTGCACCTGTAACCCTGGCCATGCACTGTCTCGTTTTCATTTCAATCTGTTGACGAACATGCAAGGTCTGTCTTACACTTAGTTAGCTTGGGGCCTACTGGTAGTAAAGACACACCCACACCTTGATAATGTTGCCATAGTGGAATTAGGGCGCATATCCTAGTTATTTTCTGCATTCGTCCCACTAGGGCTAATTCCTGTATATATCTAGTGGCCTTATCCTTCAGAAATCTTCAGTTCATTACGTTTACTGAATATCTCTGAAGGTAAGATTCCATACTGTAGTTTTTCTAATTAAAGTTCATTACGTTTACTGAATATCTCTGAAGGTCATATTCATACCTGCTTCGTGTCAACCTACCAAGATTTATTCCATAAATCTCTATTCACCTGCTTCTTTGTTCGGCGATAACTCTTCACTCTCCTCCATCGCTCCAGCATTACCGCTCTCACGATCCTTAACTTTCAACAACTGAGTGTACACATGGGGCAGCTGACCAGGTGCAACACAATATCACAGAACTGGTCTGTGACCCCTAACACGGCATCCTGGCTAAAGCTGGTACTCCAAATCAACGCACTATTCGGGATTAAACAATTTATGATAGACAACGGTCAAGCCTCCGTGAGCAAAGAGATGGTTTCCTTTTGCAAGGATAAGTCGATGGAGCATAGTTTTACAAAGCTGTATCTGTCACGGGTCCTGGGCCCGCTAAGATACCCCCTGTAGAATAGCTTTCTATTACACACTCTCCAGCGCATCATAGAGCGACTCTTGTATTTTCATTACTTTAGAGAATCAGAATAGACTTTCATTACCTCGTTCGATTGTACAGATCACGACCTCATTTCGTGACATATTCTGATTCTCTAAAATCATTTTATCCTCATCTAGCCACACCTGCGACGCCTCGCGGTACCGGCAACAACCTCAAGTTAACCCAACTTGAATCAAATTTCTGAGCCTTGAATACATTTTTTTCAGCTCTCAAATACTCTCAGCTCGCTACATCTCAGCCAGCACTCAAGTTGATTTCAGTCATGTCACAAATCAACACTAACAATCAAACCGTAGAAGTCCCCAAGCCGATAATACAATGGCCGAAATGGTCGGGAGATTCTGCGGACTTTCCTGCTTTTCACATTAGCCTTGAAGGAGTCGCAGAAGAGCACACAAACAATAAATCTTTTTGTTACTCGGTTTTCTCCCAATTTCTCCCCGCCGAAGCTCAGCGTCGAGTTGCGCCGTAGATGAGAGCTCAGAAAAAGTCTAATGATTGGAGTAGCGAGAATTTTATATCCCATCTTGAAGACCTATTTGTTGATAGGGATGCAGCGACAAGAGCCCAGACCAAGATCAACGCCATTCGCCAAGAACCGCGACAAACATTTGCTAACTTTAGATCAGTTTTCGAGCAACTTTGCTCTGAAGCAGATCACCTCGCACCAGTTGGGGCATCTAAGGTAAATGCTATGAAGTTTGCGTTAGCTTCACACCTTCGTCAGGGAATAGCTTATCGTCAAGGAGTATCGGAAACAAATTACAATAGCTTTGTCAGAGAGGTCCAAAGCCTTGCCAAAGAGCTGGAATCAATTCCTAGCTTCAGAGAAATTCGAGGTTCTGATAAAGAATCGTTTTTGTTGAACGCACCTCACAAGCTACTCTGACTTCTATAGATAGAAACAAAGAAATTTGCCAGCCAAACCAATCCTCAAGCAGAATAAGTCAGCCTGCAAGACTATTCGACAAAGATGGCGATATCCAGATGGCCGATATAAGCTCGCTTCAAAGCCAAATCGACGCTCAGACTCAAGTAATTCTAGCAGTGCTTAAAGGGACAAGCTCGAAGGTTTCAGGTGGTAATAGTCGGACAAATGATGAGCGCCCATTTCCTCCAGAAGTTTCCAAAGCCGAAAGAAACCAACGAATTGACAACAACAGGTGTGAAAGGTGCGGCAAGTCTCCTTCTCACCGATGGGGAGATTGCCGCTATCGAAACTTTCGAGAAAACCCAACGCCCAGAGGCTATAGTTCTACACGACGGGCTGGGGTGAATTCGATGAGTAAGGAGCCATCAAAAGGTGAATGTATTTCGGATTCGGAAAACTAGTTGCCTCTGAGAAAAGTCGTGCTCAGAGGCCAATGGTATATGATTCATTCGGTATAAATTTAAAGAAGGAGCCGTCGTTAAGGGAAATTCTAGTTGCGAAAAAGAGAATGGATAGCAAGCCGTTTTTAATAGATACCTTTATTAATGACCAATTCTTTCTCCTAGCCCTTTTTGACTCAGGCTGTCTCCCATACGCTGCTTTCAGCGAAAACATCGTACAGAAACATAAACTTCCACGCATTACAGTACAACAAAGAAATCTTCAGCTTGCCAAAAATGACAAGTCCCCCCATAAAATAAACCAAATAACATATGTCACCCTTGATATTAATGGTCGACGAGAACGGTTATGTGGATACGTCATTCAAGGCTTGCACTATGATGTAATACTTGGTAAGGGATGGGCAGAAAGAAATAATGTTGTGTACCAAGCAAAAAATCATACTCTTTATGTTAATAAGGGGAATCAGCAAGTAAAAATTCTTGAAAAGGGGTGGATGGAATGCGGAGATGTAGTAAATAGGACCAAGTATATCCGAGAAGGGAAGCTCATATCCGTGCTTGCATTTTCCGCTTTCACGAAGAAGGCTCAAAATAGCCTGCAAGATCTCACTCTAGCATCAGTGTCAATTTCAGATATCAACAAAGCATTGCAAAAGCTTGACACAAAACGAGAAAAGCCAACATTGGAATCAGTCGGTAAAAAACTTCCCAAGCAGCTTGTTGGATTCGAAGGCATGTTCTCAGAAGACGAATCTTGTGAGCTACCTCCCCACCGAGCTGGTCATGACATGGAGATAAAGTTGGAGAGGATTGAAAGCGACAATGAAAAGAAACCGCCCTATGGGCCGCTTTTGAAATGTCAAAGGAAGAGTTATTGGTCCTTAGGAAAACTCTCGCTGATCTCCTTGACAAAGGCTGGATACGAGAAAGTTCCTCGCCAGCCAGCTCACCGGTGCTTTTTGCAAGGAAACCAGGGGTGGCTTAAGGTTTTGTGTCGATTATCGGGGACTTAATGCAATTACAAAAAAGATCGCTACCCCGCTCCCACTTCTAAGGGAGACACTACGTCAATGACTAAAGCCCGTTGATCACGAAAGTGGATGTANCTTTGAAAAATAAGTTTGACCACGAGACCACTATATCAACCCTCGAGCTCTTCAAATCTCTAGTGACACTAGAAATGAAAGAGGGTGATATAATCTCCGATCACATCTCCAACTTCGAAACCACCTACGCCCACATCTTTAACCGATGTTCTGAATCGTCCAGGGAAGAAGCTCAGCATCTGGAGCAATTCCTTGCCTCCGACTCCGTAAAAACAATGACATTTCTTTACACTCTTCCTCGCTCCTTCGAAAACGTCGTGGACAATCTCATGTCCAAGGAACGCCTCACCTTCGATGATGTCAACAAGCGAATGCTTGACATTCAAGCATCTCGTTCCTCGACTTCGTCTAGCGACTCAAAAGCCTACTTTGTTGATGATAAAAATTCATCAACAAGAGGAGACAAAAAGAAAGGAAAAGAGTGCTCCTGGTGCAAGTCTAGGAATAAGAAATACAAGGGTCATATACATTCAGAATGTCGCCAGTTAAAGGCTGCTCAAGAGGAGAATCGTGGCGCTAAAGGCAAAGAGAAGGCAAATACTGCCACCATAACTGAAAATATCGACTCAAGCTCGTACCAAGAGCTTGATTTTTCAGTAGAAAAGGCATTTGCGTCACGTCCCCTTCTCACCTCTCACCCATGGATTCTCGACTCTGGTGCCACAGCCCATATGACGCCATTCCGGGAAGATTTTTCGTCACTTTCTCCCAAAAATGGCTCTGTGTCATCGGTATCAGGTTCGCTCACACCTATCCACGGCTTTGGAAAAATAGAATTTAACACACGTCTTAGTACTCGACAAATAATTACTGCTAAGTTTGATAATGTTTTATTTGTTCCGGGCCTTGGAGTTAGGTTATTGTCAGAATCAAAATTGGATGAAAATGGGTTTGAAATAGTTTCGAACGGTGGTGAACGGCGTGTTTTGAAAAATGGCGAAGAATGGTTGTATGCAAGAAAAGATTCGGGACAATTTATCGTCCAAACAGTCGTAGAAAAATCAGCTTTTGCCTCCTATCTTGACGCTCATGAAGCTCTCGGTCATGCCGGAACCTCTGTCATGTCTCAAATGCGTAAAGTTGATTCCTCTATTCCTCCAAAGCCTGACTCTTTCACATGCATTGCATGTCTTCGTTGTAAATCAAAACACCAAACTCCAAAGTCTACGCATAAGCGCGCCTCCAAGAAATTCGACCTCATACACTCTGATTTATCTGGACGCTTTTCCGTCAAGTCGCTTGGCGGAAAGGAGTATTACATCACCTTCATTGACGATTTCTCAAGATATGCCTGGATTTATTTCCTTACTCACAAATCCGCTGCTTCAAAGGCTATCCAAGATTTCGTCCACATGATTAAAACACAGTTTGACACAACAATCAAAAGTTTTCAATCTGATAATGGTGGTGAATACGTAAATTCAGATGTTGAGAATTTTCTTGCAGAAACTGGTATCATCTTGCGAAACTCTCCTGCATACTCACATGAGTCAAACGGTATTGCAGAAAGATTTAACCAAACAGTTGTTACCAAGGCTCGCATAATGCTCATGGACCACGGAAAATTCCTCTGGGCCGAAGCAATCTCTATGGCAGTCTACCTTTATAACCGACTCCCTCATCGAAGCATTAATGGTCAATCTCCGATTGAGGCTCTGACTGGCCATCCCTTCACCTCGACCACTCACCTCCACCCTTTCGGCTCAAATGCGCTTGTTCACATTCCCGAAGAAGCCAGACCACCCGGTTCAAAATTGATGCCCAGGGCTATGGACGGTATACTCGTAGGATACACAAACTCTACTAAAATTTTCCGCATTTATGTTCCATCAAGACGCTCCGTAATAGTATCAAGGCAAGTAATCTTCCCCCTGCCATGCAAGGGGAAGTCTCCCTTGATATAAATATTCCTGAGAAGACGACACCAAGCTCTTCATCAAAAGCTGATTCTTCTCCTTCGTCTCCGACACATTGCTCAGTAACACCACCAAAAGAAACTAACATGCCTGGTGGGTATTTTGACTCTCCCACAAACTTGACTATCCCTGCTGTTTTTGATCCGTCTGGTCACAAACCACAAGATAATAATTCTGCTGCACCTCGCCGGAGTACTAGAATTAAACGAAAACCAGACCGATTGGAAAACTACAAAGCGCATGCAGTCATTGAGGAGCCAAATACACACAAGCAGGCTATGGCTACTGAGAATGCCGAGAGATGGAAAGAAGCAATCAACGAAGAGATGGATGCACTTCGGCGCAATGACACCTGGACAGTTGTCCCTAGGCCCGATGATCGCTCAGTCGTAGGATCCCGCTGGGTTTTCAAAGTTAAATACAATGCAGACGGTTCTATCGAAAGATATAAGGCTCGAGTTGTTGCCAAAGGATTCTCACAAATTCCCGGCACTGACTTCGAAGAAACCTATGCGCCAGTTGTACGCTTTGATTCCCTACGCCTACTTCTCGCTCTAGCTGCCCATAATAATTGGGAAGTTATACAAATGGACGTCAAATCAGCATTTCTGTACGGAAAATTAGATCGCGACATCTATATGGAGATTCCCGATGGGTTTAAGGAATCCAATATGGTTTATAAGTTGCAAAAATGTATCTACGGATTGAAGCAATCTCCACTTGTCTGGCATCTTACTTTAAAAAATGCCCTGACCAAGTATGGATTCGTTTCAACTTCTTTCGACCCATGCGTCTTCGTACACAACAAGACCACAGTCTATGTTGCTGTCTACGTTGATGACATTTTGATCTCTGGTTCTGATTCCAAAGTTATCAATGGGACTCGTCAATTCCTCCATTCTGAATTTGAATGCACGGACCTCGGCAAAGCCCATTTCATTCTTGGAATAGAAATAGAAATCACACCGCAAGGCATATCGCTAAGTCAACATTCATACTTTCTCAAAGTCCTCAAACGATTCGGTATGCTAGATTGTCATCCTGTTGGCACTCCACTCGAACCGAACGGCCACCTTCAACGAGTCGACCCAGCGGATCAAATCGACCATATCAGCACTTACCAATCTCTTGTAGGCTCACTGATGTATGGACATATTGGCACACGACCTGACCTCGCATTCCCGGTTACACACCTCTCTCAATTCTCTTCCTGTCCCGGCTCAACGCATCTCGCTGCCGCTAAACGGGTCCTTCGATACCTCAAAGGCACAATCCACCATAAGCTTTTCTTTCCTAGCAAACACGACTCTCTGATCCACGGCTTTGCAGATGCATCTTGGGGTAATAATCTTGATGATCGCAAGTCTTATTCGGGATACGTCTTTAGGCTAGGGGAAGCCTCTATATCTTGGTGCGCACAGAAACAGAAAGCCGTCGCCCTCTCTACAGTTGAGGCCGAATATATGGCTATCTGTCTATCTTCCCGCCATTTAATCTGGCTCTGCCGAGCTATCAAAGAACTTCGCCAAAGCTACGGTGCCATCCTCCACGCGGACTCGAATGGAGCAATAGATCTCTCTGGAAATAACAAAGTTACTCAACGCTCAAAACACATCGACATTCAATACCACTTTGTTCGGGATTATGTTGGTAAAGATTTCGAGCTTGAATACGTTCCTTCTTCTGAGAATTTGGCCGATCTATTTACTAAGGCTTTGCCTAAAACAACTCACCAAATTCTCACTCAACAGATTTTGATGCAGTTCTGAGGGGAAGTGTTGTAATTATTAACAGTCCTGCACCTGTAACCCTGGCCATGCACTGTCTCGTTTTCATTTCAATCTGTTGACGAACATGCAAGGTCTGTCTTACACTTAGTTAGCTTGGGGGCCTACTGGTAGTAAAGACACACCCACACCTTGATAATGTTGCCATAGTGGAATTAGGGCGCATATCCTAGTTATTTTCTGCATTCGTCCCACTAGGGCTAATTCCTGTATATATCTAGTGGCCTTATCCTTCAGAAATCTTCAGTTCATTACGTTTACTGAATATCTCTGAAGGTAAGATTCCATACTGTAGTTTTTCTAATTAAAGTTCATTACGTTTACTGAATATCTCTGAAGGTCATATTCATACCTGCTTCGTGTCAACCTACCAAGATTTATTCCATAAATCTCTATTCACCTGCTTCTTTGTTCGGCGATAACTCTTCACTCTCCTCCATCGCTCCAGCATTCCGCTCTCACGATCCTTAACCTTTCAACAACTGAGTGTACACATGGGGCAGCTGACCAGGTGCAACACAATATCACAGAACTGGTCTGTGACCCCTAACACGGCATCCTGGCTAAAGCTGGTACTCCAAATCAACGCACTATTCGGGATTAAACAATTTATGATAGACAACGGTCAAGCCTCCGTGAGCAAAGAGATGGTTTCCTTTTGCAAGGATAAGTCGATGGAGCATAGTTTTACAAAGCTGTATCTGTCACGGGTCCTGGGCCCGCTAAGATACCCCCTGTAGAATAGCTTTCTATTACACACTCTCCAGCGCATCATAGAGCGACTCTTGTATTTTCATTACTTTAGAGAATCAGAATAGACTTTCATTACCTCGTTCGATTGTACAGATCACGACCTCATTTCGTGACATATTCTGATTCTCTAAAATCATTTTATCCTCATCTAGCCACACCTGCGACGCCTCGCGGTACCGGCAACAACCTCAAGTTAACCCAACTTGAATCAAATTTCTGAGCCTTGAATACATTTTTTTTCAGCTCTCAAATACTCTCAGCTCGCTACATCTCAGCCAGCACCAAGTTGATTTCAGTCATGTCACAAATCAACACTAACAATCAAACCGTAGAAGTCCCCAAGCCGATAATACAATGGCCGAAATGGTCGGGAGATTCTGCGGACTTTCCCGCTTTTCACATTAGCCTTGAAGGAGTCGCAGAGAGCACACAAACAATAAATCTTTTTGTTACTCGGTTTTCTCCCAATTTCTCCCCGCCGAAGCTCAGCGTCGAGTTGCACCGTATGAGAGCTCAGAAAAAGTCTAATGATTGGAGTAGCGAGAAGTTTATATCCCATCTTGAAGACCTATTTGTCGATAGGGATGCAGCGACAAGAGCCCAGACCAAGATCAACGCCCTTCGCCAAGACCGCGACAAACATTTGCTAACTTTAGATCAGTTTTCGAGCAACTTTGCTCTGAAGCAGATCACCTCGCACCAGTTGGGGCATCTAAGGTAAATGCTATGAAGTTGCGTAGCTTCACACCTTCGTCAGGGAATAGCTTATCGTCAAGGAGTATCGGAAACAAATTACGATAGCTTTGTCAGAGAGGTCCAAAGCCTTGCCAAAGAGCTGGAATCAATTCCTAGCTTCAGAGAAATTCGAGGTTCTGATAAAGAATCATTTTTGTTGAACGCACCTCACAAGCTACTCTGACTTCTATAGATAGAAACAAAGAATTTGCCAGCCAAACCAATCCTCAAGCAGAATAAGTCAGCCTGCAACACTATTCGACAAAGATGGCGATATCCAGATGGCCGATATAAGCTCGCTTCAAAGCCAAATCGACGCTCAGACTCAAGTAATTCTAGCAGTGCTTAAAGGGACAAGCTCGAAGGTTTCAGGTGGTAATAGTCGGACAAATGATGAGCGCCCATTTCCTCCAGAAGTTTCCAAAGCCGAAAGAAACCAACGAATTGACAACAACAGGTGTGAAAGGTGCGGCAAGTCTCCTTCTCACAGATGGGGAGATTGCCGCTATCGAAACTTTCGAGAAAACCCAACGCCCAGAGGCTATAGTTCTACACGACGGGCTGGGGTGAATTCGATGAGTAAGGAGCCATCAAAAGGTGAATTTATTTCGGATTCGGAAAACTAGTTGCCTCTGAGAAAAGTCGTGCTCAGAGGCCAATGGTATATGATTCATTCGGTGTAAATTTAAAGAAGGAGCCGTCGTTAAGGGAAATTCTAGTTGCGAAAAAGAGAATGGATAGCAAGCCGTTTTTAATAGATACCTTTATTAATGACCAATTCTTTCTCCAGCCCTTTTTGACTCAGGCTGTCTCCCATACGCTGCTTTCAGCGAAAACATCGTACAGAAACATAAACTTCCACGCATTACAGTACAACAAAGAAATCTTCAGCTTGCCAAAAATGACAAGTCCCCCATAAAATAAACCAAATAACATATGTCACCCTTGATATTAATGGTCGACGAGAACGGTTATGGGATACGTCATTCAAGGCTTGCACTATGATGTAATACTTGGTAAGGGATGGGCAGAAAGAAATAATGTTGTGTACCAAGCAAAAAATCATACTCTTTATGTTAATAAGGGGAATCAGCAAGTAAAAATTCTTGAAAAGGGGTGGATGGAATGCGGAGATGTAGTAAATAGGACCAAGTATATCCGAGAAGGGAAGCTCATATCCGTGCTTGCATTTTCCGCTTTCACGAAGAAGGCTCAAAATAGCCTGCAAGATCTCACTCTAGCATCAGTGTCAATTTCAGATATCAACAAAGCATTGCAAAAGCTTGACACAAAACGAGAAAAGCCCAACATTGAATCAGTCGGTAAAAAACTTCCCAAGCAGCTTGTTGGATTCGAAGGCATGTTCTCAGAAGACGAATCTTGTGAGCTACCTCCCCACCGAGCTGGTCATGACATGGAGATAAAGTTGGAGAGGGATGAAAGCGACAATGAAAAGAAACCGCCCTATGGGCCGCTCTTTGAAATGTCAAAGGAAGAGTTATTGGTCCTTAGGAAAACTCTCGCTGATCTCCTTGACAAAGGCTGGATACGAGAAAGTTCCTCGCCAGCCAGCTCACCGGTGCTTTTTGCAAGGAAACCAGGGGGTGGCTTAAGGTTTTGTGTCGATTATCGGGGACTTAATGCAATTACAAAAAAAGATCGCTACCCGCTCCCACTTCTAAGGGAGACACTACGTCAACTGACTAAAGCCCGTTGATCACGAAAGTGGATGTACGCACCGCTTTTCATCGCCTGCGTATCAAGGAGGGAGATGAATTGAAAACTACTTTTCGCTCACGTCAAGGCATATTTGAATGGCTAGTTTGTCCCTTTGGATTATGCGGGGCACCAGCAACATTTCAACGTTTTATTAACAGCACCCTACAGGAGTTCTTAGATGTCTTTTGCTCAGCGTATGTTGATGATGTCATAATATACTCAGACGGAGACCTAGAAGACCACTTTAAAAAGGTATCAAAAGTATTAAATTTACTAAAGACAGCAGGGCTTCGGCTTGATCTAGACAAATGCGCTTTTGAGGTGACAAAGATAAAATACTTAGGCTTTATCATTGAAGCTGGAGTAGGTATTAAAGTAGATCAAGATAAAGTGCTAGCAATTTCTGATTGGGAGGAGCCAAATAACGTGTCCGAAGTGCGATCTTTCCTCGGATTTTCCAATTTTTACCGAGAATTCATCCCTCGCTTCTCTTCAGTCTGCGAGCCGCTTAATAACCTTACTAAACGAGGTGTACTTTGGCAATGGGGCAAGCCCCAAAGGAATGCATTTGAGCGGCTGAAACAACTACTGATAAGCGCACCAGTACTTTCAATGTTTGATCCGGAAGCTGAAACCATTTTAGAAGCGGACTCATCGGGATATGCTGTAAGGGGAGTCTTATCGCAAGTAGACGAAAAATGTCGCCTTCGACCAGTAGGCTTCTTTTCCAGAAAATTGTTGCCAGCTGAAGCGAATTACGAAATCTATCACAAAGAAACGCTATCAATAATTGCAACCATGAGGCACTTTAGAGGAGAGCTTAGAAGCGTAGAAAAGCCTTTTATTGTTTTATTTGATCATCGAAACCTACAGCATTTTATGACAACACGCCAGCTATCAGAACGCCAAGTTCGATGGGCCGAAGAGCTGGCAGGTTATAATTTCAATATAAAATTCAGGCCCGGTTCTGATTCAGCAAAACCTGATATTTTCTCAAGAAAAGCTGAGTTCAGACCAAAGGATACAAATGATGAAATTTTCCGAAAAAGTTAATTCCAACTTTTAAAAGACAGCTGGTTGTTGTCTAAATCAGAAAAAGATGGTTTGCTGTCATCCCTAAGTCTCTCAGCAGTAGTCACGAGGCAACAAGCCAGATCTCATGAAGTAGCTACAAATAAGGCCCTATCTGAACTCCCCAAGGAACCAACAAGGGTCTCCAATTCCACCAACCGCCCACCAAAAGGAATTAAATTGTTTAAGGAGCCAGAGCTCCAGAAACCTTGGAATCGAGCAGTTGAAAAAGATTCTTCTTTCCGTGAAGTTTATACAAGTCTATAAAGGGGTTATCGTTTGTTGCCACAATCTGTTGGGTCTTCAATGCAAATTATAGACTGTTCTTTTGATGATAAGCATGCTTTAGTTTACAGAGATGCTCTATGGGTTCCAAATTGGGAACCTCTTCGAACCGCTCTAATTCAAAAGGTGCACGATTCTCATATGACAGGACATCCGGGCAGGGAAATAACACTTTCTATACTTTCACGAAGCTTCTTTTGGCCCTAGCAGTACAAAGACGTTCGGAGGTTTGTGAGAAACTGTCATGTCTGCGGAAGATCAAAAATTTGGAGACAGTCATCTCGTGGTTTGCTCCGGCCACTCCCCATACCGGAGCGATTCCACAGCGAGCTGGCCATAGATTTCATGACTGATCTACCGGTGACTGATAAAAAAGAGAAATTCCTTATGGTTATACATGATAGACTTCTTGGTAGTGCGACTTTGGAAGCTATGGAAACTATGGAAGCCGAAGCTTGTGCAGACAAATTTATTTTAAGCCACTGGCGCTACCACGGTTTTCCCAACTCCCTAACTTCAAATCGAGGGTCAAACTGGGTCGGTCATTTTTGGAAAGGGCTTTGTCAACGTGTGGGCATCCAACAGCGTCTATCAACAGCATTTCATCCCCAGACGAATGGAGGAACCGATAGAATGAATCAAGAAGTACTAACGTACCTTCGATCTTATATCTCCTATGCGCAAGACGATTGGGCAGAGCTTTTTCCGCCAGCAATGGTCGCAATAAACAATAGAACTAGCTCAAAAACTGGCTTCAGTCCCTTCTTTCTGACCCATGGCTACCATCTGGAACCTATTCGGCGCCGATCAACACTGTTAAGCTCAGGTAAAAATCCCAAAGCAAGGGCTGACGCCTTCATAAATCGCCTCCACGACGGTCAAGGAATTGCGAAAGCTGCAATGAAAACTGCCCAGCAGATAATGGAGCAAAATGCCAACAGGGGACGAAGGCCTGCCGAAAAGTTAAAGGTCGGGGATAAAGTATGGCTAAACTTAAGAAATGTCACTACTCCGCAACAAAAAAAAAGTTATCATGGATAAACGCCAAATACAAAATAACGCGGGAGGTAGCACCTGACGTCTATGAACTAGATGTGCCAAGTAATATCCATCCCAGATTCTTTGTAGACCTACTCCGTCGGGACTCTGATGATCCACTGCCTTCTCAAGCCACTGACGACAGTAAACCTCCTCCACTATTAGACGGAAAACATCCCCTCTATGGAGTAGAAAAAGTCCTCAGAGCCCAATCTTTCAGAGGAAAATGATTTGTCTGCGTGAAATGGATAGGTTACAAGGAGACTACCTGGGAACCCCGAGAAAATTTAGTTCTTACCGATGCCTTTAAGAGTTTCATCGGCAAAAATGGAGATGATGTTGGTGACTCCAATGCGGGTAGCTATACAGGTTCAAGGAGCAAAAAGAGGCCATCGCTACACCAATAGTTGTAAATACACCCGGGAGGAGAGAGGTGATGTCACGGGTCCTGGGCCCGCTAAGATACCCCCTGTAAAATAGCTTTCTATTACACACTCTCCAGCGCATCATAGAGCGACTCTTGTATTTTCATTACTTTAGAGAATCAGAATAGACTTTGATTACTTCGTTCGATTGTACAGATCACGACCTCATTTCGTGACAGTATCGTCCACAAACAAATGGCAAGGTAGAAAGATTTAACTGCATCATTAAAAGTGTCTTCTATGCCGTATCCTCAATCAATTCTTCTCGCAGTATCCATTGTATCCTAGATTAGATGCTCAGCATATATAATCGTCGTCCCAACTCTACCGGTTACGCCCCCATATTTCTAGCTCTAGGAGTCATCCATGAATATCTACCAAGCCCGTATGTGCGAGAGCTGACGTTATCTGAAAAAGCCGCTTTCGCATCAGACCTCCTAGAATTGTACAACCATAAAGTGCAAAATGCACGCATGAATGTTGCAACTGAAAAAGGTGCCAGGGATGAAATTCGTTCATAACTTCAAGAGAGGAAAGCACGATTGAGAGTTTTTGGTAAAGGTGATTGGGTTTTAAGACAAAGAAAAAAAGATCATAAAGGAGAACCATATTATGATGGTCCATTTATTATTGCAGATGCCACTCCTCACAATAGTTATATATTTCGGACACTAGGAGCAGTTACTCTTCAAAATGAGTACCACGGACAGCAATTGTTCCCAGCTTATGTTAGAGATGGTCATCATGTAAGATTTCTGTGGTATGGAAGTAAAGCCTTTTTTCTTGCATCAGATTTAATTGCGTATGCAGCTATCTAGCTATGACACAATTTCGGAAAAAATGTACAGAAAAGATAACTCAGAATACAAGATGAGCACTCATGCCTCGCATTTCATTTGCAAGTGCCACTATGAAGTTATGGCGGCTTTTTCTTCATTCAAAATCAACCCTCATCCGTGAATACCCGTCCAGGGAAACGTCTCAAAAGCCCTGAGTTATCCAGACATGCCTTCATCATCTGCCGAATTTTGTTCGCGCGAAATGTAGTCTGAGGTGTCTTCTTCCCAAGTGGAGTAGGTGTCCAGGCTACTTAAACTATACCGGAGAACACCACCAGGAGGCGGGCCACGGCACCTTCCATCGTTTGCGGGTTTTTATAGTGTCCGCTGCACTCTCGCAAGTGAAGTCTTGGCGCGCACAAAGCTCAATTCGTGAAACTCCTTGCCAAAATTCAAAATTACACGCCCGTCGAGATTGTATCCATCCTCTGTATCATTTTGTAAACTTGTCCTGATCCCTCTCCCGTCCATCCCAAAGAGCTGTCTCTTGGATTTGTGCGCCGCGCATTGTTTCCTCCGTCGTGTGTAAATATAGGCGTGGCCGTGTATTTGGCGACCAGCTGAGGCTAGAGAAATCCGACGAGAGGTGTGATCATTGGAATGAGGATATACTTGGTCCTAACTGTAGACTTGATGTGATGTGGGTAGGAGTCGACCTCGTTGGGAGCGAAAATTTGACATGGCGAAGAATTTTGGATTATTGCCTCGTGAGCCAACTTCTTTGGTATTGCGAAATTTGACTGAACTTGGCTCTGGGAGAATATTTCACTCCCAGGTTCGTAGGGGGCACCACGTACAGGTGTTCAGTCTTGCCCTCCATTTTTTTATTCATAAGGAGCTTTAAGTTATAAGACCATAATAGCTTCCATCTGACTAACCGACTTATCAGGCATTCTGTGATACTTATTACAGGATGTGTCTAGTATATACAGGTTTCTAGCTTAGTGCGCATTATGCATAAAGACTGGGGTACACGTGACAAAATACAATACAATGTTTATGATCGGGGATTCTCAGAAGCCTGAATCTAGAAAGGGAGTGGTAACTTTATTTCTGTAGACCTTCTTGGAGTGTTGCTTGGGCGGGCGGAGAGATTTTGTAGCGTTGGCCCCTGGCTAGATTGTACGAATTAGCTAACAGCTGCCTGTATGCAACAATTCCTACCCGGTGATATTATCTATCTGAGGCGTCTCCCTTACATCCATCGATGCCAGGTTTTAAAGTGTCGGTTGCACTATCCGAAGTTGTTATCTCTGCGCCCACAACCACCCTTATCTCGACAACGCTCGAAGAATATGAGTTCCAGCATGCCCATTTGTAACCTCTTCGCTCGCTCGCTCATCTTACGTCCCAGCTTCCTATTCTCCCTCAATACGTAAAGCCACATAGACCAAGACCCAGGCTTTGTATATCATGACTTAGTTTCGTCCACACGGGTCTACATAGCATAGTTACTTTGTAGTGAGAGACGGCCGATTTTTGATGTGGCGAATTCCCGATTTCAACTGGAATAACTCCATTACCGGTATTTAAGGAGAGATGGTGCAGTAAGATTGAAGTGGAGGACTCGCATTAGGATGATAGGTCAGAAATTTGTCGAGAAGTCGTCGATTTTAGATGTGCTTGAGGTTGCTTTCGACTTCGATTCGGATGCGATTCTTCTTGGCTATCCCAGATATACAGAGCAAACTGAGCGGCTACACCGGCACCACTGGAAGGTGAAGAATTCGTCTTTGCCGGGTTAAAAATACACATTACAATCATCCAATATCATTTCGCTTTAAAACTAATCAATCCATTCAGCGCAAGTGACTTTTCCAATTTATAGGACAATGATGATGATGATGATCTTTGTTTTGCGTCTGGCGAGCTACGCGCAAGACGCGTGGCCAATTTTTAGGACAAGTAGATTCAGGCGCTGCAACTTGTCGTCTTCACGTGATCTAAGAGAGCGACCAAAAAGTGTTTAGACAGCCCTCTCGCCACTTGACAATCATAACGAACATAATAAAATCTGTGTTCAAATCCGTACAACCTTCAAATTAACCATATCACATCGGAATCATGCTCGACAACGCAAACCCAATTGTAATCGACGCATCTGAGCTCGATTCCCTTCGACTAAAACGCAGGAAGAAGGGCGAAGCCGGAAGTAAAGATGCAGTGATGGACGAACTTTTTGACCAGACTCATTACAAGATGGATCCCTTTTACATGTCGGAAGTGCAAGATGTTGAATCGGACTCGGACGATTCGAGTATTGAGCCAATCGATGAGCAAGAAATATACGGTGAATCTTCACAAAGTCCACGCCGAGACAAGTGAGAGGAGGGAGATGTGATGAATATTGGCACCTTAAAAATTATCTTGGCTACCACTGACCATATCGCAGAACTTATAGCTCCTATTTCCGATCCAGAACACCCTCTATCGCTGGAGTCCTTGGGGGTCGTCAAGCCGGAAGACGTCCATTTAAGTAAATATCCAGATCAAACGGGTCCTATATTACTATTTCATGTAGTGGTAGAACTCACGCCAACTGTTACCCATTGCTCACTCGCTACCGTGATCGGATTAGGAGTACGCGTGCGGCTAGAGCATGCTCTTCCTCCTTGCTATCGGATTGAAGTTCGGATCAAGAAAGGCACTCACAGTCAAGCGGACGAAGTCAACAAGCAATTATCTGACAAGGAAAGAGTTGCTGCCGCATTGGAAAATGAAAATCTTTTGGGAATTCTTAAAAAGATGATGAACCCTTGCCTTGACATGCAAATTTGACTCTACCTCACAACTGTTTATCTTTAATGAAAGATATTTTTGAATTGAAAGTCCAGTACAACATATCAGTGATTAACCACATCACTCGAGTATTCAACTCGGGCTTAGCCCGTATTTACGTTTATTGTACCAAAGAGTTATGAGATATCAAAACTGCTAAAACTCAGACCTAACTCAAAGCATCGATATAGTCTATCTCCAGCTTGAAATATTATTTATAAAGAGATTAGTCGACTAGTCTTGATTTTAAATCCGAACAAGATTATATTTTTTGTGGTCATGCTCCACGTATTTTCAAGGCAAACCTCAATCAGATGCTTGTTAATCTAAGCTCTGATTAATTAAAAGATCGGGTTAAAAAATATATATTTGGGCGCTTTAGGTAACATTGTGATTGAATAACTTGTCTACTGGACCTTTATATAGCCTAAGAATCAAAACTACGTGAAGGATATTATTTCAAACTCTTAATTACATTTGTATCGAGTATTGGTTAATAAACCTAATATTTTTGAATTATAAATTTCTTCCACTTTTAGCACATTAAAAAAAACAATAAATCTCCGAAATGCCGTATTTTGGATGAATATAAGTTTTATTCTCCAATAGTAAATAGTACCAATGATCCTGCGGCTGGAGACGGAACTCTGATCAGATTGTGACATGAGCGGCTTACTGTAAGGCCATGCAACAGTCTAAGACAGGTCCAAGATACCTCAACCAGCGGCATTATGTATCTGCTTCTAATCAACCTGTTTCATGACTGATTCCACTAGTGCTGAACACCTCTAATTCTCTATCTTTCCCAATAATGATCAGGCTGAAGACTAAACTGAATGTTTCTGCGTCCCAGAAAGCCGCGGTGTTTGAAAATTGAAGTTGAAAGGCAGTAAAAATATTAATCTTTAAACAAAACAGAAAATTGTCATTAAAGTAGTGGACAAAGAGCAGGAGTGAAATATAAAGTATTAAGTAAATATACGAATAGATGGCTCACCATGAGATTATGTATTCCCAGAGGGTCTTCTGACGCTTATATGATTTCTCCTTCTCCACACCGAGAGGGATACAGGTTCTGATGAGTGTTTTGCCTCTAAAATTTCAAAAAAGGGCAGGTCAATCGAGTTAATGTATGATCTGCCAGTTCCTTGTGAAGAAAGTTATTGTCATTTCTTGACTTAACGGTCTCTGTTGTGCAGCACAACATTTCATCTTTCGTTGCCGACTTTTATGGTTCACCTTCTACATACGCACTCGCTGATTGTTTTCTATCCATCAAGAAGACCGCTTTCTTTAAGACTGCTAAAAAGCTCAGGTTCCAAAAATTTGGCAACGCTGACGTCCTCGCTAAGACCCTTGCGCCGCCGCGTCTTGAGCACAAAGTCGCGGGCTGTAGCCTGGGCACTAGCTGGTTCGAGGGGGCGAAGGATAACATCTTTGTCTAGCGGGTCACCTGGAACTATGCTCCAACGATCAAAGACTAGACTAACAGTGGCTTGACCTTGAGTATGAATACGTAAGTCTGTCTCGAAACCAAATGAGTCTATGACGGGGATCAGTCCATTTACTCGGTACAAAGGTGTACCAGCAATTGGACCGTCTGATAAAACATGTCCCCGACGCCGAGCAAGGACTGTATAAAGAGATGTTACCGAGTCTGCTGGACCGTTCATAGAGCATGAGTACATAGGTTCTACGAGTCGTGGAGAGGCCATAAGAAATGACGAATAACAAGCTCTTCGGGCTGAGGGGATTATCTGACCGCCGCCTCGAAATATTGGCTCTGGAGCTAGAGTTACGTCCATAATCTTGAACTTGGTATTACGTATTGCTACCAGTCTTGTTAGTCATAATTCTGTGTTCTATTTCAATTAAAAATGACGAAATAGAAATAATCACAGCAAGTTAAGAGTCACAAGTCATTTCTTTATCGGAGCTCTGACCGGGGTACTTACGTTCTTCGCACAAGGGGCCTTCTCTAGTTGCCCAGCTGAAGCCCTGGCGTATTGTATCTCTCACACTTGTTAGGAGCTTTTTATCGACCTATCGATATAAAAATTAGCTGAGGTGGCGACTTGAAAGGGTATTGCTTTTGGTTAATTGGGTTGGAAACATACCTCTGACGGCAATGTGTCGTCTTGCAAGATATTAGGGCCAAAATCATCGGGCCCAAAAGCCCAAATGCTTCGGGAAGCTAATAGATCCCAGCCATAATTTTCTTCAAAAAATTTTCCAATAACGCGAGCAGAGCTCTTGATACTTACTTTCCCGCTTTCAATATCTTCAACTATTCCTTCGTCTAGAGGCTCCGCCACCATTGTTATCTTGTTCTTCTTATTCGGGGTTTGGGCGTAACACTTGATAGCCGAGGTTTCCACAATTGTCTCACAGAATCTTGTTACTGGATCAGAAACTTTTATTTCCATCTCCGCATATAGCTTCCGAAGATCATGGAGTACGCAGTCCATGTAAAGTTCACCTGTTCCAAGGATAACATGTTCACCTGATTCTTCAACCTTAGTTGTGATCAATGGATAGCTTTTGTTAATTTTCCTTAGACCGTCCAGCATCTTGGGAAGTTCAGATGGATTAATTGGCTCCACAGCAACTTTAAAAACGGATTCAGTGAAATGTGAAATTGGCTTAAAAACGTAAACTTCTTCATCATCTGGCAGGGTATGGGGGACAATTGTCGCTGATTTTACGATACTATTATCAACCCCACTAATCAAGGCCCAGTTTCCAGCGGGTACTCCATCAGTGGGAATATTGTACCGAGTTTCCGCAATCCAGACATTAGAGACAGTAGCTATTGTCATATCTTCTTGATCTTCAAATGAGTAGCCTTCGCCCAGTACACGTACTTGCATACCTGGCCTCACCGTTCCGCTCAGAATTCTTCCAAAAGAATGAAAAGTTTCTGCGTCGCTTGTGTTAAGAAGTTTCGAGACCTGAATTACTAAAGGTCCATCTTGGTCGCATGAAATCATGGATCTAGCGATATTTGAATCCAATGACCCTGTATAGTATCGCTCTACCTTACTTCGAGCTGCAGCTAAGGGGGACGGAATATGATCGACAACCATTGTGACAAATCCATTAGATGGACCGAAAAATTTCCCACAAATCAATTTAAGCAAGACCTTTGCATCAGTCTTGTACTGAGACGGCTTAAGCGTTATGCCCAAGGACGCTAACATAACCTTTAAGTCTTCAGGACTCTCGCTAATCGTGTGAGAGTAAAGTTTGTATATTGGTTCTAAGACGAAGTGCACAAATGAGCGCCGGGCTTTCTCTTCCATAGCTTTTCTGGTGAATGAGCGTTTCTGAGGGTTGAAGAATATATCGCCCCAAAGGCGCCTTGCAAATTCTTGAGAATTTATTCCTGGAGAAGAGTTACACTTTGAAGGGTAGCTTTCAGAGTACATTTTGGCAAATGATTGCAACGTGAAGCACCACCCCATACCGCTGCACGCAAACATAACATTTCCCTTCTCAGGGCTAAGTCTTAGTTTTTCGCCTTGTCCAGGTAAAACGTTTTCGATTATTGTATTCACCTCTTCGACAACATGCTTTAATTTAAAATATGCATCATTAGGAGGTAATTTTAGTTCAAGAATCAATCGGTCCATCTTGTTGATCACCAGTGTAAGAGATAATTCTTCGAGTAGGACATGTTTTATGATTTGCTCGGTGTTAACCTGAACCCCTTCAACGACATCAACGACTAGCACAACTCCATCTACAAGACGTAGCGAAGATGCAACTTCGTCAACGAAATTAACATGGCCAGGTGTATCCAGTATATTAAACAGATGAGATTTACCCTGAGAGCTGTGCAACACAAGGCTCATAGGAGCTGCTTTAACCGAAATTCCTCTTTCCTGCTCTAGAATGTGATTATCAGTATATCGCAGATTTTCGTCCTTTTTTCTCCCGGTTTTTTTGTCTAATTTTCCTGTAATGTCGTGTGTCTCTAACACTAACATATCCATTAGTGTAGTTTTTCCATGATGCAAATGTCCTGCAAATGCAATATTTCTAGTTTGGTCCGGGAAACACATTAAATCCATGAGAAACTTTCGCTCAAAGAAAACGGGCGGGAGATCAGCTTCCTGAATAGTAAATTTCTTGCGCTCCACAGGGGCGATAATGGGTTGAGTTAAGGGTTGGGCGTCTTCTTCTTGTACCATGGTCTCAGTGTCCTCGCCATAAACCTGCTGCGCTGTAGGATAGTACTGTTTGTCTTCGTGTAGAATGACGGCATTTGATGGTCCATCATCTATTACTGCTTTAGCACTGGTATTCATCTTGAGAGAAAGCTATCCGACCATCGATTTCCATTAGTTCCTGGCCAGCCACCTCAGCATCCTCGTCTCCCTCGCTTTCGGCATACTCATATGCAATAGCGCCAGCCTCATTTTGCTCATCATCTTCTGATTCAATGGCCTCGCCGATAAAGTTGCCAAACCTACGTATGGATTAGCAATTTTTCTAACTTTTTGATACCACTAGACAGAAGCTTTACTCATCATATTGATCATCCATTTTTGAATGACCCAGCTAGATCGACTCGGATTCCTTGCTAGAGCACCTCTGACGACCAATTCGATGCAAGAGCTTTTACCGTAATTATTGAAGCAGAAGGTGTGAAGAAAAGAAGCTTTCTGGTAATAGGTTTCAATTTGTGGGGAGTATTTCTTAAGCTTACAAAATTCTAGTAGATAACTTTTTCAAAAAAGCTGGAATATTCATACATCTTTATTCATACTCACTAAAACTGTACATCATTTCTAGGAATTTTTTCCTCGTGACCATTAGTAATATTATGTACCCTTCACAAGGCTGGATCGCGATCGCCAGGGGTTTTAAAAGCTAGTTAAACTTTGAGAGGTTGTTTGTAGATTGTCATACTTGATATCAAACATGTTCAATATCTATCGTATGACTTAGATGACTTCAAATACTAATACTCTTGAATTACTCAAACACACTTCTCTGAGTTATGTTTGTTTACACAGAGCAATCGACCCTCGACCTTGAATACTCACAAACGCCAAGTTCAACGACTTTCGGTTGATAAAGCATGATATCATGATCTTGCATACAAATACGTACGTTTATTTCAGATTATTAAGAACCTTAGCCAGAGCATTGAGTCCAATGTGAGCGCAAAACTGGTTTTCACGGTGAGGACCATATCTGCAACACTTAAATCTCGGAATAATCGCGTGAGTTACAATAAAACTAGTATTTGGTTAAATCAGAAACGACAATAGTGACTGTCTTTACAACTACTACTCCAAATAGAACATTAAAAATTGAATCATTTTATTGTCTAATGAGCGGCGCTTCTCGACCCCATCTCTGGGAACCTTTCTCAATACCCATCAGAGCTGTCCCCTACAATCCTCCAGCTCTAATTTAATAGTCTACAGAGCCGAGATTGAGTAACAACTTTTCAACTTTAAGCTGAGTTATAACCCCATCCCTCGAGTGCAGCAGACACTGTAAAAATACGCTAACGATGGAAGGTGCCTAAGTCCACCTCTTCGTGGTGTTCTTTGGTTTAGTTTGAGTATCCTGGGCACTTACTTCACTTGGTAAGGAGATGCCTCAGACTATATTTCGCGCGGAGAAAATTCAGTGGATGATGAAGACATGCCTGAATAACTCAGGGTTTTGAGACGTTTCCCTGGACGGCTATTTACGGATGAGGGTTGACTTGGGGTGAAGAAAAAGCCACCTTAATTTTGTAGTGGTACCTGCAAATGAAATCCGAGGCATGAGTGCTCTTTTTGTAAATTGAGACATCTTTTCTGTACCTTTTCTCTGATATTGTGTCATAGCTAGATAGCTGCATACGCAATTAAAACATGATGCAAAAAAAACGTGTACTAGCAATTAACTGTTAATGATGACCACGATTACACCCGAGTGGGCAACATGGTCATACAGGTAGGCAGTTTCGCCCTATTATTCCAACGTAGAACGTGCTTTTTTGATTGAATTGATTAAGTATAATATGATACTGATATGAGGTTAGGTGCCTCCATGTTAACTGTCTTACACCAATGGGTCAAGCCAAGCGAAAAAAAAGTGAAGTCACTTAAAAACCCACTGAGCTGACAGCCGAAGATGCGGGGTTTCGGTCTGCATTAGGAAGTCTATTTTTTTCGAGGTATATCTGCTTTCATTCCATCACATTTCACAGACAGAAATCATTTCAACAGTCCAGATATTTCGAAAATGTCCGCCTCAGTCTATATTGTATCTGCGATTAGAACACCCATAGGTTCTTTTCTCGGGTGAGTTGCCGATATCAATATTGGAAAGGGCGTGTGCCTGATGTGGTAGATCTCTCTCGAGTCTAAGTGCTACTCAATTGGGAGGGATTGCAATTAAAGGTATGTCGAGACACCTTTTGTTTGCGAAATAAACTGATGACCTTTTAGCCGCTGTTGAGGCTGTTCCTGAAATCAAGCCTGAAGACGTCGAAGAAGTATTTTTTGGAAATGTTCTGTCGGCAAAGTATGTCGAATAGCTATCCCCACGGATAAACTTACTGATCACTGAAGCCTTGGTCAAAACCCTTCCCGCCAGTGCGCTATAGCAGGTGGTTTATCTGAATCGACTGTTTGTACTACTGTAAACAAAGTTTGCGCATCTGGACTAAAAGCCATTATACTAGGAGCCCAGACAATTTTGACCGGTAACGCTGAAATTGTGGTGGCAGGTGGAACAGAATCAATGTCAAATGTACCCCATTATCTTCCAACCCTGCGACAAGGTACAAAATATGGTGATCAAACTTTAGTTGATGGAGTATTAAAAGACGGCCTGACTGACGCTTATGCACGGAAAGAGCACATGGGGATATCCGGAGAAGAATGTGCTGCAGAGTATCACATAACTAGAGAAGAGCAAGATGAGTATGCTATTAAGTCATATCAAAAAGCCCAAAAGGCAACTGAAGTAGGAAAGTTCAAGTCTGAAATCGTTCCAGTCGAAGTAAGTGGAGGGAGAGGTAAACCGAACAGAATTATTGAAAAAGATGATGAGGTTGGGAATTTAAACGTTGAAAAACTCAAGGCTGTGAGGCCTGCTTTCCTACAAAGTTCAGGAACTATTACAGCACCTAATGCAGCACCAATCAATGACGGTGCATGTGCTTTGGTTCTCGTCTCAGAGGTAAAGCTGAAAGAATTAGGGCTGAAGGCTTTGGCAAAAATCCGCGGATGGGGCGATGCTGCTCATGCTCCCAATAAATTCACGACGGCTCCAGCGCTTGCTATTCCAAAGGCACTCAAGCATGCAAAAATTAATGCTTCCGAAGTGGACTACTATGAAATTAACGAGGCGTTTTCGGTAGTGGCTTTGGCAAATATGAAGCTTCTTGAACTTGATCCATCTCGGGTAAATATACACGGAGGTGCCGTTGCTATCGGCCATCCACTAGGTTGTTCAGGAGCACGGATTGTAACGACTCTAATAAATGTGTTGCGGGAGCAGAAGTCTAAGATAGGCGTCGCCGGTATATGTAATGGCGGCGGTGGTGCATCTGCAATAGTTATTGAGTCGTTAACTTAATATGTTTTACCATAATAAAAGTCTTCACACGTCTGAATAAAATGACTGGCTGAGGCGTCGATATTCAGTATGGCTCTTTCATGCCAAATATTTCCTGACTGGTTGAGTAGGATCTATATTATGAGTGACTCTCTACAGGTGACCTTTACTATTCTTTAGAAATAATTTTTTGTTATATAGCATGTGCCAGCTACTTGAGAAAATTCAAAGACTTCTGTCATTTTTAAATACAGCTATTATACTTTCTGTCGATTTGCCATAAGGTACGTAAGGTTAGTTCAATGCAAAACGAAAGGTACAAAAGTGAGGTATTATTGTGTCTAGTATCTCTATCTAAGAGCATTATGAACATAGAGTTCGTTGTAGAAAGTGAGTCTTCAAGTAAATGACTCAGCAACGGAGAGATGCAACTCATTTAAAGCATACCAAGAAGAAATTCATCTTAACACTTTCTCAATATGTGACCTTGTAGGACTTGTAACTTCGTTCTGCATACGAGCCTGGGATGTCTATATCTCTTTCACACCTTCTTTCGGATAGTAACACTCCCCTAAACTACTCATTTTATCACAATCTCCGAGGTTCTAGTTGTCAGTTCCACATTTCTCCCCGCCACCCGTGGAGTAGAAAGTTATTTGTGGAAGTGCGGCAGTCGGAAAAGCTCATAAAGGTTACTGGACGTGGGTCTACCCCAGGATTATCATCGGGACTGGGTCCGAAAGTTCGAGCTTTCCTTGGGCGATAATTGAAGATGCAAGTGAAAGAAGCCGAAGAAGTGAGTGAGAACTTATTTTGGGCAAATACAAGGCCATAGCGGGGGAAGACCGAAACTCAAAACCTCACAGAAGCGTTACATACGGGCCTTCAGAACTCACGGTAGAGTCTGCATAGTTCAGATTGATTGACTACTTTATCCTCAGCTCTGTTGGGACACCCCATCGCTTACGCAGTCTGAATTGTCTTCATCACCCTGCACAACCCCCTAGTAAAATTATTATGAAGCTGACCACAGTCTAATCAGATGACCAGATGGTAAGTTGGAAGCCCTACACACCACCCACTCTTCGTCAAGTTCCCCCGAACTAAAGGGCCTTAGTCGCTACGCTCTTGTTCATCTCGTTCCAGCTCGTGCAGGCCACGGAGATGTTGCTGGATATCACCGCCGCTTTAGCCACTCGGACGCTCTTCTGACCTGCACTTGCGACCAGGAAAAGTCCCCTGATTACTTCTTCATTTACCGGATAACTCTAAGCCGAACCCGTCTCCGTGTCGGAACTAAACATGCAACACCGGGATTCCCTGGATTCTAGGCTCTCCTGAAGGGGCAATCGTCTTTAGTATATGGCTTCATGATACCAGCTTTTTCGAGGAAATTCAAAGAAGAAACTAACCTGTAGTCTATTTGACTAATACCTACAGGCTATATTACCAGGGAATTGGTGTAGGAGATAAAGTATCTTTCCTGTAAACAGTTATATGTCTTCTGCAACTTTCTGAAAACCAAAAGTCTCAGCGCAAGAGCACTTTTGACCTCCTTTAATAGTTTATGGGGTACGGCCGGGGGAGAGGGGGCCTTGGCCCAAGGATTACATATCAGGCTTGGTAAAAAGCGCTGGCACGTCGGGTAATTTATATAGTCTGAGCTGGCCAACACAAGACCTTATGGTTCTATTGTGAGCTGGAACGACGTTAAATAAAACACAAACAAACACACTTCGTCATGGAGAAGTCATCTGATGAAGTAATACAGCTTACTCAGCTCCTGAAACGGCAGTAGTAGATCATACTAAGTGGACCTTTAATTTCAAAAGCCGGCATAGATGCGTTCTTCATTATTATTATAATTAATCCATTTATGTCCTATTTCAGTTTCTAACTATGTAGGACAGACTATATAAATACAACTTTTCTTATTCATTCCAATTGGGGTTTACTTGATTTGATGTTGGGATCCCCATTACTGGTTCACCAAGGGGTAGCTCTGTACCATGCGTTCTTCATCTTCTAGTGGTACCAGTGTAATTGCTCAGTGTGCTCTAGGTATCAGGTATAGCCAAGAAGAATTGCAACCTCATCAAAGTTGAAAGGAACCTCAAGCACATCTATATTTGACGACTTCTTGATAATACCGCTCTTACCATTTTTGACTGAGTCCCTAACCCTGTTCTATCTACGAATAATCTCGTTTCAAAAACCTGAGTTAGAACACGCGACTGAGATGTAGAAAGAGAGGGGAAAGAGGTCCCTGAAGACCATGCTAGAGCCGATATTTTCGAGTGATTTTCAACTTAGGAACGTTTGTGTGCGCCAAGATCAAGTTTACTACTAGTTAGCCACGAGGAATTCTTTTGTCGATGAGTCAACGGCACTCCCCAGCGCCCTGGACGGTATAAAAACAGTTGGGCTAAGCTACCATAAAGTAATCACGCTCTGTCAAGACTTTTCTGGTATTTCAGCACAAACTTCGGGAAAGAGTTGGAAGGAGGCTAGAAAGGCAAAGAGTGAACTTCTCAAGGTACCCACAAGTCTACAGTGCACAGCTAGCTGGCCTCTTCGAACACTTCAGATAGGTCACTATGTCTTCGGATTCAGTACTGATATGGGTATTAGAAGAGCGCCGCACCCAGTGGTTTTTGCAAAATTTCCTAGCTGCTATACACCTACAAGCGGCCATCGTTTTTTTGGCTGTAAAGGGGAGATCATGAAGGTAAAAGGGCTCTTCTAAGTGTTTGATCGAATGAGGGCTTGTGAGAGGTGATACTTTTTGAGGGGAGCTGCACGCTCAAGTTGACATAGCGGTGAGATTTCATGCGTATTTTGTCGGTAGCGTTTCGTCACAGGTGGAGTTGTTGGTGCCCTTGGCCGAGGTATAGACGAATTATAAGGCCGATATTGAGACCTTACCTTCACGGCGCACAACAGTTACGACAGGATGAATCTTCACCTGTAACTAAGATTTTGAGTGTGATTTTAAGATTTAGGGTGCTTTCCCGAGTCGCAAGATTACTTTAACCCGGGAATATCTTCCAGGAAAGTTTTAGATCGTAAATAATGTCAGCAATTTTGACACGCGCGTGCGACTGGGTTGAGCCTGTCTGCGGTTCGTATTTGGGGTGTAGATTATTGGTTTCGTTTGGTAGTGCAGTCGGGAAATATCTGCAGGTTGCATTTTCGACCAAAAGCTTGCCAGCACCACTCCTCCCGATCGCATTATTGACGAAAACTCTCAAATACAACCTTGGTCTTGACTAAATATTGGCTCAGGAGGAACTCTTCACTCTTAGGTTTGTAGAGGATACCAATGTCAGGTGCTCAGCCCCCGTTCATCAATGGGAGCTGCCTTCGGCCCGAGAAGCATGGAAGGCCTGGGGCATTCAATCATGCTCAGTTGTCTAGTGACACATAATTAGCCTTCACGTCAGGTCAGATACAGAATTCAGTCAAATCTTAGTCAATCATTTTTGAAACTGGGAGAGTTTGGAAAATATAATGCAAGTAATTCATATCACAGTCCCCGCTTCCCGCGAGGTTCGTACTTGAAGACCCTTCATGTTTCTTCAAATATCACGTGACTTTATGACAGTGCCACCGCAAGGCCTGAACGTCTATTGACGCACCATTCTCTACAGTCTTAAATTGCCCTCTTTTACCGCGGGCAGTACACTCTAACAAAAAATCTTGACCCCGTCATGCTCTTATCTTCGGCTCGAAGATTAGTACTCGTAGTACCGCCCGCACCTGTATCTTCGACACTTGTTACCAACACATCGAGATCAGTGGCATCCAATGTCGTCACCTCACGATGTCACCAAAGGCGAGCTTCATCCTCGAAGCCTTCTAGTCCTTCAAATGGATCCAAAGGTGTGATAGAAAGCCGCTCAGTATCCTCGACTGCAGCGGAATCATCTAGCACTCAAAAAGAACTCTCCCACAAAGATCTAGATACAAAGGCTACAACTTCCGCCAACACTAAGAGCAAAATTAAGAGGTCACTATCAAAGACTGCACTCAAAAACAAGAACCAACCCTTGTTAAATCTTCCTAGTGTACCTAGTACTCAGCATATAACGCCCAGTTGTGAGACCCACTCAACAACTCGTAAACTCTGATTGCTAATTATTATCAAGTGCTTGGAACAGCAGCGTTCTTCTCTCTACACAGACCCATCTCTATTACAAATGGTTTCCCTCAACCAGTCTCAGATGAAGCATTTGCCTCGATCTTTAGACCTAGGATAAAAAGCACAAAGTCTCAAGAAATTCTGATGACTCTGACGAATACTTTGGACAATTTCGACGCAGTTTCAGAGGCATTAGATATCCTCCACCTGGATTCAGAGCATAAAAATTTGAGTGAACCTGATGGGGAGTTGTCGGGAGATTTCAATGGATCTGCATTCACGACGAGCAACCAGCGCGTGCAAGGGAACCAAAATCACGATCAATCACTAAACTTTCTAACGGGAAAGTATGCACCATTCAATCCCCCGCCAGCGCCGTTACCTATCGATTCAACGGAGCCGTATGCTTCCATCGTACCGACTACAGAATCCCGAAGCAATCAAAACAGAATCTTCACAGCGATTCTAACTGTAGAAGAGTCCATGGATCCTAACGGGAATGTTACATTTATAGCTCATCATTCTCCCCTTATAGCTAAAGATGCTCCCAACACCAATCGGTTTCCTAATAGGATGCAGATACGTCAGCAGCGTCACAGATCAAAAGTTGGTAAGATCCGTGGAATGCTAGCGATCAGCGTAAAGAGACAGCGGAAATTAAAAATGAAAAAGCACAAATATAAAAAACTAATGCGACGCACTCGGAATCTTAGACGCAAGCTTGATCGCAACTAAGAAATATCAACAAGAAAGAATTCAGATGAATCATACATTTCGAGATTTGTGCCCAAATATCCTGCGTGAGCTGGGCGGCTAATGTGGTATAATTTACCCGCAGACATTTCATGCTATCTCGCTGCAGCCGGCTTTGAAGTCGAGAACGGCAAACTGTTCGAATATCGTGGGTAGGGGAACCTTTGGAGGATACCCCCGTGGATACTCATGCAGAGCTGCCAATCGCTCGAAATGGGGGTTTGAAACGAAGAGAGGTATAACCTCACATGCTAGTGCATTCAACACATGGAATAAGTGTTGTGTCGATTTTCTGCAGCCGAACTACTTAAGACTTCATGCTTTATCCTCGGGCCATCATGTATATGTTTCGAACCGTAGAAGTATTTAATTTATGACAATAAGTTTAGCTCAAGCTGAGGTAGGATCGATAAATTCCAGTCAGTTGACTTCTAAAAACTTGTTTCGTAAAGCTTGTTGGCGCCTTTGCCTCCTTTCTTCGACCCACATCCCTAACTCCCTCCAAATATCTTCCTTTTCCTTAGGTTTCAGAGAGGCCGCTAGACCGCTCGTACTACAGGCAACGAAGACCCTCGCACCACTCCAGCTTGTATTATCATCATTTACGCTACCCAACCGTTCGGTTTCATCCTGCCAGCCATACTTGAATTCATTCTTGCTGATCGATTTGCCGTATCTACACCTCCAAATGCTTTCCCATATACTTTTCCCCACAATACAGACAGATTCCGGTCTGAATTCTGTGATTTTATTTACAAGTCCACCGTAACCGGCGTCTAACTCTGTCCTCTTGAGTTCTGAGCTTTTTCGGGTCGGCCGGGCGACAATGTTTGTATTCCCAAGATTAAACAGTTCTGGTAGATTAGCGTCTTCATTGGGATGACACCGTCTAGAGGTACAACCGCTGCTATGCAAAAGCTTCCAGAAGAGGTTTGAGGGATGAGCGTAAGCATGGCCAGAGATTGAAGTCTGCAAGCCTGGGTTGAGACCAACAAATAAACATATCAGGTTCGGGGCCATAACGTCTCTCAGTTCCGGGAGATGGGAATACTTTTCAGGCGGGGCATACCTGCTTACAGTACTACGAGTTCTCTTAGTGACTTTTGAGGTTGAGAGGTGAGCACTGTTGCGTTTCTGACCGACGTTAGATTCAGACATTTGTGCTATGTTTGGGGTTGCCCGGTCAGCGATGTGCGGCGCCGGCGTCGAGCTGTGCGTGGAGAAGGCGTAAGACGATAGATCTAGGCGACCGGCGAAACTTGATAAATTATCATTCTCTTCTTGTGATTCCCCAGTCTGTTTAGCAGAGCCAAGTACTGAGCAAACCAATACCATTGTGGTGATAGAAATAGGATGGGCTGACCGTTACTTCGTGATTCGGTGATACACTCTGGGCGTGTTCATGCATATGTTGTTCTGTACATAAATATCCCACGGCCAATCATTAACGGGCAAACCTTAAGTTTACTGCTGACTTATACTCGTGCCGGACTCGTCAGGAAAAGGTGCAAAAGATCCGCTGCACAACCGCTTATTAATTAGCTCCTAGCCGTTACACAAGGGTGATGGAGGACGCAATCAGTCATCAATTTGCGGCGATCATCAATCACCATAGCAGTAACATGCCCCATATTTTATTATACACTTGCCATTATATTACTTCCACCACTTCGCAAGGCTTCCTCGTACGCCAGATTTAGTCAATAACAACTATGGGGAACATCAAAGAAATCTCAATGGAACCAACTGCATCTGAGCTTCAAAAGCTCAAGGATAAATATACAGCGGCTAAACAGGAGCAAGTCTTTACCTTCTATGACTCTCTTGACGTAACCGAGAAGGTGTCACTTTTTTCTCAGCTCTCAAAGTTTGACCCAGATTATATCAATCAAATCACCAAGCGTGCCCTTGAGTCTGTCAAAACGACTAATGACAAGGAGAAGCTGGAACCTCTTCCATCTTCTGCTACCGCTAGTATTCTTGATTCAGATCCCAAAGACATAGAAAAATGGCATGAGCAAGGTTTAAACCTAATTGCGGACAATAAGGTCGGGGTAGTCCTTATGGCAGGTGGACAAGGCACACGGCTGGGTAGCTCAGAACCCAAGGGTTGCTTTGACATTGGACTGCCGTCTGGAAAATCATTATTTCAGTTACAGGGAGAAAGAATCTATAAATTACAACAACTGGCCAAGAAACGTGCGGTAAATGGTAAGGAAGTTGTCATTCCATGGTATATAATGACCTCAGGTCCCACACGTGGGCCAACCGAGAAGTTCCTTAAGGAGCACGATTACTTTGGCCTCTCAAAAAGTAATGTAACTGTGTTTGAACAAGGCGTCTTACCTTGTATATCAAACGATGGCAAAATATTGCTTGAGAGCAAAGGCAAAGTAGCAGTAGCGCCAGATGGGAATGGAGGTATTTATCAAGCATTAGTCTCGTGCGAGATATTGACTGATATCAAAAAACGGGGAATTGAACATATACACGCTTACTGCGTAGATAACTGTTTGGTAAAAGTCGCAGACCCAGTATTCATTGGATTCTCATCGAGTAAAAACGCCGATATTGCGACAAAGGTTGTAAGGAAAAGAAACGCAACAGAGCCGGTAGGTCTTATAATGTTGAAGAACGGCAAGCCAGGTGTGGTTGAGTATTCTGAGATCGACCAAGAAATTGCAGTAGCCATGGATCCCATCCAACCCGGTATTCTTAAGTTTAGGGCTGGAAATATCGTCAATCATTATTACTCAACACGTTTCCTGAAGACAATTCCCCAATGGGCTCATGAGTTGCCGCATCATATCGCTCGCAAGAAGATACCGTTCATAGATACTTTACAGGGTACTGCAATAAAACCAGAGAAACCAAATGGAATTAAGCTTGAACAGTTTGTTTTTGACTGCTTTCCGATGCTAGATCTGGCTAGATTTGCATGTCTTGAGGTGAAACGGGAAGATGAGTTTTCACCCTTGAAAAATGCTAGGGGAACTGGGGAAGATGACCCCGATACTAGTAAGAAAGATATCATGGATCAGGGTAAAAGATGGGCCCAGGCAGCTGGAGCCTTGCTAGAAAGTCAAGCCGAGCAAGTCGGCCTTGAGATTTCTCCCCTTATCAGCTATGTGGGTAGCTCCCTGTTCAACCAAAGCCTACTGACGTGCATTAAATAGGGCGGAGAAGGACTCGCGGCTTTGCAAAGAAAGGTTATTTCAAGCTCTTTATTGGATGAAAATCAAATCTAGAGATGTTATTCTACACATTTCTCAAGTCGGGGTAGAGTATGGTCCACCAACATCAAGTGGTAAGGCAACGGGTCCGAGCGGGTCGAAATATAGCTCCTATTACCCAAAAGTATACTACTATCAGAGAATGTAGCGCTAGAACGCTTAAAAATTGGCACAGAAGTACCATACACACCCTTCTTCATTCACTCATTTATATGTTTATTCATTAACTTTGTAGGTAACATGATACCCATTGCACTCCTCCTGGAGCATAAGCACTAGTGGGGTCGGGCCTAATCAGGTCAACTACTGTAAAGTACAAATGCCTCGTCTAGTATAAATGAACGAAATCATGCTGAAACACATCTATGCAATGAATCATGACGGGTCCAGCAGACCAGAATAAAAAAAAAAAAACATCCGCGCGAAAACCCGTACTAAAAAAGAAAATATATAAACCGTTTCCCTTCCATCCTACTACCTCGACCATCACTTACCCGAGCTTCATTCTATATAGATATCATTTACAATGCCATACCCAATGACTCCTGTCCCAAAAAATGCCAGGCATTCTCACCCCTCCGCTGCCTCGACTTTCCAACGCAAATATTCCACTACCCTGTACGTACTTGAACAGTTTCAATCCACTTGAACCAAGTATAGTTTCCGAAGCCGTCGCTCTACGCCTTCCACTATTCAGCCGCCACATTGCCATATTGTTAGTGCTTTTCTACACCGGACAGGGTGATTGAATGATTTTTCTCTGCTGCACTCGCAGTGAATTGCGCCTATCGTGTAGCTGAAGCGGCGCTGATGTGCCGTAAAGTCCCCATGTCCTGTTCGAAAGGCGATCAGGCGAGCCAAGATTGCTTTTGGAAATGCTGATTCTGGCGGCTATTGAACTGTATTTCGAATTCGAGGTCGGTGTAGTACTTAGGACAGTTGGTGTGCTATCAGTCTTTCAAAATTTGCCTGGCCAGTTCACGAGTTTCACGTCCAGATGAGGCCAGGGTAACTCGATCATACGTCGTCTGTTTGTAATCCAACGGGTTAAGCTGGATAGGCTGCGTCTTAAATCCATGTACTTGTGTCTATCTATGTACGAATTGCCGATGACCATTTATGGGAATATAGGTGATCGCCGATCTGATGGATATTAACCTCCCTGGTGTCAGAGTTACATGTGTATATGTCCATCAGTCTAGATAGATACCATTTCCTAGATAACTAGAAAATTGACTGTATTATGGCCAGCTCACCTTGTTCTTATTGTTTTGGTGATAGCCCATCACACAAGCTCACTTTGAGCGAGCCGATCAGCCACTTCCTTTTTAAAAATAAACTAAGGATATGCAGAGCTCTTCGAGTGGTCACGGAGAAAAAACGAAGTCTAAGCTTCAAAGGGCATCCGTAAATTTAGACTATGTTTACAGTAAAGGCTTGATCTTTACTGAAGAATATGAGACTGCTTATATACATTGATGTCTAGCAATGATATGGGCTAGAGTGTAATGTCCCATTGGGGGATACAACGGAACAAACCACAGGCCTGATACCAGTTACGCATATTTTCGTCACAGTCTCGAATAACAGACGTGGCAAACAGTGATGGTGTAACTGTTGTGATCTAACGCTGTTCAATCTGCGGACCTTGTGGCGAGCAGTTATTCCATCTCGCATGATGGAACACGGGAGCGTAGTAAAAGAGGGGACATCCCACTAGCCAAATCTCAGCGATTACGGGCACACATAGAACTGTAAGACATTCTCTGTAGATCGACTTAACAAGAAATTATCATCGATAATTAAATTAACCTCCACGCAATTGAGATCATAGAAGTGCCAAACTTTCATACCACCTTCACTTGTATCGTCACAATCGCATCGGTAATGAGCCTCCACTGCATTCTAGAATACACTCTCTAACTGTGATAAGCTTGACCGCGAGGTCTAGCAAACAAATCACAATAGTAAGTAGTATCGGAGAGGCGACACCCGACACTCTCGATGGACATATGCTGAAACCACAAGGACGGGGAGTGTCTAGGTTGGTTTGGCAACAATTCATTTCCCACCAACCCTGCGTGGCCCAGGATCCATCCTACTGTTACAGGTGCCGCTGCGCTTACGGCTATTTTTCCAAAACTTCTGAATCCGCCGGAATGATGACTCTCTTATTCCTTCCAGCAGCGACATGGATGCCGCGGACTGGTCGAGCAGGCCGCAGATGGCGCGGTCATCTTGACCACGGTCCGTAGTTGGGATTGCCTCAAGAGCAGCCAACGCTTCAGAACCTTCGCGTTGTAGACCTCAGCATATGTAATTTTGCTGGCGCCACTGGCCAGGTCTAGAACCTTCCTATGTTGGGGGAAGATGTCAATTGGAAGAGCCGAAGATTCGTAATCTCATACCCTGCTTCTGCTAGAGTCTCATACACCCGTGACAAGCTTCATGAATTTCCCTTCAACTTCAATGGGTTTACTATCCTACCTGATAGTTAACCTGCTGATCCAGCCGCAGTCCAGATTGGAGACCCGTAAGTGAGGGCTGGTCTCAGTATGGTGCTGTGCGAAAGATTGGATTTCTTGATCATAGCAGGCCAAGTTGATGGTGTCAATCTACTTATCGACTGAGCTTGGGTCGAAGTTGTCACGGTTTCAGTACAAAATGCATGGCTGTCGGAATGGAGCGTAGGCGTCTGAGCTGAAGCGGAATTGGAGTGCTAGAAGAGGTTGGATGGGCTGCGAAAGATGAATGAAGGTCTACTGGAGATAATTTGGATGAACTAAAGGTTTAAGTGGGTACTAATGACATCTAAAGGTACCAGAGGTCACCAGAGGGCAGTGGTTATGATAGAACTAAGCGTAATGAACCTGAAGCTACAGACCAAGCCAACATACATGTACTAACTGCATGTCCTACATAGTCATAGACTAGTACCAACATAATACCAAGTGTCAATAACTGTTCTGTTGTCATAACAACATAGAAAGAATGCTAAAATTATGAATTGAAGTATGGATGGGAAGAGCAAATCTTACAATGGGGAATCTTGTAGGTACAGTATCTTAGTTATAATTATCTAAAGAGGGAATTCCTATAGCTAACAACTGTTGTGATCAGGCCCACTTATAGATCACATAACTTGAAATGGCTAGTATTAGGCAAGTGTAACCGACAGGACAAGCAATCCTGTGTCAATGATACGTCATTAACATACAGCAATGACAACACCAGTATCTCAGCCATACATGATAATATGATCATATGACGCAGGTATATCGAATGATATAATTGTTGAATGGCTGAATGGTTGGGAGTTATTGCTAAAGAGGGTATAGTTTGTGTACCATTTTTGTGTATAAATACTTGCTGCTAGAACTCTGTACATGATCAACCTTTTCTACTCCTATCTTCAAGAGTCATCAATATAGCAGATCTACAATACATATCCTTCTTCTTCACGTTAGACTTAAAGCGCTATCCTATATCCACCCAAGTTGACTGTTACATCCATTGCAACCATTCTTAGACTTTTCATAACCTCGTTATCACAATAACAACTACCTACACATAAAGACTGAAATATATCCTTTGAGAAGGTTATCCCTGTGATTTGACCACTCGGACTCTTCCATAATCACCTAAAAGATTCTTGATACTCCTGTAGCCCTAATGAACTTCTATTTTTTAACCGGGCTCAATGTGAATCTTATAAGTTCCCTATCATCCAAGATCGTCGCAGGAAGCTCCCTTCGTATAATTGCCTGCGCTAGACAGCGTAGGCTACGGGAACCCCCAGGCTTGACAGCCGTCACATTCGCTTGTACCTGATCATGTAAGTAGATTAGTACCGTCTACGAACCCAACAGCTGATGAGGCCAATGAAGAGTAAATTAATTTTGCAAGGCAGTAGGTGAAGCTGTCATCTGAAATTTACATCTGCTCGCTCCTCTAGCTTTATAAGCCTTGTCGAATCTGATTTAGTTGTTGCAGGAGTGAGGGATAGGGTTCTTGGATGATCTGCTGGTCAGTAGATAGTTCAAGCACAATTTGCTGATGACACATATTGTATGAACATTGTACTATTTTACTCAGAAACAACAAGAATCCGTACTGGTGTATCGGTAACATTTCCGCCTCTCAAAAAGAGTAACGCGGTAGCGCAGGGTTCGACTCCCTGGTACGGAAGATTCAGCTTTCCACAGTGGACGGTAGCATTATGTTAATCTATTCAATTTTTTGATACTACCACTTGTAACGCAGCCGCCTTCCTTGATGGTCTTCTCCTCTTCCTACACATGTATGTAGTAATTTCGTATCAGGAAAAGGCCCTACATCCGGGTGTGCAGTGCAGGAAACACTTTAAACACCGCCGTAGTTGGATGGTGCAGTGGTACGTCATCTTGGCCCGTTTCCCAAGTAAGGTCTGGATAGCTAGGACACATATCCGACCCGAGACAGGAGACCGCTGGTTCGAACCCGGCAAAACTAGACTACACTTCTCGCGGCGCTAGTATGCATTGGTGATGAAGACATGCTTGGATAATCAAATGTTTTAAATTTCCTTTGGTGAGTACTTACGGAGGAGCATCGACTGTTTGTGTAAGCAAACATACCTCGTAGTGGTATTTGCAAATGAAATCGAGAGTATGAGTGTCTCTAACGCCAAAAGAGTCATCCTACATGTATTTATAGCACCGGTCATGTGTCATAGCTAAATAGCTGAATACACATTAAATGATTTTTAAAAAAAAAAAGATGCGGGTGTGTGACCCCTGAAGACCCTCAGCTATCCTATCCGTCCAGCTATCTAGGCTGAGCAGGTACATGAAACAAGAGATGAAAAAAAATGCCTAAACAAAAATGCTCTGCGGCTTGCGTCTTACCCACTCTCATATCAAAATGCTAAGGGGTAATAGTCTCTCGAGATAGATTAATCTTCTTGTGAGAATTGCCGTCCATGAAGTCTCTTTACGGTTCTATACTTGAGGAATTTCTCCGATCCGTTTTCTACCAACCGTTCCCGTCCTCTTGGTGGTGGTGCATGTCTGGATGTTCTTCTTTGTCGTAGAACCGTTCGGCAGTCTGCAGAATGTCAAGGACGTCTCTCCCTTACACAGATACACCTCTTCCGGCGAAAATTTCATGCTCGAATCCGCCACGGTCGCCCTTCAAGTCACCGTGTCGTGTCCTCGCTGCTATCAGGCGGGTCGTACGCCCATCTCGGCAATCCAAGCGTAGGTGGTCGTTTTCGTCTCGTACGCAGGTCTAATTCTACCTACCGACTTAGTTTATCCTCCGGCAACAAGGATTCCTCGGCCTGCTCTTGGATGAGCCGGTTCAGAGCTGTGAAGGTGTGTTCCTACTGACCCCTTAGGTCTGGGATGTCTCTCAGGGCTGCCTTTGTTAATTTTTCCGCCTGCTCGTGCCCGATAATGCCCGAATGGCCCGGTATCCAAGCGACTTCGACGGATAGAAGCTGGCCTGACTGAGTCGTGAATTTATCGCCCACAGACTGAGACACTCCAGCCTTTTGCCCAAGCACGACACGAGAGTGATTCTTTGCCGCCCTTTGGGACTTCTGGGATCACGGCTTGGCTTTGGAAGCAGCATAGCCTCAGCTACTTTGAATGAGGCTAGAAAGTATCGATATCCTAGAGAGCCCTTATAGAGGCGTCTCACGGCAGTGCCAATTTCTGGTCACGCCGCCCTCAGAAGTCGTACGGTAATGGCGTTCGATCCGGGTACCTTATTTCCGCAAGCTGTTGCAGCCCATTTGGCTTACTCCTCTGTGACATCTGTCGACCAGGGAAGGTTAGTGTTGGGCTATCACCAAAACATTAAGAACAAAATAAGCTAGCCGTAATTCAGACTTGATTCTAATTATCTAGGAAATAGTATCTATCTAGGCTGATGGACATATACACATGTAACTCTGATCCCAGGAAGGTTAATATCCATCGGATCGGCGATTGGTACATGGATTTAAGGTGCAGCCTTTAACAAGGTTGCCCTCCGGTTCAGGCTCATCGCTTTCTTCGATGTTATTTCCACCCAAGAAACCTTTGAGTAGCATATCTCGCATCAATGTCGCATGGTGTAGTTGATCTAATTCCAAACTGTCTTCGATCCCTAGAGGGTTAATCTTGTTTAGGAGTTGAGGCTTAACCCATCTGGCGATCCTGTAGAGTTCGGCAACTATCTAGGCTTCGGCAAATTTCAGGCGCTTATACTGTCTCTTTGCCTTTTGCACATCTTTTTTTTTAAATTATTTTTTCCTTCTCCGTCTCTGTGTAACTGGTGCCGTATTCGCGCTGCGCGGCGCTCTTACTTCCACCACAGTGCCCTCTGTCCGGATATGATGGAGTTTATTCTTCCGGTCGCTATGGGTGCATCAGCAATTATTTGTGCTAAAGCTTCTGCGAGCTCGTCCACTTCCCTTTGTGATTTCATGAGCTGCTGTCCAAGGTCCCGGCCCCATTCAGCAGCTACTTTGGCGAATTCCTCTAGAGCCTCGCCCCTTACCCGGATGGTTGCTGCACCGCGAGAGTTTGGGTTGGGACATCTCCAGCCCGAATGTTATGATTGGACGTGGAGTCAAGGTCTTGCTACGCGTCAGCTAGTGCCCCCGTATTTACGCTGGTATTCCTGGTTTTGGTGCGAGCGTCATGCCGTTTGGAAGCATCTAGTCTGCAATTATTGTGCCATATCCGCACGGAACATCTGCCAGAGGTTGTCAGTCGTCATGAGTGGCGCTGAAACTTCCTCAAATGAGTGTTGGTCCTGAAGGTGTCCAGTCCAAGAATGGTTCTACTTTTGATCCGGGCTCCCGATAAAGAGAGACAATCCTCACGCCTTCAAAAAGAATTACTACGAGGTCAGCACATGATCCGCATGGGAATTTCTACTAGGGTGTGTTATGTAGGACCAAAACTCCTCATTGTCTACAAGAAAATAGTTCAAATTTTAAGGATTAAATAAATCATATAGAGTTAGTTTCTTCATATAGATTCTAGCAGTCCTCCATAGTCATAGACTCAGATAGGACTATAATAAAAATCTAAATCTAATCTAACCCATGTAGGACCAAACCCCTTCTTTTTTACAGGTCCGGGGCTCTTTCTCATGAAGTTTGATGTGGCGATAGTTCTACAGGGTACGAAATGAGATAGTCAATGTATTAGAGATCAAACGATAATATCTGAGGTGAAATTTTCACTGAGAGAAGTAGAGGAGCCAAAGGAAGAGATGAGGTTTAGAAGTAAAAGTGTATCAATTTTCAGAAGACGTTGCGTGAGGTCTGAATATCTTAATGCTAAGCTTTCTTATATACCTAATTCCATCCAACTACCCATCATACTTTCCGTAATATCATGATTTTCATGATATCATACTCTCCAAAACTCAAGGATAATGTATGCGATCTATTTATGACGTCCTAAACACATAAGCAATTTTAGTCCGATGTAGATGACGTCGTGAAAAAGAGAATTATAGGATGTTACTTGACTCAAATATGAAGTCCGAAGACAGTTCATCTTCATCTCTGTTACGGTTTGACCGTTATTTGAGCTTAGACGAATAACCTAAGCGTAATATTGAGGATGTTTACGAAAAGGCTGTATGGGGGGGTAGATGAAGCTGAACGAAACGGCACTACTAATCAGGAGGTTGGAGCGTTAGCACAATAAGTGATACCTGGCATTGCGTGGCTGGGTAGCAAGTATATGCCTATGGATAAGTCATCAGTCTACAGACCCACAAAGATCAACTCTTATAAGTACCTGTTAGTAGTAGCTAGAGTTCTCTTTTCTCCTTATATAGTTTAATAAATCGATTAATTCATTACCAACTCGGTTTCCGTCACAATTTCTACTATCAATAACTCATCATCATAGTTCAATCTGTGAAAATCTTGGATCAGTAATACCTCTGTGCCTGCTTCTCATGCTGCTTGCAGAATTATATCTGTATTCGGCCCTCCCTTCCACAGGTTTACGCATAGGAAAGTGACCGTCTGAAAGCTGTTTCGGGGTTGGTTGCTTCTCTGGCTCTCTACTGACATTTAGAAGCAGGGGTAGTTGTGTCCACGCACACCGTTTCAACTGCTTTTTGTTCCGCTCGCTTCTTTTGTAGGAAAGCGTTTCTATCTCTTCGACCGTACTTCCTTATTACACAAATCTGCTGTCGGGGTTTCTGGACTGTCCTGTCACTCTGTCTGGCAAGTCGAGCCATGCATTGAACTTCGTCTGCTGCGTGAGCTCTATGGCGGTTGATTTAGCAGGAATCTGTGGCTTTGCATGTGCAGCTCTTGTGCTCAATAGAGCATCATCTTGCGCATCTCTCAGCTCTAGAGTAGACGCGCGTTAGGTGGTATCCCCGGCAGCTGCATTGAGAAATGCGCGGTTGTCGGTGGAATTCTGTGAGGCGTCCGCTCTCCGGAAAAAGACGCTCTTCTAGTTGAGGCTTTCCTGTCGTAAAGTGGATGATCCAGTCCGATGATGGCCTCTTCGAGCTTGAAGCCAGCGGTCTGGCCGAGGTGGGTCATGCGCCGATTTTTGTGAAAGGATGGAACATAAGCTTCTAGCTGACGTGGGCCCAAAATAGAATTTATATTCTATTTAAAGAGAAGAATACTCGGAAGAATGTTCATGAATATAAAACTACGCGTCGCGTTTGGCGTCCCTTTACATAAGCAATAGAAGTGCTTGACCACAAATGTACTAGCGCTTGGCAAGGGACCGGATAAACTCCGGTTCCAGACTACATGGCTACAGCCTATAACAGTTTTCTGCGCAGTATCGTCGAGGAACACATCAGCTGTTACGGCTACTATACTGTTAAGGGTTCGTAGTCGGTCTGGGACGTTTGGTGCTAGAACTAAGGTCTAGCCTGAAGCAGTTTCTAGCTTCATCTTGTTGACGTCGAGGCGGGGAGATTCCGCAAGTAGCAGGTTTCGTGTGGTGTCGCTTACTGCCGTGATGGTAAACCCAGAATTGTTTATGGACTCCTGAGGTATGGCTGAGCTGGCCAGCTTCAATTTCTCGGCCGGGGTTAGTTTCACAAAGTGTGGCAACATAGATGATCGTTCCCTAAGCGCAGAAAAAGGCGCTCATCTAGGCGTGGAAGGGACGTGAGTGGGCGAGCCTGTTTGTTATTTGGTTGGCTTATCAGCCACTCTTTGCGGGGTTTGGACTTTGGTCACTGTCGCCTTCGTTTGCCTATGGCTGATTACTTCTGTCCAGGTCTCTGCCTGCGGGCGCAATCGGATCTTCTACTTATCTAGCATTGGGGGCGCTGCTAATGCTTGGGTGGTTGGTGCTATTTGAGGGAGCTGGTCGTGCTGGTCGCGGGATTGATTGATGTTGTGCTGCTACTAGTTTTCCTTGCAATTATGGTAGGGCGTTTATCTTAGGAGCAGCAGTGTGACCCCAAATGACTCTATGAAGTCGGTCCTTTAAGCTTGATACGATGGCTTCCGTCTCGGCTCGCATCTCCGGGTCTGTCAGTGTGTCTAGGAGGTCATGGAATGTGCAGTCTATACGTTGCGCCTCCGTAAATCGTGTTCGGAACAGTTTTTCCTATTTAGGGAGAAAGTTCTCAGTGTCCTCTTCTATAGAGATGGGCGCATTTGTGGAGATGGGTGGGAGGGCACCAAGCTGTCTCCTCGGAGAGCTGCGAGGCCATTATCGGAAAATTTGATTGTGATGGATGATTCCTAAGGATAGATTGTTGACAGGGCTTTTTTTTAAAATCAAAATAGGTCCTAAGCTAAAGCTCTATGTCCACTATGGGCGCAGGGTCTGTGGAGCCGGCAGGGTTTCCTGTACTTTTTCCTACAGCCTATCTCGTTCCAACCTCATGAATCGCTGCCAAAAGTGCAGCTGATTAAACAGAAACGAAAAACACCGAAAGACAGAAGATTCCTCCATTTTGGACCCACGCAACACGCTCCTCGCACATTCCATCGTCCATCACACCTTCCACATGACGAATTTACTCAATCTCCGCTGAGAGTAAGAGATTGGTTAGCAGACACCTTTGATCCAGCTGTTATTCTGCAATTGGTTTGTAGATACCTATAAGAGGCATCGTCGAGGTCGCTGTGCACTCAAGTTTCTTCTTTAGATTCCAGCGCCTCAGAACCTTATCCCTCGGCCATCGAAATATCCTTCGCTGAGGCGATGATCGCCTCTTTAGCCCTATTGGCTGTAGCCAAAGCCCGTGCCACCTGCGCGAATCTTCCTTGCTCGTTGTAAAAAATCCATGCGAGCTGCTATTTTGTCGCCGATACCACACAGTTGCGTTGTCCAGTTGAGGCCTTGCACTCAGTGTTATGGCCAGGTATCCTTGAAGAAGTTTCAAGGATGAAATTGAAGAGAAGGTTCAAGAAGAAGGTTCTTAGTCAAGATCTAGTACGTAGTTTGTTTTACTTAAGGAAAGCTGGAGTTGCCACAAAGTAGTCCTCCAGCTTCTCAATCTTATATCTTCATAGTCCAATATTCTTAAACATCTTACTACTGGTCTTGACCTCTTGACCCTCAGTCACAACCTCCTGGCATCTCGTCAGCTCAGTCGACTAACCGGATATATTCTCAGGTATATCCTCTTTAGTTATTCGCGTAGTCATTACTAAGATACTTACAGTAGACGGCGATCCCCGTCTCATCTACCACTCGCCGTAACACTCGGCTTCCGAGTGCATATTTGATCCGTAGTTCTAGCAAGTTGGAGCGCGAAAGCAGCCACGAGTGGCATGAAAGCCCAAACAGCGTTTGTACTATTCGATTGGTTGACGAGGCTTGCGGATGCTAGCAATACGAAACTCGTCGAAAAGGCGGAAAGCCGCGTGGCAGGCAGAGTCCCTGTGGATGATGGTATGTCCCATGGGGCCGCATTTGGACTGGCCTCAAGCCAGTCACTCGTTTGATTTCGTCAGAAAATCATATTTCGCAGAGCGTCTCATCTTCGTGCTCCATAGCGACCTTCACGGGCACGCTGGGGATCCTGACGGCGAGAAGTTCCGAGAGAAGTTCGATTTTGGCTTTGATTTTCGCCAATCTCTACGAGGTAACTAAAAGAACCTGTCTATTTTCATCGGAATTTGGCAGAAAAGCAAATCTGGAATTGACTTGATAAGCTGAGTAGAGATTGTTGCCGTTCCAGATGAGTTCCTCAACAGCAGTTTTTGCACCCAGGGGAGATAGTTTCCACCACAGACGGTCGCTTTCAAGGCGAAGAAATAGTCGTTTCTCTTCTTTCACCCTGGTAGCCTCTTATTATTGGGCTTTTGCCGCAGGTCGCGGCACTGCCTTTACAGTAGGGACTGTCGTTTGTCGCAGTCCGTTACTGACCACCGTGGCCCAGGTGCTTTTTGACGCCTGCACTGGGATGGCGAATATGGTTTGGCTCCTAGCGTCGGGAGCCCTTGGGAGAGGGATCGCCGGGCCCGAGGCCATGTATTGCACAATGGCGGCGCGTAGGTAGACTTATTAGATAACTTGTAATGGACTTAAAGGCATTAATGGTTCGCGGTAATAATCGTCTGATTGTCTCTTCTGTTCCTCTCTTCTACGTGTAGCTCCTAAAGTAAAATATCTACATGCCAAGACACTAACGCCGCACATCCCAGGTCTATTCCCTGCAGTACCATCAACGCCTTAAAGAAACATATAGTAGAACAAACCGTAACACACCCCCCAGCCAGTATCTTTGATAATTGCCTTTCGAGATTCAAGAAATAGTAATGGCTGTCAGATCATCGGTTTGGAAATGAAACATTGACATCATTCATGCGAATGGCTCTCATTTTTTTAATGCGACTGCTGATATCAACCAACCCGAGCTGGCTTAAAAATTCTTTAGATTTCTGTTTGGGGAGGATTTTTGTGAGACCATCAGCAGGCATTTTTTCTGTTGGAACCCATATGATATTCAGTCGAGATGCTTCAACTTCTTGACGGATCCAAAGTTGGTGTATATCGACATGCTTGACTTTAGTTTGAAGTTTATCTTCAGATTTGATGGCAATACCGACAGTTTGTTGGTTGTCACACCAAATTGTTGGCTTACAATCAAGTTTTAGAGAAATTCCATCGAAAAATCTTATCCATTCCCGCATCTGTGAGCCAGTTAGTGACAAAGATAGTAGCTCAGATTCGGTTGTTGATTTTGTCACTGTTCTTTGTATTGTCGATTTCCAGTCTATTGCCATACCACCGAACTTGAAGAGGTAACCTTGAGAACTTTTGCGTGTCTCTGGTTCATCAGCATAGGACGCATCTGAGGACCCGAAGAACAATGGATCCTTGTACATGGGATTATCAGTAATACTTTCAATCAATTGGGTTTCTTCAGCAGATGCCTCAAGTGCGAGTCCTTTTGTGCCCAGTAGATAACGCCAAGTCTGTTTGATCTTCGAGATATGTGATTGCCCTGGATTTGTGAGGTGACACGCGAATAGAACATGAGTGCGAGCTACATCAGGTCTACTCCATACAGCAATGTACGCCAGAGAGCCGACAAGCTGCTGGTAGAGCTTTATGCGACCTTTATCTGGCTCTTCAGTTGATTGAGGAAGCCAGTTTTCAGTTATTGGTACCTCTGGATACTTGCCAATATTGTCAATACCAAATCGAGCACAGACCTTTTCGATGTATGCATCTTGTATGAGCCAGGTTTTCCGATTAGGGCGGTTGCGTATAACCCGAATACCGAGAAACCAAGCCAAGTCACCCATGATCTTCAAATCGTACTTCTGAATGAGTTTCCGCTCAAAGTTGCTATGAATGTCTTCATTTGTGCGATGATACGCCATGACTATGTCATCAACGTAAACAAATAGAAGGAGCCATTCATTTTTGTAGAGACATGGGAAACCAGAGACAGCTTTGAGATCTAGCTTGATCAAGGTACTCTTCAGCTCTTCGTACCATAGCAGCGGTGATTCCTTAAGTCCGTATAAAGCGAGTAGAACTTCTAGAATCTCTCCACGTATATGACAAATACCATCAGGAATTTCGACATAAAGCTTACGATTGAGCTTAGCGTTGAGAAATGCAGTTGGGACATCATACTGTTTTAGCTCTAGATCAAAATAATTTGCTACAGAGATAAGAGCACGAAAATTTCGAATTGCAAGCGTGGCAGCGTAGGTATTTTCCAGGTGCTCTTGCAAATCTCCTCGAACAACTAGTCGTGCTTTAAATGACATGAGAAAGCCATCTTCACCGGTTTTGTAGGAAAAAACCCACATCAATGGTAAAATCTCAGCGTCTGCTGTGGCCCTTGACTTTTCTGTTTCCTTAAAACAACCTTTCGCGCAGAGTGAATCCCATTCCTTACTTAGAGCATCCCCAAATTGCTTTCCAAACTTATGAGATTCGAGAGCTTTCACATGCTTCGGCGGAGGTGGAAGTTGGTTTTGGTGGATTCGGAGAGTTTTATTACAGTGAATTTGTTTAGAGGTTTCAGTCACAAACGCTTCCAAATAATCTGATACCTGATTCATTCCTAGTGTAGCCGCGTGTGACTGAATAGCAAAGACATTTGGATTTGACAATTGCTTTCGATTGCGCTTTCCTGTAATAATAAGACTCGTATCGAACGGATCGAGATTAATTTCCTTTGGGGCAGGATTACCATATAATCGGTGTCCTCTGGGAGCTTGCACAGTATGAGTTTGCTGCATTGCTGAATTTTCCATGTTCGTAGATGGTTGAGCAGAGTCGCCGATTTCTGAAGGACCAGGGGTTAGTAGTTGTCGTCCATATTCAGAAGTAGTCTGGCAGTTATACTTTTGAGCATTTTTAGCGCTTACACCCCAACCTCTGGCTCGGTGTCGTTATCCTCAGGCGCTGAACTGAGGTTTCCATTCCTGCGTTGACGATTTGAAAGGAGATCACTCATAGCAATGTCAATAACCGAATTTTCTGGGTATTCAAGAAGTTCGACAACACGCTCAACTGTTGATCTTGTCGCATATTTTCTCGTATTATCGTAGAAGATAGACTGTTCAAAAACAACGTCGCGTGTCACAAGCACATCATCGCTAGTAGGCAGCCAAATGCGGAATATGTTTGTGCCTTGGTAACCAACAAGGTGCCCAATGAGTGCTCGAGATTCAGTCTTATCACCCTTACTGATTTGTTTGTTGAGGGCATAGGCAAGACAACCAATGGGACGCATGTGTGCGACAAGAGGCTTTTTGTGCCAGATCACTTCAAATGGAGTTTTCCAACAAAGTGATTCTGTCGGAGTGCGATTGAGAATATAAGCTCCAGTTTTATAAACCTCATTTGCCAAAGTCTTTGGAAGATTTCCTTGAAGTCGCATAGCGCGAGCTCTTGATGTAAGTACTCCTCCAGCACGCTCAGCAAGACCATTCTGCTCAGGTGTGTAGTTCGAAGAAGTCTCGAGGATAATTCCTAGTTCAGCACACAGATCGACTAAGTCGTTTCCGAAGCCCTGCTCGTTATCAGATCTAATACAACATACGTCTGCATCAAAAACACGACTTATTTTTCTAATAACAGACTTGATCCAATGCATTAGAACCGGTCTAGATTTTTTGCGTATAGTAGAAACTTCATGCCATTTGGTATATTCATCGACGGCGTGGAGCATGTATCTATCGCCGTTCCAGCATTGTTCATTAAGAGGAACAATATATACAAGGTCAATACCAATCCGATAAAATGGCCTAGTGGCTTTATCTTGTGCCGGGCGTCGTGAAATAATTTTTGTCAGCTTTGCCTCTGTGCACACTTGGCAAATACAATCTTGAAGCTCTGATTTGCTAATAGAAATACCTTTGACATTTTCTTCGAGATTTTCTACAGCCTTTTTGCTAGGATGTCCCCAAATTTGATGTGCAAGCTGCCGATCAATGGTATTTGTTGGCTTTGGGACGTAAGATGGACGGTATGAAACTCCAAAGCTGCTTAAGGGCTCTTTTATGTCCGCTGGAAAAGGTCTACGAGAAGGATCAGCATCTATGAGCCAATGTCCTCCGTTGTACTGCAACTGAGCTATAATATTAGTAGGCTGTTGCCTATAGAGCACGTCTCGTCCAGAATCAAAATGAATAGCTTCTTTTCGGCAGCGCGCGAGACCAATGACACTGGTAAGAAATCCTTCGACGTATGCAACATGGGTCAAACGCAGAGTTTTGAGCCCTGCTGGCGTACGTGCAACTAGTTCAAAACTTCCCCAGGCATTGATAAGAGAACAACTACTACCTGCGTTTATAGTTCGCCGTTCGGTATTGTCACGCTCTCTTTTCCATCCCTTCCAGGCTTCACTATTTATTACATGAGTATTCGATCCTGGATCGACTATCCATCTAGTCAGTAATTCATTGGGTTGATTTTTCTCGAGAGCTACAGTGGCAAGATTCTCAACCGGCTCGACATCATCGTCTACAGATAGGTAGTTTGAACATTTTGTATTTATACAGTTACTGTTGGTAGAGTTTACAGACTCGTCAAGAGTACTACTAACATACACAGCGAATGTATCAAAGCTAGCTGGTGGAAGACCGTCATCTATTTGGAGCGTTTCTTGTTTCTGACTTCTCTTACCCCACTTTCTTAGAGCAGCAGAAATCTTTCCTTCTATCTTTGGATCATTTCGGGCTTGTTCAACTCTATGCAAGGCCTCGGGATTTGGACAGTAATTTGGCGGACGTTCAGGATGATCTTCGTTGATAATGAAGCAGTCTGCGAACCAGTGTCTCGAGCCACAGATACATTCGGGTATGGGCTTGCCATTTCTTCGATTCTTACTTGCACCTGTTGGTTTCTTGTTGAATGGTTTTGCTACCTCGAGGTTTGCAGCAGCAACAGAAAACCCTGATAATTGAGGCTTGTTGCGTCGTAGGAATGCTGTGATCTCTGCAACATAGTCATCTAGAGAAGGAAGTAAATCTGTGGTGCCAGCATTTTCCGCCCTATAGAGGTCGCGAAGACAAGTCGTTGCATATTCTTGATCAAGTGCCTTACACGCGACAAGGAAATCTTCTTGTGGCCTTATACCATCAGTTTCTGGAAGATTCATAGACTTTCCAATCGTAGTAATCCGAGTCCAATTAGAGAACCAATCATCCAGTTTACTCACAGCTGTTGGAGCTACTTTAAGGCCAAAGTACTTCGACGTTATTTCATGACGACGCGTGGATGCATCAGGTGCCAAATGCTTCTTGAGCCTAACTAACCTATCATATGGTGTACTGCAATCTTGGATAAGATAAATATGCTTTTTTGAAATTGTCTTGCTGATTTCTAGGTTGAAATCGGCGAGAGCTTGGACCAATTTTCGATATTCCATTAGTTTACGTTCGTATCGATCGTAATCCCAACGGTAGGTATCTCTATCTTCTTTGTCAAGATTAGCTAGTGAAATGGCGTCGGCTTTGTAGGAACTTAATTCTGGCTCAGGAGGTTCTGTGAGAACTGGTAAAGAATGTCTTGGTGTCTCAGGGTTCACGTATTTCCAGAGATCATGTCGAAAACATGAGTCTTTTCTTATAAATAACCAATCAAACCAGTCACCAGGCTTATCGAGGACAACTGTGACTCGAGTAACTGTTGGGTCAGATTCAGAATACATTTTCGAGTGATTTATTGTTGCTGCAAGTAGATTTGACAAGCGCAGATTCACAGCCTGTTCGGATTCTTGGTTGAGGCTTAGGTTTGTCGCGTAGATTCGCAGACAACTCTCGGTTCTTGGTTGAGGCTTAGGTTTTGTCGCGTAGATTCGCAGACAGGTGGAACTCAGGGATTGCGTTCGAAGCAGTGAGAAAAGGATTATCGAGAGATTATTGTAGAGCAGCCGGGCTCATAACTATTAGATAACTTGTAATGGACTTAAAGGCATTAATGGTTCGCGGTAATAATCGTCTGATTGTCTCTTCTGTTCCTCTCTTCTACGTGTAGCTCCTAAAGTAAAATATCTACATGCCAAGACACTAACGCCGCACATCCCAGGTCTATTCCCTGCAGTACCATCAACGCCTTAAAGAAACATATAGTAGAACAAACCGTAACAAGACTCTCATGGAGTCTACGAAATGTCTGTTTGACCCGTTGGTCAAAGAGAGGAGGGTTGCTTCGACGCTAGAGATGGCGGCAGAACAGAGTGCCAGGTTTGCCACTGTTTCGGCGGCGCGTCGTTGTTCAGCTTCGATAATGGGTCGAAATTTGGACGGGCAGTCTGCTTTGGTCACAGTTTTCGGCTGCGGCTCTATTAATGGAGCTGCTTTAAATGCAGCTGTCTCCGACGATTTTGGATTGGTCGGAGGAGATTTGGATGGTCCTGCCATCTCATGGGGGACGGAGGATGGTTGAGGAAATTCCTCAACAGTTTCAACTGACCCGACCATGTCAGTATCGGGCTCAGTGATGGCGAGGGGGCTTTTTCCTTCCCTTGAGTTGAGACCTTGCTCATATCCTCACATTTTGGAGACTGGGCAAGTCCTGGTGTTTGTGCGAGAGCCCTTGGGCGGACTCTCGTGTTGTCCAACAAGATATTTGAAAGCTTTTTTCAAACAGGAGGCATGGTAAAAATCCCAGAAGCTCGATCACAGTTCAAGACAAGATGCGACGAGTTCGAGAGAGATGGAAATATAGAACCAGGAGATTTTCGAATTTCTCGATTTGTTCGGTTGTTTGTTTGTGTATGTGTAATAGTCTTCCTCGTACAACTATCGTTTTTCCGACAGAGCCCTTGACATCCTCATTGACTCCGAAGTATGTACGAAGTCCCAGATCCCAGCGTCGCCATAGCCTTGCATCTCCTCATCGTACAGCTGAATTGTTGTCGTGATTGGGGATCTGTGTAATTTCCTCGGTGTCTTTTCCCTTATTTCCCTCCTTTGTACACGTCCCGTTTCCATCCCGATTTTTCTCATTAGGGCGTGTGCAGGTAGGCGGTGTAACGAACGTGGAGGTGGGTCGCAGGTGTAGAATCGACTGAGAAATGCTTCGTAGCAAATATAAAAGGAGTTTGAGAGGTATCGGTTGTTTCAATACGAATCCCAGATAGTTTTAGTTTTAATTCCTGCATCGTATTTTGGTGGTGATGAGCTTTAGTCCGACTTCCTTGCGGTTGTGTAATCTCTGTCGACTGGTTTTTGGACCAAATTACCAAGTACAACTCCTTCAAGCCGAAATTACATCACATAACGATCATCTCACCCTTTTTCGTGACTGAATCTCAGATCTGGGAGAATATTCAATTCACAGTTTCGTCGATAACAACACTGACAGGTGTTACATCTTCGTTCTCTGAGAGACTTTTGTCAAGGCAGGATTCTGCCCAGTTCACGCCTAATTTATCAACTTTATGCCTTATAACTCTTGAGAGTTTGTTCAGGCCATTGAACAGCTACGTGTGTCCATCATCACCTATCTCTATCTCTGGAAAAATACAATTATGGCCCCAACTTGTCACAGTAGTTATTGTATACTACATCACCGCTCACTTCCTCTAATTTGAATCGATATCACTAATGTCGCGCTTCACCACAGATCTAACGAAACGCATCAGAAGGCAAGCGCTACGCCAATGGAGGCTGGCTTCCCACACATCACTTTCTGTATCTAGGACATGGAAATTTCTCAAAAATCCAAAAATTAGCAAATTTAATCATCTACAAGATCTGGTGACATTCCCGCATCTCCTAATTCTTCTTTGGGTTTTTTGTCTCTTGTGGGGTGAAAGATGGGTATTTACAACAAGCTTACAAGATTGTAAATGGGAAAATTGGGAACGCTGGGTCAGTCTAATATTGTGATAGCTTGAATTCTAATTAGAACCTAACATTCTCAAAGCCGAAAGAAGCAACACCCCACCACTTAATATTAATAGCAGATCCTCAGCTTATAGATCCTCACAGCTATCCTGAACGGCCCTGGATACTTCAATGGCTAACTATGCTTTACACTGACAAATATATCAAGCGGTCCTATTTATCTTTGCAGAAAAAATTACAACCTGACACAATATTCTTTTTGGGCGACCTATTTGATGGCGGAAGAGAATGGAGATCTATCCATGATAATAGTATAAGAGAACCTTTGTGGCTATCTGAAAAGCGCCCCAAGAAAGAACGTGAATATGCAAAGATGTGGGGAAAATTTTATGGTGAAGACTATTGGTTGCATGAGTATGATCGTTTTGGGCAGATATTCTACCAAATCAAGAACATAGGAGGATCTAGCCCTGGGCCCTGGCAGAGAGGGAAAAAAATTGTCACAACCTTACCTGGAAACCACGACCTTGGATTCGGAGAAAATATCAAACTTTCAATTCGCAATCGTTTTGAGGCTTACTTTGGCGAAGGGAATCGGGTTGATGTGATAGCCAATCATACTTTTGTTTCAGTTGATACGGTTTCCATGAGCGCCAGTGGATCAAGACACGATGTGACAAAAATCACGAGACCTGTAGATGAATTCCTAGCCACTGTACAAGACACCAAGAGGAAGGCTGTTTCAAGAGAACTAAACTTCATAGCTGGTGTGGAGGAAAGAATTCAGTATGCTCACAAGGTGGAAGATCTAGAGAGCGCTGACTTTTTAAATTCTTCGAGTCATGATACAAATTCTAGCCATGCTGAATTTCCTACCATTCTTCTCACTCATGTCCCTTTATATCGTGAGCCTGGTACCCCTTGTGGACCTAAAAGAGAACATTGGCCGCCATCTAAGTCAGGCGGAAAGGAAGCAAATCGCGTCATACCGAATGAACTGAACTCCATTTCAATTTCTGGCGGTTATCAATATCAAAATGTGCTTTCCTCAGAAGATTCGGTAAAATTAATTTCCTCCATTGGAAATGTTAAAGCTGTGTTTTCGGGCGACGATCATGATTATTGTGAGATCGTACACCCTCCAGATAAGAACAATGCTAGGGAAATAACTGTCAAGAGTATTAGTTGGGCCATGGGTGTCCGTCTACCTGGATTTCATATGATGTCCATGTGGAACCCGGTTGATCTTCAAGGTATACCACAAAGTGGACCGCAAACGAACAATGAAGCACCGATAACGATGCAATCAAACCTCTGTCTTCTTCCTGACCAAATCGGAATCTTTATAAGATATCTTTTCCTATTAGTATTCACTCTATCTTCACTTACAATACATGCAAATCTCAAAGCCTCTTCAGATACAGCGAATATCCCCATAAGATCATACTATACAGTCCACTCAAATACACAAAGGGATTCAAGACAAGAGATATACAACTCATCGCCCTCTGGTACTTCTTCAACCTATTACAATGGGCATTCTAACCTAGCATCGAGAATTCTACCTACAAAAGTAATGTTTTCAAGTTCAGCCGATAAAAATGTGACTTCAGCTTATGAATCAACACAGATCTTTCCTTATAATCATCACACAAATGACAAAATAAGTAGTGAGTCGAATAGCTGTATAGACTTAGAGGACTTGAGGAAGTTGGACTCTCAAAATACGGATCCAGAAACAGGATTACGTAAGAGAAGCATCAAATCTCAAGTCGTGAGAAAATTCTGGGCAAGTTTCTGCCGTGTAATCTTTGTAATCGTGCCCTTTTACCTATATTTAACCTGGGCTTATTGAGCCGACTTCGGCTAGTAAGTTTCTACTTGTAACATTGTCACTAAGATATTTTCACAGATAATGGGTGTACTAATGAGCCTCGATTTATTATTCTCCAGTATGCTGTTAACGCAAGATGCAACTTGAACTATGATCATTGTATCTCTAGTATATAATGAAAAAAGTGAATGAATAGACGGAAATAAACGAAACAAAAACTCCACATCAAACTTCGACAAAGGACACTCAGTTAAATTCTCATGAAATTTCAATAAACTAAGTCTAGAGACAAATAAATCTAGGGTAATGTTTGGTTCCTATCACGGAGAGCATTTTAAAGATAGTCTGATACAATACCACCTGGCAACTTTTAGTGTAACTGTCAAATAACTGATTGTTTGGAACCTACTGAATCTAGTAATGAGAATCATTGGGTAATTGACTGACACATCATCTTGCATTAATCGTCTTGGGCTTCGATATCCCTCTCATGACATGGTGATCGGAGTATTCAGGATTTTCAAGTTAATCAAGGCTTCAACTTGGGATCTTTTTATCCCCAACACATATAATTTACTTCATTATATAATGTCGCGAAACGAAAAGATATTCTCTCCCGGGTATAGTTTTATATAGGTATGTAGCACCAAGGCTGGAGAGGAGTAGAGGAGTAGAAATTTTATCATCTTACTTTTAATTTAAATTTTTCATTTGAACCTTAGTGTTCAACGATAATCCTCTTCGACCTTGAAAATACAAAATTTCTCTTGAGCCAAAGACAGTGATGGGTGGCAACGTGGCCAGTTAAATTTCGATGAATTTCCGTCTTGGAGTGGCGGGAAAGACCAAAGCTCGCGATAGAACGTCAGAAGTACGATAGTCTTTAATTAATTACCCATTTATGTCCTATTTGAGTTTACAGCTATGTAGGATAGAATATTCAAATACAACTTTTCTTTCTCATTCTAGTTGGGGGTTTCCTTCATTGAATGGTGGGATCCCCCTTTCTGGTTCACCAAGGGGGATAGGATAGTCTTTACTACTAGTACTAATTAAAGCTGAAGTATCTATAGATATGTTTGTAGTCTACGTGGAGTCTTCATTCGTTCATTAATTCATGTACATCTTTAGCATCCTACCAAGTCTTGGGATTGGAACTAGAAAGTATAGAATTATTGAGTTGGATTATAGTTAGGCCTCAGCCGAGCCAATGACTATGAAGTACTTCTAAATTACCTAGAAACCTTTCAAGTTTGCTTGTACTATTTCAAATTTATCTGTTCAATATATTTTCAATTGATCTAGAGGGCCATGTGTAAGGAGACACCTCTAATCGACATTATTATGAAGCAGGAGTTAAGTGAAATGGTAGTTTGAATAAGTAAACAATGTCGTAATGTTAGCACCATTGGTGTATTCTTTTTAGTTATATTATTGTCTATGGAAGAAAGATATGGTCAGTAAACTGGACTTGTGGTAAATACCATGGCTGTTTGGTATATTTGTGATACTAACTACAGTTCTGCATTTACGATACATTTTATTCAGAACGATATGTGAAGAATGTACAGCTCATCTACAATCGTGTCAAGCACATACTGGCATAGAAGGAAATGGGTTGGCTGATAATTTGTCCGCAGGAGGTCGAAACCAGGCAGCTGTGGGAAGGAACCGGTATGTCTCTCACTCATTTATCAGGCAGAAGGCTATAGAATGGGTACTTGAGGCATGTAAAAAATACTGGGACGTGGAGCCCTGGCATGAGGAGGAAAGTCAAATGGCCAAAGGACTAGGCAAGTATTACGGGCTCCCGGCTCAGGCTAACCAGTCCAATTTATCTTAAAAACCACTTGGATTTCAAGGATATAGCAGGAAAACTGAATCCGCATTCTTTCAGGCAAGGCCTAGAATAGGTAACACAAGGGTCTATCTGCACATAATAGGAAAGGTAATTGATAACATTTGAAATTTTTCCGGGAAAGGAAAACAAAATGTGCAGCACTTGTCGTTAGACTGTCAAAAATCCAGAGACCAAGGGAGCAGATGCCCCCAGGCACACAGAGCCTTTATAACTTGCGACCTTGTTTTGTACCAAAGGAGGGAAGGAGGCATTACTTCCACATTTGGATACATCCAAGGGCAAGGCAGCACGTAGAGGAAATTAAACTAGGACGTGTAATTGGGAATTATCTTATTTGGATCGAAGGGGAAAATAGCTAAAAGGAGAATGTTATAGGCATAAATTATAAATGTGTCATAGCTAGATAGCTAGATTCACTATGGATTAAAAAAAGATACATTCTATGGACCATGGTTGACCTGTGCGGGTATTACTGCTGGAAAGAAGTCGTGAAGGAGATGTAGATACACCCGGCCTGTAGGCAAATGGGACCTACATGTCCTATAATAGTCATGGACTTTGTAGGACTATAAACAAAAATCAAAAAAATCCAAAAAACTTCGAGATGGTTTCGTGTGTAAGTCACGTGAATCGTCAAAACGTAAGAGCGAAGATGTGAATGAATAACCGATTGCCTCGTGCTACGAGTCCATCGTAGCGCTATAGTATCTAATTCTATCCTACTAAAGCCCCTGATAATCATTATTAGACGCGTTTGTCTCTGTGTGGATCGTACTTTCGCCTCTGGACTGGGTTCAGACTTATGCTTGCATAAGTCTGCTTACAGAATGAGATGTTTACGCACTGGCTTTTCGGCAGATGTTCAGTCAACCGCTAAAAAGAAGATCCATTCGTTAGTTTCTTATTATTTATGTGGCAAGGGTTTTCGGAAGAATTAAAAGGAACCAAAATCAGATGACCACTAAACTAGCATCTAGTAGTTAAGAAAATAATCATGTCACATTCTGCAATCGACGGCTTTTGCCCTTTCAATTTGAGTAATTTTCAAATCAAATCAAGGGAAAAAACGCAATGTGAGATTAGAATTCTTAATTTGGCGTGATTTCTAATGTGATAGATTCAAATTGTCCGACTAGGACAAACATGACATGCCTTATAGTACCCATCATAATAGCGCTTCGTGAAAGGTCTAGAATTAAATTGGAACAGTTCGAGGAGTGGTTTAGCTGCTATCTTAGACCGCCTAGTAAATTTTTTATTCCCTGCGTTGACATTTGACATCTTGTATGGGTCAAGAATATCTTAATGGGAAAATTGGCTCGAGATCGCAGCTAGTTATATGCTACATCTTCAGTAAGTGGGGATCGGGAGAAAGTGTTTTCTAATTGAATAAGAAACAAAAGGTGTGGATAATCTAGAAATTATCTCCATTATGGCAAGAGTAAGTGGGCTAAAGTATTGTGGCCAATATGCATCTTGTTCATGTGGCAGTTCAACCTATGACTTGAATGTCATCAGCTCGTGTGAAAATTGAGGTGCCACGGAGGCGAATACTTTATGATTTAGCCATATTCTAATACCCAGTTTTCAGAAATTGGTGGTTAGTAGATGGCAACTGTTGGGAAATTGGAATGTGGGAACGTTCAAGATAGCTTCTCCTACATTAATTATCTCACTAATCAAATTTAAAGATGTGTATCGAATGGAATTATCCCCACTAAGCGTGGCAACATTCCGAGCAGAACTTTACATTTCTTGCATCTGCCCAACTTCCGTACGTGACTTCCTCATTGATTGCTTGATCAGCGACCAACATATTCGTATAGAATTTTACATGTGATGACCCTAAGTTGGTAGCTTTAATGTAGACACTAATTTTCTCTCCATTACCTACTATATGAAGTAGAATCTCCTCCGTTGAAGTTTCTAAAGTATCAACCACGGTTAATTCTTAATCTCAATCTCAATCTCATCCTCATTATCAGTAACCGCAACAGTACCGGTATCATTGTCATCAACTCTTCTTCGTTCAACTCTTTTATTCCTACCTCACTTGCCGTCAACATTAAAATTTCAACTATGAAATTCGCAGTGTCATTCTTCATCTCAATCTTCTTTATCATTTCTAGTCTAATACTAGTTTCTCCAATCAATGGAATGAAGATTGAGAGAAGATTTATTGGCTCGGTTCACAAAGGATATCAGTGCAACAAGAAGAAACACAACATGTATGATATCGAACCCACTCTCAAAAGCGCCTGTAAAGCATATATCAAGAGGAAACAAAAGAAATGGTTCTTCATATATTTTATCAACAGGACGGTTTTCAAGCGTTTTTCCGAATCCAAAAGATTTGGATTTCCACCCGATACGCAAATCACACCGGTGTTACCCAAAGGCCTCGGTAAGATATCTCTCTATGTTATGTTAACGTTAATTTCCACTGGAATATATTGGCAAACTCCTCGTATTTTTATATGTGATGAGGCTCGATAATTACCGTCCAATTTTAAAACTTCCAATGGTAGCTAGCTAACAAGGTAAATAGAAGTCAGTACCTATGATCATATTATTTTCTCGCCGTCAAACTGCACACTTCTTGGCCTGGCCCACGAGAATGATATTGAAAAAAAGAACGATGTCTTCAGTCTTTGCAAGTATCTTGTTTGGCGCAGTACCTGGAAAGATTAGTAAGTTATTGAACGAGAGACGCTATTGCACTCTTGTAAATACTATTTTACGGTTCTAAAATTTTGACAGTCTTCTACCACCCTAGGGATAAACGACTAGATTTGCGTCGAAGGGGATGACTGGAGAGATGGAGTTATTGATTTTGGCGTCTGGAATTTTAAAAAGTATTATATGGATGAATGACTGATAATTTATGAAAATGTTTACATTAGTGGTAGTTATATCGCAGGATCAATTGATGATGGTAGACGCTACAGCAAGTCCGAAAGTAAAGTTGGTGAATTGCTCAAATTTGCAGAATAAACGGCAAGTATTGCTCTTTTCTATACTTATTTACACCTCCCTCGCATGTGGAACGTTGTTGTACCCTATTGTGAATCCCAAAATTCATCTCACCGACATTGTCTCGTGATCAGCATCTTTTCTCCAAGTAATCAAGGGTTGTAGTGTTTTCTAGCTATGAGGGGCGCTTCCATGTCGATTCAGATTGAAATTTCCATTTACCAGTTAGATTCTACGAAATTATCGACAGCGACGCCGTTTCTCATTCCTGCATCCTACGCTGTAGATTAGCGTGAATAAGTGGAAGCTGATTGCTATCTTGTCTCTGCGAAGTTATTGAATTTTCCGTGCTTCTCTTTAAGTTGTCAGTGTGAAATCGAAGGTGAATGCTGATAGGAACATCAAGTTCTACATATCGAAGAGATATAGGATTGATTAATTTATGATTAGCATATGAATAGACAAACTTGGCGGAGGGCAAGACTGAACACTGGTACGTGGTGTTTTCTATAAACCTGGGAGTGAAATATTCTCCCAGAGCCAAGTTCAGTCAAATTTCGCAATACCAAAGTAGTTGGCTCACGAGGCAATGATTCAAAATACTCTGCCCTGTCAAATTTCCGCACCCAACGAGTTCAACTCCTACCTACATCTGATCAAGTTTACAAGTACGACCAAGTTGATCCTCATTCCAATGATCGCACCTCTCGTCAACTTTCTCTGGCCTCAGTTGGTCGCCAAATACACGGCCACGCCGATATTTACACTCGATGGAGGAAGCAAAATGTGGCGCACAAATCTGGGATAAATTTATTTGGGATAGACGTGACAGAAGTCAGGACAGGTTTACAAGATGAGGCAACAGATGGATAAAATCTCGACAGGTGTGAGACGTGAGGTTTTTTCAAGGAGTTTTGTAAATTGAAAGCATTCTGTATGCCAGATCTTCGATTTTGAGAGTGAAACTGACACAGTAAAAGCAAGCCAAGGATGGTGGACACCGTGTTCTGCCTCCTGATAGTACTCTCTGGTATAGTTTGAGTAGCCTAGGCACCTACCTCCCTCGAGAAATGGAGGACCGTGATGCGATATCTCGCGTGGCGGCTATACACAAGATGACAAAGGCATGTTAGGGCAGCCAAAGGTTTTCCTGTTTTCCCTTTGGTAGAAATTCGTGGCTCAGGGAAGGGTGGAATTACTATTATCAGAACAGTTCGCTTAGTCAGCCAGTTAACTGACTAATAATCTCCCACACCCTTGATTAGATTAGATTAGAATTTTATTAATGTCCCTACTGAGTCTATGACTATGAAGGACAGCTAAAACTATCTAGATAGCTTTAAGGTTCATAGTAAATTTGTATATAGTTGTGCTTAATTTTTGCCAATAGATGATGAAGGTCATGCCCTATTTCCCACACCCTTGATTCTTGACTTGTACAATTATTTTGGGTTAGTGCGTGAATAAATATATATTCTCTTCATCTAAACTTCATATCCAAATGTTGTCGCACCTGTAATACTATTTATTCAACATTGTACCATCAGGAACCCATTTATTAATCGATAGAGTCGGCAAGGTGATGGTTTGACAATATATCTTTAATTCCCGTTCGTTGTATGAGCTGATTTGGCCGAGTGGTCTAAGGCGGTGGTTTTAAGTGTACATCACTTCACCATTATCGAGAGATGCGTGAGTTCGAACCTCACAGTCAGCACACAAAATTTTTCGTTTTTCTAATTTCAATGCAGCTAGAATTTAGTTCATCTCCTACAATTATATTTGAGAACGATTCCTGTACCATATCTTTCACACGTACAAGTTTATTTGTACGATCTACTTTAACCATTCACTGTTGCTTGCTTACTTGCATGACATCACAAATGTTCATGTAAAGCTTAGAGAGGGCTAGGTGTGAGAGTCACGCGGATTGTCAAAACGTGGGAGCGAGTACAAGAATGAACAATGGATAATTTCGTGCTCAAAGTAAATTGTGCCACTGTAAAATCAAATCCAACACCTAATTGAACCTCTGAGTACCAACATTAGCTCGAGGTAGCTGTGCGCAGATTTTGCTTTCGCTTTTCAACTCGTTCCACACTTGCAAAAGCATAATTCGAAGGGCAAGACCGAACACTTGTACGCAGTGTCCTCCATGAAGCTGCGAGTGAAATTTTCTTCCGGAGCCAAGTTCAGCTAGATTTCGCAATACCAAAGAAGTTGGCCCACGAGGCAATGATATTATGCTTGGTATATGGTTTGGGAATGTACATTTGCGCTGGAACAGCTGAGATAGTTTGTGGAGAGGTATTTTCATTAATGTGCAGAAGTGAAGTTACTTTGATTGTTTTTTTTTCGCACCAGATTTTAATTGCGCATAAGGACTTGCTCCTCACTGTCTACAAGAAAATAATTCAATTTATCATGTTTAAATAAATCAAAACTAGCTAGGTTCTTTCAGGTAGATCCGATAAGTCCTCCATAGTCATAGACTCAGACAGGACTACAATAAAATCTAATCTAATTAATTGCGTATGCAGCTATCTAGCTATGACACAATATCAGAGAAAATGTACAGAAAAGGTGACTCAATATACAAGAAGAGCACTCATGCCTCAGATTTCATTTGCAAGTACCACTGCGAAGTTATGGTAGCTTTTTCTTCACCCCAAGTCAACTCTCATCCGTGAATACCCACCCAGGGAAACGTCTCAAAAACCCTGGGCTATCCAGACATACCTTCATCAACTGAACTTTCTCCGCGCGAAATGTTGTCTTCGGTGTCTCCTTCCCAAGTGGAGTAGGTGCCCAGGCTACTCAAACTATACCAGAGAACACCACCAGGAGGCGGACCACGGCACCTCTCATAGTTGGCTTGTATTTACAATGTCAGCTGCACTCTGGTAAGCGAATTCTCGGTGCGCAAAAAGCCCGATTTGTGGAACTCCTTGCCAAAATTCAAAATTTCACGCCCGTCGAGGCTGTACCTATCACCTGCATCATCTTGCGGACTTGTCCTGAAGCCTCTTACGTCCCTCCCAAACAACTGTCTCCCAGATTTGTGCGCCACGCCTTGCTTCCTCCGTCGGCTATAAATATCGGCGTGGGCGTGTATTTGGCAGCTAGCTGAGGCCAGAGAATAGTTGATGAGAGGTGTGGTCATTGAAACGAAAATGTACTAAGTCTTACTTGTAAACTTGATGAGACTTAGGTAGGAGTCGAACCCGTCGGGAGCGAAAATTTGACATGGCGAAGTAATTTGAATCATTGCCTCGTAGGTCAACTTCTTGGGTATGGCGAAATTTGACAGAACTTGGCTCGAGGAGAACATTTCACTCCCAGTTTCGTAGAGAACACCACGTACGGGTGTTCAGTCTTGCCCTCCTATAACATTTGTTATGATACAAATTGGGGGAAGCTCGCCCCTTATGCCCTAGCTTGTTCGCTTGAATACCGATGACGTAGCCAGTATACAGCGTACGAAAGTGTGCACCCAACTGTGCAACTATGCCATGTATCATGTATTAACAATCCATTTCTCATACTACACACAGTACTAATTGTAATGCTATTCGCTGGAGACTGGATCTTCTTCATGCGCCATAATGCCATACTGCCACAATATCTTCCTATGCACCAGACGAGGAGGATCGGAAAGGAAACGGACTTGGCAAGTATTATAGAATCCAGGCTCAGGCCGATCAACCTAATTTTTCTTTCAAGCTATACAAATATCAAGACTACAGCAGAGGGACAGAGTCAGGATTCTTCTAGGCTAGGCTCGGGATTAGAAGTACACATATCTACTTTGATATTATTGGGAGGGTTCAAGACAGTGTGGGGAACTTTTGTAGGAGAGAAAAGCAGGATATGCAACACCTGTTGTTACCTTGTCCCAAATTCAGGGATCAAAGTAACTGATTTTCTCAGAGCACAAGCTAAGAACACTTCCCATATTATCTCGAATAATGAGAGGAAAGGTAGCTCTACTAAAATATTTGGATACATTCAAGTGCACGACAGCGCACAAAGGAAGTTAGATAAGGATACCTCAATGGGAAATTAACAAAGAATTTTGAAGATTAGATTTTAGAAAGGAGTTCTGGGGATGGAATTGTGTAAATATTGTGTCAGAGCTAGATAGCTGAATACACAATGATTTAAAAAAAATACCGATGCCCCAGCTACTAGATCTACCATACTATATGACTGAGAATCACAGAGCTGAACTGGAGACGAAGGCAGTTGTTCGCTGACCTAATTATTGTGGACATGCACGACGTTAAATTAGATCAAACTCAAACTCTGGCTTGCTCAGAGTCCATGACGGCTCGTTACATCCTTCAATGTCCCTCTAGACGCCAGATCTAGCCGATGCCACACATCATGTCATAGAATAAGCTTTATAGTTTGAAGTTATCTCTGATCAAGGAGGATTGCTGTCGGGGGAATGCTTAACTCTCTTCAGAGAGCCAAATTTTGAGCATGTGCGCCATGCCGATAGGTCCGCTCCAATTTGTTTGAGAATTATCTTTTCCGATAGATCTGAATGCCAGCAAATCTAGTAGCAAGAAGGACATTACGAACATGCCAGTTTACTTTTGTCCTCATGAGACTAGTATTAATTCAGAATATGTAGTTCCTTTCTGCCTACAGACTGGATGAGATGATTACGAATGCGACTAAAAATAGTTTGGTATAATTAAGTGATTGGGCAAGTTAGCTATGCACGTGATGACCACGGAGGACTATTCTCAACACCTGTCAGTGGTGTCCACTGCGAACCTCCAGCGCTCACTGTAGAGTCTGCCGAGCCGAGATTGAGTAACAAAGTCCTCACTTCCATGAGTATTCCCAATCGCTTCTGTGGTCCGTATCGTCTTCATCTCTCCACACAGCCCCTACCACCATCACCATGAAGTTAGCCACGGTAAGATTAGATGGTAGGGTCGGAATTCTACTCATCATCCACCCACTTGTCTTGGTAATGGAGGAAAAGCCACCCGATGCGTTTCCGGAGCGTACCCAGAACCTCATATAGCGATGGTGGATTGGATCAAGTTGGCCTCGACTATTACAGAGAAGGAAGATGTAGATGTATGTGTGCACCTCGTGTGACTTCAATGTCTAGGCCTCACCTAGCTGGGGCTTCAGGGTTTCTAAGATTTTTTTGGGTAGAAGGTTCCGTGGAAAAAGTAGCTGAATGGCTATTAATCACGGACAATATATCAATAATCTTTCAAGTAACAAGAGATGATAACAACACTGTACAAGGTGTGGCCTTGGTCAGAGAGGAGCTCAATGTGCTAGATAGTCATAGAAGCAAGTGGTACAATAGCCCCCCCCATACACACATTTACAGTGGGTGACTTGGTGGGCCCTGAGATCAACACGGGATACGTGCTTTATAGAGTAATTGGATAGAGTCGATGCATCCAAAGTTGTAACAAACAATAATTGCGTGAATTTGGCCCAGGATCCAGACAACCAAGCTCACAGTAAAATCCGACAGTCATGCAGAGGAAAAAAGGAGAAGACTTGATATGCTTCGTGTCTCTGAGGACAAATTTTTCAAACTCAAAACACCTTTAATGAGTCTTTTCTGATCGCAAAAGATTATCATATTTCCTTTGTCCATTTAGGATCTGAACGGGCCAAGTTGATGTAATGATCGAAACCGGAATAGTTGAGTAGGCCCTGAAGGATTAATGGCTTGATGAGCCAATAATTGCCGATTGGTGGATGCTAACCCGGCGCTTATAGGATGAAGGACAACTTTAATCAAAAGCGCTTGGCTGATGAATTCTCAGTAAAGCTTACTATTCACTCGTGCGTGCGTGCAGGCCACAGCCACGATGTATGAGCCGTGTCGTGTGTCTTGAGGCATGTCGCCTCAATAATATGAGAATCATTTGCACACTGAGCCCATCATCATGCACCACTTTCACGTATGATTGTCTACAGTCATCATACAAGGGCAATTGATATTGATTTCTTGATAAGGTTAGGAAATAGAATCTCGAGTCATGTGGGATTCGCTTGCCCAGACGTAATGCAATTTTACTGTCCACATCTGCAGTGGGATTCTAATAAGTGCCCCAGCGAGACAAGATTATTTTGTAAAAGCAAACAATTCCATTTTAATGTGTGCTGACGTATTCACTGCAACGACTCATTTGCTACTAAAGAAGAGGTAAATTGGTAAGAGAATGGAGACGTTCAAAACTTTATATAAAATATGGCAGCTTCCTGTTATTTCTACGGCACCAATCACTATTATTCTAAGATTCTCTTGGAAGAAATAGGCTTTCTCTCATTTATCTCTATTTCCTAATTCCAAGTTTTTCATCATCATGAAGATTTCTCAAAGACTTGTGGGAGTAGTTTTATCTACTGTCTTGGTTCAAGCGAGGAACGTCTTCTACTATGATGAGTAAGTCAACCACCCACCGTACTAATTGTTTGGCCTGCTAAACTGCTAAAAGAGAACATCCGCACTTACCAGATGCGAAAGTAACGGCAGATGTTGATCATGTAAATATTGCCTATGCTAAATCATCTATCTTCTCCACCAATCCCGCGGGCGAATATGCTCCGTTTAAAGACTTATCCAGCTTGAAAACCCATTTCAAACCTGGTACCAAATTTTTAATTTCCATAGGAGGTTGGGGAGATAATGTCGGATTTCGAAAAGGTGCAGCTACAGAAGATTCTCGCAAATTGTTCGCTAGCAATGTTGCGAAGGTGCTTAAAAATCTCAGCTTAGATGGTGTTGATATTGATTGGAGGTACCCCGGTGGTAATGGTTATGATTATCGGCAGGTTCCCAACTCGGACCTGGCTGCAGAAACTGATACCTATCCATTATTATTGTCTGAGATACGCTCTGCTATTGGTACCGAGAAAATTTTGAGTATTGTTGCTCCGGGAAAGACCGAGGACATGATTGCCTACACGCCTCAAAATGCCACCTCGATCTGGAATTTGGTAGATTGGGTTAACGTTATGACATATGATCTAATGAATCGTCGAGATGGCATTACCAAGCACCATACTGACGTTCAGACATCATTAAAAATCGTCGACCATTACATCAATGACCTCAAACTTGATCCCCACAAAATCAATCTTGGCTTTGCTATGTACGCCAAATGGTTCAAAGTTGATCCAACGGAAAAATGCGAAACAGGGCTGGGCTGCATAACACTTCTACTAGAGACCCAGGATGGTTCAGACACACAATCAAGCGGCAGCATTACCTTTGAGACAGCTAATCTAGCACCGCCTCCATCTAACATCACCGAATCTACTGACGGTACCTGTGGCCCTGAGATCTCTATGACTTGTAAAAAAGGACACTGCTGCTCCATCTACGGTTACTGGTATGTTTACCTCATCCTTACTTCATTTCCCGTTTCCTATTCAGCAAGGACAAATGAGACTCACTAGCATATCATTCTCTAACTATACATCAGTGGTAACACAGAAGATTATTGTAACAATTGTGAGGATGTAGCATATGGTTCTGGATGCCAGACAGTTTCCCTTAAAACTCAATTTCAGAATGCTATCCTCAATGGCACCACTGATTCGAAGATGGGTGGCCAGTACTATTACGACCGAACCAGAAACATTTTCTGGACGTGGGAAACGCCAGATTTAATAGCGCAGAAATTTGAAAAGATCATGGCGGCTCGTAAGCTCGGTGGAGTAATGGTTTGGAGTCTCGGCCAGGATAGCTATGAAAATAGCCATATCAATGCCATCCGTAAAGGAAACTCTTATCTCAAAGATCCAAGCGCTAATCAAAAGACAAAATCAAACAACGTTGTAAGCCCCATTCAATCAACTCAATCCCCTCAACCACAGCCAAAACCTCAGCCTACGAAGACCCACTGGTGGAAATTTTGGTAAGATATGAGTCTGTGAGAAAGAAATAATTGGACAGGATATTTCTAACTTGATGTATTATCAAATTTTAATTCCGATTGCACTACTAGAATCATATTTATTTATTTTCATGTCTGCCGGGCACTAGTTACGACTAAAGCCCCACCCCTGTGGGGACATGGTGACTACTACGTAATACAAAACGCGATGTGCAGTGGCAGAGGCCAGGAAAATACATTTAGAGACTGCGAGAACTATGCAGCGAGTACCTCACAAGGATCGCTCATTTGTTACGGAATGGGCAGATTTCTGATAGGAACCTAACCTTCTCCAATATGGTGGTGAAACGCTTAGCTCCTGGCGAGGTGCTTAGAAGGAAATAGAGTGAGCCCATACTTCGTCGATGGCCGGCCGAAGCCAGTCTCTCTCGCACAACGGGGCAAAAAAGCAAATGAGTGAGTGACTTGTCAGCCCCGCAGGAACAAGTCAGAAGGACATCAAGATGCTGAAACCTTTCATGAGAAGCACGAAAGTCAGCGTGTGCAGTGCGGCATGGGATTAAATACCCGACATACCGGCGAGGACGTTGTAGTTCCTCAGGAGGCTTCTTCGGGAAATGGCATCTCCAACTCACAATAGGTAGAGGGAGCGTGAGATTGCCACCAAGCTGCCGTCAAGTCCCATATCTGCCTTTTAATCTTTGCGCCGACTCCGGCAAGGGATGCAGCAGCAGGGGGGGCTGGCTGACGAGCCGCCACTAGAACCAACCCTGACTCCCAAGACGCTTTTGTTGAGGGGATTGTGTCGTGGGCCCATGAGGCGTAAGATTGGGGAACTGTCGAGGAAGAAGCGAGAGCACTGCTGCTGGGGGAAATTCATCTAGCTTCCTACCCGGGATCAGTGCTGTTATTGTAGGACATATCATGGTGATGTACCAACAGTTCATTAGGTATCAGCGGAAACGCAACGTTGACCCGTATCACCATTTCATCCATGCACAGTTTGGTAACCAGCAACAGGCCGGTGAGGTGCCTCAAACCCGCCCACAATCCAGTGCAGGTTCAGCCATCGCACGATGGAACATTACCAACGTCTCATACGCAGTGGATAAATCGTCGGACTTCAGAGACATGCATTTATGGATTCTCGAATACGACTACAAGTCATGTTAGTTTCCAGAGAACGGTTGATCCGCCGCCGCCATGAGTCCCGCGCCAAACGGAAATCAACACTCTTTGATTGTCTGGGCACACTAACGCCGCAGGAATGTGGTGTTGCCTGAACGTATGTGGACCTACGATCTCACCGCTGAGGTCTGGCGTTTAATCAAACGTTTCAGGATCCATGCGACGCATCGGCCTCGAGGGTTTACGATTGCGCCATCCGGCCATGGCCGTGAGTCCTCTTGAATTTCTCTCAGCCCAGTTTTGAATGGCGCGTGCAACTAGCCTACGATGACATAAGATGAGGGAAAATATACAGAAAAGATGATTCAATACATAAGATGAGCACTCATGCCTCGGATTTCATCTGCGAGGACCACCATGGAGTTGTGGTGGCTTCTCCTTCACAGGTCAACCCTCATCCGTGAATACCCACCCAGGGGAACGTCTCAAAAACCCTGGGTTATCCAGATATGCCTTCATCATCCACTGATCTTTCTCTGCGCGAAATGTAGTCCGAGGCGTCTCCTTCCCCAAGCGGAGTAGGTGCCCGGACTACTCAAACCATACCCGAGAACACCACTAGGAGGCGTACCACGGCACCTATCATCGTTGACTTGTGTTAATAGTGTCCGCTGCACTCTCGCAAGTGAAGACTTGACGCGCACAAAGCTCCTTGCCAAATTTCAAAATCACACGCCTGTCGAGATTGTACGCGTCCTCTACGTCATTCTGCAAACTTGTCCTGATCCCTCTCACGTCCATACCAAAGAGCTGTCTCCCAGATTTGTGCGCCACGCTTTACATCCTCCGGCGGGTGTAAATATCGGCGTGGCCGTGTATTTGGCGGCTAGCTGAGGCCAGAGAAAGTTGACGAGAGGTGTGGTCATTGGAATGAGGATCAACTTGGTCGTACTTGTAAACTTGATCAGATGTAGGTAGGAGTTGAACTCGTTGGGTGCGGAAATTTGACATGGCAAAGTATTTTGAATCATTGCCTCGTGGACCAACTTCTTGGGTATGGCGAAATTTTACTGAACTTGGCTCAGGGTGAATATTTTACTCACTGGTTCATAAAGACACCGCGTACAGGTATTTAGTCTGGCCTCTTATCTCCGTCTTCATCATTAATTCTTTCTATTTTCCTATCTGAGTCTATGACTGTGTAGGGTATGCAGGTCCTCTCTGTCTACAGGCCAAGGATGCCTATGCTAGTAGTATATCCCCTCCTAAGCCTCCCATACAGCTCCCCTCAAACAGTACCACCCCTCACAAGCCTCATTCGATCATACACTTAGAGGAGCCCTTCGCCCTTCGTTATCTCCCCTCTCAAGCCAACGAAACGATGGCCTTTTGCGGGTATATGGCAGGCGGGGAAAATGGCAAAGCCACTGGGTGCGGAGCTCTCCTAATACCAACATTAGGACTAAATCCAAAAACAAAGTGACCCTTCTGAAGCGTTCGAAGAGGCCGGCCAGCTGTGCGCTGCAGACTTGTGGGTACCTCGGGAAATTCACACTCTGCCTTTCTAGCCTCCTTCCAACTCCTTCCCGAAGGTCGTGCTGAAATGTCAGAAAAGTCTTGACAGAGCGTGATTGCTGTATGGTAGCTTAGCCCAACTTCTTTTGTGCCGTCCAGAGCGCTGGGGAGTCTCGTTGACTCATCGAAAATTCAGCTTTTCCTGGCTAATAAGCCGAAATCTAGGTCTTGTCGCCCACAATGGTTCCAAAGTTAAAACCACTCGAAAATGTCAGTCCCAGCATGACCTTCAGATACCTGTTCCACCCCTCGGACCACACCTCAGCTGCCTGTCCTTCCTCAAGGTGTATACCCCAATTGGAGCAACAGTCCCCCATAAACCATGAGCCGAGCTTTGTATATTATGACTTGATTTCCCCCTTGCGGGCGTAAATAGCGTCGTAAATATGTAGTGAGAGATGACTGGAAATCAATAGGGTAAGCTCCTGCTTGCAATTGGAGCAACTTCTTTATTGGTCGTCGAGGCGAGATGACGCATGGTTAGAAAGAGCTCGAGGGCTTAGATAAGAAGGTAAGAGAGGCATTATCGAGAAGTCGTCAAATAAAGATATGCTTGAGGTTGCCTTCGACTTCGATTCGGATGCGATTCTTCTTGGCTATCCCAGATATGCAGAGCATACTGAGCGATTACACCGGCACCACTGGAAGGTGAAGAATTCGTCTTTGCCGGCAACTGGTTGGTAGAGGATGTTTATTTAGCTAATTTAAATGACCAGGATTGATTGTATACAGTTGCGAAACGCCCAAGGGTAAAAATTTGAGACCAGGCATGTCTTGGGCAGCTAAAAAGGGCCTTTTAAATTATGATATTATCCTAATCTACACTGCTGTCCCATATTCAGGTCCAAAGTAACAATTCCTAATGATACGAAACATTCAATCCAAAATATCGTGATCCGACTTCAGATAGCTAAGGTCTCTGGCCTGAGCTAGAGGCTAACCTAGAGTTAGTGCGCCGCAAGATATCTCGGGTGCCAGCATCGAGGCTATAGTATGGCTGCTTCTCGTAGTTATACTGAGCTATCTCGGCTTCTGAACGATCTAGAACCGATGCAATTGCGCTGCTAAAATCTCGCCGAGTGTTATCGTCAACAAGACTCTTTCGCTGAGCGAGATCCATGAAGGACATGGATAACATTTTGGCGAGGCCGTTTCTCAAATTGGAGATGCATTTCACGGCGGTCAAATTATCACTATTAGTGCTTAATCTGTAAGAGATCCACTGATCAGTCCTGAGGTTTTCACCTTTCTGTGAAAGCGGTCCCCCAAATAGTGCTACTGTGAGAGGACTGATGACAGTGGTGTTTCTTAGACAGAGAGTTTGATTGTCATCCTTATGCATACTTGTAAACGAGATTAGCGCGTTCTTGGGCAAATGGCTGGATGAAGCTGAGCGAATAGCATTTAGGCCAGATCTAATCATAATATCTCCCTCTGTCTTAGTGCGAAACTTTGAAGTAGTTCCAATGCGTACCGCCAAATTTCCTGGACAGCGTGCAAGAGACAGGGCTCGTATTAGATTCTGATTACCAGAATTCTCATTGAGTAAATTATCAACACGATCATCAGGACGATAAAACTTCATGCTAGGTTTAGGTATGAGCCCTGAAGCAACAAGAACATCCTTAATCTGAATCATTCTTTTCTGAATATTTTCAAATGTAGCTGTACTCAAAAAGTTCTGCGACATAAAAGCTGCGAATTCTGAGTATCGACCTTTTCTTCTAATTTCTTGTGCTTCACGATAGGCATTTATTAGAGCGATGGTATCACTATTGCTATTGTGACCAAAGTATCGACGGGCGGCATCTGCTTCCCTTCTTTTTAATGGGGGACGCACAAAAAAGTCGCGTTCACAACTGGCAGCGGCCAACATTAGAAGTGGATCAAAGCATCGAAATATCACGCCAAAGACGATTAGTTTTCCCATATCAGGGTCAACAGGAAGGGAGTGCAGTAGTTTTCCAAGGGGTGTGATTTCTTCATCTTTGGTGAGCGCGCCAAGATTAATTAGATCCTTAATAGCTGTATCAACAGCTCCAGGAGGAGGCTTCTCTACCGCATCAGATAGAAATTCTTTGATTGAGTAGTTCAGTGTCAGGCCTTTGGTACCAAGGCAAACTTCCTGTAGATCAGAGCGAAGAAGTTGGGGGACTCCATAAACACTTAGCGTATCCAGTCGATTCTTGGAGAAGAGTGCGTAATAAAAGCCATTTTGGACACGACCAGCTCGTCCAGCGCGTTGCCTTGAGTTGGATTTGCTGATCCAGGTGCATTTAAGGTTTTTGATGCGAGTAATAGGATCGTAGTGCATCTCATTAAGCTTTCCTATATCGACTACATACTTCACATCAGGAATTGTAATTGAAGTTTCTGCAATATTGGTGGCAAGAACTATCTTTCTACATCCGGCTGGGGGTTGTTCAAAAACCAGGTTTTGTGCTTCTGTCATAAGAGAATGAAGAAGAATAATCCGATATTCAGAAGCATTAGAAAAATTGACTCCCAAAGGACCCTGTAGAAGACGTTTACGTACTTCCTCTAAATCTTTTAGACCAGGTAGGAAAGTTAGAATAGCCCCGTCAGAGTTGGACTTTGAAATATGTGCGATTGTTGTAGCTATTAAATTATAGGGTATCAAAGAATCCTCGTTCTCTTTTAAAGCTCCTGTAGCTCCATCTCGTATTTTTTTCCAGTTGAAGTCCAAACTGGGCTCTTTTTTCAGGTCATCCTCAATCTGAAGGTATCTTTGCGTATCATTACAAGAATCTAGACGATGAGACTTGTGATATTTACGGTTCAACTCATCAATTACATCATCAAGGTATTTTTTCTCCACTGGATAGGTTTTTCCGGGAACACTGATTGATGGGCATGGTCTCATGATTCCATCTTCTCCAACCTGACCGAGATAACTAGCAAATAATGAGATATCTAAAGTCGCACTCATAATTATCACTTTTGGTACTGACTTGCCGACGGCCTGCCTGGCATGTAATAATTTTTTTAAGGTAATTAATAAAAAATCGATTGGAATGTCTCTTTCATGCGCCTCATCAACAATAATGTGTGAAACTGAATCCATGACTTCATCTGGACAGTGCTGAAGTTGCTTAAGAAGAATCTGTGTTGTACAATAGGTGATACTTCCACCACTTGGGGGGCGCTTTGCATCCATATACACATGATATCCAACAGTTTCCTGAAGCTTCTCGCCGCGCTCATACGCTACACGTCTTGCTACAGATTGTGCAGCAATACGTCTTGGTTGGGTGCAGATTATGTTAACGTTAGAAGCCATCTCACGAATGGTCGCATCCTCCAAAATAATGGCAGGAACTTGAGTTGTCTTTCCACTGCCTGTTTCCCCTACTATGACACTATATGTGTTCTGATCAATAAGTCGCAGCACATCATTCCGATACATATTCATTGGTAGACTAGCTCTTAGCTCTCTAATCGTTTGAAAAGATGGGTTCCGAAGGTATGCCTCATGTTTTGTCCTCAAGTGCTTATTCCGGGTAGTAATCTCGTCAGCTCCAAGTTTTTGGCAAAAGGGGCGTCCAAATTTAAGATAATCCTGATCTGCTTCTGTTCTAGAGTCGATGGGCTCGTCTACATGGGCTCTAAGAATTGGTCTCGTCACCTTTGAGATAAATGAGAGTAAGTCGTGACTAATTTTAAACGGAACTGTAATCGAGGCATCAACTCTTTTCCCACTGATCCCTCTATTTTCATTGAAGAATTTTTTTAGATTTTCAGGATATTTTTTAGCTAAATCAACTGCACCTGTAAGATATGCTAGGATTTCAGCATCTTTATATTTTGATGCAAAGGTCTCTGATCCTATAGGGTCACCATTCAACATAACTTGACACGAATGTAGTAGGTTTCCAGCATCATGCTTAATGTTTGGTAAATTTCCACTTTTCAGAGTTATAACTGATGAATTTGGTAATAGTTGCTTACAATAGAAGATAAAATCTTTCGCTTGCAGGTGATTTAAGACAAGGCTAGCGTTATTGCTGATGGTATCCGGGGTAGAATCATGGGAATTTGAAGAGCTTGAGGCGCCCTTTTCACGGTGATATTCTTCAACAGCTTTTTTAAATTTAAGACAAGCTTCAACTTCTGTCAATGAACTTTTATTTCCTGAGGCTTCCACAAAGATATTTTGCTCCTCAAGCTTGATTGAAACAGTATACTTGGCTTGATTTGTACCAAATTTTTTCGCGTGCGTATGTGAAACTATTTTAACTTGCGGAATTGCAAGGAAGCTTGCAGCGTAATTATAAATTTCAAGTTTTCCCCGGGGACCGATAGTTCCCATCTCTTTTTGAAGTTTTTTTCTTTCTGTCTCAGCATCTTCTAGTTCTTTAGAAATTTCGGCTAGGACTCCATTTTTGCCTAAAATGGCTAATAGTTGGCTGGCTGAGGTCTTGCGAGCTTCGTTCTTTGAATCTGTGGAGCAGGTGCCAACATACTTCTTGCCGTCTTTTGATATCCAGACGTATGTGGACTTCCATTGGTGAACCCCTTTTCCTCGTCTGATTTTTAGAACACTTTCCTCGATCACTTTGCCTATTTCGGTTAAATTAAGCCAATTTTTCGTTACCCAGGGCTCAGAAAATATGCTTTTGGGCAGTTGTGGGAAGTCAGCATGTGTTGGAATAGCTATTGCTTTCGTTTCATCAAGTGTTGCTTCATTTTGTCTATAAAATTGTTTGAATTTTTTTGGGGGCTTAAGAGGCGCACAGTTAGTTCGAATACGATTCTCAGAAGATAATTTTGTCAAAAAGCGAGTAATGGGCGTACTCAGGATCTATATTAAATATTAGCTATTAAGTACATTATAGAGATAAAATCTTGACGTACCGCTTTATTATTGATGAGCGACCGCCGATTTCTGAAAAACAATATACTGTAATTCATGGGCGCGAGGGTGAGTGATAGCCAAAATCTACATGGATTTGGGGCAATGACCACGAGCGAACTTTTGACGCGTGCCACATACCTTTTCGCGTGGCATGCAGGGATTTTGTTCCAGCCACAAACTATTGAATTTCTATCTCTGTATTGACAATTTTTTACATTAATTGCGCCTATATGTGTTCAAGATCTAGGTTAAGTTTCTAGGTGTGTTAATGGATCTTCGTTATGTACCGCTGCAAACTTTTCTGTTTCTCCGATGTAACTCAACACAAGAAGACAGAATTCTACTCTATTGAGCTCTGAATTTGAATTTGAATTTGAAATCTTTTACGTGACAGGAAGAACCTAATATCTATTTAGACGTGACACGGATAGATGGGCTCTGAAACAAGGGTTATTTTAATTTAATTAATTCATACACAGCTATCTAGCACTGAAGGGTTGGATGATGCAGTGATACACCATTCAAGCCGTTCTCTTGAGTAGATTTTAGGTTACTTGAACACCTACCCCATTTGAGGCAGAAGAAAGCTGTTTGGAATCCAGTAAAACCCACACAACATACTCTCTCGCGGTGATATTGTACTAGTGGCATTATGAATGCACACTCCGATAACTACGGGGTTTCAACGCTTTTCCATGGGTTGGGTATGCACGGAAGAGGTTTTACGCCGTAAGGGTTGACCTCGAGTGGTAACTGCAAATGAAATCTGAGTGTGAGTATTCTAAACGTCAAATTGAGTCATCCTACTTATAGTACATATCTCTCGATTAAACCTGCATGGGCCTCAAGGCGCCAAATCTGCAAAATTGAAAAATTAATTTATATATCTAGCAATGACATATGACCGGTGGTATGTATGCAAACTGAATTTCTCTTTTGATACTAGGGACACTCATACTTTGGATTTTATTCGCAAATACCACTGATGTGTGTTTGCTTATGTAAACAATCGATCCTCCTACGTAAGTACCCACCAAAGGGAAATTCAAAATCTTTGATTACCCAAGCATACCTTTGTTATCCATGTATAACAGCGACGCGAGAAAATTTGTGTTTAGCCGGATTAGAACCAGTGATCCCGGAGGACAAGACTGACACCTGTACGCGGTGCCTTCTACGAACCTTAGAGTGAAATCCTCTCCTAGAGCCAAGTTCAGTCAAATTTCGTAATACCGAACAAGTTGGCCCATGAGGCAATGATTCAAAATACTTCACCATGTCAAATTTTCGCTCCCAACGAGTTCGATTCCTTCATAAGTCCCATCAAGTCTACGAGTACAGGAAATTCCATCCTCATACCAATGACGAAATCTTTCTTCGACCTTGTCTGGACTCAATTGATCACCACATACATGCCCATATTTACACCCGATGGAGGAAGCAAAGCGTGGCGCACAAATCTGGGAGACAGTTCTTTGGGATGGATGTGAGAGGGATTATGACAAGTTTTCAAGAGGACACTGAGGACAGATACAATCACGAACAGCTTGAAATTTTGAATTTCGGCAAGGAATTTTACAAATTGGGCTTTGTGCGCAACGACAATCCGGTTGCGAGAGTGCAGCTGACATTATACGTACAAGCCAACTATGAAAGGTGCCCGGGCTACTCAAACTAGACCAGAGAACACTTCAGGATGCAGCCAATGGCACCTTTCATAGTTGGCTTGTATTTATATTGTAGAGGCTGTACAATATGGTGCTGTAAGTGGAGAGTGATATAGGTGTATCATGCACTAGGGATGTAGACAAATTTCACTCGACCAATTAGCTGACTAAGTAGTATTTCCTGAGAAGTAGGCATCGGTCCTGGAAGCGAGATTATTGAGCTTTATGCACAGCGAGCCTGGAGATCTTTTGCTGATTTTACCACTACTTCTAGTTATCGTGCGCAGCTTCAATTTCAAAAAGAAAGCAAAAATTTTCTCACCCTTCAGAAAAAGTCTTCTTGTCTGAACCCGATATCAGCCGTATGAAATGCAGAGTGTGCCAATTGCCTGGCACGGTAGCTCAAAAATAAACAAGCATATAGTAAAAAAGACTACTTTGTCTTGATATCTAGGTTGTGAGAAATGTAATGAAGAAAAGGGGAAATTTAAAGTCCTCCTCCTTCGCAAATTGTAGCTTTCAATGTATAAAAGCCATGTGAGGTCGCGTGGGGATGTTGTGGGATGAAGTCTTCATTCCCAAGCATTGTTGCCATTACTGAGCACCATAAAAGATGGCCAATTAACTTCTAGTGTTAACAGTTAGCCTGCCCGGAATTCAAGTATTTCGTGCCATTGGAGTGTTCCATAGAATAATCCGAACTGTCTGGAGAGACACTCGTGAGAAGCGCAGCTAACAATCGACGATCATCTGAAAATAAGACGTAATTTATTCCACATAGAATGTTAATTAATCTTAATCACACCTCTATGAATAAAAACGAATGTTACTTTGCTCATCTACACAAACTGACCCTCCTTACTTTCCTATGCTTAAGGATCGATCCTGATAGAGGGTGACTCTTGTTCGCAGGGCTGTTAACCCACCGTAAAATACAGATTCTTTCAATGGAGCAGACCCATAGATAGAGCCTGATAGCTATATACTGGCACCAAGTCGGGTCTTAAAGGTTATAGCTGCTTGAATTAGCGCGAACCTGGATGGGATTGATAGCTTAATTTACTGAATTTTGCCTACCAGTTGTATAGTTTACAGTAAAGACTTCGTCTTGCTTGAACTTAAAGAAAATTGCTGGATTCTATTCCCAATTCTAACCCAGCATAGTAAAACTGTTCAGCATTCGGCTTACCAAATGATTTGAAAACATCAAAGGACTTCGTGCACTGGATTTTGCTTCCAGTTTGTATTCCTCGCGGCTATGTGACTAACCCTTTAAAAATCCTATGGAAGGCTTGTTCTTATCGTAAACTTTATTGATTATGTGAGCCGCTACGTTCTCACACGAGAGTTTCTTCTTGGTGTAAAGTTTGCTCAGCGTTCATGATCATTTACGGATTGAACCTTTTCCCGGCAAGGGGGAAAGCCACCAACTCGTTCGGCTTTCCTCTGAACTTCCTGGCCCTTGGCAGCTTTTCGCTCATCGAGAGGCAGACCCCACCATTCCCGGTGTAGTTTTTCCTGTTCGAGGCGCCGCTCTTCCTTTATTTCACGTTCTCGTTGGCGGCGGAGACGTGTGGCAAACCATTCTTCGCGCGCCGCATCTTCTTCAGCTACCGTAGCAAAGGAGATCATACAACTGTTCATTTGTCGGCGCTGGGATCGACAGGTAAAGGAGGCTGTGATCGTGCGGCCAAGTGCGCACTCGGCGAATGCTATAGAGACCATCGTCTTGAGCCAATGTGTGCCGATGGGACTGAAAAACAGAATGGGAGATAGAGAGAAAACATACCTTTGATTTCAGCTGCGCAATGGCCGCGGACCCGCGCATAGTAGAGTTCGCGCACCTGGGCTTCTTGCGCCGCTGATAACGGCAATGGATTTGGCGAAGGCATAGGCAGTAGTGGGATATCTTCATGGCTACCAGGTGTTGATGCCATGATGGCGAAATTATTCAATTTAGGTGCTTCGCTGTCTGATTAGATGATGAACTCTACATCAGTTGGCCTCGTCTTGGTTAGAGATATCGCTGAAGCCGTAGTTAACGATTACGGTGCCAAGGAAGCTGCAAGGCTGCAGCTTAAGTGTCATTTTCAAAATGGTCAGATGGCGCTATGGTATGCTATCCTGACTGATCCGAAAAGTAGTATTTGTTTTGTGGTATTATGCGTCTACCTATCACGGGCCGCAACCCATGTGCGCTAACTTCAGCTGATTTTCAAATGCTGCATTTACTAGACATTTGCAGGCCAGGAAAACGGTGGGCAAGACTGAACTCCTGTACGTGGTGTCTTCTACGAACCAGAGAGTGAAATGCTCACCCAGAGCCAAGTTCAGTCAAATTTCGCAGTACCAATGAAGTTGGTCCACGAGGCAATGATTCAAATTACTTCGTCATGTCAAATTTTCGCTCCCGACGGGTTCGACTCCTACCTAAGTCTCATCAAGTTTACAAGTACGACTTAGTACATCCTCATTTCATTGACCACACCTCTCATCAACTATTCTCTGGCCTCAGCTAGCCACCAAATACACGGCCACGCCGATATTTACACTCGACGGAGGATATAAAGCGTGGCGCACAAATCTGGGAGACAGTTCTTTGGGATTGACGTGAGAGGTATCAGGACAAGTTTACAAGATGACACGGAAGATGGATACAATCTCGACGGGTGTGTAATTTTGAATTTTGGCAAGGAGTTTTACGAATTGAGCTGTGTGCGCGCCAAGATTTCACTTGCGAGAGTGCAGCTGACACTATTAACACAAGTCAACAATGGAAGGTGCCGTGGTCCGCCTCCTGGTGGTGTTCTTCGGTATAGTTTAAGTAGCCTGGACACCTACTCCACTTGGGAAGGAGACGCCTAAGACTACACTTCGCGCGGAGAAAATTCACTGAATGATGAAGGCATGTCTGGATAACTCAGGGTTTTTGAGACGTACCCCTGGGTGGGTATTCACGGATGAGGGTGGACTTGGGGTGAAGAAAAAGCCGGCATAACTTCGCAGTGGTACTTGCAAATGAAATCCGAGGCATGAATGCTCTTCTAGTATTTCGAGTCATCTATTCTGTACATTTTCTCTGATTTTGTGTCATAGCTAGTTAGCTGCATACGCAATTAAAATCTGATGCAAAAAAAAGAGGGTAGGAGCACTGTCCAAGGTGTGGCCTGGGTCAAAGGAGCCGAATGCGCTAGATATTTATGTTATGACTAGCTATCCTTTGAGATGTTTCCCCGAAAAAGTCTGCAGATAGAACCAGAGGGACTGAGGTCGTTACACATCTTGCTACAGCCTCAGTTGGGTTCGAGAACGGTCCTGAGTTATACGCAGGGAAGCTGGAGCTGCCACAAAGTAGCTACCGAGCTTCTCAATTTTTCAATTTTTGACCTCGTACGTTACTAACTTATAGTGTTTCATTCTTAGAGTCATATATATCCTCATTCTTGAAGCCTTGTAATACTAAGTCACATCCTCCGTATTTCAGATAACTTGATCTTATCAGACTATTTCGCACTTTTGCATCTTGAATTCGTGACTGGTCTCTCTTGACTATCTTTCTTCTCTCCTGTCCATGATCACCTGCCACCATGCCAGTCTAATTAACTTAGTGTCTTTTGTTAGTATTTCTAATCATAAATCATGCCTCTGTTACCTTCGGCTGATGGAAATCTCCAGTATAATTAGCGAACGCTGTTACACATAGACTCGGGTAGTGCAATAAATAACTCACTCAATCTCTTTCGTTATCTCGTCCGAAGCCCCAAATACAATCATGCACCGCGACACTCCAGATTGTTGCATGGATATATTAATGAATTTTTATTCGTGACGGGCACAAGCCCGCACTCATAGAGCTTGATATGGAGAGGGCTGGTTTTCAGTGAGGACTATATTGAAAAATAACTTAGTTTGACGTTTGGACCATTCATGTGGTGAGTGCATTCGCTGATGCCCCTCAACGGCTTTATGTTATGGACTCTCACCCTTCCCCCAAGCGTGAATATCTACCATAGGGAAAATAGGAAAAACTTTCGGCTAACCTAACATAACTTTGTCATCTTGTATGTAGCCACTGCGCGAGATATGGCCTCACAGGTCTCCCTTTCTCGTTTGAGGTAGACGTCCAGGCTACCTAGATTCCAGCTTGAAGAGATAACAATATGCAGGCAGACCTAAACATCTTCCATAGTTGCCAGTTTATAAAGTATCGGTAACATTACTCGAATCGTATCCTCGCAGCCCACAAGTACTCCAAAATCGAATACACCCGAAAAATGTGAGTTCTAGCATGCCAATTTGTGATCTCTTTGCTCGTTCGTCCCACGTTCCAGCTTTTTATCCTCACTCGATATGTGAAGCCCCGCTAGACTGGTTCACCCATAGACCAAGACCTAAGCTTTGTATATTGTGACTTAGTTTTCTCCTAACGAGTATACATAGAATCGTAATTTTGCGATGGGAGACCGCCGATTTTTGAGGAGGGAAAACTTAGTTTGCAATTGACGCGACCATTTTTTGAGTCGTTGACGCGAATTGGTTTGTTGTACTTCTGGGTTTGAAGACTCGCGCAAAAAAGATAGGTCTAACGTTTGAATCTGATATCTTCAACGCGGCGGGACTGAGCTAATATCTTTTCAGACGTGACAAGGATTGATGGGCCATAAATTCTTTTTGCTGCCTACATGACCGGCAGTAAAACAAAAGGCGACAAAAGAAATAAATATACAACAAATATCTGAGGTACGACGCCCTGAGGCGCATTCCGGTCTTCTTAAAAAAAATTGCAACTCGAATTTGAAATAGCCTCAGTAAGATCAGCATTCACTTTGTTCATCTAATAGCAGATTTTAACAAATGCTTACAGTCAGGAATTGGAAATACTACTGCCGTCCATTCTCTATAATAATATTCCTAGCCCCTGGCAGGGCGATAGGTCCGACATTGATGAAAGTTATCGATTTTAGATATGCTTGAGATTGCTCTCGACTTCGATTCGGACGCAATTCTTCTTGGCTATCCCAGATCTGCTGCGCATACTGAATGAGTACACTAGTACCGCTGTAAGGTGAAGAATTCGTCTTTGCCGACGCGTTGGAGCGTTGGATGGAGGGAGTGATTTATTTATCGTCTGATATGGGCAAGGCCATCACCCATATGGGTGTATGAGGTATAAAGGATATCAAGAAAGTATGATACTCCCAGCTTCAGCAGTGTCCAATCAATGCCTGGCTTTTCCCAACACTTCGACTGATCTAAATAATTGTAACGTATTGGATGGATACGAATGTATTCACCAAGATGCTAAGGTCACGGGCCTTGGGTAATCCTAAAGTGAAACCCTCTGGGGAAGACCACAACAGCTAAACATCACCCATTCCTCCCGTACTCACTTCGACGACCAGCCATAGTCATTTGTAACATAAGCCATGTATTAATTCAGACTACGGCCTCCGGAAGTCTCTGCCAGCACTTGGTTACTTATGCCAATAGTCTATTAAAAGGGATGTTGCCATCATGTAGATATTTTTGTTTAGTTGAGCCCTTGGCACTACCTCTCTGATATATTCGTAGGAGTTCTTCAGTGTAGGGGTGCTCAGACGAAGCCGGCTAGTAGTTGCGTAGATTAATGTAGATTTTGAAAAGGGATACGACGACTCTGCTTGTTGATCCCAAATGTTCAAACACTAGGTGTTAATATAGGAAGCTATGCATGGTGTGGACCCCGACTTTGCAGGCCGTTGTCTAGAGCACGTCACGAGGCTGACCGGTACTTGATATACGTCACGAGCCATGCAAGGGCACGTCGTCAATGTTATGGAATTTTGTAAAATCACAATCATCGATCACAAGCCCATCCCACTCAAACTTACCCTCAAATTTTTACAGCTTTACCGACGCACGAATATGCACCTCATTTTGTGTATCTAGATAAATATCAAACTTCTCTCTCAAGGAAATCTTAGGCTAGGTGCTCTCGTGCTCCCGATCCTTTCGACACGTCGCGGGCCTTGTCGTATTGAAAAATTTCTCGTCACGCAACGAAATGTCGACCATGCGTAATGCCGTCCAGCGCCGGGTTCATCGCGAGCGTGGGCAGCCCGAAGATCGTCAGAAATGGGGCTTATTGGAAAAGCACAAAGTAAACCTACATCTCCCCTCCTTATTATCCTGTTAACTCACACTATTTCCTAGGACTATTCTGCGCGAGCCCGGGACTTCAACGCCAAGAAAGCGAAACTCAAAGCCCTGCGGCAGAAAGTGCTAGAGAGAAATCCCGATGAATTTTACTTTGGAATGTTATCACGGGCGGGTCCATCGTCAGCCAAGGGTCGCAAGGGCACGGTGAGCGCAGACCGTGGAAATCAAGTCTTAGGCCAAGATGCAGTACGACTACTTAAAACCCAGGACTTGGGATACATTCGGACCGCACGGAATAGAGCTGCGAAAGAAATGGAAAGGTTAGAAATGACAGCCAAAGGAATTGTAGGAAGTGGTCAAAAGGTCGTTTTCATGGGCGAGCCATCCAATGAGTCTGGAAACAGTGAATTGGTGGACCATGTCCTTGAAGAAACCGAAATTGTCTCCCCGAGCGTTAGAAAACAAAAACAGCAATCTCAGTCCAACTATGAAAAACTAAACGCCAGACTGGTCACAGCTCGAGAGCGATTAAAAACCTTAACCCAAGTAGAGGAAGCGCTCGAGCTACAGAGAGCCAAAATGGCCAAATCACCAACAGTTGGAGGCGTAACCAAGGACGGTAGAAAGTTTAGAGTGAGGGACCGGAAAAAGTGACAAACAGCGAAACAGTTTGTTCCTTAGCCATGATTCATAGAGCGTGTTTACACCAGGCAACTACCATACTAGAACTATGTACATAATTCAAGGTCACGTGCGTTTAAACGTGACCTACTTGGTGGCCCTAGTTGGCCTATTCACCAAACAGATGTGTATTATCACAAACATTATCATCACCTCAATTGCTTTAAACTCCATTTTATTCGCTCCACAATCCATCCCTCAACACCCGCTGAAACATGAATGTGGCCAGTTAATTGTGTCTATCGTGCAATTGAGGTTATCTACCTCAATAGCCCATTAATTTGAGAAAAAACTTCAAGATATTTTCTAGATGCTTTCGCGCTTGATTCCAGATCGCTGCTGCGGCTAATTTTGTGCGTTTCATCATTCCGCGCTTGTTACTCTTCTGTCCTTCGAGATCTAATGTAAAATCTTGACTTTTTGCGTCTCTCTTTTTTGTTTCAGAATGTTCCTCTTCTGAATTTCTCCTGAATTCTTCCTTGGGAGATTCGAGTATTGACTTTTCGGAATTATTATCATTAGTATTTGAGTTAATGGGAGATAATGGCTCAAGAGCAACAGGTTTTCTAGTCTTTTCTTGGATAGATGCGACTATTATTATGGCACTAACTGCGACATCTATGATGTAGGAGCATGATACCTTGGCTGCGCTGGCTGTATCAACTTCGAGATAGCCTCCGCCTGTACTATCGCAAGTCAGAGTAACAATATCTGCTGGCAAGTCGGCGTGCTCGAGGATGTATTTAACGGAGGATGAGGCGGGCATTATTGTGTGTAAAACTAGGAAGGGGGTCCTTAGGGCTGGATGGGCAAGATAGTAATTTCCAGAATCTTCATCCCAGATCAAGCGCCCACACTCGCGCTCAGCAGTGGCAACAATTTTATCCTGGTTAGCATGAGAAATCTTTGTTGCTTGCTCGATAAATTTATTACTCGCGGCTTTGGGGTAAAGAAGGGCTACGAGGCCATCTTTAGGTGGCAGAGAGTTCATGCCTTCTTGTAGCTTTGTGCAGATTACTTCGACGCCTTTTTCGGCCTTGGAGAAGCCGAGAATTGATACGCTTGCGTCTTTCTTGGGGTCGTACCGCATCAGACTCATTTGATATGATGTTAGTGTTTTGATAAACTTGAAGCTATAAAAAGCTTGAGTAGTTGATGAGAGAATGTAAATTGGATTCTCAGCGGCGGCACAAGTCATTTTTAAGCAATATCTCTGGCCTTTACCCGTACGTGCTTTAAATCCATTTGCGCAGTTCCAGAGTCCCTCAAGCTCCTCACGCCGAGAGGTCTCAAGTGGCGTGTTGTCATGAACCCCCATCTCTTTTAGACCCTGAATGAACAAAGGACTTTCTATGGATGTCGATATACCTTGTAGGTCCTGATTTTCCCAGGGAAATTTTGAATGATGAAGCTTTTTCGGATCGTAATTCAAGATTTGTGACGACCTATCATGCGTAGGGGAATTAGATATGGATTGTTTGAGAGACCCACATGAGGTTGGATCGATAGATGGCCGAGAAGAATTTATTTGGCTCCTTACTAAGGTTAATGATTCTGCGAAATCTGAGGTTGGGGTAAATATTCGATCCAAGACTTTTATTGAGGGATTGCTAGTAGTGTAGGCTATCTCTGGTAACTGTAGGGTGGTTTTTGTTTTTTGCCAGGTCGAATCTTCGTCTGTGAGTACACTTGATATTGTGCTCGGAGAAAGATGCCTTCGATGACCGCTTCGGGGGCTTGATAACTCGCTACAAGAGTCTTCTTTGACAAGGGCAGAGGGAATACCTATTTGGTGTGTGTCTTGTAATACCAAGGCTTTTGCGTGGGCAGTAATTGAAATACGCTTAGTAAGAGTTGGTTCTAGGTTATCATGTGCTTGCCGCTGGTTGTCGCTGGTGAAGTCCGGAATTGCCTTGCTCCCCGACGCCACATCAGATGATGAAGATAAGTTGTCTGGCCCGGTTACACTTAGTTTCCCTGTCTGACTGACTGGCGACTTCAGATCTGGATTCGTTTGTGAAGGTAATGGTGGTAATGGAGACAATGGTGGCAATGACTGAGGCAGCAGCAATGGTGAAAGTGGCGGTATAGATAGAAGAGACTGAGAGTGTAACATATTTAAAACTATCTTTCCCGAGTTATCCGATCAACTGGTGATGAGGATGTCATTAAAATGAGGTAACGAAGTATTAGATTGTGTTGAAAATGATAAGGTTGTTGGCGCTTGGCTCCGTCTAGAATAAGCGGTACCTTAGCCCTCTCTCAACCTTGATCAATCGCATGATCATACAAAGGAGTTAAGCCTGCGGACATGTTGGTATATTATAGGCACCGGAAATAATCTCCGCCCTTGATCAGGCATGATACTGAGGAAGTAAACAGTAAAATGGGTAGCGTGAGTCGCGTGAAGGGGTTGGGGTCCTAGTTAACCGATTGGCTAGAGCTTTCGGTGCAGAGGGGGCGGAGACACTATTGGCAGGCGCAGCTTGTCATGTGTCGGACAGCTAATTGGATTCCTGAACCGTGCCATGGAAGGGAGCCAAATTTGATGGGATCTTTGACAGATTAGCCATGAGGACAGGTCTAATTTACTAGGCCCCCGAATTCAATCTTTTCATAGAGCCCTTGAAATGTCCATCGCATAACATGCATTTCATTCCAGCACGGCATTATTCATCTTCTCCCTCGTGCCGTTGAACTTGGTCCGACTCATCCCGATTCCACAGCTTGCTACCTGTTTTCAGTGGGCTCTACTCACGTGACGGCACACAGGATGATTCGCTCCCGCGGAAGAAAAGGGCTATTGAGAGGTCAAAGAGGAGTGACTTCATTAATGTCTGGCAGGTACTTCGTACACGGGTAAGATTTCCTGATGGAACTTTGAGTAGTTGACACACTTTCTTGTCAAGGTTCTGTGAAAACGAGTGGCTAAACTACGGAGATAGACTTTACAGGACAGAATCATGCTCAACTCACGTCCTCAATTGTCTCTTGTTGGTCCGGTGCAAAGCATAGATAGGGTTCCGAGTTGCAGGTGGCTGGGGGATCTCACGTAGCTTGCTGGGCTTAGCGCCAACGCACTAAGCGCTCCAGAGCCGCCACTAACGCTCGCTTGCTCTAGCGATTCATGATGCCAAGCCGGCACCATGATCGGCATAATTCTCCAATTATTATTTAGACTGCCTCCATCTCATCCTGCCAGGTTAAGGCACGTGCTCCATATTGTCATTTCCAATATGCCATTTGAAGTTACATCTACATGACTTGGGAAATAACCGTTTTCGGCTGGCAGCTTAAATTTCTAAATAAAATATATGAACGACAGAAGATCAGCAAAGTGTTATACAGTTTTACAAGTTATTTCTATCTAATTAGGACGTGGGTTATATTGGGAATGTTTCCGGGACAGTTGAAACATCATATGGTGGTGTCGGATGGCTAAAACAAAGCCGATGTAGACTGACCTATTACGAGGTCCATTAGGCGATATGGTGCTGGTTGTTATCTCTTCATAATTTAGGCAAATAGTGTACATGGCTTCCTCATCCAGATCCCTCTTGTTTTCAAATAATAATGTCATCTTCTGTGCTCATCCTGTTCTCATGATAGACTGAGACTTAAAGATAACCTCAGATGCTCCATTTGTTTCATGCGGCGTCGATAGTCTGATCAAAAAATAAACACTACACAGGAAGGCAAAAATGTATTTCAAAGTATATTTTGAGCCTATCATGTGCTCCGATAAAAGTCAAGACCCTCAACTATGACGCGATAAGGTATGACGATTCTCGGTAGATTTAAAGTTGAACTTGATTTAGAATTGCATCTGCATTCATCGCCAAGCATCTCTCTAACTCTGAATAGATTCCGTGAGGTAGGGCCTTTAGGAGGGCCACTACCCGAAACATAGACTATCTCGGCCTGAGGGCAGAGAATGCCTGCGTGTCTTCATCTAATGATTGTCTCGAAAGGGTAACAAAGCGACAAATTGACAGTCGCGCCGAGCAAGAATCCAAGGGGCAGTTGAAGCGCTTGTAAGGCCCAAATCTACTAGATGTGTGACCTCTGTTGTACGAAATGAATCTGTACAAATGATAAATGCAGGCTCGAAATTAGAGCTGCGACTCCCGCAAGCTCGTAGGACGGCTTCATCTTGGAGATCGCCCCTGCACGACAGAAAAAATTGTGGTTCTATTGGAGTAGATCCGAGCATCCCATGCGATGAGATGGTCGGGTGCAGAAAATTATGGGACAAGATGCGGGAAGATGTAGCTTTATGAGATGAAACGACAAGATTATTCTATGCCACTTCCCCGTAGTGCGTACTTACGTACAGAGGTCAAGCGCTTTGAGTAAATGAGACTACTTCATAGTGTTCATTACGAATAGAATACAGAGCTTGAGCCTACATGCCCGATACAGCCTTAGACTAGAAATGGACAAATATTTACATGTGTAATTAGAGCTTCGGTGTTAATGATGTCGAAATAGACACCTGACACATACAAGAGACTGACAGTGTATCTTAGCTGAATTCACATGAGATGATTAAATAGACAAGTCAATGCCTATAGTCGGAAAATTTTACATCCGTAAAGTATACACGGGACCCTAGGATACCCTTACTACCCCGAATGATTGATTTGATAGATTTGATGTGCTTGGTACGAGCCCTGTATCGAAAGAACATGACACGGCTATGTAGTCTCGAATGACTAATACTACCAATATGAGCTGGCGAAATCAAGAATAAAGCATTATCTAGGGCCAGTGCCCTACGACTTACCCAAATCTCATGATGTCATATATCACGAGATTCATTTCTTCGTCTCTACATTGACTTGTGCCATGCGTTGTAGTCATGACAGAAGTGACCTTATCGCAATTTCATCAAACGGACCATTTTTCCTACATAGTTTTTAACTCAAAAAGGACATAAATAGATAATATATATCAAATGGAGCAAGCGTGGTGCGTAATGAAGTTTTTATGTTTACAGTCTTTTTGGACCTATTACTATAAAGGAACACGTAGGTCCTCTCCGTCCACAGGCCGGGAGCCCAAATATTCCTTTCACCGCTACAAAACTTAGTCATACCACTATCGCGTTTTAGTGCGAATAAAACTTTCGCCATTATTCAGCTACCATCTCCCCTCTTCAGCCAATCAAATGAATGCTTTTTGCGGGTGATTTTCTGGAGAAAAAATCTCAACTTCTGGCCTACATTCGAGGACATAGCTACCAATATAAAGCATCCAAAGAGGCCAGACAGCCGGGCCCATCGGGCCTTTGTGTACCTAGAAGTTTCTCTCGACATTCCTAGCCCCGACCTTACTCTTACACTCATTCATGCCGTAGAACAAACATAAGATTGGGAAAGGATATCAGATAAGTCTTGGTAGAGAGTGACTACAGTAAAGTAGTTTGTCGTAGGATCCAAAAGTCGTTACAAATATGACGTTTCCAAGCAACTAGTATAGTTTGGATAACCCCCTGGATAGTAGATTCGGAATTAAGGATTAGAAGGGACGATGTTATTGACGACTTGAAATCTGCTTTTCTTGAAGGCGGAAGGGCTTTTTGCTTTGATTTCGTGGGCTACTTGTTTACTAGCCATTGGCTAATAGATGTTGTCATATAACGAGGTCTTTTCTGACTACAGTTGTAGTCTTTAAGACCAAAATATATTTACTTCATACCAGCATCATTATCGTCTTCGTAGGAGTCATCGGAAGCATATTTTTGAGGGTTATGAATTTAGCTTAGCTTGAAGTTGAAAAGTTATAACTCAATTTATGTCATGAAAACTTTCCTGTGATATCTGGAGGTCTGTATGGAACACCGCGAACAGGTGTCGAATTCTCACTATCCTAGAGCTTCCCGTGTTTAGTGTTTCGGTAGAGCCGCTCGAAACTATAGTCTGAATGCGCGCAAATATTCCAGTCGAAAACCCTCGAAATATGATAGTTCCAAAACGGATACCTCTTTCCTCTGGTTGCGAAGCCCCAGTAAATTAGCGTCCTTCCGTACGATAATACTTCCTTTCCCATTTGTGGGATTGCATCGCATCGTAATCTTCAAGGTGGATAAGTCGATGCTTTTTGGAGTAAGTTCCTGTTTGCAATTGGATTAGCTACTTGATCGCTCCTTAACCTGAAATAGTCTATGGTAAGATTGACTCGGAAGACTCATGCGAGAATGTTTGGACCAATGTTGATGAGATGACATGGATGTAGATATGCTTGTTTGATTTTCACTTAGATTTAGATGCGGTCCCTGGCTAAATCAGGTATGAAGAGGAAACTGAGAGTTTTCACCGGCATCACTTGAAGTTAATAAGATCTTCACCTTCGGCCCAAATGGCTTTTGAGTTGATTTGTTCACGCGTTTGTTCGCTCGATGGAGAATCACAGAGATTCCCAGACGTGACATGATTTGGGTACTGAATACAGCAGGCTGTAGCTCTACGTCTAGCAAGTCAGGCAAACGTCTTGGAACGACAGATAGTCACTGCTTCTCCCACGTACCAATGCCTTCGCCAACCATCGTGGTAAAATATGGGTGCGACTCCTTGCCTACAACTTTCGCATCTGTTGTGCTATTGCCATATCCTTCCTCTCTGTTCATCTCGCAACGAGGAAACCCCCTTTTTCTTGCACCTGCAGCTGCATCTGGGCTACTCTTCTCATCACTACCGCCTCCGCCTCCCATTGAAGAGGTGAATCCTCCGCCCCTGCTTGTGTCAAGGTCTCCTGTGTTAGATCTGCTTCCAACGAAGAAGGTTATCCTCGTTCAGCAGATTTTTCAGCCATCGTTACCGTTGATTGATGTACTCCCATCGGTACTCCTTTTCCATCTTCTAGGGCTAATTGGAATTCGCATTGATGGTCCCTACATTGAGTGTAACCAATTCCTCGGGTTGTGAATCCCAGCTTTTGGATGATATTTTACCCGAAATTAAGATTGTCAAATTAGATTAGATCTTTATTAAAGTCTGATTTGAGTCTCTGATAGCCAAATATTTATAGAATTCACTTGAAAGAGTCTAGTTACATTCTGAATATTTATTCATCGACACTTCAATTTATATACTATTAGACAGCGGTGGTGAGATTGGCCTACATGTAAGGGCGTCGTTACAAGATCTAAATGTTGGTGTATTCTACATATTATTCACTTCAGTATATGACGTAATCAAGATATGCATGCCATTTCTGCCTAGAGGCCAAGAGTATCTATACCTCGAGTGATGTTTTCCCTCTTTCACGGTCTATCAAGCTTTAATTTTCCCAAACGTTCTCAAACCATAAGCTGCACGGTGCAGCAGTCCATCGTCTGGCTTGTTCGAATACAGTGAAACCAACTAACCATATCTTCTCGCGGCTTCGATATAAGCGAAAGGTGACGAAAGCACCCTCGGACACCCACATGTATTTCATGCTTTTCCCTAAGGTGAATATCTACGGACGAGAGGTTCATGCCGCAAGGGTTAGCTTTAGGTGGTATCTGCGGAGGAAATCTGAAGGTGAATGTCTCGAACGTTAATGAGTCATTCCATAAATACTTGAACGGGCCCTCGGGGCTTCTAACCAGGGTCATTGAGAGATTGATTTAGTTCTAGACCATATTCTAGCTTCTCTCACTGGACACGGTGACTTTGCGGCTTATAATCATAGATTCAGACGCCGCCATGCCGGGTTATCGTGACCTTGTGATGCAGAGAACAGCCTTTCTCACTTGTGCAGGAAATCAAGTAGAGTCGCTCAAAATCCAGAGCTCACCAAGCATTGTAATTGTCAAACTGCTAAAAGCCCGAGAGAGTAAAAATTCCGATGAAATGGCGAATTGAGGCTTGATTCCACGATGACATCTAAACTCAATTGACAAGGGCTAGTCGTCTGAATTAAAAAATGGAAAATAAGTCTAGACGGTTTCGGCAAATTTCCCTTGTACAGACTCCTGCAGCTATGAAGTTGGCCTGGAATTTAGTCTTACAAATTGATGAAATCACACCAGGTTTGACGCCCTGAAGAACATTGTTCCTGGAGGGCAAGACTGACACCTGTACGTGGTGCCTTCCACGGACCTGGGAGTGAAATATTCTCCCAAAGCCAAGTTCAGTCAAATTTCGCAATACAGAACAAGTTGGCCCGCAAGGCAATAATTCAAGACTCTCTACCTAATCAAAATTTCTCACCCGACGAGATCAATCACCACCAAAACCTGATCAAGTCTACAAGTACGACTTAGTACATCCTCGTTCCAATGACCACTCTTCTCATCAACTATTCTCTGGCCTCATCTAGCCGCCAAATACACGCCCACGCCGATATTTACACCCGACGGAGGAAGCAAAGCGTGGCGCACAAATCTGGGAGACAGTTCTTTGAGATGGACGTGAGAGGGATCAGGACAAGTTTATAAGATAATGTAGCGGATGGATACAATCTCGACGGGCGTGAAATTTAGAATTTTGAAGAGTTTTCGAATTGAGCTTTGTGCGTGCGCCAAGACTTCGGTTGCGACAGTGCAGGCAACACTATAAACACCGCCGTGGTTGGATGGTGCGGTGGTACATCATCTTGGCTGGTTTCTCAAGTAAGGTCTGGATAGCTAGGACACACATCCAACCCGAGACAGGAGACCGCTGGTTCGAATCCGGCAAAAGTGAACTTCATTTCTCGCAGAGCTGATATGCATGGATGATGAAGGCATGCTTGGATAATCAAAGGTTTTAAATTTCCCTTTGGTGAGTACTTACGGAGGAGGTCGACTGTTTATTAGAGCAAACATACCTCATAGTGGTATTTGCGAATGAAATCCAGAGTATGAGTGTCTCTAATGTCAATAGAGTCATCCTACATGTATACATAGTACCGGTCATGTGTCATAGCTAAAAAACTGAATAGCTGAATACACACTAAATGATTTTAAAAAAAAAGAACATTGTTCCTACTGATACTTGTAGCTCGACCTAATGCACGAGCTTTGCAGCTGTTCCAAAAAAAATGAAAGTGAAAACGTTACGGACGACTGCAAAATCCAAGATAAACATGTGAACCATACATTGTTTTATCTCACACTAACAATATTTACAGTGAATTTCAATAATTTTCATCTAGATGAAGATGTCCTTGGAGAGAGAGAAATGGGTTTTTATTGTACTACTCGAGTCTTCGACTGTCTAGCACATTGGGCTCCTCTATGACCTAGTCTACACCTTGTACAGTGCTCCTTGCCTCTCACATTTCTTGAAAGATCATTGATATATTGCCCGTGATGAAAAGCCATTCATTTCAGTATTTACCCATGGAATTCGGCCACTTTTTCCGCGGAACCTTCTACCCAAAAAAATAAAAATGGTAGCAATGGAAACTGCGTGCGCGGGAAAAAGTCTCAAAAAACCTGCAGCCCCAGCCAGGCGAGGCCTAGACACCGGGGCTACATGAGGAGCAGGTATACATCTACATCTTCCTTCTCTGTAACAGTCGAGGCTGACTTGATCCAATCCACCATCTCCTTATCGGGTGCTGGGTATGCTCCGAAAACTCATCGGATGGCTTCTCCTCCATGATCAAGGGTTGATGATGAGAAGGGCTTCGATCCTACCATCTGATTTGATCGTGCATTGCTTCATGATAATGGTGATAGGGAGTTGTGTTGAAAGATGAAGCGGATAAAGACGGCGAAAGCGATTGGGAATCCTCATCGAAGTAAGGACTTCGTCACTCAATCTCGGCTCTGCAGACTCTACAGTGAGATCCAGTGGTTCGTAAGGGACACCACTGACAGGCGTTGAGAATAGTCCCCATTTTCTCAGTATTTGGAGACGCTAATATAAATCCTATGAAAAATAGGAGTTTTTACATTTTTCTTAGGGGGGTATTCATCGATAAGGATTGGTTTTGCCACGTAAATGCACTTTAATGCGACATTTGTATGTAAAAATGACGGTCTGAGCGTTTTTTTTGGCTCAAAAAGATCATTTAATATACACACAAAAAGCTGATTATGTAACAAAGCTACAAGGCAGAATATCATCCAAAAAAATTGGCAATAAAGGGAATGAAGACCCAGCACTTGTCAACGATGTCACTGAAGGGCCCCTCGCTTTCACCAGAATACCTATAACTCTTAGATTAAGTCACAAACCTTTTTAACTTTCATCAATTTTTTTGCCAGTTCTTTGTAGGACCAATCAAAATAATATCCATAATGACGGCGACGATAAAAATGACGCTAGTGAAGGATGGAGACCGAATACCCACAAGCAGTATTATCTGTAAATCTTGTGGATTAGATATTGGCCCAGAGCCGGGAATTAGACGCGACAAACGTGGATACAAAGAGTTTCCGACGAGGTGGTCCTAGGAAAGAATTGCGATATATTATGGTCGAAAATGTAGCTTGCAGAGACATTACGACTGTAAATATCATCGGATTCGATTAAAATCACCCTAAATAAGAGCCACAAATACGTTCAAACTCTTCTGTTGCTAGTATTACAACAGCAAACACCTTCCAACATCTTAGTATTTCCTGAAAGATTTTTCCCTGCATAGCTTGTCCAGCAAAATTCTCCACGATTACTTTATTATCCACCAAAAGCTCCTGAACAAATACAGAGGCCATAATCACTGTCAGAGATGTAAAAGGAAGTTGGCACTCCGTAACCGTCACATTTTGGGGGACTATTCTCAACACCTGTCATTGGTGTCCCCTACGAACCTCCAGCTCTCACTGTAGAGTCTGCAGAGCCGAGATTGAGTAACACCGTCCTCGCTTCGATGAGGATTCCCACTTGCTTTCCCGATCTGTACCGTCTTCATCTCTCAACACATCCCTCTATCACCACTTTCATGAGTCTAACCACGATCAGATCAGTTGGTAAGGTCGGAACCCTTCTCATCACCAACCCTTGGTCATGGAGGAAAAGCTATCCGGTGAGTTTCCAGAGCGTATCAAGCACCCGATACGGGGATGGTGAATTTGATCAAGTCGGCCTCTACTGTTACAGAGAAGGAAGATGTAGATGTATATCTGCTCCTCATGTAGCCCCGGTGTCTAGGCCTCGCCTGGCTGGGGCTGCAGGTTTTTTGAGACTTTTTCCCGCGCACGCAGTTTCCATTGCTACCATTTTTATTTTTTTGGGTAGAAGGTTCCGCGGAAAAAGTGGCCGAATTCCATGGGTAAATACTGAAATGAATGGCTTTTCATCACGGGCAATATATCAATGATCTTTCAAGAAACGTGAGAGGCAAGGAGCACTGTACAAGGTATAGACTGGGTCATAGAGGAGCCCAATGTGCCAGATAGTCAATGACTCAAGTAGTACAATAAACACAAACACACAATTTTTTGAAATTCGAAATTTGAATATTCCATTTTCCCCCCTTTTCTTCACTCTCACGCTCGTCGCATTCTCTCAATATATTGTGAATGAGTCGCTGGCATTTCAATCATGCTACCTGTTCGAAAAAAATCCCCAAGGCAATGATGGACAACTCGTGAGTCTGCCCGAGAACTCTCGCAAAAACATCCGGCCTCGCGCAAAATTTTCAAGCATGTTTTCTAGTGAGATCTTCGTCGAAGAGAAGTCTCCAAACCTTCCTGACGAAGAGATGACTGATTCTGAGCCCTTCAGGACATTAAAAATTGGTCCCGAGATCAACACTCCCATCGAGCTTGCCCCAGAGGCACGCTGCTCCATGAAAGGAAAGGAAGTCGTCCGAGAGAAGACGACATAATTTGCTGTGCCAGATTCTAAAGGCATAGCTTCGAAACCAGCACCGGAATTTCCTCCGAAGCTGCAATCAGCAATGAAGGCCGAAAAGCGTCGCACGACGCAAATTAAGGCTCGTATAGCAACCTGTTCCACTGCAACAAGCAGTGTCTAAGCAGCATTTTCGGCTCTCTCGATTGGCGGAAATAAAGAATTTGTAGACGCAATAAAAGTCTACCTTCGAGCAGCTATCGGCAAGTTCGTACAATTAAGCCTAGGAAGCACTCCACCAGTCTTCCCTACCCGCCTAAGCAACCCTCTTCAGACGAGGGCTCAAGAAACCAGGGTACCGAACCTTCCGATAACTCCGGCTCCGGCCCAATAGATAACGTGGGCTACCGTAGCCCGAGTAGGCCCTTGCCACAGTACTGGGCCTTCAACGAAAAAGGCAAAGGGAGCCAATACGAGGACAGCAGCCGATACGCGACTGCTTCTACGCCTCGCACACGACCACCCTCACCGACTCCTTTCACCAGCTGGCGTAAGATCAGCTGTGGCATAGGCGCTCGGTACCGAAGCTAACGATATCACGTTGGTTCAGCGTGTAAAAACAGGCTTTGCAATTACAGCAAAGGATGAAATCGCTCGGATAGAGCTCCTGGGTTCTTCCGAGGCTCGGAGGGAATCTGGAATCAATCTGTAACTAACGTCAAATCTGGTTGCCCATCAAATTGCCACCGTCCCGGAGACAATAAACACACTTGCAGGTCCCATCAAGATCATGGCAAAGATGGTTGCAGACGAAGTCACGCGAGTGACGAAATTGGTTCCGTTTCTTGTCCGTCCTCATGGGCAGTGCAAGCCCGGGGCGCCATACGAGAACTGGCAAGCCCTCTTCCCTCGCGAATCCACACCTCGACCTGGATTCCGCCTCTTCGACGACTCTGGAGCTGCAAAGATCTTCTAACCTCGTCGAAAAATAGTTCAGTGCAAACGATGTCTTAGCTTTCATGCCTCTCGCGGTTGCTCCCGCACTCCAGCCTACTGGAACTGCGGATCAAATATACACTCGGAAGCCGAGTGCAAAGCCCTCACAAGGTGTCGAAATTGTTGGGTACACCACCGCTCGGACTCGTGGTTTTGAAAAGCTAGACCTGAAAAGTTCAGCCCGATGAAAAAAGAGCAGCTCGCGATAATTCGCAAGGTCGGGCAAAAAAAGGGTAGCAGATTATGCTCACGTCAATGATGCAGCCGAAATAGCCATCAAGGTGATTTACGGCTTGAAGAATGATGTCTGCATGGCTGACGAATCGGGTTTCGGAATTCTGGAATCCGAACACGAGGTTTAAGATGACGGCGAGCCTCAGTGAAGTCGTTGAACCTTCAACACATAAAGAACAGGACATCGGCTGGATAAAGGGTTCCTGCGAGCTCATCTTCTGCTCTCAGCGAAGGTCAGAAATCGTCACTTGGAAGGTGTGACAGTAATGGGAACTGGCGAGAATCGCGGGATCCGGACCTTATTGGGATTTCTTCTAAATTTGATTTTTGATTTTGATTTTAGTTTTGCTGTTAACACCATTTATGTGGAAGTTCATGCGGTTGGAATGAGTCGGGCCTACATACAGTGATACTTACCGGCTCTACCGGTCCTGTACCGATAGTAGGATGTAGAGCTTCTTTACTTTAGCTCAGGTCTTTAAAAATTCAACAACAACACACTATGTTGCTAGATATGCTTTCTGACTTGGTTGACCAGACGAAAGACAGCATCTCACTATTAGTCTATGGCACAATGGTAGTAACAAGCAGGCCGTAGTCTTCATGGGAATGCCTGTCTGTGACACTCAATTGAAAAGCCTATTCGAAATATAGGATGTTGTGGATGCAGAGAATGTGCTAGGAATCCGCATCGAACGTCAACCAGATGGTGCAATTCCTATCGATCAAGAAAATTTTGCGTGGGGACTTGTGCAAAAAAACCTTTACGAGGACTCGCTACTTTATGCTACACTAATGGAGAAGCGAGCTGTCAACAATTTAAGGAGAATCCAGGACGCGAATTGAACGAAGGGAAGGAGAAATACGTTCAACTCTTAGGTAAACTTATGTGGCTTAACAATGCATACTTTGATATTGTTTTTGCAGTCACGAGAATGGGTCATTTGTGACGGAAGCAGGCTGGAACCATTGCAAAGCCCTTCTAAGAATCGTCGGATAAATTTCTGGCACAGTCACGTTTGTTACAACACATGGGAATAATGATTATAGGGAATATCCTCCCATTGACTACTATACTTTGAACCATGGTGTCGAAGTATATTCTGGGTCAGCACAGTTGAATGACGAGATGGGCTATGCCGACGCAGATTATGCCCATGACCAGCGGGATAGAGCCGGCAAAGACAAATTCTTCACCTTCCAGTGGTGCCGGTGTAATCGCTCAGTATGCTCTTCATATCTGGGATAGCCAGGAAGAATCACATCCGAATCGAAGTCGAAAACAACCTCAAGCACATATCCATTTGACAACTTCTCGAAAATGCCTCTCTTACCATTCTCATCTGAGTCCTCAACCTCCTTTTAACCACGCCTCATTTCGCCTCGACGACCAATAAAGATGTTGCTCCAATTACAAATTGAAGTTTGCGACATTAATTAACAGCCATCTCCCTCTACAAATTTACGACGGTATTTATTCCTGCCAGGAGAAAATCAAGTCGAAAAATACAAATCTTAGGTCCTGGCTTGTGGGGGACTGATGCTCCGATGAGGCTCTACATCTTGAAGAAGGACAGGCGGCTGAGATGTGGAGCGAGGAGGAGAAGAGTTATCTGAAGATCATGCTAGGACTGCGATTTTCGAGGAGGTTTAACTTTGGTACGATTGTGGGCGCCAAGACCTAGATTTCGGCTTATTAGCCAGAGAGACCTCAATTGTCGATGAGTCAACGAGAATCCCCAGCGCTCTGGACGGAACAAAAGAAGTTGGGCTAAGCTACCATACAGCAATCACGCTCTGTCAAGACTTTTCTGACATTTCAGCACGACCTTCGGGAAGGAGTTGGAAGGAGGCTAGAAAGGCAGAGTGTGAATTTCCCGAGGTACCCACAAGTCTGCAGCGCACAGCTGGCCGGCCTCTTCGAACGCTTCAGAAGGGTCACTTTGTTTTTGGATTTAGTCCTAATGTTGGTATTAGGAGAGCTCCGCACCCAGTGGCTTTGCCATTTTCCCCGCCTGCCATATACCCGCAAAAGGCCATCGTTTCGTTGGCCTGAGAGGGGAGATAATGAAGGGCGAAATGCTCCTCTAAGTGTATGATCGAATGAGGGCTTGTGAGGGGTGGTACTGTTTGAGGGGAGCTGTATGGGGGCATGGGAGGGGATATACTACTGGCATAGGTATTCTTGGCCTGTAGGCAGATAGGACCTGCATGTCCTACATAGTCATAGACTCAGACAAGACAATAAGATGAATGAATAAAAACAGTTAAATTAGATTCTCAAATTTGAAGGCAAAAATGACTAGCAACGAGGACGTGACTACCTTGGGCCAAATTTTAGATTCCTTTCGTGAAAGTCAGCCAAATATAGTCAATACCATCGAGGATTACTCATTTCCTACAGATTCAAATCCAACTCGCCAACTAGCAACTAAAGCCTCAAGGGCTGATTCACTTGCAAAAATCATTTGCACATTTTATTTGATTTCACTTAGCCCGTTAAAGTAGCCCATGGGCCCATGTAGGTATATCTAGCTATAATATTTACAAAGGAGGAAACCAATTCGGTAAAAATCCCCAAAACTGTTTGTCTTATATCTATTGGTTTTCCAAGGGTTTGCTACAAGTAGTGCATTTACACTGTTCACACAGTGTGAATTCCCTCCTATCCTTGTCTACATCGTCTCATATTTTCGTTCAATCCAATTTCTACTTCTGCGAGCCGGTACTGTTCAAACCAGCCTTTAGCCGGGATCCATTTTGTTATTCTCTCCATATCATCTGGGTTGATTATCGATGTCGCAAAGAACCTATTTTTTGCCTTTCATAGCACCTCTCCTCTTCCCCTTGCCTGCCGAGGACAAGCCATGACCATATGTTTGAAATTTTTAGACGGATATCCAGACTGAAATTTTGGATTAATTACTCGGAGTACTTTGCTTCGATATAGATAAGAATTTAGATCGATGTGCTCACTTCCTGCCTGAACTGCAATACTGCTTTGGCCCTGCTAATGTTCCAGTGGATATTTGAGGATGTATAACCATAGGTTATCCTTTTTCTGCCTGTTGTTTTGTTTGTGACGATCTTTGAGGGTTTCTAGTGTTCAGGGTCTACCGAAGCTCGATGACGAAATAATTTCTCATTCTCTCGACGTGTTCATGAGCTTTTCCACCCCTGGAAGGCTGCCACCTTACCGGCATTTTTTTTGTCTACCTTTAGCATTCTCCATGCCACAAATTCTAGCCCATTATACTATGCAACGCTTTCGATTTTAGGCGTACCACTTCTCGGTTCCCCTTATGATCTGCTTGACTTTACTGCACGAATATTTTGTACTTGGTTAAAATGTTTTGATTATACGTTCAGCCTTCTTAATACTTAACTTTTCCAACAGTTAGCGACAATAGCTGGGTTTTTGTCCAATTATAATGCATGACAGGACATATTGGCGGGTGTCGGACGCAGGTTCACCAAGTGCAAGACTCGAGGCGTAGGAAAGGGCATAGCGTACGAGGTACTGAAGAAGGACGCCTGGTGGGAACGCAGAGGGCTTTCTAGAGAAGTAATTAAGGGAAACGCGTGAAGTCGTTCTAGATAAAGTGGCAATAGGTGACTGTAGGCCACTATGGTTGGCAGAGGACGAGAGTGAGATGTAATTAGAATTATGTAACTATTCCTAAAGACAGAAAACAAAGCGTGGAGATCTCAGTCTCGGAAATGAAAACTACATAAAGGTCCTCGCTAAGCAATAAAGCCTAGTGGAGGAGGGCAAGACTGACACCTGTACGTGGTGTCCTCTACGAACCTGGAAGTGAAATGTTCTCCCCGAGCCAAGTTCAGTCAAATTTCGCAATACCAAAGAAGTTGGCCCACGAGGCAGTGATTCAAAATAGTCCACCACGTCAATCTTTCACTCCCGACGAGATCGACTCCTACCTAAGCTTCATCAGGTCTACAAGTACGACTTAGTACATCCTCATTTCAATGACCACACCTCTCGTCAACTATTCTCTGGCCTCATTTGACCATCGAATACACGCCAACGCCGATATTTACAGCCGACGGAGGAAACAAAGCGTGGCGTACAAATCTGGGAGACAGTTCTTTGGGAGGGAAGCAAGGGGCTTTAGGATAAGTTTACAAGATGACACAGATGATGGATACAATCACGACGGACGTGAAATTTTGAATTTTGGCAAGGAGTTTACAAATTGAGCTTTGTGCGCGCAAAGCACTCGATTGCAACAGTGCAGCGGACACTGTAAAAACACGCAAACGATGGAAGGTGCCGTGGTCCGCCTCCTGGTGGCGTTCTCTGGTTTAGTTTGAGTAGCCTGGACACCTACTCCACTTGGGAAGGAGACGCCTCAGACCAAATTTCGCTCGGACAAAATTCAGTGGATGATGGAGTTATGTCTGGATAACCCAGAGTTTTTAAGAAGTTCCCCTGGGTGGGTTTTCACGGATGAGGACTGGCTTGAGATGTGGAAAAAGACCGGCAGAACTTTGCAGCGGTACTTGCAAATAAAATCCGAGGCATGGGTGCTTTGCTTGTAAATTGAGTCATCTATTCTGTACATTTTCTCTGATAGTGTCATAGCTAGATAGCTGCATACGCAATTAAAATCTGATGCAAGAAAAAAGTCACAAGCTCGCTAAGTCATTTCTTGAAAATCCATCCTCAGCATCATGTATTATCTGTCATAATATCTCACGTCCATCCCGAAGACAGCTCCAAGCATGCTGGGAGCCTGGTCATTTTGGTATCTCTGGAAATGAGCTGGCTGACACCCTAGTTAGGGAAGGTCTGTCAACGTCCCCTCCTACATCGGACCACTTCCTGTCCTTCAAGGCTGCTACGAGTCTTACTAAGGATGACTTAGCCCCTGCAACGGAAAAATACTGGAATCAGCACGCTCATGATTGTTACAGATGAATTGGCATCAACTCTTACACCTGCTACCTGAGAGAAATATCTCACAAAAGAAATCTTCTTTCAAGACTCTACGCTGTCTGTTTGAGACGTTGCGACTTCGCTATGTTCATCTCTCACTTTAACCATCCAGATTCACACAAACAATCAATAAAGATGAAGTATCCTGTAAAAATAGTATCTCTGAGCATTCTCAGCCATCAAGAGGTTATGCTTGCATCCTAGGTATGATTGAAGCCGAATTTCCTTTGTCATCTAAGCGTGAAAGTGACACTATAATTTAGTCGCGGAGTGCAGCCTTTCAGTCCGGACGAGGATAAGTGGTAAAATATAGCATGATCTGAAGCGATGCTCAACCAAAATCTTCTACCATCTGTTATTACTGACAGGCAACTTTAGAAGAGTCTCAAGAGGGGTAATGGCCTGATAGCGAGGTGTTTACTGGGGCCATGATTACTTAAGATCGTTAAGATAACTCGCCTTAAGCCTACGGCGTAAATGCGGTTGAAGAGACCGGTTTCTTGGAGAGGGGCGCTTCCTCAAGCATTTGTCAATTGATGACTAAGCCCAGCTGACATATCGTTTGGCGCTGTTGAGTCCGGGACGTCATGCTGTCAGAGTCCGTTTGACGTGACCCTGTTTTATAGAAACTTATGCGCCAAATGCCTTCCCTGCAACATCTCCAACTGTCCATGCCGTCCTTCACAATCGCAGTTCCTTCTCCTACCAATCCATCTGTACCGTCACAGGGACAAATTCAAGCCGCTTAAAAACCCAGCCTGATGTCTTCTACGTCTGAAGAACCATTTCCCTGGTCAGATAGGGCCTTATCAGATGTTATTGCAAGCGTTCGTATCATGAATGTTTTTGCTGGATTTACACGAGATTTCGCACCCATCATTCAACGGTTGGAAGACCTCACTCAGCGTACAACCATCCTGGTTCCCGCTAATGGCAGCATCATGTCTCTACCTCGAAAACCTTGGGAGAGTACCAAAGACTACAAAACTTATGGTGAACAAGCTTTTGAAGGAGCTGAAGGTAGGGAAAGGGCGAGGGTAAATTTGCAAAGTTTTGTCCAGGCTCATATATTGCCTTTTAGCCCTTGGAATGAAGGAGTCAAGCTCAAGACACTTGCTGAAAATGAGATTTGGTGGCAGCTCAAAGACGAAGACAGATTTGTAAATAACCCCTACCATTACGGCTTAACAGGCAGTCTTATTTTTGAGCTAGGTTCAACCGGCAAATGCTGAAGTTCTCGATGTGATTCGAGCGGGCAATGGTGAAATATGGTTGCTCAGTGGGGTTTTGGTATAACGAACGTCGACCTAGCAGCACCGAAAGTCCATTCCTCAAGACATGAGAAGATTTCCAATACAGGGGCTCGGTGAGGTTTGAGTCTATATTTTCTGGGTTTTATTGTGAACTTGAAGCAGCTGTCATTCTCTGTCTTGCTGAAGAGTTCAGCATATATGAGGCTGGACTGAACTAGGTTCCCTACCATACAATGAATCATCCTAGATCAAATACTCAAACTGTGCTGGATGGTACACGATTTTTGCTGTACGACAAATTCTAATCTTCGAAAATAATACAGACATATTACCGGGTCTTCAATCCCCTGAACACCCTTCCAAGCACTTATCGGTCTCGTCTTCATCCTTGCAACTCTTGCATTGTCGATTTGAGATCCATGTCGGTCCGCTGTCTCTCGTATATTGCACAATAGTCTTCCAGTAAGAGAAGTTGCACTAACAGATCACAAAACGTTTAGATATTTCGAACTTCATACCATTAATATCATCGTGGGATCAATCTTCTAAAGCTAAGGCTAATGATAAAAGTTACAGGAGCAAAAGCAACTCCTCCGCATATTCAATAATCTATCAAGTAATATTTCAGGACTAGGCTTCGCTGGCAATGGCGGCTAAACAATCCTGTCTTGGAAGGCCAAAAATCGTTGGAGAAATACAACTCAAAGTAAAACCAACTCGACTCTACTCCACGTAGAATTTAGTTTCTCTGGGATATTCTGTACCAATTTTCATCTCACTGATCAAATTATTGTTTAATACTGGCGACTCTTACAATTAAATTAAATTTTGCTGCTATGCAATCTTTTCCGGGATTGAGGACAATGATTTACCAACTTTTAGTTACCCGCCCACAGTTCAATGTAGGAGCTCTCATCAGGTGTGACATGAGCCGGCATTTCCCAATGTGCTATATAATCCCAGATTCAATTAGTACATTAAATCAATCACTTCACGATATTGCAATTTAAGGGTGTATAATAGCTAGGAAATATGGCAAAAACCCGTGGGTGCGGGGCTCCACTAATATCTACATTAGGACTAAATCAAGAAACACAGCTATTCTTTGAAGTAGTTTAAAGTTGTTGGCCAGCTGAGCACTGTAGACTTGTGGGTACATTGGAGAATTCACTCTCTGCCTTTCAGGCCTCCTTCAATCTCCTACCCGAAGGTCCTGTTTAAATGCCAGAAAAGTCCTGACAGATTTTATTTTCAGTGTAGTAGCTTAGCTCAATTCCTTTGTAACGTCTAGTGAAGTTAAGAGTGCGATGGTCTCATTGATAATTGAAGTTCCCATAGCTTATTACCAGAAACTTCAGACTTGACAACCTCAAACACTTCAAAATCAAGAACCCTCGCAAACTGTCAAACCCAGAATGTCCATTAGTGAGCCCGTTCCTCTTTCATTTATCATCCTAACTGCCAATCCTCCCTCAATTTTTATAGTCCCCTTGGAACAAACTTCCCCAAATAGTCAAAACCCGAGCTTTGTGCGATTTGGCTTAGTTTCACCCTTGAATGTGTATGTGGCATCGTAATTTGGTAGTAGGAGAGAGAACCAAGTAAATTAGAATGAGCTTGATAGTATTACTGGTCAGTGGAAAGAATTGTTTGAACATATTGCTAATTCTGTCTTGTTTACTAAGTTTATAATCATTTCCATATATAGTGAAATCCCTTGGAAGCATCCAAAGAAACTGCTTAAAAATAGTCACAGGAGCTTATAAATCGACTAGCACGAGAGTACTCGAACCCGAAACTGCCACCATACCAATAGAAATCTAGCTGAAGCAGCAATGGCTCCAATACGTTGGCCGCGCGATAAACCTACCAGTTCACAAGATCATACAATCAGCCTGTAGTAATATCAAGCTTCCTAAACGATTGAGAGAAAGCATTCACGCCAATAATAGGAGATTAGATCCGGAAAGCTTGGTGAAAATTTGTGGGGAAGATCAGTCTAAAAAACGGCAGAGAGAGGCAGGAAAAGTCGCAGCATACCAAGAATGGGCTAAATCCTGGCAAAATCAAAGGTGGTTCCAACTACCTCGACGATTAGCTATCGCCGACCCCGAAATCTGGAGAGCAGCCAAATTCCAACAGAACCGATAGGCGGATCGATGGGAAATAAGTCTCCAGGAATCGCCGTTTCTACTCCACCGAAACCTGACAAGGGCCCAATGCAGTCTAGCGATGCAAATAGGAAGTGAGCACATGAGGCTCAATTCGTATCTACACCGAAGAAAAGTACCCGGAGTCTACAGTCCGAGCTGTCCACGTGGCTACCAATCGCAGAACCCCAAGCGCACGATTATGTCCTGCTCTCGATGGTCGAATGGAAGAGGAGAGATTTGGACAGAAGCCAAAGACCGAACCTAAGAAGCTAAGCTAAACAATCCTGGAGACATCAAAAGGATCACACAGTGGATCCTAAATCACGGATGGATAGAACAATGCCAGATGGCAAAGGCGGTCGAAATGCTGCTGAGGGATACGAACGGGCCAAGTCATGCTTGGGGGCGATTAGAGATGATGTGCTTGGTTAATATGGATGGCAATACAGTGCATCTGCGCTTCCCGAAGGATACATTGGAAGAATATAGACATTGCACCAAAAGGTTCGGCGGGTTTTTACCAAAAGCTGTCCTCCCATGTAAAGTAGAAAGTATGGTAGACACCTGCATGGGCCCATGGGCCGCCAAATCACAACACTCAAATCAAATCGTTCCCATAATACGCGTCGACGTGCCGAGCCACTAAGGCTATTGTGTGCCTTGCTTGCTTCCCCGCTAGTCATTATCATTGTGCGAGCAGACGCAAGCTCAAGCACCAGAGATACAAATGGCAACAGAGAGCCGGTGATGGATGAGGCGAGATGGTATGGGCTAGGGTTGAGGTAGAGGGCAAGGGCGGTAGGCTCGATGTTAATGAGTGTCGATCATAGATATACATGCCACTGAATTCGACTTCGATCTTTCTTGCCTACCCTAGATATTCAGAGCTCACCGAGCCTCCATGCCCGCACCACTGGAAGGTGGAGCGGGCGTCCCTGACGGCTCTTGGGTCAAGAAATCGTTAGCTCGAGCTCGGCAAGTGTCAGTTATGCTGCTCACCGTGGCCTTTGCATGTATGACGAAGTCATGCTTGGACAACCAAGAATATGGGAAGTTTCTTGTGGCGGTTGCTCTCGAAGTAGTATCTACTGTTCAGTGGAATCAAACTCACCTCGTGCAAAGGACTCCTCTGAGTGTACGGTTGAATGAGGGCTTGTAAGGGGTGGTCCTGTCTAATAGCAGTTGTAATGAAGGCGTAGAGGGGTATAAATCACTCGCATGGGTATCTTTGGCCTTTATGCAGAGGACCTACATATCCTATTTAGTCGTAGGCTGAGAGAGGGCAACGAGAATAATTTTAAGAAACGCATCCTTTACTTGTATATGCGAATAAAATCCAGAATTTGATCATCTCTCAAGTTAAGCGTTGTTTAACATGACCGCAATTTATTGATCGTAAATCATAGCTAGATGGATGAAAAATTGGAGAGATATCTAGTGCGCCAAGCCAGGTAAAATAACCCCAAAGCAAGAGATAACCATATTTCTTGCAATTTACTGCAATGCTTAGCAACTAGGTTGGTAATTCAATTATTAGATTACTACAACTTATCTAGCCCGTTCAGCAGTCCTTCTTATAACTCCAATAATCCCACGTCATCCTCGTACTAAGATTAACTTCATTTCATGACTACCTTTTCAGAATTCTCGACCTACGCCTCATGATACACATAATAGACACTGTTCTTCGTCGACCTACCAATCCCTGAGTAAAGTTATATCAGGTGGGTCTTACGTGTCATTCAATGTAACTTTTCTTTCATACAAACTACCGCCACATATCCTGCACAGCAAGAAGTAGTCATGCCATGTCCACACCACGGACATTTAACTCTGGTAGATATGACGCCATTTACTCCCAAATTTTGCTCAGTCACAACGTTATCCGGAATATTCATACAGGCATATATCTTGCTGGGTAAATCATGAAAGTACTTGCAAGAACAGCATACCACAAAAACTTTGGCGAATGGTTCCGACTTACTAGTCATAGATGATGACTGGTCTGGTGGTTGTAAAGAGCGAAGAAAAGGACTTTTCGTTGTTAGATTTAATCGGGCATTTTTTAATTGTTCAGAGCCATCCATTATATCTTCCTTTGTATCAATAGTGTTGTTGACTGACCTTGGCAAATCCGAGATTTTGCCGGTTTTCTTTACAAGACCCCGCACAGGGGGAACAGCACTCCTTTCCGACGTGCGGGTAAAGGATTGATGTTTTAGTGGAGGTAGAAACGGCGTATTTGATGGTGAGAAGGGTTGGGTTATACTCTCTGAATTTGTTACATTAGGAGTGTGTGGTGATGGGACTTGCATAGTTTTTGTCATGTTATTCCTCATATCGTCTCTCTCAGTATGATCACCGCATAAGCTTTCAGACACGAGAGGGATCTGGCTAAGATCTTTACTACGTATTAAAGGCTCAACCGTATCTCCATTGCTGCTTTCAGCTAATTGATGGTCTTGGGAGGAGTCTGCTGGCGTTGAGCTCGGCGATAATGGATGATCAAGTAACTTAATATCTGACAGTTTATCTCTGGAGGAATGCGGTCTCGAGGTGACAGGGGTGGTTATGTTAGAAACACTGCCCTGTATTGAGCATTCCTCGCTTGAATCTGTCCCAGACCTGACATCAGACTTCCTCTTACTTGAAGTAATTCGATGAAAATCACTCTTAACTTGTTCCATAAATTTTTGAGAATATTCTAATCCTAATGATTTACGTCGACTATTGGCCGCTGAATTTTCCGTTATAACCTCGCGAAAATTGCTATTATTGCGGCTAATAGGGCGAGATGGTGGATCAGAATCGGATTCATCAAGATTAGGAGTCTGACATAATGTAGCGTAGTCAACAGCGTATTCGGTAGCCGACGTGGGACGATAAAAGGCTGTTTTGGAAGCACTCTTGATGCCTCTTAGTCCACAACCTGTGGAGATGTGTCGATACGAGTTAGTTAGTAGCTTTGATTTCCTGTGTGTCTTGTTCGTGACCGGGGAAAGTGAAGATTCGGTAGATGGTTCAAGTATTTGGGACGTATCTTGACTTGCTGAACTGGAATCACTAGCCTGAGTCTCCCGGAATTCTTCGTGTGGTGATATTGGCTCCTCTTGTTTCGTCATTTTCTCATTTCCAGCGACGTGAGCCGGGCTATTTGAAAGTTTTAAACGTGGGTTTCTGGCACGGCCGAGAATGGGATGCATTTCATCTGGTGGAATCAAGGCTTGGTGACCTGAAGTTGTAAGGGCGGACACCTGGCTTTGATTTCGATTGATGGGGTCAGGAAGGATTTGACTACTTGCGGACACGGGAGATTGAATAGAATTTGTGGATTCGGATTCAATATGAGAAGTTGGGTGCATATAAAGTGGATTGTCATCTTTCGTTGAGATGTTTAGGTTTTTCTCGGCTTCTTGATAGATAATACGGTCACGGATAAACACTTCAGGTTGCGCCAACGATTGATCTTCTACTTCCGAATTCCATGCCGATCCATTACGAGCGTTCAAGGTTTTCATTGAGATTGGGGAGGGGACAGTTTTACTGTGGCTGTCGTAGGGTTTTAGGAGCCATCTTAGAGAGGCATCATTGCGATCTCGTCTCTTTATTCCCCAGATGACTTTTTGGACATTGGCTTCCTCCATCTGTCGCAGCTTCAATCCCCCAATAAACGATGATCCAGTATCTGGTGTAGATATGATTGTATTTACGGGGTGGGGTAGGTCAACTTTGCTTGACATAAATCCAGGATCATGGTAGCTGCCCTGGGAATCCAGATTTACGGTTTTAGAGTTAGCGAGAGATACGTCAATATTTGGGGGCATTGATTTCTTTGATTGGTCCTTCTCGGGGCGAGAATAGAAATTTGGCGGTGGTTTACTAAGCTTCTTTGGCCGTGCGGCAGCTTTGACAATTTCCGCTTCTCTCGACTCCTCCTGAGATTTCTCGCGCCGTTTCTTTTCTTGTTTGTCTCGGGTATTTTTTCCACTCGAACTATTCCAGCTTGGGGAATGGCATATGGAAGAGGCGTCGGAGTCATTCTCGGAAATTGTGTCTTCCTGTCCGTCTACAAACGAATATGATGAATTAATGGGAGGCACAATTGGGCTGTTTCTTGGTCGTAATCCTGGAGGAGATACGGGATGAGCTGAGGTCATAGCGGCTCTAATTTTTAGTGGTGAGATAGAGCTTTGATCGAAAAGAGGGGATTCGAGCCCGTAGTGGCTATATGATTGCTGGATGAGCGGAGCGGGAGCTGCTTTTCGCATTCTGATGGCTGGTGAGCGGCTGGCCTAGAGGTCAGACCCGCACGTTAGCGGTGGAGCTCAAGCCAGTTATACCTGTGATATCAAAAGATCAGCAGTAAATTTAGTACGTTAAACCCACCCGATAATCGTTCACATCGCCCATCCCAGGCTCTACAGTCTTGCAGCCAACTTCATAAAACTCTCGACTCGATTGATAGTTATCCAAGGTAAGCTTGGTTTGATAGGCGTTCATGAAGCCGAGTAAGAGTCGGACGATATTAGATGTTTGCTAAGGGGCTAAAGATTTACTTGGGCATGCAAAATATATCAATCCGAGGCACGAAGTACATAACTAGACTGCAGGAGAAGTCCGAATCGAGTGGAACGCGCAGGATGGTGGAGAGGAGAAGGACTGAAGAAGAAGCGTCGAATCAACCATGCGGCGTAGCCTGAGGAGAAAAGAAGAATAGAGGTCAAAGAGCGGGATGGAGAGGAGGCCTAATAAGGGTGGCTGCCGATGGGCGGGGCAAAATCAAAACATGGGGCCAAATTAGGAACGGCGATGACGGTAAATGGCAGGGGAAGGGGGTTAGGCGACGGCGAGAAATGAGAAGTTTGGCGTCTGGGCCAAGGCCGGCTATACGTCACTTGAATGGAAGAGCGGGTGAATGGGAGTAGATTCAGACGGTGTCTACTAAGCGGTCTTGTCACAGGCGTGAAACAAGTCATGCTCATCTCCCCGTAACACAATCGCCCAGCCGCCGACTGCACCAAGGAGCCCGGATGGAACTGCATCTACATTAATCCCGCGCCACTGCGTGTCTCAAGAAATTGCATGAATGTTAGGAAGCGCAAGCATCCCTGGCAAAGACTCTGCGAGACGGGCAAGGTAGTCCTAGCTATCAAAGGGACAAAGGCAGACGCGGGTAGAGAGGCCGAGGAAAAAGCAAGGTCATTCGTCGACGGGCCCGGAGTAGCGCAGGGGTCAGGCGGGGGGAATATCTCCGCCATCATCCCGGTGTCAGCAGCGATGCTCGGATCAGAGTTGATGGTCGGAAATGGAACGAACGAGCGCCGCGACCCCACCAGCGACACTCCGATCTAGAGTCTTAGCCCGACGGATACAATGCTTGCAGAATGGTTCAGAAAGAGACTACGCCGGCCTCGCCACTTCCCCGCACGCCCGGCGGGTGGATTCATCCGTGTCTTCTGGCCTCCCCCGCGTGGCATTGCAGCGCCTCGTTCCAGCTTAGTCACTGACCAGGCGCCCACTTTACTGCGGTTTGGGTGTCGATCAACGGAGAACAGACGATTCTCGGGTGCAAGGCTTGTCATGGTCCTAGTTCACGTCTGATTTTACGGGCGTCGACGGAGAGCCTAGATCGTCTGCTCTTCATCCTGACATTTGGGGTATCGTTATTCAGCCAAAGCGCCCCCTAAAACCCTGCTAATTGTCGCCCCCGGCTTTTCGGCGAGGCGCAACGAGGCCTCTTTGAAACACCCAATTTAACCACCAAGCCCTCGATGCGTGTGAGAAGCTCGCCGAGTCGTGGGAAACCTGTACGAAGGTAGCTGACGCCGAATAGGACCACCGAACGCCGTATGATACTGTCTAGTAATGAATTGGTTGTTGTTTCTACTCGCAAAGACTCATTGTTCATGTTGGCGTAGATTTCTTGTTGATCCACGTATCAGACGAACAAGCCACTATACCCTCCACAAAGTACTTCAAAAATTTGGCCTGTAATTCCAGCCTTTGGTCCAGAATATCTTAGCCTAGTTGATAAATCCCGTTAGTCAATCCAAGGCTTAGGCGCGACAAAGGGATTTTATGTTGGCCACTTTTACCTTTGGGTAGACTTCATCTGCAAGTTTCCTATGAACACGAGGCTATCCATCTGCAGCCTTCTCTTGCCTCAGGTATGAAAAAGCGGGATGAGAGTCCAACTATGAGAATCCTGGCTTCTAGTAAATGTGGCAAAGACAGGTAGCTTGACAGGCACAACGGCTATTCCTAAACGCGCAATAGCCTTGTCGTTGTCTGAGTCATCTCATCCCGGAACATCCCCGTCACCGCAAGATAAACCCTCCCCACGCTCATTTCGCCAATTGACCCCTTCAGTCACCAAGATCTCCATGTTCTAATTTAGGTGGGTATGAATATGCAGGCATTATCTTTTTAACCACAAAGCCCCTTACCCCAACGGCTATCTCCATCTGGCCGTCACATGTATGTTCATCTTTTATTATTAAGGAATTATTTTCATCCAGTGCAAAGCAACTATCGAACTCCCTCAGGGACTAACGACCGTTAGTCACACTCATCCTAGGGGGACCATCCTCAATACCTGTCAGTGGTGTACCCTACGAACCTCCAGCTCTCTCCGTAGAGTCTGCAGAGCCGAGATTGGGTAACACCTTTTCAACTTTGAGCTGAGTTATCTCCCCCTCCGTCAAAGATATGCTTCCGATAACACACAAGACGACCAAGACTACGATAATGATGCTGGGAATGAGGAAAGATCATGCGGTACCAAACGCTACAACGGTAGTCAGAGAAGCCCTCGTCACATTACAACATGTCCTACCCACTGGCGGACAAATAAAAAGACCCTTCCGCCCTCAACAAAAGCAGATTTCGACTCGTCAAAAATATCGTCCCTTCTAACCTTTAATTCCGAATCTGTCAGCCAGGAAGGCATCTGAAATACATGAGTTACTCGACGACCCCACGTCCGTAACGACTATTGGATGCTAGGCTAGGCTCCTTCACGATAGTCACTCTCGATCAAGACTTTTCTGATATAATTTCATGACCTTCTATTTGTTCTGTGGCATGAATCATGAGAGGAGTAAAGAAGAGGCTAGGAAGGTTGAGAGACACTCTAAGATTTATACAGGTTTAAGCCCGGCTGGCCGGCCTCTTCGTCATAGGAGAGCCCCGTATCGAGTGGTTTTTAAGACTTTTCCCTGCAGCTACACACCTGCAAATAGCCATCGTTTTGTTGGCTGGACATAATGACTAGATAACGGCTCCTCCTAGTGTATTCTCGAATGAACACCTGTGGGGTATTACTGCTGGAAAGAAGTCGTGAAGGAGGGAAAGGAGGACACTACCCGAGGCATAGATACTCTCGGCCTGTAGGCAGAAAGGACCTACATGTCCTTACATAGTCATCGACTACATAGGACAATAAACACATACATACACTCACTCTACATATATGCAGGACTTATGTTAGGTGTCACAGACCCGTGGTCAAATACTAAACAAATTATTATTAAGGAAATAATGATCCCTCAGTCATGGAGGTTGTAGAGCTCATCCATTCAAGTAACTGCCAAAGTGAAACTAAGTACATAATTTTTAACCAATTGTGTATCAACAATGTGATCTTCCTCGTAGCCCTGATTGTCCTAACTTCTAACAATTATTAAAGTTGAATCAAATCAGAAACCTCCCTACTCCCAGCAAATTCTTGTGCCCTTTTACATATCACAAGATGCAAAGATTCTGCTTCCATGGTTGAAATGTTTGGTAGAACCAAGATGCTTCTCGCCCCTAGGACTCCTGATACTGGCTATCCTTATCACTTGGGTCAACCCCAATATGTAGTAGTTAAAACATCACTTGCTGCAATTATTTAGTCACCGATTTAGATGTTCTTGAAAACAACTGATAGTAAAACATAGAAAGTAATACTTTCAATTATGAGCACCAGACACGATTAATTTCCAATACCAGCTTTTATTGACTCGCAACGAATATCATTGTAGTGTGAGAACTATACGACTGGCCGGGTAAAGGAAGCAGAAGAACTATCAGGAAGGATCTCGATGCTAAGATCGGGAATGCCCGAAAAATCCATACAACAACAAACGACTCAGACTGGTTTAGCTTTCTGCCCCAACGATGGGGACTTGGCGAAATTCGGGAAAACTCGAGGCTATCAGCTTCTTCGGCAGAACCCCGACGGAGAGCTTAAAACTATCAACTTCTTACAGTTTCAAAATCGTTTCTGTGACCTACAGTGCCATAAATTGCGTACATGAGGCATGAGAAAACTGGATTTAGCCTGATGCTGTTGCAGCGTCCCAGGATGCTTCACCTAGGGCGGCAAGGTCAGTGCCACTAATCATCGTTGCTTCTCGCGATGCCGAGCTGAATCCAAAACCTACTCCGGTAAATTGATTGTACGCTTTTTAGAAACGCACCAGAGTCTCCTATGCAATCACTATCTCCTTACCTTCAAAACGATTCCAAAAATACCTGGCTGACCCTGCATTGTAGCGTAATGTGGCAGCTATTATCCGACACCTTTCACTTGCACCTCTGGACCAAAATGTAACCTCAATTAATCACCCAATTACTCTCTATGAGAACTCGGAAATATCTGTGGAGCTACAGTCGACAAAATATTCCACAACTAATGTTTTCACTGTCGTAGCCCCCAATTCCATGGATGAAAGCCATTTCAAGCTCATATATAAGCCACCAGATCTACCAAAGTCGAAGGCCCAGGTGAGTCCAATTTGCCAGATCAAAACGAAATTATATCTTTGAAAACATGCAAAGGCTGGCTGCGTAATTTTTTCTTGGCTTCACCCCAACCGTACTGGGTTTTGACTAAGGTTCATCTGCCAAATCTAGGCACTACAGGGCTTCAACCCTTAGGTGCATGATGAAAATGTTGTGGAATGAAATCGGCGCAATATTCCTGGATCGAAAGAAGAAGTTGACTAAGAGAGTGTCATGTTTAGATGACTGCTAAAGGAGTGAAAGACGTGCGTTGTAGGTAGAATGTAAGCGACACAGAATTCAACCTAAAATAAACAGAATTTGGCGTCATCTTGACATGGAAAATCCCCCAATAACTCTCTCTGCCCATGTCATACAGCCTCTCATTTCTCATAGAGAAACTAGAAGCGCTACTTTATCCCAAATTACGGCCTCTGTACGGTATAAAAGACGCTATCAAGAACTTGAATGAAAAAGAGGGTCCAGAAGTCCACTTCCAACACTAAAGACAGCAAAATATTTGCCCATGCAGTCGGTTCTAACAATGTTTGTCTAGTTCTCGCCGTACAATAGTGATAAATTCCCCAGTTGAATCGTGATGGCCAAATCGAATCGTCGTAAGAAACCCCTAGCCAACTCATAATCAGTCATGCAAATATTGGCAAACGAGGCCAAATTCACAGTATTGCACTTGACAAAGCTCATCCAACCTCTGCTAATATAGTCCTAAATGAAGAATAGTATTTTTCAAGCAATTGTACTGGTTTTATTGCCAAATATCATCCCTCCTCCAACAAATTTTCGCCCGTAGATGAGTAGAGTCACTCGGCCTCGAGTAATGTCCTACGTACGAATGAGGTTTTATTTCCGCTGTAAACAGAAATTTACAAAATACAGCCATATCCGATTCTCTCACTTTTATTGCACAGAGGTAAATCGCAGCATATCTCGAACATTTATAACGACCCCGCTGGGCTCCGCAGCGAAAGCACCGTATATTTGCTTCATCTTCTTTTTCAAGGCATTCCGCTAATATTTGACCACTTTGACCTAAGCTCCACGAGATTGCAGATCTTTTACCACCGCAGCTCTTCCCTTGATGCCAGAAATTTAATTGAATTGTCAGGCGGAAATAGGCTGAATATTCTCTCCCCTCAGGATCTTGCATTGCACCACTACATTAATGTTCTCAGTCCTATTTTGAGCTCTAGCCCTCTAATCCACATGAATAAATGAACCTTAATCCCACGTCTGGATGTAATTTAAGGCTACGCTACAAATTTCAACATAGTTTATTGAGTAGATTACACTAACCCCCACCCAAGTAACCTGAGCTGATAAGCTGGACCCTATATCCTTCCCTTGAATTCTCTTCACAGCTTTTAAAAGAGTACACTCAATACCTCTACTGCACAACAGTTGATGTTTAGACAGGCACGATTTTAATACAACGGGGGACATTCACACAGGATACTTAGGTGCTGCTTGTCACTAGGTAGAAAACAGCAAGTATGATTTTCGGCAGAATAACTCGTGTAAGCTAGCTCTTCGGATATGAGAGACACTCCCAGACGTATCTTTGACCAAAGAATAAACCATCAACGATGAGAAAACTTTCAATACGCGTTCAAGAGTGTCTAAAAAGCTCTCCATGAGACTAGATTTGAGATAGGTAGCGCGGGCAGGGATATCTTCGTCACAAAAATTTGCACAAATCTAGAGAAAACTTCTGCTCTCCCTCTCCAAAGTATCCCAAGTTTTCAGATAAAGCTGCTATAAGATTCTTGGCTGATAAAGGAAAAGTCCTATTGGAATCTTCCTACATACCTTTCTGAAATAAAAGATATTCCTCCAGTTGCCCCAAAAATCCTGGCTCGCTCAATAAAATCTCGCCTACTCTCTACTACCAAACCTCGAAAGGGATTAACCAAAGTTAATAGGAAAACTCCTGGTGCACACACATAATTTTGATGAATCGAAAATCTTCAACATTCCCTTCTTCTCCCTTCTCAACCACAAATTATACCAATTCTTGATTTGTTAGAAACTGTAAGACCGCCAAGATACTCCTAAAGTACAAGAAGAAAGAACTCCAACTGCTGCTATTGCGAGTGAATGAGTTCAAAGAGAGTCATCAAAAGGTTGAGATAGTTGTAAGGATGCGTCTGCGAGGCAACGGTGCCGGTGTGAATCCCATTAATGATCGAAATCTTGATGAATGGTTTGCCAAGAACGTAGCGTACGATGAACTGGGGGATTTCAATCATATCAAAATTGGAGAACTGTTTAGCACTTTCAAGAGATGACTGGCCCAATTTACTCAGGGCTGAATATGGCTGGGACAGAGTATGTCACTGAAACCCAAAACCAGGGGGGAAGATAGTGCAGGCAGGCTATATCGCGACAAAATTCGTTATTCTGATACCATAGGTAGTCAAAACTACTGTCACCAACAACGAAAACTCGAAAGGTTCTTCGAGTGCCTCTGCTGCCAGGCTATCGTCTTCATCAGATATCACATCTCCCGAACAATGATGAGCTATGGTGGAGGTACAAAAGCTTTGGCTTGAATAGACGGTAAAAAATCTCTCAATATGAGCCATTGAAATCAACGGTACCGAGTGTATGCTCACCCTTTTCCCCGATGATTTGAGCAACCAATTCATATACTCAATTAAATTTCACCTTAGAGCCGCAACTTCCAAATTATTGATGTTTGATATCAGTATGGCTCCGCATATCCACCCCCCTCACCTATATTGTGAGAATACGAGAAGTTAGATTTCAAAATAAGCTGTCGATGAGGAATCTAAGCTTCCACTTGGAGTGCTCAGATAAAACCCACCTTAGCTATGATTGATCGGTGTGGATCGTGGAATGCCCCAGTACCAGCAAAAAAGTCCGGACAACACAGAAAGCGATAATTTTAACGATCCCAATGACTAAACTAATCAACACAGGAAAAATGATATCAAAGATAATCGGTTGTTTCTTCGACTGAAAGAAGAGCATGTCTCGCGCACCCCCTCACCGATTAATGTGAAAGAAGCCATAGCCCAACTTCTCGAGGCATCGTCCATCCCTATTGATCACGTATAATCTATCATATATGGCTCCACCCTGCGAGCCTAAGACCAAGAGGCATGTCTACTTCTAATAAACTCTTGGATTATTCAGCCAGATTAGAAACAGCTTTTGAATTGGTAATCCTTTGCATCCCAATGGTCTCAATTATCATAAACACACTAACCGGTTGGGTGGTTATCACCGGAAAAACGGTGCTCAACAAAACTGCACTAATCAACGAATCAGTTATAGTCAAGTTGCTCCAACAGACAAAGGGGCGAGCCGGAACACACTACTGGACGTCGATAGTATACTTTCTCAAAGCATTGCAGCTCCCCGCCAACCTCGTCAAGCCGTTAATCAGTGTATATAACTCTTTTAATTTTGCGGCATTCGGGGCTACTTGCGATTCCCTGTCCGTCAGAATTGTACTTCCACCATGCATCCTACTACACAACGCACGGCAAACTCCAAACATTACAACTGCGGGACTCCACCAATCTGATATTCGGAATTGCTTCACTCGCCTCACTAGATCTAGAGTGGTCAGCGAAAGTCTACCAAACATGATCAAATAGGCTACCCCACGAGAATTTGCCGCGGTAAAACAGGCAAAAATAGCGGTCTAACGCACTGAAGCCAAAATTTCAGCAGTCTAAAAGTAAGTTAAACCGTTACACTCAAGCTTCAAGTTCGAAAATACCTTGGGCTACTTATAACTGAGGCATTATCATCCGTAACTCGTTCTATAGAGGCTAGGAATCAGGGAATCCCATAAAAATTCTACTCGCTCGCCTTTAAAATACTTGTTATGGGGCGAGAGAGTATACAAGAAAGAAGTCACGGGATAAGATATAAATAAGATACGTAACATAGAATGTCTACAAGATAGGATCGTACCACCCCGTTCGTAGGCGATGGAATACTATTCGCATGCGCTGGATCCTCCAGAGGATCCCGCTAGAGCTTTCCAATGATACAATACCCCAACCATGGTTTTCATCCCGTGAGGAAATGCTAATCGAAACAGGGGCAGTAGGTAGACTCTTAGGACCAAATTCCTTCAAACAGTGGTAGGCTGCACGACCTACCCTAGACTTATTTGTATTTTCAGACGGAGTCCTCATAGAAGATCGAGCGGGTGCGGGTTATGTCATCTACCGAGGTCTTACGTAGGAGATTGGACGAGATTCACTCCCACTCGGAAACTCGGCAGAAGTGTATGATGCTGAAATCGCTGTGGCCACGGAAGGTCTTGCTGCAGCTCTTCGCAACCCACTGTCCTACTATGCCTTTAATGTCACTGTCTACCTTGATAACCAGGACGCTGCCATCCGTCTGCTCTTGGATACGCCCACAGCGTCTAGCTCGGCGAAGACCTTTATCTTTCGCAAGCTCGCAATAATCTGGAAAAGGAGGTCACGCGGTCAGAATACGACGCCTGGGGAAGTAGCTATCCGATGGTGCCCGGGCCACGCAGATATACTTGGAAACGAAGCAGTCGATGTGCTTGCCAAAGCCGCTTGTGCGGCTCCAGCTCTACACTTAGAACTCTCCATTGAGAGAGCAATGAGAGAAGTCAAAGCCCAATACGAGGCTTCAGTCGCACTCTGTTGAGCATAAAATGCACCTTCTAGATGAAAAGATTTAGGTATTGGTCCTAGTACTAAGATCACCATCCAGATTGCCCGTCTAGAGCGACGCACACTAGGATATCTACTAGCTGCACAATTCGGTCATGGCGATTTTGCGGACTACCACCGACGTTTTCAACACTAAAACGCCATCCTCACCTGCTCATGCGGAGAAGAGAAGTCCTCCGAGCACTTTTTCTATTGCCACCTTGGGCAGTACCAGATACAGCTTTACAGGGCTCAAATCTTTAATCCCACCATATCTTGGGCTCTTGCTTCAGCGGAGAGAGTTCAGGTATTCAATAGCTGGTCATTTAATAAAAGTTAGAGAGCTTTAAACTTATGTAACCAATTTCCCTCTTTATCAATTTTATTTCTCTGCTTTGTATTCTCCATTGAATAATATCTGTAAATCATGAGAGACAACGGGAGGCCGATGTTCATGTAGATTCAAGCTTCAAGTGCGGGATAATAAGATCCTGGTTTCCTTTGCTACGTTGGGTCTATGTGGGCGCCAACACGTCGGGTAGTTTTATATAGACCGGGCCAACCGGTACGTGAGGGACTCACGTGCTGTGCGCGGGCACGACGTTAAATTTGAATTTGATTTCATAAACCTGATTTGGCGCTCTATGGTCCCATGCAGGTGGCTGTAAACTCTACTTGTAGATATCTTACATGAGGGGGAAACCTTCCGAAAAAAGCCCCCTACTCCTTCAAATTATTCCTGTGGTCCTTCGTTAACCTACAGGAAGCGCAATGGACCATTATTTCGAGACAGAACTAGCCAAAGTTTACCTCGGCATCCTTCCCTTTTCCTCGCGTGTTAAAAATGGATGTCTGTGGTCTTGATGTTGGCTCAGATAGTGTTGATAGTGGTTGTATTGCTGAGACCAGGACCTGTTTCCGCGGGCGCCCTGGTCCCAGTTTTAGGCCTTCTACCCTTTGGCTGGACATCAGTTTGAACCCCTGGTCGTCTATTTTTGCCGTTTATTTATTTTGAGGTACCGTTGGTGTATATTCCTCTCGTCTTAAGTCTGCCGTCACATCCACGAGTCTATAAGGCGCCCTCTAGACGCTGGCATTGTCATCCGAGATGTTCTGGCACGCCTCCTTCTGTCACGACATACGAGCCTTGTCACAGTTGCAGCAAAGCACCGTTTTCTTTGGGCAGTCCTTGGTCTGATGAGTGCCCGCACATCCTCCACATCTTCTTGCCTTATTGCAAGAGGCTTGGGTATGCCCCAATTGACTGCAGTTGAAGCACTGCTTGACTTGCGCACGGGGTGACCAGAGCTGGACCGTGTACAGCATTGAATAGAAAACAATGCCGTTTCTTGTCACTTCGCGTTGAACTGCCTCCATCGGTAGGCTCGCAACTACTGACCCTCAAGTATGGCCGTTCTTTCTCATCCATTGGTGCTCTTTGCCGTCGAAAAGCCCTCTCACCCTCTAGATCGGGAATCCGAACTTTTGTTTCCACCGTTATTTGATTTATTATTGAGCCATTATCTGGATATTTTCCTCTTCGTATAAATATCTCCAAGAGGATTCCTACAATTTCGACAGGGTAGTCCTGATTCAAAACGCAGAACTATTGTGGCTGCTCCATCCTCAAGGCAGCATCTCGTTGGGAGATCAACTGCACAAACAACTCTGTGTCTTTGCTCCATAGCTGCCTAACAGCATATGCCCCCTCGATATGTTGTTCCGCCGTGTAAAGCAGGTCTGCCGGCTGCATCTTTTCTGCTCAATCAGCTCGTATCCGTACTTCCGCTTTGGTGGCTGGTGGGGCGACGATTGATACATAGGTGGGTCTTCCCTCTATTGATTGTGCCGACTGAAAAGCCGTCTTGCGCGCCGGCTCCTCGAGACTCTTCTCAACTGCCTTTTCTAAGGCCAGCATTCTTTCCTCAGTTGGTGTTGCCTTCAGCTTCGATCGTAGCGTGCCAGCGTGGGTTTTAAAGGCTTCGATAACCTCATCTATCTCCATTATCGGTGCCGCAGATTTTTCACTGCCTGCGATTACCAGTATCTCGAACCTTACTTGAGTAATACCCTACAGTCTTTAGGTCGTCCATGTTGACGCCTGTAGATATCGTGAGAGAGTCTACAGCCGTAATGGCGGCTGTTCCGCTGTTCGTTGGTGGTGCCGTGAAAACCACATTGCTAGTTCCCCAATCCGCCACGCCGAAGCGCAACGAAAAGAACTTGGGGAGTCAGGTAATAATGATCTCTTCAGATGATAACAATTACCAAAACTATGAAATAACGTTCATGGAATGTAGTGCTGCTTTTCGTGAAAAATAATATTTTTCAACTACGTTAAATATTGTAAATAAGTAAATTAGGGCTTTCTACCCCCAATTATCTGACGTCAACAAGGAAGCCATATTAGGAGCTCTACGGGCAGCTCGCTCGAGTGCAGCGGACACTATAAAAACACGCAAACGATGGATGGTGCTGTGGTCCGCCTCCTGGTGGTGCTCTCTGGTATAGTTTGAGTAGCCTGGGCACCTACTCCACTTGGGAAGGAGACACCGAAGACTACATTTCGCGCGGAAGAAATTCAGAGGATGATGAAGGCATGTCTGGATAACCCAGGGTTTTTGACGTTCCCCTGGGTGGGTATTCACGGATGAGGGTTGACTTGGGGTGAAGAAAAAGCCGCCATAACTTCGCAGTGGTACTTGCAAATGAAATCCGAGGCATGAGTGCACTTATTGTAAATTGAGTCATCTATTCTGTATATTTTCTCCGATATTGTGTCATAGCTAGTTAGCTGCATACGCAATTAAAATTTGATGCAAAAAAAAAAAAAAAAAAACAAAAAAAAAAAGGGCAGCTCGCTCAAGGTCCAGAAAACAAGGTAGCGGATTGAGGCTTGCTCCGAAGTTCACCGTAACATTTGTCGAATACCTCAACAGGGCTTATATTCTGTGACTGAACGTCGCAAATTTGCCAAAACTGTCAAAAAATCTAAGCAAAATTAATATCGTAACAAAATTGATCAGGCAATGAGTCTCATAGAGGCGTACAAAATTACAAGGTGGCTCAAGGAACAAACAACCAGCCCTATGCCCCCTCTTGTCGGACCTCATGACCCTGTAGCTACACCTGAAGCAGAAACTCAGACTTTTCGACAGGCCCTACTGAGTGGATTCTCGCCCAAAGACGATATTCCTATCAGTACACCAAATGTTTCCAGGACTAATCTCTCATGAACCCAATCACCGAGGAGAAAATATTTCGCACATGCTGCCAGCTCCCGTCTACAACCCCAGAATCCGACGAAATAACCCCGTATTCTCTCCGTCCAGCATGGCCAATTAATTGCAATACGGTTTCAGCTCTCTTCCGCCAATGCGAGAGGCTAGGAATATACACGCTAGCCTTCAAGGAGTCTACAGTGGTTATTCTTCCGAAATTAGGAACCTGAAATTTCATACTCCTGGGGTTCTACGGATTGATCTCTCTACTTTCATGCCTAGGTAAAGGCTTTTAGTGACTGACAGCACGGCGACTTTCATGCATACCTCTAAAATATCGGGTAATCGTTAAAAACCAATGCTGTGCCATTCCTTTTCGCTCTGCTTCTGGCCTTACCACAGCTCTCGCTTGTGATATTCAGGCAAAACATACGGAAAATAAAGTAGCTGGTATGCTGAATGTTGACATCCAAGGGACATTCGATGGTATACAAAAAGGACAACTCTGCCATCGACTTCGAATTCAAGCATGGCCATCGAACGTTGTTTTCTGGGTAGCATCTTTCATGGAAGAACGGGAATCCATAATCTCTATTGAAGATACTACAACCCCACCCTTCAAAAATGACTGTGGTCTCCCATAGGACTCACTAGTATCCCCAATTCTATATCTCTTGGGTGTGGAAGAAGCTCTACGTCTCTCAATCAGTCGCTTTGGCTATGCTGATGACAGTGCCATTTTAGCGTCAGCGCCCTCCCTAGTTGAATGTGGACGTAGACTCCAGGAGAAGGTATAAAGCACCAAATCATGGAGTTTGATTACCAGAATTAGTTTCAAACTGCCTAAGACTGAGCTACAATATTTCACCGGAAGCGAGGCTCACCACTAGAGCCATCTATAAATATTCGAGAGACAGTAATAACGCCTAATGATTACACTAACTGGCTTGAGATCTTTCTCGAACGTGCTCTTTGATTCCAATATCACACCCTACAGGCTTTCCGAAAGTCTCTTGCTATCAGAAGTCATTTGAAATAACTCTTGACGACAACACGAGAAATTAGCTCTTTTTTTCTAAAAAAAGCTCGACAATGTGCTGCCTTTGCAATCCTTTTCTACGAGGCTGAGTCCTGGTACTGTAAAGAGACCTCTCAAAAGACCATCTCTCAAGTCCAACACAGGATAAACGACGTGGCTCGGGCAGCTCTCCTAGCCTATCGAATTACTCCATTAGCAGCACTCCTACGAGAAGCTGGTCGGAGCCGAGCTCAGACGTGGCTCTCTCGAATTTACAATCATAAAGCGGTTCGAATTGCTGCAGCTGATCCGTACCACCCCGCTCGTAGGCGATGGAATACTATTCGCATGCGCTGGATCCTCCAGAGGATCCCGCTAGAGCTTTCCAATGATACAATACCCCAACCATGGTTTTCATCCTGTGAGGAAATGCTAATCGAAACAGGGGCAGTAGGTAGACTCTTAGGACCAAATTCCTTCAAACAGTGGTAGGCTGCACGACCTACCCTAGACTTATTTGTATTTTCAGACGGAGTCCTCATAGAAGATCGAGCGGGTGCGGGTTATGTCATCTACCGAGGTCTTACGTAGGAGATTGGACGAGATTCACTCCCACTCGGAAACTCGGCAGAAGTGTATGATGCTGAAATCGCTGGGGCCACGGAAGGTCTTGCTGCAGCTCTTCGCAACCCACTGTCCTACTATGCCTCTAATGTCACTGTCTACCTTGATAACCAGGACGCTGCCATCCGTCTGCTCTTGGATACGCCCACAGCGTCTAGCTCGGCGAAGACCTTTATCTTTCGCAAGCTCGCAATAATCTGGAAAAGGAGGTCACGCGGCCAAAATATGACGTCGGAGGAAGTGGCCACTCGATGGTGTCCGGGCCACGCAGATATTCTTGGAAACCAAGTTACCGACGCTCTCGCCAAAACCGCTTATGCGGCTCTAGCCCCACACTCGGGAATCTTTATTGCGAGGGCAAGAAGATAAATCAAAGCCCAATATGAGGCTTCCGTTGCACCGTATTGAGCATAAAACGCACCGTCTAGATAAAAAGAATTAGATATTGGTCCTAGTACTAAGATCACTATGGAGCTCGCCTGCCTAGAATGACGCACACTAGAATTTCTACTAGAGAGAGATATATATTTATTGTACTACTTGAGTCTTGGACAATATAGCACATTGGGCTCCTCTCTGGTCCAAGCCACACCTTGTACAGTGCTCTTTGCCTCTTTTGCTACACGAAAGATCATTGATATAATGCCCGTGATGAATAGCCATTCATCTCAGTGTTTACCCGCGGAATTCGGCCACCTTTTTCCGCGCAACCTTCTTGTCTAGAACTGATGGAAAACACATGCATCTGGTGTGGGAATGGAACTGGGAACATGAGGGTTCACGTGATATATTAGGATTATGTAAGGCGTTTGGGGGACGGGAGTTTATAGTTTCATATCGTAGTTATTAGAAAACAAGAACGATCATATCAAGCATCAACTCGAGTGCAGTTATTGTGATCACACCCCGTAAACATACCGACACTGATCAGTAGACGTACAGATCAGGATACGGATTATTACGAAGAGAGAGAATATTAGACACTCCCTCACTGAGGATCTCTGTCTACTAATCTCTGCTAAGGATACGATTCGAGAATTGTCCCTAATACTAAGGAATTCAATTCAAAAAGAGTATCAAAAGTCAGTCCCAGATTAGGAATTCTGACTGCGTCCACCACGCCATATCCAATTTTCATACTTTGCCTCTAAATTAAGCCTTCAACTTTCTCCACATCAGAAGGAAAAATGTCTGACAACAACGAAACCAGTGCCTCCCTAAAAGATGCAGAATTTATCGAAAATAAAATAAATTTATACGAAAAGTGCGACTTAAAAGACTTAGATCTTTGGGAATCATTTCAAGAAGATTTTTCTCCCTTTACCACTGAGAGATTTACCGCAGCACCCCGTCCTATCATCCAAATGCTTCGTACATTTCTTCGCAAACGTGGTGTTTATGTTTTGAAAAAGGCTAGAATTCCAATAGCCCAAACGTTGTTCGAAGTAACTCAACAAGAAGAGCCAAAAGATTGGACAGATGAAGCTATTCAAGAACACCTATCATCCGACGGACCATTCATTTCTAACAAAGTAAACTACCTCATAAAGACTAAATTAAGCCTAGCAGAGGCTCATGGGAACTTCAGCTCACTTCCGCGACCCAAGTTATCACCCAGCCCCAATTTGAAAACTGAGAGTAAAGAGGCTAATAAAAATAACAGTTCGCTGCCAAACACTGAAAACCAATTTAAACAGGAACCTCAAGAGCCTCCTTTTACGGTTGATTTTTCTAGAGAACTTATTTCTTTAGCTAAATTGTATACGGAAGAAGTCAAATATAGTGGGGAAAATGATAATTTTGACTTTAAGCTAGCAATATTTCACGACTTGTGCGGAAGGTCTGGTGTACAACCGTTTATGATGGATCAAGCTTTCCCGACGATGCTACGAGGACTAGCCCTAGAAAATTACTATGCAAACATGTCTGTCAATAAAACAGCATCTTTTGAGCATAAATGTGACTCAATTCGGCAGTATTTTGAAGGGCCAGAGTACAAAAGAGCAGTCTTAGCAACCTGGAATTCAACTACCTTAAAATCCATAATCAATGTTAATCCAGGACTTTCAACGCAACAATGTTTAAAATTATTTGTCAAAGAACTTCGACATCTACAACATGGTCTTACACTGGATCTACGAAACGACTCATTTCTACACAACAAACTCGTGAGCGGATGTAAAACGGTGCCAGCATGTCAGTTCGCTTGCTTTAAACCCAGTGAGAGTCTTGCTGGACTCATAAATGATCTTCATTCTTCAATTGCAACCCATGAAGAATTACACGAGCCACAAACAAACCAAACTTTCTTTACCGATAGAAAATATCACCATCGTAACACCTTAAACCATCAATCTACTCCACATTCACTTCAGAAACCTTCAAATGATTTCAACGATACCCACAAAAAAAGATGCCACATCTGCCGCAAGGAAGGTTGTTGGTCAACAAATCACAGTAAGGAAGAACGGAAAAACTACCTTAATCAATACAGGCAAAAACTTAACAAAAAAGTTGACAAACATATTCATCAGTATGCTGTTGATCTCGAAACAATCGATGAAAATAATTTTACTAGTGACGAATCTGATACTGAGTCCATCAAAGAAACAATCGATGCCATGGTTTTAGAAATTGGCTCTTTACCAGTCACTAAAACTTCAAATGAACAATTTCTTACTTCATATGGCTATGTGCTCAATGCTGAAATCATGGCCAATCATTTAGCAAATAAAGCTCTCGAACATGCAATCACCACAAAAATTCCTCATAATTTAGAAGAAGTTGAACAACTCAATCTTGAAAAATTTCCTTACACATTTACTTCTACTTCTAATTCTCCTTTGAACCGATACAACTCATCTAATTTTCACGGTATAATGATTGACACGGGCGCTTCCAAAATATCGACTGCAGGATACAACCAATATATTGCCTGCCAGAAATTTAACAGTTATGTGAAAATTGATAAGTCCAAAGCAGGGGCCATCAACGTCCTATTTGGCATTGGCTCAACGCCTTCCGTTGGTTCTTTCAAATTAAATACACCAGTTGGTGTTACTGAATTTCATGTAGTTCATGCCGACACTCCCTTTCTATTATGTCTTGCAGACATGGACAGATTAAAGATTTATTATAATAATGTTGATAATGTTTTAGTGACCTCAACAGGAAAAACAATACCTGTCATTCGTCAATTCGGTCACCCTTTTCTTACATGGGGTGAATCTCTACAAAATATTCTGGAAACTTCATTCGAAAATAATCCTTGCTATTTAACTGAAGCAGAACTCCGAAGACTGCACCGGAGGTTTGGGCATCCATCAGCAGATAGACTATATCGACTGTTAAAGCGTGCAGGTCATGTTCCGGACCAAAAAGTTCTTCAACATCTAACAAAGTTCTGTGTTCATTGCCAAAAGCACGGAAAATCACCAGGAAGATTTAAGTTTACCCTCCGAGAAGATTTAAATTTTAATTATTCTATAATAATCGACGTAATGTATATACATAATTTACCGGTTCTTCATATTGTCGACGAAGCGACAAGGTTTCAAGCGGCTAGATGGTTGAAAAACCTTTCGGCCCAGCATACTTGGGATGCTATAAAAATCTGTTGGATTGATACGTATATTGGACCTCCGGACTATATTGTCCACGATGCTGGTACAAACTTCACTAGCAAAGAGTTTCGTCAAAATGCCACCTCAAATGGAATTGCTACGAAGTGTGTGCCTGTTGAGGCCCATTGGTCCATTGGTATGGTTGAAAGATATCATCAATTCTACGTAGAGCCTATTTTATAATTGAGGAAGAAATTGGACGTCAAAATAAAGAACTAGCACTCCAAATGGCCGTAAAAGCAATTAATGATACAGCAGGCCCAGACGGTTTGGTGCCAACATTATTGGTATTTGGTGCTTATCCAAGAATGTCGGAACTAGATGCACCTTCACTTACGATTGCTCAACGCTCTACAGCAATCGAAAAAGCTATGAAAGAAGTTCGGAAAATAAGGGCTGAGAAACAAGTTTCAGACGCCTTAGCTTCGAGAAATGGACCTAATACGTCTGTTTTCATGATCTACCACTCAATTCTGATGTTCTTGTCTGGCGAGAAAATAGTATTGGCCAACAAGGCAAGTGGTCAGGACCCTTTAAACTTCTCAGTGTAGACCGGGAAACTTGCAAAGTTCAACTTCCACACGGACCTACTAATTTCAGGAGTACAACTGTTAAACCATTCCACACTGAGCCGAATCTAAACGAAAAAGTTAATGAACACAACAATGGCCAGGACCAAGTCAATACTGATGAAGCCCCACGCAATCTGTTAACAAATCTCTATCTCAAGTACCAGTTCGACGAAGCTCACGTATAAGATCTCCGACCTGGAAACACCGTGACGCAGATCTTTCCGTATTTTTACAAACTCAATTGTTCGCCGATTCTAGACAAAATGAAATCAATGGCTTATTAGAAAAAGGTGTATTCCAAATAATCAAGGAATCAAGCGTACCACAGGGTGTAAGGATTTTTAATTCCAGATTTGTTGATGAAATAAAGAACATTGGTACCGATAAAGCTTTTGAAAAATCAAGGCTCGTAGTTCAAGCATTTAACGATCATGGCAAAGAATTTGTTCTCACCCAGTCGCCGACCATACAAAGAATGAGCCAAAGGCTTATACTTGCATTAACAGCCATCTTACATAAAAAGATGTCTCTCGACCTTTTTATCCGCGATATTTCTCAGGCCTATGTGCAATCAACAACCCAGTTAAATCGAAACTTTTTTGTCAAACCCCCCAAAGAGCTAGGACTGAAATCAGGCTCCATCTTAAAAATAGTTAAACCACTATATGGTGTACCAGAGGCTGGAAACCACTGGTTTAAAACCTACCATCAACATCATACAAAAAATCTCGGTATGATTCAATCCACATTCGACTCATGCCTCTTATCCAAATTTATCAATGGTTTCGGTATTGTAGGCCTCCAAACGGATGATACTTTAATTCTAGCTGACAAATTATTTGCAAATGCCGAGGAAACCAAACTAAGAGAGGCTAAATTATTAGCAAAAGAAAGAGAAAAACTTACTGAAAACTCACCTCTAAAGTTCAACGGCAGCCAAATCAGCAAAAAGGACGATTCTATATTTCTAACCCAGGAACTCCAGTGTAAAAACCTACGTCTTATTAGTCTGAAACCAACCAACCTCGTAGGCTCCAGGGGAAAATTGCGCACAGCTGTAACTCCAAAAGATCAATTTATCGCCCAGAGAGCTCGAGGTGCGTATATAGCGAGTGTTTGTCAGCCAGAGGCTTCATTTGATCTATCACACGCTGCTCAAATCATTAATCCAAAAGAGGAAGATGCAAAAGCAATTAACAAACGCCTTCAATGGCAAATTGATAATTCTTTAAGAGGTCTCAAGTTCATTGAACTTGATTTAAAAACACTTAAGTTGATGGTCTTTACTGATGCATCTTTTGCAAACAATCAAGATTTATCATCTCAAATTGGTTACGTGATAGCTCTGGCCGATGATAATAACAAGGCTAACATCATTCACTGGTCTTCACTTAAGTGTAAGAGAGTCACCAGAAGTGTTCTGGCTTCTGAACTTTACTCCGTGGCTCATGGCTTCGATGTTGCCGTCGTTCTTAAAGCGACAATTGAGCAAATACTTGACCTTAAAGAGCCTCTTCCGCTAATTCTATGCACTGATTCTAAATCGTTGTATGATTGTCTAGTAAAGCTTGGCACCACGCAAGAAAAGCGTTTGATGATTGACTTAATGTGTCTACGGCAATCGTATGAGCGGCGCCAAATAACCGAAATCAGATGGATTGATGGGAAGTCTAACCCAGCAGACGCCATGACGAAAAGCCAACCATGTCCTGCTTTAACAAGCTTGATTGATACCAACAGACTGAATATTGAAACTTCTGGATGGGTAGAAAGACCTAATATATAGACACTACTTATCCATTCTAAAGAGCCGCCAGTGTCTAGAACTGATGGAAAACACATGCATCTGGTGTGGGAATGGAACTGGGAACATGAGGGTTCACGTGATATATTAGGATTATGTAAGGCGTTTGGGGGACGGGAGTTTATAGTTTCATATCGTAGTTATTAGAAAACAAGAACGATCATATCAAGCATCAACTCGAGTGCAGTTATTGTGATCACACCCCGTAAACATACCGACACTTCTACCCAAAGAAAAAAATTAAAAAGGTAGCAATGGAAACTGCATCCGAGGAAAAAGTCTAAAAAATACTGCAGCCCCAGCCAGGTGAGGCCTAGACACTAGGACCACACGAGGTGCGCATATTCATCTACATCTCCCTTCTTTGTAACAGTCGAGGCCGACTTGATCCAATCCACCATCTCCGTATCGGGTGATTGGTACGCTCCGGAAACTCATGAGATAGCTTTTCCTCCATGATCAAGGGTTGTTGATGAGTAGGGCTTCGACTCTACCATCTGATCGCGAAGGCGATTGGGAATCCCCATCAAAGTCTGGATTTTATTACTCAATCTCGGCTCTACAGACTCAATAGTTGGAGCTGGAGGTTTGTATGGGACACAACTGACAGGTGTTAGGAATAGTCACCCCCAGGATTTCCAGTAAAACAACCTTACCAGTGTTGCGCCTCGACATACATTTATTGATTGGAAAAGATGTGTACACTTGTAGTGTTTGGGTGGGACAACTTAACGAGATGGAGGGTTGGATTTTTCAGTAGTATACCGTCCGCTCCGTGCTTCCAAGTAGGTTCTGGGTAGCTCGGACTCCTGCTCTCTCTAAGACAAGAGGAATCTGATTCGTAATACTTAAAGATTCATACACCTCGTTCTCTCGCAGAAATATCCTGCAGGTAGGATGACAAAAGCGTGCTTGCATAGCCATGGGGATTTCATGGAGTAGCTTTCATGCCGTAAGGCTCAAATTTGTTTGGCATTGATAACAAAATCCGAGAAAAAGCGATGCAAGCATCCAAACGTTCCAATTAAATATTTAATTATTTTCAGTGTCGGTCGGCAATATACACGTGTGCACGTACGCAATGGGTCTCTAGATGTTGTAATGGTTCTTGTCCTTACATACAGGCGTGTCAGAGGGAAAGATTGAACACCTGTACATGGTGTCCTCCACGAACCTGGGAGTGAAATATTCTCCCAGAGCCAAGCTCAGTCAAATTTCGCAATACCGGACAAGTTGGCCCACGAGGCAATGATTTAAATTACTTCGCCATGTCAAATTTTCGCTCCCAACGAGGTCGACTCCTACCTAAGTCTCATCAAGCTTACAATTACGACTAAGTACATCCTAGTTTCAATGACCACACTTCTCTTCGACTTTCTCTGGCCTCAGCTGGTCACCAAATACACGCGCACGCCGATAATCATACCCGACGGAGGAAAGAAAGCGTGGCGCATAAATCTGTGAGACAGTTCTTTGAGATGGACGTGAGAGGGATCAGGAAAAGTTTACAAGATGATATAGAGGATGGATACGGTTTCGACTGGCGTGTAATCTTGAATTTTGGTAAGGAGTTTCACGAATTGAGCTTTGTGCACGCCAAGACTTCGCTTGCGAGAGTGCAGCTGACTCTTTAAACACAAGCCAACGATGGAAGGTGCCGTGGTCCGCCTCCTGGTGCTGTTCTCTGGTTTAGTTTGAGTAGCCTGGGCACCTACTCCACTTTGGAAGGAGACACCGAAGACTACATTTCGCGCGGAGGAAATTCAGAGGATGACGAAGGCATGTCTGGATAACCCAGGGTTTTTTGAGACGTTCCCCTGGGTGGGTATTCACGGATGAGGGTTGACTTGGGGTGAAGAAAAAGCCGCCATAACTTCGCAGTGGTACTTGCAAATGAAATCCGAGGCATGAGTGCTCTTCTGTATAATGAGTCATCTTTTCTGTACTTTTCTTTGATATTGTGTCATGGCTAGATAGCTGCACCAAGCCACGTAACTAACTATCAATACATTTTGATTTCTCTGCTGGCTAAAGCTCGTTCTAGAGCCGGTAATTCCTGTGCTCAGCATTCAAATAGAGTGAACAAAGCGACGGCTCATGTATATGGATCTATTTTTTCGTGATGGGCACTAACCTAACACTCACAGAGCATGACACGGATACGGCTGGTCCTTTCTCGACGACTTCATGCAGAGATAACCCGACTTGACGTTTGGAAGACTCATGTAGTAGGTGCGTCCGCTGATACCACTCGACGTCTTTCTGCTAGGGACTCTCGCCCTTCCCCCAAGCGTGAATATCCGCCAAAGGGAAATCAGGAAGAACCCTTGGCTACCCTAACATGGCTTTTCCATCTTGTACATAGCCACTGCGCGAGATATAGCCCCAGAGGCCTCTCTTTCTCGCGTGAGTTTGGTGTGCAGGCTACCCAGACTATAATTCGGTGAGTTGACGAGGAGGCGGACCAAAACAGCTTCCATTGTTGCCGGTTTAGAAAGTGTAGGTGGTAGTGCCCGAATCGTATCCTCGCCGTCCATGAGTACTCCAACCCCGAAAACACTCGATATATGTGAGTTATCGCATGCCAATTTGTGACCTCTTCGCTCGCTCATCCTACGTTCACCTGTCTGTCCTCCGTCCATATGTGAAGGCCCATTAGACTGGTTCCCCCTAGACCAAGACGCAAGCTTTGCATGTTATGACTCAGTTTTCTCACTCGCAGATATACAGAGCATCGTGACTTGGTAAGGGGAAATGGCCCATTTTCGACGGGGCAAATTCCCGATTACAATTGGAGTAACACTTTCATTAGTAGCTAAGGCGAGATATAGTAGTAACATTGGGGTAGAAGACGCGCGTGAAAATGATAGGTCCAAGATTTGCGAGAAGTCGTCGAGTTTAGATATGCTTGAGATTTCTTACTTTCTCTTGAGAAAGAAAGGTGGGAAACGATATAACGGTGTAAATGTTGACTAGAGAGTTCACTCTAACTGTGATGCTCAACGTCGTGCCCAAGCACAGCACGTGAGCTTTTCATGTACCAATTAGCCCAGTTTGAATTTAACTATCCGACGTCTTGGCGCCTTACATGGATGCTGGAAAGAATAATGGCGGCATGAGTAGCAATTTCTAACGGGAATTTCCACATTAAGATTGGGCCAGTAGTTTTCTTGGAATCTGCATGTCTTCCATCATATTTCTGCTGTAATTACTATCATTATTTAGGATATTCCACGCCCGACCGCTCATGGTCACGTAATAATAAATTCAAACAAGTACCCCCTCTCGCCTGCTTCATCTTTTAAAAGCCAAATTTAAGACACTACACCCTCTGGATCGGTTAGCTCCGCCACATTCATTCCACCATCAACCCAGACCTGCGCCAACTCGGCATCAATCTCCCGTTTGCGTCCCTCCCATTCTGGTACACACTTGAGTCGCTCGCGAAGCTCGTGAAGTTCTCGTTCTACTTCCATTTTCTCCCTTGCTGTTCCGATTCTTTCCAATTCCCATCCACTACCATCATTTCCCAAGCCTAGCAAAAGATTATACGTATGATACTTCTTTAGACTAGCACGCGTGCTGATGGTGATCAAAGTGATACCCTTCTCTTTACAATTCCCATATAATAATCCTTCGACGTCAGATGAAACAGCCGACGTTCCCTCGTCAATAAATGCATATCGAGGCTCATGGTAGAGTAGTCGCGCGAATGCCATTCGTTGTTTTTCTCCCCCGCTCAAAACATCCTTCCATTCTTTGCGTGTGTCCCAGCCACCTTCACGCTCAGGCAGATAGCCTAGGTGGACTTCCTCTAGAATTTTTTGAAGTTCGGTATCCCGGCGACCTTGCTCACGCATATCAACGGCCCCGTCAGGATAGATCACCTGGTCTCTGAGGGTTCCGACGCTAAGATAAGGGCGTTGAGGAAGAAACATAATGCCATCTTTTCCGATCCTCCTTGCTCGCGAGACTAATCCACGATAAACTGGCCAGAGTCCGGCGACAATCCGAGCTACCGCACTCTTACCAACCCCGTTAGGACCCGAAATCTATCGTATTATTTAGCTGGATTTTCAAGATACCTCGGGATTATAGTTTATGAGAATAAACTTACCAAAAGATGTTCTCCTGAGTGAACTATTAAAGACATTGAGCCAAGCAATTGTTCGCCGCCATGTGGGAAGATTGATGGCGCAACTATAGGGACACTCTCTAATCGCACGCCATCAAAACTCTTTTGCGTAGTACCCTGGACGTCACATAAAGAGAAGAGCTCCGGTTGTGTTCCACGTGGAGGAAAATAAGCATCTCCATGAACGCGGTGAAGCGTTGAGATGAGGGTATATACGCGGCTCGTGTATCCAGCCAGCTCCGATAGATCCTTTAAGGAATACATCATTCTTCCCCCTGCATCGGCGAGAGAAAGCATTAGTCGTTTATTAGTAATAAAATCCTTCATTCGTCCTTTTTCGCGACTACCGTTCCCTAATGTGTCAGAGAGCTCCTGGACACCTCCGAGACCAGCCCACATGGGAAAGAAGACTGGAAGTGCTGATAAGAGATATCCATACGCGCTCCAGCTATATTTCAGGACGAAATCTTCGAGGATATTGTAGTGAATCTTCAACGTATAAATCCCTTCCATCCAGTTCTTTAAGCTCTTGAATTCCTTATCGAGTAAAATCTTTTCCATTGCAGCCCCTCCATAAAATGCCACCTCTTCGGCATTAGCAATTAAGCGCGCATGAAGTCCTCTAAAATCTCCTTCTTTACGGCCTTCAACAGCTTTTAATCTTCCAAATGGCGGGGAGAGCCTGCGTAGTACCGTCGCAGTCAAGAAGTAGTTGCTCATAAGACCTGTGAGTCCTAGAGCACCGAGAGATCGGTAAAGCTGATAGTTGAAAACTATTAGATCTACAAACGGTTTACCTAGTGACGAGTAGAGAGTGGCGGCAGAGGTACAAAAATGGGTGAGATCCTGGGTCATGAATTGGTCGACTCCAGGTCCGATACCGCCGTCAATATTTGACAGCTTATAATAATTGAGATTATCATTAAGATACAGATCGTGTATGTATCTGATGAGGCGGGTTCGAAAGGCTATGGAAACCTTGGACTGGAGAAATTTGATCATAGAATTGGTATACGATGCCAGACTACCAATTCCGCACCACTGAATAGCGTTAGTCTATTTTCACCTATACTTGTAATACATGGGCGTGGATATGGAAACTACAAAGGAGCTTTGAAGATATTATATTGCGGCTCACCTTTACGATACCCCAGAGGAAGGATCTTCCATGACCGGCGACGAGGTCACGCACAATCTCTCCGTCTAGACGCGCCACAACAAGAGAAAGGTAAGTCCGCAGTATTAAAAATAAGCCATGACTCAGGAGTAGACCAGTTTCTTTACTGTTTGACCTGGGTACCATAATACTCAAGAGACTGAGGAATTGATGAAGAAACGCAAGATTTAAGCCGGCTTTTATTTGAGTTGGAGGAACACGAGGTGAGTTGCTATCCGCCAACCCTGATGCCCTGGGGGGGTTGAGAAATAATCTACGATGTGCATCGAATGTCGTCGCCTTGGTTGGATGGATAGTCACCTTTGATGTTGTGTCTTTGTAAGGAACAAATATGACACGGGAGCCATCTTTATTTCGAAGACCTGAGTTTTTCCGGAATAATCTTTGGCCTTGTTCCTTCTCAGCTTGTCTCTTTAACCACCAATTTCGACTGCCTAGCACACCAAAAGTAAGAGAAGTTAGGAAAATCAGGGTCCCGAGAAGTCGAATGTACTTGGGTGATCTGTTGAGACGTTTGAGGATGAGAGAGATGGTGAGGTTGTAGCGACGGACTTTGCTAATGACAGCAGAATGGCACACCTGGGATGGCGGTGACATGGTTGTGATCAACCTCGAGATAATATGCTATGAATAAGTGATGGCTCCTACATTCTCTGGTATCTGTGTTCATGGATATCTTTACGCAGTATCAGCGACCGGCCGTCTATCTTTCTGGCATGGAAAGATCTTTTTTGGTAGTGGGCTTTGTCGTGGTGTTTCAGTCATTTGAAGCAATTTGGCTTACTACTGAAAATAGCCTGGTCGGTTTTTGGGGGAGAGGGGGGTAATTATTACTGATTAACCCAAGGCCGAGGCACATGCAACCCATGGATGGATGCGCGCAAAGAGTAGCCGCCATAAAACGCTATAATCGCTAACCTTCATTCGCCATTCACTTTCGCCGACACTGGCTCGATGTACGCACTGTAACTGCGTTTACTAATCTGGTAGTCAGCTACTAGATATCCAAGGCCGAGCTACTGCGCCTCCCAGACATCTAAGAGCTTTCCATGAGCTATAGACTGCTACCGAAGCATAGGCAGTTTTGAGCACGACCACTGCTATCAAAAGTACCGTGCGACTACCATAACTATGGTGTCGGAGACATTTTAGCTGTTCGCTCTCTTGCTTCCAAGGGAGACTACACGGCTAATCGAAGGTGTTTAAGAAGTTTACTGCAACCATCGCCTCTTTGGGACCATTTTCTCCACCGAACCTACAATGAAGACATTGGCTGCCAAGAAGATCTAATCGCAGCATCTGATCTTGTGCCTAGTTCCCTGAAGAATTACATATGTTGCTGTTAGAAACCATTGCCTTCTTGCCGACCACCTTGTGTCCTAGAATGGACCTAGATACGGCCGAAACTGCTGATAATGAAGTTCAACCGTCTCGGATCTCCTCGGGGACAAAAGACGGTGCATACCTGGAGAAACGGAATAAGAGTGTCCTGGTACGTCGATGCCGTCGATAGATTGTCTGGTAGCGCCTGAGGGAGGGACCTAGCACTCTGCCCTTCAACTTTACGGGGTGCATGTTTCTCACTTGGCACACTGCCGCTAAAAAAGGACGATCCACACTAGTACTTTTATGCTTGTTCCCAGTCATCTGAATTAACCACCATGAGATTCTTGCATCGACTGGTACAGCAGTCATTAGCTTTGTTAATTCTACGATTCAGCTAGCTGTGAGCCGCTCGCTCAACCCCAGAAATTCCCGCTGGATCTCGGAAGAAAGCTCCTCTTCCCCGAATCTCGATGGTGAAAGGGATGTGCCAGCCGGTAGACCCGTGGATAGTTACATTCCCGCAGAACAGGGGCGGATGGTAAGGCCGGTGCCTGCGTGACTGCACGGACCCTCTAATTTGGGGTTTCTGCGATTAAGAACGCTTTGGATCATGTGATCAATCATATCCCAAATAGCCGAGACCAAAACAGTCACATTGTCCAGCACAGAGCACTGACCAGATCACGGGCATTCCGGGCGCTTAGTACGAGGCTTGCCGGAAAGGATACACCACTGCAAGGATGTGATCACGAGCTGTAGTGGTAATACTACCCTACCAACATCAATAAGCCATGCAAGGCTTGGTACGGTCAGCGCTGGCGGGTCATGATTTTCTGCTTTTTCTGTATCAGATTTTAATTGCGTATGCAGCTATCTAGCTATGACACAATATCGGAGAAAATGTACAGAAAAGATGACTCAATAGAAAGGAACAACATTCATGCCTCGGATTTCATTTGAAAGTATCACTGCGAAGTTATGGCGGCTTTTTCTTCCCCCCAAGCCAACCCTCATCCGTGAATACCACCTAGGGGAACGTCTCAAAAACCCTGAGTTATCCAGATATGCCTCCGTCATCCATTTACTTGAAACCGCGCGAAATGTAGTCTTAGGCGTCTCCTTCCAATGTGGAGTAGGTGCCCAGGCTACTCAAACTAAACCAGAGAACAGCACCAGGAGGCGGACCACGGCACCTTCCATCGTTGACTTGTATTTATGGTTTCAGCTGCACTCTTTGATCTTCTACCAGTCATACTACCGACCCATGATTGCAGGCGTCCTTCACACGGACAAATAATCGGCTGTGAGACCGGTACTAAGGACCCATTTGCGGCTTCGAGAAACCCGCCACACACCGAGCACGAGTTTGCTGTAATGCCGGATTAAAATACCAAGAGCAGTTACCCTTGTAACTGGACTTATCACACCAAAAAAGTGCTACATCCAAAACTAAGAGCATTAGATGGCAGTTGGCAGCAATTGGGTCTCCATGTTGAACTCCTTGAAATTCTACGCATCCGGGTGGGGTTTGCTTCAAGTTTCGACGCTGATCTCGTCCAAATTCTAGCGTAACTCTCTTAGTCTCAGGGCTTGGCCTAGCTACTTCCCAGAATTAATCGCCAGGATTTTCATTTTTCATTACCGCATTTAGAAATCCAGGACCCAGCTGTGGCACAACATCTGTAAGAAGGCGGATCGGATGTAAGAAGACGGATCGGATGTAAGAAGACGGATCGGATGTAAGAAGGCGGATCGGATGTAAGAAGACGGATCGGATGTAAGAAGACGGATCGGATGTAAGGAGACGGATCGGATGTAAGAAGGCGGATCGGATGTGAGAAGACGGATCAGATGTGAGAAGACGGATCGGAAGGAGATATCAGATCGTAGGTTAAGCTAAATCTACAAGAACGTCGCACGACCTCTAACAGGTGCGCGTAGCTCTTAATTTATACACGAATTACGGACTACTTCCAGCAGAATATGACGAGCTTCCGATAACCCCTTATTCCCCTTAACTATTACAAATAACACCTGATAAACCACCTGTTCTGATCTGCACTCAATTATACTATTGAACCATACCCATTACATCAAGTTGGGCGATCAGATCGTCCATAAGATGATGATCCTACCTAGCTGAATAGGAACACTGACAATAGCTCCCTCCTCAAGACTTGATGTCCTCATCAGGCGTTAGGTAACATCCAGAGTCGAATTCCACTGATCCTTACTTTTGGCTTCCGCCATTGCGTCAACAAATTCGTCAGATGTAGGTCTAGCGCGGCGTGGGTACTTCTGGTGGTAGGATTCCAGAAGATCAGAAATGTTACCAGTTACAATGTCAGATAGAGGCTGCCAAGATGTTTCAAATTGACCGGTATATTTTACCTGGTACTCAAAACCGCGATATTTAAGGCGTCTAGAGCCTAGGATCGCATCAACTTCGTACAATGCTTCTCCAAAATTGTCAATCTCAACTGGAGGATTCGGTACATTAACCTGGCCCGGGATTGGATTGTTTGGGTCAAGTCGTAGTAAACTAGTGTGGAAGACTGGGTGTACCGATCTTAGATTCTCAGGTAAGCATAGTTGGTAGCTATGGCTATTGACGACTTTAACTATAGTAAATGGTCCTAAGCTTTTCCAATCCAACTTTTTGCTTGGTCTTTTGGTTTTCATATTTTTTGCATTTACGAAAACTTTATCGCCTACCTGGTAAGATGGTGGTACAGAACGGTGTTGATTAGCATATTTTTCGTAAAACGCTTGTGATACTCTCATATTTTCACGGAGGAAGGTGTTCAAATCATCCATCTGTTTGACAAATTCATCGGCGAGTTTCTGTTGTGTACGAATATATTCAGAGGCGGATGGTAGATTTGGGTTTCGGGGTGGCGTAATTGCCGATCTGGGATGTTGTGCAGAATTTGCGAAAAATGGGGTAACCTTCGTAGTTACCGACTCCGTATCATTAGCATTATACTCTGCCGAGGGCAGCCAATCTACCCAATCATCTTGCTGGTAGTTACAGTATGCTCGGAGATAGCACTCCAATATCGCATTAAAGCGTTCGGTTTGTCCGTCGGTTTCCGGGTGCCATGCAGTTGATAATAGAATTTTCGTGTCGGTCTGTTCGCAAACTGCATGCCAAAACTTAGCCACAAACTGCGGACCTCTGTCGGAAACTACAGATTCAGGGAAGCCATGGTGTTTCCAGATGTGTTTGTAGAATAGTTTGGCTGTACCACTAGCGTCAATTGTGGTCCTACAGGGGATGAAGTGACGAGCTTTGGTGAGCCTACACCCAACAACCATAATACAATCAAAGCCGTCCGATTCGGGTAATGGACCAATAAAATCCACAGATAAATCGCGCCAGCGACGTTGTGGAACAGGAAGTTGTTTCAGCAAACCCTGGTATTTCAGCCGTGATGGGGTAACTCGCTTACAAATGTGGCAATTACTGGTATATTGCGAAATAAGTTGCAACATATTTGGCCACCAATAATCTCGAGAGATAAGGGAGAAAACCTTATTTCGACCGTGATGACCTCCACTGGGATGATCATGACAATGTTTAATCAGATGTAGCTTGAGCTCTGGGTTATCTGGGACGTAAATAAGATTGTCGAAGTATAATCTGTCCCCTTTGATGCTACAACGAGAAAGGTCAAGATGTCTAGATTGATGAGGCCCTGGACCTTGGAGTATCTTGATATAGTTTTGGAGGGCCTTATCTTCATGGTAGCCCTTTGCTATCATTGAGTCAATATTTTCAGTAGAATTGTCAGGATATTTTGGTATTTCTACAGATACGGGTGCCAGATTCAAGGCAGCTTCCCTAGAGAGAGCTAATTTTGGGTCAAGGTTATGAGGTTTTAGAACCGTCTGGTGTTGCTGGCGGAGGCGGTCGTCCTCTTCATTCTCCGGGAGGTCCTCCGACCGACGAGTGAGCGCGTCTGGCTTACCTCCTAATCTTCCCGGGCGGTAAGTGATTACAAAATTGAAACGAGACAAGAATTCGGACCACCGCGCTTGGCGTCTATTCAGAGTTTTTGTTGACATGAAATATTCGAGGTTTTTGTGGTCTGATATTACAGAAACGGGTTCTAAGGTGCCCTGAAGTTCCGGACGCCAGTGCTCAAATGCTGTTACAATAGCTAAAAGCTCCTTGTCGTAGATCTCATAGTTTATTTGGGCTGGACTAAGTTTTCCGGAAAAGTAGGCCACTGGATGTAGTATACCCTCATCATTAAATTGAGAGAGGATACCTCCATGAGCCCAATCACTAGAGTCCACCTCGACCATACATCGTCGGTCAGGATCAAAGTGTCGAAGGATCGGAGATTTAATGAATGCTGCTTTTAGAGATTTGAAAGCATGATCACAATCAGGCGACCAAACCCACGGGATTTTTACCTTGGTTAATTCTGTTAAAGGACGTGCAACAAGTGAAAATCCTCTGATGAACCGGCGGTAGAAGTTCGCAAATCCGAGGAAGGCTTGGATGTCTTTTACGCAAGACGGTTGTTTCCAGGATTTTACACACTCAATTTTTATTGGGTCCATTTCTATGCCTCGGCGTGAGATTATAAGTCCCAGATACTTGACCTCGGTAGCCTCAAATTTACATTTCTTGATATCTAACTGGAGACCTGAAGTTCTGAGTTTGTCCAAGACTAGATTTACATGCCGTCTATGTTCTTCTCGAGTATTGCTATAAACAAGGACGTCATCCAAGTATGCTGTGCAGAAAACGTCAAGAAATTCCTGAAGGGTATTGTTTATGTAGTTCTGGAAAGTGCTTGGTGCATTTGTTAACCCGAACGGCATAACCAATGTCTCAAAAAGTCCGTAACGAGTTCGGAAGGCAGTTTTCCATTCGTCACCTTTGGCAATCCTTATGCGATTAAAGGCGGAAATTACATCAAGTTTAGTAAAGTATTTGGCTTTTGATAATCTATCTAAGGTTTCAGATATTAACGGAATCGGGTAGCGGTTTTTAATAGTCACCGCATTCAAAGCTCGGTAGTCCATACAGAGTCGTAAGCTTCCATCGGATTTTTTGACGAAAAGGACGGGCGAAGCAGCAGGGGAAGAACTTGCGCGTATAAATCCTTTGGATAAATTTTCGTTTAACCACTCACGCAGTGCCAAGAGTTCCTCCCTCGACATGCCGTATAATTTTCCGAAAGGTGGATGAGACCCATCTTTTAGTACTATCTTATGGTCGATGGAACGATGTGGTGGTAAGATTTGAGACTCAAGTTTTGAGAATGCGGTAGCTTGATGGTGAAGCCATTGGGGAAGCTCCGCTTGAAGATTCTCTGTTTCCTCTGAAAGAGCTTGATCTAGCGCATGGATAGATAGAACAAAAATTTCATTAGAACCTTGTGCTGCCAAATCGTTAAAGGGAGCTGTCGCTATTATTTTGATATCCAGTCTTTCGTGAATAGGTGGGACTGCTAGGTACGGAGCGAGATTTGACGAATCGAGGCCTTCAATTTTTGCCTCTGTAGTTCGACTTACAGGAGTAGCGGCACGTGTCTTAGTACAGATAGTAGCACAGAGGGATGAATTGAAACGGACAGAATTTGAGTTCCAATCAATAGTCGGATTGTGGTGAGAAAGCCACCCATGACCTAGGATTATTGGGTAATGACCAAGTTGTGTGACAAATAGGTCCGCAATTTCGGAATGATTATTGATAGTTAAACAGATTTTGACAGAATGAGTGATCATGCCTGCTTTAGATGTTCGACCATCTACTACACGCAAGACCCGTGGTAATGAAAGCGGAGTTGTTTTTAAATTGGTATTTTGCACGAAATTTGTATCAATGAAACCAAACCCGTTTCCTCCCGAATCGATGAATGCGCACGTCTTTATGGATGAGTTATCATTTATTATAGAGCAAGCTAGGACGAGGGCATTCAATTTATTCGGACTAAATGTAGAAGAAATAACGAGGTCAGACTCAGAGTACAAATTTGGTCGACTACAACTGTGACGATAGCTGTAGTCTAATCTTTTAACTGCGAAAATTCAGGCTCGAAGGTATGCTCGTATTCCAATTCCAGTTGAGCGATAGCTTTCTCCTTCCCTTTAATTAGACAATTACCTGCTCGATGACCAGGATTTCCACATCTCATGCACAGATTCAGCCTAAATCGCCGTTGTCTTTCTTCTGTGGTCAAATGTCCATCTGGTCCTATGTGAGATAAACCTGCCTGGTCTAATTCCATCGGATCTCCTCCCAAGGGTACCATATTAGCCCCAGTAATGTTTGTACCGGATCTTGTGGGTGCCTTATGAGGTGCCTGATGATTACCCCGCCATGTCGGATTAGCTCCCCGGAAAGAGTTCGGATTATTTGCCCTAGATGGGATCGGATTCATAAACCTATTATTGGATGGTCGGTCAAGCTCCATGCGTACCACACATTCCTTACAGAGAGAAACATAATCATCGAAAGAATAGCTTTTGTGTATGTCCTGATGCTGACTGATACAGGACCTCATCTCGTTAGTGACGCCGTTGCGCATACAGGAGATCAAAGTTTTATGATCGGATATTCCAGATAGGTTGTGGAGACGCTGAAACTCGGCCAAATACATACCAAATGGCTGGTATCCCTGCCTTAGGCGGTTTAATGATTCTCGAGCATCATCTTCTTCGTTTGGATTTTTGTATGAGACGTCGAGAACATCCCATACAGCAGATAAAGTTTCAAATTGGAATAATCCATCGTCTGATAAATACCTCTCGAGAAAGGACTTCGGTGCCGATCCAAGATTCTGATAAATCAATGAAATCTTAGATTGCAAGTTACTGTATCTGTCCGAATTTTGAGCAAGGGCAATTTTTACTTGGCGCTGAAAGGATGGATATGAAGACTTATCATGACCTGTGAACTTTTCATCAATTTTAAACAGTTCGGATTTAGCGACAGGTCCCGAAGAGGAGTTCGGGTCAGATGAGGAAGATAATTGGCCGTTAATGATTCAATTAGTTTTTGGGCTTCAGATAGTCTATACTTGTCAACCGCTGACGTCTGAAGCCTTTCTGCCGCAGAATCCTGGTTAGCGGATGCTTCTTTTCTCAATTCATTTGCTACAGCCTGACTTTCTACGACCTGGAGCCGGGTGGCAGTAAGTTCTTCCGTTAGTTTATCGGCCAGAGACTGGTATTCCGAGCCCCTGTTAAATAACTCGGTTATCATCGTATTCCGAGTCTTTTCATCGCTGCTTTGAAGGTGTGTGATGAATGCAGCTGAGTTTGCGAAGTGCAACTTGGGTGAAGTCATTTGGATATAAAAATAACAAATAATAAAATACGAGTCGGGACGGGTAATAAAATGGTGCGACGTAATGTAAGGGGGCGGATCGGATGTAAGAAGGCGGATCGGATGTAAGAAGACGGATCGGATGTAAGAAGACGGATCGGATGTAAGGAGACGGATCGGATGTAAGAAGGCGGATCGGATGTGAGAAGACGGATCAGATGTGAGAAGACGGATCGGAAGGAGATATCAGATCGTAGGTTAAGCTAAATCTACAAGAACGTCGCACGACCTCTAACAGGTGCGCGTAGCTCTTAATTTATACACGAATTACGGACTACTTCCAGCAGAATATGACGAGCTTCCGATAACCCCTTATTCCCCTTAACTATTACAAATAACACCTGATAAACCACCTGTTCTGATCTGCACTCAATTATACTATTGAACCATACCCATTACATCAAGTTGGGCGATCGAGATCGTCCATAAGATGATGATCCTACCTAGCTGAATAGGAACACTGACAACATCGGTTGTTTCTCATTTTTCGCGGCTCGATTTCTATTCCACTTGATACCGTCAACTTGAAGCTATTAATCAGTGATTCATTCATAGTCACCCAAGAAAAGTGTGTTGGGTACTCCACAACAGAGTCACCCTTTTGTGATTGGTATATGATATTTGAATGTTCACTTGCGCTGGAACAGCAAAGATGATTTATGGAGAGATACCTTTGTTGATACAAAGGAGTAAGGCTACTTTGATGATTGTTATGTTACAGATTGGGGGAGGCTTATTGTATAGATACGTATCATGAAGAATAGAAACGTATACAATATCATGAATTGCTAAAAGTTAGAATTGTACATGTTACAATGATGATCTTTATTTTACGTCTACCGAGCCAAGCGTCAAGCGCGTGGCCCTGTTATGTCCCTAGTGAGGCAAACAACGCCTATGTCACAATCAGACTGGACAGAGTAATGAAAAAACGCCTGCATGTTAAAAAACTTGCACATAATGCACGATTACAACAAAGCTCGTCTCTTACCCCCTCCCTACTTCAATTGTAGACAGCCCGTCTTTCAAACTGTACACAATGTTACTTGTAATACCGTCATGTAGAGACAAGGTCTATTTCAAACGCCATATTACAATACTGCCACAATAACTATCGATGCACCAGCTGCTAGATTCACCATACAGCATGGCTAAGCGTAACACACCTCAATCTAAGATCTTAATCTTATTGATGTGTTCTTTCATGCATATCAAATCAAAAAGAGGAGGGCAAGACTGACACCTGTACGCGGTGCCCTCTACGAACCTGGGAGTGAAATATTCTCCCAGAGCCAAGATCAGTCAAATTTCGCAACACCGAACAAGTTGGCCCATGAGGCAATGATTCAAGACTCTCCACCTAATCAAATTTTCACAATGGACGAGATCAATCAACACCAAAACTTCATCACGTTTGCAGGTACGACTTAGTACATCCTCCTTTCAATGATCACACCTCTCGTCGACTTTCTCTGGCCTCAATTGACCACCACGTACACGCCCACGCCGATATTTACACCCGACGGAGGAAGCAAAGCGTGGCGCACAAACCTGGGAGACTGTTCTTTGGGATGGGCGTGAGAGGGATTAGGACAAGTTCACAAGATGATGCAGAGGATGGAAACGATCTTGACGGGCGTGAATTTTAGAATTTTGACAATGAGTTTTCGAATCGAGCTTTGTGCGTGCGCCAAGATTTCGGTTGCGAGAGTGCGGGCGACACTATAAACACCGCCGTGGTTGGATGGTGCGGTGGTACATCATCTTGGCTGGTTTCTCAAGTAAGGTCTGGATAGCTAGGACACATATCCCACCCGAGACAGGAGACCGCTGGTTCGAATCCGGCAAAACCTAACTACATTTCTCGCGGCGCTGGTATGCATGGATGATGAAGGCATGCTTGGATAATCAAAGGTTTTTAAATTCCCTTTGGTGAGTACTTACGGAGGAGGTCGACTGTTTATTAGAGCAAACATACCTCATAGTGGTATTTGCGAATGAAATCCAGAGTATGAGTGTCTCTAATGTCAATAGAGTCATCCTACATGTATACATAGCACCGGTCATGTGTCATAGCTAGATAGCTGAAAACACAATAAATGATTAAAAAAAAAAAAAAAAAAAAAATCAAAAAGAGTTTCTTGGGGTGTACATGTTTTTGCTTCTTACTGTGCTACTTGAAGCAAAGACTATCTAGCACATTGGACCCCAATCTAACCCAGGCTATATCTAGCACAGTGCTTCCATCCTCTCTTGGTACTTCAAAGATCACTGATATTTTTATTTATCCTATAATTAAGCCACTTTTTCCATGGAACCTTAGATACAGAAAAAAATATTACCAATGACAATTGCCTGCGCGGGACATGCTCTCAAAAGGAGTGCAAAACTGAACACCTATACGTGGTGTCCTCTACGAACCTGGGAGTGAAAGATTCTCCCAGAGCCGAGTTGAGTCAACTTGCGCAACGACAAAGAAGTTGGCCCACGAGGCAATGATCCAAGACCCTCCCACCCAACGAGATGGATCTCCGCAGAAACCTCATCAAGTTTATAGGTACGACCTAGTACATCCTCGTCTCACCAACCGCATCTCTCATCGACTAATGCCCGGCCTCGGTTGACCACGAAATACACGCCCACTCCGATGTTTATACCCGACGGAGGAAAGAAAGCGTGGCGCACAAATCTGGGAGACAGTTCTTTGAGATAGATGTTAGGAGGATCAGGACAAGTTTACAAGATGATGCAGAGGATGGATACAATCTCGACGGACGTCAAATTTTGAATTTTGGCAAGGAGTTTACAAATTGAGCTTTGTGTGCGCCAAAACTTCACTTGCGAGAGTGCAGCTGACACTATAAAAACACGCAAACGATGGAAGGTGCCGTGGTCCGCCTCCTGGTGGTGTTCTCCGGTATAGTTTGAGTAGCCTGGGCACCTACTCCACTTTGGAAGGAGACACCTCAGACTACATCTCAGTGGATGATGGAGGTATGTCTGGATAACTCAGGGTTTTTGAGACGTACCCCTGGGTGGTTATTCACGGATGAGGGTTGACTTGGGATGAAGAAAAAGCCACCATAACTTCGCAGTGATACTTTCAAATGAAATCCGAGGCATGAATGTTGTTCCTTTCTATTGAGTCATCTTTTCTGTACATTTTCTCCGATATTGTGTCATAGCTAGATAGCTGCATACGCAATTAAAATCTGATGCAAAAATAAAAAAGCGTAGCAGCAAGTAGGGGAAGCTCAGGCTTCAGCTTAACCGTGAGTGACCTGAACCAGGTGCAGGTCCACAACAGCAACAGTGTCATGGATAGAAAAGGTATACCGGTCTGAATGACTGGGGGAATATCCCTTTATATATGGATTTGATTGGCTTGGCTCTCAAGTTGGCCCATGTCTAGTTCGTCGAATAGTAATTCTAGCAGGGGTGCTAACCGATGATATTATGTGAAAGTCTAAATTAATAGGGACGGTTGTCATTTTTAAAACAAAGGTATGTGGGTCTTTATTAAAAATTAAAAAGTCAATTGATATTTTTTAAAAATACTATGAAGGAAATAATGACCCCTCTGTCATTGAGGTTGTAGAGCGCATTGATTCAACTACCGAAGTTTTATTTATTTACAGAATTTGTAGTCACGTGTGTACCGACACTGGGGCCTACTTGATAGCCCCAATTATTCTAAATTCTAACAAATACACATATATTTCAGACGTAATTTCATTGTACTACAAAAGTATACATTGAAGCTCTCAGTGTCGCTCGCAAGTAAAATGAAAGCATACTACATGTTTTGTACTAGTCTGCTGCTTTCTAATACTTTATGTACCCTCCATTTGCCTTCACCACCGCTGCACATCTTTTTTGCATGCTGTCAACTAGTGACGATAGCTCCTCGGAAGGGATAGAGTCCAATGCGGCCTCTGGCAGTATTCTTCACGTGGTAGAGCGCACAAGCGTGTACCAATTTTTCTCAAGACTATTTACCTGAATATATTTTTTAACATGTTCCACATTTAAGCGATCGGGTTCAGCTCCGGAGAGTAAGGTGGCTCTAATAGGCGTTATTCCAACCTCACGCAGCGCCTCGATCGTTGAGTATGCTTTGTGACATGATGCATTGTCGTGCATGTATAGAATTTCTGGATTTTCCAAGTGAAATTTATTCAAAAGAGACAAAATCCTTCTTCCAGTGTAGGAATGGGCCTTTCTGTGATCCATAACATGATTCCCAAGTTATCCAGCTCTTCTCATGAGCACGACGAATCAGAATACAAGTCTCATTAAGCTCATCATTAGGCTAAACTTTGCTATTAGCATGAGGAAGATTTCGATGGAATTAATACGTATTGTATTGTGACACGGGTTTTCATATGAGAACCACCCGATACCCAGGTTTCATCAGTCCATAGTATTCCACTCCATCATTCCTCGTCCCAATCTTAATGTAATTGGGCGAACTCCAACCTTTTCTGCTTGTTAACTGTACTAAACGAAGGCTTCTTCCGAGCAATGCATCTGCTGTAACCTCTTTTTCTGCGGGCATTAAAAAAGAAATGCTCGCTGCATCCCCAATGGCTGAAGGGTTCCATCGCTAGCTCCAATCAGCACATCTGCCGATTTCCAGGAGATTTCCGGACAAATGCTCCAAGTTCATCGACTTGTTCCGCGCTCAATTTTGGCGAGATCTATTTGCGAGGTGTAGGGTTCTCATCCTCTCGAGCACATGCACGTTGTACCTGCTTTGTTGAAAAGCCAAGTTCGTTAATTATATTTTGTATTATCGAGTCAAGTCTTCTTAAGATTCTCATTTCAATGCATTGATCGCGAGTTAGCTGCTTGTGAGCTTTAGTTTAAGAAGCAGACTTTCTGATAGGCATCGTTTAGTGAATTCCGTATTAATCGAACATTATGGCGAGCGGGATATTGAGGAGAGACAGTCTAACCTATTACGAGCTAGTCTAGCTGCGCCTGCAGGGCTTATCCCATAAACAGCCCAGTTTATTATTATTCCCTTTTTATCACAGAGGGACTGTTCATGTAGATGTGTTAATATTGGCCAATTCTCAAAACGATATTGGACTGGGTTAATCACTGACGTAACCAAAACCGGACCTGCAGATACTTTGGCCTGCATTGGTGTCCAGGGAACTGTTTGGACGGACTCTGTGGTAGTTGCCGGATATAAATGCCAAATATCGCAGGCTGCATATTTTTGTTCTTTTTTGTTTTGTTTATTTACGTGCTAGGTACATATCGCCTATCGCACTCCTACTGGAGCTTAAGCACGAGTAGGGCCGGGCCGGATCAGGATAACTACCGTGAAGTACAGATAAACCTCGTCCCATCTAAATGTCCGGATCACCTCAGACTTCACCTGTATGCTGAATCATAACAATCCTAACCGTCTGGAAGCCTGCTGTTTAAACACCGTAGCGCAGATTCCTCCTCAGCCTCGGCCGCCACGCGCCCGAGCCCTTGACATTCTCATTGACTCCGGAATATAAATGTAGTCCCAGATCTCCTCGTTGCTCTAGCCTTGCACCTTTATACCGTACCGTTGGGTTGTTATCGTCATTGGGGATTTCTGTAATCCCCTCGGTGTATCTTCCATTCTCTTCCTCCTATATACACGTCCCGTCTCCATCATGACTTTCCTCATTAAGGCGTGTGTAGGCAGGTGATCTGACAAGTGTGGAGAAGGGTCGAAGGTGTAGGACCGAATGAGAAATGCTTCGTCGCAAATATAGGAGGAGTTGGAGAGATGTCGGGTATTTGAATACGACCCCTAGATAGACCTAGGTCTACTCGTGAATCGTATGTTGGTGGTGATAAATTTTTGTTCGACTTGCTTGCGGTTGTGGAACCTCTGCCGATTAATTTTTCGTCCAAAATACCAAGTACAACTCCTTCAAGCCGAAAATCTATCAAAAAAAATTCATCCCACCCTTGTTCGTGACTGAACTTCGGCCCTGTAAAAATATTTGACCCCCAGGTTCGCAGAGGACACTACTGTCAGGTGTTCAGCCTTCATCCTCCCTGCAGAATTCTGTGTTGACACTGGAGAAGAACTCCAGAAACAGGCGGCGCAAAGGCGTGCCTCACGGTCTGCCCTCCTGAGCAGAGATCGAGTGGCCTGCACATCTTCCCCACTTGACACAGGAAGAATGCGGATACAAGTGAGGCTAATCCTAACAATGTCCCGCGAGGCTCCCTGAACGAACTAGTGCCGTAGTTATACTGGGGTGGGCAATTATTTCGGGATACCCATTCGTGAACATATGCGCTCGGGGAGAGGGCGCCGTTCCTCAACGGAAGCAGAGAAGCAAAATTAGCTATTGTAACCCACTGCATGAAGTGGTCGTGGCGTTACCCTGGGTCGGTATTCACGGATGAGGGTTGACTTGGGGTGAAGAAAAGGCCACCAGAACTTCGCAGTGGTACTTGCAAATTAAATCCGAGGCATGAGTGCTTTTCTGTATATTGAGTCATCTTTTCTGTACACTCTCTCTGATATTGTGCCATGGCTAGAAAGCTGCATACGCAATTAAAATCTGATGCGAAAAAAAGAAATTGTTATGGCAAATCTCTCTAAACCCAGATCACAAGGCCCCCCAAACATCAAACGCGCGTCAAATCATGCAACTACGGCTATGCAGAGAGCCAATTGGTAAGGCGTCAATGCGCAGATACCCCTTCAAACTCGGCATATTTTTATTTTTGCATCATCTTATTGTTTGTATCTACACAGCTATGACACATCATCGCCAACATTTACACATGTTGAACGACACGCTTGACTCCAGAGACAGTCATGTTCTGGATTTCCTTCGCAGGTATCACTACGGGGTATGTTGGTATACGCACAAACCTCGACCCTCCTCCATGACTTCCCACCTCAAGGAATAATCAAAATTGTTGATATAAAGAAGTTCAGGTCAAGTCTACGTTGTCACCTGAAGTCAGGATCGCTCCTCTAAGCGGTTATCGCACTATCAAGATATGTAATCGTAATGTTTACTTGTAACATAACTTTCTAGATTTCAATCAATCCAGTGCGTATGTTTTGTGGATAAAAACCTTTGATTATCCTAGCATATCTTCGTCATTCTCACGCACCAGCAGCGCAGGAATTTGATGGAATGTAACGAATTCCAAGCCAGCAATCTCCTGTTTCAAGTGGGATTTGAATCCAGTCTATCAACAATCTACTTTTGACATCGGCCCAGATCATTTAACATCGCACAATCCAACCATAGCGGCGCTTGCAGTTTTGTCAAAATCCTCGCCATACTTGTGCACCTCAGTTAATATCTTACTTCGAACACACCGTTAGACGTTAGTAGATGTCAAAGGCTTGTCGGTTAGATGAATGTACAATTAGCCAAATTATCTTCATCTGCTATAGGACAGGTTCCCAAGTTTCCTGATATATACCTACTGTCATGGGTATGTATTTGGGGTAAGCTAAGACCATAGACTAAATTATTGAAGTGTAATTATTGAGATAAGGATACTATAAGTCGTACTTGTAGAATAATTGAGACTTTAGTCGGATACAACTTTGTTGGTAGTAGAAATATAATTTAATGAAGAGCCTTGAATCTTTGTATATTTTGCTAGAGTCTTCAATATAGTGGATCCTGATTGATTACTTCTTTGTATATCAACGTACTAAATAATTGGCTCCTTCTGTACTCCTGTGAGACCTTGAGCACTACCAAGGCCAAGCTGGATCAGGTTAACTTCCATATAAATACATAAGCCCCGTCCTACCTGAATGACCGGACCATCTTAGCCTTGATCCATGTGTTGAACATCTCAAGTCTAACCGTCTAAAGAATTAGACTTTTACGAGCCGGAGCGCGATTTCAAACTCAGACACGTCCAGCACGTACCCAAACCCTTGAGACCCTTCATTCTCTAATTTTTCCCTTCCGTTCAGAATCAAAATCTCCTAATCTCATCCAGAAGTTGTTTTCTTCGTTGGAGACTTCATACAATCACCCGCCGAGACCTCCTCATTTCTTATTCACTTTCATTCTTTTGTCTATTGAAGCTTCTAATTTATGTTTCACCTGTTATTGCAAGTGGAAAAATTTTGCGTCCCTCTAGCCTTTCCACATCACCGCTGTACCCCTAACCGTGAAGGCCGAATATGGGTGCAAGAGCTTAAGAACGAGCAACCTAAGCCTTAGCCTTTGTCGAGTACTCTAGTTGATGTGCCGGCGAAATTTTGTACGTATTCCATCGGTGGCAATTCGTCGCAGGTCGAATTTTTGGTGCCCTTGGCTGAGGTTTGGACCAATATAAGGCCAGTACTTTGACCGTACCTCCATAGCGTGACAGTTGTGGTAAGATGAATGTCCACTTGTAGCTTAGATTGCGAGTATGACTTTTAGTCCTCGGAGTACTTCGCTAGATCGTAAGATGAATTGGCTGGGAATCATTCTCCAGGAAATTTCGAAAAAGTGAAGAATATCGGTTATTTTGTTACAAACATCAAACAGGTTTGAACCCGCCTACCGTATGGTATTTGGATTTTGCAGTCTCGAAATCTCTGCAGATCTTGTTTTCGACCAAAAACTTGCCAACACTGTTCCTCCCATTGCCAGTCGACAAGATCTTTTAAAAACGTTCCTTTTCGCGACTGAATCTCGGCTCTGGGGACAAGCTTAACTCTAAAGTTTGTCAAAGATACCACCGGTTGCTGTTGAATCATCCGACAATTTGCGCTCCTACTTTCGCTGTTGCATTAGTACTTTCTATAACCTCATGATTAATGAGTCATCCCTTGATACTTATATACCTTACTACTTTTCAGTTTTTTACGCGAGGCTCAATGTCTCTACGATCCTAGTGCAGGTGGCAGCTTGGGCATGCAAAAGCTCGAGGCAAAGAATCTTTTGACTCCAGTGAAGGATCATGCTCATTTTGTTAAAAGTCGAAGCTTTATCGTCCACTTACGTTTTTCTCACTCAGCCATGGAGGAGAATCCATTCGCTGAGCTTCGGGATTAACCCCAGTTTCTGTATCAGTCGTGGTGGATAAGATAAAATCGGACCCCTTTGTTATGGAGAGGGAGATATAGATGGATATGCGCGCCTCTTGTGGTTCTGGTGTGCAGACCTCGCCTGGCTGTGGCTGCAGGTTTTTGGAGACTTTCCTCGAGCACACAGCTATTATTGCTATAATTATTTTTTTTATGTTATAAGGTGACGTGGATAAGGTGATTTGATTTCAGGGGTAAACTCTGAGCTGAATGGTTATCCATCACAGACAATATATCAATGGTCTTTCTTTGTAACAAAAGAGGATAGGAGCACTGTGGACGGGGTGGCATTGGTCGGAGAGGAGCCCAGTGTGTTAGATAGACATAGACCCATGTAGTACAATAAACGCTAAAACACGCGTGCGTCCTTGTTCAGAATCATGTTCTCTCCAGCAATCCTGAAAAACCACCGTAGAATGCTGTTGCGAAACTCGGCTTGGAATTAACAAATGATACCCCCGCGCAGCTTTCTGCCCTACTATCTCACGCCACAGCCTCAACTTCTGCAGATTATCCACTCTTATGCTACAACTTGTGGCTATCAAATCGCGTCCTGTTTGTCATGGGCAACCCCGCCCTTCCCCAACTTATCACTACATGAATTCCACTCCCCTAAGCCTGCTCCTTGAACTGCTGCCGGCCGCCTAATTCGTGCAAAGTTTAGAGGGCCGGCACTCTCTGCGCTTTGGTCGGCATGTGGCATGTGCTTTGGCATCGGCTGAGATAAGCCACTGATCATCGACACATTACTCTTTGTGCAGTGTGGCTGTGGAATGATTAAAGCGATGGTGATATGCCGCGAAGCCACATTGCCAAGTTCATGATACAGTCAGGCGAGCAAAGGCAGCTTGTGGTAATATTTGCTGCAATGGCATTTTGCGCTCAGCCATGATGCAGACCATTGTGAAGCTTTTGTGCCAAGCCGACATTTAAAATATGGCATTTGCGGGGAATAGATGTGTTTTCGCATCACTCATACTGGCATGAATATTGAATTCGTAGGGTGCTTTGTTAGGTGGGGAGACTAACACAAAAAGGGTCGCTTTAAAAGTCGAGTTGGCTTAGAGTATCTGAGAAAGGTCGATGCCAGTAAGAGAGGCGGTTGCTTGTAAACAAACTCCTCAAAAGTTGAAGCTCACGAACTGTTCATGATGGGCTGAAGGAATCCAGTCTGTCACATGGTGTAGTCGGAAAATGTCTACAATTTGGAACTTGACTGAAAACAAGCCGACATGGAGTATTCCGACTATCACTTCGTGCACCACTCCACAATTTTTTCCATTAGGTGATTAAAAACGTCGCAGAGGGATTATTCCATCCCCAGGCTCAAGAGACGCTACCTACAGGCGTCCAGCCCCTTTCCTCCCCGATCTCCATTTGGATCAACTCCATACATCTTAACACCGAAAGCCTCCTGATCGGAGCCGCACTAAACAGTCTAACATAGCTCGCTTTTCAGATGGCCTTCCGTCGAGCTTGGTGAAAATCCTAACATCGAAGACCGGATCTTTAGTCTAAACTGAACAAAATATGCTGGATGAGGTGAGGTTTATGTTCAATATTTGGAGCCTGTGGGATACCTGGTAAATGTAGTTAGATTGCACAACTCACCACATGTAGCAATAGTTTGTCTGGCCCTCAAAGTGGGAAAGACAGCATTGCTAATCTAATTGTTTACTACCTAGCACTCATTCAACCGCTTAAAAGATTTTCGGGACAAAAATATATACCATTTCCTCTCACGACATGTAGAGACCTATTATCTATAGAAGGTGCTAGTAACTTTCAAAATTATGTTACAGCATGAGTATGAAGCTAGAATCTATGAAACTATTTATGAATTGCCCCAATAGGTGGACGTGGTAATACTTACATAACTAAACTTTCAGAATATAATAGACTACGCCGTTGTAGAGCAACATACTCGCGGAATCTCACACCGCTTTGATAGACTAAACTAATACCTAAAAGCTAGTAGGGATAAATGGCAACCCATAACCTTGTCTAATGTTCTGCCCCTTATCATGCACACTCCCATCTTGCCCTTCATCTGCTTGTTTACAAAGAACTTCTCATCATACCTTAACCCAGCTTACGTGGAAATAGCACTTTGGAAGTTACAGCAGAGATTAAGTCATCATTGTGAATTATTATCTAACTCTATGCTCTAGTTGATCTTGAATGTTAGCATGATTGTTACTCTTTAGAATTTAAACCTAACTTTCGAGGCACTCAATCATATATTTTTGACAGGGCTCCGTAATCTCGCTTCCCTCCGACCTCCGCTCAACATATAGAGTGTATCCATACTACTCACTCATCATCAAGAGTCCCAGATCTTACAGCATCGAGATTCCAAAGGCGTCCTTCAAACCGGAATTCTACCCACCATTGCGCTCTGCACATGCTGTCGATTTAATTGGGTCTTTATTTTTTTTTAAGAAACATTATTCCCGGCTGCGCGTCTCGACTCGTTCCATTGGTTCAAATCAGTTCATCCGGAGTTCGAGGGAGAAAGAGTCTAGTTTGAATTATCTATAATTGATGCGAACAGTGGAATTATCGTCAACTAAGTTTGCCAGCTTTAATTCATACTATCAGTGAACTTCAAGGGACTTAAGCTCTCATCCATGAGTGATGAAACTTCCGTATTGACAGAGCAAGATCTGAACTCTTCAGTTTCATCGTGTTCAGGAAATTTGGCCAAGCATACAAACTGTACGCATTTCTCCAAAATCTGTTGGTTAACAATACCCTGATTTCTTGCGCATTAACGAGCAATTTTACATTAGCTAATTTGTAGGCTTAGCTATCATTAAACCACAAACATTGGACACTCCAAAACCAGTGCCCACCGACATAAACAAGTATCAATTGAAGGAATATACCAACATAGGCACACCTGGACTGGAGATCGAAAACATCAGCAATCAGGTAGCCCATGAGACTAATCAAGTACAAAAAAAACCTCTTCGACTTTTGCACTTCCTATCAAAACGCAGGGCTCCTAAAATCCAAATAATTCCATCATCAACGGACTTAAGTGGAACTACAGCTCAAGAACCTCTAGATAAAATTGAATTCGGGGTAGAAGATTTCAAGCAAAGAATCACTGGTAGACGGCGGAATGGTGGGGAAAAAATGACTACAACACCACCTAGAAATTCAACAAGCAACACACGGGAGCCAATTTCCCAGATATCTACGTCGATAATTTCGCGCCAGTCTAAGAAGAAAGGATTTCTCTCCTTTCTCTGCTGTGGTGTACCTGACAGTGCCAACCCCCTTGATCCTAATGAAGACATCGTCCAAGCAAACAAAGTTTCAAAAGTTCCACTTGTACGCCCTTCTACAGCTAGTCGACCAGAACAAGGCAGCATCGGCCTTAAAAACAGCGAATCTGCGACACCTCTTTCCGAAAAAGATACATTACAAGCAGAACCTCAGTCGACCGATAATTTTGAGGACAAGACTGAAGCTTCTGGGGCCATTTCAGAAAAAACAACGGAAATAAGGCGCGAAGATGACAATGAAGACTTTGCTACAAGTAACACATCTCTTATCAAGTCTTCAAAGGTATCGGAACTTCCCAATATCACCATATCAGATCCTTCTAGCTTATTGCTCATCATCCAAAATCCATCAGACTCCGAAAAATCAAAATCATACACACCAAATGATTCACAATCTGGTGCGCATTACAAAGAAGATCTGAATCAAGAATCGAGGCTTGTTTTACACCAAAAAAGAGACTCGGCTCAAGCTTCACACACGCCAAATCTCAAGATCGATACGAATCAGCCGCAAAACGATCCTGCCTCTCGAAACTTTCTTGGGATATGCACCGATGTAGTCGCAACTTCAAATGAGCAGAAACAGCAGTATCTGCTTCCCCCCATAACCCCCCGATTTAAAGGTAAAAAATGTCTCGTGCTAGATCTTGATGAGACTCTCGTACACAGTAGTTTCAAGGTATTTGCGTGGGAATTTCATCTGAATCCTGCTAACATAGCTAGATATTGCACCAAGCTGATTTCACCATTCCCGTAGAAATCGAGGGACAAAATCATAACGTCTATGTAATAAAGCGACCTGGCGTCGATCAATTCATGAAGCGAGTCGGTGAACTCTACGAAGTTGTTGTCTTCACTGCTTCTGTATCCAAGGTATGATCAGTTATAAGGATCCATCTCCTGTCTGCGGCGGCTCATCTCAATTAGTATGGAGACCCACTCCTGGATCAATTAGACATTCACCATGTTATACATCATCGTCTATTCCGTGAAAGTTGTTATAACCACCAAGGCAACTACGTCAAGGATTTATCTCAGGTCGGACGTGATCTTCGGGAAACAATTATAATTGATAATTCTCCAACGTCCTATATATTTCACCCCCAACATGCAGTGCCTATAAGCAGTTGGTTCTCTGATTCTCATGACAACGAGCTTCTCGACTTAATTCCTGTTCTAGAGGATCTTGCGGGAGCAGATGTTCGAGATGTTAGTTTAGTTCTCGATGTCGCAATCTGATGCAATTTTTGTCATGCAATCCTGCATAAAAATACTTGTCATCATAGCGATTGGCGTTTTGGTTGGTTTACCTGGCTCAACGTAAACATTCCTGTTTAATCTATATAATATGTTCATTTCGAGCCCAGATTCATCTGTTTTTATCGGAGTGCGAGGGTTTCATTTTGAACTAATTTTCCCGTCAAGGCAATATCACCATTAACTGGCTGGTATACAACCTAACAATGTAAATCCTATCATTAAAGGCTCACAGAACGGCATTTTACCTACACAAGTTTCATTTGTTTATTTTTAGGGAGCGGATAAGATGGCCTTGCCAAACAGGCAAAGGAAATAAAGTTGTGTTCAGAATTAGTTCAGCCAGGCTCTCGATATCTGCGCTTCACTGATTATCAAATTGATGGTTAGATGTGAAGTCGCGTATTTAAAAGTCACTAAAGCTTATACTAAACCTCGACTCCAATTGGAATGCTAACGAGACGAGTTTACCTTATACGACAGCTGTACCCAGGAGTCAAAAATACAAGCTGAGAAAAATGTACTTGATCACCCATCACTTGAAATATGAGCTCTACTTATGAGACTTTTTCACTTCCTAATTATATGTATGCGAAAGATAGACTATCGACATCTGTTTACTATAATGCATGTAATATCTACCAAAAAGTTTACAGGCCAAGCTAGGCGACTTGGAATAAAATGAAACCCTCACGGCAAGTAAAATATTAAAGCTAAATTTACTGCTATGTGTATTGTGGAAAACCCAATCATATTTATTCATATCAGAATCGACAAATATTCGTAATTAATTTGAAAGTTAGCGTGATACAGTGTGAGAAGAACAAAACCTTTTATGGTTTGCACAAAGGGATATTTGCACATGAAGCTGTATTTCGGGTAATAGTTTACGACCTGTAGGATGGCTGCACAGACTGTCAAGGAGGATCGTTCTACCTTTTTCTACACGGGATGTTACCCCTACAGTTTACTTTTCGAAGAGCTTGTCACTGCTTTCAAGAGGATGAACAATTTCTGCCGTAAATTTGATGCATGATAGACATTTGGTTCAGCTGCTCATGAGATAGATTGTTGCCATTAGCTAAGGTCATGACACTTATTGATTTGGCCAATGAAAGGTAAGTATCCCAATATCTGATCATAGCGCCGACTAGCGCTAGGATCGTTGGATAATTTCACAATCGATTCACCATATTCCAAAAACCACAAAGGGATTGTTAGTTGATATTTTGGTGTTGCTCACGTAGTGGCTTTTTACCTGAAAAATAACTCGTGCATAATCTTCGGGGGCATCTGAAGCGATGGTAACTATTATTTCCAATTGAGATCTAACGATACTAGGGATACGAAGAGTCGAAATCTCTCGATAGCACCTCACACAAGACTACAAATCCCTCACTAGAGCATGCATACCCTTGATTGACCGTAATACTAACAAGAAAAGCTTATATTTTCAATGGACTTATGGTATCTCCAGACAAAAGAAGAAAGATTTGCCAGAGTATATTACTACATACGCTATCATTCAAGGCTTTTCTGGTGTTTCAATACGATATTTGCTTTAATATGCAGCGCTAGCAAGGAAAGGGGTTGAAATTAAGATGAGATAAGTGCGATATGGAGATGTACACAAAATTTCGGGACACCCAACTAATCAGTCTCTCCGAACACTTCAAAGACATAGCTATATTTTCGAATTGACCCCTTATGTCGGCATTAGGAGGGCCCGATGCCAAATGCTCTTTGATTTTCGAGTTTTCCCTTTTCATCATACCCGTAAATAGCCTATCGTTGGCTATATGCGGGAGATTTGGAGATGTAAAAGATTCTCCAGAGTATATGATCGGATGAGGACTCTTAAGAGATGATACTGTCGCATAGGAGCTGGAGAAGAGACGGATAGAATAATAACAAAAACTTTGCAATCAGATTTACAATACTAATTTCTGATAATTTTCACATGGCATACAAACATTTTGGAATTGCTAAAAACGAAATTCTAGGCAAAGACATGGGTTGTAAAAAGGGTGTTACTCTAGATACCATTAGACACCCTCTCGGGAGATAGATGCAATCAATGTCTGATACTCTTCAGGATCTAGGGGGATGAAAGCTCAGCACTTGTCAACAGTGTCTCGTACAGATCTACAGCTCTTACTGTATAATCCTAGGAGCCGAGATTGAGTAACGCCCTTGTTCTCACTTCGACAGGGATACCCAATAGCGCTCCCGGTCGCGGCCTATTTCTACTTCATCTCTTAGCACATCTCCATAGCACGAATATTATGAAGCTCAACTCATCACCCACTCAGTTTTCTTGGTAATGGAGTAGTAGCCATACGATGGGTTTCCCGAGCGTACAAAGCTTCCCACACGGTGGTGGACTAGATTAGACAGGCCTCTCATATTACAAAGAGGGGAGATATAGATGGATATAAGCACTTCGTGTGGCTCCGGTATCAAGCTCTCGTCTCATATGGGGCTAGGAGTTTTTGAGAGCATGTCCCGCGCACGCAGTTCCATTGCTTCCTTTATATATATTTTTTTAGGTATAACGTTACGTGGAAACAGTGGCTGAGTATCGCGGGTGAATATTGAACTACATGGCTATCCATTTGGGGCAAACTATCAGATTTATTTTTTCGTACCAAAAATGGATATGAGAACCATGTCAGGTTTGACCAAGGTCGGTGAAGAACCCAATTAACTAGATAGTCATGTGGTCAAGTAGTGCAATAAGAACCAAATTAAAATTTACACGGTGCTAAGCCGACAATTCAAAACAAAGTCGACGGCAAGGGATCGTAAACAATTCACTAGACCAGGCAATATCATATCACGATGATGTCCAGCCTATGCTGGAATATCTAGCAATGAAACGGCGGATGCGCTGGCTTAGTATACATGCAAATCTTTTACGCCCCTCCCCCTTTCCCAATCCATCTCCCAAGCGAAGAGGGGTATTACATCACGATACAAAGCCTCTGCAGACAGATAATGGGCATAAAATACTCCCGAAAGATACCACCAGATGAGAATCTGTGCCAATATTGGTAGTTTCCCCGAACAAAAGAGCTTTGGTCATCTCTTTGCAGCTCGTTCTGGTGACGGGGAATTTGCTGAATGCCACCGCCGCTTCAATCACTCAGGCCCTCTTCAGACCCGCGCTCGCGATTAGGAAATATCTCCTGGTCACTTCTCCATTTGCCGGCTCTATCGAAGCCGAGCCTGCCTCCATGGCGGAATTAGACATCCGACAGCGGGAATGGCATTGATTCTAGGCTCTCATGAAGGGGTAACAGTTTTTGTTAAATAGCTCCATCATACCAGCTTCTTCGAAGATATCTGACGTCGACACTAACCTGCACGCTATTTGTCTAATACCTGACAGGCTTTATTTATAGGTAATTGGTGTTGGCAACGGATAGTTTTCCGGTGCACATAGATATATATATTGTCAGTATCTTAATGCCAATGAAAAGTCTTTGTGGAAGAGTTCTTTAGACGTCTCATGATAGTTTGGGGTGCACGGGAGGTTGGCCTCTGGACAAGCTTTACTTATCGGGTTTGGTAAAAAGCGCTGGCACGTCGGGTTAATTATGTCGACTCAGTTAGCCAATGCGAGACCTTACGGCTGTGTTGTCGGCTGGCACGACGTTGAAAGACGAACAGCATGTCTAGTCTTGGGTCAAGTGTAAACCAACGCATCGCTATACTTTCTGTTTTAGCAGCTAGTCAGAAGCCTTATTCCTCATTTCATCGCGCGCCTTTCAACGGCTAGGCGTGCACAGCGAGCCGGCCTAACATTCGAGTCGCGTGCCAGAGACATCGAGGTAAATGCTTGGTCTAGCCAGGTCTTCTTGTCATGTCAAATTAAGTAAGCCGGCTACTCTTTCCTACCCTAGATGACTCGGATGCAGATTTAACAAATATACAGCAAATACATCTCCTTTAATGTTCAACTCACTGGAGATTCCAATTGTCCGAGTCACCAGTAGTGTTTAGTGGAACTGATATCGAGAATCTGGGGCTGTTGGATAGATAAACTTTGACGACAAAAATGGAGCAAAGTTACCGTAGTCTACCGCGTGACTCCGTTTGAACTAATTGTACGTTGACGCTTATTTTTATACCGAAAAATAAAACCTCCCAATTAATGGAGACTGTTATTAATGCTGTATTGCTGTCATTGTACCTATGTTAAAACTTTACAGCATTTCTGTTCGGTTTCCTGACACCTATGCTCTCAGACTTGGTCGGCAAACTCGGTTGTAACCAATCAATCGTAAGCGAGTTAATCTTGGGGCCCCGTGTCCTTTCCATGCCTTCAATATCCAAAAGCAGCATGTCTTCAATCCAGCCGACACTTCCACTTTACTGACAAACGCCTACTTCTTAGAATTATAGAAAACCTGGTTTTGTCTCAAAATGGTACGAAGAAACTCTTACAGCTGTCCAAATTTTGCTCGAACCACACAGTCGCCCTAGCTACCCATCTGATCTGCCTTTAAATTGATATTAACCATTCTTTTCATAGTCGTCTTCACCTTCACCCCCAGCAAACGCAGCTGCCGCCTCTGGTCGACAGTCCTCAATGCCTCCTGGCGGTCCTAAAGCAGCTATCCGGCGACGCGCTGCGGCGGATCAAAGAGATAAAGTAGCAAATGCACGTCCTTCCAGTACAAGAGCGGCTGGTGCCGGTGGAAGCTCGAGTACAATGTTAAGTAAGTGTGCATCACGACATCACAATTTTTGGCCCATATCATCAGGGCACTGGTGATGACAAGGAAAGCGACTCAGCCGATACTGCCTAAACTTAGCAGATAGTCTCATCAGCATGACGGATATACCCTTTCCAAAAGCTTCCTCCAATCTCTAGTGAATTTGAAAGATACTGCATCTCTAACCGAACAACAGGACTCTACACAGATGAATCGCCGGGATTAAAAGTTGATCCAGTCGTGGTATTGGTTCTATCTTTAGTTTTTATTTTCAGTGTTGTCTCATTACATGGTTAGTTGACTCCTAAATTTCAACCTTTATTTTCTAACGATTCCGTGTTTCAGTTATCGCAAAGGTGACAAGGAAGTTTTCCAGTTAGGTTCGAAAATTTGAAAATTTGAAGCGTCTTTATACTGTCATCCACCATGGAGTAAATGAATTTCTTGGTTAATGTGGAATCGTGTATTATAAATTGGTCTGGTCTTTGAAAGATAGCAGAACGTGTATCATTTTGCCGTGCGCTGGCTCATAACCTTGAAGCTAATCATATCACTCTTCATCTTATCGCAGGATTGATACAGGCTTTTCTACAAGCATTTGCTCCGAATTTGATGCCGTTTATACAAATAATGGTTGCTCAAAAAAGATTCACCTCCCTAAAATGATAAAATAATCTGTCTTAGTCTTTATCAGATCCGTCTCATATCCAAAGGAGCTACACAATATAAACCCACGATAAATTGTTAAATCTTATAAAGTCGTTCGGCGTTTGAACTGTTATTATGATAAATTCAATCGGCTGCAAATAAACATGTTAGTCATATAAGCGCCACATGGGTATAAATCAAACGACACAATCGCTAAGTCTTCAATATGAAGTTATAAAACCAGACTCTGAACATATGTTTTGCTTAGATCACTTTGATCAGCCATCAACCGGAATTATGTGATTTAGTACACACGCACTTCGAGGAGAACCCAGAACTGCCCCTCAACCAATTAGTTATCACCGATCTTTGATCGATTACTTCTAAAATATAGTCTATGCCACTTATTTGATAGTATGCTAATTAACTTGCAACGCGAGCGAACAACTAATACTCAACGGAACGATAGTCAAGTATCTACCTTGCTAAACAAGATTCTCAGAACTTCAACCGGATTGCAATACATTGATGAATAACATCTGGTCTTCGTACTAGGTTTCTGCGAATTTTTTGGTCATGATGTCTGCTCGCTATACCCAGTGAATGAGTGAACCAGGGTATTAAATCTTTAATATGTGTCACTGTGAATTAATAATACTTCTTAGTCTTTTCAAGATCTAGTAGGGCAAAAGGCAAAAAAGCCTAGTTCTACGACGATGTTACGAAGAAAAAAGGTTGTCACCTTGATTAGGCACAGTTATGCCGCAAGTGTATTCTCTAAATTCGGTCGAACCAGAACCTATTACTCCGTCCACATCTCTTCCAAAAAAACCTGCCTCAGGGAGACCCAACAAAAGAAAAAGTATTTAATTGTGCCATCTACATACCCTTCGTTAACGCAAAAGACGTAGCCTGTCGAATTTTCTGGCTTCGGTGAAATGAATTTAAATATTTTTCAAGCTGTTCTTACGTCGGAAGAATCAGGATGGTATAACATTAAGTTGTTACTCGGCTGTTTTGGTAGAAACATTCTCATATTCATAAATCAAGCAAAGGCACGCAAAATACTCTTCGGAATTTTGGGTTCCTCACCGAACTCCAATATCTACATCTACCTACATCGTATCGACGTTCAATTCTTGGGATTTTTATTGTTCCAGTGATATAATGACCGTAAAAGAACATCTAGGTCTATTCTAACCCATATTAAATTAAATATTATTCATCTATCTAGCTCACTCGTGACCCTCCTAAAGATTCACAGCATTAGATTTTGCATCGGAATTGTGAAATCGTAGACCGACTAATGCATGGAAATCGATCGATCGGGTTTACATCGTTTTTGAATCTTCTTTTTATTATTTTAGGGTGTTCAGATATGTAGCTATGAGACATGACGTTGTTAGATCATTTACGAAAATAAATTCATTGGTGTCCTATCTTGAATTCATTATTTTAACTGATTTATCAGAATTCAAAGGGGGATGAAAATCATAATACATAGAAGTTCAAAGCACCTAGGTGGCAGGCCTCTCGAAAGGCATCTAATAGGGAGTCTTTATCTTCCGATTGCATGTCGATATCAGAATGAAGAAATTCATCTTATCATAGCCACATCGATGGATATAGTATGATTCTAAAGTAAGGGAATTCACCGTCAAAATTCAGATGGTTAACTTTTGCGTGAAATCCAAACTTGAAGTAAGAGTAAATATTCCTAGCCTATAGCTCGGCAGATAATTCATGTCCTTACGAAGCCTGCGTTATGTGGTGCCTTCTACGAACCTGGGAGTGAAATATTCTCCCAGAGCCAAGTTCAGTCATATTTCGCAATACCAAAGAACTTGGCCCACGAGGCAATAATTCAAAATTCTCCGCCATGTCAAATTTTTACCCCCAGCGAGTTCGATTTCTATCCAAGTCTCACCAAGTTTACAAGTACGACCAAGTACATCCTTGTTTCAATGATCACACCTCTCATCAACTATTCTCTGGCCTCAGCTAGCCGCCAAATACACGGCCACGCCGATATTTACACCCGACGGAGGAAGCAAAGCGTGGCGCACAAATCTGGGAGACAGTTCTTTGAGACGGACGTGAGAGGGATTGGGACAAGTTTACAAGATGATGCTGAAGATGGATGTAATCTCGACGGGCGTGTAGTTTTGAATTTTGGCAAGGAGTTTACGAATTGAGCTTTGTGCGCGCCAAGACTTTGCCTGCGAGAGTGCAGTGGACAATATAAGGACACGCAGACGATGGAAGGTGATGTGGTCCGCCTCCTGGTGGTGTTCTCCGGTATAGTGTGAGTAGCCTGGGCACCTACTCCACTTGGGAAGGAGACACCTCAGACTACATTTCAGTGGATGATGGAGGTATGTCTGGATAACTCAGGGTTTTTGGGACGTTCCCCTTGGTGGGTATTCACGGATGAGGGTTGACTTGGGATGAAAGAAAAGCCACCATAACTTCGCAGTGGTACTTGCAAATGAAATCCGAGGCATGGGTGCTCTACCTGTAGATTGAGTCATCTTTTCTGTACTTTTCTTTGATATTGTGTCATAACTAGATAGCTGCATACGCAATTAATTAGATTAGATTTTATTGTAGTCCTGTCTGAGTCTATGACTATGGAGGACTCATCGGATCTACCCGGAAAGAACCTAGCTAGTTTTGATTTATTTCAACATGATAAATTGAATTATTTTCTTGCAGACAGTGAGGAGCAAGTCCTGATTCGCAATTAAAATCTGGTGCGAAAAAAAAAAAAAAGAAGCCTACGATCAGACCTCACAATGGGAGCAGCGGAATCACATTGTATTTCAGCCATGAAATTCAATTCCCCAGACTAGTCTCCGTACACGGCAGGCGTCTATTGAGACACGATGACCGAGGACCAGTCAGCGGCGCGATTCATGAGCCTGAGAGCAAGATAGTCGCGTCGGGCCAGCGTTCAGACCTTTATCCCGCAAGGGTTATCGGCCGGGGAGGGGTCTGAATATTATTTGGCTAGAAGTTGCGCGCGCAGCGCGTTCATGAGCGAGAAAACGGTGAAATTTACTCAACACCTATCAGTGGAGTCCCCTACGAGCCTCTGGCTCCAACTGTAGAGTGTGCAGAGCTGAATAGAGTCACAAAGTCCTCACTTCGATGAGGATTCCCAATCGCCTTCGCGGTCTGTATCGTCTTCATCCCTAAGCACACTCCCTATCACCACCAACCCTTGATCATGGAGGAAAAGCCAACCCATGAGTTTCCGGAGCTTACTCAGCACCCAATACGGCGACGGTGGAATGGAGCAAGTTGGCCTCCAATGTTACAAGGAAGGGAAGTCTGGATGAGTATGCGCACCTCATGTGGTCTCCGTGCCTAGGGCTGCAGATTTTCGAGGCATGTTTTTGGGGTTGAAGGTTCCGTGGAAACGGCGGCCGAAATCCACAGGTAAACACTGAGCTGCATGGCCATTCATCACGAGCCATATCCCTCAATCTTCTTTCAAGGCGGCATGAGAGGCGAGCAGCGCTGGACGAGGTGTGGCCTGGCCCAGAAAAGCGCCCGACGTCTTAGTCTCTTGCTCAAGGAGTTCAAGAAAAAGCATGGCATCACGGTGAGAAAGCCAAGCACGAGCTGATACACCCAGTCACCACCTCTAGCAGTCAAAGACTCGACTCGACTGCCTACTTTGGTCGCAGCGTTCCAGTTAGTCTCACCTTACCCGCCACCGAACAGCCCGACACATGGAACACGATGCGCGTTGCGCTTGGTCACCTCGTGACTACCATGAGACATGCTGACCAGGCCGGCAAGACTTTGTATTGTAAGGAGTGAATCCTCGGAGCTGACACTGTGGAATGCTACTCTGATTAGGCACCGACACTGTTCAAACATCTAATATCAAGTCAGTGGTATTGGACTGGGTGGTTGCAGGACGCTGGACGGGTGCCTTTGGGCAGATTCAGATTGCCAGTAGGTGGACTTTGGGCTTGTGGTCTGCGCCAGCTTGACTCTAAATCAAACAAAGCCCATCAAACCATCATGACCTGTGCAATCTGGAGTCGTGCGTAGACCATGCTGCAGTACTGTATGAGTTGTGTCGCACGCTACCATCGGATACCTAGTAGCCTAGTTGCTCAAAGCAATGTTACAAAGAGGGCATGAAGTAGAAGAGCATGGCTGACTTCTTTCTCTATTAGAGTCAGAGTTCACCTATGCATAGGCAACCATCATGGTTCGGCGTAGCAGTTCTGTGTCTAGAGACCTGCTCAAGGCTCCCATCATTATTTGCGTTTATTGTCATATTGAGTCTATGAATATGTCAGGACATGTAGGTCCTTTCTACGTACAGGTCATAAGTATCTGTACCTCGGGTAGTGTACTCCCTCCTGTGCCTCCTTCACGACTTCTTCCCAGCAGTAATACCCCCCACAAGTGTTCATTCGAGTACACACTAAAAGGAGTCATTATCCCGTCACTGTCTCCCCTCTCCAGCCAACAAAACGTTGGCCATTTGCAGGTGTGTAGCCGCAGGGAAAAGTTTCAAAGACCACTGGGTGCGGGGCTCTCCTATGACGAAGAGGCCAGCCAGCCGGGCGTAGACCTGTGTAAATCTAAGAACGTCTCTCAACCTTCCTAGCTTCGTCCTTAATCCTCCCTGATTTATGCCGCAGGACACACAGAAAGTCGTCAAAGAGTTTCCTTAAAACCTTGGTCGAGAATGACTGCCATGAAGGAGCCTAGCTTAGCTTCCAAAAGTCCTTGTGGACGCAGGGTTATAGAGTAACTCATATATTCCAGATGAAGTTCTAGCTTGTAGATACGGTATTGTACGTTAGAAGAGACGATATAGTTGACCAGTCGAAATCTAATTTCTGGAAAGCGGATAGGCATTTTACATTGTTTTCATGGGCTTTTCTTTGCCCGCCGGTGGGTAGCACATGTTGTGGTATAAAGAGGGCCTCTCTGGCTACCCCTGTGGCGTTTGGTACCACATTATATTTCCTTATTCCCCAAATCAATATCATCGTCTTGACCGTCTTATGTATTATCATAGATACTTTTTTGACGGAGGGAGAGGTTGATCAGCTCAAAGTTGAAAAGGTGTTACTCAAACTCGGCTCCACAGGCTCTACGGTGAGAGTTAGAGATTCGTGAGGGATACCACCGATAAGACTCGAGAATAGTTCCCCTATGGTCTCATTATTTCTTTGCTTCACAAGCTCATGGCTTAAAAGGGTTGCTTCGCTATTTTTGTTCAATACCGCCTCTTGCACCGTTGTAATCTTTAGCATGAATTTCTTCTCATATGGACCCAACGCTACTTGGAAGCCACTAGCTCAATAGATGTAGAGGTCCGTTATTTGTGATACCATTAATACCTTCGAATTACTATTCCTCTGAGAATCATACAACCTGATCCACTGTGTGATTTGGTCTCACGCAATCTAAGACTTTTGGATGTTGGTGCCGACTACTTTTTTTGCTCATTTGATGTACAGACAACTTTCTAAGCATGAAAAGTGACGAGTTCTGTGTGAGAATGTTTGATGAAAAATTTGTCTTTAGAGATACTTCTAATCTATATTTCATTCGCAGATACCACTGTTGGCTATATCTGCTTGCGCAGATCAATCGGCTCTCTTCCGTGGGTACCTGGTGAATGGAAGCCTAAAAAATTTTTGGTTGTACGTGGACACTCTCTTCATCCTGTACACGAGTACTGCGACAAATTAGATCGTGACTTGCTAGATAAGGACCAGCGATTTCCTGTCTTAAGGGCATTAAATATCCGAGTTATCCAGACCCAACTCATAGGGCAAGTTTGCATGATATGCCATTGCACCATCCACGCACACAATGCTCTCCAACGTGAAATATAATCTGGCAGAACTTCTACATCTTGTCCCTTTCAAGATTTTATCCACACTTGGAGTAATCGTACTTTTTTGTTCTGAAATTTCTCGTACTCATCCCGAAAATCTACCACCCAGATTTGTGGCCTAAATTTGTTTTCTATAGTGGATACCCATATTTCTGAAGGCGTGTATGTCATGGCCAGCTGAGGCAAAAGACTGATTTGACTGGGAGGTTTATCGTTGAAAATAGGATAAACTAAGTCGTAGTTGTAGACCAGGTGAGGCTTTTTTCGGAATCAGTCTAGCTGGGAGTGAAAGGGCGAATTGGTACAGTGTCTTGAATCGTTTTCTTGAAGGCCAAGATCTTTGGTGTTACGAAAAACGACTGTACTTGGTTCTTGGAGATGAGGCTGGAAGAATACACCGGTAACAGTTACCAGTCTCTGTCTTCTCAGTCAGCAAGTCATGTGGTAGGTACAAATGTAATATGAACCCTTACAATTAGTCTTATTCCCTTAGTTACATCGACGGCCCGTACCACAAAGTTTCGAGACTTGAAAGCTTAGTATCTTTCATAAGAACTCTGGCTTGAAATTCGCAATGCGACACTGCCAAGGAAGCCATAATACCATGAGCTATGAAGCAGCTGCCGAGTTAAGGTGCGAGAAAATGTTGAGTTCATCTCCTACATCCTTACCAATCTTCATGCCTCTAATTACACTTCTGGAATGAAGGACGCTGCCCATCGTGTCACTCGTCGATATATATCACTTCCTTGATCCCAGTTGCAGTTAGCATTGTCCACTGCTTACAAGGGTTCGCTAAATGATCTACCGCGCGCGAGTCGTCGCTGGCAAAGACGCGACATTGAAGAGCTTGGTCGTTTATTGGCACTTGGTATACAGACATCCACTCAAGATTACCTACAACAACATCAAACAACCCTCAACAACAGTTGAAGCCTGCTAATCTCTAGCCGTCTCAGGTTACATTGGTTCAACCAAATGATGGTTGCGACGCACCGAAACTCAAGCCCTGCACTCATTCCAGATAGTCATGGTTGTCAGACATTGTCGGTTTGAGGTGCAGCAATGAAGGAAGCTACCCGGTTTCGAGAAACCGTACACCCGTCTTGAAAGAAGATGATCGCTTTCACACATCGACGCGATCGAGCCAATCAATGCCTGCACGTTTGCCTTAGCACCTACTACGGTCTCGTATAGGAGACCCCCCGATATGCGTATAGCTTCAGTGTCGTGGTAAACATGTTCCCGCGACAAGCCTGCATCATGATGCTGTCCCCATATATTCGTCGGGCCCGGGTCTTATGCTGAGCAAGACTGCACTTGTCTCTCTACTGCCCCTTAATCGCGGGTTTTAATGGTCGTTTCCTGCGGAGCTATTGTGACAGTCCCTAATCTAAAGAGAGTTATAAATATATACATATATATAATTCTCCAATCCACACTTGCCGTGTATTTAATCTCTTATAATTAGTGTCTGGATTTCGTAATTGCATAATTCTCACTCAACACAATGTCGTTCACCATGCTAGGCTCATGGTCCAAACTTTTCTCGCTCGTCTTCCTCATCTGCATCGCCAATCCCATTTGTGCTCGGCCCAAAGGCGGCCAGGACTCAAATGGTGGCAAAGGCCAGACCACCTCCAATGCGGCGTCAACTGGTGCCTCGTTAGGCCAAGCCACAGACGGCTCAGTAATTTTGGACAAGACAGTTCAAATCAAGTAGGTGGCCCATCCCTTGCTAATGTGATATTCTAATTCGAGACAGCGGTCTACCTATTCGTTACCGCATCAGCGCACCGGCCGATCAATTTACCGCGGCCTCGGGCGTTCCGGGTGCCAAGGCCGATGCCGGTCAAGCCGGCGGCAACGGCTTAAACGTCCTGCTGCATGGCGATGGCGGCACATCCTTCTTCGACTTCCCCAACCAAGCAGTACAGGATGGTCTCATGGGTGTCGTTGTCCTCGCGCCTAACAACAAGCGTTTCTGGGGTGGCGGTAGCGGCTTGCAGCGTACTGATGGCGTTGAACATGCCGCCGCCGTCAACTCCCTCATTCAGAAGCAGCTGGCGCAGGACGTAGCCTTCGATCCGTCCCGCGTCTTTTTCACCGGAGTCTCGGGCGGCTCCCTACTGCTCTCAGGCTTCTTCGTGCCGACCTTTGGTGCCAGCTACAAGACGGGTGTTGTACTCAACTGCGGAGCCCTTACACCACAGGTCAATGTTGTCGATTCTTCAACGCTCGTCTCAAAGATGAAGATTCACTTCCAGAGTACGCAGGATGAGCTGGCCTCACTCCAAGGCGAGCTCCCTCGCGCCGTCGCTGCCTACGAATCCCTCGCCACCGACGCCGGCCTCTCCGCCGATCAGATTGGCGCTCTTCAGACCGTCGACAACTCACCAAATGGCGGCGGCCACTGCGGCTTTGACGGCAAAGACTTCGTCTCGGGCGTCCAACTGATATCCTCCAACTACGCCAACATTATCAGCGATAATCCATCAGGCAAAGTGCCCGGCATTAAGCAGAGTGTTCTCAAGGTAAGTTGACCAGACGCACTCGAGGCAATAGAGAACTAATTCGCGGTAGTCGGTGGTGGGTAACGAGAAGATCTCGTTCTCTAGTGCCACATAAACATCTCTGCCGAGCCTCTGGGCCCGTGTATGCGAGTAAATTCCTCGCGACCTCGTAGCGTTGCAGGAAAGGGCTTATCCACGTCAATGACATCTATTTCGGATCACGTGCGACTAGGAAAGCCCATGGTGGTTGCGGTGCGCCAACGACAATTTTGCCGCATCTCATCTTCTACAAAGTCGTCAACTTCATTTCGTCAGGTGCTCACTTTCACTGAAGTCTATCTTCAGTGGCTAGCTTCGTGCGTATGGACGGCAGCGAGATACCCCAAACCAACATCTGCACCAGCCCATGAAACATCCTCGGCATGGCAGGCCCTTATTGCGCGAGGGGCGACGAGGGGGTTAGAGCGGCTTGGGCGCTACATTGTGCACGACGTCGGATGTGTAGCTAAATTTCTCACAGGCTGGAATTGGCTCGATCGGCTCATAGAACTCTGTAGTCTATTGCAAGCGTCGCGTAGAAAATAAATCCCCTTCCAGCCTAGACTATCTTGCAGGTTAGAGTGAGGCATGGTTCTTTGTTATTCAACGCCGTGATAGCTCACAACATCACCGTAGGCACTCGTGTTGGCCGGCTCAGTCTATATTGACTGGCCGACGTGACATGTTTGGCTACGTCCGTGACATGAAGTCCATACTAGAGATCATGTCACTCGGCGCTACAGTCTCGGAGCATCGAGGGTCGAGAAGCTCATGTGGCCCAGCTTTACCCATTCCGGCCCGAGTCGAAGCTCAGTGCGACGCGCACACTACGAATAAATTTGGCTCAAAGGCCCGATCCGGCGTTCTATTCTCTCGTCTTGCCAAGCAGCTCATCGTTCGCCCAGTCTTGATTTACAGTACTTGCTGGGCAAAGTCTTGTTTGTCTTGTTGGAGACGACCATTTTAATGGTCTTCTATTCAGCTAAAGGACTTATTGATTCGTGCCAGCTACTCATCCCAAATTTTGCTCAATGTAGCCTTTTTCACAGGGGTCTTTTTGTCTTTTTTTATTCATATTGTCTTCAGCTATTGAGCTATGACAACTTCTTATCTTCAATCGAACCTTGACTACAGCTTTCCGACTCCTCCATTTTGATAGATTACGGTTGAGGATGAAACCCCTGCACTAGCTAGGAGCGATGATTAAAAAGACGATATTTTCTATGGGCTAAATAGACTTGTGGGTTTTGCGCGCTTAGTTAAATAGATTATCCATGTTCCTCAAAAAAAGTCAAATCCCGCTGCCGCCAAGTGATGATGATCCGCAATGAGAAATTTTATCAATAGTTCATCTCTTTCTATACTCCGCATGTATGGTATGGTTACTGGAGTTCCTCCAGTAGCAGCCTCTATATCTCTGTCCATAGGCCCTTTGTCGCAGGCTCTATTGACTTGCGTTGGATGGTACCATCATCGGCTCTGCGATGCTAGGTGCGAGCAGCTTACCCGACTCTAGTTTTACTCATCTTCGTCCCAACCCTCTGGCCCATCCTGATCGTAAACAACTTTTTCAATCAGCTGGAGGGTAGGCCTTAGCGGTAGTCCAATCACATTGTCGGCACTTCCTTCAATCCTCTCTACAAGAAGGCTCCCCATCCCTTGGATTCCATAGCCACCAGCCTTATCTACGCCTTCTCTCGTTTTGACATAAGCCTCGATCAATTCATCACTTACTTCTGCCGCAAACATCACTTTGGTTTCTTCTACGGTGGTCTCGATGTTGTACCCCGGGTCTCGGGCGTCATCTCTCGGCGCTAGCACTGCAACTGCTGTATAGCACTTGTGTGATTTTTGGTCTCGGAGCATTTTGAGCATTTGATGGTGCTCCTTTTCACTGCGTGGCTTTTCGAGGATACGGCCTGATGTGGTAACGATTATAGTGTCGGCAGCAATCACGAGAGATGGGTCTGGAATGGAGGCCAAAGAGTTCGAGAGCGCGATAGTGTATACATCAAGACACTTCTGAATGGCAGTTTGAAGGACATACTCAAATGCCCCCAAATCCTCTTTAGATAGATTTTCGGGTTTGGTAGAGGGCACCACCTCAATATTCGTGAGACCAAGCTGTTTCCAATTAGAAGGTAATATCAAGGCACACCAGAGACTGACAAGAGAGATGATTTGTTTTCGCCGTGGACTTGCCGACGCAAGTATTACTCTCTTCCCTCGAAGCTGAGACAGCACAGGCAATTCTAGGGGAAACGGTGCCCGAGGCAAAGATTTGATGGGAGGCTTTCTCTCCCCCTCCGCTACATGCTGGGTGGTGCTAGCTTCGTAACATGGCGGTGACTCTTCAGATTTTATCACTACTTGACCCTTTTTCTGCGGCATGGTGTATTTGGCGCTTGTGCGAAACAAACACCCTTTGTCATTGTAAGATGGTCTGTTCGCCGTGGTGCGCCTCGTTCCTTCCCGAGACAGGACGGCACTTGAATGACAGCTGCGGATGTATGGCGCTGTGGTATGCCGGCCGAATGAGTCGCCAAATTAGATAACTGGCAGCCTTGCCTATTGCTTTCGGGACGGGATCTTGATGAATCGAACCAGTGAAGCTGAACCACCTGCGACTTGCCTGTAGGTGGAATTGATTCATCAATAAAAGGGCGGCAAAAGTCTGAGATCTCCCCATTGTCGAGGATAGAAGCTGAGTAGAGGCTGAATTTCTTACTGAAAGCCTACCCAGCAGGACCGGCGGATGTAATCATTAGAGTAGAAAACAATTTAGATATGATGAAGCTACTTCATGAATAGCCATTACGCGTGTTTTGAATCTTGAGATACATGAGGCAAAATATCAAAAGCCCAATAAAAATAAAATGCAGGAAAGCGATACGTAACTCGAGATCTCTATTTGTAGACGCTACTTAAATAGTCTAGCAAGCTACAAGGTTACTACATCCACGCTCGAAGCTATCCACTATTGATCTAGGAATTACTGATTGCAAGGCTCTATGTCTCTACTTATGGAAACTCAAAGTGAATTTATTGCAAGCGCGAGTGGTCGATTGCTGATGCGAGCCCCTGGAAGAAGAGGGTTGCATTCCCGCATGATTTATTTGAAGCTAGACACAACCACCACTTCTCAAAAGGCCACATGGCACTTTTTAAATGGGTGTATGTTAGATTGTAGTTGTTTTATATGAGAGCCTGCCGCCAACGTCGAGTTCTTCACCCCACAGTCGTGTCGGTGAGCGAGTGATGTTTTTATTGTACTACCTGAGTCTTAGGCTATCTAGCACATTTGACTCCTCTCTGACCCAGGCCACACCTTATACAGCGCTCCTTGACTCTTATGTTCCTTGTAAGATGATTGATATATTGCTCGTGATGAATAGCCATTCAGCTCAGTGTTTACCCGTGGAATTTGGCAACCTTTTCTACGGAACCTTCTGACCAAAAAAAGAATAAAATGGAAGCCATGGAAACTGCGTGCGCAGGAAAAAGTCTCAAAAACCCTACAGCCCCAGTCAGGCGAGGCCTAGATACCAGGACCACACGAGGTGCGCATACTCATCTAGATTTCCCTTCTTTGTAATATTGGAGGCCGGCTTGATCCAATCCACCATCTCCGTGTCTGGTGCTGGGTAAGCTCCGGAAACTCATCGGATGGCTACTCCTCCACGATCAAGAGTTGGTAGTGAGAAGAGCTAAGACCCTTCCAACTAGTCTGATGGGGAGATAATGAAGAGTAAATGGCTCCTATAAGTATGTGATTGTATGAAGACTTGTGCGGCGTGATACTGATTGAGTGAAGCTGTATGGGAGGTATACAAGTGGATATAACACTGATATAGGTACGCTCGGACCGAAGACAGAAAGGAGTATTAAGAGTCGGATTTTATAACGACAAGAAAACAGGTAGACTTAAAACGAACCATAGAGAGTCACCTATCCGAATCCACCGACGTCTTAGCAGGGCCCAGAGCAGCATTGTCACACAAGTAAGAAGGGAGCACATTGGGCTCAATGCTCACCTATTCCTAAGGAATACTCCAGGAGCAGGAAGACCATACTGCCAATGTGGATATCCGTCCTAAAATATAAGACATCTGGTGATGTCTTGTCCAAGGCGGGCAAAGGAGAAGAGGCGAGTTGCTACGAAAATCGACAATAAGATCTTTCGAGGCTCTGATACATGAGCTCATACATGTAACTAGAATTGCACGGCGAATTCAAAAGGAATGATGGCTAGAGCAGTTTTGGATAACCGGGGAGATCGAGGCGTTAATCAGGCGAAGAGAGGAAAATGAAAACACAGGACTAGGACGTACTCCACACTGGCAACAACAGTGTGAGCGCACTTCTTAGAGGTAAGACAATAATGACGCAGAATCCAATCAGATGGCTTAGGGGGTTTTTACTGCAAGGCTTCGCCTCCCATGTAAATTAGAAATTTGATCTACAGCTGCTTCGACCGTTAGAACTTTTAATCAGAAAAATGAAATCAAAATCAAATGAATTACGGCGTGGAAATGGGAGTTTTGATCCATATCACATGGCATATGAGCTTGAACTGCTGCGTATCTTATGCAAGGCTAAATCTTTCCTGCAATACCTGTATATATTACATTCCTGGACGTGTATACATCTGACTCCGCACATTCCCCTTTATCGTCAATCTAGCGAGGTATGCGGACGTTTCTGTGGGAATCTATATGTTCAGTCATAAATTCTCGTAAGCTCATTCAAGCTCCATGTTCTGGCATTCCCATGTAAATCGTTCGATAGAGAGAAAAGTTCAAATCTGACTTTAAATTTTGTGCACTGTAAGAAATTTGATTGATTTCTTGTTCAAAATGTGGTGGTGCCTAGTGTTATTTGGTAATTGCCATCTGATAATCTTACTATTTCGGCTACAATGAATCCTCTAATTTTCGAGTTATCTAAACTTATGGCCAACTGGTTTTTGTCAAATCAAGTGGAAGGGCAAATGCCGGACTTCATGTCGTTCATCAGCATGTATGCCATAAAGGCGCGGACGGGCGGGAATATGGTCCTGATCTATCAAATACCCGGAGATATCTTTTTTTTTCCATCAGATTTTAATTGCGTATGCAGCTATCTAGCTGTGGCACAATATCAGAGAAAATATACAGAAAAGATGATTCAATACAAAAGAAGAGCACTCATCCCTCAGATTTGATTTGCAAGGACCACTGCGAAGTTATGGTGGCTTTTTCTTCACCCCAAGTCAACCCTCATCCGTGAATACCCACCCAGGGGAACGTCTCAAAAACTCTGGGTTATCCAGGCATGCCTTCATCATCCACTGAACTTTCTACCTGGAGATATCGAATCAGTCGAAAGGGAAAAGGCTGGGCTCCATATCGCTCATCAGCATATATGCAGTAAAGGCGCAGACGAGCGGGAATATGGTCCTGATCTATCAAATACCCGGAGATATCGAATCAGTCGAAAGGGAAAAGGCTGGGCTCCATATCGCTCATCAGCATATATGCAGTAAAGGCGCAGACGAGCGGGAATATGGTCCTGATCTATCAAATACCCGGAGATATCGAATCAGTCGAAAGGGAAAAGGCTGGGCTCCATATCGCTCATCAGCATATATGCAGTAAAGGCGCAGACGAGCGGGAATATGGTCCTGATCTATCAAATACCCAGATTCCTCGAGCTGCTCCAGAAAGAATGAATCCATGCACAAATCGATAAAGCTCTGGTCATAAAATACTTGGCGCAGGTACAAAAATAACTGGTTATTCGAAAAACAAATCATAAAATATTTGGTTAGATTTCCTGCCAGAAGTATATCGCACTAGTGATGGGTGCCGCGGTGACTCCTCCATACAACACTGTGGTGAAGGTAATAATGTTGATAGTTTCCGGTGAGCTATATTTCAATGCAAATATTAAGAATTTATCAATTGTCAGTTTAATCTTTTCTTCTGAAGAACTAGTTTTCTCGGTAAATATGGAGTCGAAAGAGTTGACAGGTAAATGAAATATATTCCCAAGTCATCAATGATGTAACTACTTATTTTGACGGAGCTTTGAATGACTGGGATTTATTACTGGCAAGATCCTTTAGATCTATCAGAATGCACACTGTTTCACGCACACTTCATTCAAATATTTATTTCATAAGCAATGTGTTTTAGGCCTCTCTGATAATCTTCTGGCCGGCCGATGTGTGATCTCCTGTTGTTAAGCTGATAGAAACTGGAGATGGTGCCGTTAGGTCCTTATCTGTAATATTCGTCTGTTGTAGCCTTTCCGTAGTAGCCCTTTCATCTTCGGTTGATTAGAGTAAAGATCGAGCCACAGGTTAATTTTGGACTTTAAGATGAGTATATTTTCCGACATTTAGCGCAATGACATGCATGGTGTTGAAGTTCTGCGATTAATCAACTAAAGACCTGAAGTACTTCTTCATTACGAGAATGAACGCTAAAAATTCTTATGTGGGCGACATTAATGGTCGTAGATCTTTGTATGCTGGTATCGTAGAATGATGAAGGATGTCTTGAATAGATGATATGAGAAACGTGGCTTGCATGACTTTATAGTTCAGGTCCATGAGCGGCTGCTAGTCCTGAAAAACCCCCTCACATAACGGACATTGACAAGCGAACGTGTCAAACTATCTCTTAACAAAAAAACAAAACGCTCATAATCACTAATCCTGTTGGGTGGACAAGTGGGGTTCCATCAAGCTCAAGATCATCATGGAGTTCCTGGAAATGAACTAGCTGATCATTTGGCTAGGAACAAGCTGCAACCAGTCGGAAAGCATGGAATCTTTGACAAATCTGCGGCGATAAGTAAGACCGGGACCCATGCAAAGCAACTGATTGATGCAAAGAAGCCAATCTTGGAAGATGCTGGGATCTGGACGGAAGTTTTAGCGTAGAATTGTAAGTGAATTTTCGCTTTCAAGTACAGTACACAGATGCCTCATTGCTGCCCTAACGGCATAACACGTCAGATTCCTGGGTGAGATCAGCCCATGGCCAAGAGTGTGGCAGAGGCGGAGACTTCCAAGCAGACGGCCAAGTGCTTGTGCCCTGAAAATTGTGCATGAGCAATGATGAGGGCGATTTTTTGCGAGATATATGCAAGCTGGTGGGCTTTATGTGGAGACACGCATGGGGATAAGAGTGATCGGCCTTTGACGTATTTTGAAAATTCAACAACCACGAAATAGTCGCCTCCATACAGGGAGATGGAGATATACATGTTTATTACACTGCTTGAGTAGTAGGATATCTAGCATATTGAGCTCCTCCCTGACCCAGGCCATGACAAAGGGTCAAAAAGGCTGCCAGTTGGCCAAGCCTGCGTAATAATTCAGCCAGCACAGAGTAAAAACATGGAAATGACGGAAAAAAAGAAGGCGTGGAAGTCTCGTGATTTGTTTTTGTCGATTTTTGCTGCTAGACTGGGTAAGTTTCGGTCCTTACATCCGCTCATCCACTTTCAGCTCCTCGGTTCGGAGATGCGAGTCAGTTTTGCATATCACTTTACAGGAAATGAGGGGACGGAAACTCAACGCCCATCAGTAGGCTGCCCCATTGGCCTCCAGCTCTCACTGCAGAATCTGCAGAGCCGAAAATGAGTGACACCCTGTTCTCATTTTAATAATAACAATGGCCTTTGCGGGATGTACCTTCTTCATCTCTCGGTCTAACCATCTCACATCGTTATCATCAGGCTAACTACAATTAGATCATTTGGTAGGGTTAGAGCCCTCATCACCACCCACCCTTGTTCATGGAGGAAAATCTATCCCAAGGAGTTTCCATTCATAATTACTGAACCATATGGTTATCCATTGTGTTCATTAGTCTAGGTATCTTCTTTTTAACAAATCAGGAGAGGAGCACAATGTTCTTGGTAGTCATAGCCTTAAGCAGCTGAACAAAAAAAACAACAAACTATAGGTCATGGCAAACAATCAACATTTTTTGGCTCTTGCATTTGCGGTGTTAAGGCGGCATGTGGATATCTGCAGGCATAAAGTATACAAAAGGCTGGTCACTTAGCAAATCCTCGACCTCTTTGAGCCGCAAAGTCACCAGGCTGGGCGTGTGTGTCATGGCTTCAACGCAGCAATGACTCGCCACGGGCACTGCACTAACCGTTATCGACGTCTTAGGTATGAAGATGAAGGATTTCATGTATATAAATCCGGGAGATACTATGGTGGCGTCTGACATGCATCTGATAGGCATTACAAGAGTGGGGAACGGCCTCTCAGGATTCTAGACTAAATAGAGATTTGATAGTGGGAGTGGGGTTGCTAGCTGCTCGACTCCCTGAACTAGAACAAAGTGTTGAGGATGGAAGAAAATTGTGAAGCACATATCAATCCGAGATAATTATCATCTAAATTTCGAAATCGGTCAAATCTCGCAGTACTAGAAACGCCGGGCCACAAGCTGATAATCCCAGTGCAGGCAACACTTTAAACACCGCCATGGTTGGATGGTGCAGTGGTACATCATCTCGCAGGTTTCTCAAGTAAGGTCTCGGTAGCTAGGACACATATCCTACTCGAGACAGGAGACCGCTGGTTCGAATCCGGTAAAACTAAACTACATTTCTCGTGGCGCTAGCATGCATGGATAATGAAGGCATGCTTGGATAATCAAAGGTTTTGAATTTCCCTTTGGTGGGTACTCACGGAGGAGGTCGACTATTTATTAGAGCAAACATACCTCATAGTAGTTTTTGCGAATGAAATCCAGAGTATGAGTATCTCTAAAGTCAAGAGAGACATCCTACATGTATATATAGTACCGGTCATGTGTCATAGCTTTATAGCTGAATACACATTAAATGATTTAAAAAAAAAAAGTGATGATCCAGTTCCACCCACCACCAACTCAGTATTTCAGTCACACCTCAACAGATGCTGTCCAAAGCCGAAAATCTCCAAGTGAGACCTTTTATAAATTAAATTCATTATTTATAACTTCTGTCGATATCAATTATAGCCTGGGCTGCTTCCTGAATACACACCGATGATAAGTTGAGGTTCTATATGAGGTCATTCATCACGACGCAGAAGTCTAGTGAGCTAAATATTTTGTTTTGGTGTGTGAACTACAGGATAGAAAGACACAAGGGTACTAATGATAGGTACAGTTTGGTTGGGTTTAAGAATCAATTTTGAAATGGAACTTTAATACCGAAGGCATTATGCGCGCCATGACTTTGCACGAGTGCGAGTGACACTGAAAACAATCTCAGGGTTGCACGGTGCAGTGGCATATCGATTGGGCTGGCCTCTCAAAAGGAGTCTGAAAAACTCGGATACCCATCCCACTGGAGGAAGCAGGTTTCTGGTTCGAGGCCAGCAAGACTCGTTCATATTCACGCCGAGCTCATGCACACCATGACTAAGCAATACTTGGAGAACCGAAGGCGTTCAAACTTTCGGATGATGCGAATTAGAAGAGTAGGACCGACGGATTCGTGTAAAAATCAAAGCTCGGTTGATTATACGAGTATGGATCAGAGAACAAATGGCTCCCAAGTCTAGAGCCATACAACATCCACATTAAACGCCAGTCATGTGTCATGGCTGGGTAGCTGCATTTGTACAAGAAAGTGACGTCGTCAGAGCCAATTTAGGATGGGAGGATCGAGTCTTTGCTACCGAGGCCTGTATTTGTAGTTTATTGTGCCGCTTGAGTATATGACTATCTAGTACATTAGGCTCCTCACTGGCCCAGGGAATACCCTGCACAGTGCTCCTATCCTCTTTTGTTACTCTAGATCTCTTACATATCGCCTGTGATGAGGCGGGCTTCGACCCTACCATCTGATCTGATCGTGGTTAGCTTCATGATAGTGGTGATGTCGGGAATGTGTTGAGAGATGATTACGATACAGATCGCGAGAGCGATTGGAAATCCTCATGGAAGGGAGGACAAAGGTGTTACTCAATTTCCGCTCTGCAGACTCTTCAGCGAGAGCTGGAGGCTCATATGGCACACGGCTGATAGTAGTTGAGTTTCGTGCCCCATGCCATCAAGTTTTTTGGACCAAGTCATTGCGATTCATGGAAAATAAGAGTGGCACAGTACATGAGCTTGCCAATCCTTGCACTCTATCTCTAACTACCTCCAGCTTGGGAAAAACCGGTTATGCGGATGGCCAAGAGTCGCGGTACACCATGACTTCACGTGTCACGTTCCCGAGATGTAGTCAAGGCCAGTTTTAATTCTGTATTTATTTTCTTTGCATCAGATTTTAATTGCGAGTACCACTGCGAAGTTATGGTGGCTTTTTCTTCACCCCAAGTCAACCCTCATCCGTGAATACCCACCCAGGGGAACGTCTCAAAAAACCCTGGGTTATCCAGATATGCCTTCATAATCCACTGAGATGTAGTCTGAGGTGTCTCCTTCCAAAGTGGAGTAGGTGCCCAGGCTACTCAAACTATACCGGAGAACACCACCAGGAGGCGGACCACATCACCTTCCATCGTTTGCGTGTCCTTATAGTGTCCACTGCACTCTCGCAAGCGAAGTCTTGGCGCGCACAAAGCTCAATTCGTAAAACTTCTTGCCAAAATTCAAAATTACACGCCCGTCGAGATTGTAGCCATCCTCTGTGTCATCTTGTAAACTTGTCCTAATCCCTCTCACGCCCATCCCAAAGAACAGTCTCCCAGGTTTGTGCGCCACGCTTTGCTTCCTCCGTCGGGTGTAAATATCGGCGTGGGCGTGTATTTGGCGGCTAGCTGAGGCTAGAGAATAGTTGATGAGAGGTGTAGTCATTCAGACGTGGATGTACTAAGTCGCACTTGTAAACTTGATGAGACTTGGGTAGGAGTCGAACTCGTTGGGAGCGAAAATTTGACATGGCAGAGAATTTTGAATCATTGCTTCGTGGGCCAACTTGTTCGGTATTGCGAAATTTGACTGAACTCGGCTCTGAGAGAATATTTCACTCCCAGGTTCGTAGGAGACACCGCGTACAGGTGTTCAGTCTTGCCCTCCTTTTATTCTGTTTATTTACGTGCTAGGAACATGTCACCTATCGCACTCCTACTGAAGCGTAAGCACGAGTGGGGCCGGGCCGGGTCAGGTTAACTACCGTGAAGCACAGACAAACCTCGTCCGATCCAAATGACCGGACCACCTCAGACTTCATCTATGTGTTAAATCATAGCAAACCTAACCGTCTGGAAGCCTGCTGTTGAAATGCCGTAGCGCAAATTCCTCCTCAGCCTCGGCCACCACGCGCCCGTTTTCATCGTGACTTTCCTCATTAAGGCGTGTGTAGGCAGGTGATCTGACAAGTGTGGAGGAGGGTCGAAGGTGTAGGACCGACTGAGAAATGCGTCATCGCAGATATACGATGGGTTTGAGAGATGTCGGGTGTTTGAATACGACACTCAGGTAGACCTAGGCCTATTCATGAATCGTACGTTGGTGGTGATGATATTTTGTTCAATTTTCTTCCGGTCGTGGAACCTCTGCCGATTAATTTTTCGTCCGAAAAACCGAGTACAACTCCTTCAAGCCGATACTCCATCAATAAAGTTCATTCCACTCTTGTTCGTGGCTGAATCTCGGCTCCATGAGAATATTTCACTCCCAGGTTCGCAGAGGATACTACTGACAGGTGTTCAGCCTTCATCCTCCAGTCGAAGCCAGTACAGTTACTGTAGGATAAATTCAACCAAAATAAATTTGATCCCGTGGGTTCAGTATCATGATCCTCCTGTTAGCGGGAAGGATCCTAATTTTTCGATCCAGGAGAATGATAAGCCTGCAAACAGTAGTTTCAAACCCCCCGCGGCAGCTGGACACCTGTAAATAGCCTTTCGTTGATTAAAAGGTGAGGTGGTAGAGGGCCAGAGGTATCAGCAAGCGTTTAATTCCATGAAGACTGAAGACTAACGAGGATCGATAATGCTCTGTGAAAGATTTAAATGGTGCACATGAGGAATATATAACTTGTTGCGCCGGTATCCTCGGCCTGTGGTCGGAAAGGGCATACGCTTCAGTGATATTCAAAAATCAAGGAGACAAACACGCAAATTCAAAAGAGTGAGAAGCTTTTGTGAAGTCCAGATAATACAAAGCCATCACAGCCATAGATAGAATATCTTGGTCGATGCGTCATTACCACTCATACCTCTGAGGGGTAGCTTGGATCGAATCGTATATACGTTCCATTGGATTTGCGATCTAAGAGATATTCACACATTGGTCATCTCATTTTTGAACACTCTGTTGGATATTCTTCTATATGTACATTAACATGCTAGATAGCTGGCTTTCTCCGCACTCCCTAGGAGCTCTAGCACGAGTGGGTCTGAACTGGATCAGATTTACTACCGTTCATTACATGAATACGGTCCCACCAAAATAACTCGGTCACTCAAACTACCCCGAGTGTTGATAAAATCAGGTCTGAGTGTCCAAAGAACCCGTGACTCGCCAACTAAAATACAATTTCTCCTCATGTTTATAGTCTAGACAGATTTAGAATAAAAATAAAATGAGATCCATGTATTGAAAGACTATAGACTAGGCTAGCAGAGTTCTTGATCAATTTTTCGTCCTAGCTATAGACCTCTTTTACTAGATTCTATTTCTGGCTTGCACTGTAAGAGAAGTCAGGATTATATGGGTGCCGTTGTAGCTGACCAGACTAATCGTAACTTTGTTGTCATGCTTAATTCATTTCGGCATTTATTTGCTGATAAGCTTGTGCGTTTAAAACATCGCGATCTTACAAGTCTAAGGCTAAAATCTTGGACCAAAGCAGATATAACTGAAAGTTTTTCTTACAGAGATGCACGAATTAGTCGGACTCATGATGGCGTCAAGGGTAGTCTATTTTCCATAAGTTTTCCCTTGAGATATGAGTTTGACATCTGACAAAGCAGATTATAGTGGCAATCACGAGAAATTATCGTGTTGGAGGTTCGTTGACGAAACCGGCGCCACCCACAGTGGAATATTCGCTTCATTGTTGCCAGATTCTGAAGGACAAAGGATCTTACTAGATTGCGACAAAAGTGGGATTTCATGTTCCAGGTAGGTCTGAGACTAAGTTAGGTCAGGTACATGGATTCCTAATGTAGACCAGGAGGGTCTACTGAAATCGGGTACTTGGATTCTGCGCCAGTTGGCAGAATTCCTGTTTGGGACCACATCTTCATTCTGAAATAATAGATTTGAGGGCATTTAATATAGGTTGATGACCGCAAAAAATCAACATTTTCATTTGACAATATACCGAGAGGTTCTTTGTGAGCTCCCGGCTCCGTGCTAATTCAGCATCGTGTAATTATTATCCGGTGAGAGAGCTGCAATCTTGCATACAATGCGGTTTTCGCTCTTAGGAGACCTAGAACAAGTGTTTCACATAGTTCATTAAGATAGGTAATTGCATCTTTTTCAAGCGTATCTGAAGCACCTAATCATTTTAGTTAGCCGTATCCAGTCTCTGCAAAGCGAGGGTTATTGATGTGGGAAATTCTAAACAGAAACAGGGAGCTGGCTCGGTTTGAGGAAGGTGACAGAGTACGCTTTGGACTCTTTATACTCATATAGCTATGTTTATAATAGTCTACGAGTCTTGTTTTTTTCGCACAGATGTAAAAATGGAAGCGGAAAGTTTCCTGGGTAAATTTCAAAAGCTTAGGGATTTAATTTTGATAGGCAGTCATGAGAGGGTTTCTTTCAAAATTGAGTGACAGGTCGGAGAGACACTGATCCTCCGAATAATAGCTAGTAGCGTTATTTCCAAGGCCAATACTTAATCTCGAAACCCAAATTGCACAATTTAATCGCCCATTATTGTCGCAGTAGTAAAGAAACACTCAGCTTCTGCTGGCGCTACATAGAGATTCTAGACGCAAATTTTAGAGCTATATTGTTAGACATGCCCAGTAGGCCATTTTTGAACCCTGGAGTTACAGTTAGGACTGAAGTTTAGAATAGAGGCTCAAGCCGAGTTGTATGCTTAGTCAATAGAAGTATGGAGGTGGTGTGTATAAATTATCACAGTGCTGTATCCCCGGGATTATTGGTTCTTTATCTTGGGATTTGTATGGCCTCTGCGTCCGATTCGTTGAACTATCCCATATTTTAAAGTATCCGTATCAATAAGAAGAAAGCTTCTCGTTGGGTGGCGGAGGTAGAGTATGCAGTTGTCCTCCCGTATCCGATATGTATACCATCGGCATTAAAAGATTGATCTAATTGAGATCTACAGCTTAAGATTTCTGATGGATAGAGGAAGAGAAGCGATATGGATGAGCTTTATCAAACCCCATACTGCAAATGGGTTGGCTATATGACACATCCCAAAGAATCTAACACAGAGTAATAGAGAAATTGTATTGCTTCCAGAAAGTGGGGCTTTTCGATCAATCCTACACTTACACTGTGCAGCTGAACGCCGTTAATGTATCGACACGCGTGGGGTCTGAGACGCGACGACTGGGCTAATTTATCAGGCTTACGTAATAAGTAAACGTCTACTATAGAGTCTCTGATGATATATAATAATTTTTGGCACACTCGCAATCGTCGTGGCGATAACGATCATTGGAATTACTTAAAGCCCTCTATGCGTTCATTCTGTACGATATGTACGGCTAGTGTACGAGTGCCATATAAAAAGGGTCTATATCGCAACATCGGTAAACTCACTCCCCTCCGACAAAATCTAAGCTCAGCACGCGTGTCCGAACTGAAGGCACTGACAACAAAGATTGACGAAACCCAGAAAAATTTATCTACACTCAGCCCCGACCATCGAGAGCTAGGCATACAGCAGGAGTTGTTTACCACATCAAAATTTTGTCCTGGAACCCCCATATTTCTTCCAAATGGTACAAAAATATTTAACAAGCTAATAGAATATCTTCGATGTCAATATGAAGTTTTCGGTTTCCAAGAAGTGTTGACTCCTACAATTTTCAAAAAATCCTTGTGGGAAACCTCAGGTCACTGGGACAACTATGCCGAGGACATGTATGCAGTGACCGGACGACGTACGTTGAGAGTCCAAGACGGGGAAACAGAAGTGCAAGATGAGCCATACGGACTGAAGCCCATGAATTGTCCTTGTCATTGCTTAATATTCGCATCAAAGGGGCGCAGTTATCGGGACCTGCCTTTACGATATGCAGATTTTAGCTCTTTACATCGAAATGAAGTCGCGGGTGCATTAAGCGGACTAACAAGAGTAAAACGATTCCACCAAGATGATGGGCACATCTTTTGTCGACCCTCTCAAATCAAGGGCGAAATTCGACGAACACTAGATTTTGTCAAGTTAACTTACGAAGTTCTTGGACTAGGGCCATACCGACTTGTATTGTCCACTCGACCGTCTAGCGGCTTTATTGGCACTGAGGAGGAATGGGATAATGCAGAGTTGGCTCTAAAGGAATCCCTTGATGCAAGTGGGTTAGTTTGGAAAGTCAACGAAGGCGATGGCGCCTTTTACGGGCCCAAAATTGACATTATACTTCAAAGTTCGGCTGACAAAAAGGAACACCAAACCGCAACGATACAACTAGACTTTCAATTGCCTAAAAGGTTTGGCTTACGCTATCAGGCGCCAGCTCCCGAAGTCGAGAAAAAGGGACTTGTCTGCACCGACTCATCACTCTTGAGCGTAGAAGGACCTGTCACTCCGGTATTAATCCATCGAGCAGTGCTTGGATCTGTGGAAAGAATAATGGCACTTCTTATCGAACATTATAATGGGCACTGGCCCTTTTGGTTAAACCCAAATCAGGCAGCTATTATTACGGTAAATGATTCTCCAGAAATCTTGGAATATGCTGGTGAAGTTGGTAGAGCTCTGCAGGGGCTTGGAAAAATAGACTCGGATCAAGCAAGTAGGCAATCTGAAAGGGGCATTCCTAGGGATTTGGCATCTATCTCTGTTGAAGTTTTTGATAAGCCAATTGGAGTCAACCACAAGATTGCTGCAGCTAAGAGGCAGAGATACGGTATTATTGTGCTGATAGGTCCCAAAGAAGTTCAGTCGGGAACGATTTCTGTAGATCTTTCAGGTATTCCAATTAGGAATCGATACACTGACAAGATACTACAAATGGCTTCCACCAAAGCAAATCAGTACATCCCTGGCCAAGACATGAAATGGGAAGTACTTGAGTATAAATCAGATTCAACTTCATCGCTTAATGATTACAGTCAGCCTTCTGTTTCCCCTAGACTGCGAGATAGATTATCTGTAACTACAACCTTCTTAAGGTCAATCATGTTGGAGCTTTTGAAAACGTATTCATAGTGGTTAACTGTGTAAAGTAGCACGGCGGTTATTAATATTTGCTAGTAGATGAGTTTGTAGTTGATCCTGTCCCTGGTCTCGTTGATTATCAAAGAAACCTTGATGGCTGCTGGTGATCGTGGATAGAGGTCGTTGCGCCAGCTTCTAGCTCCCCTCATATTTTGCTCATTCTCGCTCGAAAAGAATTTTTAATCAAATTGGATCCTTCACTCTAATTTCTCACAGGCTTCAGTCATCTAGTTCCTCTTCCGCATGTCCCCCGAGCTCCTCAATCCTCTTGACCAAACATTTCCTTTCTGCCAGCTGAGAACGTATGTAGTCAACGGTTTTTTTTAAAACTACGCTCTCGCTTCGACCTTGACCTTCCAACCCAGGAACCAGCTCAGTGAGTCGGTCGAAACCCTCTCGAATGGCTTGTCTGCGCTTTTGCTCTGCTGTAGTAATCAGAATAGACCTCTCATGCACGCAAGGAGTGGGGCGACGGTGAATCAAACTGACCTGAAGCGATATGATTGGCCTTTTTCTCGTTCTCAGACAGCCGAGGTCTCTCCTCTGCACTCCCATTTGTCGATCCAGGCGGAATGAAACTTTCACGCGCTGGTGATGCAGACATTTTGATGCTTTTGGTCGGATTTCAGTAGGTTTGTAATTGGCAAGTACAGGCACACGTGCGACTGCCCTACCGGATTTCTCTAATCGCTCTAAGTGCGCTCGCCGCCAATGGATGCAAATTTAGTCACTGCTACTCAACTTCACGGGCATCAGACCCGACATTGGATTGAGGAGACTTGGCCTTTTGATATAAGTATAAGCAATTGTTTGATCAATCATTGCTATCTAGATATCTGAAGCATTACATAGCAACATGAGATTAGTCTAGACAGAAACATGCGGGACTGTTTATTAATAGAGTGGAAAGCCCTGTCAATTCTAAACTTTTTCTCCAAATATCGCTAGGTCGAGGATAATATACTACATAATTTTGTACTGTTGGCTGCATTGCCACCAGCGTCAGATCAGCTTATCTCCCCTATTTGGCCACTACCGCACTTACGAGGAGCAATCTATTATGCGTTAGCGCCCAGATAAGCATTGGCAAAGATCTACGACGGACCAGGCCTATGGATACCATTTAGTGTGCTTACCAAACATAACTGCCGCCTAGGCATTTCCTGGACCCCCAGTCCCTCTCACGTGATTGTCTATGCTAATATCTACCTATGAGAGCCTGAATACATCAGTGGAGCGTAATAAGTCGGATTTTTCACCTTCAAGCGGTGCCGCAATAAACACCTACTATGATCGCATATCATGGATAGCCAAGAAGAGTCGCAGTCTCTCCCTTCAGGATCCCCATTCATCAACGCGAGTACCAGTCGGCTTCGTCTCATCAACCCCATCCTTAGCACTTCTTTCACGCAAACCTCCCATAATAGTCTCAAAGTGGTAGAGCAAAGGGTTAGTCTAACCAAAAATATCAAGGTTGTAGCAAACTCCCTTATGGTAAGCTGTTAGCATAAGTGGTGAAGTGCTGGTTGGGCCTTCTAGAAGCAGGAGATTACATTCCTACATAGCTTATTTTAGATATGACTGCGGTTGCTCGTCGAAGATGAGTACAGAAAGAATGGCCGAGATTTTCCTTTTGAGGTCTTTTCCATCAGTTTTTCCTTCGGCCCGAGAGCTTAGGGTCATGGTGAATACGCACCCATCCATCCAACCTAATGTAACTAGCTGGATAGAACACAGGTATTAGGAAAAGGCGGCCATCATTGTAGCATGGGAAGTCATGCATTGTTATATTCTTCATACGTCCTCCATTCTTACGGATTGTTAACCTAACTCACATCAGACGATAAATAATACAATCATTATAAAATTCTTGGAAACGTTAGCCCAGGGCTTCACCGATGATATTGGGTGTCCGATGTGCTACAATTTCAACGCCATATTTTTTCTACATCATTTAATGTGAATGCAGCTATAAAGCTTTGACACATAAATGGTGCTGTGTGTCCACGTTGGATGGATTAGATGGTGCAGTGGTACACCATTTGGGCCATTCCATCAAGTAGAATCTGGGTAGCTTGAACACCTCCCCCATGTGAGATAGAAAAAAGCTGGTTCTAACCCAACATAGCCGATACACCGTTCTCTCCCGTGGTGACATTATGTTTTTGGGATGACGGGTACACAATCTGACATGCACGGGTTGTTCACGCTCTTCTCTGTGGTGGGTATGCAGGGAAGAGGTTGTACGCCCTAAGGATTAACCTCGAGTGGTACCTACAAATGAGATCTAAGTGTTCTAAACGTCAAATTGAGTCATCCTACTTGTAGTATATATCTTCCTATAAAACCTGCATGTTCCTCAAGGCGCCAAATCAGGAAATTTGAATAATTCACTTCTTTGTATATGTTGGATAACTCTTTTGACGTTAGAGACACTCATACTCTGGATTTCATTCGCAAATACTACTATGATGCATGTTCGCTCAAATAAATAGTCCACCACCTCTGTGGGTAACCATCAAAGGCAATTTCAGAACCTTCGGTTTTCCAAGCATGCCTTCGTCATCCATGTATACCAGTGCCGCGAGAAATATGGATGCGTTTTGCCGGATTTGAACCAGCGGTCGCCTGCATCGAGTGGGATATGTGTTCAAGGTATCCAGACTTTATTTGGAAGACTGGCCAAGACGATGTACCACCGCACCATCCAACCATGTCGGTGTTTATAGTGTTGCCTGCACTGTTGCAACCGAAGCCTTATCTTACCCAACGCTCAATTCGTAAAACTACTTGTCAAAATTTGAAATCTCATGCCCGTCGAGGTTACGTCCTTGCTTTGCATCATCTAGCGACTTTTCCTGATTTTCCTCTGACGTCCATCCAAAAGAACTTTCCCACAGATTTGTGCGCCACGCTTTGATTTCTCCGTCGGATGTAAATTTTGGCGTGGGCCTGTATGTGATTGTCAATCGAGGTCAGAGAAAGCCGACGAGGGGTGTGGTCATTGGAATGAGGATGTACTAGGTCGTACTTGTAGGCTTCATGAGGCTTAGGTAGGAGGGCAAGACTGAACACCTGTACGTGGTGTCCTCGTCGAACCTGGGAGTGAAATATTCTCCCAGAGCCGAGCTCAGTCATATTTCGCAGAACCAAAGAAGTTGACCCACAAGGTAATGATTCAAGAAGCTCCATCATCTCAATCTTTCATTCCAAACGAGATCGACCCCCATATAAATCTCATCAATTCTGCAAGTATAATTTATTATATCCTAACTTTAGAAACCACACCTCTCATCATTTATTTTATGGCCTCAGGTGGCCACCAATCACACGCCCACGACAGTACCCATATCTGTCGGATAAAACAAAGCGTAGTGGACAAATCTCAGAGGCCGTTCGATGGGATGGGCATGACACAAATCCGGACAACTTTACAAGATGATGCGGAGGATGCAGGAGATGGATGTTATCTCGACAGGTGTAAGATTTCGAGGTTTAGCCAGAATATTTATGCAATTGGAGAGCATTGTGCGCGCTAGGCTTTCGATTGCGAGAGTAAAGCTGATACCACAAATACAAACTAACGATGGGAGGTGCCGTAGCTCATCGTCTGGGCCGGTCTTCCAAGTAAAGGCTGGATAGCTTGAACACATCCCACCTGAGACAGGAGACCGCTGGTTCAAATACGGCAAAACGCATCCATATTTCTCGCGGCGCTGGTATACATGGATGACGAAGGCATGCTCGGAAAACCGAAGGTTTTGAACGTCAAAAGAGTTATGCAATATGTATAAATAGCACCGGTCTATTTTTTTAATCAATGGATCCTAAGCTAAAGCTCTTTATCCACTACGGGTGAAGGACCAGTCGAGCTGGCAAGGTTCCCAGGAATTTTTCCCACAGCCCAACTCGTTCCAACCTCGTGAATCACTACCAAAAGTGCAGCTGATTAAACAGAAACGAAAAAAGAAAAACTACGAAAATCAAAACAACTCTGAAAGACAGAAGATTACTCCATGTTGAATTCAGGCAATGCGCTCCTTACACATTCCATCGTCCGTCACACCTTCCAAATGACAAATTTACCCACTCTCCGCTGAGAGCAAAAGATGAGTTAGCAGGTATCTTTGATCCAGCCGATATCCTGATATTGGTTAATAAAAGCCCTAAAAGGGACATCTTGGAGGTCGCCGTATCTTCAAGCTTCTTCTTCAGATTCCAGCACTTCAAAACTTGTTGCCTCGGCCATCGAGATATCCTTCGCTGCGGCGATGATCGCCTCTTCGGTCCTTTTGGCTGCAGCCTGAGCTTGTGCCACATCCGCGAACTTCCCTTGCTCGATGTGGCGGATCCACGCGAGCTGCTCTTTTGTCACCGGTCCGAATTTTCTGGGTCTGGCTTGGCAGTCCCGGTAATCCGATTGGTGAGGTCCCCCATGGTTGCGATAGTGCGTGAGGGCCTTGCACTCTGTTTCAGAGTACATATTAGATCTGCAGTTCCAACAGGCTGGAGCGCGGGAGCAACGACGAGTGGCGTTGAAGACCAAACAGCGTTTGCACTGTTCAATTGGTCGACGAGGCTTGTGGATGGTAGCCATACCAGAATCGTCGAGGAGGCGGAAGCCCGCACGAGGCGTGGAATTCCGGGGAAAAAGGGGCATGCCAGTTTCGAAAAGGAGCTCCAGGCCAACACGTTCCATGAGGTCGGACCTGAATTGGTGGCATGCCGGTCGTAATGACGATCTGGGTAGATACCCACTCAGCCTCGGCCGCTCTGGGGCCGCCATCTGAAACTATACTTGCAGGTACGTTCGGTATCTGTAAGGCGACAAGATCCAAAGATGCTTCGAGTTGGGCATTTTCACTCGCCAGCTTCTATGAGGAATCTAGCATCTCTTGTATTTATTCGCTCTTTGCTAACAAAGCAAAGCCGGTCTTCACTCTATGAAACGAGGTTATGATATCGTTTAAGTAGTGGAATATGGACTCCGAATTGCTCCTCATGATACTGGTGGAAAATCTTCGCCACGGGTGATCCATTTCGAAGCGAAGTAATAATCGTTTGTCGATTTTCGTCTTCGGGGCGTCTTTCTTTGAGGCCTTTGCCGCAGATTGCGGCACAGCCTTTACAGTTGAGACTGCCTTTTGTCGCAGTCCATTTTTGGCCAACGAGGCCCAAGTAATTTCTGGCGGCTGCATTGTGTTGGCGTGAATTAGTGTGCTCCTGGTGTTGAAAGCCCTTGGGAGGGATTCGCCGGGCGAGGAGGGATGATTGGTGGTGTAGTGGCCGGGCCCCTAGTCATGTATTGCGCAATGGCGGCGCGTAGGTAGACTCTCATGGAATCTACAAATTGTCGGTTTGACCTGTTGGTCAAATAGAGAAGTGTTGCTTCGACGCCAGAGAGAGTGGCGGAACAGAGGGCCATATTTACCGCCATATCGGCGGCGCATCGTCGTTCGGCTTCGAAAATGGGTCGAAATTTGGACGGGCAGTCTGCTTTGGTCACAGTTTTCGGCTGCGACTCTATTAATGGAGCTGCATTTGGCGCAGCTTTCTCCGACGGTTTTGACGCGGTCGGAGGAGGTTTGGATGAATCCCCAATCCCCTGGGGAATAGAGGCTCGTTGATGAATTTACTCGACAATTCAAAGATATATGCGACGAGATCGAGAAGGATGGAAAAAGGGAAAACTGGAATTTTCGAGTCTCTCGAATTGTGCGTTTGTTTTTTATTATTTTTATTTTGTTAGAGTCCTAAGCTAAAGCATCAGGTCTACTATAGGTTCAAGACCGGTAAAGCCGGCGGGGTTTACTGCTTGCGGGCTCAGCTCATTCTAACCGCGAGACCCTCTATAGAAAAAATAGAGGATAAATTACAACTCAGAATGAGTGAGTGTGTTTGTTTATTGTACTACTTGAGTCATAGACTATCTAGCACATTGGGCTCCTCTCTGACCCAGGCCACACCTTGTACAGTGCTCCTTGCCTCTTATGTTTCTTGAAAGATCATTGATATATTGCCCTTGATGAATAGCCATTCAGCTCAGTATTTACCCATGGAATTCGGCCACCTTTTCCATGGAGCCTTCTACCCAAAAAAAATAAAAATGGTAGCAATGGAAACTGCGTGCGCGGGAAAAAGTCTCAAAAAACCTGCAGCCCCAGCCAGGCGAGGCCTAGACACCGGGACTACACGAGGTGCGCATATTCATCTATATCTCCCTTCTTTGTAACAGTCGAGGCCGACTTGATCCAATCCTCCATCTCCGTATCGGGTGCTTGGTACGCTCCGGAAACTCATCGGATGGCTTTTCTTCCATGATCAAGGGTTGGTGATGAGTAGGGCTCCGACCCTACCATCTGATCTGATCGTGGTTAGCTTCATGATAATGGTGATAGGGAGTGTGCTTAGGAATGAAGACGATACAGACCGCGAAAGCGATTGGGAATCCTCATCGAAGTGAGGACGTTTTTACTCAATCTCGGCTCTGCAGACTCTACAGTGAGAGCTGGAAGTTCGTAGGGGACACCACTGACAGGTGTTGAGAAAAGTCCCCCAATTATAACTCAGAAGACACCACCTATTCCGACTCCGAAATCAAAACTCCATCATTAACCCCTAAATTCAAGCAAATACAATTCTCCTCCGAGAAACGACACTTCTCGCCCCATTCCCTTTCGTGTCATGCGCTGTGGCAATGACTAGTTTGCCTGATCTCCGCGGAGAGCAGTGGACGAGTGGGCAAGTTGACTACCGAAACAGCCGGTTTCCTCCGCAAATATTTTGAAGCTTTCGTGGTAATTGGGCCGGAGAAGCTTTTTGACAAGGTCACCACGGGACATGAACTTTCTGAGCCTACGCATGTGTTGTGTGTGGCGTCTACAGTGAATGAAATGGGTTGCAGTAGTTTCCTTCCCACAAGAGCACTCCATAGGAGCGTATGGATTATGAAAACGGCGATAGTGTGCCGCAAAATTGCCGTGACCCGTTCGTGCTGCAATTAGTTCGCGGAGCAGGTGCCTAGAGAGAGACAGTTCGGGTGGTTTGCGTCTCCGCACCTGTAGGTTGAGTTTGTGGTATTTAGGCGGACAGGCCTCTTCTTACCAATTGTCCAGCAATCTCTGCCGTCTGCGATTCATGAGGCCTCGAAGATGTGCAAGAGCATTAGATCCTGGTTGCGTGTCCGGGCTAGACAGTTCTCGAAGTGATGCACGGGCCATGGCATCTGCCTCTTCATTTCCTTGGATTTCTGCATGCCCTGGAACCCACTTCACTGATATTTTTGCTTTGTTGGATGACGCACGGAATTTGCGTACATCTTCAAGGCTAGTAAAGGACGAGCCTGTCGTTTGTGCGCTTACAGCCTGCTGGTTGTCTAGAAGCACGTGGATTTGCTGCGACCCTCCTACTTTCCTGCACTTTTCGTTCTCAAAAAACTCCAGTGCGGCCTCCAGAGCCTTCCTTGCTCCTATTATCTATGCATCTAGCACCTCTCACCCGTGCTTGAAGCCGCTTCATTTGCCGATAAGTTTCCCATCTTTCTTCAGAACGTAACCCGATGTGGAGCGTCCGTGTCTTTCAGATGAACCATCTGAGTATGCGCATATGTCCGTTCCTGGCACGCTGTTGATCCATCTAACGCAGTCTTCGCATTCCATTAGCTTTGGGCCTGAATGTTTAGGGTAGACTACCAGCACCAGTGCCTTAGGGGCCTCTGCTTCCGGGAACTCTCGATAGGCACGCTGTAACCGTGACACCTGTATTTCTGGTTTAGCGGAGGTTTTGGCGATCTTTTTGTATTTATGAGTACCGAAATTCCGGTACACGGAAGTGCGGATCCTCAAGGGATATCTATCGTCAAGGGTCTTGAGCCTTACCGAAAGTTTGAGTCGATTTCCCTCTAGTATGACCTTTGCCGGCGTGATTCCTCCTTCTCTGTGGAGGATTACATTTGGCGTTGTCCTCATCACTAGAAGTGCAGCCCGCAATCCCAACTGGTTAGCTCTGTCAATCATACTGCAGAGATTGGAAGTAGATGACGTGACCATTCCACGTAAAGTTGGGCGTTTGGACCCTGTACACCAGACTTCAGATCGAAATGTTGCGAGAGAGACAATGCACATGTCTACTGCCCTAGCCAACGGCCCGGGAGCTGCTTTCCGAAAAATAGAGTTGAAGCGGCGCATTCGTTGGGCAACTTTTACTGCTATACCGCACCACGTAGTTACATGGTTTTTGAAATTTAGTCGAGGACCCAGATATACGCCCAATCAGCGAATGTTCTCCGAAGGCTCAAGTAAGGTTCCGTTTACATGAACACCAACTGCTTCTTCTAGGCGTCATCCGGGAATTGTATGACTTCAGATTTTTCAGTGTCAAAGTCGACAGCATTATTCCGCGCCCATTCGAGAAGATGATCTGTCTCACATTCTACAGTAACGAAAGACTCAGTAATTGTGCGGCCGAACCATAGAATACCGATGTGGTCGGCGTAACTAACCCTCAATCCCGGAGTACCACTATTTATCGGCCCCGCCATATACAGAAGGAATAGTAAAGGCGAAATTGGTGATCCCTGGGGGACTCCATAGACCAGCTCTCTCTGGGTGGTGACTCCACCAGAGAAACGCACTTGAACCTTTCGATGTCTAAGGAATGAAGATGTACATCGGAGGATGAAGTCTGGCCATCCCGGAGCTTGCATGCGCCTAATCAAGCGATTGTGGAGCACTGCATCGAAAGCTCTTTGGACGTCAAAAGTTACGAATGTCGAGGCCTATCCCGGGGAGCGTGCTTCTTCGAAGTCATGGACTACGCAGGAGACCAGGTGCGTTGCAGATCGCCTCGAGAGCGCACTGAACTGCTGATGGCCATCCACATCACAGGTAATTGCGAAGTGCGCCATTCGCTTGGTAAGTGGTTTTTCTAATCCCTTGCCTATGCAAGAGAGGAGAGCTATAGGTCTCCAGACTTTGATCCTGGTTGGGTCCCTATTTGGCTTCTCCAGTAGTACCACCTACGCTAGCTTGAAGCAGGATAGATGAGTGCCAAGCCATATGAAGACTCTAAAGAGATGCGTAACACACGGTCCGATCGTCTTCCAGCAAGCCTCGAGGAGCTCAACCGTAACTCCGTCTGCCCCTGGTGCTGTCTTCCCACAGCCGATTGTGCAAGTTCGCACTTCCTCATCTGAGATTTCACCTTCCCCGGGTATCCGGTTATCGATTGGAGTGTTGCATGGCGGAAAGTCGTCCGATTTTTGGCGTCGTGCAAGAAGAGCGTCTCAGAGAATGGCAGCTCGCTCCAACGGATCAGTGATGAACTTTCCATTGCGATTGAGCGGCGGAGGGGCTTTGACCTGTCTGTAGTTTGCCGAGCACATCAGCTTGAATATATCGGACGGTGCTGTCATTGCTTCCACTTGGCTTGTCTGATATTTTTTCTTGGCGGCTATGACGTTCGTACAAAATTTTTCGCGCAGGTGGCCCGCTGTTTCGGTAACGTTGCGGCTCGGTATTCGGCGTGTACGGATTTGCACCAAGAAGTCCACCACGGCGCAGATTTGTCGCTTTCTTTTCTGGCCCGGGTTCCTGTCGCTTTGATGGCCTCCGAGAGATGGAAGCAGATCTCTTGGGCATACTCATCCACTTTCTCTTTTGTACTCAACTCTAACGGCGGATGTACCCATTTTGCAACGGCACGCGCAAAATTGGGCAGATTTTTCTTGGGCACTCTGATCTTTGGTGGAGCCGGGTTCCCGATGAAGGTTGCAGAAGGTATGATTCCACGGATCGGAAGATGGTCGCTGGTCATACATTCCTCCCTATCGACCCAAGCACGGGCTCCAGATATGTTGGTCCAAGCGAGATCAAGAGTGTTGTCAGCTTTATGAGTCGGCTCTCCAATTATCAGACAAGAGAGGTTGTGGTCTTCCGCCCACCTCTCTATCTCATCACCCTGTCCATAAGGCCGAGTTGCTCCAGGTTGCCATGCAGCATGCACTGAGTTGAAGTTCCCGGCTGCAATAGACCTCGCAGACAGTTTCCAGTCAACAAGCGGGCGGACAGCACTCGAGACGTTCGGGGCTTTGTACACGTTGTGAAATGTTATTCCATTATATAGTATCCAACAGTAGTCTCCAGTCAGCCTATTACAAGGAAAAATCTGCTTTGTCGATATCACCTTTTCGTTCTTTCGAGTGTAGGTCACTGCCCTCGGGTTGACATCCACACCTCCGTACGGTGTATGACAGAGGTAACCTGGGTGTGACTTGGTTTCCTTTGTTTGTTTTTTCCTTCAAGATTCTTGGATCAACACAACATCCACGCCTAGCTCCTAAGCTTGAGAGGGTTCAATGTTGTGAGTTGGGCTACCACTGTCTACATTGATTGACATAAAACTAAGTGTGGGAGGGGACGAGAAGAGGCCCGTAGGGCACCCTGCACAAAGCTTCTTCCAGGCTCAAGGCCCCAGAGCCAGAGCCCTCAGTCATTGTAGTGTCTATCGAGGATATATCCTTAGCAGCAGCTGTAGCAGCCTCTGCGGCCTTGGTAGCCGCTTTAGCCCTGGCGACGGCCTGGTATTCACGTTGGCCAGCTTGCCGAATCATCACAAGTTGCTCCTTGGTAGCTGGGCCAGACCTATTTGGACAAGCCAGACAGTATCGACTGCCAAATTGGTGAGGAACCTCGCAGTTTCGGCATTTGGTGGCAGCTTTACACCCGAAGGCTGAGTGCATGGTGGATCCGCAGTTCCAGCAGGCTGGTGCGCAAGAACATCCACGGGTGGCGTGGAAGTCGAGACATCGCCTACATTGCTGAATGAGATAGCGGTTTAGTTGAATTGTGGCTACTCCTGAGTCATCAAAGAGCCGGAAGCCAGGCTTTGGGCTAGCATTCTTGGGGAACAAGGCCACCCAGGATCTGTAGGGAGCCCCAAACTTGGGTTTTCCGTGAATCCTGATTCGGTCTGGAGTGCAGTTAGTGACTCTGAGAATCTCTCCGGCTACCTTGTCGTCAATGACTTCGATTCGTCATTCTAAGCCGAAAACTGCGACTGGAACCGTAGCAATCCGGAGGGAAATTAAATCACTTTGCGGTTCTATTTTTGCCTCCACTTGTACGAAGGAGCTGGAGGCCTCCAGCAGTCGGGATTTTGCATCCGGGTTATTGGCACAGATGGCAAAGCCCGTGGGAACGCGTTGCACCTGGTAGACATCGGAAGGGGTGTATTGTGTTTGTTTCGCTACAGCTTCGCGAACGCCAGCTTGAGAGAGCTGTCTTCACTTGTGGTTTTCATCGAGACGCAAGAAGAGTTGGTCATCTTGTGGTGCTATTGCTAATGCTGCTAACTTCTTCTCTTGTTTTCTGGCAGTTGGGGCAGCTGCACCTGAGGTAATGGTTGCAGGGGTCTGTGTGCCTGAATTTTGGTGACCTACTCGGGTGACAGTGGCCCAGGTGCTTCTGGGCAGGAGAGGTTTGGTTTGTTCATTAACTTGCTAGGTACAGTGGTTCCCGTCGCACTCCTACTGGAGCTTAAGCACGAGTGGAGCCGGGCTGGATCAGGTTGACTACCATTAAGTACATCTACCCCGTCCCACCTAAATGACCGGACCACCTCAGACTTCATCCATGTGTTGAATCATGTCAAGCCCAACCGTCTAGAGAACCGTCTTTTGACGCGTCAAAGCGCAAATTTCTCCTTAGCCTCGACCACCACGCGCCCGAGCCCTCGACACCTTCGCCATCTGTAACTTTTCCGATCCATTCAGTCTAAGCTTTGGCTCATATCAGCATCTCCTCACCTCATCCAGGGGTTGGGGCAGGAGAGGTGCAGCAGCCTTTGTAATATTCTGGGGAATGGCTACTGAGATGATGGTATCAGGATAAGTCCCGAAATTTGGTCGTTGGGGGAGGACTGGCAGGGCGGTGCTCGGCCCGACCGCCACAAATTGCGCGGTTGCTGCTCGTAAGTAGACTTTAATGGAGTCTACAAAATCTTTATCTTCACCGGTGAAGGGCGGTAAAAGGGCTGCCTCGATACTGCTAATAGCCGTCGAGCAGAAAGCGAATGGCGCTGCTTTTTGCCTTGCTCTGCGCTCCTCCGCTTTAATCGCTACAAGCAATTCTGGGGGGTATGTATTTTCTGCCTCTGCTTCTAGTGCTGGAGGCAGTGGGGCCTGTGGAGAGTATTCGGCTCCTGCTGCCTTAGTAGATGATGGGTCAGCCCTTTTCGCGGGCCTTACTTCTGCAGGTCGCGGTAGTGCTGAAACTTTGATGCGCTTCTCGGGTGCGACGACGCTTTTTCCTCGTCTTGTGGACTAGAGGAAGCCCATTTTGTGTCCACGAGAGTTTTCAATTTCTCGACTTCAGCATCCACCATCTCTACCTCGGGGATATCATTCTCCTTCGCTTGGAGCGCGGCCACGATGGCGGCACTTAGTATGTGCTTGGCATTCCGAATTGAAATGCATTGAGGTGCAGTTCCAGTACACTGGGGCGCGCGAGCAACTTTGGGTCCAGTGGTATAAGAGACATCGCTTGCACTGGCTCAAAATTTGGCCTGGCTGGTGCTAAATAGCGATTCCCAAGTCAACGAATAGTCGGAAGCCTAATCTAGGAACGGACGCTCTTTCGAAATAAGCTTTCCATGTCTGGTAGGGGACTACGACTCTCCATTTTCCATGAGGGCGAATCCTTACCGGAACCTTTTAAGTGACTCGGGCGATTTCATCGGCTACCACCTCGTCAGTGACAACCACTTTGACTAGGAGTATGTGAATTGCGACGGGAATTGTCGCAATACGAAGTGCCACTAAATCTGAGGCCTTCTCCAGGATTGCGTCTACCTGGACGAAAGACTCAGCAGAATCCAGAAGGATCTTTCGTACCTCCTGGTTTTTGCTCGAAGTGCGAAGCCAATCGGAACATGGTATACATGTTCAATTTTCTGCGGGGGAATCTCGAGCATTTTTGCTGCTGCATCTCGCACACCGGCCGGCGAGAGAGTGCGCCAAGCATGTTGTTTTCTGAGTCGAAGGAATAGACAATCATCTTTGGGGGCGGTTTTCGAAGCCTTTGCTGAAGGTCTCGTTATGGACGTGCATATCTTTCACAGGTGCTGCTGGCGTGTGGTGGCCAGTTCGGGTAACTGTTGCCCAGGTAGGCTTGACTGAGATTATCCTCGCATGGTTCTCTTTTTATAGCTGCTCTGGCTGCTTGTGCATTGTTTTTTCTACGATCTTACCGCCATGATTCTGGCAGTTTGGTCGTGAGGGGAGGTTTGGGAGGACTGTTCCTGGTCCCGACAACATGAATTGAGCCACTGCAGCTCGGAGGTAGACTTTCATGGAGTCTATAAATTGAACACTCGGCCCTTTGGATAGAGGTACGAGTGCATTCTCCACACCGTTGATGGCAGCGGTGCATATTGTGAGGTCAGATACGGTCTGGACCGCCAGCTGTTGTTCTGCTTCAATTATGGCTCGAAGCTCTGGAGGATAAGTCGCAGTGTTCCTGGAGCTAATATCGCTGCAAGGAGTCTGATTGTTTTCACTTGCCCTCGGAATAGTATTCTGAGTGGCTGTAGTGGACGTGGTTTCATCGGCCTTTTTTAAGTTAATATCAGCTGTCCGCTTCATGGCCGGCACAGCAATCTTCCTCGTGTCTGTAATAACGGGGGCCTCTGAGACCAGACCGTCTTTTGGTTCACTGATGTTCCATCGTGAGCTCTCAAGCCCCTCCATGATATATCGGTCGATAACCGCATCACCCATTCCAACATCGGGGTTTGTGGAGTTAGAATCTTCTTCAAAGGCTATCATCTTTTCGATCATGTCAAACTCCATTTTTCGCTCGTCTATCGAGCTCAATGGTATGTTCTTTTTTGCCAAGCGCTTTTTCAGCCTGGTATTCGCTCTATCAATTGTTCTTTGAAGGCGAATAGGTCGCGATGATTTGGCAGGCCCCGGAGACAAGTTGAAGATCCTGGGTCTTTCTACTGTGAGAATTCGAATTAGTGTAAGTAGATGCGAGTCGGAGGGGAACGTTAATGGTAATGGGGTATCTAATCGATTCTCTCACGAATATTCAGGAATTTTAGCACCGATCGTGTATCATATCTAGATAGCTAAATACACATTAAATGATTTTCTTTTTAAAAAAAGAGCGATGCCATTATCCCGTCACTATCTCTCTTATAGTTTATTTAGCATTCTGTGTCCAAGTGAGAGTGCTCACAACTATCCTTGACAGACTTATAGACTCCTATTTTCCTACTCGATTCACCACTTAATACAATCTACAGCTAGCAGCCTCAAGCGTTTACAAATATCTCAGCACAACACTCCTCAGATTGTACGCTGAAGTGGATCCGTGAGGATATTACTGCTGGAAAGAAGTCGTAAAGAGACATAGATGTGGATCCTGAAAAGATCTACATTATCACGTGTTGATCAGATTTTGGATGTACGGCGCATGAACAAAATGCTAGTGCCATTATGATCTCACACGATCAGATCGTACTGGGGCTGAGGGGTAACAGAGTATTGATGTATATAGGCGCATAGATATCCTACATTTGGGGAAGAATAGAATTCACGTATTAGTCTTAAGCTCTACACAAGATCCGTTGTAGTTAGGAGCCACGAGACACCACGTGACAGCATTTCATTCCTACACCCACACCCCGCCATTTACTAGCTAACCAACGCGCGCCCAGAAACCTCATGTGCAGGCGACGCTATAAGCGCTGTCGCGGTTAGATGGTGCAGTGGTACATCATCTTGAAAGGTCTTCCAAGTAGTTTCTCGACATCTTGTTTAGCTACAGTCATTCTAGGTTTACCAGAATTGACTCAAAACATGACACGGGTATGAGAGAGAGAGGTATGTTTATTGTACTACCTGAGTCTTAGACTATCTAACACATTAGTCTCTTTTTCTGGCCTAAGCAACACCTTGTACACTGCCCTACATAGTTGTAAACTCCAATAGGACAAAAATAGATAGATAAATAAATAAATAACACCTTGTACAGTGTTCCTTGGCTCTTTTGTTACATGTAAGATAATTGATATAATTCCCGTGATTAATAGCCATTTAGCTCAGTATCTACCCGTGGAATTCAGTCACCTTGTCAACGGAACATTCTAACCAAAAAATGATAAAAATGGTAGCGATGGAAACTGCATGCGCGGGAAAAGTCTCAAAAAACCTGCAGCCTCAGTTAGGCGAGGCCTAGACACTGGGACCACATGAGGTGTGCATACACACCTGTATTTCCCTTCTTTGTAACATCGGAGGCCGACTTGGTCCAATCCACCGTAGCCGTATTGGATACTCGATAAGCTCTGGAAGCTCATCAGATGGCTTTCCTCCTTGACCAAGGGTTCGTGATGAGATGGGTTTCGACCCTGAAGTCTGATCTGATTGTGTACAGCTTCATGATAATATTGATTGGATTTGTATTGAGGGATGAAGATAATATCGACCGAAAAAGCGATTGGAAATCCTCATCCACGTGAAGACTTTGTTACTCATTCTTGGCTCTGCAGACTCTACAGTGAGAGCTGGATTATCACTGGGGACACCGCTAATAATGTTAAAAGTAGTTCCCCAGTTGACACATATCCTGTAGTAGTCTAAGACTTAAACTGAATGTTGATGGAATAACTGAACTAACACTGTTGATATCGCTATGACTGGGCGGTGCGTTGGCTAATCATCTGAACTGTCTACCGAATAGAGTCTACAAAGCCTGGATCCTCTGATGCTGTGTCATAGCTAGAAAGCTGTATACACAATTCAAATCTGATGCCAAAAATAGCAAAAGCTTCGACCCATATCTCGCTCCAGGCAGGCTGTAGCTGGTTCAAGTTGGGCAAACTCAATCGCCGTTGTCACGATTTACACATTAAGAGTGTGTGAATAACTAATGACAACATATTCTTTTGATTCACCTTCTTGGTCTATACTGTCCGTGACGGGCTTGTTTTATTTGCAGGCTAAACCATCTTCATTTGGTGTTTGCAATTGAGTTCTACAGTTTTGAATTCACCAAATCCAATAATTTCATCTGAGATGTACTGGGGGACTATTCTCAACACCTGTCAGTGGTGTCCCCTACGAACCTCCAGCTCTCACTGTAGAGTCTACAGAGCCAAGATTGAGTAACAACCTCCTCACGTCGATGAGGATTCCCAGTCGCCTTCGCGGTCTGTATCGTCTTCATTTCTCATCACATCCCCCTATCACCATTATCATGAAGCTAACCACTATCAGATCAGACGTTAGGGTCGAAGCCCTTCTCGTCACCAACCCTTGATCATGGAGGAAAAGCCATCCGATGAGTTTCCGGAGCGAACCCAGCACCCGATACGGAGATGGTGGATTGGATCAAGATGACCTCGAATGCTACAAAGAAGGGAGATATAGATGAATATGCGCACCTCATGTGGTCCCGGTGTCTAGGTCTCGCATGGCTGGGGCTGCAGGTTTTTGAGACTTTTTCCCGCGCACGCAGTTTCCATTGCTACCATTTTTATTTTTTTTGGGTAGAAGGTTCCGTGGAAAAGGTGGCTGAATTCCACGGGTAAATACTGAGCTGAATGGCTATTCATCATGGGCAACATATCAATGATCTTACAAGTAACAAGAGAGGACAGGAGCACTGTACAAGGTGTGGCCTGGGCCAGAGAGGAGCCCAATGTGCTAGATAGTCGAAGACTCATGTAGTACAAGAAACACATTCATCTGAATTGTACTCATAGTTCACGTGACATTTTAAACTTAGTGAATTGTATGACTTTTGAGATAATTGTGAGCCTGACCTTTGACTCATTCCATGCCATGTCCAATTCTACATCCCGTCTTCTAAGATTTAGTAAAGTTCAAATTGTTCATCTTTTATCATGATCACCGATTCCCTTCTCACTGCTGTTGATAGCTGTTCCCCTCACCTCCATTCGTGCTCGTCCCAAAATCTCATTTTCATTGTTGGTTGTGTGGTCTGCTTCCAAAAGCCAAACTTGTGTTTACGTATCCACCGGGGCCGAGCCGTCCTCTCCTCCCAGGCACATAGCCTTCGAATTCGCATTTGCGAACTCTCTGGAAAAGGCCAGGAGGCAGAGTCATAACGCTTTTTAATATCATTCTCTCTCAGTTTCTCGTCCTCCTTTCTCACCCAAGCGAGGGTCTAGATCTGATACTATTTTTTCATAGATTATTCTTCACTTTCTAATTTTAGTCAGCCATTTGTTCGTAATCCTCTCGTCCTATCCTCTCATACTGTATGTGGTTTGTGGGAGACTTACACACAAGTTGATCTGTTTCTTTTCTTTATCTTTTATTACCATGGGTTGATTTTTTCCTTCATCTTGATTCTTTTCTGGAGTTATCGTGATCGTTGCCTGTTTACCACTATTCATTGTCATGTTGTATTGGATTGACTTTGAGTCTTGGAAGATTGGGGTGCAGTAACTACAGTGGTGAATGCTTCGGGTTTCAGAGCTCCTTGAGCACCTCGCAAACGTTCGACTATATTGGAAGTGAAGTAGACATGATTGATGTGATGCTGTTGGAGGAGGAGATGTTCAGCCAATTTATAAGTCTTCACTGACAAGGATTCCTAGAGATGCCATGACGTAGCAAGCTCTAATTTCAAGCTTCTCGGAAAATATTCAATATTCGGAAAAATTGTAGCTATAATACCGCTACAATACCGCTGCGATATCGCTGCAGTACAGCTGCAAGCTACCGGGCTCTACATGTCAAACGTCGAAGCATGGCCAACTGCCAACCGTATTGGACGTGAATATTTATGCTTTTGACTTTTATCCCCATGAACGCGGCAATGCCTGCTGACGCGGGCATCATGGTGGGAATCAGTGGTCCAGAGCTTCAGACCCTTAACCAATCATTGCATGGCCAAGATTCAATGCATATTTTTTTATTTTTTTTTGCATCGAATGCATATTTCATGTAGCTAAGGATAGACGAGTCATTCAGCATTATTAAATCATTTTATTGTCCTGTCTGAGTCTAAGACTATGTAGGACATGCAGGTCCTCTCTGCCTACAGGCCAAGGATACCTATGCCAGTAGTATATCCCCTCACATGCCTCCCATACAGCTCCCCTCAAACAGTACCATCCTTCACAAGCCCTCATTCGATCATACACTTAGAGGAGCCCTTCGTCCTTCATTATCTTCCCTCTCCAACCAACGAAACGATGGCCATTTGCGGGTGTATGGCAGCCGGGAAAAATCGCAAAAACCACTGGGTGCGGGGCTCTCCTAATACCGACATTAGGGCTAAATCCGAAGAGTGAGTGGGTTTTATTGTACTACTTGAGTCTTCGACTATCTAGCACATTGGGCTCCTCTCTGGCCCAGGCCACACCTTGTACAGTGCTCCTGTCCTCTCTTGTTACTTGTAAGATCATTGATATGTTGCCCATGATGAATAGCCATTCAGCTCAGTATTTACCCGTGGAATTCAGCCACCTTTTCCACGGAACCTTCTACCCAAAAAAAATAAAAATGGTAGCAATGGAAACTGCGTGCGCGGGAAAAAGTCTCAAAAACCTGCAGCCCCAGCCATGCGAGACCTAGACACCGGGACCACATGAGGTGCGCATATTCATCTATATCTCCCTTCTTTGTAGCATTCGAGGTCATCTTGATCCAATCCACCATCTCCGTATCGGGTGCTGGGTTCGCTCCGGAAACTCATCGGATGGCTTTTCCTCCATGATCAAGGGTTGGTGACGAGAAGGGCTTCGACCCTAACGTCTGATCTGATAGTGGTTAGCTTCATGATAATGGTGATAGGGGGATGTGATGAGAAATGAAGACGATACAGATCGCGAAGGCGACTGGGAATCCTCATCGAAGTGAGGAGGTTGTTACTCAATCTTGGCTCTGCAGACTCTACAGTGAGAGCTGGAGGTTCGTAGGGGACACCACTGACAGGTGTTGAGAATAGTCCCCCTAAATCCGAAGACATAGTGCCCCTTCTGAAGCGTTCGAAGAGGCCGGCCAGCTGGGCGCTGCAGACTTGTGTGTACCTCGGGAAATTCGCACTCTGCCTTTCTAGCCTCCTTCCAACTCCTTCCCTAAGATCGTGCTGGAATGTCAGAAAAGTCTTGACAGAGCGTGATTGCTGTATAGTAGCTTAGCCCAACTTCTTTTGTGCCGTCCAGGGCGCTGGGGAGTACCGTTGACTCATCGGCAATGAAGGTCTCCCTGGCTAATTAGCCGAAATCTCGGTCTTGGCGCCCACAAACGTTCCAAAGTTGAAAACCCCTCGAAAATGTCAGTCCAAGCATCGTCTTCAAAGAACTGCTCCCCCTCTCGCACCACATCTCAGCCGCCTATCCTTCCTCAAGATGTAGAGCCCCATTAGAGCATCAGTCCTCCATAAACCATGACCCCAGCTTTGTATGTTATGACTTGATTTCCTCCTTGCGGGTGTACGTAGCGTCGTAAATATGTAGTGAGAGATGGCTGGAAATCAATAGGGTAAGCTCCTGCTTGCAATTGGAGTAACTTCTTTATTGGTTGTTGAGGCGAGATGAGGCGTGGTTAAAAGGAGGTTGAGAACTGAGATGAGAATAGTAAGAAAGGAATTGTCGAGAGGTCATCAAATGGAGATGTGCTTGAGGTTGCTTTCGGCTTCGATTCGGATGCGATTCTTCTTGGCTATCCCAGATATGCAGAGCATACTGAGCGATTACACCGGCACCACTGGAAGGTGAAGAATTCGTCTTTGCCGGCTTAGCGTCGGGTAGTTCGTTGGGGACTGGGCCGGCCGGCTGGCACGTTTCAATAGTTACATGCTGTGCACTGGCACGACCTTAAATTTAATCAAATCAAGTCTCCAGCCGAGCTAAACCTCAGTGAAAACGTAACACTGATTGTCTCTCAGAATAGTACTACGCTATCAAGCATGCAATCAAGGAGTAAAATAGGGGATTTTTATTTTATTTATAATATTTAACGTCGTGCCCGCGCACAGCACGTGAGCTCCTCACGTACCGGTTGGCTCAGTCCATATAAAATTAGCCGACGTGTTGGTGCCTACATAGACCCAATATAGCAAATGAAAACCAGGCTCTTACTATCCTGTGCTCGAAGATTTAATTAAACATGAATATCAGCCCCCCGATATCTCTCATGATTTGCAGATGTTATTCCATGGAGAATATAAAGCAAGGAAAGAAAATTAGTCAAGAGAAATATTGGTTGCGTCGCTTTAAAGTCAAGGGGGAAAATAGGTCATAATTTGCAAAGCTGGGATTTTGGCTCATAGAAGTCACATGCTCGAGTTAGGGTCTTCAAACCGAGTGAAAATATACAGTCGAGATGTGGAACGAGAGGAGAGTAGCTGTGTTGGCCAGTAAACCGTGTACTACTTGTACTCTACGCTGGCTAGAGCAGACAGCCCTCAACTTTCAACCACACCTCACAGGAATAAAATTGTAGATTCCTAGATATGCTCAGTTGGAATATCTTCGGGTGGACCATTCGAGATAAGACTAGAGGTTATGCTGAATAATCTAGAAGGAATGGAGAACTTCTAGCAACGAAGAATGAACCTTCTAGAGGCTCCCTAGAACCATCCGGAAAGCAATGCGAAACTTGCAGGGACGTGAAGAAAAGTTACTAGGAGTATCTAGGTCAACAGACCGTGATAATTCTTGGGAATGAGGGCCAAAGACGGTATGGAAGGTAATGAACAGATACCAGACCGATTCCCTAGATAGCTTGCCATCAATCGAAACCTAGTCTACTATCATCTGTACCAATACTCATTGCCTTTATACATGAACTGTGACAGTGGTCACTAATGGATATACTAAGACTGCCTTGCTTCGAAGGATTTCAGACCTTGGCGTCTTTCTGGGTGCCAAGACTGAGCTTCAGTTGGATGATGCAGGGATGCATCGTCCGGATTGAGCTTCCAAGTACAGTCAGGGTAGATTGGAAGCGTAACTTGTTGGAAATAGGGATGCAGAGTGTTTTGTAGGCACAGGCACTCCATTTCTTCTAGGTTATCGATGCTATCTTACGCGTAATAGAGGGAAATTGAATGGCTAGTATGGTAGCGCTTCAGGCTACGCAATGGATACATTAGCGGCTGTCTGGCGTGGGCACAAGGACTCAAATGGGGATTTTCTATGCCCATATGGCGCCACAATAGTTTATGCTGTGGCTCAAGCTGTGTCGCTTACACTAATACTTGTGTTGCACACCTCCCAATAATCTGGCAGTAGTCTGAACACAAAGCTCTTGTAGTCTCCTTACCTTCCGGAAATTTTGCGCCCATTTCATTGCGCGCTATTTCAAACATAAACCACATGGAACACGAGATCGCTAGTTCGATTCAAGCAAAAATCCGATGCACTTCTCGTCATTATTGTGTACAGGATGGTCAAAGCACTTTTGAATATCAAGGGTTTTTGATTTTCCATGAACCAGATATTTACGAAGGTCAAATGTTTTATGTAAATAAACATGCTCCATGGTGGTGTTCGGGAATCAAATCAAGAGTATGAGTGTCTAACGGCGAAAATTTGAGACATACACGAAATATGTCCAAATTTGAGAATTAGGTTGGTGACAATGATTTATCTTGTCAGAGTAAAACTTATGTCCCCATCTCTTTTACCCCATTCATTTTATTCACTGCGTTCCCCCTATTCTATGCTCCCGGCTCTCTAAAGGACGGCAATCCATACTAGGATGACTGTCGGCCTCAGTATGTTGAGAAGTAGTGCCTGCTCGTTACTATCCAGATTATCGAAACTATTCTTTCTTTTCTGCTGTTGACATGACATTGATACAAGTATCACTGTACCTGGGAATCATAGAACAATCGATATGCCTCATGAATCAACAACCTACAATAGAAGAGCTATCCGGCTCACAAGAGAAATTCTGTTTTTAATCCCTACTTGATTTGCGTGAGAAATTGTTAAGTTTCATGACTCAATGGGTACGAAGTGTTTAAAGAAGATCTTTCGAGATATATTACTCAAATCTAGGCCAAATTCAGATCTACATTAGTGGAGTGGCACATGATTAGCGAGGCAATGAAACTAAAAGGCTTCGAGTTTCGCCTTATGCTTAATTCTCGACATTATCGTTCTCTTACCCTTTGGGGTGCTATACTTGCGAGCATGGTGTATTTTTCGGGAATCTCGATCAGTCCATGACAATTAAATACGAATTCCTTTTGGCCAGGGCCTTCCTACTGAGGTACCTCTGGCACATTATTTTTACTTTCATAATCGACAGTAAATTTGTAAATGAAAGCCTGTCAAATTGCTATTATACTGAGCACAAAACCACTAGAGTGAAGGAAACCAGTGGTAATTCTATGAAGTAGAGGGTAAAGCGAACAGGAGTCTTGTATGCTGCGCTATCGTGAACTGTGTATTTCTGACTATGTTGGTTGGCTCAAACTCTTTAAATTGAATGGAATGTTGTGGCTATCATTATATAAGATGATACCAGAAAGTGAGGCAACACAGTTTGATGATTAGCAGCTGCTTTAATCAGCGACAGGCGTTAAGAGAGTAAAAATGTCGCCACGCCTGGGAGCATTACTCTACAGAGACTAGGTTAAATAGAAAAGGAAACATGCTAGTCAGAGCTGAGGTCCTTATTGGCGGCTTTATTTTGATAGGCCCATTTGTGACACAAGCCAAGCCCCTAAGTAGCACGTGAGGGTGAACTTCTTGACTCAATCCACACGCTTATACATTGCGTGATGCCGTTTGTCGATAGTGGATTAAATTATTTAGCACTTCTGGATATATCTTTGGTGCGCTATCGCAGGGTAATATCTTTTCCCAAGAGCAGTTATTTATTTTCAAAGAAAAATCATTGTCAATTAACTTCCTCCAAAGCTCATGACTCATATCAACCCTTCATTAGTCGCCACCTCTTGGTGATTGCTTTTTTAATTGAATTCTTCTTACGCCAACAGTCAAGCTCTGCATATCAATTGATCTTAATTGGGGATTCCAATATGCTATTACGTCAAGTACTAAGTATGCCTTTGCTGTGTCAACTTCCACCAGGCCAGAGACCGTTATGCACCCTCTTGGTGGATGACAAATTGGTCGTTTCCAAAATCTCGAGAACGTTTTTTTGAAGGCTACAAGTGGTCCAGAAAATTGCTGTCGGAGTTCTACAAGAGCTTCCTTGATTTTGACATCAGACTCGTTATCTTTATTTCCAGCATTTAAAGACGTGAATCCTATAGTCCCTGCTTCGGATATATCGTCCTTGAGAGGAAACAGTTGAGCCTCTGCTGGTGGTCCATCGTGGGGTGGGACTTTTGTTCCTTTGATAAATTGTCGATGTCTAGCTAATATTTGTTCGATGGAAGGAGGTGGTTTGGGGTTGAGCCCAAATAAACCACTTATTTGATCAACAAAATCAGCAACTACAACTTTGAAAAAACTTATGCTAGATAGTGTCATAATTGAAGGCCACAAAGCTCGTTGCAGCTTGCGAACGGTCATGGAGTCGACTGAGTGAGTAGTCCATGCTATGTAATCGGACCCGATTTCAATGCTGTGTAAACGTTAGTGGCACTCTGACCATTTTCCCTTCTAGTGTACGTACCCTGATTGGGTGTACTCTGGTGGCGGGTCTAGTGGAAAATCAACGTCTAGCCAGTATCTTCTCAACTTCATTTTCTGCCCAAGATGTCGCGATAGGATAGGATGTTTGTCTACAGCTTTGAGAATTAAGTTTGCGAGGTTATCTGTTAGTTATCAGCATTTCATGTGTATAATCAAGTCATTGATTAAAAAACGCACGGCAAACTTTCTGTGCAAGATCAGGTTGTTGGCTAAATTTGATAAATTCTTGCCATTCTGGATCACTACCCAGATATGGGGCTTGTTTTACTTCGTGTATTGTCATGGGAAAAGGGATAAATAACGGTTGTAATTCCTCCTCGGGCAGCTCAGGTAGTTCCGTGTCCTCCAGAGCACGATCTAACGGCTGAAGTACAAAGTGGTTGTATGCTAGGCTGCATGCATATACGGTACCCATAAAAATAAATACATCACTAAATGTTCATCAGCAGGTGGCCAGATAGTTTTCAGACATGACTACCGACAACAATCCTTTCCGCCTTTTTCTAAACATTACTCTATGCACGCTGGGTGAATCTTGATTCTGATTCTGAACGCCGATGCGCAATAGTTCTCTCTTTGATGCGAATATGGTACGCGATTGCTGAGGCGTAGCAATAGACTGGCCCAGACTTCGCAAACATGTTGACTTTAGTAATTTTATGTTTCTGAGCATTGGTGACCTCATGGCATGATACATATCTAGCGATTAATCCTATCCATAAGATGTGAGAAAATGTAAGTTTTCCGGTTAGATTATGTGTGATTGTTAGTTACATGCAGGTTTACAAAAAAAAGCCCAACAACGAGAGCTTCGGTAAGTACAGCGATTGCCCAGTGTATTCCAAAATCGGACTAGTAGGGATAGTAAGGTCTTTCCGCTTTCGTCTTGTAAACCCCAGCAGGCCATTCTTTTCTCAGTAGCCAACCTTAAACAACAAAATGAGGCCCTCTTTAAGCATTTTTCTTTCGACATATTTAGGCCTCAACGTTGCCTCACCAGACGCCAGTGTCTTCATCTTTCAGAAAGATAATCCTCTAGCTCTGCATGATACTCCCCAACTATCGCTCGATCAGAGTAGACTTGTTCTTGCACAACGTTTAGATATCTCTCAGCATTATAGGCTACAAGATTACAATGAGCTCTCACTATCTCATATCAATCGTTTTGGAAGTGAACAACAACCAATATTTGATAGTAATTGGCACAAGATACCAGAGCTTGTTCTAGTGGTTGAAGGTGTATCATCAATGATTTCTCAATTTATATCGGACGCGATCTCTCCTATAAATCCAAATTTCACAATTGTAGCTGGAACAACTACATCTGAAAATAGTTTACTCATTTCGGAATTACAGGCTCAAGCTGGTAAATTAGGAACTAGTTGCAGCCTCGAAAATGCAATCAATCCATCCCAGAAGTCTTGTTGGTCTAGGGACCAAATTATGATACGTTTCAACTTGAACAATGAAAAGGTAGGAATATTATGGCCGTACAATTTTCGTTGCACTGATATTAAGAGCAGAATGGTATGTCAAGGCTAATAAATGCCCAAAATCGGATAAAACAACTTTCCAAAAAAGGCGAGATGAATGCTGCAATCGTTTTGTTTCCCGAAGTTTCTGGCACGCTAAAGCCTTCTGAAAACGCCGAGGACGAAGATGAAAAATCTGCCCGAAAAAGGCAGCATAAAGAGGAACCATTGATATACACACCGTCAGTGGTCTCCTCTGTAAAGCAGTTACAGTCTTCTCGCTCAAAAGATAAACCTATGAAAGGAATCCCCCAACTCTGTCACAAATCTCTCGATCTATGTGTGAGCTCCACCAATAATTGCACTGGCCACGGCGAATGCTTTAAAAAATACGGAGATCGCGACAAAGGGGACTGCTACACATGCGGTTGTAAAGCCACCAATGACACCGTGACATGGGCGAAGGGTACAAAGAAGGGATGGAAGATCACGTACTGGGGTGGCTCTGCCTGCCACAAAGAGGATATCAGCGGTGCCTTCTGGCTAATCTCGGTGTTCAGTGTTACAGCCATAGCAGTGGTTGGTTGGGGTATCGGGATGCTATTTAGTATCGGGGCAGAAAGCCTACCCGGTGTTATTGGTGCAGGTGTTTCAAGTAAGCCAAGATCAAACTGAAGTCTGTAGAAAGTGGGTATAATATTTAATTGAGTGCGCCAGAAAAACTTAGATTTACTTCAATTGCTAATTCATTTAACAAACTATCACACCAAATACCGTATAAAGAAATAACTAAATGTATGGGGGAGCTCCACTTATATAAATAGATTATTTTAACAGGCGGAGCATCAATTTATCCAAGCAAACCCTAATTTACAGCTTCAATGAGCAGAAGACATTTCACTATAAGGTATCTGAGAGTTTGTGAACAACATGCAGCCCACTTATCGGTATTAGATCAACTAAATTTCTCCAGCTTAGGCCTTCCAGTTTAAATTGCGTTTTCTTTTATAACATCGAAATGACAGTGTTCTATTTACATGTTCACGAAGCTTATAAAACCGTACTTGACTTTGATAACCTAACTTGAATGATCCTCTCATGAAATATGAGTATAGCATATTCCATAGTAGACATGTTTCCCGCTCATGACGGTAGAGTATATCTTACACCCTAGGTCCTTCTAGCTAAAACAAAATTTAGCGCATGATTATTCCCTTAGTTATCCAAGCGCCTTTCTAGAGATCAGTGTTTAATTCGCACGTTATGTTGTAATCCTTACTACTTCCTGGCTTTTGTTACTGTGTTTATTGTCCCAATTAGCCTACGATTATGTAAAGATATATAGGTCCTTACTCCCTCCCGGCCGGGAGTATCTATACATACGATCGTGTACCTTTCTTATGACTCTCTGCTTTTATATAATTTATTACGGATTCAAGTTACGGCCTCTCCCAAATCTGGCCCTTGTTACGATTGCGTGAGTACTTGTGGTACACATACGTTAGCATATAGCCCCTGTCCGCCTCTAGATACTCCCTTCTCATAGCCAATCTACTTCTTTCATCTCCATATTAGACCTGCCTTCCGGTCACTTCCTCTTCTCGTGATTATTTATCTAACTATGACATATGATCGGTGCTGCTTACATATTCTAGATTCACTTTTGACGCTAAAGACACTGATACTCTAGATTTCATTGGCAACACCATCAGGTCTGTTTGCTTACACAAACAATCAACCCCCATACGTGAGTGCCCAATGAAGTGACGCTTTAGAAAATTTAATTATCCAAGCATATCATGATCATCGACAAATACTAGCGTCGCGAGATTTGTGGTTCAGTTTTACTGACTTCGAATGGATGGTATCCTGTCTCAAGTGGAATTTTTGTCAAGGATATGCTGGACTATTTTGGAAATAGGAGTAGAAGGTAACAAATAATCGAAGGGTTGCTGCTCCATTCTCAGACTATCGAGTATCTAAAACATATAGTTTTTCCTCATCTGATGCCCCACTAGATAACTCGCTGGCAATAATGTTACCACCGTAAAATACCAAAACCTGCTCAGGACAGAGAAGATTAGTATATCATCGGAAAATTATTATGAACACAATTAGAAGTATGGGTCGTGTCAAATCCGAACAAAAAGATACTTTCATTGATACATATTATGTATCAACCACCAGGATCATGTACTCTTGCACATCTTCGAGGACTCATGAATCGCAGACGACAGTGGCTGCTAGACAATTGGTAAGAAGAGGCCTGTCCGCCTAAATACCACCAACTCAACCTACAGATGTGGAGACGCAAACCACCCGAACTGTCTCTCTCTAGGCACCTCCTCTGCGAACTAATTGCAGCACGAACGGGTCATGGCAATTTTGCGGCATACCATCGCCGTTTTAATAATCCATACGCTCCTATGGAGTGCTCTTGTGGGAAGAAAACTACTCGAACCAACTTCATCCACTGAAGTCATCACGCACAACAAACGCGTATGCTCAGAAAGTCAATGTCCCACGCTGACTTTATCAAAAAGCTTCTCGAGCCCAAGTGCCACGAAAGCTCCAAAAAATTTGCGCGGGAAACCGGCTGTTTTGATAGACGACCTGCTCACTCATCCACTGCTCTCAGCGGGGATCAGATAAACTAGTCATTGCCACAACGCATGACACGAAAGGGAACGAGGCGAGAAGTGTCGTTTCTCTGAGGAAATTTCTTATGTACTTGAATTTCGGGTTGAAGGATGGAGTCTCGATTTCGGAGACGGAGTAGGTGGTGTCTTCTGAGTTATAATTTACCTTCTACTTTTTCTGTAGCGGGTCTCGCGGTTGGAATGAGTTGGGCCTATAAGCAGTGATCCCCGCCGGCTCCACCAGTCTTGTACCGATAGTGGACCTAGAGCTTTAGCTTAGGACTTTAATATAATAAAAAAAATATATATTATGTTTCAGTAGTAACTTCTCCGGCCCGAGGGGAGACTAGTCTCAACACCCGTCAGTGATGTCCCCTAGGAGGAGGGAAAGACTGATATCTGTACGCGGTGCCTTCTACGAACCTGGGAGTGAAATATTTTCCCCGAGCCAAGTCCAGTCAAATTTAGCAATACCGAACAAGTTGGCACACGAGGCAATGATTCAAAACTCCCATCCATGTTAAATTTTCGCTCCCAACGAGTTCGACTCCTACTTAACTCTCATCAAGTTTACAAGTACGACTTAGTACATCCTCATTTCAATTACCACACCTCTCGTCGACTTTCTCTGGCCTCAGTTGGTCGCCAAATACACGCCCACACCGATATTTACACTCGATGGAGGAAGCAAAATGTGGCGCACAAATCTGGGATATTTTTCTTTGGGATAGACGTGACAGAAGTCAGGACAAGTTTAAAAGATGACGCTGAAGATGGATACAATCTTGACGGGCGTTTGATTTTGAATTTTGGCAGAGTTTTACGAATTGAGCAGCCGGCAAAGACGAATTCTTCACCTTCCAGTGGTGCCGGTGTAATCGCTCAGTATGCTCTGCATATCTGGGATAGCCAAGAAGAATCGCATCCGAATCGAAGCCGAAAGCAACCTCAAGCACATCTCCATTTGATGACCTCTCGACAATTTCTTTCTTACTATTCTCATCTCAGTCCTCAACCTCCTTTTAACCACGCCTCATCTCGCCTCAACAACCAATAAAGAAGTTACTCCAATTGCAAGCAGGAGCTTACCCTATTGATTTCCAGCCATCTCTCACTACATATTTACGACGCTACGTACACCCGCAAGGAGGAAATCAAGTCATAACATACAAAGCTGGGGTCATGGTTTATGGAGGACTGATGCTCTAATGGGGCTCTACATCTTGAGGAAGGATAGGCGGCTGAGATGTGGTGCGAGAGGGGGAGCAGTTCTTTGAAGACGATGCTTGGACTGACATTTTCGAGGGGTTTTCAACTTTGGAACGTTTGTGGGCGCCAAGACCGAGATTTCGGCTAATTAGCCAGGGAGACCTTCATTGCCGATGAGTCAACGGTACTCCCCAGCGCCCTGGACGGCACAAAAGAAGTTGGGCTAAGCTACTATACAGCAATCACGCTCTGTCAAGACTTTTCTGACATTCCAGCACGATCTTAGGGAAGGAGTTGGAAGGAGGCTAGAAAGGCAGAGTGCGAATTTCCCGAGGTACACACAAGTCTGCAGCGCCCAGCTGGCTGGCCTCTTCGAACGCTTCAGAAGGGGCACTATGTCTTCGGATTTAGCCCTAATGTCGGTATTAGGAGAGCCCCGCACCCAGTGGTTTTTGAGACTTTTTCCTGCAGCTACACACCCGTAAATGGCCATCGTTTCGTTGGCTGGAGAGGGAAAATAATGAAGGACGAAGGGCTCCTCTAAGTGTATGATCGAATGAGGGCTTGTGAAGGATGGTACTGTTTGAGGGGAGCTGTATGGGAGGCATGTGAGGGGATATACTACTGGCATAGGTATCCTTGGCCTGTAGGCAGAGAGGACCTGCATGTCCTACAGAGTCTTAGACTCAGATAGGACAATAAAATGATTTAATATAATTGAATGATGGAGGCGTGTGTGGATAATTCTGGGTTTTTGAGAAGTTTACCCGGGTTGGTGTCCTACATAGCCGTAGACTCAGACAGGACAATAAAATGATTTAATAATAATAATAATTAATACCCGGGTTGGTATTCACGAATTATAGCTGAGTTAGGGTGAAGGAATAGGCCGTCATAACTTCTCAGTGGTACTTGCATATGAAATTCGTTTATGAGTGCTCTCCTTTTATGTTGAGTTATCTGTGCTGTGATTTTCCTCTTTTAAAAAAAATCAAAGTGGGTTGTATTATACCTCTGATGTTTCATTGTAGCTAGATAGCTGAATACAATATGGTACAAAAAAAATACGCAATTAAAACCTTATGCAAAAATGATCATAACATTATAACTTAAAATCAACAAAAACGGCTACTTGAGACAGTGACTACGAGCCTCATACTAGCTTTCGACCGGACTACGCGAGCTAATAACTCGTCTGTGGTGACAGTGCCTATCCCTAGCTCTCATAGAGAATTTATGTCAAAGTCTGATCACAATTTTGACTTGCAAAGCTCGCATAATCTATTCGTGTACACCGTCAGTAACAAAGCTACGGAGTCTGATGTCAATTTTTTTTTAAAAAATGAGTCAACACCACTCTTTTCTCTACAAGACGATCCAAAAGTTCATCTTATTGTTGCAATTTTAGTGACTTCTTGAGTCTGTTTTTTACGTTTAACTCAATTCGGCGCCCTAAGGGCTCATGCAGACGGCTGTAACCCTATCTTTGTATTTAGATGAGGGGAAAACTGTTACGATAAAAACTCCATCCGCCTGTTATATCTTTTAGATCTCTGTAGTCCTTGGTTACCTACAGTAGGTGAAAAGTACCATTGCTTCGAAACAGGAATAGCTAAAATTTAGTTGATCTCGCCATCCATTTCCTGCCTTCGCCTGCTGAAAAACTTCCTGAGTCTGTATCTTTGCCAAGGCATGTAGGTGTTTTCAGCCTGTAACCCGGAAGTATTCATGCCTCAGGCCATAATATTCCTATTGTACTTTGTCGGCGAATAATTTTCGTCCAGCATTGTTACCTAAACAGATCTAGCTTTAATACATCCTAAAAGGGGCCATCATTCCATCGTTTTTTAATCATTTCGTGTACGCGTAGCTATCTAGGTATGACACATCACCGGTGTTTTGATTACACATTCAATGACTCTTGACGGTAGAGACACTCATACTATGGATATCATTTGCAAATACCACTATAATGTATGTTCGCTCAAATCAACAGCCGACCCCCTCTATAAGTATCCACCTAAAGGAAATTCGTAACCTTTGGTTATCCAAGCATGCCTTTATCATCCATATATGCCAGCACCGCAAGAAATTTGAATGTGTTTTGCAGGATTTGATCCAGCGGTCTCTTGTCTCGAGTGGGATATGTGTCCTAGCTATCCAGACCTTGCTTGAGAAGCCAGCCAATTTGATGTACCACTGCACCATCCAACCATAGCGGTGTTTATAGTGTCTCCTGAACTCCGATCACTATCTCCCTGGTGCTTGAATAAGTTTATTATCCAATAAAGTCTATTAATACGAAAGGACATAAAGTTACATTCTGCCTACCGGCCGGGAGTATCCATTCCCAGAAGGGAGACTCTTCTCATCATCTCTCAATAGTGTCTCCTACGGACCTTCAGTTCTTACTGTATATTCTGCAGAGCCGAGATTAAGTATCAAAGTCCCCACTCGGATGAGGATTCCCAATCGCTTTTGCGGTCGTTATTATCTTCATTTCTCAATGTAAATCCAATCAATGGTATCATGAAGCTGCCCACAATCAGATCAGATGGTAGGGTTGAAACCCATCTCATCACCAACCCTTAATCATGGAGATGCCGTCTGATAACTTTACGGAGCGTACCCAGCACTCTATACGGAGATAGTGGCTTTGGTCAAGATTGCGTCGACTGTTACGAAGAATGGAGATATAGATGAAAATGCGCATCTCATGTGGTCCCGGTGTTTGGGCTTCGCCTGGCCTGGCTACAGGTATTTTGACTTTTTCCCGCGCACGCAGTTCCCATTGCTACCGAGTTTATTTTAAGGGTAGAAGGTTCCTTGGAAAAGGTGGCCGAACTCCACTGGTAAACACTGAGCTGGATGGTTATTCATCACGGGAAATATATCAATTATCTTACAAGTAACAAAAGAGCCAGGGAACACTGTACAAGGTATGGCCTGGGCCAGCAAAGTGCCCAATGTCTTAGATAGTCTATTACTCAAGTAGTACAATATAAGCATCGCATCATACCACATCCATGCAGCTCTCAAAAAGTCCCAACTTTTGAAATTCGAATTTTCGAATCTTCACCATTTCACCCTCTCCCTCCCTCTCGCGCTCGTCGCATTCTATCAAATAATTGTGCTCGAGTCACTGGCATTTTCATCATGCCACCTGTTCGAAAAAAGCGTCCCAACGCCAAGTTGGACAACACGAGAGTCCACCCGAGGGCTCTCGAACAATTACCTGGCCTTGCCCAGTCTCTGAAATGCGCGGATATGAGCAAGGTCTCAATCAAAGGGAAGAAAAAAGCCCTACCCGCCGTCACTGAGCCCGATACTGACATGATCGGGTCAGTTGAAACTATTGAGAAAATCTCTCAACCGCCCTCCGTCCCCCACGGGATTGGAGAATCATCAAAATCTCCTCCGACCGCGCCCAAACTGTCGGAGAACGCTGCGCCCATAGCAGCGTCGAATTCAACGTCGCAGCCAAAAGCTGCTACAAAAGCAGAATGCCCGCCCGAACTACGACCAATTTTCGAAGCCGAGCAACGACGTGCCGCCGAAACAGCGGCAAATCTGGTCCTCTGCTCCGCCGCCATTTCTGGCGTCGAAACCACCCTCCTCCCTTTGACCAATGGGTCAAACAGACAATTCGTAGACTCGATGAGAGTCTACCTACGCGCCGCCATCGCGCAATACATGGCCACGGGCCCGGCCTCCACGCCACCCGTCCTCCCTCCTCGCCCGGCCAACCCTCTCCCAAGGGCTCTTGCCGCCAGGAGCACACCAATTCCCGCCGTCCCAGCGCTGCCAATAAAAAGCACCTGGGCCACGGTGGCCAGAAACGGACTGCGACAAAAAGTAGTACCTACTGCCAAGGCTGTGCCGCGACCTACGGCCAAAGCCCAACTAAAAGAAACCCCCAAGGCGAAAGTCGACAAGCGACTGTTCCTTCGCCTTGAAAAGGACCACCCGTGGCGACAACTTTCCACAAGTAGCGTGAGAACTAAGTTGGAGTACAAATTCAGCTATTTCGACCGAGAAATAACCTCACTCCATCGAGTGAGAACCGGCTTTGCTATGCTAGCAAAGAACGATACATTAAGACAAGAGATGTTAGATGCCTCTTCGAAGCTGGCGAGTGAAAACGTCAAACTCGAGGCATCTTCGGATCTTGTTGCCTTACAGATACCGAATGTACCTGTAAGTATAGTTACAGAGCACGGCCCCAGGGCGGTCGATGCTGGGTGGGTCTCGACCAAGATTCTCAGTACGACCGGCGCGCTTCCAATTCAGGTCCGACCTCATGGGACATGTCGACCTGGGGCACCGTATCAAAACTGGCATGCCCTCTTTGCCCGGGACTGCGCCCCTCGTGCGGGCTTCCGCATCTTCGACGAGTCTGGTATGGCTACCATTCACAAGCCTCGTCGTCAAATTGAACAGTGTAAACGCTGTTTGGGCTTCCACGCCACCCGTGGTTGCTCCCGCGCTCCAGCCTGCTGGAACTGCGGCTCCAACATGCACTCGGAAGCCGAGTGCAAGGCCCTCACAAAGTGTCGTAACTGTGGGGGACCCCACCGATCGGATTTTCGGGACTGCCAAGTCAGACCCAGAAAGTCCGGACCGGTGACCAAAAAGCAGCTCGCGCGGATTCGACACCTCGAGCAAGGGAAGTTCACAGTGGCAGCTAGAGCGAGAGCCGCAGCCAAAAAGGCCGAAGAGGCGATCGTCGCCGCGGCGAAGGATGTCGCAATGGCCGAGGCAACAGGTTTCGGAATGCTGGGATCTGAAGAAGAAGTTTGAGGGCACAGCGACCTCGACGATGTCCCCTTTCGGGGCATCTACTAACTATTAGCAGGATACCGGCTGGATAAAAGGTGCCTGCTAACCCGTCTTTTGCTCTCAGCAGAGAAGGGGCAAACTTGTCATCTGGAAGGTGTGACGGACCAGGGAATGTGTGAGGAACGCATTGCTTGGGTCAAATATGAAGGAATCTTCTGGTTTTTCGGAGTTATTTTGATTTTCTTGATTTTTCGTTTTTGTTTAATCAGCTGCACTTTTGGTAGCGATTCACGCGGTTGGAATGAGTTGGGCCTGTATACAGTGATCCTCACCGGCTCCACCTGTCCTTGACCCAATGTGGAAAACATAGCTTTAGCTTAGGACAAAATAAATAAAACAAACATGCAGCTCTCATGTAAATCGTAACGTTTGTCTGCTGCCTTTTCAACTATTTTTATACATTAAACAAACATTGAGTCTGGAAGTCAACTGTTTCCAAAATCGCTGCTGGACAGAAGTCAGATACATCGCTGTCGGTAATTGACTTATTGTCATCTGGTTGTGGTGAACAACTCTCGCTCAAACTTCATCATAATTAATGGGGCCAGGGAGCAGTTCTTCATGGTTCAAATTTGACTTCTCAAAAAAACTGCGGATGTAGAATGACTCGTCTATCCTTAGCTACATGAAATATGCATTCGATGCAAAAAAAAATAAAAAAATATGCATTGAATCTTGGCCATGCAATGACTGGTTAAGGGTCTGAAGCTCTGGACCACTGATTCCCACCAAGATGCTCGCGTCAGCAGGCATTGCCGCGTTCATGGGGATAAAAGTCAAAAGCATAAATATTCACGTCCAATACGGTTGGCAGTTGGCCATGCTTCGACGTTTGACATGTAGAGCCCGGTAGCTTGCAGCTGTACTGCAGCGATATCGCAGCGGTATTATAGCGGTATTATAGCTACAATTTTTCCGAATATTGAATATTTTCCGAGAAGCTTGAAATTAAAGCTTGCTACGTCATGGCATCTCTAGGAATCCTTGTCAGTGAAGACTTATAAATTGGCCGAACATCTACTCGTCCACCAGCATCACAACAATCATGTCACTTTCATTTCCATCACATTCGAACATCTGCGAGATGATCGGGGAGCCCTGAAATCTGAAACTGTCATCACTGTCGTTACTGCACGGCAATCTTCCAAGACTAAATGTTAATTTAACACAACATGACAATGGATTGTGGTAAACAGACAACGATCACGATAACTCCAGAAAAGAATAAAGATGATAGAAAAAATCAATCCACGGCAATAAAAGATAAAAAAGAAACATATCAACTTGTGTGTAAGTCTCCCACAAACCTTATTCAGTATGAGAGGTTAGAGCGAGAGGATTACGAACAAATAGCTTACTAAAATTAGAAAATGAAGAAAAATCTATGAAAAAATAGTATGAGATCTAGACCCTCGCTTGGATCAGAAAGGAGGACGAGAAACTGAGAGAGAATGATATTAAAAAGCCTTATGACTCTGCCTTCCGGCGCTTCCTGAGAGTTCGCAAATGCGAATTCGAAGGCTATGTGCCTGGGAGGAGAGGACGGTCCGGTCCCGGTGGATACGTAAACACAAGTTTGGCGTTTGGAAGCAGACTACACAACCAACAATGAAAATGAGATTTTGGAACGAGCACGAACGGAGAGGCGAACAATTTGAACTTTACTAAATCTGAGAAGACGGGAATTAGAATTGGACTTGGCATGGAAAGAGTTCAAGTTCGGGCTCACATCTCTAAAATCAGATAATTCCTATTTTTTAATTTTTTAATTTTTTACATATACTATGATTACATTTCAAATGAGACTTCTGTATTTTGTGACTCAAAATTTGTGGAACTTCATCGTAAAAAACACATGAAAACGGTTTAGCCTGCAAAAAACAACAAGCCCGCTATAGACAGAATAGACTCGGAGGGTGTATCAAAAGAATAAGTCTTCATTATTCATTCACACACTCTTAATGTGTAAATCGCAACAATGCGGATCGAGTTTTGCCCAACTTGAACCTGCTAAAAACTGCTTGGAGCGAGATATGGATCCAGGCTTTGTAGACTCTATTCGGTAGACAGTCAGGTTGATAAGCCAACGCACCGCCCAGTCATGGCGATATCAACAGCGTTTATACAGTTATTCAATTTACAATTAGTTTAAGTCTTAGACTACTACAGGATAGGTGTCAACTTTGGAACTACTATTATCATTATAAGTGGTGTCCCTTGTGATCATCCAGCTTTCACTGTAGAGTCTGCAGAGCCGAGATTGAATAACAAAGTCCTCACTTGGATGAGGATTCCCAATCGCTTTTGCGGTCGTTATTATCTTCATCTCTCAATGTAAATCCAATCAATGGTGTCATGAAGCTGCCCACAATCAGATCAGATGGTAGGGTTGAAACCCATCTCATCACCAACCCTTAATCATGGAGATGCCGTCTGATAACTTCACGGAGCCTACCCAACACTCTATACGGAGATAGTGGCTTTGGTCAAGATGGCGTCGACTGTTACGAAGAATGGAGATATAGGTGAAAATGCGCATCTCATGTGGTCCCGGTGTTTGGACCTTTCCTGACCTGGCTGCAGGTCTTTTGACTTTTTCCCGCGCACGCAGCTCCCATCGTTACCGTTTTTATTTTGAGGGTGGAAGGTTCCTTGGAAAAGGTGGCCGAACTCCACTATGGTACGCCTGAAGTCTCGCGAAAAAACGCCAGGGCTGGTACAGTCTTATTGGGAAGTTAAAAATCTCCCTCTGTCGTCTCTTTGCCCGATACTAATATGATGGGGAAAGTCCAAAGTGGTGGGAAAACCTCACAATCGATCTCTGACCGGGGTCATGCTATCGGGGAAAGCTACATCAAAGACAGCCCCCACTCTGGAGTTTTAGCCCCAAGCTGCCACGAAAGCAGATCGCCCGCTAAAGCTTCTAATAATATTCGAGGTCGAAGAACAGTGCGCCAACCACACCGTGGCTAATCTGATATTCTACTCTGCTACCATCCACAGCATCGAAATTGCCCTTCTCTCTTAGATGACAGTGTCAAATAGACAATTCATAAATTCAATAGGAATCTATTCACGTGCCGTCATAGCGCAATAAATTGCAACGGATCTTGCCTCCACGCCACCCCTCTTTCTTTCTCGCCCGGCGTACCGCCTACCAAGAACCTCTCAAGCCAGGAGCACAATAATAACCAAAGTCATGGTACAGCCCATAAAAAGCACCTGGGATACGCTGGCGCAAAATGGACAGCAACAAAATGCAGTCTCGATAGTGAAAGCCGTGCCGCAACTCGAGTCCACAGCCCCAAAGAAAAAAGCTTTGATAGCGAAGTCGACAAACGATTACCTGTTCGCTTCGATAGCGATCACCTGTGACGAAAACTCTCCACGATTTGCATAAAATTACAATTGAAGAATAAGATAAAGTGTTCGTCATTTGAATTCAGTTCATTTCATTGAGTTTGGATGGGATTTTTCATTTTGGCAAAGAACGAAATAAGACGAAGGCTCCTAGACACTTTCTCCGAATTTGGCGATCATCAACGCCAAACACGAAGCATCTTCGGGCCTATTCGACTTCTGGATGGAGAGTGTATACGTCAAGTTAATTTCAATTTATTACCCTACAATACTCTATGCTGATCGGGTCTCTGATGAAATCTACCCAAAACCACTATGAGGCTAATACAGGTACGGCCTTGTGGAACAAACTGCACGGTGCGCGATATCTCTACCGGCATGCTATTTACTACCAGGAATCCGACATCCGTGCGGGTTTCCACCTTTACGACGAGTCTGAAATGGCTACAATGCGTAAGCTCCACCGCCAAATTATGAAGTGTCGACGCTGCCTCGGCTGCAACCCCACTTTCTGCTGCTCCCACATTCCAGCTCACCAGAGCTGCGGGGTTGAAAGTGCATTTTGTTGCAGAACGCAAGGCTACTAGCAAGTGTCAAAACTGTGGTAACCCATATCGCTCGGAATATCGAGATTGCTCAGCTTGACCGATTAATACTGGCTCAGTAACCAAGGAACAGTTGTTTACCATACGATAGGCCAGTCAACAAAAGTATGTTGCAATAGCTCGAGCAAAGGCTGAGGCAATAAGTCAACCTGCCTCAGAGGATACTTTTATGTCAGATGAGCTAGGATTCGGGGCTTTAGATCTCAAGAAACAAGCACGAAGTGTGATGAGCTCTAAGAAGGAGTCGGAAATAGCTTTAACAATTTTTGAAGAGAGACTGGCAACTGTGGGGAAACCCCGACATTTATATCCAGCTTTCAGCGGGGATTGAGCAAGTTTGTCGTCAGGAAGGTGTGACGGAAAGAGGAATACTATAGAAGCGCTGTACTTGGATCCAACTTTAGGGAACCTTCTGTTTTTCGAATTGTCTTGCTTTTGTGGTTTTTGGTTTCTAATCTGCCTCAACTCTGGCAGAAATCTACGCGGTTGGAATAAGTTGGGCTGTGGAAAGGTTCACATGGATCCCTGTCGACTCTACCGCTCCCGAACCCATAGTAGGACGTAGAGCTTTAGCTTAGGAGTTGAATAAACCAGCAACAAAAACACACTACGCTCACATTAGACGAGTACATGATGTTACCAAAACAAGTTCCATTCCAATCCTTCCACAAATTTAAGTTATCCTAGAAGCTTTCATGCTAGAGAAAGAGCCCTCTTAAATGCGATGAAGTCGATGACAGGATTAGACATGATCAAAATTGAAAACTTCGAAAGCGATATTTTCCAGCAAAAATAGCTGCTAACATACATGTGAGACCTATTTCGGATGAAGTAGATCGAGGTAGTAAGCACTGTTATCTAACGAGACAGCTAAACCTGGTTGTGGGGATCCAAATTGTGTGAGTAACCCCTGATAGCCAATCATAGGTTCTTCCACTTCCCCATGAAGTTCACACATGTCTGAGACACTACCACCGTATGCCGCACATCAGACATACAATCTCTTATGGGGTGTGAAAGTACAATTGTCAAAATGACTGGGGTTTGATCCCTGTACTTATTGCCTTAATTGGTATGGTCTTCATGCAGGCCGATGTCTAGTTCGCTGACCAGTTATGCAAGCAAGGGGTACTATCCAATGATATTCCGTGAAAGTCTAAATTATGGGGATGGTTTCCAACTCTAAATGAAAAGTACAATGGTCCTCATTTAAAGTTAAAAATTGAAAAAATCAATTGATATTATCTGAAAATACACATCTATGTCAAAAATAATTGCCCTGTAATGCAAAAGTATACATCGAAGCCCTCAGTACAGCTCGCAACTAAAATGAAACCGTTCTACATGTTTTGTATTAGTCTGCTCCATCCTAATACTATGTGTACCCTCCATTTGCCTTTATCACCGCTCCATATCTTTCGCGCTTGTTACACGCACTTGACGGAGGCTTCTTCCGATAAATGAATCTTCTGAAGCTTCTTTGTTTGAGGGCATTAGAAATTAAATGCTCACTGCCACCCCAGTGGCTGAAGGGTCCAATCGCTAGTTCCAAATAACACATCTGTCGATTTTCAGCAGATTCCCGGACGAAAGACTTGAGCTCATCAACTTGTTCCGTGCTTGATTTAGCTGAGTATCCTTTGCGAGGTAAAGGATTCTCAGTCTCTCGAGCACACGCTAATTGCACTTGCCTTCTTGTGAAGCCAAGTTCGTCGGATGTATGTTGTAATGTAAAGCCAAGTCTTATTAATGCTCGTATTTCAATACATTGATCGCGAGTTGGATGCCTGCGAATATTTGGTTTCTGAAGCAGACGTTTCGAGAGACATTGTTGGCCGGAATTGAGGATGAATTGATAGTGATGTTGATGAAGGGTTGTGCAGCCAAAAATGTCGTTGAAATTGTGTTTCTACGCAATTGCTAGAACAAGACGATTGGACCATACTTCATGGCGAGCGGGGTAATGCGGAGAGACATACTAACCTATTACGAGTTAGCCCAGTTGCGCATGCAGGGCTAATCCCTCAAACAGCCCAGTTTCAAGCCTAACATTTTCAATCCTAGAGACATAGTAGTTGTATGCTGGCTGAAACGATTAGGGAGCTTCCGTCGATCGCTCGTGCTCAAGGACCGTCCTGTCTCAAAGCAGCGAAGGAATGCAAAGGCCTCTACCGAATATGGTCCGGTCTACTAAAACAGCACTACTCATATTTTTTCAATCAAATTTTCCTACACTCGGGTATCCAGTTGCAATATAGAATCAGAATTTAGCGTTTGAATGCGATGACCCTTTCGCGCCGAGAGAATTTGAAGTTATAAACTTCGTCGATAAAGAACTATACAGCTTTCCCCTTTTTACGAAACACAATTTGCCGTTTGCAACGAAACCCAATCAAAAAGAAATATTTAATTATCCGCCTATCCTTGCAAGCTCTCATTACTTGATGCATGAAAGTTGCTTGAGGTATGGCTGAGCGTCTGCGAGATGGAACTTGCCAAATTTTGTCTTGAGTAGCATACACGTCCCGACTCCACTTGAAGGACCAATCAAGACGATGTACCATTGCTACATCGGCTACTTGCCTTCAGAATTAAGGCAATGAACGCTAAATTACCATTTAGACTGGCCCTTGATTAGAATTACGCAATTTAGTAATGTTGCACCTGCAGAGATTTTGCTGAAAACCTACTCATATATTTACAAAAGTGTAGTTATAATCCCATAGACACATTAAGTCGGAAAAATTGATAGTGCGTGTCTAAATATTAGCGAATCTCGGCAAATTAGATCTAATCGCAAAACATATTTCCATAACAGTAAAAAACAAATTGCCTAGCCGAGATTACGTTTGACTGCCCCAGACACCTAGTAGCAACATCTTTAAGTCTAAATATCTTCCATGACAGTATTCTAGAATGTTGAATGGGCTTGTTGGATACGGAAGGTCGGAAGATGCAGACGTGGTTTCAGGACCGATCATCATGGACGTGTACCAAAACTAGTTTAAGGAGGTCGAGGAAAAGGGACGTCTATGGGACGGATCCAGGGATATCTCAAGTGATTTGGAGCTACTCTCTTGAACAATAGCTATGTAAGAGCTAGCCGAGCAGCCGGAGTAAAGAAAGCAGTAAAGATCCAGAGTCCCGGAAGGCATAATGATAGAGTGTGAAAACGTTCAATTGTCTAGAATTGTCGCAGGCCTGTGACAATTTTGTCCGTTCCAAACGGTTTGCATGAACTCGAGATTGATAAGAGTTAGAACTGCAACCAATTCCGGTCGGAACTAAGTCCTAGTGTCGAGGATATCGCTGTTACATCTCAAAACACAAACATCTCACACTTGTTCAGTATGACCAAACCAGTTTTTTTGGATCCCATTCCTATCCGAAAGGCGATGCTCATCGTAGCGGCAACGCAGAGTTCTTATGCTAGTTTTGTATTTTCCATATGATATTCAAATGCAAGGCAATATATAAAGGACAGTAAGGCCACTTCATTGAGCTCCATCCTCAGTACTACCTTCGTTTATTCTCTATTTCGACGAGTACAATCCAGTTTTATTTACGTCCTGAAATCATGCTGAGATTTTCATCACTTTTCCTAGCCGGAGCTCTTTATGCAACTGTCGCTCAAGCACGATATGTTTTTTACTATGATCAGTAAGCTCTTTCGATGACCTTTGTAGCCCTGTCTAATGAACTTTTTTGCAGATACCATACAAATATTCCCAACAATACTGTCAATGCTGGGATTGATCATGTGATTACAGCGTTTGCAAACTCGTCCCTATTTACGACTTCTCCAGCTGGCGAGTACGTTCCGTTTGAGAATATTACAAGCGTGCGCTCTCATTTTGATAATAACACCAAAATTCTCATCGCCATCGGGGGCTGGGCCGATAATACAGGCTTTAGTGCTGGTGTTGCAACGGAATCGTCTCGCAAACTGTTTGCCAGTAATGTCGCTGCTCTGCTCGGAAAATTTGGATTCGACGGTGTCAACATGGATTGGGAATATCCAGGTGGCAACGGTGCAGACTATCGTCAGAAACCTAACTCAGAGAGGAAATCAGAAATTGACACCTACCCAATGTTACTGGCAGAAATTCGAGCTGCCATTGGACCCAACAAGCTCCTAACAATCGCAACGCCCGGTAAGGTTGTCGATATGATTGCCTATACGCCTGAAAAGGCTCCCTCGATCTGGAAGTCTGTTGATTGGGTCAACGTAATGACGTATGACCTCATGAATCGCCGGGACAATGTTACCAAACACCACACAGATGTTAAGGCATCCTTAGAGGTTGTTGATTACTACATCAATACCCTATCTTTAGATCCAGCAAAGATAAATCTCGGATTTGCCATGTACGCAAAGTGGTTTACTCTGGATCCAAGCAAACCTTGTGAAAATGGCCTTAACTGCACAACAGTCATGTCTGAAGATGCGAATGGCCTGGATACTGGAAAGAGTGGTGCAACAACGTTTGAGGCGAGCAATTACGCCAAACCTTTGGGTAACATGACTGCGTCCGTAAATGGTGCTTGTGGCCCGAAAACATCTACTTTTTGTGCCACGGGTATGTGCTGTTCATCGGCTGGATTTTGGTGCGTATCATGATTCTTATATTCTTCAAAGTCTCGAAGTTTCCTCAGTTTTAACAGTGCCATAGTGGAAATACAGATGAATATTGTAACAATTGTCTCGGATCAGCCTACGGCTCAGGCTGCAATGAAATTCCTATTTCAGCCCACTTTCAGATGGCAGTACGCGATGGTCTCAAAGATGAACAAGCTGGCGGTGCCTACTACTATGATCAAGCTAACCACCTTTTTTGGACGTTCGACACGCCTGAGCTAATAGCGCGTAAGTTTACCGAAATTGTCGATGCACGCAAGCTAGGTGGCGTAATGGCCTGGAGCCTGGGAGAGGATTCCCATGACTTCAGCCACGTTCTAGCTCTACAAAAAGAAAATGCAGCAAGAAAAAATAGCAGCACCAGTGTTAATACTACTATTAATGCTCAACATAGCTGGAAAACAGGGAACTTTCGTTCTACCCGCCTTATCAAGCGAATTTCTTGAATACTGCATCATTTCCAGTACTCTTTGCCTTGTCCATAAAGCCGCTAGAGCTAGTCTCTTGTGAGCGATAAATGTAACCTGAGATTTCTATTACCGCCCTGGGGAAAGGTTTCGGCGGATAAATACTACAGCATAAAACTGGGACGATTGATGGAGTTGGAGGAAAAATCATGCTGAGTCTTTGTGCGGAGTGAATTTTCAAGAATTGCAGCATGTGTGGGACGAGTTTAGAAAATTTGTCCATTTTGAGTAGGTGAAATCCTTAGGATAGTGATGCTAGTTGGTTTCCAAATATTTCAGTCACAAGTTGCCTTCTAATTTGCTGTGATAATTACTACTCGATATGATAAGTAGCTAGATTCAAGTTGTATCCCTAAGGGAGTCACGGCGAAAGATGAGCTTCTAACCTCATGTAGGCAGAAGTATGATTTATTCAGTAGCCCGAGGCACACCAGGATATTTTTATATATTTTTTGGTCGTTTAAGTGAATTCAACTTTAGAGCCATAGAAAATATTTGATGCATCTATTATTCACGTATACGAGCACCGCGAGAAACAGCGTCGGGTCTTGACGTATTCAATCCAGCCATCTCTTTCCTCAGGTAGGATGATAGTCCAAACTATCCAGGCAGTACTTGGAAGATCAAACTGGACGACATATCACTGTACCATCTAAGCATCCACTCAAATATCGATATCTCACTCCTTTCAGGGTTAAACCTATGCTTTGCGTAATCTTACCTATCTGGCCTCGTCAATCCCATTCATTCTGTAGATCTACCTCTTCAGATTTGTGCGCTCCGAATTGCCTTCTTCTACGGGTTTTCATGTATTCCTGGGCGTTCGTCCAGAGGCTAGAGACTGGGCCCACGAGGTGTAGCTATTAAAGTGAGGATTTACTACGTCGTAATGTATAAAACTTTGGTTGGAATCAATCTTGGTGATGATAGGCCGATGCCGATATGATTCTTGTAGCATCACCTCGTCGTGCAGCTCTTTCTATATTTCCAAATTTGGCTGAACTTTGCTCTGCCAAATTACCCAACCATGTCAAATATTCGCTCCCAACGAGTTCGACTCCTGTCTAAATCTCATCAGGTTTATGCGCACGACTTAGTACATCCTCGTTTCAATGACCACATCTCTCATCAACTATTCTCTGGCCTCAGTTGACCGCCAAATACACGCACACGCCAATATTCACAACCGACTGAGGAAACAAAGTGTGGCGCATAAATCTGGGAGACAGACCTTTGAGATGGACGTGAGAGGGATAAGGACATGTTCACAAGATGACACAGAGGATGGATACTGTTGAAGGATATGATGTCATGGTAGACCAGTAGGCTAGCTACATTCGGCTTATTCTCATACGCTATGGACTAGATGGGGTTCCATAGCATCTAGCTAGCTTAATAGACTGTGAGAGACAATAGCAATTGATATTATTATATACATATACGACTATTTGCATAGAGTACTATTGAAGGTCACCCTGCCGTATAACAGTTACAATCTCCACGGATGTGTGATTTTGAATTTTAGCAATGAGATTCTAGAATTGAGCTTTATGTGCGCCAAGACTTCGCTTGCGAGAGTGCAACTAACACTATAAAAACACGCAAACAATGGATGGTGCCGTAGTCCGCCTCCCGGTAGTGTTCTCTGGTATAGTTTAAGTAGCCTGGGCACCTACTCCACTTGGGAAGGAGACACTTCGGACTACATTAAGCGTGGAGGAAATTTAGTGGATGATGAAGGCATGTCTGGATAACCCAGGGTTTTTGAGACGTTTCCCTGGGTCGGTATTCATGGATGAGGACTGGCTTGAAATGTGGAAAAAGACCGCCAGAACTTCGCAGTAGAACTTGCAAATAATATAGGCAAGACTACTCTTCCTTTATGCTGGATCGTCTATATGTAATTTTTCTCTGATATAATGTCATAACTGTATAGTTGCATACGCATTTAAGAATGTCGTGCAAAAATAAAAAGATGTGCTAATAGATGAAGACGATACAGATTGCGAAAGCGATTTGAAATCCTCATAGAAGTAAGGACTTTTCTCAACCTCGGCCCTACAGACTCTACAGTGAGAGCTGGACGATCACAAGGGACACCGCTAATAATGTTAAAAGTAGTTCCCCAGTTGACACATATCCTACAATATTCTAAGACATTAACTGATTGTAAATTGAATAACTGTACAAACGCTGTTGATATCGCCATGACAGGGCGGTGCGTTGGCTTATCATCCTGACTGTCTACCGAATAGACTCTACGAAGCCTGGATCCTTATCTCGCTCCAAGCAGGTTGTAGCTGGTACAAGTTGAGCAAAACTTAATCACCATTGTCGCGATTTACACACTAATAGTATATGAATGAATACTGGGCCAGTAGGTAGAATACCTGAAAGGATAGTCAAACCTCTTCGAAGCTCACAAAGAAATCGTCTGAAAGTGGTAACTGGGGCATACAAATCGACCAGCACCAGGGTGCTAGAACATGAAACTGCTACTCTTCCGATAGAAATCTACTTGAAGCAACAAAGGGCTCAGTATGCAGGCCGCTCAAATTCTCTACCAGTCCAAAAGACTGTCCAACCAGCATGTAGTAAAATAAAGCTTCCCAGAGGAGGAAGGGAAGATATTAGAGCACACAATAGAAGAGCTTACCTTGCATACTGGAAAGAGATTTGCGGAGAGGAGAAATCCATGGATTTGCAAAAAGAAGCGGTAAGGGTTGCAGCGTACTTAGAATGGGCGAATTCTTGGACTGCCGCAAAGCAAACTCAACAGCCTAAAAGATTTGCTCCAGCAGATCCTAAAACTTGGGCAGCAGCAAAGTTCTACCAATGCCGCCATTCTGGACGTACTAAAATTAGCTTCCGGGAGTCACCATTTTCTCTCCACAAAATCCTGACGAGGGCCCAAAGTAGCTCAGCAATCCAAATTCGAAGCGAGCATATCGGGCTCAATTCTTATCAGTACAGAAGAAAAGTACCAGGAGTTTATCACCCAAGTTGCCCGTGTGGCTACCATTCACAAAATCCCAAGCACATGATCATGTCCTGTCCTAAGTGGTCAATTGGTAGAGGAGAAATCTGGAGACAAGCCCGAAATCGATCCTTTGAAGCAATGTCCAACAATCCCAGTGATATGAAAAGAATCACACAATGGATTATAAATCATGGTTGGATAGAACAATTCCGCATGACAAATCCAGTCGAAATGCTGCTCCGGGAAAGAGACGTAACATGTACAAAGTTAGGGTTGATAGAAGGAACGTGATTGGTACACATCGACTGCGTTACAGTGTAACTGTACTTCCTGCAGGATAAATTGCAAGCTTTAAGAATTAAATCAGAAAGCTTGGGGGGTTTTTACCGTAAAGTTTCCTCCTATGTAAATATATAGATAGGTTTATTGCCACCTGCATGGGCCCATAGGGCGCCAAATCAGGTTATATGAAATCAAATTCAATTATGTGAATGGATAATTACGACATATTTTTTTGATACGCCCTCCTATTCAATTCTGTCCGTGATGGGCTTGTTGTTTATTGCAGGCTAAACCATCTTCAAGTGGTGTTCGCGATTCAATTCTATAGTCTTTGAGTCACCGTATCCAAAAGTCTCATCTGAAATGTACTCATAGTCCATGTGACATACTGAATTATTATATAATTTTGAGCTAAGTGTGAGCCCGACCCTTGACTCATTCCATGCCATGTCCAATTCTAAATCCCGTCTTCTCAGATTTAGTAAAGTTCAAATTGTTCGCCTCTCCGTTCGTGCTCGTTCCAAAATCTCATTTTCATTGTTGGTTGTGTAGTCTGCTTCCAAAAGCCAAACTTGTGTTTACGTATCCACCGGGACCGGACCGTCCTCTCCTCCCAGGCACATAGCCTTCGAATTCGCATTTGCGAACTCTCAGGAAGCGCCGGAAGGCAGAGTCATAACGCTTTTTAATATCATTCTCTCTCAGTTTCTCGTCCTCCTTTCTGATCCAAGCGAGGGTCTAGATCTCATACTATTTTTTCATAGATTTTTCTTCATTTTCTAATTTTAGTAAGCTATTTGTTCGTAATCCTCTCGCTCTAACCTCTCATACTGAATAAGGTTTGTGGGAGACTTACACACAAGTTGATATGTTTCTTTTTTATCTTTTATTGCCGTGGATTGATTTTTTCTATCATCTTTATTCTTTTCTGGAGTTATCGTGATCGTTGTCTGTTTACCACAATCCATTGTCATGTTGTGTTAAATTAACATTTAGTCTTGGAAGATTGCCGTGCAGTAACGACAGTGATGACAGTTTCAGATTTCAGGGCTCCCCGATCATCTCGCAGATGTTCGAATGTGATGGAAATGAAAGTGACATGATTGTTGTGATGCTGGTGGACGAGTAGATGTTCGGCCAATTTATAAGTCTTCACTGACAAGGATTCCTAGAGATGCCATGACGTAGCAAGCTTTAATTTCAAGCTTCTCGGAAAATATTCAATATTCGGAAAAATTGTAGCTATAATACCGCTATAATACCGCTGCGATATCGCTGCAGTACAGCTGCAAGCTACCGGGCTCTACATGTCAAACGTCGAAGCATGGCCAACTGCCAACCGTATTGGACGTGAATATTTATGCTTTTGACTTTTATCCCCATGAACGCGGCAATGCCTGCTGACGCGAGCATCTTGGTGGGAATCAGTGGTCCAGAGCTTCAAACCCTTAACCAGTCATTGCATGGCCAAGATTCAATGCATATTTTTTTGATTTTTTTTGCATCGAATGCATATTTCATGTAGCTAAGGATAGACGAGTCATTCTACATCCGCAGTTTTTTTGAAAAGTCAAATTTGGACCATGAAGAACTGCCCCCCTGGCACCATTAATGATGATGAAGTTTGAGTAAAAATTATTTGCTACGGCTAGTGTAACCTGACTGAACACTATCGCAATACGCGCTTTTAACATACAGATTTATCATCGCACCTGTAAATCCTGAGCCGAAACCTTCTAAGCGTCCAGTTGTTGTTCCTTTGGAGCTGATCAAAGTTGAACTTGGTGTACTACCCTACTTCTTGATTTGATTTGATTTCATTTAGCCCGTTCTGGTACCCTACGGGCCCATGCAGGAATATCTAGCTACAATATTTACACAGGAGGAAACCAATTTTGGTAAAAGCCCCCCACAACTGTCTGTCTCGTGTCTATTTGTTTTCTGAGGTTTCCTACAGGAAGTGCATTTACACTGTTTATACAGTGTGAAGTCCGTCTTATCCTTGTCCACATCGTCTCATCTTTTCGTCCAATGCTATTTCTACTTCTCCTGCAAGCCGGAACTGTTCAAACCAGCCTTTTGCCAGGATCCATTTTGTTATTCTTTCTATGTCATCAGGGCTGTTCATCATTGCCGCAAATGACCTGTCTTTTGCCTTTTGTAGCACCTCTCCTCTTCCCATTGCCCACTGAGGACACGCCAAGACCATATGTTTGACATTTTGAGACGGATATCCTCACTGACATTTTGGATTAATCATTCCCGGGACTTTCCTTCAGTACAGATAAGAATTGAGACCTATGTGCTCACTTCTTATCTGAATTGCAATACTGCTTTGGGCCCTACTAAGGTTCCGGTGGATATCTGAGGGTGTGTTTCTGTATGTAATCCTTTTTCTGCCTGTTGTCTGATCTGTAATAATATTTGCGGCTTTCCAATTATTATTATTATTATTTGATTTGATTTCATTTAGCCCGTTCAGGTACCCTATGGGCCCATGCAGGAATATCTAGCTATAATATTTACACAGGAGGAAACCATATTTGGTAAAAACCCCCCACAACTGTCTGTCTCGTGTCTATATGATTTCCGATGTTTCCTACAGGAAGTGCGCTTACACTGTGCGTCCAGTGTGAATATCGTCCTATCCTTTTCCCGATCGCTCAATCCTTTCGCTGACTGCTGTCTCAACTTCTTCTGCAAGCCGGAACTGTTCAAGCCAGCCGTTTTTAAGTATCCAATCTGTAATTCTCTTCATGTCTTCCGGGCTGTTCATCATAGCTTCGAAAGACCTATCTTTTGCCCGTTGCAGCACCTCTCCTCTTCCCTTAGCCCACTGAGGACAAGCCATGACCATATGTTTCACGTTTTGTGACGGATATCCACACTGGCACTTTGGATTTGCCACTCCAGGGACCTTTCTTCTATAAAGATAAGAGTTGAGGCCGATATGCTCACTTCTTATTTGTATTGCAATACTACTTTGGGCCCTGCTCAGGTTTCGGTGGATGTTAGAGGGTGTGTTTCTGTAGGTGATTCTTTTTCTACCTGTTTTCTTGCCGGTGCTTATACTTGCAGCTGTCCAATGTTCTGGGTCTGCTGACGCCTGGTGAGAAGATAGTCGTTCTTCCTTAAAAGTATTCCATGCGGTTTCCCAGTCCTGGAACGCTCCTATCTTGCCCGCTTCTTTTTGTCTACGCCTCACTTTTTCGTTCCCGCAGATTTTATTCCACTCGCTAGTGTCTCGGCTTCGATTTTTTGCGTGGCTATTTTCGCTCAGGCTATAAGCCTGTGATATTTTGCTACATGCAGATAGAATCGTCTGCTTGATGGGTTGTCTTTCCGAAAGTCCGATATGTTGAACTCTCATTTGTTTGAGGTAGATGTCAAGTGGAAGGATTGAGCATTCGTGGTCTAGAGCCCTACTGCTGGTGGAATTATATGCCCCTGTGACTAGCTTCAAGCATTTTCGTTGGATACTTCGCAATGGTTTGACTATCCTTTCTGGTATTCTGCCTGTTGGCCCAGCCGCAGCCCATATTGGACACCCGTAAGTCAGGGCTGGTCTCACAATTGCGTTGTACAAAAGCTTTGATTTCTTGAATGTTGCACCCCAAGTTGATTGCGTTAATCTACTTATCGCCTGTACTTGGGTGTGTGACTTTTGTACAATATGCTTTATGTGGGAGCCCCATTGAAGCTTGGGGTCGAAGTAAATTCCGAGGACTCTGAGGGAGGACTGTGGAGACGTCAGATGTCCTCGTATGTTGACAGTTGCTTCTAAATTGTGTCGCTTCCTTGCTCTTGTGAAGTGCATGAGCTGGTACTTCTCTGGCGCAAACTTCACACCGTTCTTTTCTGCCCACGCCTCGCATATCCCGTGCTGTTCTTCTAACTTTCTGCAGTTCTCTTCGGTGGTACTTGACCATGTTAGTATGTTAGTATCGTCTACAAACCCCACAGCAGAAGAAGACGGAGTTTGTAGTATTGGCAGGAGTGTGCTAACAAAGAACAGAAAAAGAATCGGTGATAGAGAAGACCCTTGAGGTATTCCTGTGCTGGTGGGGATCTGATTTCCTCTGTATGTACCGAGGACTACCGAGGTGGTTCTCTCTTCTAGGAATGATTGTACAAATCTACTGATCCACCCTGGAATACCTTTCACTCTCAGATTGTGAATTAGCCTTTCGTGAGAGACATTGTCAAAGGCTCCTGATATATCAAGGCTGAGAAGGGAAGCGACCTGGCTTTTATTTCTTCCCCAAATAGTGTGTATCTGCTCCGTGATAAGTTCAACTGCTGATATCGTAGATCTTTTGGGTCGAGCTCCCATCTGCTCATCTGGGAGGAGGTTAAAATCTTCGGCCGCCTTTGAGATCCGGTTTGCTACCAATTTTTCGAGAAGCTTACCCATTGTGTTGAGAAGCGCTATCGGTCGATATGACTTCGGTGAGTCGTATCTAGGCTTCTGTGGTTTTCGAAGGATAATCGTCTTCGATTCTTTGAATCCCTTTGGATGATATCCGATAGAAAGACAAGCATTGAATAGCTCCGCGAGATATTTACTCAGAGTTGCCCTACATTCCTTGAGGAGTCGATTTGGAATCCCGTCTGGACCAGGAGCCTTATCGCTAGGCAGTTTTCCTAGGATTTCTTCTACTTCGGCACTGGTAATGGTGTCGGAGATATTTTCCAGCTCTTTGGGGTAGATGGTTGCTGCGATTTCCGATGTGTTTGCTACCACGGGTTTGGGGAAGAAATGTTCTGCCATGACTCGGGCTATTTCCGGAGCTTCAGTATGAACTCTTCCGTCAGTATCTTTGATATCCACTATCTGAGGTAGCCTCTGTTTCTCCTCGGGATCTTTTCTCGCCCATTTGGCAAGTTTCCAGATTTTTCCAGGGTCTCTCGTCGCCTCTACCACCGCTGCTCTCCATCCTATGGTCTTCGCTCTTTTTATTTGGGCCTTTTTCCTACTAGTGGACTTCTGGTATTCTATCCAGCTTTCTTCGGTGCCCAATTTTTTCCACTTTCTCCTTGCCTTTCGAGTTTCCTTTACTGCCTCGGAGCATTGGTTGGTCCAGTACGGCTTGGCATATCTTGATGGGTTGGCGTTGGGTATAGTGTCCCTTATTACCTTCTGGATAATTGAGGTGACCAAAGTCACCCTATGATCGATGGATTGGCGAGAGTTAAGGTCACTATGTTTTCCTATCAGTGTTAGTAGTTCGGCATTGAGTTTCTTGTTGACTTCATCCCAGTTTGCTTTTTTCCATTGACGACACGGAACCATCGCTTCTTTAAGGCTCGACTGAATTGACAGCTGCGTATGGATCGGAATGTGGTCAGAGGACGCCTCCAGCTCGACGGCAGGTTGGCAGCATGTAACTGTGTCTTCTAGCTCTTTAGATAGGAAGACAAGATCGAGAGTACTTTCGCTTCCCCTTTTGCTCCAAGTTATTGTCCCCTCGGGAAGCACTAGCTCCATATCTTTACTTCCTAGCATTTCGATTAAGTCGTCTGCAAGTTTATGGTGGCTGAGTACCGTTTGACCTCCCCATCTAGGATGGTGTAGGTTGAAGTCTCCTACGAGGATATGTTGACCGTTCTTCGACAGAATTTCTGGGAGATGCTTTAGGGTTCCTAGATTTTTGCTGCTATGAGAGAGGGGAGGAGGGTTGTATATATTAGTAATGTACACCAGACCTCCGTTGGTTTGGATACTGATGGTACTTATATCTCCCTCGGCTTCCTCGGGACTCTTTTCCATCCTCCACTTGCTAACTGCGAGGTGTTTGCTTACGTATATGCATGATCTGCATTTGTTTCCTCTTGGAAACACTAGGTGGTAAGCTGGATGTTTGACTGTGGTATTTTCTGTTGGGTGACGCCATGGTTCTTGTAATGCCACCACATGGTGCTTCGTTGGATCTAACGCTTGGAGAAAGTGATGTTGTACTATATTTTTGCTTCTGTTGACGTTATACTGTATTATATTTAGCGTATTTGTGCCCTTCATTGGGTCATTGTGCACTGCGGTGCTTCGCTAATCTCTACTACATTTTCCCGTGTCACAGGCCGGGGATTCTCTTGAATTGTCGAAGGCGACATACTCCTGAGGCTTGAAGCGTTTGCTGCTGTAGCGGTCAGGTTTACTTGGGCGATGACTTTTCGTGGCCTTCCTGGCCCTCGGCGTTCGATGACTTCCCCATCGGCTCCGACGACTTGTGTCCCTAGTCCTCCAGCTCTTCTTTTTCTGCTTCCTACAAACTGCCAGCCTATATCTTGACTTTCTGGCTGTTTCTCATGTGCAGTGAATCTACCTGGGTCTTGTGTCCTGTTGAGGACCGCTTTAGCTTTGGCTGAGATTCTAACTGGACAATTAGAGTCCCATGAGTGGTGGTGCCTTGCACAGTTGCCACATCTTATCTCTGGTTTACCGGAGCATTCTCTAGTATTGTGGGCGCCGGCACACTGGCCGCATTTGGAGGCGGCGATGCAGACCTTTGCAATATGGCCGTATCTCTGACAGTTAAAGCACTGCATGGCACGGAATCCTGAACGAAAGATCTCTGTTGCTTTCAGTTCATACTTCCACATTAGCCCTTTCGCAATTGCCTTATCTGCTGTTTCTGCCTGTTCGAACCAGACGATAAGAGAGCCTGCAGCTTTCTCTGGCTGCGAATATTTTTTCAGCCATGTGGCCCTCTGTACCCGTATGCCTTGTATATATACTGCGTTTGATTTTTCTAGTTCTCTAAGGTGTTCCGAATTCCCCGGGTCGAATGACCGAGGCATATCGTGTACTAGTGTTTGATATGAAGGATGGGCTATTTGTGCTGTAGCTGCCAGCTTCGTCGTCCACTCTTTTCTCCTCTCCATCATTTCTTTGGCTTCTTGGCCCGCGTAGTACACCTTCACCTGTCCATTTGACATCTGTCTAGCTCCGACAATTTCGTTGCTACCGATCTTCTTTACTAACTCTTCGCTGGAGAGCTTTGCGACTTCTCTCTTCTCATTTTCATCTAATATTCTTATCGTGGTACCTGCAACTTCAGGCCTGCTTGCTATCTTTGCCCACGATTGTTCTCGTCCTTGGATCGAGCCTTGGGGCTGCGCGATTGATGCTTTAATTGACTTTATTTCCTGTAAGATCTTAGCTATCTCTGTGTTTTCATTGTTAGCCTTTGGGGCTGTGTGAGTGGTCGCGTCGCGAAGTCCTTCAATTACGCGTATTGCTTCATTAATAATCTTCTTGTATGCTCTGGTTGAGAGCTCATCTCCTTCAACTGCTTTCTTGAACCTCTTTAAGGCTGTATCAGTATCTTGGGCTGTAATCGACGCGTCGTGTCCGGCTTTCGGGGCCGTATGAGACTTTCTACTGTGAGAATCCTTGATAGGATTACTCTCCATCACTGTTAGGGTATGGCTGCAACTTTAAGGGATAAAAATCGATGTGGGCAGATTTTTCAAAGTGATGATGTTTCTTATTATTATTATTATTATTATTATTATTATTATTATTATTATTATTATTATTATTATTATTATTATTATTATTATTATTATTATTATTATTATTTGAATTTGAATTTGATTTCATTGTCCTGATTTGGCGCCCTATGGGCCCATGCAGGTGACTATAAACCTAATCTATATATTTACATGAGGGGGAAACCATTACGATAAAAACCCCCTCCCCCTATTAAAATTTTATATCTGTAGTCCTTCGTTACCTACAGGAAGTGCAATTGGCCATTAGTCCGAAACAGAACTAGCTAAAGTATACCTCGCCATCCTTTCCCTGCCCTCGCGTGGCGAAAAGTGATGGCTGTGGTCTTGATTTCGACCCCGATGGCGCAAATAGATGTTGTGGTGGGGCTGGGACCTGAACTTGTTTACGCGGGCGTCCCGGCCCTCTCTTGAAGCCCTCTGGCTTTTGGTTGGACACTAGCGTGAACCCCTGGTCGTCTGGTATGTTAACAGTATTTGATTGAGGTACATCCGTTAGTATTTCTCTCTCCCTTCTTAGTTCGGCCGTTCTCTCCATGAGTCCATACCGTGCCCGCTGAACATTGGCCTTGTATGCTGCGAAGCTTGGACACGCCCCCTTCTGCCACGATAAGTGAGCCTTGCCACAGTTGCAGCAAAGTACCGACTTCTTCGGACAGTCCCTGGTCTGATGGGTGCCCGCGCACCCTCCACATTTCCTTGCCTTATTGCAGGAAGCTTGGGTATGCCCCCATTGGCTGCAGTTGAAGCACTGCTTGACTTGTGCCCGGGGTGACCAGAGCTGGGCCGTGTAGAGCATTGAGTCCATTACAATGCCATTTCGGATCACTTCACGTTGTAGAGCCTCGGTCGGTAAGCTTGCAATAACTGACCCTCGAATATGGCCATTTTCCTTCGCCCAGGTGTGTTCCTTCCCGTCATAGAGCCACCTCACTCTGTTGATTTGTATCCCTGGAATCCGTGCTTTTGTCTCCGTCGTCATTTTAAATATTGCCACGCTGTTGTTGGCATTCTTTCCTCCGTGTATAATTGTCCCCAGTGGGACTCCCAAGATTTCAACAGGGTAATCCTGCTTTAGGACGCAGAACTCTTTGGGCTGCGCCATCCTCAAGGCAGCGTCTCTCTGGGAGACCGACTGCACGAACACCTCAGTATCGTTGCTCCTTAATTGCCTCACGGCGTATGCTCCATTTATATGTAATTTTGCTTTATTAAGCAGCTCTGTCGGCTGCATCTTATTGGCCCCTTCTACTCGAATCCGTACTGCCGCTTTGGTTGCTGGCGGCGCGACGATCGAGGCGTACGTGGGTCGACCTCCCATTGCTTGTGCTGGTTGCGGTGCAGTCTTGCAGACCGGCTTATCGAGACTCTCCTTTACGACCTTCTCTAAGGCCAACATTCGATCTTCCATTGGGTTAGCCGTCAGCTTCGATCGGAACATCTTGGCGTGGGAAACGAAGGCATCAAGTACCTCATCTATCTCGACCATTGGCGTCGCAGATTTATCAGTTCCTGCAATCGCCAGTCTATCTCGGACCCTGTTTAAATAATAAGCCACGGTTTTTAGTTTTTCCAATTTCATGCCAGTAGAAGTCGCGAGAGATTCTACAAGCATTATTGCGGCTGTTCCGCTATCCGTTGGTGGTGGTGGTGGTGCCGTGAAAATTTTTCCAGCCGTGAAATCCACCTTTCCTGTCCCCCAACTCGCCATGCCGAAGCGCAACGAAAAAAATTCGAGGAATCAGGTTAGATGGGTCAATTAAGATGAAAACAATAATTATTACGATGAAATAGCGTTCGTGGAACGTGGTGCCGCTTTTCGTGAAAAATGATGTTTTTTGATATTATTATTATTATTATTATTATTATTATTATTATTATTATTATTATTATTATTATTATTATTATTATTATTATTATTTTTTGAATTTGATTTCATTGTCCTGATTTGGCGCCCTATGGGCCCATGCAGGTGACTATAAACCTTATCTATTTATTTACATGAGGGGGAAACCATTACGATAAAAACCCCCTTCCCCTATTAAAATTTTATATCTGTAGTCCTTCGTTACCTACAGGAAGTGCAATTGGCCATTAGTCCGAAACAGAACTAGCTAAAGTATACCTCGCCATCCTTTCCCTGCCCTCGCGTGCGAAAAGTGATGGCTGTGGTCTTGATTTCGACCCCGATGGCGCAAATAGATGTTGTGGTGGGGCTGGGACCTGAACTTGTTTACGCGGGCGTCCCGGCCCTCTCTTGAAGCCCTCTGGCTTTTGGTTGGACACTAGCGTGAACCCTGGTCGTCTGGTATGTTAACAGTATTTAATTGAGGTACATCCGTTAGTATTTCTCTCTCCCTTCTTAGTTCGGCCGTTCTCTCCATGAGTCCATACCGTGCCCGCTGAACATTGGCCTTGTATGCCGCGAAGCTTGGACACGCCCCCTTCTGCCACGATAAGTGAGCCTTGCCACAGTTGCAGCAAAGTACCGACTTCTTCGGACAGTCCCTGGTCTGATGGGTGCCCGCGCACCCTCCACATTTCCTTGCCTTATTGCAGGAAGCTTGGGTATGCCCCCATTGGCTGCAGTTGAAGCACTGCTTGACTTGTGCCCGGGGTGACCAGAGCTGGGCCGTGTAGAGCATTGAGTCCATTACAATGCCATTTCGGATCACTTCACGTTGTAGAGCCTCGGTCGGTAAGCTTGCAATAACTGACCCTCGAATATGGCCATTTTCCTTCGCCCAGGTGTGTTCCTTCCCGTCATAGAGCCACCTCACTCTGTTGATTTGTATCCCTGGAATCCGTGCTTTTGTCTCCGTCGTCATTTTAAATATTGCCACGCTGTTGTTGGCATTCTTTCCTCCGTGAATTATTGTCCCCAGTGGGACTCCCAAGATTTCAACAGGGTAATCCTGCTTTAGGACGCAGAACTCCTTGGGCTGCGCCATCCTCAAGGCAGCGTCTCTCTGGGAGACCGACTGCACGAACACCTCAGTATCATTGCTCCTTAGTTGCCTCACGGCGTATGCCCCATTTATGTGTAATTTAGCCTTGTTAAGCAGCTCTGCCGGCTGCATCTTGTTCGCTCCTTCTACTCGAATACGTACTGCCGCTTTGGTTGCTGGCGGCGCGACGATCGAGGCGTACGTGGGTCGTCCTCCCATTATTTGCGCTGGTTGTGGTGCAGTCTTGCAGACCGGCTTTTCGAGACTCTCCTTTACGACCTTCTCTAAGGCCAACATTCGATCTTCCATAGGGTTAGCCGTCAGCTTCGATCGGAACATCTTAGCGTGGGCTACGAAGGCGTCAAGCACCTCATCTATTTCGACCATTGGTGTCGCAGATTTGTCAGTTCCTGCGATAACCAGCCTGTCTCTAACCTTGTTTAAATAGTAAGCCACTGTTTTAAGCTTCTCCAATTTCATGCCAGTAGAGGTCGCGAGAGATTCTACTAGCATTATTGCGGCTGTTCCGCTATCCGTTGGTGGTGGTGGTGGTGCCGTGAAAATTTTTCCAGCCGTGAAATCCACCTTTCCTGTCCCCCAACTCGCCATGCCGAAGCGCAACGAAAAAAATTCGAGGAATCAGGTTAGATGGGTCAATTAAGATGAAAACAATAATTATTACGATGAAATAGCGTTCGTGGAACGTGGTGCCGCTTTTCGTGAAAAATGATGTTTTTTTATTATTATTATTATTATTATTATTATTATTATTATTATTATTATTATTATTATTATTATTATTATTATTATTATTATTATTATTATTATTATTATTATTATTATTATTATTATTATTATTATTTGAATTTGAATTTGATTTCATTAACCTGATTTGGCGCCCTATGGGCCCATGCAGGTGGCTATAAACTCTACTTATAGATATTTTACATGAGGGGGAAACCTTCCGATAAAAACCCCCTTCTCCTTCAATTTATTACTGTAGTACTTCGTTAACCTACAGGAAGCGCAATATGCCGTTAGTCCGAGACAGGACTAGCTAAAGTTATAGGTGACCTCGCCATCCTTTCCCAGCCCTCGCGTGCCGAAAAGTGATGACTGTGGTCTTGAGTTCGACCCCGATGGCGCAAATTGTTGTGTAGGTGGGGCTGTGGCCACGGGATTTTTCCGCGGGCGCCCTGGCCCTCTCTTTCCGACCTCTGCCTTCTGGTTGGACACCAGTGTAAACCCTTGGTTGTCTACTTGTTTTCCCGCTGGTGATATTGTAGTGGCCGCTGCTGTTATTTCCTCCCTTCTTAGATCTGCAGTTCTTTCCAAAAGTCCATACCGTGCCCTCTGGACACTAACCTTGTAGGACGCGAAGTTTGGACACGCCCCCTTCTGCCACGATTTATGGGCTTTTCCGCAGTTGCAGCAAAGCACCGACTTCCTCGGGCAGTCTCTAGTCTGGTGAGTGCCCGCGCACTCACCACATCTTTTCGCCCTATTGCACGAGGCTTGAGTATGCCCCCATTGACTGCAGTTAAAGCACTGCTTAACTTGAGCCCGGGGTGACCAGAGCTGGGCCGTGTACAGCATTGAATTGAGTACAATGCCGTTTCGAATCACCTCGCGTTGAAGAGCCTCTGTCGGCAGGCTAGCGATCACCGACCCTCGAGTATGGCCGTTCTTGTTCATCCATTGGTGCTCCTTCCCGTCGTAGAGCCATCTTAACCTGTTAATTTGGATTCCAGGAATCCGAACATTTGTCTCCGTAGTGATTTGGTATATCATTCTGCCGTTGTCGGCATTTTTTCCTCCATGTATCATTGTCCCCAATGGGACTCCCAAAATTTCAACAGGATAATCCTGCTTCAAAACGCAGAACTCCTTTGGCTGAGCCATATTCAGGGCAGCGTCTCGCTGTGAGATCGACTGCACGAAACCTCAGTATCGTTACTCCGCAACTGCCTTACGGCATATGCTCCCTCGATGTGTATTTTTGCTTTATTAAGCAGCTCTGCCGGCTGCATTTTTTCTGCCCCTTGAACTCGTATTCTTACTGCCGCTTTAGTTGCGGGAGGTGCAACGACCGAGGCGTACGTTGGTCGCCCTCCCATTCCTTGTGTCGACGGAGGAGCCATCTTGCGCACTGGCTCCTCGAGACTCTTCGTTACTGCCTTCTCTAAGGCCAGCATCCTTTCTTCCATTGGTGTCGCTTTCATTGTCGATTGTAGTGACAATGCGTGCGACTTGAGGGCGTCAATAGCCCCATCTACCTCCGCCATCGGTGTCGCTGTTGGGTTAGTACCTGCTATGACCAGTCTGTCGCGAACCTTGTTTAAATAATACCCTATTGATTTAAGGTTATCCATGTTAACACCTGTAGATGTCGCGAGAGAATCTACAGCCATAATTGCGGCTGTTCCGCTGTCCGTTGGGGGTTTTGGTGGTGCCGTGAAAATTTTTCCAGCCGTGAATTCCACCTTTCTGGCTCCCCAACCCGCCATGCCGAAGCGCAGCGAAAAAAATTCGGGGAATCGGATAAGAGGGATCGATTAAGATAAATGCAATAATAATTACGATGAAATAACGTTCGTGGAACGTGGTGCCGCTTTTGACCAAATGATGATGTTTTTATTATTATTATTATTATTATTATTATTATTATTATTATTATTATTATTATTATTATTATTATTATTATTATTATTATTATTATTATTATTATTATTATTATTATTATTATTATTATTATTATTATTATTATTATTATTATTATTATTATTATTATTATTATTATTATTATTGAATTTGAATTTGATTTCATTTATCCCGATTTGGCGCCCTATGGGCCCATGCAGGTGGCTATGAAACTATCTATATATATACATGAGGGGGAAACCATTACGATAAAAACCCCCTCCCCCTGTAAATTTTTATGTCTGTAGTCCTTCGTTACCTACAGGAAGTGCAATTGGCCTTTAGCCCGACACAGGACTAGCTAAAGTTGTATTCGACCTCGCCATTCTTTCCCTGCCCTCGCGTGCTGAAAAGTGATGACTGTGGCCTTGAGTTTGACCCCGATGGTGTAGATAGTGGAGGTGGTGCATTAACCAGGGGCTGTTTGCGCGGGCGTCCTGGCCCCCTCTTGAACACCTCTGGCTTTTGGTGGGACACCAGTGTGAATCCATGGTCGTTCATTTCTTTTGCCGCTGTTGTTAGTTGTGATGCCGCTGGTGAAATTTCCTCTCTTCTTAAATTTGCCGTTCTTTCCATGAGTTCATATCTGGCCCTTTGAACGCTGGCCTTATATGACGCGAAGTTTTGACACGCCCCCTTCTGCCACGATTTATGGGCTTTACCGCAGTTGCAGCAAAGCACCGACTTCCTCGGGCAGTCTCTGGTCTGATGAGTGCCCGCACACTCACCACATCTTTTCGCCTTGGTACATGAGGCTTGGGTATGCCCCCATTCGCTGCAGTTGAAGCACTGCTTGACTTGCGCACGGGGTGACCAGAGCTGGGCCGTGTACAGCATTGAGTTGAAGACAATGCCGTTTCTTGTCACTTCGCGTTGAAGTGCCTCTGTCGGAAGGCTCGCGATCACTGATCCTCGAGTACGACTGTTTCTTGTCATCCATTGGTGCTCTTTACCGTCGTAAAGCCACCTCACCCTGTTGATTTTTATATCCGGAATCCGAACTTTTGTTTCCTCCATTATTTGATTTATCAATGTGCCGTTGTTGGCATCTTTTCCTCCTCGTATTGTTGTCCCCAATGGGACTCCTAATATCTCAACAGGATAATCCTGCTTTATAACGCTGAACTCCTTTGGTTGCGTCATCCTCAAGGCAGCGTCTCGTTGGGAGACCGACTGCACAAACACCTCAGTATCATTACTCCTGAGCTTCCTTACAGCATATGCCCCCTCGATGTGTTGTTTTGCCTTGTAGAGCAGCTCTGCCGGCTGCATGTTTTCTGCCCCATCAACTCGTATCCTTACTGCTGCTTTGGTCGCTGGCGGTGCGACGACTGAGGCGTAGGTAGGTCGACCTCCCATCATTTGTGCCGACTGAGGAACCGCCTTGCGCGACGGCCCTCGAGACTCTTCGTAATAGCCTTCTCTAAGGCAAGCATCCTGTCCTCCATTGGCTGTGCCGACATCTTCGATTGTAACATCTGAATGTGGGCTTTGAAAGCGTCGAGAGCCTCATCTATTTCCACCATTGGTGCCGACGATATGTATGAACCTGCGTTCACAAGTCCGCGTCGGACCTTGCTTAAATATTTAGCCACTGTCTTTAAATAATCCATGTTAACGCCTGTAGAGGTCGCGAGAGACTCTACAGCCATAATTGCGGCTGTTCCGCTGCCCATTGTTGGTTTGGGTGGTGCCGTGAAAAAATTTTCAGCCGCGAATTCCGCCCTACTGGCTCCCCAACTCGCCATGCCGAAGCGCAACGAAAAAAATTCGAGGAATTAGGTAAGAGGGATTGATTAAGATGAATGCAATAATAATTACGATGAAATAACGTTCGTGGAACGTTGTGCCGCTTTTCGAGAAAAATGATGTTTTTTTTATTATTATTATTATTATTATTATTATTATTATTATTATTATTATTATTATTATTATTATTATTATTATTATTATTATTATTATTATTTTTTTTGAATTTGATTTCATTTATCCCGATTTGGCGCCCTATGGGCCCATGCAGGTGGCTATGAAACTATCTATATATATACATGAGGGGGAAACCATTCCGATAAAAACCCCCTCCCCCTGTAAATTTTTATGTCTGTAGTCCTTCGTTACCTACAGGAAGTGCAATTGGCCTTTAGCCCGACACAGGACTAGCTAAAATTGTATTGGACCTCGCCATCCTTTCCCAGCCCTCGCGTGCCGAAAAGTGATGACTGTGGTCTTGAGTTCGACCCCGATGGCGCAAATTGTTGTGTAGGTGGGGCTGTGGCCACGGGATTTTTCCGCGGGCGCCCTGGCCCTCTCTTTCCGACCTCTGCCTTCTGGTTGGACACCAGTGTAAACCCTTGGTTGTCTACTTGTTTTCCCGCTGGTGATATTGTAGTGGCCGCTGCTGTTATTTCCTCCCTTCTTAGATCTGCAGTTCTTTCCAAAAGTCCATACCGTGCCCTCTGGACACTAACCTTGTAGGACGCGAAGTTTGGACACGCCCCCTTCTGCCACGATTTATGGGCTTTTCCGCAGTTGCAGCAGAGCACCGACTTCCTCGGGCAGTCTCTAGTCTGGTGAGTGCCCGCGCACTCACCACATCTTTTCGCCCTATTGCATGAGGCTTGAGTATGCCCCCATTGACTGCAGTTAAAGCACTGCTTAACTTGAGCCCGGGGTGACCAGAGCTGGGCCGTGTACAGCATTGAATTGAGTACAATGCCGTTTCGAATCACCTCGCGTTGAAGAGCCTCTGTCGGCAGGCTAGCGATCACCGACCCTCGAGTATGGCCGTTCTTGTTCATCCATTGGTGCTCCTTCCCGTCGTAGAGCCATCTTAACCTGTTAATTTGGATTCCAGGAATCCGAACATTTGTCTCCGTAGTGATTTGGTATATCATTCTGCCGTTGTCGGCATTTTTTCCTCCATGTATCATTGTCCCCAATGGGACTCCTAAAATTTCAACAGGATAATCCTGCTTCAAAACGCAGAACTCCTTTGGCTGAGCCATATTCAGGGCAGCGTCTCGCTGTGAGATCGACTGCACGAAAACCTCAGTATCGTTACTCCGCAACTGCCTTACGGCATATGCTCCCTCGATGTGTATTTTTGCTTTATTAAGCAGCTCTGCCGGCTGCATTTTTTCTGCCCCTTGAACTCGTATTCTTACTGCCGCTTTAGTTGCGGGAGGTGCAACGACCGAGGCGTAGGTAGGTCGACCTCCCATCATTTGTGCCGACTGAGGAACCGCCTTGCGCGACGGCCCTCGAGACTCTTCGTAATAGCCTTCTCTAAGGCAAGCATCCTGTCCTCCATTGGCTGTGCCGACATCTTCGATTGTAACATCTGAATGTGGGCTTTGAAAGCGTCGAGAGCCTCATCTATTTCCACCATTGGTGCCGACGATATGTATGAACCTGCGTTCACAAGTCCGCGTCGGACCTTGCTTAAATATTTAGCCACTGTCTTTAAATAATCCATGTTAACGCCTGTAGAGGTCGCGAGAGACTCTACAGCCATAATTGCGGCTGTTCCGCTGCCCATTGTTGGTTTGGGTGGTGCCGTGAAAAAATTTTCAGCCGCGAATTCCGCCCTACTGGCTCCCCAACTCGCCATGCCGAAGCGCAACGAAAAAAATTCGAGGAATTAGGTAAGAGGGATTGATTAAGATGAATGCAATAATAATTACGATGAAATAACGTTCGTGGAACGTTGTGCCGCTTTTCGAGAAAAATGATGTTTTTTGATTATTATTATTATTATTATTATTATTATTATTATTATTATTATTATTATTATTATTATTATTATTATTATTATTAAAGAAAAAACATCATTTTTGCCAGAAATCTGCGCAGCATTCCACGCTGCCCGTATCGCCAATTTGACATCGTGAATCTTATTTTTTCATCTTCATTACCCTCCTTCCACCATTTCATCTTCTGTGCTCCAACATGGCAGGTGTGGGTGCTGGTGTGGGTAAATCCAGCGGTTTCGACGCGTCGCAAAATGCGACAACGGCATCATCAAACAACGACAGCGGAGCGCAGACAGCTCCAAAGGATAAGAACCTTGAAATCCTAGGGAAACTTCTAAAACAGGTTAGATTAATCGTGATGGGAGAGATGGATGAGGAGGACCTACCATCGATGGAAGACGTGAACGAGGCCGTGAAGGCCTTTAACGCACACAAAAGGGCCTGGACGGAAATGTCCCAGAAGAAGTCTCCTATCGAGGAGAGGATGATGGCGCTAGAGGAGGTCGTCAAGAAAAGCCTCGCGGATCCCGCTCGTGTTTCTGCTCCTGCAGTGACCTCGGGCGCGCCGCCACCAAGGAGCTACGCGTCGGTCGTGGCTCCGCAAATGACAAAAACAGCGGTTCGAATAAGAATTGATGGAGCAGAAAAATTGCAGCCGGAAGAGCTGCTTTCAAAGGCAAAAGAGCACATTCAAGGTGCATACGCGATCCGTCAAATGCGGAGCAACGATACCGAGGTGTATGTCCAGTCGGCGTCCCAGAGAGACGCGGCGCTAAATATGCGAGAACCAACGGATTTCAAAATTTTACGGCAAGATTTTCCAGTCGTGGTCAACGGTGTCCCATTGCGGACACGAATCGAAGGGGCAGAGATGCCGACAATTTCGCCATCATCAGGGAGATAGAGACGGCCATGAAGGCACGAATTCCAGGCTTGGTCATAAGTCGTATACGGTGGTTATACGACGGAAAGGAACACCAGCGATCGAAGAAAAACGGTCGAAATCGAGGATCAATTGTGGTCAGCCTCCCATCGGAGGCAATGCAAACGGAAGTGGTCCGAAACGGCCTTGTGATGAACGCCATGCTCTTCACGGCGCAGGTGTGGTCACCACGGTCCCAGCCAAAGCAGTGTTACAACTGCAGTCAGTGGGGACACACCCAGGCGTCGTGTGGAAAGGCAGCTAGGTGCGGTGAGTGCGCTGGCGCTCACCAAACTCGGGACTGTCCGAGGAAAAGGGTTTCTTGTGCCAACTGCGGCAAGGAACACCGTTCGTGGCAGAAAGCAGCGTGTCGGACCTACCAGGTCTACAAGGGAAGTGTGGAGAAGGCTAGGATGGAGCTGTTGTCAAGAACGGCGGAAATATGGAATGAAAAACCAATAATGGCGCCAATGCGAACAGTCGGAACGACTGATGATCAGGGATTCACTTTGGTCACCAGTAAGAAGGCTGAAGGACTAAAAAGAGGGCCAGGACGACCACGTAAGGTAGTCGAAGCCCCAGTGGCACCAATCATCGCCTCGACAGCAGCACCACCATCGGGGCCAACTCTTCGAGCACTTCGAAGACCAACGCCGAGTGAGGAGGTGCCTTCTCTTTTCAATTTCTCATAACGTTAGTCTGATTGAAGGGGGAGTTAACGAATTCTGAGGAAAGTTTATAAAATTATGGTTGAAAGGAACGTCCTCAGCATTAAGCCGGGTCGGTTCAGAGTGGCGGGACATCGGGTTTTGTTTGTTGAAAGCTTTTTCCCTTCCTAACATGGCTTACCGTCTTCATGGTTCTGTATATAGATACCGCATAGGACGTTAAACTAGATCAATGAATGAATTATTATTATTATTATTATTATTATTATTATTATTATTATTATTATTATTATTATTATTATTATTATTATTATTATTATTATTATTATTATTATTATTATTATTATTATTATTATTATTATTATTATTATTCATTCATTCATTGACCTAGTTTAACGTCCTATGCGGTATCTATATACAGAACCATGAAGACGGTAAGCCATGTTAGGAAGGGAAAAAGCTTTCAACAAACAAAACCCGATGTCCCGCCACTCTGAACCGACCCGGCTTAATGCTGAGGACGTTCCTTTCAACCATAATTTTATAAACTTTCCTCAGAATTCGTTAACTCCCCCTTCAATCAGACTAACGTTATGAGAAATTGAAAAGAGAAGGCACCTCCTCACTCGGCGTTGGTCTTCGAAGTGCTCGAAGAGTTGGCCCCGATGGTGGTGCTGCTGTCGAGGCGATGATTGGTGCCACTGGGGCTTCGACTACCTTACGTGGTCGTCCTGGCCCTCTTTTTAGTCCTTCAGCCTTCTTACTGGTGACCAAAGTGAATCCCTGATCATCAGTTGGTGCGACTGTTCGTGTTGGCGCCATTGTTGGTTTTTCATTCCATATTTCTGCCGTTCTTGACAACAGCTCCATCCGAGCCTTCTCCACACTTCCCTTGTAGACCTGGTAGGTCCGACACGCTGCTTTCTGCCACGAACGGTGTTCCTTGCCGCAGTTGGCACAAGAAACCCTTTTCCTCGGACAGTCCCGAGTTTGGTGAGCGCCAGCGCACTCACCGCACCTAGCTGCCTTTCCACACGACGCCTGGGTGTGTCCCCACTGACTGCAGTTGTAACACTGCTTTGGCTGGGACCGTGGTGACCACACCTGCGCCGTGAAGAGCATGGCGTTCATCACAAGGCCGTTTCGGACCACTTCCGTTTGCATTGCCTCCGATGGGAGGCTGACCACAATTGATCCTCGATTGCGACCGTTTTTCTTCGATCGCTGGTGTTCCTTTCCGTCGTATAACCACCGTATACGACTTATGACTAAGCCTGGAATTCGTGTCTTCATGGCCGTCTCTATCTCCCTGATGATGGCGAAATTGTCGGCATCTCTGCCCCCTTCGATTCGTGTCCGCAATGGGACACCGTTGACCACGACTGGAAAATCTTGCCGCAAAATTTTAAATTCCGTTAGTTGTCGCATATTTAGCGCCGCGTCTCTCTGGGCCGCCGACTGGACATACACCTCGGTGTCGTTGCTTCGCATCTGACGAATCGCGTATGCACCTTGAATGTGCTCTTTTGCCTTTGAAAGCAGCTCTTCCGGCTGCAATTTTTCTGCTCCCTCGATTCTTATTCGAACCGCTGTTTTTGTCATTTGCGGAGCCACGACCGACGCGTAGCTCCTTGGTGGCGGCGCGCCCGAGGTCACTGCAGGAGCAGAAACACGAGCGGGATCCGCGAGGCTTTTCTTGACGACTTCCTCTAGCGCCATCATCCTCTCCTCGATAGGAGACTTCTTCTGGGACATTTCCGTCCAGGCCCTTTTGTGTGCGTTAAAGGCCTTCACGGCCTCGTTCACGTCTTCCATCGATGGTAGGTCCTCCTCATCCATCTCTCCCATCACGATTAATCTAACCTGTTTTAGAAGTTTCCCTAGGATTTCAAGGTTCTTATCCTTTGGAGCTGTCTGCGCTCCGCTGCCGTTGTTTGATGATGCCGTTGTCGCATTTTGCGACGCGTCGAAACCGCTGGATTTACCCACACCAGCACCCACACCTGCCATGTTGGAGCACAGAAGATGAAATGGTGGAAGGAGGGTAATGAAGATGAAAAAATAAGATTTACGATGTCAAATTGGCGATACGGGCAGCGTGGAATGCTGCGCAGATTTCTGGCAAAAATGATGTTTTTGATATTATTATTATTATTATTATTATTATTATTATTATTATTATTATTATTATTATTATTTTGAATTTGATTTCATTGTCCTGATTTGGCGCCCTATGGGCCCATGCAGGTGTCTACCAAACTATTTAATTTATATAGGAGGAAACCTTTATGGTCAAAGCCCCCTCAACTTTTCTAATTATTTACACTTTTTAGCTTTATTACCTTCAAGAAGTGCAATGTGCCTTGAGTCCGAGACAGGACTAGCTAAAATTATATTGGACCTCACCATCCTTTCCCTGCCCTCGCGTGCTGAAAAGAGACGACTGTGGTCTTGAATTTGACCCCGATGGTCCGAATAGTTGCGGTGAGGGGTTGACCAGGACCTGTTTTCGCGGGCGTCCTGGCCCTCTCTTTTGTACCTCCGGCTTTTGGTGGGACACCAGTGTGAACCCTTGGTCGTCTGTAGGTTTTGCCGTAGTTGATGTTGTAGATGCCGCAGTTAGATTTTCTCCTCTCCTGTATTCCGCCGTTCTCTCCATGAGTTCATACCGCGCCCTCTGAACGCTGACCTTGTATTCCGCAAAGTTCGGACACGCCCTTTTCTGCCACGATTTATGGGCCTTGCCACAGTTGCAGCAAAGCACCGACTTCCTCGGACATTCCCTGGTCTGGTGAGTGCCCGCGCACTCACCACACTTGCTTGCCTTGTTGCAAGAGGCTTGTGTATGCCCCTATTGGCAGCAGTTGAAGCACTGCTTGATTTGTGCTCGGGGTGACCAGAGCTGGGCTGTGTACAGCATCGAATTGTAAACAATGCCATTTCTTATGACTTCGCGTTGAAGTTCCTCGGTCGGCAAACTCGCGATAATCGACCCGTGAGTATGGCCATTTCGTCCCATCCATTGATGCTAATTTCCGTCGTAGAGCCATCTCACCCTGTTGATCTTTTGTTCGGGGATCCGAACTTTTGTTTCAGCCATCATATTGTTTATCAGTGTGCCATTGTCGGAATTTTTTCCACCTCGTATTTGTGTCCCCGAGGGGATCCCCAATATCTCAACAGGGTAATCCTGCTTTAGGACGCAGAACTCCTTTGGCTGCGCCATACTCAAAGCCGCGTCTCGCTGGGAGACCGACTGCACATACACCTCCGTGTCATTGCTCCGCAATTTCCTAACTGCGTATGCCCCCTCGATATGTAGTTTTGCCTTGTCTAGCAGCTCTTCCGGCTGCATGTTGTTTGCTCCTTGAATTCTTATCCTGACTGCCGCTCGAGTCGCTGGCGGTGCAACAATGGAAGCGTATGTGGGTCGCCCTCCCATTCCTAGTATTGCCGGAGCAGCCGTCTTGCGCGATGGCTCCTCGAGATTCTTCTTGACTGCCTTCTCCAAGGCCAGCATCCGTTCTTCCATTCGTGAAGCCTTCAGCTTCGATTGTAACATGGTAGCGTGGGCTTTGAAGGCATCGAGTGCCTCACCTACTTCGACCATCGGTGTCGTAGATTTGTCAGTGCCTGCGATAACCAGTCTGTCTCTGACCTTATTTAGGAAAAGCCCTACTGTCTTCAATGTATCCATGTTAACGCCTGTAGAGATCGCGAGAGACTCTACAGCCGTAATTGCGGCGGTTCCGCTGTCCGTTGGTTGTGTTGGTGGTGCCGTGAAAATTATTTCAGCCGTGAAATCCACCTTTCCTGTCCCCCAACTCGCCATGCCGAAGCGCAACGAAAAAAATTCGAGGAATCAGGTAAGTGAGATTGATTAAGAAGAATGCAATAATAAAAACGAAGAAATAACGTTCGTGGAACGTGGTGCCGCTTTTCGTGAAAAATGATGTTTTTTTGATTATTAGTATTATTATTATTTTTTTTATTCTTCTTCAAGTTGATTATCCCATTAAAGCATCAGCCCCCCATAAACTATGAGCCGAGCTTTGTGTATTATGACTTGATTTCCTCCTTGCGGGTATACGTAGTGTCATAAATTTGTAGTGAGTGATGGTAATTAATGGAGCAACCTTTTTATTGGTCGCTGAGGCGAGATGATGCGTGGTTGGAAAGAGGTTAAGGACTCAGATGAGATTGGTAAGAGAGACATCGTCGAGAAGTCGTCAAATGGAGTTATGCTTGAGTTTGCTTTCGACATTGTTTTGGATGCGATTCCACTTGGCTAAGCTAGATATGCAGAACATACTGAGCGATGACACCGGCACCATTGGAAGATGAAGAGTTCGTTTTTACCAGCCCTACCCTGCCATTGTTATAGTCAGGGCATCCTTCCTAAAATTGTTCCTGGTATCAGCCGAAGAAAATTCTGCATCTGACTTATCAAAGCAGCTAGTTGTCTGTGTTAAACCAAAAAGTTTCTGATCCGTTATTACCGAGGAGTCGCACGAGTAGTCCCATGCTCCTTCAAACCATTGAGGAAGCAGCATTTTCCTCTTCGACAGCACAATAGCACTTGTATGGTTCTTAAACCAGTTTCAGAGCACCAGTACGATCTGCGTACATCGAAATTCGGCTTGTGATGTTGTTCAATAGCATGGTTGCTTTTTATTTTATTTTATTATGACAAAGTCCTGAGCTAAAGCTCTAGGTCCACTGTACTATCTCTTATGGGGTGTAAAAGCACAATTGTCAAAATGACTGGGGTTAAATCCCTGTACTTATTGCCTTAATTGGTATGGTCTTCATGCAGGCCCATGTCTAGTTACTCGACTAGTTATGCAAGCAAGGGGTACAATCCAATGATATTCCGTGAATATCTAAATTATGGGGATGGTTTTCAACTCCAAAGGTATTATACAATGGTCCTCATTTAAAATTAAAAATTAAAAAAATGAATTGATATTATCTAAAAATACACATCTATTTCAAAAATAATTGCTCTGTATTGTAAAATTATACATCAAAGCCCTCAGTATGGCTTGCAACTAAAATGAACCCGTTTTACATGCTTTGTATTAGTCTGCTCCATCCTAATACTTTGTGTACCCTCCGTTTGCCTTTATCACCGCTACACATCTTTCGTGCATGCTACCAATTAGTGACAATAGCTCCTCAGAAGGTACAGAGTCCCATGCATCCTGTAGCAATGTCTTCAACGTGGCAGAGCGCACAAGCCTGACCACATTTTTCTCAGGACTATTAACCTGAATATGGTTTTTTAAGATGTTCCACAATGACTCTATTGGGTTCAGGTCGGGAGAGCAAGGTGGCCATCTAATAGGCGTTATTCCGACCTCACGCAGCGCCTCAATCATTAAGTGTACTTTATGACATGGTGCATTGTCGTACTTGTAAAGAATTTCTGGATTTTCCCGGACGAAAGCCTCAAGCTCATCAAATTGTTCCGCGCTTAGTTTAGGTGAGCATCCTTTGCGAGGTATAGGATTTGCAGTCTCTCGAGCACACGCTAATTGCACTTGTCTTCTTGTGAAGCCAAGTTCGTCGGATATATGTTGTAATGTAAAGCCAAGTCTTCTTAATGCTCTTATTTCAATACACTGATCGCGAGTTAGACGTCGCGCACAGTGGTTTCTGAAGCAGAATTTTAGAGAGACATTGTTTGCCGGAATAGAGGATGAATTGATAGTGGTGTTGGGTTTCAAGGGCTGTGTAGATTAGGCAGTCATAAATGTAGTTGACAATGTGTTTCTCTAATCAATTGTTAGAATAAGATGATTGGACCATACTTCATGGCGAGCGGGGTAATGAGGAGAGACATACTAACTTATTACGAGCCAGCCCAGCTGCACCTACAGGGCTAATCCCTTAAACAACCCAGTCTCAAGACTAACCTTTATGTTCCTAGAAGCACCATAAACAACAAATAAAAAAACAGCCATGCTTGACCTGCTCACTCATCCACTGCTCTCAGCGGGGATCAGATAAATTAGTCATTGCCACATTGCATTCCGCGAAAGGGAACGGGGCGAGAATCGTCGTTTCTCCGAGGAAAGATTGAAACTATCTGGATTAAGTGGGAAAAGGAGAGAATTGATTGATTGAATTGAATTGTTTTAGGGTCCTAAGCTATGCTCTATATCTCCTAGGAGTCAAAGACCGGTGTAGACGGCCGATATCATGCTTTCCGCATGCCAACTTTGGTTTCACCGTGTGAACTACAACACAGCCAGTAGCTAGTTAAAAGAAAGAAAAATAGATACTCCCGTAAACCCCAATAACTAAAGTTCCAAGCCCAGTAATTCAGTTTGTGGTTAGAAAAACGACACTTCTCGTCTCATTTTTCTACCTGCCATGCATTGTGCTATGACTAGTTACCACCGTCTCCGCTGAGAGCTGGAGACGGATCCGTAGGTGGGCCCCCGAAGCAGCCGGTTTCTTGCGCAAATTTGGTAAAGTTCTCGAGGCACTTAGGCCCGAGAAGCTTGTGGACAAAGTCGTGATGTAACATCGTCCCTCGTAGTCGACGTGTCTGGCGTGCGTGCAGTCGACAGTGAATAAAATGTAGAGGTGATGTTTCCTCCCTACACGCACACTCCATTGAAGCTGCGAAGTTGTTAAAGCGGCGGTGACATGCCGCGAAGTTTCCGTGGCCCGTACGGGCCGAGATCAGTTCACGGAGTAGCCGCCAGGAAAGTGCCTGCTCGCGTGGCTTGCGTCGTCGCATGAGAAGACCCAGATTTCGATACCTAGGTGGACATACTTCTTCCCACCAGTCGTCGAGAAGCGCTTGACGTTTCCGGTTCATGAGCCGACGAACGTACGCCATTGTGACGGAGCCAGGCTGGCTGTCTTTGCTTGGCAGTTGTCGGAGGCCGGAGCGTGCAGCTCTGTCTGCATCTTCGTTTCCCTGTATCCCGGAGTGGGCCAGTATCCACTTCACCGAGACTAGAGCCTTTGTTGATAGCGCCCTAAATTTGCGCACATCGCCTAGGCTTGTTGTAGCAATTCCCGTCAACAGTGCCTTCACTGCAGAATGACTATCCGTGAATACATTGATTTGCTGCCTGCCGTCCCTTCCCCCGCTCTCCATCTCCAACAATCCCAGTGCAGCTTCCAGGGCCTTCCTCGCCCCTATAATTTCCGCATCAAGCACTTCACCACCATGCTTGATGCCACATCCCTTCAACAGAGTTTTTCCATCCCTCTTCAAGACGAATCCCCATGCTGAGCCACCATTCCCCTCCGACGATCTATCCGGGTAGGCGCAAATGTCTGATGCCGGTACACTATCGATGAACCGAGTTGCCTTCTCTTCCTCCTCTAACCTTGGGCCGAAACCCGAAAGATAGCATGGCGGCAGTAAAGGCTCAGAATTTTCCGCGTACGGGAGTTGTTGGTAAGCCCGCTGGACTCGTGTCATCTGGAACTCTGTATTTTTATAGATCCAATAATATTTCTTGTACTTCCGTGTTCCATCCCTTGGATACACGGCAGCACGGGTCCGGAGCGGGTGGCGATTGTCTAGTGAGTGTAGCCGAGCCGAAAGCCGTAGTCGGTTCCCTTCCAGAATGATCTTCCCTGTTGGGATACCTCCTTCTCGGTGGAGAACAAGATTCGGTGTCGTTCTCATTACTGGGAGGGCAGCGCGCAGTCCCGTCAAATTGCCTTGTCGATCATCTCACAGAAAATGCTGGTACGAGGGGTGCTGATCCCCTTTTGGGTCAGACGTTTGAAGCCGGGCTACCAAACATCTGCTCCAAAGGTTGCTATGGGGACAATGCACGTGTCCACCGCTCGAACCAGTGCTGCAGGGGCGGCTCCTCGATACGCTGAGTTCAAGCGTCGTATTTGCTGAGCAACCTTCAGAGCTTTGCCGCACTACGTTGTGACTTGGTGTTTGAAGTCCAGTCGCGGGTCTAGGTGTACTCCTAGCCAGCGTATTTGGTTTGATGGCTCGATAACCACGCCGCTCACACAAATGCCCACTGGCTTCTCGCGTTTTCGTCCGGGAAACTGGACTACCTCCGACTTGTTAGTATCGAAGGAGACTGTGTTGTTACTTGCCCACTCCAGAAGATGGTCCACTTCCTTCTGTACCGAAGCGGCTGACTCGGCAATGCTGCGCCCGAATCCTAGGATCCCGACGTCGTTCGCGTAGCTGAACCTCATTCCTACATTGCCACTTCGCATGGGCTCTGCCATGTAGAGAAGGAAGAGCAGCGGCGATATCGGCGATCCCTGCTGAACCCCACACACCAGCTCTCTTTGTCCGGTTACCCCTCCTGAGTATCGTACTTGCACCTTTCGTTGTGCAAGAAATGACGTTGTCCATCTGAGAATTGAGTCAGGCCACCCCTGCTCTTGCATCCTCCTCACCAAACGATTGTGAAGTACTGCATCGAACGCGCCTTGGACATCCAGAGTCGTGAATGTGGCCGCCCATCCCTGGGTACTTGCTTCTTCAATGTCGTGGACTACGCAGCTGACGAGGTCGTTTGCCGATCTTTTAGGAAGCGCCCCAAATTGTTGGTATCCGACAACGTCGAACGTAACCGCGAGATGGGCCATCCGCTTTGCCAAGAGTCGTTCCAGTCCCTTACCCAAACATGACAAAAGGGCAATCGGTCTCCAGCCCTTAACCGTTGTTGGAACCCGGTTCGTCTTGCGTAGGAGCACCACTTCATCCAGCTTGAAGCAGGATGGGTGGGTGCCAAGCCTGATGCAGGCGCGGAAGAGAGTGCCAAAAAATGGTCCTATCGTCTTCCAACAACTTCGCAGAAGCTCTACAGAGATCCCATCAGCTCCAGGCGCTATATTGGCGCAGCCTATGGTGCACATGCGGATCTCCTCGTCCGAGACATGGTCGTTCCACAGAATTCGGTTAGTGCTTGGCGCATCGAGTGGCGGTAGATCGTCCGTTGCTTGGTGCCGTGCCAGAAGAGCGTCTCGGAGTACCGCTGCCCGCTCGGCTGGGTCGGAGTGCATCTTCCCTTCGTGGTTCAGCGGATGGGGGGTACTTGCTTGCCTTGGCTTGTCCGAGCGCATCAGCTTGAACACATCAGTTGGTGTCGTGATCGCTTCGACTTTACGTGTCTGGTACTCTTTCCTTGCCGCTCTGAGGGTTGAGCGCAGCTTCTTCGAATGTATCCATCACTGTTCCGGAGTCATTGCTACACGATATTCAGTGTGAGCTAGCTTGCATTCTGGAGTCCACCAAGGCGCACATTTGCCGTGTCTTTTGTTCCTTCGTTTTCCTGTTGCTTTGATAGCTTTAGTAAGGCCGGAACAGAGATCGTTGGTGTATTAGTTCGCCTTGCAAACCGTGTCCAGGGCTGTTAGCGGGTGTGTAAACTGCGTTACAGCAAGGGCGAATCTCGGCAAACTGCTACGCGTTACCCTGAATTGTGAAGGCTCCTGGTCCCTTTTTCCGGATCCGGTGGGGACTCGTCCTCGAATCGGAAGATGGTCGCTGGTTACGCACTCGTTGCGATCCACCCATGCTTGAGCTCCGTTGATGTTGGTCCAAGCAAGATCGAGCGTGTTCCCGGCTCGATGCGTTGGCTCGCCCACAATCAGACAAGTGAGATTATGGCGTTCCGCCCATCTCTCAATTTCAATTCCTTGTCCGCGTGGGCGGGTAACCCCTGGTTGCCACGCGCAGTGCACCGCGTTGAAGTCGCCAGCCGCGACGGACCGGGGTGGTGGGTCCCAGCTGAGGAGAGGTCGAATTGCTGTTGGGTCGTTTGGGTCTTTGTACACGTTGAGAAACGTGACTCCGTTTACCAAAACTCAGCAGTAGTCCGCCGTTGGGGGGTTGCAGGGAAAGATTTGAGTTGCCGAAAGGTTTCTCCTGTTTGTTAGTGTGTAAGTCACTGCCCTGGGTCGAACGTTTACGCCGCCATATGGTGTATGGCAATCATATCTAGGGTGTGACTTCGTTTCCTTTGTGGCTTTGTTCCACAAAGGCTCTTGTATTAGCACCACATCTACGCCTAGCTCGTAAGCTCGGGAAAGCGCAATGTCGTGTGATTGGCCTCCCCTGCCTACGTTGATCGACATAAAACTTATCGTAGGTGGGAGGCTAGAAGAGACCCGTGAGGGGCCCTTCAGGAAGACTCAACAGGATTCGTCGTTCCTGTGGGGGTGGCGTCGGGGGCGACGTCGGTCATCAGAACTTCGAAACTGTTGTTCGATTTCACCGCTGTTGGAGAGTCTTGCGTTTGCCTAGCAGCAGCTTGAACTGTCGCCTCAGCGCGACGGGCTGCAGCTTTAGCCCTCATAACAGCCGCTAGCTCGCGTTGGCTCGCGATGCGAATATTGGCCAGTTGCTCTCTGCTTACCGGCCCGGACTTGGTGGGGCGCGCAAGACAGACTCGACTGTGGAACCTGTGCGGTTCTCCGCAGTTGCGGCACTTGGTGTGTGAACGGCACTCGTCCGTCGAGTGCATCGTGGAGGTGCAGTTCCAGCAAGCTGGGGCGCGGGAGCAACCACGCGTTCCGTGGAACTGCAGGCAGCGTTTGCATTGCTGCACAGTCTGTCGCGGTTGATGTCGTACCGCGACGCCCGAGTCGTCGAACAGGCGGAATCCTAGTCTTGGTTCCGCTCCCCTCTTGAAATGAGCCAGCCATGACTTGTATGGCGCGTCCAGACGGGTCTTCCCGTGGGGCCGTACTTTGACTGGAACGGCCTTTATAACCCTGGTGATCTCCTCGATCACCATCTCCTCTGTCACTGACACCCTTCCAAGAAGAGTGTAGATGGCGATGGGGACCGTCGAGATCCGGAGCACCACAATGTCGGAGGCCTCTTCCAGTTTTCCATCGATAGGGAGGAAACATTCCGCCACGTTCAGTAGGAACTGGCGAGATTCCTGATTCTTCGCTCGAAGTGCGAAACCAGTTGGGACTCGGTAGACATGTTCAATGTCTACTTTTGGCGCATTGGTGTGCTGCGCCACAGCATCTCTGATACCAGCTGGGGACATCTTTCGCCACTGATGCTTTGAATTCAGCCGGAGGAACAATCGGTTGTCCGGCGTGGACGAAGGGACCGTCTTGTCCGATTTCTTGGTCGGCGGGGTCAGCTTTTGTGGAGCACGGCTAACCATCACTGGCGCCGGCTGATTGGGTAGTTTTTTCCCGCCTGCAGTTGCCCAGGTTGAAGTTACCTTGGGCACTGCAACGGCAGGTCTTACTGGCCTGGCTGTTAAATTTGGAGGAGGCCCGCTGCTGCTGGCCTGCTGGCCGACGGGGTGGGAGGGGAGGCTTGTCGGCACTAGTGTAGTTCCAGTGCGTAGGAAATGGGCGAGAGCGCCCCTTAGACATGCATTCATCTCGTCCAATTGTTCCTTAATATCCGTCGTTTTTAGTGACAGTATAACGCTTTCCAATGTATTTATGACTGTTGAACCCATTTCGAGTCTGGCAGAGGCATTTGCAGCCCGCTTTCTTTCGTCTTCAATCAAAGCTTCGATATCTGGCGGGTATTCTTGTGCCACACTTGTGGGAGCACCACCAGCAGGTTGGTTGTCGCGCAGAGTCGTCCCAGGAATCGAGGCCGGGGCTGGCGGAAGTTGTGGGGGTCTTCCGTTCCCCTCGGTGTGCTCGCGGTTGGTGTCCGCTTTGCTATCGGGACCGCAATTTTCCGTGCCGCAATGCGTGCGGATTCTGGCGTTGCTTTTGCCGAGACTACTTCCTCGACGACAATCGTTGGTGCTGTTGTTGTCATGTAGATACATGATTCATTCATGAGTTGATATTATTCAGACGATCATGACTATATCACAACGTCATGTATAGACACGATTCATCGTTTGTACCTGTTGTATCAACCATGACTATGTCTTAGTGATAGGAGAAACATCATTGACTAGTTACTAGAAACGTAGTCAAGATCCTAAACATAAATCTGAGACTAGCAGAATTTTACTGAGTAAGTAATTATTCTGATGAATCTAGATCTGGAGGAAAGTAATCTGGTTGCTTGGCTCGAGGTATATGAAACTGAGAATATCATGTATTATAAAAAATATAGTTATCTATCTCAATCACAATCATCATCTTAATTCATGTCACCTTCAATAGCTGCAAAGGACAGTTTAACCATTGCCTTATAGTTGTCGCCTTCTGGGAGCTCTCCGCTCCTGCAGTTGCCCAACGCGAGTCTGTTATGATGTAACTGTCACAGCTGGCATGAGTGCACCCATGTCTAAAATATTAGTGCTAGTATATAAGACAAGGATTAAGTAGCGCCAGCATGACTGCTATTACAATCAGCACTAATATCTGAGTGTTACTGGTACAACCAAGCGCAGAATATGTTGCTCTGGTTACGTGACTGTGGACTGTGTTATGGGTGTAAATTATATACATATGTATCAGTCCTATCTATGGAACTGTATCATCAATTAATCATCTTTGAACTTGTCTCACATTCTCAGTGTCCCATTATCTCTTCCTGCTTATTCGCCATTATCCCCAGCCTACACACCATTCTATATCTGCTCATAACCTAGTCATAACAGAGTCCTTTAGGCCCTTTCGGATCCAAGCATCAATTATGGGAGTGGCATCCCCCATCTCAATGTCGGTTTTGCCGCTTTCTTCCATCTGCGCAATTATTTCGGCTTCCATCCCTTGGAGATCGATGTCGTTCTGCGTCAGTCCCTTTGTTGTCGCTTTTTGCATTGCAATGCTTTTTGCTTTGCTCAGCATTTGCTTTTGTGATTCCAGACGCGTCTGGTGGTTGTGCTTTACTACTTTAGTGGTTAACACAATTTTCGCGGGTTTCGCAGATTTTGGGGGTACCGGTGCCATTTTAAAGCTGAGTTGCACGGTACCACGGGAGATTGATGAGTAGATAGTCGAGAGGTCAATTTACGGGGTGAAACGGGCTGATAGGGCAAATTTTCATCAAATTCTCTCAAAAATTGAATGAATGAATGATTTAACGTATCAGGCTGAAGCCCTACACCCAGGAGGCTTGACACGGGTGCGTATTCCCGGGGGGACCCACAAACACCACTGATGCTGGCTTTATGTGGCCAGAAATTTACATCATCTAAAAAAAAAAGGCAAAAATTTCACCAAAAACTTTTGCTGCCCTGACTTAACGCCCTGCGCCTAGCCAGCTGTCTCATAGCAGTTTCCTGTCATGTTTATATCCCAGAAAACCTCGGTCATTCAAGTCCTACTTTGCACCCCGTAGCATCCTGTTACGGTAAGGAATTTATAAAAAGCTATCCATCCCTTTTCTCCCAACATTGTCTATATACTTGATGCTGGTTCCTTTGTTGTTTTCCGCCATTCATTTAGCGCTGTCCGGCATTCAGAGAAATGCCACGGGCGTCTTTCTCGGCCACATTTGCACATAAGGTCTATTCCTTCATGGTGAAACCCCTTGTGATACTTGGCAAAATTGCCATGACTAGTCCTAGCCGCTATCAGACGATGATATGCCCATCTTGGAAGAGCGAGCTCTGGTGGTCGTTTTCGCTTCATCAACAAATCCAGGTCTTTGTATCGACTGGGTCTATTCTCTCTCCACCAAGAATTGACGGTCTCCTCAGCACGGTCTCTAAGGTATCTATTTAGAGCTGTAAAAGTGTATGCTTGTCCTTGATTTGTCCTAGAAGTGAACGTTGCATTTGAGACCAATAGAAAATCTTTCAAAGCTGATTTAGCCATTTTATCCGCATGAATGTTCCCGATAATGCCAGAATAGCCTGGGATCCATCGGATCTCTACTAACTCGTTTAATTGTAGAAGAGTTGTAACTTTGTTGACTGTAGCTTGGGACGACTTACTTCGGCCTGTTCTGAGGGAGTAGAAAGCTTCAGAGTTATCGAGGAGCATCTTAATAGGGCAATCTCCTGCCAAAGCCACAGCTAATTCAAGGGCTTTTTGAGCGCTCACAAGTTCTGCGTCGTACACTTCTGCTCCTAGAACTATTCCAGCACCGCTATCAATCAGTCTGCTTCCTTAATATAGGGCGTATCCCCATGCAGATATCGCTGGGTCGCTTGAAGAGCCATCTAAATAGGCACGTACAGTTTCTGTCGGGAGATTTTCTATCCATATCTTCGCGTACTCCGACTCATTCTTCCTACCGAGATCCGATGAGAAACTGGTAAGGTCGGTTGACGGGTACGGAAGTTTTCCGGGACCTTCAGTGATTGGTACATTTAGAGCACTGTTCTGGAGTCGTGTCATATAGCGCTCTGGAACAGTGATAGTTCGGGCTTTCTGGCCTGTTCGGAGCTCGAGATGCTTTATAACATCAATTGGTAGCTCCCTAGCCCTCAGTGATAGAGGGTGCCATACGTCCAGTCGTTGGATGCGCGCTGCTGACCGAAGTTGCCTCTGATCCAAAAGGATTGCTGCCGGTGGAATAGCTGATTCTCTTCGGAGAGCCGAGTTTGGGGTAGTGCGCCAAGCAGGTAGTGCCGCTCTGACTGCCTTTAAAATTGTTCTGTCCAACAGATCTGTATGCCAGCCGACTCCGGTGCCAACTTTCTTGTCTCGCCGCGTGGTGATTCGGGCTAGGCCAGGCCACCATGCCTCCGCTCCATACAGTGCCGTACTTAGGACACAGGCGTGGACAGCTTTAACCATTGGTCCTGGTGCTATGCCCCGCTGAACCATATTAATACGCCGTATGAGCTGTGTTACACGCTGTGCTTTCACGCACCATTCTTGCACGTGCTGCTTAAATTTAAGCTGGGAGTCAAGCCATACTCCAAGCCATCTCACGTGTGGGGATGGGGAGATATTGAGACCTTTCACCTGGATTGCAAGACCTGACGTGTCCAACTTTGTTCTTGGTCCGCCACCTATTATTAAAAGCTCAGACTTGACCAAATCAAAGTTTATCTTGTGCTCATCTGCCAGCTGAACGAGTTTATCTACTTCTATCTGAGCCGACGAGACAGCTTCAGCTGTCATGGTTCTTATCATGACTCTCCATAAAAGGGTGAAAATGTGCCTAAGCAGCGGTGGGGGGTCTAGTTGTCATAGTAACCCAATTGTACAGGAATGGAAAGGACTGGTGTTGTTATTGACACTAGCGTCGAGCTAGTCCGAGTAGACCCTTAAGTAGTCCTCGTTCACGTCTTTAGAGGGCGTGCGACGTTTTGTTAGATTTCCGTATCTTGTTTGCATCCTATCTTGTCTACGTTCAATCTTACGTATCTTGTTCATATCTTGACCCGTGACTTCTATCTTGAATACTCTCTCGCCCCGTAACATCAGCGGCAGTGCGTCCTATTCCGAGGGATGCAATATCGTCGGCATATTCGAATATTTTTCCTTTCCTGTCCTGAACTAAAATGGCAATGTATAGGAGGAAGATAAGTGGCGATAGAGGTGAGCCCTGAGGTACTCCGCACTCCACTACTTTTTCGCATGTTATTCCCTCCTGGTGACGAACGCAAATACTCCGCCGGGTCAAAAATGACTCAACGAATCTGCACAGTCTCCTAGACCACCCCTGGTCACGCATTCTACACAGTAAGCGTTTGTGAAGTACCGCATCAAAAGCTCCTTGCACATCCATCGTTATCATAGCTGTGACTTTGTTACTCCTCATTGTCGCCTCGGCGTCATGAATAACACAGGAGACAAGATCAACCGCTGAACGTCCTGACAGGGCCCCAAAAAGTTGTCGAGGGACTACTCGGTGCTCGATGACTGACCAAGCCGTTCTTTTGGCTATGATACGTTCCAATCCTTTACCTAGGCAAGAGAGTAGAGAGATAGGCCGCCATCCCTTAGGGGTGGATAGATCTCGCCCAGGCTTTGGAAGCAAGACTACTTCTGCGACTCGAAACGCTGTTGGGAAGTGTTCATGCTCCAGACAAGCTTGGAAAATGTTTCTTACATGCGTCCCAATTACTGACCAGCACGACTTGAGCAACTTTACGGTTAGTTTGTCGTTTCCAGGGGCCGTGTTGTTTCCGCCAATGGTGCATTCTGTAACGTCTGATAATGAAATTTTGTTGTCCCAATGGATTCGCTCCGGTTGGTCCAGCTTGTCACGGACTGACTGATGTGGAGATGATTCATGGTGTTGAGTCACTTCGATGGCATTCTAAGCTATTCTAGCAATTAGTTTCTAGATGTTTCGGGATGGTATTGTATACTCTTACCAGTTCACTGAGCTTCGATCAGATTCTAGGTCACTCTCAGGAGTTCGACAGGAATCGGGCTGGAACTAGATTACTGTAGTCTGTAGTAGATAGTGTCGAAGTATAAGTAGCTGAGGTATCTTCATGTCGAAAGCTCTCCAGCTTTTAGTCTTGCACTATTACCTAGATATCCAAGAATCAAGAACCTAGTCTTCTGTTAATATATTGTCTTTATTATCAAGTATCCAAGATTTCCCACCAACCATTTCCAAGTTAAGTAACCAAGTCCCAAGAGAGCCTTGACATAGCTCCCATGTGGATAGGTCTTCGTCTGCATCAAAACGAGCCATCAAAGTGTCCCTCAAGCTCTCTGCTCTCTCGAGTGGGTCTGAAAGCCACTTGTCCTCTGCAACCTTTAGTGAGGGTGGCTCTCGACATGACTTAGGCTTAGCCCATTGCATCAGCTTAAATACTTGGGCGTCTATAGTCGTATTTACAAATATTCCCCTCCAGTATTCTCTCTTGGCTGCTTTGACAGTTGTTCTGAACCTTTTTACTGGCGTGGACTGCCAGAGCCGGATATGATCTACAGTGTTTGTACTCGCGCTGCATAGTCTTGCATTACTTGTTCCACCAAGGTGCCGCTGTCCCAGTAACTTTTGGTGCTGAACGTCCCACAGCGTTGCGAGCATCATCAAGTGTCTCTAGGAGTGTAGAAATTTGGAGCTCTATATCTCGAACATTTTTCAACGGCCCTGGCTTCATCCAGGTTTTGACGTACTGGGAGAATTTTCCAAGGCTCTGGCCGCTCACGTACAGTCCCTGCGAATTATTTGAAGGATTCGATATTTTGGTTGTCTGAGTGGATCCTACAATGGTCATATGATCTGAAGTACAGTTTATCTCCGTTGACACTGACGCTATTGCTGGGATATTGCTCCACACTAGATCTAGTACGTTTCCGCTGCAATTTGTTGGAACCCCGGCTCTGGTTGCTAGATGCATGTCGTGAGAATTTGCCCATTCTATTATCTGGTCACCATTGCCGTACTGACGTGAGGTTTGCGGTTGCCAATGCCTTGATACTGAGTTGAAATCTCCTCCAACCACTGTAGGTCCTGAAGGTTTCCAGAGTAGTAGTGGATCTAGAGTGCCACTCGGGCCAGGCGCACGGTAAACATTTACGAATGTAACCCCGCAAACCTGTACAAAACAGTAGTCAGCTGTTTGGCCTGAAGATGGGATTATCTGTAAGTTTCGCGGGCCTTTGCGGGTGAAAGTGATTGCCCGGGGCCGAGCTCCTCTCTCGCCAGTTGGGCTGTAGCTATCGAAGCCAGTGTGTCTTTTACTGATAAAGCTTCCGTCTTTTTGCATCGTCCATGGCTTTTGTACCATTACAACGTGCGCTCCTGCTTCCAATTCTTGTTGCAAGGCTATGTCCATATTTTCTCCACCCTTTCCCACGTTCAATTGGTGAAATAGAAGGGTGCTTTTGATTTCTTTGGGTGTGTTGGAGATTGGGTTCTCTAACATTAACCTTGCATAGATGCTTCTGGGGCAGAGATGACTTCTACAGCCTTGCCTTTCCTCTCTGAATATGCTCGAGCAGCATTAAAGTCACGATGTCCACGCTCGCGGATGATGCGCAACTCTGATGGTGTGCGAGGTACAATAGTTCCTTGTTGGCGCCTGGGCCTAGCCATGCATTTAAGCTCATGGGAGTCATGAGGACCCGCGCAGTTAGAGCATTTAGGAATTTTGACCTGACACTCTGAAGTCTCGTGTACACCCGAACAGCGTCCACAGCGTTGGCGTTTAGTGCAAATTCGCGTGGGGTGGAATCCCCAGCAGCGCTGGCATTGCTCAATGGAGCGCTGTCGCGTGTAAGGCATTGCCGGCCCACTTTCATCGAACAGCCTAAACTTAAGGTTCGATGGTTTTTGGCGGAAATGTACAAGCCAACTGGTAGAATATTGTCCCAGCTTTGTCGGTGATTGGCGTACCAGAATTGGAACCGCGCCACAGACTGATTGGCACTCACTTATCACCATTTCATTGGTGACTGTTATGCTCCCTTCCAGTGTCCGAATAAAAAGGGGCAAGTGTGGTACCAACACTGATATCCATTCTGATGCTGCCTCAATAACAACGTTATCCTGTCAGAAAGATGATCCTGTACTGAGGATAGTTTCCCTAAGTGCATCAGATGCGCACTCAAATGAGATACCCGAACGAACCGGGTGCATTGTTATGATAGCTGATGGTGCGACTCCTGCACGCTCAGTGATCATCTTCTTAATTGTGATTGGCGAGAGCCGACGCCATTCATGGTCTCTATCTAACCGTACGAAAAGGCGTTTGTCGACCTTGGGATTCGATTTTATTGATTGGTTTGTCTGTGAGATAGGTCTTCTTGGTAATGGAATAGCAGGTGGGTCGGGTAGCCTGGCTGCTTTTCGAGCCACTGTAACCCAGGGCGAAGTGTTCTCTGAAGGTCTAGCGGGTAGAGCACTACAGTGTGTGACAGGAGTACTTTTTGCCTTGTGTGTCACTGGTTTTGAAGAGATTGATGTGGGGTTCGGGACCTTACTATTGGTCTCATAATTTTCCACTGAGCCTGTTGCAAAATGGGTCACGATTGGCGCGATATTTGCAATTAAAGACGCCAGAATTGTTGATGCGTTTGTGTCCGCCTTGTTTTTAGCCCAGGTGTCGATAAGTTCTAGGAAGTCCTGAGCAAGGCCAAGTCTTTCCTTTCTTTCGTGTTCTGCCTTCTGCATTGCATTCGCAATACCTAGTAGGCTTGGATGGAGTTGCCCTCCGGGATTGGAAGGCGTTGATGACGACGATGCAACAGCGGATGCCATTGCATCGGGTAATGGGTCTTTTTGTGGGTGATTTTAATGCAATGATAAAGTGAAAAAAGGTGAAACGTTATATGGATGTTGTTGTAATTATTAACAGTCCGTCAAAAATTGATTAATTGATTGATTGATTTTACGGTCCCAGGCACCAGCCCAGCGCCTTATGGCACGGGACTGGTGGGCTCGGTAAGGATCATCCTAAATAGCTAAGCCCTACTATTTCCCACCACACTGTCACTCTGTGACTTTGATTACAAGCAACCAAAACCCAAAAGAAATAACAAACGAAATCAACTGAAACAAAGCAAATTAACAGGTAGGAGCGGTGCTAGTATTTCTCATCCCATGCCCCCCTCGATCATTTCTCACGTCCTGAATAAATAATCACTCTGGTTCTCGCATCCAGCTGAGGGCGGGTCTGCATCCATGCTCCCAAAGCAGCGGGTTATCCTTGAAAATTCTATGAACTTGTCGAGATCTTCTGGTCCAAGGAGTTGATTGGTATAGTCCTCCACGGTCATGGATCTTCTCAACCTGCGCATTACTGCAGCATTCTTCCGGCACCGGACAAAATGGGTTGGAGATGTCCTTTGTCCACAGACGCATTCCAGTTTCGCGTCTTCGTGGTTCAGGCGGCGATGATAGTCCGCAAAGTCTCCATGGCCTGATCTTGCTGCCAGGAGCCTATGGAGTAATCGTCGAGGGAGCCCTAGTTCTGGTGGTTTCCGACATCGCATCTGTAAGTCCAGGTCTTGATATCTGTGCGGACCCGACTTATTCCACCAGTCATCCACCAGTTTCTGTCGGCGGTTGTGCATCAAGCGGCGTATGTATGACTGCATTGTCTGCACTGGCTGCGTCTATCTGTCTGGTAGCAGCTGAAGACCGGCTCGGGCTTCTGCGTCCGCTTCTTCGTTGCCACTAATCTTGGAGTGTCCAGGCACCCACCTCACTGTCGCGTTCGCTTCTGAAGAGAACTTGTGAAAGACGCGGGTTATCTGCAGCGACAATGATGACTTACCCGTCTGAAGCGCAAGTATAGCTGCCTGATTGTCAAGTAGAACGAAAATTCTCTCACCGTTCTTTCGAGCGCGCGTAGCTTCCCGAAGTGCTACTGCTGCTCCTGCGATTTCTGCATCATAAACTTCACCGCCGTATATACGACTGTGACCTTGTGCGAATGTTTGTCCTCCGCGTCGGAGGACATATCCCCACGAGGATCGTCCATGGCCTTCAGATGACCCATCAGAGTAGGCGCATATGTCGGAGGGAGAGATCGTGCTAGCCCAGTTGTAGTATGCTTTGACCCCCTCTTCTTTTGTTCCAAGACTTGATGTGTACACTGGGCCTGCCAGCCTTTCTGCCTGTTCGGATGACTCCGGGAGCTGTCGGAAAGCACGCTGTAGGCGCGACATCTGGGTTTCTGGTTGGCGCCTGACTCTCTTCCTTAGCTTGTACTTCTGCGAGCCAACGTTAGTGCACTCGCTTGCGCGGTTCCGGAGAAGGTGTCGGTCATCGAGCGACTGGATCCTGGCTGCTAGACGGAGTCGAATTCCTTCGAGGAGAATCTTCGCCGGTGGAATTCCCCCTTCCATGTGAAGAAGGACATTAGGCGAAGTCTTCCAGACTGGTAACGCCGCACGAAGAGCTAGTTTAATGGTTTGTCGATCAGACTACATAGGTGTGTAGTCTGTGGCGTTGAGGTACCTTTCTTCGTTAGCCGTGTTAGTCCGGGCCACCACACATCCGCTCCAAATGTTGCTACTGGTACGATGCATGAGTCGATAGCGGTTACCAGGGGACCTGGGGCCGCTCCTCGTCTAAGTGGGTTAAGTCGCCGCATGTGCTGGGAAGCTTTGAAGGCCTTCTCGCACCAGGTCGCTACATGATGCTTGAAGGTGAGACGGGGATCGAGGTGAATTCCGAGCCAGCAAATATGCTCCACCGGCTGGACTAGCCTACCACCAACTTGTATTCCTACCGGTTCGCCCTGATTTCTCCCTTTGAATTGTATCACTTCAGACTTGTTGATGTCAAACGAAACCGCGTTCTCTTCAGCCCATTTCAGAAGATGGTCGACCTCACCTTGTGCCGCCGTCGCAGACTCGGCTAAAGAGCGACCGATGCCTAGAATACCAATGTCATCCGCATAGCTAAATCGTGCTCTACAGTTCCCGATTCGCATGGGCTCCGCCATGTGTAACAAGAAAAGCAATGGAGAGATCGGTGATCCCTGTGGCACCCCTAGCCTCAAAGATCTCGGGCTAGTCACGCCTCTCGGGTACCGTACCTGTACGCTGCTCCCTTTGAGAAAGGAGGATGTCCATCGTAATACCGAGTCTGGCCAGCCTTGTGCCTGCATTCGCCATAGTAGCCGGTTGTGTAGGACAGCGTCGAATGCTCCTTGTACATCCATCGTTACAAAGGTGGATGCCCATCCTTGAGATCTAGCTTCCTCGACATCGTGCACTACTGAAGATACCAGAGCATTTGCCGATCGTTTTGGTAGTGCGCCAAACTACTGGTGGCCTACAACGTCTAAAGTGATAGCCAATGCTGACATCCTTTTTGGATAGATTCTTCCTAGCCCCTTGCCTATACGTGAGAGGAGTGCAATTGGTCTCCATCCTTTGGCCGTTGATAAATCACGACCGCTCTTCGGTAGGAATACGACTTCCGCCAGCTTGAAGCACGCCGGATTATAACCAAGTCTCAGACATGCTTGAAAGAGTTGTGTTATATATTTCCCAATACTGCCCCAGCATGTGGCTAGCAATTCTACTGAGATTCCGTCTGAACCAGGTCAGGTATTACCTCCTCCAACAGTACAAGACTGAGCTTCCAGCTCTGATAGCTCCTCAGACCATGGAATACGAGGCTCTGCTGACCTTGTGCAAGGAGGGAGGTCGTCTGTTTCCGAGTGACGATCCAGTAATAGATCGCGCAGAATCATCGCTCGCTCTGCCTGATCTGACACTAGCTTCCCATCATGCCCAAGGGGTGGCGGGACTTTTTGGTGTTTCGGAGCCGCCCACTTCATCATCTTGTAGACGTTCGAGCACGATCGCATCGTTTCTATCCGCTTCTTCCAGTGCTCTCTCTTGGCTGATGCTACTGTAGACCTCAGAATTTTGGAGCAGGTAGTCCTTTCTTCCTCGGTATATGCCGAGTGATGGTCAAGGTGAGCCTCATTGCACTTTCGAGTCCACCAGGGCGCAGACCTACCGCTTCCTTGACTACGTCTTTTTCCGAACGCTTTCAATCTGTCTGTTCAGGCCTGACAAATCGCTTCCGCGTATTTCTCAACATCGCTAGTCGACTCCAAGAATTGAGGCGCTGAGATCCACTGAGATACTGCTCGTACGAAGTCCGGAAGCTTTTCTTTCGGGACTCGCAGTGATCCTTGGTATTCTGCATCTACATGACTTGTACTAGTTACCAGGCTGCAGACAGAAAAATGGTCGCTTGTCACGCACTCACTCCGATCTACCCATGCCTGTGCCCCCGCGACATTTATCTGTACTAGATCAAGCGTATTTCCGGCTCGATGCATAGGCTCCCCAATGATGAGACAAGTGAGGCGGTGTTGCTCAGCCCAGGCCTGAATTTTCTCACCGTGACCATACGAGCGCGTCGTGCCCGGTTGCCATGCCAAATAAACAGAGTTGTGTTGGAAATATCGCGCAATGAAATGGGCGCAATATTCATGGAACGAAAGTAGAAGTTGACTAAAAGAGTGTCATGTTCGGATTACAGCTAAAAGTGTGGAAAGTGTGCGCTACAAGTACAAGTGTAAGCGACACATAGCCTAAGCCACACCATAAACGAGTGTGGCGCCATCTAGGCATAGAAAACCCCCAATAACCTCCTTGTGCCCACGCCATACAGCCGCTCGTATATGTAATAGGCAGCCTGAAGCGCTACCATATTACCCATTCCAACCTCTTAAACACACACAAGATCGTGTCGGGAACCTAGACGAAATGGAGGGCCCATACGTCCACAACACTCCGTGTCTCCATTTCCAACAAGTTGAAGTCGCCTGCAATTATTGATGCTGGTGGAGGTACCCAGTTGATTACCGGTTCGATTGCTGCGTCGTCGTTATGTGCCTTGTACACATTGAGAAATGTGACATTGTTGACAACTACCCAGTGTGACGGCTTGTAAGCCGGTAATTGCCTGTAGCCTGCGCTGTCTAACGCAGGCTTAGCATGAAACTAGGCAGGGACTATTCTTGGAAGCAGGGTCTTACAACTTGGCAAACACCTCCAAGAATAGGGCACGACAAAGGGATACGAGAAGGTATACGAGAAGGGATACGAGAAGAGATACGGATATACGGATAGAAAACTGTGTCATTGGCCGGGGTAATAATCATGTATAAAGTAACTGTTATTATCCTCTTCAATCTGTAGTTCACCATAGATTGAAAATAGAATACCTCTGACCATAAGGTTGCCTCAGTGCCTATGCTCAGACTGTGACACCCAGCAGTAGTCTCCGGTCAGCAAAGAGCCTGGGAAAATCTGTTTGGCAAATATTTCCTTCTCCTTCGTTCGAGTGTACGTTACGGCACGTGGCCGAACGCCTATTCCGCCGTGTGGGATGTGTAGTGTATATCCAGGGTGAGATTTTGTCTCACTGGAACACCATGGCTCCCGTACAAACACAAAATCGATGCCAATCTCGAAAGCTCGAGAAAGCGCAATGTCGTACGTTGGAACCCCCCTACCAACATTTATTGACATAAACTTGAGCTATGGTGCAGGTAAAAAAGGGAGAATTTTTGATCTAGAAGTTGGGGTAAGAGGTGTCTGCGTCGAAATTTACTTCCTACTATCTCTGTAGCGGGTCTTGCGGTTGGAATGAGCTGGTCCTGTAAGCAGTGATCCCCGCCGGCTCCACCAGTCTTATACCTACTATGCCTCTAGGAACATAAAGGTTAATCTTGAAACCGGGTTGTTTAAGGGATTAGCCCTGTAGGTGCAGCTGGGCTAGCTCGTAATAGGTTAGTATGTCTCTCTTCATTACCCCGCTCGCCATGAAGTATGGTCCAATCGTCTTGTTCTAACAATCACTTAGAGAAACACATTTTCAACGACATTTTCGACTGCACAACCCTTCATCATCAACACCACTATCAATTCATCCTCTATTCCGGCAAACAATGTCTCTCTAAAATTCTGCTTCAGAAACCACTGTGCGCGACGTCTAACTCGCGATCAGTGTATTGAAATAAGAGCATTAAGAAGACTTGGCTTTACATTACAACATATATCCGACGAACTTGGCTTCACAAGAAGACAAGTGCAATTAGCGTGTGCTCGAGAGACTGCAAATCCTATACCTCGCAAAGGATGCTCACCTAAACTAAGCGCGGAACAATTTGATGAGCTTGAGGCTTTCGTCCGGGAAAATCCAGAAATTCTTTACAAGTACGACAATGCACCATGTCATAAAGTACACTTAATGATTGAGGCGCTGCGTGAGGTCGGAATAACGCCTATTAGATGGCCACCTTGCTCTCCCGACCTGAACCCAATAGAGTCATTGTGGAACATCTTAAAAAACCATATTCAGGTTAATAGTCCTGAGAAAAATGTGGTCAGGCTTGTGCGCTCTGTGTTGGAATTTACCATATTTCTTACAATAATTGGCATTCCTTGCAAATATGAACAACTTTCCTACATACTCTATAATACATGCTGTATTCTACATTTTAACTTCTTTTTGCTAATAAGCTATTCTCTCATACATTTGCATGTGCGGGGTAGTATGATACTGGATGCAAATGCAGTGAGAAACATAGTCATGTTTACTTTGCGACAAATAGGATGGCGTTAATGGTGCGGGGTCAGTACTGCTTTATTCCCCGCACAATTGTTTCGTGGTCAGCTGTGCTGAAGACTTTTTACTGTAATAATTGTTGTTTGCATACCCACTTTAACTCTAGGATATGCACACATAAATACGCGTCTTACATGTAACTTAGAACTTTAATGGAAACAATATTCTTTGAGCTTTACTTTCTGCTCGTCTTACTCGGAAATCGCAACACTCTGCCACGTTGAAGACATTGCTACAGGATGCATGGGACTCTATACCTTCTGAGGAGCTATTGTCACTAATTGGTAGCATGCACGAAAGATGTGTAGCGGTGATAAAGGCAAACAGAGGGTACACAAAGTATTAGGATGGAGCAGACTAATACAAAGCATGTAAAACGGGTTCATTTTAGTTGCAAGCCATACTGAGGGCTTCGATGTATAATTTTACAATACAGAGCAATTATTTTTGAAATAGATGTGTATTTTTAGATAATATCAATTCATTTTTTTAATTTTTAATTTTAAATGAGGACCATTGTATAATACCTTTGGAGTTGAAAACCATCCCCATAATTTAGATATTCACGGAATATCATTGGATTGTACCCCTTGCTTGCATAACTAGTCGAGTAACTAGACATGGGCCTGCATGAAGACCATACCAATTAAGGCAATAAGTACAGGGATTTAACCCCAGTCATTTTGACAATTGTACAATTAACTTCCACAAGACACCGTAAGCCCCAGACACAATCCAACATGATTAGCTGCTCTGTGTCCCAGGTCAGTCCTCGTGTAGAGCTCCTGAACCCCCCTATTGCGAAGAAGATATCTACATCAAGACTAATAATAGCCGTGGAGGCCATAAATGAGCTACAAAAAAAGGGCAAGAATGAATGTCTGTACGTGGTATCCTCAACAAACCTGGAGATGATATATTTATCCCAGAGCCAAATTCAGTCAAATCTCGCAACCACAAAGTATTTGGCCCTCGTGACAATAATTCAAAATAATCCACCACGTCAATCTTTCACTCCTAACGAGATCTGTTCCTATCTAAGTCTTATCAAGTCTGCAAGTACGACCTAGTGCATCCTCGTTTCCATGAACACACATCTTGTCAACTTTCTCTGGCCTCAGCTGGTCAACAAGTACAAGCCCACGGCCATATTTATACCAGCAGGAGGAAGCAAAGTGTCGTGCACAAATCTGAAACACAATTCATTGGGATGGGCGTGAGGGATCAGGACAAGTTAACCAACTGACGTTATGTTGTGATAGGTCTATGATTTGGGTGTACATACAATTTGTGTGAGCTCGCTGCTAGTGATCACAGATGGGCTGCTGGGCCGGACAGGTCAAGAAGAGGAGTGGAGAATGATCTCTGTAGAATGAGGAAAGACTGAATTGCTTGCTCTATCTACTGTGGAGGAAAGCTCTCTACTTATAGTCCCTAGACTATTGCTTACTAATTATACTTACTCAACAAGGCAGGAGCAAACAGAGCAAATGCATGCAGTCGCGTGACCATCATAACTGGAGCTGTGCACTGTAGCTATGTGGGTCCAGGCACAACACGTTTCCTATCTTGATGGTTGAGAAATTTAGGATTCTGACAACAAGTTTTACAAATTGAGAGTTGTTTGTTGTTGTTTGTTTATTATTTAACGTCTAACTAATAATTATAATACACTAGTCCCGGACTAGAAAAGGATGCCAGAGCTTTCTGCTCTAGAACTGGGGGCACCCAGCTTCCCCAAACAAAAAAGAAGGGACCCAAGATGAAATACGGTGTCAGATGACTTAATACGTCACGCTGTCTAGAAAAATTTATTCTCTGGAGGGGATAAGAGCCAGTCATAGTGGGAAGAATATCTACCCAAAAAATTGAGAATTGTGTTATGGTTTTACCGTTATTTGGGCTTAGGCGGATGCCTAAGCCTAATATTGAGAATTCTTATGATGAGGCTGTATGGGGGGAGATGAAGCTGAACGAAACGGCACTACTAGTCAGGAGGCGGAAACGTTATTACAACTTAGTGACACCTGAAAATACGTGGCTGGGTAATAAGTATTATGCCTAAGGACAAGTCACTAGTCTGTAGATTCACGAGGAGGATTAACGCCTATAAATACCTGTTAGTAGTAGCTAGAGTTATCTTTTCTCCTTATATAGTTTATTAAATCGATTTATTCATTACCAACTCGGTTTCTGTCACAAGTTGTGCGTGCTGTCATGGAATAGGACGTTTATGGCCATCACGTGACACATAATCTAACACGTGACTTAAATGTATATAACTTGTCAGAATCCAGCTTAGTCAATTTTTCTCCTTTGTACACAATCTAACTCACCAGACCTGATATTGTCGATCTAGCATTTATCCCATATCGTGACATATTATCTACCAAATACATTACTGCCCTTGCGCATAAAAAATACTACATTTTTTTAATCTGAGCAATTATAAAATCTTCACTCACTTTCGCCTATGACAATGGAAAATATCCCTTGGAATCCAGAAGGCACCGGAATTCCACAACACCAACCATATGAGTCGTTAGTAGAAAGGTTGCGTGAATGGGATGCCGCCTTTTTGCAAAAATTCAAACTCCTCTGCTCTGTCCTAAACCAATAACTATTTATCCAAGCCATGCAGAGCGGCATATAGGGTAACAATGCAGTATAGCTCAGTGAAGAGATTATGACATTAGCAACTGCGTACGTACACTTAGAGGCTGAGCTCCTTCATAACAAAAATGACTATGATATACTTCTCGTGAAAAACCACGAACTTTCAGATGCCAATTCAAAACTTGACAAGCAGAAGAAGACGTCAAGTTCAAGTAGCTCGTAGTTACAGCAGCAAAATGCGAATCTACAACAGCAAACAAATAGCCTTCATCAACAAAACAAATCTCTTCTCCAGCTAAACCAGAACCTTGACCAACAATTAATAACCTCTCGCCAGAGTGAACCCACTCCACAACAATCAGCCGAACACCCTGATCCGGATATATTCTCCGCCCATGACCCTGCATCTCGCAAAGAACTACCACTCTTTATTAGAAAATTAAACATGAAATTTATTGCTAACAGAGATTGGTATCTTAATGAACAGTCCAAGATGTTGTATTTAGTCTCCGGTCTAGAGGGCAAGGTGTCATGGCACAGAATAGGCACAAGTGAAAGTACAGCTTGTATGGCGATAATTCAGTCTGTGAAGCAAATACTAAGCTGGAGAGGTATGGAAAAGAACAGAATCTAATTACAAAATGCCCTGAGGCTATTCCAATTCGGGCGGGTTTCTACAAAATCGCCGCGCACGTGCTCCTTCCCGCATCAGCCATCAATCTCACATCCTCCCTCTACGTAATTGTATATCATGACGGAGCAGAATGCCGTGCCGTGGCACAAGGCTTATTCGACAATCTCGCACGGCATCAATAGAGATGGCACAATTAAGTTCACTTCAAGTGAAGCCATTCTGATTCTCCTCGAACAAGCCTTTGCAGATGTTGACGAATGTAATGCTGCCCGACGAGAAATTCTCACAATAAAATAGGGCCAAAAGGATACATCAACACACATTTCTGACTGGTTCGATGTGGCTGTGACGGGCTTTGCCCGGATTGGGACTGGTCACTGTGACGGCTTGTGAGCCGATAATTCCTGTAGCCTTCGATGGCTATCGAAGGCAACCTTCATGTTCTATCACTCGTAGGATTCTCAGCTAACTAAAATGGATACGTAATCGCCACTGAGACTACGTAAAGGATAGTGCCAAGGATATCGGAAGCGTTACCCGTGTGGCAGAACAAACCTTAAGCTAGTATTATTGCCACTGTGAACGTAGGCTATATTTAGATACCTCTGGATGTGTATAAGTAACACGGGAGACTTGCAGGTAGTTTACTTCTCCATAGATGAATTATAGCTTTACCTTTCAATCATACAAATGCCCATTTGCTTTCTATATTGGAACTGTGACAGTCACTAGGACCACTCCGTCTCCGAGGGGATACGTACTACATTGGGAGTATGATACAGGAGAAGAGTTGTGCCTGGTAGAAAGGATGATTCTCAAAGTGCCAAGGAAGAGAGCCAGGGAGAAATTATGATTCTCAGAGGGCCAATGGAGGGAGTTAAGACTAGTCTACGCGGAGCTTATAACAGATGGGAGAGTACGTGGTAGATTGTTTTCCGAAGGAAGAAGTCATTAATTCCTAACGAGTTATTGTCTTTCAAGTACATCTGAATTCATTAAACCCTTACAGTGGCACAGAAAACCGAACTCTCCGACGATGCTTTGATCAACCACTTTTACGACTTACTGCATCCGGCCATTGTCGCTCATATTCAGAATCGTGTAATGCTACGTCAATCTCTTCCTATAGACTTATCGTCTTATCTTGTGAAAGTCCGACATATTGACGCAGTACTTCGGTCCTCCAATCCTAGCTATACTAAGTCCAAATATTATACCAAAAGTCACCATCTCTACAGTCCTCCTATCTCCAACTTTACGACCCTCGACACTCCCTCACCTAAACCCCCAGCCGGAGAACCAATGCACCTGAGCGCCTCAAACCTCAACTGTAACATCACTTGGACTTCAGCAGATGCTGCTAATCATCGAATCCCAATAAACAGGGCAGAGAGATGTGCTAAACGTGCATATTAATTTGAGAATAAGTTATGCAGCTGGTGCTATGATCCGGGACATCGAGTACGACTTTGTGCTGAGGCAAGATGGAAAAGGTAAGATAAAGTCTGCGGACAAAAAAACTGTGGTCGAGTAGGAAAAAGCCTAGTCTCCGATAATAGTCGCTATCAGAGACATTTAGAGAGTAAGCCAGTTGAAGAATCAGTCACAAGTATGACAGAAGATGTGGGGTTATCAAGTACTAATGGCGAAGGAATGTTACAGATATTGTCTCTGTTAACACCACACAAAGACCACCTCCTTCTATCTTGTATTATGAAAACAAATGGAATTGCATTTCAGACCCAAGCATTTCTTGATTATGGTGCTACAGATGAATTTTATGACCTTAACTCTGCGCAAAGAGATAAATTTCCTTTTGACCTACTGCCACAGCCCTGCCAGTTTTATCTCGCTGACGGTAAGCTAGCCGCTCAAATAAAACATACAACAACCATGAAACTCAACATCCTTGGTCACGAGGAAACTATAACCCTATTTCTAACAAATCTCGGTAGGTACGAACTTATACTGGGACATAAATAGCTCAAGAAGCATAACCCATTTATAGATTGGTCAAATGACTTTGTGTATTTCAATTCCAATTATTGTAAACAGTACTGTCTTCCCACTCAAATTAATCAAGTAATAGTCCCCAGCTTTAAAAGCCATATATTTAACGTAGAATCATATCCTGAAGAAACTACCAAAGGCCGGCCAAGAAAAATAGGTGCCGCAGCTTTCCAGACACCATCTTAACAGAAAGATGTCCAAATTTTTTCTTTATCTCTATATAAGGCGGATCAGAGACTTAGAGAAAAGGGCATTAAAGCAGCCACTTCGTCTTCAAAAATCCTGTCAACTCAGTCTCACAACAATCTCACTCCCGTTCAGAAAATGTATTCAAATCTATATCAATATTCTGAAAAAACTGATAATAGTATGCAATCTAGATCAATGGTAACTGATATGCAATTGGCAGGCTTCTCTCTCGAAGATATACAAATTGCTCTACAAACAAAAGATCGGCCCGACCCCGCAAAAAAATTGCTCATAAACTACCACCATCATTTATCGGTCTTTGATCACAGAGGTGCTGATACAATACCCCCCCACAGAAACTGTGACCATAAAATCGATCTCAAACCAGACACCACACCCCCATACGGACCGCTCTATAACATCTCTGTCGAAGAGCTTCTAGTTTTGCGTAAATGTCTAAATGAACAACTAAAGAAAGGATTTATCCGTGCAAGTAAGTCACCAGCAGCAGCGCCTGTCCTTTTCGCCAAAAAATCTGGTGGTGGACTGCGCTTTTGTGTAGACTACCGTGGCCTAAATACTATAACAATGAAAAACCGATATTCCCTCCCCTTACTACAAGAAGCTCTAAGTAAACTTAACAGCTCCAAGTACTATACCAAGCTAGACATCATTGCGGCATTCAATTACATTCAAATTATTGTAAGGTTAAAGATCGAGAGGGATTTCGGGCTGTTGGAGAGGAAGAAAAGGGTGGTATTCGAACACAGGAACAGGTGAACGGGGCTTTAGATGTAAAGCTGTGGAGTTGACGAGAGGAGTGATGAATATAGCCTTCAGAGATATTCAGTTAATACAATGAACTATAATATTGGAGAGACTACTGTAATAGGACTTACCTTCAGAGATATTCAGTTAATACAATGAACTGAGGATCTCTGGAGGTAGGAGAGACTACATCTATATACAGGAATCAAACTTGGTATGACTAAAGTTGGGGAATTGTTGAGGTACGTGCCAATGTCTCAACTTGGCAGCATTATCCAAATGACGTTTTAGCCTTGTGTTTTAGTGAACCCCCGAGACTAAAACAAGAAACAGATGTGACTACATTAAACATGGAATCTGGTAACAAGTGAATTAAGAGATACATGTTGTAGTGCACAGACAGAGATCCTGCACCGATACTGATGCAGAACTGTTTTATTACAACACTTCCCCTCAGATCTGCATCAAAATTCGCTCTGTAAGAATTCTGTGAGAAGCTTTGGGTAGAGCTTTGGTAAATAAGTCGGCCAAATTATCGAAAGAAGGAACGTATTCGAGTTCAAAATCTTTGTGGATATGATCCCTAACAAAGTGATATTGAATATCGATGTGTTTCGAGCGTTGAGTGACCTTATTATTTCCAGAGAGATCTATTGCTCCATTTGAGTCGGCGTGAAGTATAGCACCGTAGCTTTGCTGAAGTTCTTTAATAGCTCGAGCGAGCCAGATTAAGTGTCGCGATGAAAGACAGATAGCCATATATTCAGCTTCAACTGTAGAGAGTGCGACAGCTTTCTGTTTCTGGGAACACCAGGATATAGAGGCTTCCCCTAGCCTGAAAACATATCCAGAATAGGACTTACGGTCATCAAGGTTATTACCCCATGATGCATCAGCGTAGCCGTGAATTGTAGAGTCATGTTTGTTAGGAAAGAAAAGCGTATGGTCGATGGTGCCTTTAAGATATCGAAGAACCCGTTTAGCTGCTGCAAGGTGCGATGAGCCAGGACAAGAAGAGAATTGTGAAAGGTGTGTAATTGTAAATGCGAGGTCAGGTCGGGTACCAATTTGCGCATACATCAGTGAGCCTATAAGAGATTGGTATGTGCTGATATGGTCAATTTGATCCGCTGGTTCGACTCGTTGGAGGTGAGCATTCGGTTCGAGTGGAGTGGCAACAGGATGACATTCTAGCATGCCGAATCTTTGTAGGACTTTGAGGAAGTATGATTTTTGGCTAAGCGATATGCCTTGCGGTGTGATTTCTACTTCGATTCCAAGAATATAATGAGCTTGTCCTAGATCTGTGCATTCGAATTCGGAATGAAGGAATAGGCGAGTTTCATTAATAATCTTGGGATCAGAACCAGAGATCAGAATGTCATCGACGTAGACAGCAACATAGACGGTGGTCTTGTTGTGGACGAAGATGCATGGGTCAAATGTAGCTGGAACGAATCCGTACTTGGTCAGGGCAGTTTTTAAGGTGAGATGCCAGACAAGGGGGATTGTTTCAGTCCGTAGATACATTTTCGCAACTTATATACCATATTGGATTCCTTAAACCCATCGGGAATTTCCATATAGATGTCGCGGTCTAATTTTCCATATAAAAATGCTGATTTAACGTCCATTTGTATAACTTCCCAATTTTATGGGCAGCTAATGCGAGAAGCAGGCGTAGGGAGTCAAAGCGTACAACTGGTGCATAGGTTTCTTCGAAATCGGTGCCAGGAATTTGAGAGAATCCTTTAGCAACAACTCGAGCCTTGTATCTTTCGATAGAACCGTCTGCATTATGTTTCACTTTGAAAACCCAGCGAGATCCTACGACTGAGCGATCAACGGGTCTAGACACAACTGTCCATGTGTCGTTGCGCCGAAGTGCATCCATCTCTTCGTTGATTGCTTCTTTCCATCTTTCAGAATCACCAGCTGCCATTGCCTGCTTGTGTGTAGTGGGCTCCTCAATGACTGCGTGCGCTTTATAGTTTGCAAATCTATCTGGTTGTCTCTTATTTCTATTGCTCCGGCGAGGGGCAGAAGGAATAATTTCTTGTAGATTTGGATCAGATAAATTGATAGCAGCAGGCAGAGTCGAGTTTATGGGAGAATCAAAATACCCACCAGGCATATTAGTAACTTCTGGCGGCGTTGCTGAGTGATTTATCGGAGACGAAGGAGAAGAATCAGCTTTTGATGAAGAGCTTGGTGTCGTCTTCTCGGGGATATTAATATCAAGGGAGACTTCCCCTTGCATGGCAGGGGGAAGATTACTTGCCTTGATACTATTATGGAGCGTTTTGATGGGACATATATTCGAAAAATTTTAGTAGAGTCTGTGTATCCTACGAGTATACCGTCCATGGCCCTGGGCATCAATTTTGAACCGGATGGTCTGGCTTCTTCAGGGATGTGAACAAGCGCATTTGAGCCGAAAGGGTGGAGGTGAGTGGTCGAATTGAAGGGATGGCTAGTCAGAGCCTCAATCGGAGATTGACCATTAATGCTTCGATGAGGGAGTCTGTTATATAGGTAGACTGCCATAGAGATTGCTTCTGCCCAGAGAAATTTTCCATGGTCCATGAGCATTATGCGAGCCTTGGTAACAACTGTTTGATTGAATCTTTCCGCAACACCGTTAGACTCGTGTGAGTATGCAGGAGAATTTCGCAAGATGATACCAGTTGCTGCAAGAAAAGTCTCGACATCTGAATTAACGTATTCACCACCGTTATCAGTTTGGAACATTTTGATTGTTGCGTCAAACTGTGTTTGGATCAAGCGTACGAAGTCTTGGATTGCCTTTGAAGCAGCAGATTTGTGCTTAAGAAAATAGATCCAGGCATGTCTAGAGAAATCGTCGATGAAGGTAATGTAATACTCTTTTCCGCCAAGTGACTTGACAGAGAATCGTCCAGATAAATCAGAGTGTACGAGTTCAAATTTCTTGGAGGCGCGCTTATGCGTAGACTTAGGAGTTTTGCGTATTGATTTACAACGAAGGCAGGCAGTGCACGTAAACGATTCGGGTTTTGAAGGGATAGAGGGATCACTTTTTCGCAATTGAGACATGACCGAGGTACCAGCGTGACCAAGAGACTCATGCGCGTCAAGATAGGAAGTAAAAGCTGATTTTTCTACCACCTTTTGGACAATGTATTGACCCAAATTAAGTTTAGCGTACAGTTGTTCTTCGTTATTTTTAATAACGCGCCGTTCACCATTACTTGAAACAATTTTAAATCCATCTTCATCCAATTTAGATTCTGACAACAGCCTGACTCCTAGACCCGGAACAAACAAGACATTATTGAATTTGGCGGTCTTCATTTTTTGATTACTAAGACGCACGTCAAATTCGATATTTCCAGAGCTGTGAATGGGTAAGACTGAACCTGATACCGATGAGACAGAGCCATTCTTAGGAGACATTGATATAAAATCTTCTTTGAATGGTGTCATATGAGAGGTAGCACCAGAGTCAAGAATCCATGGATAAGAGGAGATAAAGGAACGTGAGACAAAGGCCTTTTCAACTGAAGGATCCAGCAATTGATGAGAGCTTGAATCGAGATTTTCGGTTGCTGCAGCTGTATGTGCCTTTTCCTTGTCGTTTTGGGTTCCCATTCCTTTGTGAGCCTTCAACTGTCGACATTCTGAGTGTATGTGACCCTTATATTTCTTGTTTCTGGATTTACACCAGGAGCATTCTTTACTAGCTTTCTTGGCTTCATGCGTAGATGATTCTTTACCTCCAGCAAAGTAGGCTTTGGAATCACCAAGCGAAGAGGAACGAGCTGCTTGGATGTCAAGTAGACGTTTGTTGACATTAGCAAAAGTGATATGTTCCTTGGACATGAGGTTTCCACGATATTTTCGAAGGATCTAGGTAGAGTGCGAAGAAATGACATGGTTTTGACCGAGTCCGAAGCAAGGAACTGTTTGAGGTACATTGCTTCCTCTCGGGTTGAATCAGAACACCGATTGTAGATGTGGGCGTATATTGTTTCGAAGTTGGAGATGTGATCGGATATTATATCGCCTTCGTCCATTTTAAGCTCTACAAGAGAGTTAAAAAGTTCAAGAGTTGATATAGTTGTTTCATGGTCAAACTTGTTTTTCAAAGCCTGCCATGCGAGCCGAGCAGATTCGGGTTGGCCAACGAAGCCAGCGACGATTCTTTGGAGATCAGTGGATACTCCAGCGAGAATGGCAGCAAGTGCAGCGTTGTTCCTTTTGTCGTATTCTTTCTGATCTGTTGATCGAATATTCTTTACTTTTTCCGTGAAGCCTGAGTCAGAATTTGAGGGTCGAATTTCTTTGTCATCAAGGTCCGTGATGACACCCCAGTAGTCGGATCCCATCAACACAACTTGCCATGTCTGTGCCCATGTCCGATACTGGGACTGAGAGGACAACAGTGGAAGGTTGGCCTTGAGGGATCCAACAGAGATGGAGGCTGTATCAGTGGACATTGTTGAGGGAAGAGCTAAATCCGGGCTCATAACCTATTGTAAGGTTAAAGATCGAGAGGGATTTCGGGCTGTTGGAGAGGAAGAAAAGGGTGGTATTCGAACACAGGAACAGGTGAACGGGGCTTTAGATGTAAAGCTGTGGAGTTGACGAGAGGAGTGATGAATATAGCCTTCAGAGATATTCAGTTAATACAATGAACTATAATATTGGAGAGACTACTGTAATAGGACTTACCTTCAGAGATATTCAGTTAATACAATGAACTGAGGATCTCTGGAGGTAGGAGAGACTACATCTATATACAGGAATCAAACTTGGTATGACTAAAGTTGGGGAATTGTTGAGGTACGTGCCAATGTCTCAACTTGGCAGCATTATCCAAATGACGTTTTAGCCTTGTGTTTTAGTGAACCCCCGAGACTAAAACAAGAAACAGATGTGACTACATTAAACATGGAATCTGGTAACAAGTGAATTAAGAGATACATGTTGTAGTGCACAGACAGAGATCCTGCACCGATACTGATGCAGAACTGTTTTATTACAACACAAATTGCAGAAGGCCAGGAATGGATGACAGCATTCAACACACGTTATGGGTTATTTGAGACACTGGTGATGCCATTTTGGTTATCAAACGCACCAGCAACTTTCCAAGCACGTATAAACGAAATCCTACGTCCCTACCTCGATATATTCTGTACCGCGTATATTGAGGAAATCTTTATTTACTCCAACAATCTCCTTTCACATAGGGCACATGTTAATATCGTACTTGATGCGTTAGGAAAGGCCGGCCTACATTGTGATATTAAGAAATGTGAATTCGAAGTACAAGAAGTAACGTACCTCGGAATGATAGTTTCTACAAAAGGAGTCCGAATGGACCCTCAGAAGGTCCAATGCATTGTAAATTGGAGTACTCCTTCGTGCCTCAAAGATGTACAAGGATTCCTAGGATTCTCAAATTTTTACCGTCGATTTACTAAATATTTCTCCAAAATTTTCAGTCCCCTTGTTGCACTCACGAAAAGATACGAAGTTTGTTTGGCCTGAAGCTTATCATAATGCCTTTAAGTCACTTCAGAGACCCTTCATCACAGCACCAGTATTACGTCATTTTGATACTTCCAAAGAGATTTACGTCGAAGCAGACTCCTCTGATTTTGTCTCTGCAAGGATCTTATCTCAAGAGGACGAAAATTGCGAGCTCCATCCTGTAGCGTTCATGTCTAAAAATGTCGAGAATTCAGAATAAAACTACGAAATATATGACAAAGAACTTTTAGCAATTGGTCGATGCGTCGAAGATTGGAGAGCTGAGCACCAAGGTTCTTTCTATCCCATGACTGTACTTACTGATCATCGTAATCTCGAGTACTTCATGACAACAAAATAACTAACTCGCCGCCAAGTTCGCTGGAGCGAGTTTCTCTCACAATTCGATTTTGTTATCAAGGCTCGACCAGGTAAGGATAATATGAAAGCCGATTCTCTTACTCGACGATCCCAAGATCTTCCAAAGGATAATTCTGACCCTCGATTATTACAACAAAATCAAACTCTTCTTCCTACCCACAAACTTCATCAGTCGGTCATCTAAGACCTACAAGACAGTGAAAATCACGCAATATCAAACATTAACGCCCTTAGCATTGCTAAATGTACTTATTTGGAATCCCAGGAAGAACCTCTAGACCAAAGAATTGTCCGTCTTCTGAAACTAGGTTTGAATGATAAAAAAGATAAATGGCTATAAAAAGTGGTCACTGAGCTAACAAAACCTCAGGGAATTCCGTACTCAAAAGAAATTACACTTTCAGAGTGCCAGTTCCGGGATGGTCGCCTATATTTTCGCGAAAGACTGTACGTTTCAGACAATGACTTAAGGCTTCTGCTCATTCAATCCACTCATGATAGCTGTGAGAAAGGAAATCCAGGAAAGAACGCACTATATAAAGCAATAACCGATCACTACTGGTGGCCTCGTTTGTCTCAAAAAACTGACCAATTCGTAAAAAACTGCTACAACTGTCAATGAAACAGGGTTTCTCGACTCAAATATCAAGGATCCCTAAAAGCTCTCCCCCTATCAATCCAGCGCTGGCGTGATTTATCAGTAGACTTTGTAGGTCCTCTAGCAGAATTTGAGAACGTTAACTGTATTATGGTAGTCGTCGACCGCTTGACTAAGGAACGACACTATACTCCTTGTCATATCAAAATGAAAGCGAGAGACCTTGCCAAGCTTTTTGTCCGTGACGTCTGGCGACTGCATGGGCTATGTGATTCTATTGCTTCTGACCGTGGACCATTATTTATTGCTGAATTCTGGAAAGCAGTCTGTCACTACCTACAAATCAATGTTTCACTTTAAACAGCCTACCATCCCGAAACGGAAGGTCAAATCGAAAGTGCTAATGCATTCATGGAACGGTATCTAAGGTAATATATTGATTATTCTCAAAATGACGTCTATGATTGGCTACCAATGGCCGAGTTTGCGGCAAATAATGCAGTCAATGATTCCACCAAAGTTTCTCGATTCTTTGCCAACAAAGTTTTTCACCCGCGTATGAGCTTTGGCCCCCCAAGTCCTACTTCAAGGGTAAATTCAAAACACCTCCGCGAACAAATCACAACTGGCAATGACTTCGCTTCCAAGATGGCTGAAGTCCTTGCCGTTTTACGGATAAACTTCATACGCGCCAAAGACAGAAGAAAGCTGCTAATACAAACCGCTCCCCAGCACCAGCCTACCGAATTGGTGACGAAGTTTTCTCGGATACCCGCAATATCACGACGACAAGACCTATTAAAAAGCTCTACTGCAAATATATTGGACCATTTCAAATAACAAAAATTATTAATTCCCACGCGTACCAATTAAAACTCCCCTTTGAACACCAAAACTTACATAACATTTTCCACATAAGTCTACTAAAACTAGCCCCAACAAACCCTCTTCCTGGGCAAACTAATCCCCCCTCACCACGTATCACGCTCGATGAGTCGGGCGAAAAGCTATTCGCTATCGAAGCTATACTCGACTCAAAGCGGAGCAAAGGCAAGAGAAATTTTTACTACTTAATCCTGTGGCCAGGTCAAGTTCCCGAAGATAAGACATGGGAGCTTCTCCAGAACGTAGTTAACGCAACAGCCTCTATTCAAGAATTCGAAAGACGCTCCCCTAATAGGTTAAAACCAACAAAACGAGAGATTGAGACGGCAAAAAAGGGCGCAAGAAATTCTCTGAAATTTTTATCGCCAAAGTAAATTAGGGAGGGAGATAGGCCTATATGTCATAGAATAGGACGGTTATATTCATCACGTGATAATAATCTAACACGTGCCTCTAAATGTACATGTCAGAGTCCAGCGATAGCTCGTTTTCTCTTTTGTAGACAATCTAACTCACCAGATCTGACATTGTCGATCTAGTATTTATCCCATATCGTGACACGTGCCAAGGCTTCAGTTGTGAGAGTGCAGCTGATACTATAAAAACACACAAAAGATGGAAGATTCCGTGCTCCGCCTTCTGGTGGTGTTCTCTGGTATAGTTTGAGTAGCCTGGGTACCTACTCCACTTGGGAAGGAGACACCGAAGACTACATTAAGCGTGGAGGAAATTCAGTGGATGATGAAGGCATGTCTGGATAACTCAGGGTTTTTGAGACGTTCCCCTGGGTGGGTATTTTCGGATGAGGGTTGACTTGGGGTGAAGGAAAAGCCACCATAACTTCGCAGTGGTACATGCAAATGAAATCCAAGGCATGAGTGCTCTTCTTGTACATTGAGTCGTCTTTTCTTTACATTTTCTCCGATATTGTGTCATAGGTAGAGTGCTGCATACGCAATAGAAGTCTGATGCAAAAAAATAAAAATAACTCAACGACCAAACCATCAATAGCTGCCGTTAACCATTACCTGACTTATCTCTGTACTCCATAGTTTCAACAGGGCGGAGTTTTTTATCATAATGGTCTCCCCCTCTCATGTAAATATATAGATAGGTTCATAGCCGCCTGCAAGGGCCCATGGGGCGTCGAATCAGGTTACATGAAATCAAATACAGAAATAAATAAAAAAGAATACTGTCGGTTCATAAAGCTCGACTAAAGAAGATTTGTCATCATGGTAGATCACATGATGAGTTCGCTATGAACACGCTAGCTAGGCCCCAATTTAGTAATGAGTTTGGACTCTCTCTTTCACGTGGGAAGAGAGATAGACATTCAGACAGATAGGCAGAATATTACTAACTCTTTTTCACCCTTTACGATCGATCATGAAACCAACCCGCAGTCTATCCAAAAAATACATCTAAAAATTCAAAAATAGCGTCAGGAATGGTATAGAAAGATAAGATATTTTACAGTTGTCTTAAACTCCATATTTATTCTCGGCACCTTAATGCAACTTTTTTTTACGGGGTTACCTGGAATGGATATTAAGTAGCAGTTAGCTGCAATCCAGGTGGTTTATTCAACAAGTCCGAAATGGATTTGTGACAGTCAATTGAAAAACACATGTAGTCTATGCTGGCCAGTGAAGATAAGGCTTGAATATCGAGAAAACTTGGAAGAGACGTACAAATACATCCTAGATCTAGTTACGTCGCACACCTTGGCTGATAATTCGAGACTAGACCAAAGAATACAAGGAATCATCTAGCGGTGAACAATGACCTTTCCACAGGTTACTATGAACTTCTAGCATTAAACACGGAGCTTCCGGAGACAAGTTGAGAAATTACCGGAAAGATTAGAGGTCATTTGTCGTAGTATTTGCTCAGAATGAAGGCTTAGGGAAAAGTGAGCGGGGGTCTACACACAACCCACCCATTCATTGTAGAGTTTGTTATTAGCAGCATGTAGGCTTCTAATTTCTACATAAGTATCTCTCTCTTTCCTTCCTCGATGTACGTCAAATTAGATAGGTAAAGTTGGTGATCACTGTACTCACCGATACTATCCTTTATTAGGATCTAGAATTTGAGTTTCAGGACACTACAGTGAATATGACTAGACTCGACTCACAAACTCGTTTGCAAGAGCTGAAGTTTCACTGGTATAGATTCAGCTATTATTATTAATTCATAATTTTTAGACTTCTATCCATCTATACCAGATAAGATAAAACATATTTTTAGTTACATCCTGATTTCTATAAAAGTTACACAATGCTAGTCCTTTATGCAAACCGAGATTGTTAACCAAATAATAAATGCGAGAACGTTGCGTCTTGACGAGAAATGTAACAGTGTTTCTTAAGCCTAGTAGAGTTTAAATAGCATTTTTCTAGGCTGGACTTGGTAAATGAATTTGTACATGCATTATTAAGTTAGAAGTTATACTTCATAGACTGCCACAACAATTATAGGAATAAAAATTAATCATAATTCGTATTAAAAAACCCAACATAATTTCCATTCAATGTGATATAGAGCTGTCTCATAAGCCCGATTTTTTAGTATCAAAGAGAGGTAATATTACAGGAGCTGGGAGGTATTCCCTCGTTCATCCATTTTTTAAATTCGTTATTGATACGAGATATTTTAGCCGAGTCGAGTCCTCGCATCCATGGTCCATTATTTTCGAATTTTTCTCGGAATCTGTCACTTCGTTTTTTCTCTACCTCAAACATTCGTAAGCGGGAGCTACTTATACCATCAGTGTTGTAGGTAAAGTTTTTGTCGGTTCGTATAGTCATATCAGCGCCACCTTTAATGTATTCGAGTTTATAAGTATTGGCCTCAATCCGTACGACCAGATTTTCTTCAAAAAAGATGGTTTTCAAGATGTCTTCATCTTCCGAACCGGCTCCAGCTGCTTCAAGATTTCTTTGAAGAATAGTTTTCCCAAATTCTTTACTTTTCGTCCCTCGTGGTGGCCAGAATTGTGAATTACGAGGAACGCCTTCAGTAGGTTCATTTCGTTGCCATGATGCTACATAATACTGCCAACTCTGGCTTTGACCCATCCCACTTGGATCAAATGTAGCATCTTCTTTGTAAACTAAGTTAACGGATGCTTCACGTTTATTTGTATTCTAATTGACTCGTTAGTTATCTACAAACTAGTGATCCGAGATTTTAGATCATTGAGGAATTTGAAATACGCACCCACTGTATCATAAACAATTCACCATCTTTAATGCATTTGTTTGCTCTAACACGAAGTTCAAGTTCCGTGTTATAGGTAGTTTCTTCTGATTGGCGGTTTTCATAAAATCGATGCACAATATCAGGGGTTTTTTCCTTTGGATCATTGCTCGAGCACGTTGCTGCCAATCGACATAGGGACTTTAGGTGATCCATTATCGTGTAGACTTGCCAGCCTTTTTTGAGATAGTACTGACGAAGCCAGCCTTGGTAGATAGCTTCTTCAACTTCACCAGAAATAAAATCCTCAATCAAATGTTTTGCTCGGTCATAGTATTTTTCACCGTTGCTAGGCGCGGGGGTTGTTTGTCTATTATCAAGGCCTATCTCCTTCGAAGGTTTTGGTAAAGATGCCCTGAAGAATGCATCTAATGCCTCATCCTCGCTTATTTTAATATCTTTAAGCCTTCGATATAGAGTTTGGAAAATACACATAAACACATATAGTACTTGATTACACCAAAGTTTATATACTGTACGCTTATACGGTTCATCTGCGTCCATTTCAATATTGATTTGGGTAGGAACGGAGTTTCCATCTCGATTACGGGCTATAGTCCCTGAAACGGCGATCCAACGGTCAGCTGCACTCTCAGAGACAGTGTCATCATTAGTATCAGCTTCTTCTTCGGCAACAGAATCAACATCAGGAGTTGACTCTTTACTCGTATTTGTAGTTTCAGGGTGTTGTGTACGCCCCCGAGCACTATTGCGAACTTTATCAAGGACACCCCGACGAAGGTCAGCTTTTTTTCCAGTACCATTTCGTCGGGCTCTACCTCCATTTGATAATTCTAGAGGGACTATTTCTTCATCATCATCAGAGGTTCCTCTATCAATATCTCGGGTAGCTTCAAAAACACTGTCTTCAGTTATACCAAAGAAGGTTGGAATAAATTTTTCAATAAACTCAACAATACGACGGCGCTCAAGAATATTATGTTGACTTGCATTTGTGGCATATATTATTATGAAACGAAGAACATCAAGAATCACGTCAGTGTCGAGAAACTCCCACGTCAGTTGAGCTTTTGGATTCACTGCTTGTGTGCTCCGTGCCCGTCGTTGCTCTTCATACTTCGTTTTAATACTATCGACAAGGTGTTTTGCGGAATACTCTCGCTTATCTTTCGTCTTGACTTGTATACCCATATGATCAAGACTCTTGAGATGTAAACTGGTGGTTTGAGAAGCCCAGACCTTCTCCCATTCGCGCTGAGTGAATCTCCATTCCTCATCTTTTTGTTTTAGACGAGCCAATACAATTGGTAGAACAGCACATGGATCTTTGAATAAGTCAGCACAAACTTGCGGCCCACTCTCCTGATATATTTTTTTTAGAACGCGACGGTAAATGGCCTGACTTTGGCCCCCTAACCCAATCGGCATTCGAAAGCTCTCCCTTTCTTCAGGGCCCATAGAGAGAATTGATTGGCCGATGGGTTCAAGAAGTTGAATAACTTTTGCGTTTGCTTCAATGTTAAAGTCGTAGTCATGACGTTCTTCTTCAATACGATGAAGACTTTCTTCAAATATATTCTTACGATGAGCCACAAACCCTGAATCTTCAGAAGCCCAAGTTGGATGGGAGGCCCAGTCATCGTTTAAAACCTGATTACACATTTCATCTCTGCCAGAACAAGGTTTAATCTTCTCCCTTCTCGGTAGCAAGCGGTAACTAGGTCCAAGTGCCCGACAATTGCTTAAAGAAACTCTACCTGTGGATGAGGCCGGAGTATTTTCGATTACTCCATTTGCACTGCTATATCCTACAAATTCTTTGAACCAGTTTATTAGTTCCGGATTATTGCCAATAAAGGCGCTTGCTTTGTGAATGAGCACATTTTTTTCGATCAAGTCTTGAGAAAATAAGTTACATAACTTCAGGAATTCGTTAACCTGGGATTTGTTGTTGATGTATTTCTTAACACGGTCAAAAAAAGCTAACTCTTCGACAGTAGCACCTGTGGCGGAGGTTGGTGCAAGCGGCTCTGGTATAATTGGTGTTAGAGTTGGCGAGATTAGCGTGTTATCCAATGGAATTTGCTTGTGAGCAAGCTTAGCTCTCTATGTAAAAAGTTAACTTACGATGGGATGTTTTTATCCCATAGAGCTGCAATTTCACAACGTTAGAAAATATTCTACATACCTTGTTCGAGGCACCTCCGCCCAATATTGCGTTTTTGTAGATGGAATCTTGAGGAATAATTGTTTGCTGAGAAGTAGCCGCAGTATTACTATTACGAGGTCTCTTTTTGTTGTCTTTACTAATACTCGCTGGGACTGCAAAATTTCCAACTAGAGGCATCTTTGTATCACGGTTGGTGTGCGGTTGTGGTGTCTGGTTCTGCCGGGCTTCTTCCATGGCCTTAGCTGCTGCTGCTGCCTTGGCATGTGCTGCTGATTCCGGAAGGAACTGCTTAAAGTCTTCTAAAAGATCAGGGGCTGTATTAAAGAGGTGTGTAACTTGAGCATATACGTCCTGAATCGGCTTGGACTCCCGCTGATAAGTCTGAAGAATTTCAAGAAATTGTTTATATATTTCTGGTCGCTCTTGAAAACGATTCTGTGGATAATGTTAGCTGGGACTAATCTCGGAATTGTAGTGCGTGAATTTATTGGCAAGGACCATGCTCACTTTTATCTTGTTGACGTAACTAATTGCATGGTTAAACTCAACGGGTCCCCTTTTTTCTGTTCCTAACACTCCAACATTTATACCACTTTGTGCGCCTGATGTAGATGTTAGACCATTTTGCGGTTGGCCTAAAATTCCAGCAGCATTTGTTAACTGTGAAACTCCTCTTTGCTGCTGTTGGTGTGCTGCTGCTGCTGCGGCCTGGCTATCGTACGCTGCACTTTGGGGTAGTGGCTGTCCGTATGTAGTCACAGAGGTTTGAGGCTGTGGGCTAAATCTAGCTTCTGGACTTTCAACACTCTGCTGTATTTGTTGCCAATTTCCGGACCTCTGATTGTCGTAGCAGGTACCTGGGCCTGTTGAAGGTTGGGTAGTTTCATTACCGAGAAGTGCTCTACCAGCACCTGTTATTGACTGGACAGTAGTACCCATTGGGGTGGTGACCCTAATTATGTTTGGGTCTGGGCCCGTACCGCACTCGATTCTATAGCCAGGAGGAAGAAAGGTATTAAACCCCTGAATTAGATTAGGATGTCCAGCGAAGAGATCTGAGACTCGATTGATGACTCCGGGTGTGTCGATTCTGTATAATATCAGCCATCATGTAACTCAGGAAATATATATCTAAAGCACTCACGCTTGGCTCTTGAAATCTTTCATTATGTCAAGAAAACGATTGTATACATCGGGTTGATCGGCGAATTGTACCTTGACTTGATCTAGGTAGCTTAGGGCGTCCTAAATCGAATCTGTTAGAAAAATTATGAACAATAGCAGTAGATATATATTCCAAAGCTAAAATCAAATAAAAAGTAAGAAATAATGGGCTTTGCATGCGAAAGTTTTTCAAAGAAACTTATGGTGTGTAAATATCCAAGCATTCTTGTTGCTTAACCTGAAGATAATTTTATGGCGAATTTCACCTTTGAGGTTATATCTCTCTTTCTAAGCCAATTTTATAATTCAGCGGGAAAAATAATTTCTGAACGCAATATCTTTCAGGAAAACTTATGATCAACGTTGAATGAGTCGAGGCCTTACATTTAGAATTGGTTGCTGATTGGCTTGAGCTATAGTTGAAACAGTCGGTAATTGATTTCCTGATGTGACTAATGTACCAAATGGGAGAGTTTGCTGTAAGCGGGAAGCGGCTTCAGGTTGTTGCTGTTGTTGCTGCTGTTGCTGCTGTTGCTGCTGTTGCTGCTGTTGCTGCTGTTGTTGCTGTTGTTGCTGTTGTTGTTGCTGCTGCTGCTGTTGCTGCTGTTGCTGTTGCTGCTGTTGCTGCTGTTGTTGTTGTTGTTGTTGGTGCTGCTGTTGCTGCTGCTGTTGTTGTTGCTGATGCTGGTGCTGTTGTTGGTGCTGATTCTGTTGAGGATGTTGGTGCATAGAACTACCAAATCCAGCTGGATTTATTCCAGGTCCCATGTGAGAATTATGATGCATAAGATTTGGTCCAAAATTTTGTTGTTGTTGTTGCAGCTGGCTGGTATTTACCTGTAGATTTAGTTTTATTTGGCGACTTGCATCGTGTAGTGGACCTCCAAATGTATTACCTGTTCCATTCGACGCGTTCAAACAGCCACTTGACAATGCCTCGTTTTGGTTTGCAAGTATACCGCCAGGACTAAGGATTGCACCTGGTAGACGAGATGCCACTGGCTGATGAAGGGGAATAGCAGATGTATTGCCTTGGTGAAGAGCTGGCTGTTGATATTGCTCTCGGAAATGCCTCTCACGGTCCATGACCTCAGTGAATCCACGCTCACGCTGTGCGGTTTCTTCTTTTTCCCGTTGGCTTACAGTATTTTGGTGATGCTGCTGCTCCTCCATTTCTCGGCCTTGCGTGCAGTATCTCTACGTCTGTGTTAAGAACCTGAAATATCATGGATTTTTCTTAGTAGATTGCACTTATAACAATTGGAGTTGATGGGAATATTTAAGCGATTAATAGACTTGTACTTAGTTGCAGGTTGGCCTGAGATGTTGAGCCTCAAAATTTATCCTTAGTATTTAGATTCGTAGCACGGATATGAATCTCGTACAGATGGGGAATTTAGCTTGTAATCAGAGAGGCTTAGAGTGAATGATATAGGTGTGAGTCATTGCGCGATAAGATCACAAAATGTAGCCTTGGAATGACGTGGTGGTATCATCCCAAGTTTAATACTTTTAATACTCGCAATATTGTTCTCCGCTGAACATTCTTTGGTTTGATAGTCTAGCGGTAAGCTACTTGTATCAAAATTGTCACAGCAACTCAAGAACAACTCATACGAATTGAGAAACCACCGTAAATTTGGCACACTTAGGCAACTCTGTCATGCGTCACATCAGTCATTGACTAAAACTCATTGCTTTGGCATGGAAGATATGTCTTAAAAATCAAGAAATATTTGTCGGAAAATTCAGAACTAGGCCTAGGCAGCTTTCCAGCGCCTACAGAGTTAGTTGTATTAAGGATTTGGAGGCTGAGATAGCAAACTTGCCCAAAGAACTTGGGTATCTCAGGAACGGCTATCAATATGCATTACTAATTCTTAGATTTCAAAAATACCAACTTCAATAACAGCAATTGTTTCGAGCCCTGGCAGATGAACTTTCAAACACAAATCAAATTCCTTCGCCTGATGGGGCTTCTGAATGAGTCAACTATTCAGATCCATAGAATAGGAAAGTTACTACAAAGCTTTGACAGTAAAGCAAAATTGGAAGAGGTCATCGACCAATGGGCTCCTCCCTGACTCCAGTTCGATTTAAAAATGTTTATTTTCGAATCAAGTGATGCGGGGGCACATGCTGAGCACTCAAGATTTCTTACAGCCATCACATTAAACTCAACAATTGTCTATATAGACGCAGTATCTGAGAAGACAATGGAAGTAGCATGGAATTTATCATCTAATCACCTTAAACCAGACAATTGAAGGGGTATTCCTATAGCTCAGGCCAAGAGGGAGTAATAGTAGATGCTAAAAGCTATTGCATATTATGAGCACTTGATCAGCTAAAATAATACCAAGCTTTACCTTGCTTTGTATTGTCAGATAGTCAGGCTGATTAAAGAGACTCAAGTCTTCTTCAAATTAGATGTCACATAAAATAAGACCCATCAATCAGCCAGCCAGATTTGAGCTTCACTAGTTTCAAGGCAATAAAGTATTGAAGGCAATGAGCCAGCAGATAACCTTGCCAAGATAAAAGTTAAAAGAAATATCAGACTCGGAGACAAATATATTACACAATCTTTTCTAAGCAAAAAGTACGACAGCAAATCATAAATTCTTGGCGTCAGTACTGGGACTTGGAAATCCTCAGAGAAGAGGAAGAAAAAGAACTTAGAGACCTCGGGAAATTTTATAGAACACAGGCAAAAAACAGACACCAAAACTCAGCATGAAACCAACCAAATTGCAATCATATAGCCGAGCAACCCAATTAGCATATTTTAAAGCAAGAACTAGGATTGAAAATATTCTCACTTATCTCAAAAAAGTTGGAAAAGGAAAAAAGTAAAACCAGCAATTTCTGCGTGGTAGAGAAGCAGTCATGTCACCGTCTAATATTTCGGTGTCCACGATTCAAAGTTGAAAAGAAGAAAGAGCTCTTAGACATTGTGCCACGAAGCTTTGGTTTATTTTTCAATACCCAGGGTTGGACGGAGAATCTGCTAAAGTTTATCCAATAAAGTAATTGCATCAATCTACCAAAAATCATAGATACTTTAATTTCAAGTAGGGAGGCCACAGAATGACGGCCCTAGGATAGAGAATGACGAAAAACACAAATAAATAAAAAGAAAAGAAAAGAAAGGGTCTATGCAGTATATTCTATCTGGCTAGGTCAAATTAATATTAAAAAATATATCAAGATATAACCGATCTAGAACATTGGAAAGCTACGAATATATGTTGAAGTATCAGTCACTGAGCCTTAAAATACATGTGACTTGATTTGTAAGCTGATCTAAGCTATGGTCTATACAATGTATCGTAAGTGTAGAACTTTGTAGCATAACAATATAGATAATAGGCTTCAGGCATTTACCAACAGTGCAGTCTTCTTACCATTTCTATCCTTCAATAATATATTTACTGATGCACAGACAGGCAGTACAAAATTAATATCAAAGATACACCATTTAACATCCACCGTAGTCTAACCAGGGCCCAAAGCAGTGTCGCTATTCAGCTAATAAGCGAGCATATCGGGCCCAATTCTTACCTGTACAGAAGAAACATATCTGGATTAGAAAACCCAAGCTATCAATTTGGATATCCATCACAAAACGTCAAGCACATGATATTGGCGTGTCAGCAGTGGGCAGTTGGAAGGGGTGAATTTCTCCGACAAGCTAAAGATACGTCATTTGAAGTAATGATTAACAGCCCAGAAGATGTGGCTAGAATCACACAGTGGATACTAAGCAAAGGGTGAATAAAATAGTTTCGAACTGCAGGGGAAGTCGAGGTAGCAATGTCGGAGATAATAAATCGATCTGAAAGGGGAGAGGACGGAATCCCTACTGGCTAGATAGTGTAAACTGCACATCCTGAAGGTAAACTAAACAAGTTGACAGCAATATAAACAGGGAGGGTCAAGATGTTTTCAGCAAGTTGGTTTCCTCCTTTGTAAATAAATGAAGATAGTCACCTGCATGGGCCCATAGGGTGCCTGATTGGGTATAAAGAATTCAAATTCAAGTGAAGATATAAGTGTCATTACTTTACAGCTGATTATATAATGAAGGGTAAGAAAGTACCTGTGAAAGATATAGCTGAAAGCCAATAGGTGACGTAATTTAAGTAAATTGGTGTCTAACAATGCCTCAGTGCTCCGATTTAGACATGCCAAATATTTGGTTGGTTTTGTTTTATTTTACTACTTGGGTCGTAGACTATCTATCTTATTAGGCTCCTTATTTCTAAATATAGCTCTAGTGTCTGGTGTAAAGGATAACTTATGCATAAATCCAAACGCGATACGCGATATTGGGTAAATAATCATGTTGTACTCGTAGTTCTTCTTTCTTCATGCAGAATATAACTCAATTTACGTCACACTTTTGCGAATAGCTAACGTGATCAGTCACACTGCAGGCAACACTATAAACACCGCCATGGTTGGATGGTGCAGTGGTACATCATCCTGGCCGGTTTCTCAACCAAGTTCTGGATAGCTAGGACATATATCCCACCCGAGACAGGAGACCGCTGGTTCGAATCCGGCAAAACTAAACTAAATTTCTCGCGGCGCTGGTATGCATGGATGATGAAGGCATGCTTGGATAATCAAAGGTTTTGAATTTCCCTTTGGTGGGTACTTACGAAGAAGGGTGGACTTGGGGTGAAGAAAAAGCTACCGCAACTTCGCAGTGGTGAGGATCCCCAATTGACAGACATCTAGGTCAGTACGAAGCTATCATAAATAGTAATGCTTATGTAATGTTGTTCACGTCGGAGTCCGGGCGCAAGATAAGAGATACTGTACTTATATAGATGATACCCTGTATGAATAGAAAATCAAGTTACATCTAGTCTCAAGCTCTACTAAACATATTGGTAGTTTGGAGCCACGAGACACCCGTAACCCACCCCATCATTAAGCTAAGCTTATCTCACTTTTTACACATTCTAATCCACTAGGTACCTCAGGAGTGCAACGGGAGTCACTTTTTTTAGCACCAGATTTTAATTGCGTATGCAGCTATCTAGCTATGTGACAATATCAGAGAAAAAGTACAGAATAGATGACTCAATGTAAAGGAAAAGCACTCATGCCTCGGATCTCATTCGCAAGTACCACTGAGGTTCCTAGTGGATTAGAATGTGTAAAATGTGAGATAAGCTTAGCTTTAAGATGGTGTGGGTTACGGGTGTCTCGTGGCTCCAAACTACCAATATGTTTAGTAGAGCTTGAGACTAGATGTAACTTGATTTTCTATTCATACAGGGTATCATCTATATAAGTACAGTATCTCTTATCTTGCGCCCGGACTCCGACGTGAACAACATTACATAAGCATTACTATTTATGATAGCTTCGTACTGACCTAGAGGTCCGTCAATTGGGGATCCTCACTCCTACTGGACCTTGAGCATGAGTGGAGCCGGGCCGGATCAGGTTAACTACCGTGAAGTACAGATAAACCTCGTCCCATCTAACTGACCGGACTACCTCAGGTTTCACCTATGTGTTGAATCATAACAAGCCTATCCTTCCAGAAACCCGCTGTACATACACCGTAGCGTAGATTCCTCCTTTGTACACGTCCCGTTTCAATCATGACTTTCCTCATTAGGGCGTGTGTAGGTGATGATCTGTATTGTGGTTATGAGCTATGCGGAAGTCATATTGCGGAGTGATGAGGAATGGATAATGTCTGTTTAGTGGGTGACAGTGAATAGACTCATACAATATAATGCTGTCGGTATATGGACAGAAAGTATAAGACTAAACCTGTATCCATTAATTGTGGGTATATCTGTGATACTATATATATGTTCGCCTAGCCAGTACACTGGTGATATGTGCTGTGGCCTTGAGCCACACACGATGCCCTATGTAAAAGAACGGTACGCCAGTTTCTCGCAATCGTATGTTAAAAATGAATTTATTTTCTATCTAGGGAAGTAAGTCGTAGCTAAGAAGGGGTTTTGGCTAATATGACCATGACGCGTCGCGTCACTCGCGAATCTTCACTAAGCAGAGTCAAGGCTTTTCCCAAAATAAGTATAACGCCTATTCGGGGCCGGATAAACTCCGGTTCCAGATAAACCAGGCCACGGCCTGTAACACCCTGGCCTCGACCAACTCGTTGTCTCATATCATAACAATCTGACGCGTATAGAGATGGGTCGCACCTGTGGTATCGACTGAGAAATGCTTCGTCGCAAATATCTAAGGAGCTTAAGTGATTCCGCATGTTTGAACATGACCCTCAGTTAGACCTAGGTCTATTCGTGGATCGTGGGCTGGTGGGGAATTTTTGTTCGATTTTCTTGCGGTTGTGAAACCTCTGTAGATTGATTTTTGTACCAAATACCGAGTACAGCTCCCTCAAGCCGAAAATCCATCAAAAAACTTCATCTCACCCTTGTCCGTGGCTGAATCTCGGCTCTAGGATGATATTTCACTCTCCGGCTCGTAGAGGACACGACTGACAGGTGTGCAGCCTTCGTCCTCCCTTTCGTAGACATGTATGAGGTTTCTTGTGCACGTTAGTAAGAATAAAATGATAAATGTTGACTGTGAAATTCATGGATGTCTCGTGGCTCCGACTACGACAATCTATATGTGTGTAGAGCTTGAGACTAGGTGTAAACTTGTATTTCTATTAACGTTCTAACTCCTCCTTGAATACATGAAATCCTCTATACTCCAGATAATGTAACTATCAATAATACATGGCAAGCGAACTATCAGAATACAGTAAGGGAGGAGTGGGCGCTTAGCCGCCCGGACTGTGAACAAAGAATGCGAGGGCTGCATTCTTGTTGGGACCTTAAAACTCGGCGGCTTGCTTAGGATCGGAACTTCGGCGTCTCGCCTAGACTCGGAGTTCAGGATCCTCATATGTATCTCTGCTGGTTAGTTTAGATGAAAGGGGTAATAAATCTGACATGAACCCTTGAAACAGTATAAATTACTACGCGAAAGACGGATACAATTTCAAAAGGTGGGAGACTTCGATATATCTGATGAAGGCTCATGTTTATATTGAATAGCGTTTTTCAATTCACAATTCGGATTACAAAAGTAGAATTATCACCGTAAATTTAGGCATAGTTGTGATGCCTTGGTACACCTATGCGGATTGAGTCCCCAAGTAGAGCCTGCACAACTTGAACAATAATTCTTCTCGAAACAAGGAATCAATGGTTCAATCTGATTGAGATTTAGCCACAAGTCACTCGGTCAGTGCATCAGTATGGTGAAAGAATGCTTGATTGATGGAGGTTCTGAACATTGCTCATGTTGATACCAAAGAAAGAGGGTTAATAGTATCATTTAACCAACCTTGATTAAGAGTAAAATTTATGAGTAAGATTTAGAACATTTTATCCCAAAGACCAAAATTACATCCAAGATTTAAAATAGACACTGATAATATAAAAATAACTAGATACACAAAAAAATGTCAGAAACCAACTAAAAGAACCTTAAATTAAATGCTAATTCGTGCAATATCGCGGTATGATAAAGACCATTTTTCCAACGATAAGATTTAAATGGTCTTAATAGCTTTGATAGATTGAAAAACCTTGATCAGCGACAGGTAAAGATTTATACCGGTATAGTATACAAAAACTTTTCGCGAATTTATAGAATATTGAGAGCTTGCAGGTCTATACCACTATATATCAATTTTAGAAGGCTACCAAGATTAATGGAAATGCTTATACAAGTGGTTAAAGCTTAAAACCCGAAAGTATCTCAGAATCTAAACTTTTCATTAGTCACGTGAGAATCTATTCTTGTGTAGGTCACTAGATCTTGCTTGTGTTATCCTTTAAACAACAAACCTTGCAAGTCTCGTGGGAGCATATCTTTTTTGATTTCTTCTTAATGGAGTCGATCCTTCGCTAGGCTTTTCGTCACAGTTAGTAGATCCAAAGCCAGCTTGAGATTGGAGTGAGGGATTATCCTCCGATCTTTTAGAAAATGTTACTGATCCTGACAGTGATAATGATGGTAGTTGAGGTACTGAGAAAGTTAGTCCTGGAAGATTTTCTGGAGCTGTTGTTGGATTTATTGGTGGAGCTTGGAATGAATCTATTGGTTGAGCTGATCCCTGGGGGTTTTCCTGATCAAGAGATGGTAGGTTAGGAGTTTTGAGAGAATCCAAGGGCGGTAGACTAGGCGTTTTCACAGAATCTAGAGGCGGTAGTTCAGTTCGATCTGTTGTTGGATCTATTTTTGGAGCCAATTGCGGGACTGTCATTTGATCTGGTGGTGGAGCTTGGAATGGGTCTGGCATTGGTGGTGTTGGTCGGGTGGGATTGGGAGTCATAGATTTCATTTCAGCCACGCCCTTTTGTAGCGCAAGAATATGGCTAAAGTCGAAGGAGTCTTGGCCTAAACTCCATGCCATAACACCGCCGAGGTTGCGTGGCTTAACGATATCGTTGAACTTACGGGAAATTATTTGAGGCGTATCCCACGTCCAGAAGAGGTTATTTGGTTGATCGAAGTAATACACACCGCCAGCTTCCTCATCAGTGACACCATTTTTCATGGCATTTTGGAATTTTCCAGACATGCTCTCCGTTTTGCAGCCCGAGCCAAATATAGGGCCAAGACAGGCATCACAATGAGCAGGTGAATCACCACTATACAAGGGTTAGATTGACGAAATAATTTTTAGATATGGTAGGGGGAGAGATAAATACCAGAAACCGAAAGCTGAGCAGCAATTACCAGCAGCACAGAAGGTACCCACTGTGGGGCCACAAGCTCCATCGACTGATTCGGTCATGTTAGTTGGGGGTGCAGCGTAGTTTTCCATTTCAAACGTTATAGCCCCGCTTAAACCCGTATCTGATCCGTCTTGCCTCTCCAATTCTACTGTCGCGCAGCCAAGTCCATTTTGACATGGCTGATTAGCATCGATAGTAGCCCACTTTGCATACATGGGGAAACCTAGATTAAGTTTTTGTGGGTCAAGGGAGAGTTTGTTTACGTAATAATCAACAATTTCCAATGACGCCTTAACATCTGTGTGGTGTTTTGTAGTTTTGTCGCGACGATTAAACAGATCGTAGCTCATCAAGTTTACCCAGTCAACTGAGCGCCAGATAGAAGGGGCCTTTTCGGGTGTGTATGCTATCAAGTCCGCCACCTTACCCGGGGTTGCTATTGTCAGAAGCTTTTTGGGACCTATTGCTGCCCGAATTTCAGCTAGCAACAAGGGATATGTTTCAATCTCCGAAACTTTATCTTCATTCGGTGATTGCTTGTAGTCAGAGGAATTTCCGCCTGGGTATTCCCAATCTATATCGACTCCATCAAATCCGAATTTTTCCAACATAGCGGCAATATTTTTGGCGTACAGCTTGCGAGACTCTTCTGTTGCAGCTCCCATGCTGAAGCCTGCAGTGTCACCCCAACCTCCAATAGCGATTAGCACTTTGACATCGGGATCGAATTTGGTGCGCAGAGTGGGTATATCTTCAAATGGGACATATTCGCCAGCAGGCGACGTGGTAAAGAGAGACGAATTTGCAAAGGCCACAATTACATGATCGATTCCTGTGGTCATAGTAATTGGGGGTAGGTTTTTGTGGTATCTGTGGGAATTTTATAAGCTTTGTATATCAGTTTTAATTGAATATCATACTGATCATAATAGAAAACATATCGAGCCTGGATAGATGCTGCATAAAAAAGAATAGAAAAAATAAAAGAGTGGACTGGTAACATTGTGTTACAAAAGAATGTTGAAGAGAATGACTATTTACCGTTTGAGGCTTCAAAGTGCCTTGGTTGAACATGTACTTATATCCATCAGCCATCGTGCCGGGCTAGTCAGGTCCTAGCAAATTGAAGATTTACTTTTTGCAAATGATTTAGCCCACGATACGGAGTGTTCTGGCTTGACATGAGACTAATTCCAGACACGCGACTCATGGATACGATGGCATGCTCATAGAAAACGGGGCCTTTGACCCCATTTCCTAAGTTCTAACCATCCGATATAGCCGGCAAAGACGAATTCTTCACCTTCCAGTGGTGCCGGTGTAATCGCTCAGTATGCTCTGCATATCTGGGATAGCCAAGAAGAATCGCATCCGAATCGAAGTCGAAAGCAACCTCAAGCATATCTCCATTTGATGACCTCTCGACAATTCCTTTCTTATCAATCTCATCTGAGTCCTCAACCTCTTTCCAACCACGCCTCATCTCGCCTCAACAACCAATAAAGAAGTTACTCCAATTGCAAACAGGAGCTTGCCCCATTAATTACCGGCCATCACCGACTACAAATTTACGACGCTACGTATACCCGCAAGGAGGAAATTAAGTCATAATATACAAAGCTCGGGTCATGGTTTATGGGGGACTGATGCTCTAATGGAGTTCTACATCTTGAGGAAGGATAGGTGGCTGAGATGTGGTGCGAGAGTGGAAACAGGTCTCTGAAGACGATGCTGGGACTGACATTTTCGAGGGGTTTTCAACTTTGGAACGTTTGTGGGCGCCAAGACCGAGATTTCGGCCAATTAGTCAGGAGGGCTTGTTTTGTCGATGAGTCAACGGCACTCCCCAACGCCCTGGACGGCACAAAAGAAGTTAGGCTAAGCTACTATACAGCAATCACGCCCTGTCAAGACTTTTCTGACATTCCAGCACGACCTTAGGGAAGGAGTTGGAAGGAGGCTAGAAAGGCAGAGTGCGAATTTCCCGAGGTACACACAAGTCTGCAGCGCCCAGCTGGCCGGCCTCTTCGAACGCTTCAGAAGGGGCACTATGTCTTCGGATTTAGTCTTAATGTCGGTATTAGGAGAGCTCCGCACCCAGTAGTTTTTGCGATTTTTCCCGGCTGCCATACACCCGCAAATGGCCATCGCTTCGTTAGCTGGAGAGGGGAGATAATGAAGGGCAAAGGGCTCCTCTAAGTGTATGATCGAATGAGGGCTTGTGAGGGGTGGTACTGTTTGAGGGGAGCTGTATGGGAGGCATAGGAGGGGATATACTACTGGCATAGGTATCCTTGGCCTGTAGGCAGAGAGGACCTGCATGTCCTACATAGTCTTAGACTCAGACAGGACAATAAAATGATTTAAAAAAAAAAAACCATCCGATATAAACTTTCCTACGGAAAACTTGTTTTGCATATTTTATGTAAAGGACATCAAAGGAATTCAAATGTATAGATAAAGTGGTTACAGCATACTGTCGATCTTTAAAACAAAAATTCTGTTAGGCTTGTGATCAGATAGTTTTCTTAAGCATATTTCCATACACGGACTTAATACCAGTTGGTATATGGGGTACAACGTCTGTAATTATGTGATGTATCTGTCATTAGTTATTAGAATGTTATCTACATCTATTGTTAAATGCGAAATGCCTTAGTTATAACCCAACATGGGTAATTGGGTATTTGAGATGATACAAATGACTCGTAAGTTTTACGATAATTTCTATTCTCGCTGGTCATAGAGGGGTTATTTAATTCTAATCGAGGCTCCTTTATGCCAAGTATCCAATTTAGGACAGGGTTAGAATGTAATTTTTATGGAGAATGACAATTTTGATGGCTCAAGGACTTACAACATTTTGTATTTAAACAATTTGGCAAGCATGATGATTGTTGGACTTTGTACCCACAAATCTATTTTCCAACTGGGATATTTAATTCTACAGGGCTAAGAATATCCAGGATTGGTGGGGTGTTATCACTGAACAAGAGTCATGAAGGTCAACTGAATACAGTGCGGACTCGTTATAACGATTTTCGATATAAAGAGATTCGCCTTATAACAATGTCTTCTTCGCGCACGCATTTATTTCTCACAGTAACTATAACAAATTAACGATATTTGATATACCAATGTCGTCGTCGCCCTTTTATCGTTATATCGGATAACTGTCGCATAATGTAAACACTTTCATTTGCTGAAGCCTGATTATTTTTGTATTTGTGCCTAATACTCAAGGCGAAGTTTTTTGTTTCCCATATAAAATCTAATGTGTCGTACACTTCTCCACATGAGTCATTAGGCCTGCTAGAAATCTGAATCCATCTCATGCAAATATATTCTGAAATGTTGACTAAGATTACAGACACGACGACGGGAATATGTGTACCCGTTGCCTAAGACAAAGCGTGGTATATAGATCTCAAAGGCAGTTCTTGGGGTTAGGCGTGTGAGTTGTAAGGATAATCGGACAGAATTACGCTGAAAAAGGATACGATCTCTAAATCGGAGGGATTCCAACTTTTGGCAAGCAACTTTTCACAATGAAAATTGTGCGCTACATCTAGGTTGGAATTGACCAATAATGAAAGTAACTGTTTATAAGGTAGTAGAATACCTGAAAGAGCAGTCAAATAATCCGATTAAAAATAGTTCCAAGAGATTATAAACTGGCCAGCACAATCGTCCTCAAACACGAAACTGCTACCCTGCCTATATAAATCTACCTGAAGCAGCGAAGGCCTCAAAACATGGCCACTTGAAGAGCCTGTCGGTTCAAAAGATCACACAGTCTACTTGTAGTACCAAGCTGCCCAAGAGTGGGAAGCAGTGAATTGATGTGATGTGTTTATTGTATTACTTGAGTTATAGACTGTCTAGCACATTGGGCTCCTCTCTGGCCCAGGCCACACCTTGTATAGTGCTCCTTGCCTCTCATGTTTCTTGAAATTTCATTGATATATTGCCCGTGATGAATAGCCATTCAGCTCAGTATTTACCTGTGGAATTCGGCCACCTTTCCCACACAACCTTCTACCCCAAAAAAAAAAAAAAAGTCTAAAAAGCCTGCAGCTCCAGTCAGGCGAGGCCTAGAAACCGTGACCACATGAGGTGCGTGTATTTATTTATATCTCCCTTCTTTGTAACATTCGAGGTCAACTTGATCCAATCCGCCATCTCTGAATCGGGTTCTGGGTACGCTCCGGAAACTCATCGGATAGCTTCCCCTCCATGATCAAGGGTTGGTGATGAGAAGGGCTCCGACCCTACCACCTGATCTGATGGTGGTTAGATTCATGAAAGCGGTGATAGGGGAATGTGTTGAAAGATGAAGACGATACAGATCGCGAAAGCGATTGGGAACTCTCATCGAAGTGAGGACGATGGTCTCACTCAATCTCGGCTTTGTTGACTCCACAGTGAGAACTGGAGGTTCTTAGGGGACACTACTGACAGAAATTGAGTTTCGTCCCCTAGTGGTTTGGAGAAGTTAGAGCAACAACTAAACAAAAGGTTTTGCAACCTGGAAGGCAATTTAGGAGGAGACTAGTCCAGAAGCAGAAAGAGACGAGAAAAATTGATCCCAATGATCCGTGGTTTTCTATTCTCCGTTGCCCGTCGAAGGCCCCGTGATTAAGGAATATAAATTCGAAGCGGGCTCGTGACTATGACATGCTACTATAATCAAAGGGTGGAGGACAGATTGGCTTGTTTGGTTGGCACTTACTGCAACCCTGCTTCCTGAAGAGCAAATTGGAAAACAATGGACAATAGACAGAAAGGTTTGAGGGGGTTTCGTTGGAGGAATTCCGACTATGTAAAGATTACAGTTCATAAACATCAGCATGGGCCCATAAGGTGCCGAATCAGGCAAAATTAAATCACATCTTACGCCGTGCTCCTATGCACAACTGTTAAGGGCATGCTTGGATAACCAACAACCTTGAAGGTTCTGTTTGGTTGGTACCAATGGAGGAAGGTCGATTGCCAAATATAAACGAAGATATCCCATAATGGTATTTTTCTTGGATTAGGTTCTGATCAACGATGTCTAGCCTAATTGTGCTTTGTTGAAGGCTACTGTTCCAGTTATTCATGGGGTCATCATCAGGATTGTGAGTAATTTCGGTTAGGTGAGGATTCCTGATCATAAATATTCTAATAAAGGGGGTCTATTCTCGACACCTGTCAGTAGTATCTCCCACGAACCTCCAGCTCTCACTGTAAAGTCTGCAGAGCCGAGATTGAGTAACACCTTTTCAACTTTGAGCTGAGTTATGACCCCCTCTGTCAAAGATACGCTTCCGATAACACACAAGACGACCATGACGACGATAATGATTCTAGGAATGAGGAAAGATAATGCGGTACCAAACGCTACAACGGTAGTCAGAGAAGCCCTCGTTATATTACAACATGTGCTACCCACCGGCGGGCGAACAAAAAGCCCACGAAAGCAAAGTAAAAGACCCTTCTGCCCTCAAGAAAAGCAGATTTCGACTCGTCAAAAATATCGTCCCTTCAAATCCTTAATTCCGAATCTACTAGCCAGGAGGGCATCTAAAATACATGAGTTACTCGACGTTCCCACGTCCGTAACGACTTTGGGATGCTAGGCTAGGCTCCTTCACAACAGTCACTCTCGACCAAGACTTTTCTGACATCCTTTCACGAGCTCCGATTTGCCCTGCGGCATGAATCAAGGGAAGAGTAAGGAGGAGGCTAGGAATGTCGAGAGACGCTCTTGGGTATACACAGGTCTGCTGAGCCCAGCTGGCCTGCTTCTTCGTCATAGGAGACCCCCGCACCCAGTGGTTTTTGAGACTTTTCCCTACAGCTACACACCCGTAGATGGCCATTGTTTCGTTGGTTAGAGAGGGGAGATAATGACGGGATAATGGCACCTTTTAGTGTGTACTCGAATGAAGACCTGTGGTGGTATTACTGCTGGAAAGAAGTCTTGAAGGAGGCATAAGAGGGAGTACACTACCCGAGGCATAGATACTCCCGGCCTATAGGCAGAAAGGACCTACATGACCTAACATAGTCAGACTTTATAGGACAATAAATACAAACACACACATTGTAATATAACCTGTCACGTGTACCCCAGTCTTTATGCAAAATGCACACTAAGCTAGAAACCTGTATATACTAGACAAATCCTATAATTTTAGAGGGGAGCCATACTCCGTCTTAAGATTTTACTATACAGAGGGTATATCAGAAATTCAGAGACACTGTTGATCTACGATTTCCGTATATCCACATTTTACCACCGTACCATCCTAGGAACTTATAACCTCATAGGTATGGGTTATTAGATTGATACCTCAGCGTGTCTCATAGTAGTCAGGCATGCGACTCAAGTAACAAATGCACGGTAAACTTCAACCCCAAAATGATGATACTAATCAAGTTTTATATGCCACGTCCTGTATGGCTAGTAGAATGGAATATGGGGGATTTACCTATCAATGGATATAGACGTTGTAGCCCTCTGATAGTTGGGACAAGTCTTCTGCCAAATAAAATCGGAAACAATCCTAGCCTCTCATTAGGCAATTTCATGAATTATTTCCAATGTCTGTGATAACAGAGGTGCATATATAAAGTCGATGATATTTGTAAATGAAATCCGGAATTTCAATGTCTCTGAATCCAAAAAGTCATTCGATTCGTGAGGGGATGAAACTAGATTTCTGTCAGTAGTGTCCCCTAAGAACCTCCAGTTCTCACTGTGGAGTCAACAAAGCCGAGATTGAGTGAGACCATCGTCCTCACTTCGATGAGAGTTCCCAATCGCTTTCGCGATCTGTATCGTCTTCATCTTTCAACACATTCCCCTATCACCGCTTTCATGAATCTAACCACCATCAGATCAGGTGGTAGGGTCGGAGCCCTTCTCATCACCAACCCTTGATCATGGAGGGGAAGCTATCCGATGAGTTTCCGGAGCGTACCCAGAACCCGATTCAGAGATGGCGGATTGGATCAAGTTGACCTCGAATGTTACAAAGAAGGGAGATATAAATAAATACACGCACCTCATGTGGTCACGGTTTCTAGGCCTCGCCTGGCTGGAGCTGCAGGCTTTTTAGACTTTTTATTTTTTTCATTGGGTAGAAGGTTGTGTGGGAAAGGTGGCCGAATTCCACAGGTAAATACTGAGCTGAATGGCTATTCATCACGGGCAATATATCAATGAAATTTCAAGGAATATAAGATGCAAGGATTGTCAAAGCTCAATAGCTCAATAGCTGAATACAATATGAATTAAAAAAAAGATGCAAGGAGCACTATAAAAGGTGTGGCCTGGGCCACGGAGGAGCCCAATGTGCTAGACAGTCTATGACTCAAGCAATACAATAAACACATTACTTACTCACTCACTAAGGCTAAAAAAACTGCCCATCCTTAAACATTTATCCCATGTACGCGTATCAGTAAATCTATCTCCGTATCCAAACCCGTAAAATCAAGCAGCATAATGCCTGCGTACAACCAGCGTCGTCCTCAGCATCAATTGATCCAGGCGACTATTTACACCCAAGCCTTCTTGTAGGTGCTGCTGTTAAGGAGCAATTAGAACGCCAGAGAAAGCAGCAAATGAACTTAGTTCAGGATTTCCTACAAAATATCGTCGCCTGAGCGAATCCAAGGCAGAAACCGAAGGCGCGAAGTGCAGCTGACACTATTAAAACACTCAATCGATGGAAGGTGCCGTGGTCCGCCTCCTCGTGGTGTTCTGGTATATTTTGATTAGCCTGGGCACCTGCTCCACTTGGGAAGGAGACGCCTAAGACCACATTTCGTGCGGGGAAAAGTTCAGTGGATGATGAAGGCATGTCTGGATAACCTATTGTTTTGAGACGCTTCCCTGGGTGGGTATTCACGGTGTTGAAATTGGTGCTATATGGTAATGAAGGGTATCATTAACATGGAACGCAGAAAGGTATAAGTTCTCTAGCCAGGTTCATGATGACTCATACATTGACCAGCCTCCCAATTATCCACAATAAGCTAGTAATCGTGTCCCTCGCTTAGTTGTAATAATTAGTTTAAGTAGCACTCTGATACTAAGTGGGTTTAATCAACAACTCTCCACTACAGTTTTCAGACTCTTCAATCTCCCAACTCGCTTCACTAGCTGATATTAAACAGAAGCCTAACAGCTTAAGCTTCTCAACACAACTTCCATTATAACACACGGATGAGGGTTGATTTGGGGAGAAGAAAAAACCGCTATAACTTCGCAGTGGTACTTGCAAATAAAATCAGGGGCATGATTGTTCTTATTTATTGAGTCATCTTTTCTACAATAATTCTCTGCTATTGTGTCATAGATAGATAGCTACGTACGGAACTATAACCTGATACAAAAGAGTGAAGTCTAAGGAATAGATTCCCGTGAACCCACAAGAATCATTATACGTGTTTACAAAGTACCAGTCAAGTTTCACATCTGTACTATCGTATACTCATTAATTGTTTTAGAGGTCAAATGGTAAAATGAAGGCTCGTCTTATTTGCTAATTATTTCTCTCACATGGATTGATAATCGTTTAGAGGAAACATAACAGTGAACTAATTTATATTTTCCCCTCTCTGGCCTTCAATAGAAGGATATTAGAGCCTGTACATATATTTAGCATAGCATGTAGAACTTGTTTTAATGGAAGTTGTCTAGAGAAGTGTTGCGATTTCCGAGTAAGACGAGCAGAAAGTAAAGCTCAAAGAATATTGTTTCCATTAAAGTTCGAAGTTACATGTATAACGCGAATTGATGTGTGCGTATCCTAGAGTTAAAGTGGGTATGCAAACAACAATTATCACAGTAAAAAGTCTTCGGCACAGCTGACCACGAAACCATTGTGCGGGAAATAAAACTGTACTGACCCCGCACCATTAACGCCATCCTATTTGTCGCAAAGTAAACATGACTATGTTTCTCACTGCATTTGCATCCAGTATCATACTACCCCGCACATGCAAATGTATGAGAGAATAGCTTATTAGCAAAAAGAAGTTAAAATGTAGAATATAGCATGTATTATAGAGTATTTAGGAAAATTGTTCATAATTGCAAGGAATGCCAAGTATTGTAAGAAATGTGGTAAATTCCAACAAGAAACTTAAGCTGTTAGGCTTGTGTTTAATATCACCTAGTGAAGCGAGTTTGGAGATTGAAGAGTCTGAAAACTATAGTGGATAGTTGTTGATTAAACCCACTTAGTATCAGAGCGCTATTTAAACTAATTACTACAGCTAACTGAAGGACACGATTCACTAGTTTCTGCTAGATAATTGTGAGGCTGGTCAATGTATGAGTCCGCATGAATGTGGCTAGTAATACTCGAACCTTATCACATTCCATGTTAATGCGACTCTTCACTGCCAAGTAGCGCCAATTTCAACAGAACTTAGATGTCCATAGTTGACTTGTTAAAATACCATCATCCATACATGTCACGGACCAAGGGCCTATTCTAAATCAATAGGAACTATGTACGATGATATGTGTGCTATTCTGTTCTATTCTACCTTAATCTGTTCTATTATTTTCTGTTCTATTCTACTTCGTTCTGTTCCGATCTGTACTTGTCCATGCTTTTCTATACTACTCCATTCTATTCTGTATCAGAGTATACTGGAAATTTCGAGAACAATAGAGAGGAGTATATAATGGGTTTTTGGGATAACTCTAGTTCGGAAGATTATGGTCTTGTATTTTTAGGAACTCTTTAGAATTATTGAATATTATCTTATGTCGAACTCTTGAACTGTCGAACCCTTGAATTATCGAACTCATGAACCTGGGAATGCGAACACCTCTAGTACCCTTGACAATACAAATGCTAATTGCTTTCTATAGTTGATCTGTGGCACTGATCTTGCATCATGTATTGCCTGTTGACTGAAGGAGAATCTCTAATGTCGCCGTAACCTGTGAAATAATTTACGGAGTTGAGTAAGTTCCTCTGTCCACTAAGGCTTTGATCTACTTGAAGGCTTAGAATATGGGATTGACTTTAATGCAGCTTTGTGGATTATTCATTCAATCATTAAAGCAATGAGATCAGTAATATTGTTGTTGATAGCTTGGTCCATTTGATCTTGAAGCCTTCCTTGCTCTTCTTTGACTGATTGTTCAAATTGAGGCCAATTTGCTTTCCTGTGATTAAATCTTGGTGGTAGACCATTTTTAATGATGGGTTCAGATGAAGATTGATTGGGTAGTTTTGTTTCAAATGTTATCAGTTGTAACGGCTGTTGAGCCGAAGGATTCCTGTAGCCTACGCTGGCTAGCGTAGGCAATGACACAAAGCGAATATTTCGGAGAGGTCTCGGAAGCCACGGAGCTTAGAGTATTCTCATTGAACCTTCTGGAAACATTCTGAAGGTTCATGAGGATGACAGGTGTACCGAGAACCTTCTAGGTACTTGTTGAATAGTCTCAGCCATTCAGGTTTCAGGGAGAATCTTCTCGAAAGGCAATAGTTCAGAATGTATATATATGTAGTCTTTAGCTTCATGAATTCTCTCCTCAGAGTATTATAATAAATATACTGTACCTACAAGATCGCTCATGCACCTTGTACCGAAACCGAGACATCAGTTCATGATCTGATTCAGTTGACTCTCCATATCTCCAGTTCCCCCAATTAATTGTTGAGATCCGGCCGCATAGGCTAGATCAATTATTGATATTCTTTTTGGGTTTGACCTATGGAAAGTGCCACCATATTCTTCAGTGATAGCCGGGTTGGTGATTATTTGGGCTTGAGCACTTTCCAGGTATCTCATCAAGTTATTAGCAAGCAATAAATTGTTCTGAACCTCTGGATTCCATGAAGAATGGTGCAGATTGAAATCCCAAGGAATATTAATGGTTTATCCCTCTGTGGGTTTAGGTCCAAGAAGCGCTGTAAAGTTATCTGGCTTAAAAGAATGGAGGTTGGCTTCTCATTGTACATGTGTACCACATAGAATGCTTCACAAGATAGTCTAATTTCCAGAAGTTGATAATCAGGGTCAGAAACCATATCATATCTAGCATTGATATTGAGATGACTAGTCTTTTTGACATAGGTTATGACCCTGGGCCGAATTGTATTAGAAATTAATGGAAGAATAATATGGAATGCTGAATGAGTGTTAGGCTGATAAGCCTATAAGTAAAAATTATAGAACACATATGGTTCTTGAATGAAAAGAATGTCTATATCCTCCTTAATTGCAACCTCAAAAAGGGACTGTTAGATCTCTCGACCCCTTGCAGCATTGTGTTGGCCTATTTTGAGTGTACCTAACACGACAATGCTTTAAAGTAGTCGCAGTCTTGTTTCTGGAAAGCCAAGTGGGTGTTTGATTTACAGTTGGCACATTGAACTGCATGGTGGATGTAGCTTTGGGTGGCACTGCATTTTGTACATTGGTGGGCTGTGGTGATATGTTTTCCCAAGCAGATATCACATATTGGGTCTTTAGTGCAACCAATCTGGTGGTGTCCATAGCTTAGACACTTCCGGCATTGGGTCTTATGGTGTTGTGCCCTTGGCATGCTCACCATGCATAACACACCTTGCATTAGGTGTGTTATGCTAGCACTGCATGAGGAAATGTTTGATGGGTTTGTTTCGGTAATTCATGCGGAGCTATAGTATAAATAGGGGTCGGAACTCCCCGTATTGAAGCATAGATTAATCAACATCTTTCCACACTTTATTCCCAATAAAGCTCTCCCAACAGTCAAAGGTCAGCATCATCGTGATACATCCTAACCCATAACTGTAACATATGGGTATATTGTTGAAATTTTGCTACTTTCAAATGTAGGTCTCTAATTAGGATACCTGACTTGATTAAGTTTTCCTTGTCCTCCTCGGATGTGACCGAGAAAGCTATTGAGGCTCTCAATCTCTGTTGATAAGTTTTACTTAGCCATCTAGGTTCGCCCTGTGTTTTTATACCCTCATTAAAAACTTCGATTTCTTTATTAATTGCTTCAATTGGGATTGATGTTGGTACACCATGAACCACTAGCGTGGGCCAATGGCTCACTTTTAGAATTTTATTGATGGGTCATCCTGCAAACACAGTTTACCATTTCTCTTGGTCTAAAAGGAGTTCACTCGGGGGTGTGTCCATACAGGTTAATACCAGGTCACCCTTCACTGAGGTGTGAACCCTGGATAAGGCTCTCTTTCCCAAGATCTTCTTGATGCTCTCTCTGATAGAAAAGGCCTTGAAGGTGGGTAATTTTTCCCCATTCTTTGTCACCAATGTGACTAAATTTTCGCTTTGCAGGGTCACTGCAGTTTGTATTGGCAATACTTTTGTTATGAACTTACTTATGGACTGAATTACGAAGCTATTAAGCTACAGAGGTCGAGTCAGTTTCGGCAAGACAAAGGATTGAAGGTTGCAGATAAATCACAAATAGTTAATCAAGTACATTTATTGAGTTCTGATTATCGAAGGGTACAAGGTCGCGTATCACAAAACAAAAGTTGTTAGAACTAAGGAGCAAATTCTAAAATTCCAACCATCATTTGAAATTGATTTCATTGACCTGATTTGGTGCCCTATGAGCCCATGCAGGTGGCTATAAACCTAAACTATATGTTTACATGAGGAGGAAAATTTGAGGTAAAAACCCACCCCCCCTATTAAATTTTTATTTCATCAATAGCCCTTTGTTACCTGTAGGAAGTGCAATGTGCCATAAGTCCGTGACTGGACGAGCTAAAAAGTTACAACCAACATTATCTACGCTCCATTTGCCTAGCCCTAACCGAATTAACGGAATAGTCCGTGCGCCACCCAATCCAAATTACCTACAATTAATTCATAACAACTTTTGGGACAGAGATTTGATTTGATATTTCTGCTGGATAAACTACAGTGGCTGCTTAATTGGACACTTTGTTTAAAATTCTAATTCCACTTGCAGGTTGCTGTGCAGGAGTGGTTGGTGCAACTGGTGCATTCTTCCTCAATATTTGAGCACAGGACGGCATAGTTGGCTCTGGTATTGCTGGTTCTATATTGGATGTTAATGGCTCACTTGGTGAAGCCGTGGTTCTTTTGGCAAGATTGGGTCTGATTCTGCCATTCTATAAATAGTCCCGGAACATTTCAACAAGATCTAGAACTGCATCATGCTTTTCTTTATTTTCTGTCAAGCTGTATGCTTTGACCAGTAAATTTCGTGGGTCCTGAGTTGCAGACATATAAGTATGCTGACTTGGAGGGCAAGACTGACACCTGTACGCGGTACCCTCTACGAACCTGGGAGTGAAATATTCTCCCAGAGCCAAGTTCAGTCAAATTTCGCAATACCGAACAAGTTGGCCCATTAGGCAATGATTCAAGACTCTCAACTTAATCAAAATTTCCCACCCAACGAGATCAATCACCACCAAAACCTCATCAAGTTTGCAGGTACGACTTAGTACATCCTCGTTCCAATGACCACTCTTCTCATCAACTATTCTCTGGCCTCATCTAGCCGCCAAATACACGCCCACGCCGATATTTACACCCGACGGAGGAAGCAAAGCGTGGCGCACAAATCTGGGAGAAAGTTCTTTGAGACGGACGTGAGAGGGATTGGGACAAGTTTACAAGTTTACAAGATGACACAGAGGATGGCTACAATCTCGACGGGCGTGTAATTTTGAATTTTGGCAAGGAGTTTTACGAATTGAGCTTTGTGCGCGCCAAGACTTCGATTGCGAGAGTGCAGCGGACACTATAACAACACGCAAACGATGGAAGGTGTCGTGGTCCGCCTCCTGGTGGTGTTCTCCGGTATAGTTTGAGTAGCCTAGGCACCTACTCCACTTGGGAAGGAGACACCGAAGACTACATTTCGCGCGGAGGAAATTCAGAGGATGACGAAGGCATGTCTGGATAACCCAGGGTTTTTGAGACGTTCCCCTGGGTGGGTATTCGCAGATGAGGGTTGACTTGGGGTGAAGAAAAAGCCGCCATAATTTCGCAGTGGTACTTGCAAATGAAATCCGAGGCATGAGTGCTCTTACTGTAAATTGAGTCATCTTTTCTATATATATTTTCTCTGATATTGTGTCATAGCTAGATAGCTGCATACGCAATTAAAATCTGATGCAAAAAAAAAAAAAAAGTATGCTGACTTGAAATCCTTGGCTCTGCAGTTTGAATTATTTTCCTTGAATGGATGATAGGAGGAGTGGATTCAGGTGATTTCCTATTTTTTGTTTTCATTTGATTAATTTTTATTTGTTTGAGTTTTGGCTCTAGATCCTGTGAAGTGATGGGATCACTGCTGAATGGGTCCACTGGAGCATTGTTTTTAAAAATATTTTCATTTGATTTTTGCCCATTCTCTTTTATTGACTTTTTTCAGCCCCAAATGGAGTCTGAAAGCCTTACAACATTTTTAAAATTAAATGTCTTTTGTGTTGGTGGTGAAGAAGATAGCTGCATAGATGAGGAAAAAGAGTCTGTACCCATTATGAATAGTGCAAAGTTTAAATTTTTTTAAATTGTTTATGAGATCTGTCGATTGGCCTTAAATTACGTATACGTAAGTTAGTTCAATGCAAAACGAAAGGTGCGAAAGTGAGGTATGTGTATTCATTCATGTTGTCTATATCTATCAACACTGCGAACGTCCAGTTCGCGGTATTGGCTGAGTCATCAAGACAATGACTCAGTAATTGGAGATACTGTTGTGAGCTTCATCCAACATCAAGCTTCACGTGATGTTGGCTAAGCCTAGTTAGGTTAGATAGAATTAGCCCGTGCAAATGAGGGTATCTCACTATTGCGGGCTGAACAGAGAGAATAAGAAATCACGATTTAACCACCACGTTGCAACGTAGTACTTTTGATTTATACGATACTTTGCCGTATCAACAGATATACGGCACTGAGTGCCTAGCAAAAGACATACATTCCAACAAGATCTTTTATTTTTTTTATTAGTTAGTTTTATTTTATATTTTAAAAAAATCAAAAATAGAAGGAAAATATAAAGTCACGTGACCCGAAAGGAGAGTATCAAATGATCACGCGTCAAGTGTGCGTCGCGCGTCACACGCCGAGCCCTGGCAAGGCTGGAATGAAAAATTTTCGTCCAGTGGGTCGGAAATCGTGGTTTGGTCGAAAGATGTTGCAATAGGTGGATGCGTATGTCGAAAAGTATATCAGTCGAAAGCTACAGACGATGCGATACCGAATATAGAATTTATTTTAGCTTAGCTAACGATAAGCAGAAGTTGTTGATGTTCTTATGAGCTTGAAAGAAGCTGGCCCACAAGAATTTCTTCATGTCAAGACACAGATAGCTTACCACTGCACCACTCTTATCAAATTTAACCAGTTGGAAGCGTAAGCGTACCCACTATAGAAATCAACCTTCGTCATAGTAGAAAAAAAAATTAACACAAAGTCAATGCCTAGTGTTGACCAACAATAGCCCTTACACTTAACATACAGCAAATAGAAAAATGGTTAAAAAAGCAGTGTAAGTTTTTACCCTTCAAGCAAGTGGATAAAACTTTTATAGCTTACCAATTTCAGAGATTCACGGATCCCAGCTCTTATTCGCAATGGAATTCAAGAAAAAAAACGGAGCTTTTTTGTTGTTGTTGGGGAGAGAGCTAAAGATGTCATCGTTCATCTCCACTACATTATGTCAAGCATGGATATGAAGCAAAATAAATCAGTTCTCTGGGCATATAAACATAAACTTCTTGGATTCACTAGGTATAGATATGATGTTTCATGGTTAGACTAAGCTAATCATAAATTTCCGAAAAGTCACCGTAAAAAGCGCGAAAATAAAATCAAGAAAGAAGTAAAAAGAGGCATCAGAGAAGCGAATACAGAGGATCCCTTTGAGCTGTTTGTATCTTTACATAATATTCGATATGTATATTATAAAGAAACCGAGAAAATTTTAGGTAACACCTACGGAATGTGTATTTTGCAGGACTTCGAAGCAATTACACCTAATCTCTTGGCAAGGACCATTGAAACTGTGGAGGGTGGTGGAATGTTGATTCTATTACTCAAGGGCATGAATAGTCTAAAGCAACTTTACACTCTATCCATGGATATTCACTCTCGGTATCGAACTGAAGCACACGATGACGTCGTTGCAAGATTTAATGAAAGGTTCATATTATCATTAGGAAAGTGCGAGTCTTGTCTCGTTATCGATGATGAGCTCAATGTTCTACCCATATCTGGAGGTAAAAATGTAGTGGCGCTCCCACCTCCAGACCTAGATGAAGCCAAAAGCGAATCCCAAATCGAATTGGAAAAGACAAAGGAAGAGTACAACGACAAACAACCCGTCGGAGCCTTAATCGCCATTTCCAAGACTACAGATCAAGCGAAGGCTTTGTTATCTTTTGTTGATGCTATTACAGAGAAAACTTTGCGAGGAACCGTGACTCTTACAGCTGCTAGAGGGCGTGGAAAGTCAGCAGCTCTCGGTGTCGCAATAGCAGCGGCAGTTTCTCATGGTTACAGTAATATATTTATTACTTCACCAAGCCCTGAAAATCTGAAAACACTCTTTGAGTTTATTTTCAAGGGATTCGATGCTTTAAATTATCTAGACCATGAGGACTATTCCATTATTCAGTCAACAAATCCAGACTTTAACAAAGCAATAGTCCGCGTTAATATTCATAGACAACATCGGCAAACTATACAATACATTAGACCTCAGGACGCTCATGTCTTGGGTCAGGCAGAGCTGCTTGTCATCGATGAAGCAGCAGCTATTCCATTACCTTTGGTACGTAAACTTATGGGTCCTTATTTGGTATTCATGGCATCAACAATCAACGGTTACGAGGGAACAGGAAGATCATTGTCCTTGAAGCTTATAAAGCAACTTCGCGATCAATCGAGGGTAGTTAGTAAACATAGCAAAAGTGATACGGCATTAGCAGACCGCTCGACAGGAAAATCCGCTAAGCTTCACGATCCAAACTTTGGAGGAAGTAGGACACTTCGTGAAGTGACATTACACGAACCAATCCGATATTCACAAGGGGACCCGGTCGAAAGATGGCTCAACTCTCTTCTTTGCCTTGATGCCACACTTCCCAGATCTTCTCTGAATATGTCGCAAGGGTGTCCTGATCCTTCAAAATGTGAACTACTCAGCGTCAATCGAGATACGCTTTTTTCATTCCATGAGGTATCAGAAAAATTCTTACAACAAATAATTGCCTTATATGTGGCTAGTCATTACAAAAATTCTCCAGATGATCTCCAATTAATGAGTGATGCTCCTGCGCATAGGGTTTTTGTCCTTGTCCCACCAGTACGAGAAGATATGAAGCACTTACCAGAGCCATTATGTGTCATACAGGTTGCTCTAGAGGGTAAGATAAGTAGAGAGAGTGTTATGAACAGTTTAAGTAGGGGAAAAAGGGCAGCAGGAGACCTTATTCCGTGGACTGTGAGCCAACAATTTCAGGATGACGAGTTTGCTGGGCTATCCGGGGCCCGTATTGTCCGAATAGCCACAAATCCAGAGTACATAAACATGGGATACGGGTCTAAGGCTCTTGAACTGTTAATTGACTTCTACGGTGACAAATTTACAAACTTGTCCGAGACCAAAATTGGAAGAGGCGAGGAATCAATCAAGAGAACCACAGACACTGAGCTTGCTAACTCATCCTTACTTAACGACGATATTAAGGTTAGAGATATCACAACTATGCCACCACTTTTCTCTAAATTATCAGAGCGTCTCCCTGACCGACTAGACTATGTCGGAGTGAGCTTTGGTTTGACTCAGCCTCTCCACCGCTTCTGGAAGAGAGCTGCGTTTGCACCCGTTTACTTAAGACAAACACCGAATGAGCTAACTGGAGAGCACACTTGTGTCATGATAAAGCCCCTTGGGACCAATATCTCCTGGTTAGGTTCCTTCTCAAGAGACTTTGAACTACGCTTTCTGAAGCTTCTCAAATACCAGTTCAAAGAATTTCCCTCCATATTGGCTCTCAGCATTGATGAGTCAGCTAGCCTTGGTGCAAGGTTTGATGAATCTGGCCAAACTCGATCATTTTCAAAGGAGGATCTTGATCGTATGATGTCTCCATTTGACTTAAAAAGGCTTGAATCATATGCAAATAATATGCTAGATTACCATGTTATTCTTGACCTAGTTCCAGACCTCGCCTTTGCCTATTTCAATGGTCAGCTTAAATCAAACCTCAAACTGACTGGTATTCAGTCTTCAATTCTTCTTGCTATTGGGTTACAGTGTAAAGATTTGACAGACGTTGAAAAAGAACTTTCTTTACCATCTTCACAGCTTCTAGCCATGTTTATTAAGATTATGCGCAAGATAAGTTCTCATTTTGCGGAATTAGTATCCGATTCGCACGAAGCGAACATGCCTGCAAGAGAGGCAATTGGTGTTAGTAGAGCAGATGCGAACGCAGCTCTAGATGATGAGGTCATCGATACTCAGTTCGTAGCTCTAGAGACAAATTTAGAGGAAGAGCTTGAAGAGGGTGGGAACGAGGCCTTAAAAGAACTTAAGGAAAAACAAAGGGAGCTGATAAATGCTCTCCCCTTAGACCAGTGAGTCACTAAGCCCGAACGAAATTTATGACTCTGATAGATCCTAGATATGAAATCGAGCAGGGGGCGCCAGGCTGGGCTGATGCCGAGAAGCAAGTACTCAAGGCTTCAAAGAGCGGTAAAAAGAACCCAGTTGTCAGTATCAAGGGTAAAAAGCTAAAACGGAAGGTGTCAGAAACCGCTGCAGAAATATTTGAGTCAGAAATGGGGGAAAAAGGATCGAAGAAGTCAAAAAAATTACCCAGAAATTGAAAAAATGTCAATATCGGAGTTCAGAGAAAAAGGGTGGCGTTATGAGAAATGGGTTCCGGAAGCCAATTTTCTGTAACTAATATCTATTTGGATGAAGTAATCAATGGGCCACGTCATTTGTGTATACCTCTAGATCATCGCCATTTCAAAAAAGGAATCGTTTAAATTAAATAGTATTGCAATTAATTTTTGGTGTGAGCAAAGCTAAGAATAATTAGGACAGTTGTATGAGAGTAATCTCGAGTCTTTTTCATAATGTTAGTGCGTCGTCGAGCCTCATAATCGATACTAATTTGACTAAGCGGCTTGAGAAGTTTTGCCAGTATTCTAATGATAAAGCATATTCACTGATTAGAGTTAATAGCTTCTACAGTTCTATATAGTGGATGACGAGCAATGATAAACCTAAAGTTTGTCAACAAACCCTTAGTTTCTGCACCGATGGAGAAAAACCCTTTCTATTACCAGTTCGAAACTTCCAGCATCAAGGCGCCCCTAACTAGCGGGGCATGCATAGACGCAAGTCTTGGCCTAATATCTTTGAATGAATTTCAAATGTTGGAGATATAGCGCAATGGGACGGGCACCAAATACTTTGAAAGAAGCTAGCTAACTGTGAGTCATGCTCAGGCCAATGCCAGAAGAAGGGGAGTTGCGCGCTGTAAGCGCAAGTATACGCGATTGTGGCGCCATCTCAAATTAACAAATCGCCCTGTAAGCTCCTCCGACCCACACCTTACGGCCGCTAATGTATCCCCAAGTAGCCTAAAATACCATATTTGAACGTGTTCCAGCCGCTTCACTACACACAAGACTATTTTTGTGATCAAGGAGGGTTTTTTGATGATTTTAGGTCCTAAGCCATGCTCTATATCCTCTAGGAGTCAAGGACCGGTGTACAAGGCCGAGATCATGCTTCCCATATTCCCAACTCAGTCTCACCGCGTCAACCACTACACAACTAGTAGCTAGTTAAAAGAAAGATAATAAAAACTCCCATAATCAAAATTCCAAACCCAATAATCCTATTTGTCGTCGGAAAATGACACTCCTCGTCTCGTTTTCCTACCTATCGTGCTTCGTGCTATAATCTACTTGGCGTCGTCTCCGCTGAGAGCTGAAGACAGACTCGCAGGTGGGCCCCGGAAGCAGCCGGTTTCCTGCGCAAATTTTTGTAAAGTCTTCGAGGCACTTAGGCCCGAGAAGCTTATAGGCAAAGTCGTGATATGACATTTTCCCTCGAAGTCGTCGCATCTGGCGCGCGTACTGTCGACAGTGAACAAAGTGGAGAGGTGATGTTTCCACTCCACACGCACACTCCATTAAAGCGGCGAAGTTATTGAAACAGCGGTGACATGTCGCGAAGTTCCCGTGACTCGTACGGGCTGAGATCAGTTCACGTAGTAGCCGCCGGGAAAGTGTCTTCTCACGTGGCTTCCGTCGTCGCATCTTTTTTTTTTTGGCATCAGATTTTAATTGCGTATGCAGCTATCTAGCTATGACACAATATCGGAGAAAATGTACAGAATAGATGACTCAATATGCAAGAAGAGCACTCATACCTCAGATTTCATTTGCAAGTACCACTGCGAAGTTATGGTGGCTTTTTCTTCACCGCAAGTCAACCCTCATCCGTGAATACCCACCCAGGGGAACGTCGAAAACCCTGAATTATCCAGACATGCCTTCATCTGCTATTGGTTAGTAGATGCCTGTAAGGGGCATTGTCGAGGTTGCTGTTATCTCAAGCTTCTTCTTCAGGTTCCAGCACTTTGGAACCCAATCCCTCGGCCATCGAGACATGAAAGAGGATTTTGTTTATTTGCTTTCTATTTTTTTCGTCCGTCGGGGCGCCGAACCTTGGCTTAGGTCTCTAATACCCACTAAACTAATTAGAGGCATGGACGTCGGTGCTTACTGCCCTGGTGGCTCCGCCGTTGCTACTTTCCAACTAGTTGTGCAAGGCAATTCTTTAATTACATGATAGCGTGGAGCGTAGAACCTACACCTTAATGTTGAGGGAGGGGAGTCTTTGATTGATTTGATTTGAATTTGAATTTGAAATCTTTTACGTGACAGGAAGAACCTAACATCTATTTAGACGTGACACGGGTAGATGGGCTCTGAAAGCTCATTGCTACCTACATGACCGGCAGTGGAGCCAGAAGCGACAAAAGAAAAGAAATAAAACAAAAGAAAAGAAACAGTATATGTCTGAGTTACGGTGCCCTGCGCCGCATCCCTATCTTCCACACCCATCTCCTTTCGGATCAGAAACAATCTCAGCGTGGTCACCTCCCACCCTGTTCATTCTTCGGCAGACTATAACATCTGCTTGTAGTTAAGAATTGAATGAACTTCTGCCATCCCTTCTCCCCTATCATTTCCCTGGCCCCAGGTAGGGCCATTTTCTCATAGCTTCTCCAACGTAGCAAAGCAGGTCGGCACTCTGAAAAATGCCAGGGCCTTTTCTCTCGGCCGCAAACGCATTTCAGATCTTCATGTTCGGGGTTGAAACGTCGATAGTAGTCGGCGTAGTCCCCGTGGCCTGTTCTTGCCGCAATAAGATGATGGTACGCCCATCTTGGTAAAGCTAGTTCCGGTGGTCTTTTGCAACGCATAAATAGGTCCAGATCTTTGTACCGTTTCGGTCGATACTTCTGCCACCACTCTTCCACGAGTACCTGGCTGCGCAGTTTAGTCCACCTCCCTAGTGCCGCAAAGGTTAGATCTTGATCTTCTCCACTGGGCGCAGCTGAGGTTAGTGACCGGTTATTGAGAGCTCCCAAGGCTGATTTGGCCAGCTTATCGGCCTCTTCTGTGAAAGGATGGCACCAGAGTGAATAGCTGTCCGCACGAGTGTATCCAAAATGGGTTTATTTTGTGTCTAAAGAGAAATACTACATACTTGTGGGGAGGACGAAGGCTGAACACCTGTCAGTGGTGTCCTCTACAAACCTGGGAGTGAAATATTCTCCTAGAGCCGAGATTCAGTCACGAAAAAGGGTGGGATGAATTCTATTTGATGGATTTTCGGCTTGAAGGAGTTGTACCCGGTATTTTGGTCGAAAAATCAGTCGACAGAGATTTCACAACCGCAAGAAAGTCGAATAATAACTCATCATCACCAACATACGATTCACGGATGGACAAAGGTCTGTCTGGGGGTCGTATTCAAACATCCGACATTTCTTAAGCTCCTCATATATTTGCGACGAAGCATTTCTCAGTCGGACCTACACCTGCGACCCACCTCCATACTCGTCAGATCACCTACCTACACACGCCCTAATGAGGAAATTCATGATGGAAACGGGACGTGTATAAAGAAGGAAGATAATGGAAGATATACCGAGGGGATTATACAAATCCTCAATGACGACAACAACCCAACGGTACGATATGAAAGTGCAAGGCTAGAGCAACGATGAGATATTGGACGGCAATTATATTTCGGAGTTAATGAGAATGTCAAGGGATCGGGCGCGTGGTGGCCGAGGCTGAGGAGGAATTTGCGCTTCGGCGCGTCAAAAGAGGGTTCTCTGGACGATTGGGCTTGACATGATTCAACACATGGGTGAAGTCTGAGGTGGTCCGGTCATTTAGGTGGGACGAGGTAGATGTACTCAATGGTAGTCAACCTGATCCAGCCCGGCCCCACTCGTGCTTAAGCTCCAGTAGGAGTGCGACGGGAACCAATGTACCTAGCACGTCAATGAACAAAAAAAAAAAAACTACATACTTGTGGGATCACCCCCTTGATATTGTCTCGCTTATAGCTGACATAATCAACTCCTAGGAGCCGGATAAACTCCGGATCCCATCTACAAGGCTATAGCCTGGAACATCTTGTTGGGATATTAAGAAGGGATTATCACGAGAGTAAGATAATATAGACGGTAATATGGGATATGCAGAGGAATGTATATCGTGAGTACTACAGGTATAGAGTGATCAAGATGTGTTATGTACCAAGGATGTGGACACCTTGCACTTGACCAACTAGATGACTAAGCAGCATTTCCTGACACGCCCCCATGCTGCAATATCATAGAGCCTCATTAACTCCCACAACACTTAAGAAGTGTGACCCCTACATCTCTTCTTAAAGAGTTCAGTAGTCCTAAAGAATATAATAGAATGAAACTGCATTGTGGTACAAGAGTACTCTTATCCTGGCCCCATCGTATCCTGCTGTGTGAACTTCTACAACATGAACGTCGCCCATACAATTCGTTCTTTAATTAGATAAGCCTAGCTCAGACGATAACTTTACAAACTGGTCCCTGGGTAACTGCTTTGTTAATATATCTGCAATCTGTTCAGTACCTGGTGTAAATGTAATTATCAACCTATTTTTCATCACCATGTCATTGTTGAAATATCGTATATCCTGGAATGCCAAGGATAACTCATTTGTAAGTCCGGCTAATTAGGTTATCATATTCACCTTCCTATATCATTGTCATCAGCACATTCCTCGCGGAAAGTTTAATGCATATTGGCATTTATTTCACACTAGCATTCCATCAGATGATTATGTATCAAATGCAGGTTAAAGGTTTCTCGGATCTATTACCGACACACATGTATTTAGCTTTATATTTCTGGCTCATATATCTGTACTTATATAGATTTACATCTACAGGGATCATAATTTATGATCCATGGAGATTGATAAATACTGGTCAAAAACCTCAGTTGATAAGATATGCGCACACGCGATCTCACTCTTATCAGCTCAGTTTACTCAGAACCATACATCTCAATACACTTGTTTCCAGTCAATTCTTCCTTCTACAACTTCATACGAGACTTACTGTATCGGTCTAACCGCCGACACTGATTCCGCTATAACCTCCATATTCGCTCAAGCTCATAACTTTAACAGTCATCACCATGTCATCTCGTATGTAGAAGTGTCTAATTTCAATGTGTTTAGCTCTTCGATGAAATTTGGTGGTTTTGGCAATCTCTATTGCAGCCTGATTGTCGAGATATAGAAGCGGAGGCTTCGTTATTTTAACGTTTATATCTTGAGCAATTTTCTCCATCCAGGCAATTTCTTTGGCTCCTTCACTAGCAGACATGATCTCTGCTTCCATTGAGCTCTGAGCTATGATTTTCTGACGGTTAGCGGACCAAGTAACTGCGCCCCCATTCCAAATGATCGTTTGCCCTTGGAAGGATTTCTTATCATTTTCGGTCCCCCATGTTGCATCTGTCCATGCTGTCCAGATATTTGTCGTATCGGAAGGTCTGTATCTAATCCCGAGCGATCTTGTACCGTTGAGGTATCTGAGTAGATGCTTTGCCATGCTCAAATGGTTTGAATCGGGATCAGACATAAATCGTGCAAGTTGCCCTACGGCATATGATATATCCGTCCTTGACCATTGGATACATATAGGACAGATCCAATAATTTGTCGATAGAGGCAGAGATAATCATCTTTGAGCGTTTGCTGGATATCATCTTCGGAAGTTGGCTTTAGGACAGTTCCTGCTGGAAGTGGGAGATCCTTCGGTATACTTTTATCCATTCCCAATCGCTGAATGAGTTTTGTTGTATAGGCAGTTTGATGAATGCGAATTGTACGCTCTTGTCTATTTCTTTCCACTTGAATTCCGACGAAAGTGTCAACTGGTCCTAGCGCTTTGCAACTCCATTTATTCATAATATCTAATTTGACGGGATTTAAATTTCCGCGTTTCCCAATGATTAGCATATCATCTACATAAAGAAGTACGAAGACACCTCTACCTATAAACAAATTTGGATCAGAATCTCCGCTCCTTAAGGAAATTCGATTAAAGTGATCTTTAACTTCTTTGAACCAAATATGTGGAGCTTGCTTCAAACCGTATAGCGATTTGTTTAGCTTGAGGTAATTTTCCTTTCGATTGATTCCAGGGTGTTGTAAGGAAAAGAAGTCAGGTATCTCCATGTAAATCTCCTCTTCCAACTTTGGATTTAGAAAGGCTGTATCCACATCAAGCGCTTCAATTTCAAGATCGTCTACTGCAGCCTTTGATAGAAGTATCCGGAGTGTGTTGTACCGTATGACCGACGCGAAAGTCTCGAAGTAATCAATACCGTACTGCTGTTCAAATCCACTGACAACGATTCGTGCTTTTCGTCTGTCTAAGCTGCCATCACTTCTGAACTTCTTTCTGAGAACTATTTTGCTGGATATAATTTTCTTTCCAGGCGGTGGAGACCCAGTCAAAATCGTATAAGTATTGGTGGCTTGCAGAGAGCGCAATTCTGATTTGATTGCCTCTTTCCATAATTTGGGATCTTCATGCATGGCCTGTTCAACAGTAATAGATTCAAATGGAGGAGTGGGCACTTGAATCGATGACGACTCACCGGCATTAATATGAACTGCTTGTGCAGATATTGCATTTGCTCTAACAACATGGTTGAACACAGCCTTCGCCACTCTTCTCAGCGGTCTGCCAAATCTTGATTTTGGCAGAGAGCAAGGAGTCTGCCCAATCGATTGTTCGATGGCTTCTCCGATAATCTGAGGAGCACTTTCGCCAACGTTCATTCGCTCTCCTAGATTTTCTTGCTCTACTACCCTCATGGTGGCCTCTTCCACTACTGCAGTAGGAAGACTAGCATCAACCATAGGTTCGCGTGAGAGCTTCCTCCACGCGTTCTCGTGGCAGCTTCCTTCACGTCTTATTGCGGGGGTCTGTAGCTCTACCGAAGCCATGTAGGTTTCTTGCTCGACCATTCTAATGGGAGCCTTCTGTATATAGCGTTGATCAGACGCATCTCGAGCCTCTCGCAGGCGAGTTACAGGATTTTGCAATTCAGAGTTGTTTTCGCTCGAACTCGTTGCCCCAATTGGGTGAATTGCAGCGTACTTCTTACGCGCTTGCTAAACACCTTTCTGTCTAGCTTCTATCAGCTGCGACTGGTACATCTTTGTTCGCTCTAAAGGTACTTGTCTAGGTGTTAGCACATCTAGTCTATCAGGTAGAGTAAAGAGTGATATGTCAATCTTAGGAAACTCATATTCATTGAACTCAACATCAGCAGAGATTGTATCTTTTAGGGTAAGCGTATCAAGTAGCTTCCAAATTTTCGTTGAAGTCATTCCTATCATGATGAATTTTCCCTCCCTAATGTGAGGTTGCCATTTCTGAGGATTTAACTCGGCAGGGTAAAGCACATCTGCTTTGCACCCGAAAACTCTGATATTTGCTAGATCTGCAGGCTTTCCATAATAAGCACTGTAGGGAGTGAATCTTTCTGGGGCGTCATTATCAGTAAAAGGTAGCGCAGATGTGGGAGCCCTGTTCTTGATCCAGGCTGCATGCTCGACAGCGTAATCTCAGAGCTGGTGAGGTAACTGTGCCTCATATAGCATAGACCTTGCTATGACGGCTATAATGCCCATCCATCTTTCAACTACTCCGTTCATTGAGTGTTTGTATGGTGGACTTGGTTCAAACGTTACACCGACTTCTTTCAAGTAGTGTTGAAGGGCAGTACCAAATTCACTCCTACCATTGTCAGCTCTCATGTAGACAATCTTATTGCCAGATTGCAGCTCAGCATCGGCCTTTATTTGCTTGAATGTTACTAAGACCTCGTTCATTTCCTTCGTCCTTAGTAATCTGACCCAGCACATCCTTGTTGCATCGTCTACCATGAGGAAGAAGAACCTATATCCTCTGACTGAGATAGATTGGATTCCTGAGATATCGCAGTGAACTCGACGAAGAATGGTGTTTGAACGATTGTCAGATTTCTTGTTGAAGTTTTCTTTCATCTTTCCTGCTAAGCATGCTTCACAAGAATTTGATCCAATCGGAATTGATCTTTTCTCACTAGGGACTTTCAGTCCGGTGTATCCTGTTTTCAGAATCTTATCAATATCTTTGATGTTAATATGACCCATTCTTCTGTGCAAAATATCCCACTCAGTCTCTGTTTGGTGCGGCATTTGTTGCTGAACTTTTGTGGCTGATGTTGCTTGAGGTATTGATTTGGTTTTAACTTTGAAGACACCATCCTCTCCTTCTGCCTCAAACAAGATTGAGCCGTTCCGTGTTATTTGACAATGGCCATCAGCAAACTTTACATTTATACCTCTCTTGTTGAAGGCCCAGACTTACAGAAGCCGCATTTGACCAAACTCAGGAATAAACCATACTTCTCTTAGTTCAATTTCCTTGTCACTTGTCCTAAAAGATCTATTGCCATAGCCTTTGCATTGAATAACTTTTCCATCTGCAATTTGGACAGACTTTGGGCTGCTCCATCTTTTAAGCGTAGAGAAGTCGTCCCTCATACCACTAAAATGTTCTGACGTGCCAGAGTCAATTATTGTGAGAATTTCTCTGGGCTTGGTAAGTAAGGTGTGTTTTGTGACAGTTGGGAAAGCTATTGCATTAGGGTTCAAAAGCCGTGTAAATTTTAGGAGTTTATAAATCCCGCTGGTGATCAAGCTCTTTATATTTTCGGAAATTCTTTTATTTTGTGGGCTTTTACTTTTACTTGATATTTTGGATAGAGGTAAACTTTCATCCAGTTTCTGCTCTGAGCAAGCGGTGTGACTATGTTCAAGATGATAAGACAGATAGGGTGAATCATTTTCATTTATGTTTCTAACTTGGACATATTGAGCATCAGCATCACTCCTAGCTTTATTCATATTCTTGGCCTCTCTGCTTTTAGATAGCTTAATGCGACAATCTCGTTCTACATGTCCTTTTCTGCCACAAAAGAAACACTCCTTTTTGTCAGTTGCCATTCCTCTATATTTTCCTTTTCGGTTAAGCTCTCTGCGGGCTTGATCACGGCGATCAAAGTGCGTTAAATTGCGCCCCCTTTGATATGTACCACATCCTCTTTTTCTATTGCTGCTGCGTGCAAGATTTGCAGCTTGTGGTTGGGGCGGCTGAGCATGAGAGATGTTGGACTCGCAAGATTGGAGATACGTTATCGTTTCTGCGATACTTCTACCCATGTTTAGAGCGTGTGATCGAGCCATTGAACAAATGAAGTTATCTTTAGGGAGAGATGCAATTAGCTGCTCCTTTACATCCTCCTCAGTGATCGATCTAGACGTCATTGATAGTTTGACCCTAAGACTGTTGAGACGTAGGACAAGGGACTGGATTGTGTCTACTCTCGGATCAAACTTCATGGAGGCAAACTTGGACCTCAACTCTGCGATTGTTGTTGGATCTTTATTTGGGTCCATTTAAAGGAGGAAATTCCATAATCCGGCAGGATCGATGTTCCTCAGAAACCCGAGCGACTGCTCCATCAGTTGTGTTTCGATAGAGTTGGATATAATGACTTGGGTGTCGCGGGCTTTAGACAACCATTTCTCTTCCTGTACTTGAAATTCGTTAACGTTGGTATCGACATCGTGATGTGGTGCGCTTGAGGAGACTGATCGAGTATTTGGACGTAAGGCATGTACATAGTTGTTAGCATTAGGTCTCTTCCATGTATCATCAGCGATACTTAAAACGCCTGCGCTTATCAAGGCGATCTCGCAAGTAATCCACCACTCTATATAGGTTCCAAGGCCTAGGATCACAATGTTTCCCCAATTAGATTTGTATAATGGAAGACCATCTTGATTGCGGGTGCCTCTTAGTTCTGCGGTGAGTGAAGACATTGTTGATGATTGTTCTGAAACGGAAGCCGATGAATTGTTAAACACCAGTCTCATAACCTGTTGAGATATTAAGAAGGGATTATCACGAGAGTAAGATAATATAGACAGTAATATGGGATATGCAGAGGAATGTATATTGTGAGTACTACAGGTATAGAGTGATCAAGATGTGTTATGTACCAAGGATGTGGACACCTTGCACTTGACCAACTAGATGACTAAGCAGCATTTCCTGACACATCTTCATTGCCTTGAATCACCACGTGACCGGGTATCCAGCGTATTTCCACACGCTTATTGTGTCTCAGCAACGAAAACTTGTCCACCGCTGACTGCGAGGAGTTAGGTCTTCCTCTTTCGAGCGCCTGGGTGGCCGCTTGGTTGTCCAGAAGAATGCAGATCAGTAAGTCTTCTCCTACCTCTATTGCAGCCTTCAAGGCTTTCATGGCACCCACAACTTCTGCGTCGAATACCTCTGCTCCGGGAAGTGGACCGGAGCCACTTGCAACTAGCTTGCCTCCTCGGTACACTACATACCCCCAGGCTGATTTTCCGGGGCCCGATGATGATCCATCAGAGAAAGCGAAGACTGTGTTAGCTGGACGGGAAGCTAACCACCGCTTTATACTTCCAGACCTAGCTTCATTTTCTCAACTACATGGAATCGATGCTGGGGTGCCACGTGGGAAGTATAGCTTTCCAGGGCCTTCGGCTGTCGGAACTCGACGCAAACTCATTTGTAGGCGTGTCATGTACCGTTCTGGTTGTCTGAACAAACGATCTCTTTGTCCCGATCTAAGACCTAAGCGTCTTATTGTCTCTTTCGGATCCTCAGCCGCTCTAAGGGCTAGAGGGTGCCAGATATCCATTCTTCGCATGCGAGCTGCAGACTGCAGCATCTTTTGCTGAAGAATTATCGATGCCGGGGGTATTCCCGCTTCACGATGAAGAGCGCCATTAGGAGTGGTACGCCACGCTGGGAGTGCTACTCTGATAGCTTTCATTATCGTTTTGTCCAGTAGAGATATATGCCAGCCTACTCCAGTGCCGACTTCTTTATCTCGCAGTGTGGTTATTCGAGTGAGACCTGGCCACCACGCTTCTGCCCCGTATAAAGCTGTGCTCAGAACGCATGCATGTACCGCATGAATCAGAGGTCCGGGTGCTGCACCGCGTTGAACTCCGTTTATATGTCGTAAGAAATGTACTAGACAATTAGCTTTTCCAGTCCATTTCTGTACATGCTGCTTGAAGTTTAGCTGGGTATCAAGCCAGACTCCTAGCCACCGGATATGAGGTGACGGTTTGATCCAGCGATCTTTCACCAAGATGGAGAGATCAGCCGCGTTGATTTTCTTTCTAGGCCCTCCTCCGGTCACTAGAAGTTCTGACTTTGCTGGGTCAAAATCGATCCTGTGTTCTCTTGCGAGAAGAATTAAGCTGTCGAGGTCGTCTTGAGCTGCGGAGATATCATCCGCCGCGGTATTTCCAATTCTGACAATAGCTACATCATCAGAATAACCAAACCTACTCGTTAGACCATGTCAGAGCAGCATGTAGACAGCAGGGCGGAGACAAGGGTCAAAGAGGTGGTATTCAGGCTAAAGGGCGCCATCCTACATTATGCATGAGATAGTTGCACAACCACTCGGCCAAAAGGCCAGACCAGAACTGAATACACACAAGTGGATGAACACGTGCCAGAGCTAGACCAATGTGTGGTTCTATGATTATGTCAGAGCAGCATGCATAATGTAGGATGGCGCCCTTTAGCCTGAATACTACCCCTTTGACCCTTGTCTCCGCCCTGCTGTCTACATGCTGCTCTGACAGACCATGATCCTCAAAAAGTACAGCAATGTAGAGTATGAAAAGAAGTGGCGATAGTGGCAAGCCCTGAGGTACTCCACATTCCAGTATCTTCTCTTCTGTGATTCCACCACGGTATTTGACTTGAACCTTTTTTTCATGGATCGTTGTGGCATAGCATAATATGAAACGTCATGTGGACGGCTAGGCTAAAACACAAACATTAGTTCAATGTACGTTTAAAACTAGCAAGGAAGACTGATAAGAGTAGGCTAGTCTCATTAGGTGATGTGTAGCAGATTGTTTGGCATAGAGGCGGTGTGGTACATGCTATTTGGTAATTTTATGTATATAAATACTCGGTGTGAAGAAGCATTATTCTTCACGCAACGTCTTCTTCAATTACCTTAACAATACATTTGTTTACCCATCTCTTCTTCGGGAAGACCATTTATCTCTTTCCAGCTCTTCATCAGCAAGACCCACGTGTAGCCTCTATCGCTACTATCTACCAATTCGTCTCTTCCTAGAGAAGACCAGTCATCCCTTCGACCCACTCATCACCTTCATCTACCACCTAGATCTCCGTTAGACCACATACGCACCCTGTGGAACACTGTCCTAACCTCGCCCTTGAGATTACGTTGCGTCTTTATCCACACCGTGCAGAATGTCTACAGACTACTCTCGTGGTTGGGCTCCTCCTACCACAATCGAAAACTTCAAACAGCAATTTGCCACTGATGCGGACGCGCTATACGCATACATGAACGGACACCTCAATCGATACCGCACTGAACGAGATACTGCTCAGGGTCAGCTCATGGCTGCTCGCCAGGTTATTGAAAGCCTCGAGGAACAGAACAACAAGTTGAACCTCGACTTAAACATCGCTAAAGCCGGTCATTCTTCTAATAAACCTAGCCCGGCTATAGCCGCCCGGGACTCGGCTTCGGCATTTCGCTCCGAGAAATTCCCGGACCCCGAAAAATTCAACGGCACAAGGAGTAAACTGCCCGGTTTCATCACACAATTACGGATGAAGCTCGAGGTAAATAATGACAGATTCCGAGATGAGTCTGCCAAAGTTATTTATTCCATTAGTCGGTTGGAGGGACAAGCTCTCGATCAAATTGTTCCTCTAGTAAACACAAACCCTGAGAAACCATTTTCATCAGTCACAGCGTTTTTGTCGTATTTAGATGCCTCATTTGGAGACCCAGACCCTCGAGGAACTGCCCGTCGTGAACTGAAAACTCTGAAACAGGGTGCTGGTGATTTTGCAACCTACTACTCAAAATTTCTTCGAGTCATTGGCTATCTTGAATACAATGAAGCTGCAAAAATTGATGCTCTTGCCGAAGGTCTTTCCGAGGATATGAAAGATGCAATGATGCATCGAACAGAAATACCAGTAATCCTCGAGGACTATGCAACTTTGCTCATGAAAATCGACAATCAGATCCGGGGTCGCAAGGCTGAACAAAAAAACCCCCGCGAATTTTCTCGGCAAACAGTTGACAGAAATTTCGCGCACCCATCACATGTTGCAGGTGGTCTAGCTCCCATGGATTTGTCAACAATGAAACTTTCTAACACCACCAGACCAGCACCTGAAAACAGATACAATTTTGTAAATGGGTTCCGTAAACTTTCGGCTGGGGAAAAACAATGGCGTCGGGAAAACTCCCTTTGTATGTATTGTGCGGGGGCGGGGCACGGCCCTGACAGGTGCCCTTCAGCGAAACGCCCAAATCATCAGGCACCAATTACTGGTGCAGTTTTAATGTCATCGCCGTGCACATACCATCCAGCAAGTCCAGGGGACACCAAATCCGAGCCGGATTTTCAGTAGTCCCGGATTTGAAAGATAGCCCTGATCCGGGGCCCTCAAAACTCTCCTCGATGTCTGCATTTTCTATATCAAGCTTTTCGGTGTCGCAAGCGGAGGACAAGTTGGATGGTGACCATTTGGTTGCTGCCTGTATATTAGTAACAGCTAAAAAATCCATTCAAACTTACTCACTTATTGATACTGGATGCTCTGGGTATGCATTTATTGACGAAACATTTGCGCGCTATCACAACTTTCCCCTCTACATTTTAAAAACCCCGCGCACTCTAAAAGTAATAGACGGAAGGCCCATATCTTCTGGTAGGGTCACCCACGCTTGCCGTCTACAATTATCAATTGACTCTCATCACGAAACCGCTACATTCTTTGTTACCAAACTTGGTTCGTACCCTATAGTACTTGGAATCCCATGGCTTCAAAGGCATGACCCAGAACTACGGTTTAAGAATAACACAATTCTCTTCAATTCCAATCATTGCAAACAAATATGTAATAGCTCTGTAGTCCCCCCTTCAATCAAGGGAATTGCACCAAGAAATCTCTCAAAATTTGTAAACTCCAAGGCCACCTCTGAGTGCGAACCCAAAAATAAGCTTCGAGTACACAGCGTAGAGGTTGAAGACAACCGTAAAACAAAAATACTAACTGCTTCTGGAAATTCAAAAGTCAGTTTACCAGTACAGTATCATAAATTTTACGGGATGATGGACGAAAGACTCGCTAACTCACTTCCACCACGCCGTATCTATGACCATAAAATCCCTATTAAGGATGGGAAGGAGCCTCCATTTGGGCCTCTTTATGGTATGTCCCGGGAGGAATTGACGGAATTAAAGTCCTATATTCAGGAAAATCTCAAAAAAGGATTTATTAGAACAAGTTCTTCACCAGCTGGAGCTCCTGTGCTTTTTGTGAAGAAAAATGACGGAACACTTCGTCTTTGCGTTGACTACCGAGGGCTAAACGAACTTACCGTCAAAAATCGGTACCCACTACCATTGATCCGAGAAACACTCGACCGGCTTTCTAAAGCAAAATGGTACACCAAGTTGGATCTTAGGCAAGGTTATAATCAAATCAGAATGGCCGAGGGAGAGGAATGGAAAACTGCTTTCCGCACTAGATATGGCCATTTTGAGTATACTGTTATGCCTTTTGGGTTAACTAACGCTCCTGCCACGTTCCAGCACTTCATTAACGATTGTCTTCGCGATTATTTAGACATATTTTGCACAGCCTATCTTGATGATATCCTCATTTACAGCGAGACTCTAGAGGATCATGTAACCCACGTTCACAGAGTGCTGGAAGCCTTACAGAAAAAAGGAGTCCTCCTGAAGCCAGAAAAGTGTAAATTTCATACACAAAGCACAACGTATCTAGGACTTATTATCGAGCCAGGTGGTATCAGAATGGATCCGGGTAAAGTAGATGCTGTAAAAAACTGGACTGCTCCTAAAACAGTAAAAGACGTTCAGGCATTCCTAGGTTTTGCCAACTTCTATCGACGTTTTGTCCGCGGATTCTCATCACTAGCATTTCCACTTACCCAGCTAACACGTAAAAACGCTCCCTTTATCTGGAATTCGGAATCAGAAGGCGCATTCGAAGCCTTAAAAAATGCTTTTATCACAGCACCTATCTTGGCCCACTTTGATCCTGAGAGAGAAATCACAGTTGAGACAGATGCTTCAGACTATGTCTCTGCTGGGATTCTATCCCAACGCGATGACAAGGGTATCCTTCGCCCGATTGCTTACTTATCGAAAAAACATTCGCCAGCTGAATGTAATTATGAAATTTACGACAAAGAACTTCTGGCAATCATACGTGCTTTTGAAGAATGGCGACCAGAACTGGAAGGTGCTGCACATGAAATTGCGGTGATATCAGATCATAAAAATTTAGAGTATTTTATGAGCTCCAAGCACCTTAATCGTAGACAAGCACGTTGGGCCGAGTACCTTTCACGCTTCAATTTTGTTATTAAGTATCGACCAGGAAAGCAAGGAGGAAAGCCAGATGCACTTACAAGAAGATCACAGGATTTCCCTGGTGAAAATGACAATAGAAGATTACATCAAAGTCAGATTGTTCTGAAGAGGGAAAACCTAGAAAGACATCTAGATCTGTCTGCAATCTTGTCGCTTCGCACTGAAAAAACAAATACCCAGAGTGGGAAGAATTGTTTGTTCAGGGGTATCAAAATGACCCGTTCCCTGGTAAGATACTGGGCCTGATGAAGGCTAACGTGAAGCAATCAAAAGATATATCGCTGGCGGAATGTGCGGAGTTCGAAAATAAACTAGTCTACAGAGAAAAATGGTACGTGCCACAATACGACCCAATCAAACTCCATATCCTCAAGCAATGCCACGACAATCCCTCGGCTGGACACCCTGGTCGCGAAAAAACATTTGAACTTGTAAGCCGAGACTATTATTGGCCATCTATGCGAAAATACATAGCGCGTTACGTGCGCAACTGCCACACTTGTCGTCGAAGTAAGCCCAGTAACCACGCCAAGTTTGGAGTCTTGCGACCACTACCCATTGCTCAACAACCATGGCAAGAAGTTTCTATGGACTTTGTAAGTGGATTACCTGTAAGTGATGGATTTGACGCAGTTATGGTGGTAGTAGATAGACTGACAAAAATGCGTCATCTAATACCTTGCAATACCACAACAACTTCCAAAGATGTCGCTCAATTATACTTATGTAATGTTTGGAAGCTTCATGGTCTGCCAACCCATATTACTTCGGATCGCGGTACACAGTTTACGGCCAAATTCTGGAAGGAATTATGCAACAATCTACGCATCAAGGCAAGAATGTCCACTGCTTTCCATCCAGAAACAGATGGACAGACCGAAAGATTTAATGCTGTAATGGAACAGTACTTACGAAGCTATGTATCATATCAACAGGATGACTGGGCCAAGTGGCTCCCTATGGCAGAGTTTGCTGCAAATAACCAAGTGGCGGCTTCAACCCAAGCAACACCATTTATGAGCAACTATGGTTTTCATCCTCGCTTCACAATTGCCGTTAAGCCCTACACTAAAACAACTCCAAGCCATAACGCTAGGGATTTTGCCCTCAAAATGAGACAAATACATGACGTCTTGCGAGCTAATATAAGATCAGCGCAAGACGAACAGGAACAAGCAGTCAACGTAAATAGAAAACCTGCACCCAATTACCACGTCGGCGACCTCGTTTTTCTCTCTGCAAAAAATATAAGAACCACGCGGAACTCTCGGAAGCTCGACTGGAAAAAACTTGGCCCCTTTTCAATTACGAAGATAATATCCCCATACGCCTATCGCCTTGATCTCCCAAAGACAATTAAAATACACCCGGTTTTTCATGTATCTCTATTAGAGCCTGCTCCAGTTGATCCTGTACCAGGTCAGATCCAGTCACCAGCGCCGCCAATTATTGTCAATGAAGAAGAGGAATTCGAAGTCGAAGAAATCTACGACTCAAAAATGTCAAAACATAATGGACTACGATATTTAGTCAAGTGGGTGGGAGACAACGAGCCAACTTGGGAGCCAGCTATTAACCTTGATGATACCGCAGCCGTTGAAAGCTTCCACCAACAGTATCCAAATAAACCAGGCCCACTACATTAAGAGGAAAAGAAAGCTCAAATAGTTAGACTCGCAGGAGCTCGCAATTTAGGAGGGGAGCTACTTTCATGGATCGTTGTGGCATAGCATAATATGAAACGTCATGTGGACGGCTAGGCTAAAACACAAACATTAGTTCAATGTACGTTTAAAACTAGCAAGGAAGACTGATAAGAGTAGGCTAGTCTCATTAGGTGATGTGTAGCAGATTGTTTGGCATAGAGGCGGTGTGGTACATGCTATTTGGTAATTTTATGTATATAAATACTCGGTGTGAAGAAGCATTATTCTTCACGCAACGTCTTCTTCAATTACCTTAACAATACATTTGTTTACCCATCTCTTCTTCGGGAAGACCATTTATCTCTTTCCAGCTCTTCATCAGCAAGACCCACGTGTAGCCTCTATCGCTACTATCTACCAATTCGTCTCTTCCTAGAGAAGACCAGTCATCCCTTCGACCCATTCATCACCTTCATCTACCACCTAGATCTCCGTTAGACCACATACGCACCCTGTGGAACACTGTCCTAACCTCGCCCTTGAAACTTTTGTTGGCAAAGAAATGTCTGAATAAACCGGCACAGGAATCGTGGCCAGCCTTGTTCTCGAAGGCGTTTGAGCAGTCGGTTGTGAATGACTGCTTCAAATGCACCTTGAATGTCGAGTGTGACCATAGACGCACACTTACCACTTCTCATGACCGCCTCAGCATCATGGATTACTATTGTGGTTATGAGCTTAGGTTAGTGTCACTATGCATGCTGACCTTGTACGAGTATATAGATTGATGAGTTCAGGTTGTGGTTGAAGGTGTATCTGAGGTTCACTGTATTGAATTATTCTATACTAATTGTGTGCCGAGCACTCGCTACTTATACTCATGTGCGGCCGCTAGTCGGCTCCTGACCACATGAGCTTTCTCCTGCAGATATCCCAAACGATACAGGAACTACACAAACAGCGTAAACATCTAATCACGTTATGTACATGCAAGTATTCTAGCTGTACAACATGCCCATCACAACACTCCCCTTGTCGGTAACGACTCTTAAATGATGTGGTATTGTTTAGGGTATTTGTTAGATTGCAGCAGAGGGTTACTGTATTGGGACCGGTGACTTAACCTTTGTGAGACTGTCAGCTAGTTGTCTTGATGTAGGTATATATACAGGCTTCATGTATCCTTTGTCGTATTGTTCTCTGCAGTATAATTTCGAAGGGCGATATGCTTAGATCGTTTATGGTTGTCATGATTCTTAATTAAAGATATTGCCGATTGGTTATCTATGTAAAGCTTCGTGCACTCAGAACCATCAATGCGATCACTAATGCCCAGCTCTTCAAGTAGAGATCTTATCCACTGGAGCTCACGGCAGGTTTCAGTGGCTGCTAAGTACTCAGCTTCTGTTGTTGAGAGAACTACTTCCCTCTGCAAACTTCGAGCGCCAGCTTACTGGGGCCGTTTACGAGCGTGATAAGCGAACCTGACGTTGAACAACTACCAGAAGTTTCAGCTGCAAAGTCTGCATCTGTATATGCTTCAAGTTGTGTTTCGATCTTGTTCTAGTATATGTAAGGCCTCGATCGGGATCTTTTGCAATATAACTTATCACGCGACGCGCGGCTTGATAATGCTCGGATGATGGGTTGTTAGAAAACGTGCAAGTGGTTGACTGCAAACGCAATGTCTGGGCGTGTGTTATTTGCTAGAAACTGCAGACCGCCGACAATTGAGTTGTATTCCGTCTTTTGATGCTCTTCGCACTGTTTCATTAGGACCCATGAGGCGTTCGAGTGCAGAGGATGCTGGTTTACAATCTGATAAGCCGTGCCTCTCTATTAATGCCGAGCCATATCGACCCTGTGAAAGTTATAGCGTGTCTGTATTTGGGTTCAATATGTTGATTCCCAGAAATAGATCAGTGTTAACTACTTTTAGTTTGTATTTTTTTGTGAAGTGTAAATTAAGGTCGTCTATTTTCTGGATGTTAGGTCCCAGAACTTGGAAGTCATCAACGTACATCATGACAAAATAAGTCCTTTTGTTTATTTGTATAGAGACATATATCTGATATTGTTGGAAGAAGACCGTGTTGGCTAGGGTGGCTCGTGCGTCATCATACCATAGTGCTGCCGCTTGTTTGAGTCCGTATAGGCCCTTGCGGAGTTGTATGAGACGGCACCCCCTTTCAAAATCCTTGCGGTAGCTCCATATACAGATCAATATCAATGTCTGGGTTCAGGAAGGCCGTTGGAACATCACCTTGCTTTCTGTGCCAGCCAACTGGTGTGCTAAAGCTAGCAGTATTTGTCCAGTTTCGGACCTGGGTGTAGGTGCGAAAGTTTCATGGTAGTCAACTCCTTCTCGCTGAGTATATCCTTGGCTGTACATCGAGCTTTGTATCTTTCAAGACTACCATCTGCTCTAAACTTCTTTTTGAATACCCACTTGCACTTCATTGGTCTGCGTCCTAATGGGAGTTCGTCACGCTGTATTATTTTGATCGCACCTTTTTCTTGTAGTGATTGGAATTCTTCGTTTGCAGCGTTTTTTCCATTGTGACGCTTCAGGAGAGGACATGGCTTCAGCCCATGTCTTAGGGTCAGTTGATGCAAGCGCTACTTTGCCATGGTGTAGTCGTTTTGTAGTCATGTCGCACTACTTCTCTACCACTTCTTGTATGCATGGTTTCTCGCTCTGGGGAATGTGCGCGTTTCTGCCCTGCTAATGGAATTACCGGATCCCAGCCTATCATGATTTTATCGAGGGCTTTGGGCTCATGCTCATCAGTCTTGCTGTGCACAACATCCAAATTTTGCTCCCCTTCATCCTCTGCTTCTGAGAGCTGGGATTCTGTGTCAGAAAAGTCATTTGTAATTTCTTGCGTGTTGAGCCTCGTTGCTGGCTATGATTTACCAAGTCTGTCTTGGTAGGCAGGGTTTCAATTTGAGTGGATGAATGCTCGTGTTGTTGCTCAAATGGTGGAGGAGGTGGTACATGCTCTCCCCTTTGCTCATTTGGTGGAGGTGATATGTGATTTTCTATTTCATCACTTGTTGGAGGAGGTATATGCTCTACTCTTGATGGTTTGCTCGTGGCATCGTCTGGTGTTGCTCTTTGGGCTGCTAAAGAGGGTATAGATTGCTCCCCTTCAGACGATGGCAGAGTTTGATTATCTGGCCTAGGATGCGGCGTTTCTATATCTATGGGAAATGATTGATCATTAGTCCAATAGCTCAAGGTATGTTGTTGTACGATAGGGTCTAACTCATCTCCAAACATCACTTCCTCATTAAAGGTTGCATGAGGAGTAAAACTTTCAATCCATTTCCAATCTTGTGAACTTGTTTTGTGAGGATGGTAAATGATGAAATTTTTGTTAGTGTTTTTCTGGAAACCAATAAACCATCCCTTCTCAGCTCTAGCTGTAAATTTGCCAGGCTTTGGAGTGATTAATTTATAAGCTCTACACCCAAATCGTGGAACGAGAGACAAATCTATTTGACCAGTGTGCGGTTGGCTTAAACCTTGCATGAAATCAATTAGCGGAGTATTCTTCGTGCGCATACAATACAGTCTATTGGTAATGAAACAAGCGTATTCAACTGCCCATGGCCAGTATGTCACTGGCATGCGGGCGTCAATCAGCATTGATCGAGCTTTCCTAAGCACTACTTTATTTGTAGATTCTGCAACACCATTTTGTTCTGGTGTGTATGGAGCTGATAGGTCTGTGCGGATGCCATATTTTTCGCAGTGTGCTTTGATGCGAGAGAATTCAGTCCCTCCGTCTTTGAAGATTATGCGAACTCTCTTACCATATTGATGCTGTTGGGTTTCGATCCACTGAATCAATAGTGGTGCAATTTGATCTTTGGTCTCGGTTGTTATAGCCCAGCGCATTCGCGTTTTTGCGTCGGTAATAATAACTACATACTGATGCCCGTTGATTGCGGACTGGATCTTTCCCACTGTGTCAATATGAATTTCGTCTAGGGGTTCATTTGGGGTTGGTCTAGGTTCCCTGGACACAAACCTTTGGGCTTTACTTACATGACATGTTTCACAGGTCGTGAGTTCACTTAAATCAATGCCCTCAAGTCCTTTCGAGACTTGTGCTGTTTTCTTTAAAATTGTCTGACCCGTATGTCCTAGTCGCTTGTGCCATCGCTGTGCACTGGTTGTTGTTAAAATTCTTGCAATGCCAGGTGCAGCAATCATGGAACTAGACGGCTGGCTAGTCTCAATTGGGAAAATGTAGAAAACGTCATTTTTGCATACAAGCCGGGCTACTGGTCTGTCTGCCTCAGGCGACAATGCAACACTAAAAACATTCTGTTGTAATCTGGTAGAATCCCAGATATTCTCTCTAGCCTACCAGCAGATATGATATTGCATGAAGAATCTGGTGAGTACAATGCATCATGTAGCTTTAGTGTGAGTTTACCAATCTTGATACGTGCAGTTCCGAGACTGTCAAGTGATGATACTCCTACTGCTTGATCAAATCTAAATGGCTTAGTAGTTTTGTTGATAAATTCAAAAGAAGATTCATGTGGCACAAATGGTGCGAAGCACCAGTGTCGTAAATTGTACGGCTTTCATTAACTTGAGCAGTTGCAGCTACAATNTGGTTTCGATCTTGTTCTAGTATATGTAAGGCCTCGATCGGGATCTTTTGCAATATAACTTATCACGCGACGCGCGGCTTGATAATGCTCGGATGATGGGTTTGTTAGAAAACGTGCAAGGTGGTTGACTGCAAACGCAATGTCTGGGCGTGTGTTATTTGCTAGAAACTGCAGACCGCCGACAATTGAGTTGTATTCCGTCTTTTGATGCTCTTCGCACGTTGTTTCATTAGGACCCATGAGGCGTTCGAGTGCAGAGGATGCTGGTTTACAATCTGATAAGCCGTGCCTCTCTATTAATGCGCGAGCATATCGACCCTGTGAAAGTTATAGCGTGTCTGTATTTGGGTTCAATATGTTGATTCCCAGAAATAGATCAGTGTTAACTACTTTTAGTTTGTATTTTTTGTGAAGTGTAAGCATAAGGTCGTCTATTTTCTGGATGTTAGGTCCCAGAACTTGGAAGTCATCAACGTACATCATGACAAATAAGTCCTTTTGTTTATTTGTATAGAGACATATATCTGATATTGTTGGAAGAAGACCGTGTTTGGCTAGGGTGGCTCGTGCGTCATCATACCATAGTGCTGCCGCTTGTTTGAGTCCGTATAGGCCCTTGCGGAGTTGTATGAGACGGCCACCCCTTTCAAATCCTTGCGGTAGCTCCATATACAGATCAATATCAATGTCTGGGTTCAGGAAGGCCGTTGGAACATCACCTTGCTTTCTGTGCCAGCCAAACTGGTGTGCTAAAGCTAGCAGTATTTGTCCAGTTTCGGACCTGGGTGTAGGTGCGAAAGTTTCATGGTAGTCAACTCCTTCTCGCTGAGTATATCCCTTGGCTGTACATCGAGCTTTGTATCTTTCAAGACTACCATCTGCTCTAAACTTCTTTTTGAATACCCACTTGCACTTCATTGGTCTGCGTCCTAATGGGAGTTTGTCACGCTATATTATTTTGATCGCACCTTTTTCTTGTAGTGATTGGAATTCTTCGTTTGCAGCGTTTTTCCATTGTGATGCTTCAGGAGAGGACATGGCTTCAGCCCATGTCTTAGGGTCAGTTGATGCAAGCGCTACTTTGCCATGGTGTAGTTGTTTGTAGTCATGTCGCACTACTTCTCTACCACTTCTTGTATGCATGGTTTCTCGCTCTGGGGAATGTGCGCGTTTCTGCCCTGCTAATGGAATTACCGGATCCCAGCCTGTCATGATTTTATCGAGGGCTTTGGGCTCATGCTCATCAGTCTTGCTGTGCACAACATCCAAATTTTGCTCCCCTTCATCCTCTGCTTCTGAGAGCTGGGATTCTGTGTCAGAAAAGTCATTTGTAATTTCTTGCGTGTTGAGCCTCGTTGCTGGGCTATGATTTACCAAGTCTGTCTTGGTAGGCAGGGTTTCAATTTGAGTGGATGAATGCTCGTGTTGTTGCTCAAATGGTGGAGGAGGTGGTACATGCTCTCCCCTTTGCTCATTTGGTGGAGGTGATATGTGATTTTCTATTTCATCACTTGTTGGAGGAGGTATATGCTCTACTCTTGATGGTTTGCTCGTGGCATCGTCTGGTGTTGCTCTTTGGGCTGCTAAAGAGGGTATAGATTGCTCCCCTTCAGACGATGGCAGAGTTTGATTATCTGGCCTAGGATGCGGCGTTTCTATATCTATGGGAAATGATTGATCATTAGTCCAATAGCTCAAGGTATGTTGTTGTACGATAGGGTCTAACTCATCTCCAAACATCACTTCCTCTTTAAAGGTTGCATGAGGAGTAAAACTTTCAATGCATTTCCAATCTTGTGAACTTGTTTTGTGAGGATGGTAAATGATGAAATTTTTGTTAGTGTTTTTCTGGAAACCAATAAACCATCCCTTCTCAGCTCTAGCTGTAAATTTGCCAGGCTTTGGAGTGATTAATTTATAAGCTCTACACCCAAATCGTGGAACGAGAGACAAATCTATTTGACCAGTGTGCGGTTGGCTTAAACCTTGCATGAAATCAATTAGCGGAGTATTCTTCGTGCGCATATAATACAGTCTATTGGTAATGAAACAAGCGTATTCAACTGCCCATGGCCAGTATGTCACTGGCATGCGGGCGTCAATCAGCATTGATCGAGCTTTCCTAAGCACTACTTTATTTGTAGATTCTGCAACACCATTTTGTTCTGGTGTGTATGGAGCTGATAGGTCTGTGCGGATGCCATATTTTTTGCAGTGTGCTTTGATGCGAGAGAATTCAGTCCCTCCGTCTTTGAAGATTATGCGAACTCTCTTACCATATTGATGCTGTTGGGTTTCGATCCACTGAATCAATAGTGGTGCAATTTGATCTTTGGTCTCGGTTGTTATAGCCCAGCGCATTCGCGTTTTTGCGTCGGTAATAATAACTACATACTGTTGCCCGTTGATTGCGGACTGGATCTTTCCCACTGTGTCAATATGAATTTCGTCTAGGGGTTCATTTGGGGTTGGTCTAGGTTCCCTGGACACAAACCTTTGGGCTTTACTTAAATGACATGTTTCACAGGTCGTGAGTTCACTTAAATCAATGCCCTCAAGTCCTTTCGAGACTTGTGCTGTTTTCTTTAAAATTGTCTGACCCGTATGTCCTAGTTGCTCGTGCCATTGCTGTGCACTGGTTGTTGTTAAAATTCTTGCAATGCCAGGTGCAGCAATCATGGAACTAGACGGCTGGCTAGTCTCAATTGGGAAAATGTAGAAAACGTCATTTTTGCATACAAGCCGGGCTACTGGTCTGTCTGCCTCAGGCGGACAATGCAACACTAAAAACATTCTGTTGTAATCTGGTAGAATCCCAGATATTCTCTCTAGCCTACCAGCAGATATGATATTGCATGAAGAATCTGGTGAGTACAATGCATCATGTAGCTTTAGTGTGAGTTTACCAATCTTGATACGTGCAGTTCCGAGACTGTCAAGTGATGATACTCCTACTGCTTGATCAAATCTAAATGGCTTAGTAGTTTTGTTGATAAATTCAAAAGAAGATTCATGTGGCACAAAATGGTGCGAAGCACCAGTGTCGTAACTTGTACGGCTTTCATTAACTTGAGCAGTTGCAGCTACAATAAAGTCTGTATCACTATCTCCGATGTCATAAGTGGCCGCTACTCTATTTCTTCCTCCGCTAGAATTCGTGCTACCCCGACTGTTTCTAGATGCAAGTTCGGGGTGTTGTCTAAAACAATCTTTGTTCTGGTGTCTATGACGACACTGCTTGCAGATAGCCTCAGGATCTACGTTCCGTGTAATGGGAAGAGATGTTGCATGTGTTACGGCATGTCAAGGAGGTTTTATAAGTTATTATATTGCTATCAAGAGGTACGCTTGTAAAGGCAATAAAAGACGAAGAGAGGAGGTAGCTACTCTCGACCCTCTCTAAGATATCTCCCTCGGCTGTGCTCAGTCATCCAACGTGATGCCAAGGCGCGCTAACCTGTATCCCCACACGCACGCAATACGGCTCTCACGGATCGTGACATTACCCCCCCCTCCTGAAGAACTGCGACCGCGCAGTTGCAGTCATAGCGTGATCGTCTTCCAATTCGGAGTAGTCGTTGATACCATTGTTGTACGCCTCTAGCCACTTCTGGAGTAGTCTAGGTAGTCCCCTGGCTGTTGGGTAGCGTATATGGAATCTCTTGATCATATGAGGTGCTGTCATAGCGTTGGAGCAGGGGTACCATTCGAGGTCTTCGTCAGCGCCCTTCCATTGAATCTGGTACTGGAGAGTGTTGCAATAGACTCGGGAGCTTAATATCCCCTCAATTTCCCATTCGTCTTGCTCAGGGAGTAGTTGAATTGGTGCTGGGGCTTGTCGAACCTGTCCTGGTAGTGGGTCCTGTACGAACTTCCGCAGCAAATGGGAGTGAAATACAGGATGGATTTTCCATTCTTCCGGTAACTTCAACTCCCAGCTCTCCCCAACCTTCTTTAGTACTTCAACAGGGCCATACCACTTGTCTGAAAGCTTACGTGAAGGTCTGCTCATTTTCCAGTTTGCGGTAGAGACTAGAACCATGTCTCCAACTTCCCAATCGACTTCCCGACGGCTACGATTAGCTAACCGCTCCATCTTCTCCTGTTGAATCTTAAGCGAGGATTTAGCGAATTCCATTGCATCCTTCATACGAGTTGCTACACAGAGAGCATCTTCTCGATTCAAGGTCTCCGTGGCAGTAGCAGGAGGCTCAGGGTTATGTAAGTCCCAGGATGCACGCGCCTCGTAGCTATTGAGTAGTTGGAATGGTGACAAGTTGCCAAGAGATTCGTGAGGTAGCGTAAGCTGAGCAATATCCATAATCGGTAAGAGAGAGCTCCAATTGTCTTGATAGTAGGTACAGAATGGACGAAGTCTCTGCTTGATATACTGATTCATGATTTCCGTCTGGCCATCGACGTTGGGGTTATATGATGTAGTCAACTTGACCTTGGTGCCGAGAATACGACAATATTCGTTCCAGAAACTTGATACAAACTGAGGTCCACGGTCGGAGACTATGGAGTCTGGCATCCCAAAGTGACGACTCCAGTGGACAGCGAATAGCGTCGCCATCTCCTTTGCCGTGATGGTCTTATGGCAGGGGATCGAGACTGGTTTCTTTGATAGCCTGTCCATGATCACGAAAGCAGCGTCAAAACCGTTCTCATCTAGCGGTAGCTCCGTGAAATCCATGGTCAAATGCTGGTAAGGTCGCGCGGGGATTGGTAGGGGGTGGAGGAAACCAGGAGTCTTATCTCTCCTCGCCTTCATACGAGCACAGCTGCAGTTAGAGATATAACGGGTGATATCGGCCGTCATTCCAGCCCAGTGATATTTGCGGCCTAAGAGGAGCTTGACCTTACTGTTCCCAGCATGCGCAACTTGAGGTTGAGCGTGAACGTGACGGATTAAAGTCGTACGGAGCTCTGGCGGTTCCAGAGGAACCTCCAACCGCCCATGGAAGAAGAGCTTACCGCTAGCCAGCGTGTACTCGGGGTGATGCTGCCGAGCCTTCTCGCGTAGAGTTTCAAGCTCCTCCGATTCCTTGTTCGCTGTAAAGACTTGGTCGATGATATCGTAGTTTTCGATATCGTAAGCAGCTGTCGACGTAGCGTCAGGGGCCTCTCCAACTAGAAACTGTTCTTCAGGGAGCTCTAGTGGTACTAAATCGACTGGTGAGACAGTCTCATGGGTGCCAAGCGGTGAGATTTCCACATAATCGTGGTCAACAATTTGCAGGTCAGCTAGTTGCGTCTGTGCCATTTCCTGGAGAATCTCGTTACTGATCTTATCGTTGGGAATCATCTGTTGGTTGCGTAGAGCACGCTTCTTAGCTTCCAATGGTGAGAGGTCTTGATCTCTACGGGAAAGTGTATCTGCCAGGGTGTTTGTAACTCCTGTTCGGTACATGATCTCAAAGTGGAATTGGGCGAAGAACTCCGCCCACCGTGCTTGTCGAGCGTTGAGATCTTTTGTTGACATAAAGTACTCCAAGGCGCGGTGATCGGTATAGACGTGAACCGTCTTTTGCGCACCCAGCAACTCAGGTTTGTACTGTTGGAAAGAGCGGAAAATCGCAAGTAGCTCTTTGTCGTGGATCGGATAATTCAGCTCTGCGTCTATCATGGTTTTAGAGAAGAAACCGACTGGGTGGAACATTCCATCGTCTTGAAGCTGTGAAAGCACGCCAGCCACTACCCCATCAGAAGAGTCAGTTTCGAGTCTAGTTTGCTTGAATGGATCGTAGTGACACAAGATAGGAGCCGTCTGTAGGGCGTGCCGGAGACGTTCCCATGCCTCCTTACAAGCTCCACCGAAGTGGAAGGGGACGTCTTTCCCAGTCAGTAATGTGAGTGGTCGGCAAATACTGCTGTAGTCTTTGATAAATCGACGGTAGAAGTTACAGAAACCTAGGTAGCTTTGTACGCCGCGAACGTTGCTAGCATATTCCCAATTCTTGATAACCTCAATTTTCTCGGGGTCTACCTCAATCCCGGTGGTACCAATGATGAAGCCCAAGAATTTCGTACGTGTCACGCCGAATTCAGACTTCTTGATGTCTGCCTGGAGGCCGTGGTCTCGCAATATCTCCAATATTTTTTGTACGTGAAGGTCATGCTCCGCTTCTGAATCTGAGTAGATCAAGATATCGTCAAGGTAAGCTGAGCAGAAGTCGTCTAGGTATTCCATTAAGATATCGTTGATAAAACGTTGAAAGGTGGCAGGGCCATTAGTCAAGCCAAATGGGAGTACTTTGTACTTATATGTTCCGTAACGAGTGCGGAAGGTAGTGAAGTCTTCCGAATCTTTTGACATACGTATTTTGTGAAATGCCTGCTGAATATCGACTTTGGTGAAGATCTTTGCTTTAGAGATTCTAGCCATCATCTCATCAATCAAGGGAATAGGATAGGGATCTTTCTGGGTAAGCTCGTTCAGCTTTCGGAAATCGACACAAAATCGAAGCCCACCGCCAGCCTTCTTTGCCATAAGGATAGGCGCAGCCCAGGGCGCGTTTGATGGTGCAATGAAACCTTTATGGAGGTTCTCAGTGATATAACGCTTAGCTTCAGCGAGATATTCGTCTGGCATGCGTCGGAGAGGCTCTGTCGTAAGCGTGTTATCGCCGGTGAGTTTAATTTCGTGGTCGACGGCGGGTCTCCTCGCAGCGAGGTTGTCTGAAGCTCTGGTAGAGAATAGGTCCTTAAACTCCTTCCACTTCTCGGGGAGGCGCTCTGTAACTAACTCATCGTTCTGCCGGTATTTAGCTTCGCGAGTTTCCGCCGGGGAGAGACCTGCATCAAGAGCCGACAATTCCACGGCAACAGCGGCAAGCTCGTTTTGACGTCGTTGGATCTCATCTTGAATATCTTTGAGGGAGGCGACGAGAACTTCCGAATCGTCGTTATGGGCCTTCTGGCGGTGCTTCCGATGCAAGTAGAACTGGTGCATTGAGGCGGCGGAGATCAGGTTGATATCAGTCTTACACGGCTCGTTTTTAACTCGGCGAGTTGCCACGGCGACGGTCTGGCGTTGGAGAGCTTGATCAGCTTGCTCGACTCGTGAGCCGGGATCACGGGTGGTAGAGGACGATTTAGCCAGTTGGTGATCAGCGAGTAGTTCATTCATTCTTAGGAAGCCTTGCTTAAGTTCCCTGACAAACGAGGAGGGACGCTTTTGAGTCTTCTTCAGTCGAAGGGAAGGGAGAGTTTGTACACTAGAGAGCTCTTCTTCAAACAGAGCATCTCGTGTTGCTGGTCAAGTTGGTGCTGTAGGTTCACCATGGGCGTCTTGGGAGGTAGGAGTAGCTCTAGACGCCTATCGAAATAGTACTGAGGTGGCATATCAAACGGCCACTCTAAACGGTTTTTCGTACGACGATTGTAATTCTGCTTGAGTTCGTAATGTTCTAAGAACTTTCGGCCGATGAGCACATCGTTGCTTCCCAGGTCGGTAATCAAGAATGGGAAGTTGACGCGGCGGCGATCGATCGTGAGGGTAAGGAGAATTACGTGGGTGATAGCAGCGCCGGCTTGTCCGTTATAACCAGTAGGTATAATTGGCTTGGGGAGAGTAAGGAATTTGACGCCTAAAAGGTCACGAAGTTGGAGAGCGACAGAGGTACGAAGCGCCCCAAAGATATTTGCTCCGCCGTCGATATGTGCAGTTGTTTTGATGAATGATCCATTTCTACCTAATTCAATACTAACTAGGAATTGTTTTCCTCCAGTAAGAGAACGGAAATCAGCATTCAAGACTTTCCACAAATCGAGGCATTTGCCATGAGAGGAGACTGTTCCACGGCTTAAGAGTTTCCCGACAGCTCGTCAACCTCAACAGGTTGTAGGCCGTCTTCGTCGCCGTCATCGTGCTCTAACATTAATTCCTCCACCGATCTACCAGTCAGTTCTGCGATCTTTACGGCGTTGGGGCAATCCCTAGCCCAATGGCCTTCCTTTCGGCAGAGACGACAGGTATTGGTAGCGCTGAGAGTACGACGTATGACTTGTGGTACGGTCTCAGGAGTGGTAGGGAAGCGTACAGCGGGGGTGTTGCGAGCAGCTTCAGCCGTCAGGCGTTCAGCAGTCCATCCCGATTTTTTCAAAATACCCGGGTTTCTGCTAGCGTTGTTTCCGACGGCGACAGCGACTACCTTCTTATGGAGAGCATCCTCGGCGAGGATGTTGCGAGATTCTCGGTCGGTGACAGCTAAGAACTCGTCGAGAGTAGTGTAGTTGTTGCTCATCTTGTACTTCTCAGTCATAATTTGGAGCTTTAAGGCGGGAGAGATTTTCTCACAAACGTCATCAAACCAACGAGCCCTGGCGATTTTACCAGTGATGGCTAGGTTGGTGAACTTGATGCGGAATTGATTGTATGTCATATTACTAGTCATCTTCAAGATGCTGTAGGCAGCTTTGGCTCTTTGGACACGGTTGTGGTCGAAGAAACGTTGATCTAGGGCAGCGAGGACGTCGGCAGCACCCTTGAATTCGGTGGTAACATCTGTATCCATATGCTGAAGGATAATAGTCTTGGCCTCTCCTCCAGTACACTTGAAGTACGCCTTTACCTGGGAGTCTCCAGCGCAGAAGTTACCAGAGAACTCCTCAATAAAGAGCTTCATGTCCATCTTCCAAGCATCATACTCAATCTCTCCATTGTGGTCGGTAAAGAGGAGGCGGGGATAGCGAATCTTGTGAGAATCGACAGGCTTGATAGAATTGTCAATCTTTGGGAGGTAGTGATCAACAGCTGGTTGTAGGTCCGCAGTAAGTGCGCGAGACTTTCTAGCAGCATCTTCGGTAGCTTCGACGGCGAGAGCAGAAGCAACTGCAGTCTTGAGCATCTCGTTGATTGCCGCCAACTGGCTGGTAGAGAATGCTTGGTCCACCATTGTGTGTTCGTCTTCCTCCTTGATTGTATCACTCTCAATAGTTCTCAATATGTTCTCCTCCACTGGCGCGGTATCGCCTTTCTTCTTCTTTTCCTCCGCGGGGTATCCAAATCGGGCTGGTGTAGAGAGCTCTCGATTGCTTCGGCGCGGTTGCATATGGGAGGGACCGCTCTTCGTGTGTGTAGTATTGAGACGAATGCGCGTAGGTAGGGAGGGGTTTGCAGAGGTCGAGATTGGTAGTTGAGGATACGCGCACGAGGCTGATGGCGAGGCTGAAGCGCAAATCTGTGTCGCAAATTCGCAAAGTTTGAGGTATCGTATCAAAAAGGTGATGCCAATAGAGAGAGGGAGTTCAGCTTGCTCTGAGACTATCTGCAGTCGAGATATGAGGCAGAAGGCACCTGTAATTATACAGGTAAGTGTTATAATAACGAGGTCATGAGGGGACAGATGAATACCTGAAATGGATGCAGATGATTATGGATGCGCGGATATAATTGATGTGGCTGTAGTGAGAAGATGTGTTGGAATGGACAGTAGTGAGATGGTTGATTCTCTATCTAACTGCGGAAGTATTGCTTCCTTATATATACATTCAGTACCCCAGTCCTGATCACGCACTCACCACAGGTGCTTCCTACTTCTGTCACAGTAACCACTTCCATAGCCCCTGACAATATCTCCTGTCATAACATACTATTGACACTGGTTGCTAGTGTGGAACTTCCGGGATTGCAGAGCTACACACCGTCGTCACATTGTATGCTGTTGCCACTCGGTAGCCATCAGAGTGATGAGCACCTCAGTCTAAATGCATTGGTCCACCAGGCAACACTCGGACGTAAGGATGTTGCCAGAGTGATTAGGTACTTAGCTGTGCTATCAGTGCCCTAATCTCACCTAGCTTACTGCGGCCGAGTGTCCGAGTGCCGCGATGGTGGAAGCCCGATGAGGCTCGATTGGAGCTGACCCGAGGTATTCACAACAGTAAGGCGGGAGTCGTAGGAGTCGTACCAAAAAGGTGGTGCCCACGTCGAATTTGTTCCGAGTGGATATTACTGCTTCCCAGCGAGGTGATGGTCTTTTATTATGTTACGGCACGTCAAGGAGGTTTTATAAGTTATTATATTGCTATCAAGAGGTACGCTTGTAAAGGCAATAAAAGACGAAGAGAGGAGGTAGCTGCTCTCGACCCTCTCTAAGATATCTCCCTCGGCTGTGCTCAGTCATCCAACGTGATGCCAAGGCGCTAACCTGTATCCCCACACGCACGCAATACGGCACTCACGGATTGTGACAGCATGCGCCACTTGGGCTGGCAACATCCGATTTCCTGCAACAGAACGTAGCGATGACATCATTGTCTGCAATGGAACATATTCATTATTGGGCTCATGTATTCTGGTGTCCCTCCAGTTGTTCAACCATTCAATCCTCTTGGTTCCCATCACAAATATGGCTGCTGCCTGACCATCTCCAATGTGGTAACCAGAGCGCTTTGGCGCAGCATGCGACGGTAATGCGTCCGCTGCGTTATTTACGCTCTGAATACCCGCTAAAAACCTGTCAATATAGTCATCAGCAGTGGTCATGAATCTGATCATTAAAAAGCTTTCGAGAGCTGTTGCATACGGGGCTGTTGCAGTTTCCTGCCGGGTGCAAGCTACCGCATCGAACAGCTCTTTTGCTGTCATGTGATCATAGTTCTGAGGGCACGTTGATGATGAAAGCCTACTAGTAATCACGTTCTTGGCCTCAATCTCCCCCAGTAACCATTGCTCGAGTTTAATTTCATGCTCGGTAGACAGGTTAGGGAGATCTTCGGGGCTCGTATTACTAGAGCTAGCGTCGACAGGGGCGTGCACTGGTCGTAGTCCAGGCATGTTGTGGAATACGTGTCCCAAAACATTGCGTCGTGCGAGTTTTGCTTGGAGACTTGTCTTCCACTTTGCAAACAAAACTCCCGGCTGGAGGATGAGCTTATTGTCGTCTTTTGCCATAGTTGTTTAATATTTGTACGTGTTTAGCGTGATTTTGGCGCAGCGGAATCGCCCGGGCTCATAACCTATTGTGGTTATGAGCTTAGGTTAGTGTCACTATGCATGCTGACCTTGTACAAGTATATAGATTGATGAGTTCAGGTTGTGGTTTAAGGTGTATCTGAGGTTCACTGTGTTGAATTATTCTATACTAATTGTGTGCCGAGCACTCGCTACTTATACTCATGTGCGGCCGCTAGTCAGCTCCTGACCACATGAGCTTTCTCCTGCAGATATCCCAAACGATACAGGAACTACACAAACAGCGTAAACATCTAATCACGTTATGTACATGCAAGTATCCTAGCTGTACAACATGCCCATCACAACAATTACACAGGTTGCAAGGTCGACTGCAGATCGTCCTGGTACGGAGCCGAATAGTTGTGGGTGAACGACTTGGTGACTTATTGTCAGCCATATCATTCTCTTACCAACTAGACGCTCAAGTCCTTTGCCTAAGCTCAACAACAGAGATATTGGTCGCCAACCCTTGGCAGTTGTCAGATTTCTACCCGGCTTTGGAAGAAGCACAACTTCTGCCACCCTGAAAGCTGCAGGAAAGTAGCCGATTTTTAGACAACTATGGTAAAGATCTTTCACGAGAGGTCCTAGATGGGACCAGCATGCTTTAAGTAACCGTACCGTTATCTTGTCCGCTCCCGGTGCCGTATCGTTGACGGAGACAGTGGCGCTTGTCACATCGTCCAGTGATAATTCCGTATCCCATGGAATACGCTCCTCCTGTCCGTTCTCCCAGATAGAAATGTCGTTCTCGCCGCTAAACCTAGCCAAGAGAGTGTCTCGTAGCGCACTAGCTCGCTCTCGCGGGTCAGATAGCCACCTGTTTTCGTCAATCTGCAGAGGAGGGGGCTCAGCAGCTGGTCGAGGCTTAGCCCATCTCATGAGCTTGAATACCTGTGCGTCAGTAGTCACTGCCTCTACTTGCCTCTTCCAGTACTCTCGCTTGGCTTTTCGCACCACGGCTCTAAAGCTCTTGCGGGCCTCTTTTGCGAGGTCAGGGTTGTCTCTCGCTGCCTTGTACTCTTGCCATTCTGTGCGACATTCATCGGTCCACCATGGCCCAGTTCTTCCGCTTTCGATGGCTGGGACTTTCCCTGCAATCTTGAGCGCATCTCCAAGTGCTTGTAGGAGATCATTTGTGAAGTTTTCGATGTTGACGACACTGTCAAGAGGGCCAGATTTGGTCCATTGGCTAATGCATCGGCTAAATTCCTTCAAGTTGGCGTCACTAACACAAATGTTCTTTAAAATTCCAGAGAGATCTGACATTGTAGGGTTAAGCACGGTACCTTCAATGGTCGAGTGATCTAAGGTAGAGTGGTAACGTTTGGACACTGATGCTATAGCGGCCGTGTTGCTCCACGTTAGATCTAGGACGTTCCCATCCCTATGCGTTGGCTCTCCAACAATGCTGACTAGGTCCATGTCGTGGGCTGTTGCCCATTCCATAACTTAGTTACCATTGCCGTACTGATTTGTCGCTAGCGGTTGCCAATGCTGCGACACAGAATTGAAATCGCCTCCAACAATCACTAGACCTCTAATTTCCCACCGGAGTAGGGGCTCCAAGGTTCCACTAGTGCCTGGGGCAAGGTATACGTTGACAAAGGTCAGTCCGCCCATCTATACAAAGCAGTAATCAGATGTCGGGCCTGACAACAATGGAAAGAATTGAGTCACATGACTACCTTTGCGCGTGAAAGTAATTGTGCGGGGCCGGATGTCTGTTCCTCCGAATGGTATATGGCTATTGTAGCCAGGGTGACTTTTTGTTATAAAACCCCCCTCTTTCTTTCTTGTCCATGGTTCATGTACCATGACTACATGTGCACCGGCATCCCATGCCTGCTGCAATGCTATATCCGTATTTTCCCCACCCCTTCCGACATTCACTTGGTGAAAGTGGATGATGTTGTACTTGTCTTTTGGTGCTTTTGTTGAGGGGCTTCCTAACATTAACACGACATTGTTGAGTCCTGGGCAATGACGGTTTCAACCGCTTTGCCCTTCCTTTCCGAGTACGCTAGAGCACCGTGATAATCACGATGTCCGCGTTCTCTTATGATATGTAATTCTGCGGGGGTGTGGGGCAGAATTATCCCGTTTTGTCGTCTTGGCCTAACCATACAGCTACCCTCATTGGAGTGGTGAGGTCCCGCACAATTCGAGCACTTTAGCACCTTGGCCTTGCACTCCAATATCTCGTGGGTTCCTCCGCATCGTCCACATCGCTGGTTCCTGGTACAGGAACGCGTTGTGTGAAATCCCCAGCAGCGTTGGCATTGCTCGATTGGTCTTCGGTGCGAGAAGGGAATGGCTGGTCCGCTCTCATCAAATAGCCAAAATTTTGTGTTTTCTGGTTTTTGTTGGAAATGAACAATCCAGCTCGTTGAATATTGCCCCAGCTTTGTTTCTGTGGGCCTTACCTGTATTGGTGTGGCGCCGCATACTGCTTGGCACTCGTTCTTCACCATTTCGTTGGTGACTGGGATGCTGCCTTCAAGCGTCCTGATGTACAATGGTACATGCAGGATTATCAAAGACGTCCATTTGGACGCTGCCTCGATCACAGTATTGTCTTCCTGTAGGACAGGTGCAATTCCCATGACTGTATCTCTCAATGCATCTGATGCGCATTCGAGAGCAATCCCCGACCTGACTGGGTACATGGACGTGATAGCAGAAGTTGCTATCCCAGATTTTTCGGTGATAATTTTCTTGATTGTGACTGGCGATAACTTGTGCCAGTTGTGATCTTTCCTCAGTCGTAAGAACAAGCGCTTGTCCTCCTTTGGGGTTGACTGAGGTTTCGGGTTGCTTGCTGGAGCAGGCCTTCGCGGAACTTGCACGCTAGGCGGCGTCGGTAGTTTGGCCGCTTTGCGGGCTACTGTCACCCAGGGCGAGCTGGTGTCTTGGGGCTTTGAGGGAAGGGCGTGGCTATGATCCTCAACAGCAGTGATATTCCTAGGGGCGACTGGTTTGGGAGTGCTTGCCATAGTGGGAGGTTTCTTACTTAGTAGGTTGGCTGCTTCTGCCTCATCTACTGCAAAGGCGGTTATTACAGGCGTGATCTTTTCCATCAGCGTCGCGACAACTGCTGCTGCTTGTTTCTCTCCTTTGCTCTTAGCCCAGGAGTCGATTAGTTCTAGAAATTCCTGGGCTATACCCAGTCTTTCTTTCCGTTGTTGTTCTGCTTTTTGCATTGCATTCACAATGCCAAGCAGGCTTGGGTGAAGTTGCCCTCCAGGATTGGAGGGCGTTGACAATGACGATGCAACAGCAGGGGCCATTGCACTGGTCGGAAGCCTTTGTACAACGGGTTGTTGGTGATGTGATGTGATATGAAAAAATGATGCAGTTGATTTGATTTGATTTGATTTGATTAAATTTAACGTCGTGCCTGTCTATAGCTCGTGACCTTAGTCACGTGCTGGACAGCCCAGTACCTACAGAACTACCCGACGCTCTAACGCGCATTACAACACCTAGAAATTACAAAAGAGTCCGACCAGCTGTCCACCCCAGGGCGCCGGCTCTGGAATTAATGCTCGGATCAAGGGGATGGCAGCTGTTCAGGGACTACGTCCAGGAGAGTGAGATTTACGCGGAGGCAAGTCGGGGGATGGCAGGGATACCTGTGACTCGGAGGTGATAGATCAATGGCCTAGGTGGATCGGTATGGACAGAGAGATTGGATTCGAGGCTCAGGCGCGTGGTGGCTGAGGCGGAACGATGGAAGGGAGATTGTTTAAGTTTTTCTTTTGTAATGCGGGATTTCCCGTGAAAGTTTTTGTTTTGTTTTCAATTCTGAGCTGCTAAATTTGTCATGGTTCAACACATAGATGCATTTTGGCATGGTTCCGGTCATTTAGGTGGGACGAGGCATTTGTACTGCACGGTAGTTAACCTGATCCGGCCCGACCCCACTCGTGCTCAAGGTCCAGTAGGAGTGCGACGGTAGTTACTTCACCTAGCACGTTAATGAACAAAAAACGCACAAATCGAGAAATTCGAAAATTCGAAAATTCCCTTTTCCCATTTTCCCTTCTTATGGTTACTCCTGTGCTTGATCTCTCGAATTGATGACCATCAAAAGGCGTCCCAAAATGCCTCTGATGAAAAGCAAGCGACCAAAGTCGACGATTTCTGCCGGCTTTGAACGGACACAAACGTGTTCTAAACCTATTGGCCTCGCGCGAAAATTATCAAGCCTATTTGCGAGTGAGGCCTTCGTCCCAGGGAAGTCTTCCACCCTTCCCGATCAAGAGATGACTGATTCTGATCCGATCAGAGCAGAAACATATGGTCAACAGACCGCGAAACCCGCCGAGCTAGCCCCCGAGGCCAGCAGCTCCAGGAAAGGAAAGGAAGTTGTTCGAGAAAAGACAACCGAAGGTGCAGAATCATCTGCAGGAAACAATGCTGTGCCAGCCTCTAAAGATGCAGCATCGACATCAGCAATTGAATTTCCACCAGAGCTGCAATCTGTGATGGAGGCCGAAAAGCGTCGCATGAAGCAAATAAACGCCCGACTCGCAATCTGCTCGACTGCAATAAGCAGTGTCGAAGCAGCACTCTCGCCTCTTTCGATTGGCGATAATAAAGAATTCGTAGACGGAATCAAAGTCTATCTTCGAGCGGCCATCGGCCAGTTCGTACAATCTGGCCCAGGAAGCACACCACCAGCTCTCCCTGCTCGCCCCGCCAACCCTCTTCCGTCGAGGGCACCAGAAATAAGGGTTCCTAACCCTCCAACAACCCAGGCTCCGGCCCCAAAGACAACTTGGGCTACCGTAGCTCGGGGAGGCCTAGCCCGCAGCGCTGGGCAGTCGACAAAAAAGGCAGCACCGCCCGCCCCCAAAGCAGAGAGTGCCAACCCGAGGACAAAAATCGATTCACGACTTTTTCTGCGCCTCGACTACTTCCACCCCCACCGTCTCCTCTCCCCAGCTGGCATTAGGTCAGCTGTGTCTATGGCGCTGGGAACCGCTGCTAACGATATTACGTTGGTTCAGCGGGTAAAGACCGGCTTTGCGATTACAGCAAAGAACGAAGCTTCTCGAAAGGAGCTCTTTGATTCCTCTGCACTGCGGAGAGATCTAGAAATACACCTGGAACCAGCGTCAAATCTGGTTGCCATGCAAATTGCCACCGTTCCGGAGACAATTCAAACACTTGCTGGCCCCATCGCCGTGACAGCAAAGATTGTTGCCGACGAAGTCACGCGAGTGACCAAGCTGGTTCCCTTTCTGGTTCGTCCTCATGGGACTAGCAAACCAGGGGCGCCCTACTCAAGTTGGCAAGCGCTCTTTCCCCGAGAATCCGCTCCTCGACCCGGATTCCGCTTTTTCGACGACTCTGGAGCTGCAAAGCTCTTCCGACCTCGTCGCAAAATCGAACAATGCAAACGGTGTCTTGAATTTCACGCCACCCGTGGCTGTTCCCGCGCTCCAGCTTGCTGGAACTGCGGATCTAATATGCACTCAGAATCAGAGTGCAAGGCCCTCACCCGGTGTCAAAACTGTGGGGGACCTCACCGATCGGATTCCCGGGCCTGCTTAGCCAGACCCAGCAAGTCCGGACCGGTGCCAAAAGAGCAGCTCGCGCGGATCCGCCAGATCCAGCAAGGGGAGTTTGCGAAAGTGGCTCGATTTAGGGCTGCAGCCAAAAGGGCCGAAGAGGCAACGATGGCCTCAACAAAGGACGTCTCAATGGCCGAGGGATCGGGTTTCGGAATCCTGGAATCCGAAGAAGAAGTTTGAGGGTACAGCAACCCTCGGTGAAGTCTACAAAAAGCTTCAAAATATATAGCAGGATACCAGCTGAATTCAGGTAATCTGCGAACTAATCTTTCGCTCTCAGCGGAGATAAGAAAAAGTCACTTGGAGGATGTGGCAGGAAAGGGAACGGGCGAGAAGCGCGGGATCCGGACCAAACAGTATTTCTTCCAAATTTGATTTCAGTTTTTGATTTATGTTTCTGATTTTAGTTTTGCTGTTAACTTCTACAATTTCAGTAGAAGTTCATGCGGTTGGAATGAGTTGGGCCTGTACGCAGTGATCATTGCCGGCTCCACCGGTCCTTGACCCATTGTGGATAAGAAAGCGTTAGCTTAGGACCAGAAATTAGCAAAAAAAAAAAAAAACAAACAAACAGCTGTCCACCACTCTGCTTTCCAATTTAAGTGTAGCAAATTTCCCTCTATCAGGAAGTTCACTTTTTTTTTTTTACAGGTAGTTTTACATTATACCCGCAGAACAAGAAATTAGGAATACATAGTTCCATCTAACATTAACCCTACAACCAATCGTAGAATTTCACTTGGAAATATCTAATGGGCTCTTTGTCACGGTAGTAGAATGGTAGTTGGCGTGGTTTGAGATTAAGCGATAACTGAGCCTCTAAAGACATTCGTGTAGCTAGATAGTCTCTTCCCTTCTCATCGCACAACTCATGTGTAATATTTAATTCGTTCTTCGTACCCCCGCCCTGTGACATTTTGTGCGATCTCTTTTTATACCCAGTCGCATATTCCAGCCTGAAGATTTTCGCTTTCAACATAATACAGCGAATTTTCGTGCCCAGACCCGCCCGTTTTGCGACCCGGTGAATATATTTGTTAAGAATATCTGAATCAGTAAAAAGTCACAAAATTTACTCAATACCCAGCTTGCAATCAAAATCTCCAAGTTTGTTTTTCACTTTCTGCCTCTGCTGCTTTACATTAAAAACAAAAAATAACCTCTCCACTGCAAATTTCCAAGATGACTACCACGAATACCGAATTTAGTCAGAGAATGAGCGAATCTTTTACTTCTTGTTTCCCAAATTTATCTGGAGTTCTCACCAAACACGATTTTACTCACACTCTTGCAAACAGGCCATTTTCGCCCTCAAAACTAGCAGAAATCTTGAATGTACTCCCAAATCCCAACTTGGATGACAATGCAAAGGCAATTTTCGCCATGCTTCTTGCGTTCGAACACGGATTTGAGAAGCTTAGCCTGAAAGCAAGTGAAAATGAGGTGGCATACAATGAAGAGCGCTCGAGGAATGTTAGGGCACGTAATGCCCGTGTAACTGCGGAAAATGAAAAAGATGTTCTTCGTGCACAACTTGAAACAGAAAGAGCTACATTATCAAGTACTCGTGCTGAGTTATCGGATTCTCTGGGAAAGAAACTTGCAGCAGAAACTCAGCTCCAACTTGCCTTGCTCCAAAATGCCCAAAGCCGCGCCATAGGAGAAGGAATAGCTGCCCAAGCTCCAACTGCCCGCCGAACTCAGAAAGATCCAAATAAATTCACGGCATCAAGCAATGAGAAAAATCCTGTCCAGCGCCAAGAGAAATACGAGACATTTAAGACCCAAGTACAAGGAATAATCTCTATTGACTTTGCATGTTTCCTCACTGAAGCCTCAAAAATATTGTATATATGTGGCTTAATGGATGACCATGCTTGGGATGCAGTTTGTGATGGCCACAAGTCTATTACTGCTAATTTGAATGATCCCTCGCAATGGCAGTGGCAGAATGAGAATGCGCTCTGGACCGATCTTGATAGCCGATATATCCTGTTTAATTCTGCAACGCTTGCAAGAAATACGCTGGATAATTATTCTCAAGATAGCCCGAGAAACGGCACTATACCATACGGTGAATGGAAAGCTGAGTTTATTAGGCTTTCTAACCGCGCAAAGTTAGGTCCACGAGAAAAAGTCGAAAAATGGCGTAGATTTATTGGTATCGATATCAAAAAGATACTCCGGTCACAGGTAGACAATCCGGGCGATGATGATTTTGTCGGATGGGTCTCTAGATGTGATAATATCGCTCGCAATCAGCTTCAGGAGGCTCACTATGATTCTATAAATCAGTCAAGCGGCAAAAGTAGGAATGAGAAATCCAACGAGCCAGCGCAATATCCACCAGATGTACGAAATGCTGCTTACAGATCTCATCCTCACGATGACCCCATGGACGTTAGCCGGCTGCAGATTTCTGATAGTGAAAGGCAGCGTCGGCGTATCCAGGGGCTTTGTCTAGCCTGTGGTCAGAGCGGCCACATTGCCCGAGACCATCATCGGAAATTTGACCCAATCCCGATGCCAAAACGTGCCAATATCACGTCAGCTTATAATAAGCAAAATTGCCAAGATATAGAGAATCGCTCGAACTCCCGACCTCAGAACATTAATTCACGCAGTCATTTTGTAAATCCTCAGTACTTCACGCAGCCTCCGCAATTTCCTATGTCATACTATCCACCCATGTACCAACAAATAACGCCGCAGCAAACAGCACATTCGCGCTTGCGTGCTGTTGGTGAAAATTCCGGATATGTATCTGATGCCAGTTCTGACCATGTAAGCCCTGATCAAGGCCGAAATACATCTGAAAACTTGAATCAGCTAAAAGGCAAACCTCTGATCTAAGTCGCGATCAGAGGTGTGATTGGTATGGTGGAGAGGATGAATTAATCCGAGCAGTGTTGTTAGATGACTCGCCTCTAGAGCTACGCTCTACTAGCTCTAGAAATTCAATGCTGCTTCAAACTCAACTCTCAGACCCGCGCACTGGTGACCCTTTAATGTTCCATACGTCTAGCTTAGTAGATAGTGGCTGTACAGCCTTCGCATTTGCAGACGCCGAGGCAGTTGTACAGCGCTTTAGTATCTCAACCAAGAAGCTTGTCAAGCCCCGTTATGTTCGTCTAGCTGATGGTAGTACCCAAGCAACCGTTACCGATTATTTCACTATTCGAATGCACCTAGGCCAGCACTCAGAGATAATTGTGCTCTATGTAACAAATCTGGGTGAGAGCAACCCAATAATCCTAGGTATGCCATGGCTTCAACTTCATAATCCCCTTTGTGATTGGAATGCCATGACCGTTAATTTCGGTTCACAATTCTGTCAAAGTCATTGTCTTCCATGGAGGACTTCAACATCTGCCTTATGCCCGCCCCACAACTCTCTGGATCCCATGAAGCCCCGATAAATATACAGAACGAACCCCCTTCAATTGCACAAAGATTACACCAAGTCACTGTAGAAGATTGCCCCGATCATTATACTAAAGCTGTCAATGATGATGACACAGAAAAGTCTACGCATCTCTTACGAAGAAAAGTAGATCAAGATGATGTAGATAGATTTCTTCAAGATAAGCTGGAACCTTCAATAACTGATATCAAAGATCGTCTCCCTTCAGAATTACACCAATATGTTGAACATTTTTTACCAAAGAATGCAAAGGTTCTGCCACCACATCGTCCTTGGGACCATAAAATTGAGCTCTTACCTGGAAAGCAACCCCCATTCTATAAAAATAGGCCATTCTCGCCCAGTGAACTCCAGTGTATAAAAAAATGGATTGACGAAATGTTAGAGAAGGGATTTATACGCGAATCATCCTCGCCTGCTGCCGCTCCCCTTCTTCTTGTACCCAAATCTAGTGGTGGAGTGCGCATATGCCAAGATTATCGTGGCCTCAATACGGTCACAATTAAAAACAGATACCCACTTCCTTTGATTCGTGAAACCTTAGACTCAATATCTGCCGCTAAATTCTTTACTAAACTTGATGTAATTGCTGCTTTTAATCGCGTTCGAATTGCAGAGGGTCACGAGTGGATGACTGCATTTACTTCTCGTTTCGGACTTTATGAAATGCTCGTCACGCCATTTGGATTGTGCAACGCTCCTGCCACCTTTCAGAATTACATCAATCATGTTCTTCATAATGCTCTTGATGACTACTGTACTGCGTACCTTGATGATGTCCTAATATACTCTAGGACCCGAGAGGAACATACTAAACATGTCAGTGAAATAATTCGGCGGCTTGGTGAAGCTGGATTACAAATTGATATTGATAAATCAGAGTTTTATACCAAAAAGACAAAGTACCTGGGCCTAGTAATCTCCACGGAGGGACTTAGTATGGATCCTGAGAAGATTAAAGCGATAGTCACCTGGAACGCACCCACTACAGTCAAGGAGTTACAGCAATTTTTAGGGTTCGCGAACTTCTATAGACGCTTTATCAGGAATTATTCAGGTGAAGTCGAGCCCCTGACCCGTCTCTTACGAAAAAATGTGCCATGGGTCTGGGAAAAAGATCAATTAGATGCATTCACAAGTCTCAAGAGTTTGTTTACTCAGGCGCCAACAATGGCTCATTTTGATTATGAAAAACGCACTACAGTAGAGACGGACGCTTCTAATTGGGCATCTGGTGCTGTCCTTATCCAGAAAGGAATCGATAATATATCCCATCCTGTAGCTTTTTTCTCCTCTAAGCATAACCCTGCCGAATCTAATTACGACATCTATGATAAAGAGCTGCTTGCTATAGTTAAAGCCCTTGATGAATGGCGCCCTGAATTATCCAGTACGCATGAACCATTCGAGATAATTACAGATCATAAAAACCTACAAACATTCCTGACAGCAAAGCAATTAAACCAACGTCAAGTTCGGTGGTCAGAATTTCTGTCACAGTATAACTTTAAGATTACATATCGCCCTGGATCCAAGGCATTGCTCCCAGATACACTAAGCCGCCTACCAGGTCTCAAGCCAAAAGATGCCTCGGATGAACGACTTCAGAATCGATTTCGCCCGTTAATACCATTAAGTAAAATCAAGGAAAGTGTGGTAAATAATTCGCCCTCAGAGGATAAAATTCCCGAACATAATAATGTAGATTTTATCGCTGCATTAGCTCCTGAACTAACTTTATCTGACTTGATAATTCAAGCGTATAAAACTAACCAGACAGCCCTATCTATGATTAATTCTTTGAAATCTCTATCCAATAGGTCTTGGCCGGCTCCAATTTCCCGCATACTTCGAAAAGATAAGGTTGAGTTTAAATTAGTTGATGGGCTAATTTACTTCCGTAATCGGATTTTTATCCCGGACCATGAAGATACACGTCTTGAGATTGTGTATCGTACTCATTCATCTGGTCCCGCAGGCCACCCTGGTCGCGTTAAAACGCTAGATCTGGTCCAACGCACTTACTGGTGGCCCCGGATGACTCAATTTGTGGCTGATTTTGTGAGAGGATGTGCTCTCTGTTTCAGAACGAAAACTCCCCGCACTTCGCCACCAGGTTTCTTGAAGCCTCTCGAAATCCCTCTTCGTATGTGGGCCGATATTTCTATTGATCATGTAGTAGATCTTCCACCATGTAAGCGAAACGGACGGACATTCCTGCATATTTTAGTAATTGTGGACCGACTTTCAAAAATGCGACATTTCATTCCTGTGACATCTCTGGACGCAAGTGAGCTCGTCGACTGCTTCGTCCAAAATGTATATAAGCTTCATGGCGCGCCGGACTCTATTATTTCTGATCGTGGCTCCGCTTTTGTTTCTGAATTTTGGCGCAGGTTAAATAAACGTCTCTCTGTAGCACTCAAACCTAGCTCGGCATTTCACCCCCAGACTGATGGCCAAACTGAAATCGTAAACTCAGCTATGAATCAATACCTCCGTGCCTTTACAAGCTTTACGCAGGATGATTGGGTCGATTGGCTTCCCCTAGCAGAATTTGCCTCTAACAACCAGACCAGTGATACCACGGGCGTTTCACCATTTTACGCCAATTATGGATATAATCCTCGCCTTGGAATTGAGCCTCCGGATCCTCGGCCCCCAAATTTAACTGAGAGCATCAAAAAGGAATACTTGCGTGCCGATATAATAGCGGAGCGGTTCGACCGTATACTTGGAAAGTTACATGCTCTTACTAGACAATCACGAGACCGTTATGAAAACAATGCAAATACTCGAAGATCAGAATCCCCAATTTATCAACCTGGAGACAAAGTGATGATTAGTTTGAAGAACTTGAAGACTAATCGGCCAAAGAAAAAATGGGACGATAAATGGGACGGACCTTATCGAGTTCTCAAGGTATATAACGGCGCAGTGATTGTCGAGTTACCAGACCACATTCATGTTAATAAAAGTTTTCATACCTCGTTAGTAAGACCATGGACAGAGCCTATACTTGCTGGCCAGTCGATTATTAATAGCCTAGAAAATCGAAATGTTGCAGGTCGGATTGCTGAGAGGGGTGATGATGGAAACATTCTGGATAAATGGGAGTTTGAAAAGATATTGGATGTGCATGCTGATGATATTAAGAAATCAGGTCTAACTTATCTCATAAAATGGAAGTACGACAACAAGGCTACTTGGCAGCCTCAGGCTGATCTAAAGGGTTGCGAAAAAGCTCTCCGAGAATTCCATGTCAAGAATCCGGACAAGCCGGGACCCCCGCACGGATTAGATATGCCATTGATACTTGAAGCTAGAACGAAGCCTTCACTACGCCGTTCCAAACGATTACGACGCCTCAAATTGAGGATTTTGAAATAAATTAAATATATTTGTTTGGAGACCAAACTTTGTGGAGGGGGAAGTACTGTCACGGTAGTAGAATGGTAGTTGGCGTGGTTTGAGATTAAGCGATAACTGAGCCTCTAAAGACATTCGTGTAGCTAGATAGTCTCTTCCCTTCTCATCGCACAACTCATGTGTAATATTTAATTCGTTCTTTGTACCCCCGCCCTGTGACACTCTTTGGATTTAGTCGAAGAATTTAGTCAGCTCGGCCCATTTTCCGAAGGCAAGGGCGCCTTTAGGCGTGCCAAGTACCCATTTGATGCCGGGGCAAGGGTGACGAGGTCCACCGCGAAGACGGGCACGGTTTCTTCCTATACTGCAGAAGAAGAAGTGATCGGGGCTTTTTTCTTCGCCACAGGAGCAAGTCATAAGGGCATCTTCGTGTGCGAAACGTCGATGATAAAGGGCGAAATCTCCGTGTCCGGAACGAGCTACGATGAGCGCTCCAAATGTCCGCCGATTTAAGCTTTTCAGTTCTTGGGTTATTCCTGAGCTGGGACCAATTCCGAGTTCTTTATATCTAGCCGGAGCCTCTCGTTCCAAGAAGGCGTCGCTGGAGGCCTTGTATAGTTAAGCCACCTTCCTTTTTGCCCTTGCTATGGACAGAGGGAGAGAAGATGTGGGAATTAGACATGCTGACTTGGCTAGAGAGTCTGCTGCTTCGTTTCCGGGGATTCCAGAATGTCCGGGGCACCATCGGACACTAACTGTTCCAACCATAGTGCAGGATGCGCGTTTCCTTTCAGACCAGCTGGCTACAAGTTTCCGAAATTTCATAATTTGACAGGAACTTGTTGCGGTGGGTGGTAACAGGAGCAGCCCTAGAGCCGCTTCTTGGTTGTCTAGGCAGACAGTTACGTTAGTCACATAAAATGCCATGGGATTGCGGATGGCGGCCGCCAGCCCCTCAGTCGCTCCGGCAATTTCCACATCATAAACTTCTACTGAGGTACCTAGAGGTATAGTTCCACAGGCTACCTCGTGTGACGCGCCACGTCATATCGAATATCCTGCTCCTGCTCGGTTCTCGATTAAACCACCATCGGAGAAAACAGTGAGGTCCAACAATGATTGCAAAACGAACCAACCGGAGAAGGCATCGACTCCAGCATTACGATCGACTGCCCCGATCTTTTCCAAAGATTTATCCCGATTAACTTTCCAGGGTGGGGGAATAGTGTCTTCTGAGAGTCCTGGAGATATTATTTGTCGGATCCACAGCATTCTTGTGGAATTCCATCTTCTACGAAGGGGGTGCCTAGGATCTGCCGAGGCTATGCGTACAGCTAGGCGATCTTGGATACGTTCCAGCCAGGCTTGTGCCGGACCCCAACCTGTCTCCCGAAGAAGTACAGCAACTGGCGTCGTTCGGAATACTGGGAGAGCTGCTCGGGCCGCGTCGTTCATCCTTTGTTGTATTCTAAGGACTAGTCCTTTAGGGGTTCCTTTGGAATACCATGTCTCCGCCCCGTAGAGCAAGGTTGTAAAGGCTGCTCCTTGGAGTGCTTGTCTCAAGAGAAGAGGGCTTATTCCTCGAGTGGTTCTTTAGAGGCTTTTTATGTGGCTCGTGATGGCCAAGGACCTACCGCATGTTTGTCTTAAATGTTCTCTAAATCGAGGGCCACGGTCCAAGATGACCCCGAGCCAGCGTGTGTGGTCGTTTGTAGTGACCTCTACTTCATTAGCGTATACGCTGGGCTCTGTTGGGGATCCATGCTTTCGGTGGAAGTATTGCAGCTCAGTTTTGGACACTTCAAAAGTGATGACGTTCTCGCGCCCCCATGTGAGGGTTGAGTCTAACCGATTCTGGAGTAGTTCTGAGCATCGAGTGAGAGATGGTGCAGACGCTATAAGTGCCACATCATCTGCGTAACCAAAGCGTTTTGGGGAGAGATTGAGGAGGCCCTCAATTTCCAGTAGGAACAGGATTGGCGAGGCGGGAGACCCTTGCGGAAGCCCACAGTGGATTTCAAATGTTGGAGATGCAGTTCCATGTTATGAATTAGTTGTAGGTAATTTGGATTGGGTGGCGCACGGACTATTTCGTAAATTCGGTTAGGGCTAGGCAAATGGGGCGTAGATTATGTTGGTTGGAATTTTAGAATTTGCTCCTTAGTTCGAACAACTTTTGTTTCAAGATACACGACTTTATACCCTTCGATAATCAGAACTAAATATATCTACTTGATTAACTATTTGTGATTTACCTGCACCCTTGAAATCTTTATCTTGCCGAAACTGACTCGACCTCTGTAGCTTAACAGCTCCGTAATCCAGTCCATAAGTAAGATTCATAACATTCCATCAACTAAATTGAGGCTTCTCGCTCAAACATAAAAGAAGACACCCACTGTACCACATTATTTGGCCAGCCTTGACCCATCAAGCAGTGATAATGGCGGCATTTTTGGATACCATCAAATGCTCCTTTCACATCTACTGTGACCATGCTAGCAACCTCGTTTTTGGACCACGCATCCTGAATATCGCACGACAGTGCTGTGGTGAGGTCTGTGGCAGATCTTCGAGGGACTGCGCTACATTGATCCCGAGAGAGAATCTGTAGTTTCAGCGCTAGGAATGAGAGGCGGCTGTGAGAGGACAGGCAATGTTGCTGTTCGCTCGAAAGTGCCCAAAAATGAGTCTATATTAATCTAAGGAGAGAAAATATTTACACTCTAATCACTATCTAACTACCCCCAACGTGTTACTAGCGCCGCATTATGTAATCAAAAAGAGCCGGATAATCTCCGGATTCAACTACTAAGGCATTAGCCTGTAACATTACCTCCCTTCTTCCCGGAATTGAGACTAAGACTTTGGCCTTAATTTTGCAAGTAATGCGCGCTTCGTTATTTTCCTGCGACCAATCGCCGTCCCTATGTTTTCCCCTACACCATCTCCTGTGCCGTATCGAGCTTCGAATATATCCAGGGCCTCAGTTTCCTCTAGGTTGCTCCTAGCCTCCCAAGTAGGTTCAGCAAACCCTTTCCACTTAACTAGCAATGATCGTTTATGGCCTCTTCCAACCTTTTTTTTGTCAGCTCGTAGAATTCTTTCTACAATTTGCTCAGGCTCATGTTCTTCCGTGCAGGTTATTTCATCTCCCACTTGTGGGTTAACTGGAGGAGGTTGCGCATCATCTGTATTTTGTGATGGAAGGGGGTCTGTAGCAGCTTTTTTTAATAAATCAACATGAAATCGCGGCCATATACCCTGTGGAGTATTCAATTCGACTGCATGTGAGTCAATAACTTTAACGACTTGATATTTTGCATTTATCCAAGACAGTTTCTTTGATAATTGAGGGGTTTGAATATTCTTTAAGTTTAACCAAACACGGTCTCCTTCCTTGAAAATTTCTGCCTCCTTACGGCTTTTATTGGCATATTCTTCCATTTTATGCTGTGCAGATGCCATTGCAGCTTGGGCAAGATCCTGGGCTTCGCGGAGTCTTTTGACAAAGACCTGTGCTCGTTTAGCTGGTTCTGATGGTTTGACAATGGGCTCGACAATTTGGATGGGCTCCACATGGTACCCATGTTCGATAAAAAACGGGCTCATTCCGAGAGATGCTGAGGTTCGATTGTTTAGAGCTAGCATGGCACATGGTAGCAATTCTTTCCAGTCGAATTGTGCGTATGTCACAAATGCCCTTAAATATGCTAGGATTTCTTGATTCATGCGCTCTGTAGCCCCATCTGTCTGCGGATGAAAAGCCGTCGATAATCGTTGTTTCATGCCTGTTTGTCGGCACAGTTCTCTCCAGAAATCCCCTACCCAGTTTGAGCCTCTATCTGATGTAATATGATTTGGAAATCCATGATATCTAAAGTGGAGTTTAAGGAATACTTTAACACATTCTTCGGCTTTCATACTGGTCATTTCTTCGATGGCAACACTTCCTTTCAAACGGTCTACTACTACCATCATGTAACGTGGATCCTCAATTGACCTTGCTGGCAAATCCGTCATGAAATCAATTGCAAGTTCACTATTGTATCGATCAGGAATCGGCAATGGTCGTAGTAGCCCTTTTTTGAGTTCTCTCCATACATGACTGCGGCCGCAAACATCACAATTACGGCAAAATCTTCGAACCGCTTTCGACATGCCGGGCCAGAAGAAACTTCTATGGAGTATGGCAAGTGTACTGTCTCTTCCCGGATGACCAGTAATATGGGAATCATGGGTTTTCTGGATCAAGGCCGTTTGCAATGGTTCATAGTCTGGCACCCATATTCTGTCTCTAAATCTCAGAGCTCCTCTTGAATCAAATCTACATTCTGCTAGCGAAATTTTCAAATCACTAAGATTCGGGGGTAAGCATGTATCTCCTGCTGCCAAGCAATTGTAGAGGATTTGTATTCTTTTGTCTTTCCGCAATGCTTCCTCCCACAAGTCTTGGAAAAATTTTTCGGAAAAGATATTTTCACCTTTTGGAATTGATTCCGAATGATTGGCAACTTGGGAAGGCAACGACCTTATTGCTGAGGTTGACGAGATCCACGTATCCTTGATAAGTTTTAATTCTCTGTTTTTTAATCTGGAGTCATCCATCCCTTGAGGCATATCTTGCTCTCTCCTCGACAATGCATCTGGTCTCGCTGATTGCTTTCCAGGACGGAACCTCAACTTAAAATTGTAGTCGGAAAGTAACTGAGACCAGCGTACTTGTCGTTCATTTAGCCTTCTAGTGGACATGAAAGGTTTGAGATTTTTATGATCAGACAAAACAACAAATGGTTTATCCAAACCTATCAACATCCCCCTCCATTCCTCTATACATCGAACAATAGATAGCAATTCTTTGTCGTGAATTCCATAGTTCGCTTCGGCAGGAGTCAACTTTTTTGAAAGATATGCAACCGGCCTTAGAGCCCCTGTTGCATCTTTTTGAGATAAACAACCTCCCAATACGTATCCTGAGCAATCTGCCTCTAGAACTGTTTCTTTTTGATCATCCCATTGTGCTAGAATTGGAGCAGTAATAAAAAGCTCCTTCAACCTTTCGAATGCTCTTTGATGTTTTTCATTCCATTGAAAAGCTGCATGCTTTTTCGTCAAGCTGAGCAGAGGGGCTGCTATACCACCAAAATTAGGTATGAAGTCCCTATAGAAATTCGCAAATCCTATGAAACTGCGGACACCCTTTGTGCTTGTAGGTGACTGCCAAGTTTTAATTGCCTCAACTTTATCTGGATCTACTTTTATACCTTCTCCAATACTAATGATAAATCCCAGGTACTTGGTTCGCTTCACAGCAAATTCACTTTTGCGCGGGTCCATTTTTAACCCCGCAAGGCCTAGTCTCTGTAACACTCGATTAACCTTGATCCAGTGATCCGCGATGTCCCCGGTAGAATATATTAAGACATCATCAAGGTATGCAGAGCAGAATTCCCCAAGAAACTCTCCCAGGACGGTGTTGATGTATCTTTGGAATGCACTTGGGGCGCCCGTTAAGCCAAAGGGTGTGACTAGCCATTCAAATGATCCATATCGGGTTCGAAATACGGTCTTTGCTTCGTCTCCTTGACGCACTCTCAATTTATGAAATGCCGCCCGCACATCTACCTTGGAAACCCAAGTTGCTTTCGCCACTTGTCTTAAAGTTTCTTTGACCAGAGGAAGTGGATACCTATCTTTTACAGTAATAGCATTAAGGGCGCGATAATCTACACAAAATCGTAGTCCACCTCCTGGTTTTTTCGTAAATAACACTGGGGCGCCACCAGGAGATGCGCTAGCCCGAATCCAGTTCCTGTCTAGGTGATCGGTTAAGGTCTTCCTTAGGACCAGTAGTTCCTCCCTGGACATATTATAAAGAGGCCCGTAGGGAACTTCTTTTTCCCTACCATTTTCATCTTTCATTATATCTATCCTTGTATCTACTCCTGGTCTATGGGGTGGAAGCTCATGGTTTTCGTCTTCATTAAAGTACTTAGAATTTTCTTTAATTTCCAGCGGTAAACTTGCTTTTATTTCTTCAGGCGTTTGCTTCTTCTTGGTCTCTAGAGCTTTGGTTATATCAGCTATCGATGCTGCAAATATTTTTATGTTTTTGTCTTTAGTTTTACGAGCCCGTGTGCATATAGCTGCAAAGTGCGATCCAAGAATTTGACTGGCACCTCCTGAGACGACTTTTAAGCAATTTAACTTTGCTTTTGTTATACCTGGAAGTCTGCTATCCCAACCCTTTGCCTTAACAACAAGCCCTCCAGGGGGACCGAATCGTATTGATCGTTTACGTGCGTCATATACTACACAATTTGCCCGCATCCAGGGGTCTCCTAAAATCATGTTATATGCAAGATCTTCGATAACATAACCCCATAATCTCTCGCTTCTGCCATCTATATCTATATCTACGAAGGTAAGTTTACTTATGGATTGCTGCTTCGATTCATTTTTAGCTAGCTTTAGATTTCTTGGTTGAATAGAAATTTGCGGTAAGTTATGGTGTTTAACGAATGAATGGTTAAAGGCAGAGTAGCACAAACATCCCGAGTCCATGAATGTATCTATATAAAAACATTTATTTATTAATACTTCTATCATGAATGGGGGGCCATCCAATTTTTTAACAACCTTCTTCATTTCTTCTGCCAAAACTATTTGATCACTCTGGGCCCGACTTTGACCAGAGTTTATTCGTTTCCCGAATCTGATTCTTCATTTCTGTCAAATCTTATTTCTCTAGAACCTTGTGAATTTGACTTTCCTGAGGCGGTAGCATTGATACTTGCTGGCTTTTTAGCCCATGTGAACCTTGGACACTTCTTAAACCAGTGTCCCGTTTCTCCACAACGCGTGCATTTTCCCGCAGCTCTTAATGTCGCAAATTCCTCTGGGGAGCGCCATGGTGCTGGCGGTTTATTATGCTTATATTTCCCTCTTACTTTGTCTTTCTCTTCGTTCTGAGAATTTACGGCATTGATTATAGCTGTAAGGGTGGAAATATTGATGCCATTTATACCAGACATTTTTGTGTCACCATCGGCATCGAGATCGCTTGCAGGATGTTGAGTTGCGCTAGAAGTTTGCATTGAGCCCGTGGTATAAGCTTGGGGGTTGCCACCTTGCTTGTTTATATGCCATGTAGTGGAATGAGGGGAGCCATGCTTTGAGGAATAATTCTGACGGGCCTCAAGCTTACCGGCAACTTCTCGGACTTGCTTGACGTATAAAGAGTAATTGTTTTGAGAGGTAGAAACATGTACTAAAGCGTCAGAGAGTCTGTTATTTAGGCAGAGACTGAGGTGATTTATTTTGACTCGTCCCCCCATTCCAATCCTTGCGCCTGCGCCAGGGTGTACTCGAAGTCTTTCAGGAAGTCCATGAATTTTTGCTGTTGTCCCTGCCTCATTAAAGACAAGGATTCGCCAGCGGCCTGGGTGGATGTTTTGTCTTCGAAGTTTCATTGAAATGCTCTATGAAAGCTTTATAATTCCAGTCACTGTTGGGGCCACCTGTTGAAAACCATTGAGACACTCGCGTTTTACATTCGTTCGGGATTGTACTCATCATGTCTGAACAAACCGCCCGATGGCCTCCTAAAAGATCCCAATCTACGTCTATTTTCGTAGCTAGCTGCTCGATATATGTCGCGTAAAGTTCCTTGGCGCCATTCCATTCCGGCCATCTTGATGCTAGCTTGTTTCCGACAGGTGGGGGTCTCAGTGCCGGGGCCGAGGGATTTTCATCATTATTCAACAAGGAGATAAGTCGATCATTATCTATCAGCGAGATAATACGATTGATCTGATTCGGAGTTAAGGAAATAGCCGGTGTTGCTGAAGTGCTGGCCATTTGTTCTTCAGGTGATGAGAAATATTCCTGACTGCCGAGGCTTGGATTTGAGTAATAGGAATGAGCAGAATCCGTTGGCGATGGGACTCTAAACGTGCTCATACAAGGTTACTCAAAAACAAGAAATTTTTTTGAGATTAATATATGTGAGAGGACAGGCAATGTTGCTGTTCGCTCGAAAGTGCCCAAAAATGAGTCTATATTAATCTAAGGAGAGAAAATATTTACACTCTAATCACTATCTAACTACCCCCAACGTGTTACTAGCGCCGCATTATGTAATCAAAAAGAGCCGGATAATCTCCGGATTCAACTACTAAGGCATTAGCCTGTAACAGCGGCGTGCCATTAGTCCCTCGATTCCCTTACCAAGGCATGACAGAAGAGCAATTGGTCGGTATGTGTCAGGAACTGAGGATAGAGGTTACTGGGTCACAATGGTTGCCATGGGTTACAAATTGAGTAATCGAGTAATAGGAGGTGGACCCTATGAGACCTAGGTTGCTCTGGTTACTATGATGTATATATGGAGTGGACAGAGCCGCAGTAGAGGGCCACGTCTTGTCTTCCGTCTTCCACTGGCCTTGTCTACGATCCTAGATTCCCTAGTCCCTCGTCCCTCGTCCTTAGACCTAGTTATAATCACGAATTCATACCTTTGACTCTTGCCTACCTCCTCAGCTGTTACTCAAACCACTTAGTAACCCTCCCGACGCTACCTTTGGCACCCTCGAGTTTGACAGTATGACTTTGGTAGAGCCCGACTGCGGTTTCCAGACTTTGGAATTATAATAAAATTAGCCTTCTTGAAAACACTCGAGTGTAGTCCTTGCTGATCACACCAGCGGAATAAAGCTATTATCCGAGCGCCAATGAGTGGCCAGGCGCGTCTAAGTACCGCCGTGGTGATACTGTCCGGTCCAGGAGCAGATATTGAGACGACACAGCATGAGTTATAAACCTCTTTGTCTGTTATCGATGGCCAGGAAATTGATATTTTTGCCACTACAAGAGCTGTATTGTCGATATTTACTTGATTTAGATGTCGACTAAGAAGGGTCTCTTCAAATAGCTGCGCCTTATCTTCTGGACGGAATACTAGGCCAGTCGGGCTCTCTAACAGTGGGGTGTGGTAGTGAGGCACTTTCTTGTGCCAGCGTACTACCTGGTAGGCCTCTTTGAGACTAGAGACTTGTTCTATCTTGTGGTGCCAATATGCCCGCTTAGATTTTCTGACCACTTTATGTTAGAAATTGTCAAGGATTTCTAGGAGGAAATATCTCGAAGAACAAGTGTACAATTTCGGACAAGAATATATTGATAGTTGTATAGGATATCGAATTCTCTTCTCAATATGAATTAATAAAATAAAGTATTCCGTTAACTTAGTTTAACATATACAAATAAGCCAATCCTTAAATACAGATCCCCGAGGTTTTAGTGATCCCGAACTCCCAGTGATCCGGCTTCAACCAGCCACTCAATTACTGCAGGGTAGTATTTCCTAGCCACTGCATTACAGATACTACTGAATCTCGTGTCCCCTAGCTAAGCTTAATCATATGCAATAGAATCAAGTAAATTGATCTTGATGATCAAACTAGAAATCTAAACCCTCATACATACGAAATCTAGATTTCCAACACTTTACCAAAGGCTCGACGTTCGGGAACCGCCGGAAGACCTGAGCGTCGAGCTCGGCAGAAGTTTAAATGAGCTTCGGTGCACTCCTTGGTCCACCAGCCAGCATTCGCTACCTGTTCACGGGATCTAGGGCAGGCAGCACGAAGGGCCCCTGCAATGGCAGTCACAATTCCTGACGCCTCCTATTCAATTGTCTGGGAGAGAGCAACGGCTAGATGGTCTCAGGGAGCTTACTACTAATGTTCCGTAGGGCACGAAGGGATATGGAATATGATTATAGGATAGCAGTAAAATGGTCTTCTGTGAGGAAGAGAGATGTGAGGTGGTACAATATGTGTACAGAATATAAGAAGATGTTGCGTGAAGAGAAAACTCAATCACGCCTACCACACTACATACATGACATTACCACTAGCGCTCCAGCATAGGAGGCGATGTGGCGACTACTTGTTTACCACCAGACCACCTTTACCTTTCTAGACCCTTGCATCCACACCTACTGACTAGCTTACTAAGATCAAGTACTACCCTACTGCTTATCCATGAAAGATGGTTCCCAAGAAGGCCTTCGAATATAGTCCAGTTACAGGAGGATAATTGAAGCTTACCTGGTGCAGTAATTTCGATCTCCCAATTATTTACTTGGCAGAGAAGAGTTCTGTGGTCTGAGCCGGCTTCCAGATCTTGTCGAATTTCGCAAAATGCGTTAACATTATTTCGGACGAAGCAGAGATCGATGGCTGCTCCGGCGTCATGAGTGGGAGCTCCCTCAAGGTTGAGAAGTCTCAGTTCCCGGGAGGCTGTCCATGATAGCAGGGAGTCGCCATCCACGCTATCAGTTCGAGATTTCGGGTCCTAGGATGAGTGGTGAATGTTGAAGTCCCCTGCGAGTATATCTGGTGACCCTGTGCTGTTAATTAGATACTTTAGACCTTCCCCGGAGTCAGTTGCTCCGATTGGGGCGTTGTAGACGTTGTAGACGTTCTAGCATGCGAGCGCACGCTTATTCCTGCGCGGAATAACGACTTGTAATAGGTCTCGCAAGTGCAAAGCTGGCTGGTGTAACAGTTCCGATATATAAAGCTTGGGCGTTTGTATGTCGAAAGGTAAGTTTTATTTATTAACTGAAGAACAAATGTAATGTTATATCTAATGCCCTTTATATACATGATTCCAATATTCCAAACACTAGCAGCTGTCCTCCAGTCGTGCTCCCATTATTCAGGTGCGAGTTAGTTTCTAATGTCTCAAACATGGGCAGTTCCAGACTTTCAATACAAGCGTAACTTAGCGCTGACACTAAGGATATGTCTGTGCTGAATAGCACAGGCTACAGGGATCCTATCGGCTTAATAGCCGTCACAGCTGGAAGGGGGATAACCCTCGCTCCTTGCAGACTTAAGTCATCACCCGTGGCCGAATATTCCAGTTGGAAAGGGGAGAGAAACATTGAAATCTTGGGTGAGCCTTTGTTAGTCTACGGGAAAGTTCAGTAGAAGCCCAAGGTTCTTGGATTAGTTTTGCAAAATATACTCTGTACAATATGATATGGATATAAATGATGAAGTAAAGAAGACTTTGTAACGGCACAGCATTCTGCCATGTCATTACATATATCAGGTGACCAGGAAGGTATGGTGGGTGAGGAACCAATGTGTGGGAGGAGATAAGATAAGGTCACGCAACCCTGAGAAGCGAGAGCGCACACACAAAAGCTCGCAGATTGTTGGAAATATAGCTTCCTGCATTTCTTTCTATCGACCAATGTGGTTGCATGCATCTTGCCTGAACTGTATTTCTGAGCTCAGGCAGGAGCCCATACTTCTAATCCAATCAGACTCAACGTTTGAGTCTGCTTGAATCCAATTCTTCCCGAACAAATCCAGTCATTGGTTTGTTCGTATTTTCTATGGCATGACCCAGTATTCTGAGTCAGTGGATAATTCTTTTCTGGTCTGGGATCTCACTTTTCTGCAGTCGAGTCGGTTCCGGGTAACCTTTCTTCCTTGTAAATCCACTGTATATATCGTAATACCTGTAGTCTATTAGTCAATTAAGCAAACTGAACTTCTTCTCCGTTCTCAGGCAATTCTTACTCCGAAGTTCTCTCCATACTCTAACAGATTATGAGACCAAGTTAGCTCAACTTTGGACTTAATACTTCTTTCTTCGCCTGGCTGCTTCAACTTCTATAACTTCCTCTTCCTCACACTCACCTCTACCACATCTTCTCAATCTTCTACAACCAGAATGGCATTTAACCAGATCATCAAATCGGTTCGTTCTCTCCCTACTTTGGACAAGTCTACCTACACTCGCTGGGCTAGCCTATTTCGAATGATTCTCGTACAATTTAATGCGGAGTCCGTTATATGCGACCCTTCCGAAGCCGTCGCCGATACTAAGAAGAAAGGCGAAAATAAAGATGTGGACTTGGACGAAATTGACCGTTGTGTCAGATTTGCTCTTCTTTCGGCCGTACCTGATGATTCTTATCATTTGGTTGAAAATAAAAATACTTCCAGGGAAATGTGGATTGCTCTTGAGGATTTCTTCAAACCCGAGTGTGAGGTTACTCCTACTTCCTTGCTCAAGGATTTCTTCCGATTCACTATGCCTGATGGTACTAGTGTGGATCGGTTTTCTGAAGAGCTCACAAAACGTCAACGCAGAATTGCTGCTGCAGACCCTTCTTTCTTCCCCTCTGATACTCATATGAGGGATTACTTACTTGACTACTTTGACTATTGTTGCAATGGTCAATTCTCTGGATCGGTCACTTCTTTGAGACGAGATAAGTCCTGCACATTCTCTCAGGCAGTAAACTCTCTCCGGTCGACAGAAGCAACAATTAAAAGTCGACAGTCCGGTCCATCTGCAGCATTTCTTTCTACTCCTGCGAAGCTTCAATCCATCCCTGATCCTACTTCTTCTTCTCCCTCATCCTACTCTCCCAATAAGGACAAAACATGCGCGCACTGTCACCGTAAGGGTCACACCAGGGACACTTGTTTCCTCTGGATTTCTACGCCTGACGGCACAAAGTGGGCCGCCAAGCATCCAGAGAAAGCCGCTATAGTGCGAGCTATGTTTCAAAAATTCGGGAATAAAGGCTCTTCCAAGGATAAAAAGGGAAAGTCTATTAAACTTGACGGTGCCTGGATGATGGAGGAACATATTCTCACTTCTGATGGATCAGGGAAATGCAATGACGTTGTTCTTGATACTGGTGCAACGCACCATATCTTTCATGACAAAAGCTTGTTCTCTTCTATTTCTCCAGTTGACAAGCGTGTCCAAACTGCTTCTGGTCAATTACTTTCTATTTCTGGAATCGGCTCTGTGGAAATTTCTTTGGGAAATTATCTCGATTCGTCTTGTTCTCGTACTTTGAAGCTAGAAAACGTCTGGTATCTTCCTTCCTGTACAAAAAATCTTGTTTCTGGCTCTCAAATTCTTTCTGCAGGTTACAAAATGCGGTCTTCTAACAGTGGGATTGGCATATTTGAAGCTAAAGGTCGTCTCACTGCAACCGCTCGTTTAAGGAATGGCTTATTTCATTTCAATGTAATTTCTCCTCCTGCTGTTCTTAGTTCTTCTCGTCCTAGATTTTCTAGTCCTCTTTCTACTCAACCCGAGGACCCCACGCTCCCTTCGAATATCAACCAGGGACTACTCACAATTGTATCTAACATGGACGCTAATCGCCTTTTACACCATCGCTTTGCTCACGTCAGCCCCCAGATTCTCTCAAAGGTCGATATTTCACTAGTTAAACTACCTAATTTAAAATCACAGGAATTGTCGAAACTAAATATCTGTCCTAAATCTCTGGGTAACTGCGACGTCTGTCTTTCTTGCAAACAGGTTGAGAAGATTAATCGCGGTCCATGCAATAAGTCAGATCAAACACTACAGCTTGTGCATTCTGACACTTGGGGAAAGTGTCGACATGTGGGAATCTCCGGAAGTTCTTTCTTTGTCAGTTTTACTGACGACTTCTCTCGTTTTAGCGAAATTTTTCTACTCAAAGGTCTAAATGAAGTACCAGGTCATTTCTCTATCTATAGGGATTCTATAGAACTTCTGACTGGTCATAAAATCAAGGCTCTTCGGACTGATGGTGGTAGCGAGTACAAGCTAATAAATTTTGGTGGAATAACACGCCAAATTTCAGCTCCCTATACTCAACATCAGAATGGTGTTTCTGAACGCTTAAACAGGACCCTAGTAACTATGGCTAGGTGCATGCTATCACATGCTCATCTTCCTGTTCGATTCTGGGACGCTGCTATCTCGACAGCTTGCTACATCCGAAACCGACTTCCTCTCCTTGAAGGCAAGAAAACACCTTTCGAGTTACTGCGCGGTTCCAAGCCAACTATCTCACATTTTCGTGTGTGGGGCTGCGTTTGCTATTCTTTAATCAATGAAAAAGATCCTCAAAGATCTAAACTCTCCCCAACTTCGCTACGGGGCATCTTTATTGGTTATTGCGAATCTTCCACGCAATACCGTATCTACGTTCCTTCAAAGGCCGGAAGAAATAAAATCATTATTTCGGCCAACGTTCGTTTTCTTGAAGACACTTTCTGGGATTGGGGCCAAACTTCATCTGAGCAATTCGGCGAGATCGAAGGTCCCCTCGATGACAATCCTACCTCTTCTCATTCCGAAAATTCTTACGACAGCTCTGACTCAGACTCAGGCGTGTCACCCTTTCCTGATCCTTCTTTTCTCCCTTCTTCTTCTCGTCCCTTGGATCCCCAAGCGACCACTGATCAGGAAAATTCTTTCTCTGGTGTCAACATACCTACTGCAACTTTGGAGCAAAATTCTTCTCATGTTGACCCGCCTACTTTTCGGAATACACTTTCTCAGGATCAAATACTTTCTCGCCAGACTGCTCGTCATCATTCTATTACTGAGCCAGATTCTTCTTTTTCTACGTCTGTGCAACCCGATCCATCTTCTTCGACTCCAACTCCTTATTCTTCTGCAGAAATTTCTCAGGGTGTTAATCAAATCCAGACTACCCCTGGTTCTATTACTTCTAACATTCCTCCGCTCAGGAGGAGCAATAGGATTTCTAAACCTATTGAGCCACGATCTGCATGGCAACCCAAGTCTCCTATTCTTTACGTTGGTGGAGATACTTCGATCCCACAATCTTACTCTGAAGCCATCAACGGACCTGATAAGGCCATGTGGGAAATGGCAATTCAGGAGGAGCTTGATTCTCTCTCCCAAAAGGGAGTATTTACTTCAGTAACCCATGTTCCTCATAAGAGGAGAGCTATTGGCTCGCGATGGGTTTTCACCGTCAAATCTGATGGTAGGTTCAAGGCCCGACTAGTTGCTCAAGGCTTTAACCAAATTCCTGGTGTCGATTATTTCGATACCTATTCACCAACTCTGCGTTTAGATTCTCTCCGAATACTACTCGCAATTTCTACTTACCGCATTGGGAAATTCACCAAATTGACATCAAAACAGCCTATCTCGAGGGCGATATTCAAGAGTCTATATACATGAAATCGCCTCAGGGATGGAACGTGAGCGGTTTTCTTAAGATCAACAAGGCCCTATATGGATTAAAACAGTCTGGAAAAGCATGGTAATAAATTAGACTCTAAACTTCTTTCTCTTGAGTTCGAAAAGTCTACCTGTGATCACTGTGTTTACATCCACAAAATATACCAGATGGTATAGGTGTATATGTTGACGACTTGATAATTTGCGGCAAGCAACTTGATGATGTTAAAATTGTTAAGGCCAAACTTTCTTCTTTCTTTCCTGTCAAAGATCTTGGTGAGATCGACAGTATCATTGGGTGGAAAATTCTTCGCGAGCGCCCAACTCGTACTCTTCATATATCACAGTCCAGCTACTTACTAGACAAGATTAATTCTCTTGGGCTTGGTGATTCAAAATCTTTTTCTTCTCCTCTTGATGGGTATGGTGGTATTCTTCCGCAGGCAGAGGGAGAACCACTGGCCGATGATTCCGCCTATGCAAGCGCTGTAGGCAGCCTTGGATATGCTTCTATTGGGACTCGACCAGATATTTCTTTTGCCACCTCCCAACTTGGCGCTTATAACTCAAGTCCAGTACAGCGTCACTGGAACAGTGTTTGTAGAGTATTTCGATACATTAAAGGCTCTTCAAATTACTGTATTACTTACAGCTTCGGTCCCCCATCACATATTCTAACCACAAATCAAGCGGCATCCTTATATTCCGACTCGGATTATGCTTCAGATGTTACCACCCGTCGTTCAGTAAGCGGGTTTATTCTAATGCTTGGTGGTGGTCCTGTGTGTTGGCAATCGCGAAAACAAAAATCGGTATCTACCTCAACCACTGAAGCTGAATACGTTGCCTTGTCTGAGGCTGCTAAACAGGCGATTTGGTTTTCTAGGTTTCTGAAGGAGCTACATGTTAGCGAGCTCATACACGATGATGGTATTCTCACCTTTTCTGATAATCAGGGTGCACTTGCGATTGCGAAAGGGACAAATTCTTCTAAAACTAAGCACATTGATGTAGCTTATCACTTTGTTAGGGAATGTATTCTTAATGGACACATAAAGGTGTCTTACATACCTACAACTTCTATGCTGGCGGATATTCTAACTAAACCTCTTCCGCAGCAAAAAGCTAAACCACTGATTGAAAGGATTTTCCAGATGGGATAGCATTCTCGCATTCACCGCATTGATCAGGAGGAGTGTTGGAAATATAGCTTCCTGCATTTCTTTCTATCGACCAATGTGGTTGCATGCATCTTGCCTGAACTGTATTTCTGAGTTCAGGCAGGAGCCCATACTTCTAATCCAATCAGACTCAACGTTTGAGTCTGCTTGAATCCAATTCTTCCCGAACAAATCCAGTCATTGGTTTGTTCGTATTTTCTATGGCATGACCCAGTATTCTGAGTCAGTGGATAATTCTTTTCTGGTCTGGGATCTCACTTTTCTGCAGTCGAGTCGGTTCCGGGTAACCTTTCTTCCTTGTAAATCCACTGTATATATCGTAATACCTGTAGTCTATCAGTCAATTAAGCAAACTGAACTTCTTCTCCGTTCTCAGGCAATTCTTACTCCGAAGTTCTCTCCATACTCTAACACAGATTCTATTATCATTACACTTTCTTTCTTTCTTCTTTGTCTTAGTATTCGCTCAATAGATTGAATATATAGTTATACAAGCTGTACTCTCACTTGTGCTTATTCTACGCCGTGACAGACTTGATATTTTACAACCATGGGAACATTGGACTTATATATACGTCTAAGGGAGAAATCCCCACTAGTCTCATGTGCCTGTCAAACCTAGTGGTGACCAGGCACCTCTCATCTACCATGATGAGCCAAGGTACACTGTAGTACGTAAATATCCAAACGTATATGCAACAGTAGGCGCAATTAGCACACTCAAGACATGTGTAGAGAGAGTCGATCTTGTCGGGAACCTGAGACGAAACAGATAGTGGTTGAGTCCTAAATTCGAGTGTCAGAATTTCCAACAAGTCACAATAATGGGGGAATGGTGGAAAGCTTCTCGTAATCTTCCTTAACCTGCATCGCAGATTTCAACTTGTGGCAATGGAAATAAGTGAGCCTCGTTAAATAGTCATGATGAATCTGAGTTCAGCTCCTACAGTGTTGCCAAGTCATCACCTAACTGGGCTTACTTGGAACAGGCATTTGATGAGGAGATAGCATCCCTTAAAGATAATGACGTTTGGGATGTTCTCCCTTGACCTAAAGGACGAAAAATTGTCAATGGTAAACGGGTGTGCAAAATAAAAAGAGACGCACATGGGGAAGTTGAACGATACAAAGCACGTTACGTGGCCAAAGGATTCTCACAGATCCGAGGGCTTGACCATGACAAAACCTTTGCTCTAGTTGTGCGACTTGATTTATTGCGGTTAATCTTGGCCATTGCAGCATCTAAGAAATGGAAAACGAGACAGCTAGACATCAAAACTGCATTTCTATATGGAGTCTTGAATGAGGATATTTACATGGAACTTCCTGAAGGGTACAGGCAAGGAGATCATGTTGCAAAACTTAAAAAGTGTATATACAGACCCAAGCGATCACCTCGGGAATGGTTCTTCAGGTTGGCTGAATATATCATTCTGTTGCGATTTCCGAGTAAGACGAGCAGAAAGTAAAGCTCAAAGAATATTGTTTCCATTAAAGTTCGAAGTTACATGTAAAACGCGAATTTATGTGTGCGTATCCTAGAGTTAAAGTGGGTATGCAAACAACAATTATTACAGTAAAAAGTCTTCGGCACAGCTGACCACGAAACCATTGTGCGGGAAATAAAACTGTACTGACCCCGCACCATTGACGTCATCCTATTTATCGCAAAGTAAACATGACTATGTTTCTCACTGCATTTGCATCTAGTATCATACTACTCCGCACATGCAAATGTATGAGAGAATAGCTCATTAGCAAAAAGAAGTTAAAATGTAGAATATAGCATGTATTATAGAGTATGTAGGAAAGTTGTTCATAATTGCAAGGAATGCCAAGTATTTTAAGAAATGTGGTAAATTCCAACACATTCCTCATGGTCTTGCTCTTTCCTGTTACGATTTGTCCGTTATCTGAGCTTATGTGGATACTTAAGCGTATTGTTGAGGATTCATGTTGTAAGACTTAAAGGAAATGATAGAGGAAACTGGGAGATATGGCACTACTAGCCAAGAGACCAGATCAGTGTCACAGCGCAGTGATTCTTGATAATGTGTGGCTGGGCGTCAAGTATTCGGCCTAGGGCGAAGAAATCAGTAAAGACAATCACTGAGGGGCTGAATGTTATAAATACCCGTTAGTTGTAGCTAGATTTCTCTTTCCTCTTTATACAGTTTATTAAATCACACGCCCCAAGTGACGAAATCATATACCATCTACGACCTGTTACAGTTATAAATTTTTACCTACTCATGCCGCCCCAATCCTCCGCAGAGGCTGGCTCTTGGCCCCCTCTCCCACCCGTAAATTCGACGCGTCCTGACGTCAAATTGGTCCTCACAGGGCCACCCAACCATCCCCATACCACACAAATAAACGCAGAGCCCATCTGCGAGGCGAGCTGCCAATACTCGCCCCCGAACCCCACCGAGTCATTAGGTGTCACTATGACTAACTTCCTCGCAGATGAAGCGAGGGCTTTTAATTTACGCTTCGCAGAGGCTGAGCGTATCGTCAGCGGGTACATTAACCTTCTGGCGGGTACAACCGATAACCAGCTCCGACGAGCTGTCGAAAAGAATGGAGAGGCTTTACAGGCCATCATTACAAACATCCTGCGCGGGTACCCCCAGCCCCTATCCAGTGGGCCATCAGAGGCTGCCAGTAGCAGCAAGACGACAACCAGTCCGTCACCGGCTACAATGCCAGGAGGAAAGAATAACGCGAGCATCCCACGACCTGTTCAAATCCTCGCTAGGGAAACCAGCAGCCAGTCGAAAGGCAAAGAGCCGGCTTCGACAAAACCTACCAGACAAGTCGAAGGCGACGAGCCCAATGATACCAACACCACTGACAGATCCTAGACTCAGGTGGTCAGGAAAAAGCCAAAGCCTGTACAACCAGCGGCATCAACATCGCCAACAGTCAATGGGTCCCAGTCAAAAGCAACTGGGCCTACACAAGCGCCCAAGCCAAGTACCCCCGCTTCCAAGCCGGCCCGCCCTGACGAACGTGTGCTCCTGCGGGTCAAGCCCGACCACCCGTGGAGACGAATGTCTCCCCACTACATAAAAATAAGCCTCGCAAGCAAGCTTCGCTTGGCCAACTCTGCAATCAAGCAGGTCACTGTCGTCAACTCAGGGTTCGCGATACAAGCCGAAGGAGATGCAGCAAGAAACGCGCTCCTCTCGGGGGCTATGCTTTTGGAGAGCACGGAAATGAAACTGGAAGCCGCCTCAAACTGGATCTCGGTGTTAGCTCCGAATGTACCAGATAGGCTCTATACCTTAGAAGGACCAACACCAGTCACACCGGAGATGGTGATAGAAGAAGCGACCCTAAAAACGGGCATCAGACCGACCTCGGCTCGTGCGTTCGCGACAAGCATGGCTAGGCCCTCAACCGACTGGGTGCTGCATTTTGCAACCGGTAAGCCAAAACTGGGTGAGCGACTTTTCGGAGAGAGTGGTCGCCTACACGAGCTCCAACGCAAGGCCAAAATTGCGCAATGCAACCGATGCTGGGGACATTACCCAATAAAAATTTGCCCACGAGCGGAGCGATGCTCACGATGTGGATTGATCGAGCATAAAGCATCTGTCTGTAAGCAGACCATCCCAAGGTGTATGAACTGCCATGGGCCACATGCAGCCATCGAACCACACTGTATGGCCAGACCAACCCGGGTTGGCGGCAAAACGGTGCAGCGTACTAAAGACCAGCTATCGGTTATACGCGAGCAAGGTCAAAAGGAACGGAACGCTTCAATCCGTGAGATGGAAGCAAAGCAGAAAGCCACCGAGGCTACTGCCGACAACGAAACCACTAACGTAACTCAATGCCCGTAAGGGACCACAACCTTACCGAGCTCCACACAACGGCAACAACGATCTCGTTCCTCTGTGCTAATTTGGGCAGAGGAGACCCCGCTACTGACATCATCCTGCAATCCGCTTGGGATTCAGGAACCGATGTCCTACTTATCCAGGAACCCTGGACTCAACACAAGGACGGCCTCTGGCTCACCAAGTCGCATCCCGGATTCGACAGGCATCTGCCTCCCCGTGTCGCTACTAACTCTTCAAGGCCACGCTCCCTCATCTATACGCGTAAAGGGATTAAGTGCCAACAGCAAGAAATCTGCGAGACATCACCAGATCCCACTGCAGTAAAGGTAGAAGGAGTCACATTTGTCTCCATATACTGGCTCCTGGAGCAGAACTTTTGCCACTACTATCATGGTCTCCGTCTGGGCCCACAGTAATTGACGGAGATTTCAATGCCGTTCACACCGACTGGCAGCCAATGGCTACTAGGCTACACGGTGACGGACAGATGCTCACCGAGTGGATGTTCGAGCACGGTATGGACCTATCTTCTTCACCGGGCGTCCCGACACACGACTTTGGAAACACACTTGACCTGGTCTGGTCTAATGCTGGTGCCCTTGCAGATGTCTCGACAGAGCTTGACTCAACATCGGACCACAGAACGCTTGCAGGAGACGTTCCCCGCCCGAACTCGAAAGCTAGAGCTGTTATCAAAACAGGCCAATTGTTTCGAGTGACAGACGACGCCCTCGAAGACGTTGCAAAGATGCTAGGTCGTTGGGCTCAAGGAATAGAGCTGCAGCCGATGGTCTCAGTAGACGCGGTGGAAAACCTTGCTGATAAGCTGGTCCAAACTATTAGCAACGCAATCAGGGCCACTGGTAGACGTGGGAGTGTGAAGAAGGGTAGGATAGCACCTTGGTGGACGTCGGAGTGCCTACAGGCCAAACGCGAATACAGGATATTCAGGGACGAAGAGAGCAGAAAGGATTTCCGTCGCATAGTCAAAAGTGCAAAACGCTAAAACTGGCGGCGTAAGTTCTCCGAAGCAACAACCGACGTCGACATGTATCGGATGGCACGCTGGGCTAAGCCGCAACCTACATCAGCTGCTCCACCACTCCAAACTCCAGATGGTCTTGTCTCGGATCCAGGAAAGCGAGCAACTCTGTTGCGCGACCTCCTTCTCGGCTGGTTCACCAGTCAGAACGACGTCGACGCTGAGGACTTCGAGCCAGGACGCGGAAACCTCCCATGGGTCCCGAGCGTTACGGACGAGGAAGCCAAGTGGGTTAAAACAGCCTGCCAAAATAAAGCCCCTGGAACAGACACGATTTCTGTTCGTCTTCTTAGGACAGCCTGGCCATCAATTGGTCACGCAGTGAGAGTACTCTTTGAGGGCTCACTGCGATTGAATCACTTTCCGAAGGCCTTCAAGCTAGCTGAAGTAATCCTTCTCCCCAAACCCGGCCGTAACCCCAGTAAAGCTAAAGGATGGAGGCCTATCGCACTTCTCTCCTCCCTGGGTAAAGGTCTCGAGAGACTGATTGCAAGGCGTATGGCTTACACCGCCCTCACCTACAAGGCAGTCCCGCAGCAACTCTTTGGAGCACTCACTGGCAGGTCTGCCAACGACCTCGTCTCATGCGTCATCCACGATGTATAACATGCAATGAAACGGCAGAAGAAAGCAGTCCTAGTCACTTTGGACGTTCAGGGTGCATTCGATGCTGTACTCCACGAACGGCTGCTGCAGAGGATGAACAAGATGGGGTGGCCTAAACCAGCTATCACTTGGATAAAGTCCTTCCTACAAGAACAATCCGCTCGCGTACGACACGAAGACGGAGTCACAGACCCGGTATTCCTAGAATGCGGGCTGCCACAGGGATCGCCTCTTTCCCCAATTCTTATCCTGTTCTACATGGCCGAAGTCGTGGGAGGCAGTAGTTGGAGATTTGGCTATGCAGATGATGTTGCCATCCTCGGCATAGGTTCAACTCCAACTGAAGCCGCAGTAGCTGTCCAGAGAGAAGTCGATGCAGTCCTAGGGTCGGCCGCTAATAATGCCGTCTCTTTCGACCCAGACAAGGCCGAAGTTGTCTTCTTCGTCGGCCCTAGATCCAGGGGACACGATCTTCCGGCTATAAGGGTAGGCACTCGCGATGTACAAGCATCCGACGACATCCGATGGCTCGGAGTACACCTTGATCGCGGTCTGACCTTCAAAAGTCACGTCGCAAAGTGGACCAGCAAAGCAATGCGGCTAGTGCAACACTTCCGACGGCTTACACTTTGCACCCAGGGACCAAGGCCTGACTTACTAACCACAGTCATTCGCACGGTAGTTCTGCCAATCGCGATGCATGCAGCGGAGGTCTGGTGCCCGGGGCCAACCAGGGAAACTTATCGAGGTGTGACGCGTAACTCCTACAAGAGACAGAGCAAAGTCATCGACCAAACCTCTGCCGTCGGAATCCGCGTGGCTCTACCAACCTGGCGTACGATGCCTTATGCAGCCCTGAGAAGAGAGTCTGGTATTCCGCCATCACAAATTCTGCTCGAGGAACGCAGGCTTAAGACTGCCGCACGAATCCGGACACTAGATGAGTACCATCCGCTCCGACTTTGGGCCACGGAAAGCACAGACAGCGCTCGTCACCGACTCGGCCTAAAGACATGCAACAAAACCAGACTTGGTTTCGACAGAGTGCATGATGTCAATGGTGCTAGAGGTGTTCGCATTCCCAGGGTCAAGAGTTCGATAATTCAAGGGTTCGACAGTTTAAAAGTTTGACATTAGATAATTTTCATTAATTTTAAAGAGTTCCTAAAAATACAAGACCATAATCTACCGAACTAGAGTTATCCCAAATACCCATTATATACTCCTCTCTATTGTTCTCGAAATTTCCAGTATCCTCTGGTACAGAATAGAATGGAGTAGTATAGAAAAGCACGGACAAGTACAGATTGGAACAGAACGAAGTAGAATAGAACAGAATAGCACACATACTATCGTACATAGTTCCTATTGATTTAGAATAGGCCCTTGGTCCGTGACACATGACTCAGGGTCCAGAGGATGTATTGAATCCTGCCAGAGGCCGAACTACCTCCACCGCTCCGACCTCCGGTCCCCCCTCTGACAATTCCCCGCTGGACAAGCAAGAAAGAGGCTGCCAAGTTCATAAGAGAGTGACTACCTACACTCCCACCCGACTGTCTCTGCGTGTACAGTGATGGTTCTGGGGCGTCCACCGACAAAGTGTCATGGGCCTTTGTGACGTTTATCATTGGCACAGGCATGGTAATTGAGCAAAGCGTGTTGGAAAATGAAGTATAATCCTATTAGTAACGATTACCTTCATTACGTAAGGGTTCCCAACGCAATCCCTACATCCACTATTTACACTCTGGTCCCATCTCCCCTGTAAGATTTGCACGAATAGATACTAGTGTGGCTCTACTTCTATGACAAGGGAATACAGCGTAAATGATCGCCTACTATAACTTACTGATTTTTACTAAAAATATTATCACGTCGTTTTTTATGGTCTTGATTGACATCTTTTTATATATAAAACATATAATTAATTCACTCTTCTTCGCTCTGCTTTAAGTGATACTCTATCTCTTTCAACAAAGCGGCTCAGGAAAAATAACCAATGCAGAGGTCTACCACGCGGAGGTCCATGGAGCTCTAGCTGCTCTTGAAGCAATCACTGGCAGGAAGCGTGATCGTGGTCGTAGCGCCATCTATATTCTGCTCGACAATTCTGCGGCTGTCCAGGCCTTACTAACGGGGACAACAGGCTCATCATCCTGGAGGATTCAAAAGTTCTGCAAAATGGTCGCTAGAGCAGCAGCACCTGTTAAAGTAGGATGGATTCCGGGCCACGAAGGGCTGTTAGGAAATGAAATGGCTGATGAGCTCGCTCGAAGAGAGCTTAACTCGCCGGACAACTCTAGGACAACACATGGTGTGATGAACCTCGCCTCATCAGGACGGAAAGCCCGTAAATTGTCCAGGCAGATGGTTACAGACTGGTGGCACTCGAATCGCCCCAGACAATATGCCGACCTCGAACTCGAGATGCGACGCAAGAAACCGCCAGAACTAGTACTACCAAGGGCAGTCTACGCTCGCTTAATAGCCGCTCGAACCAGACATGGAGACTTCGCGGCTTATCATCGCCGCTTCAACCACACTGACGCTACACTTCACTGCGAGTGTGGGAGGGAAAAATCAATCGGTCATCTTGTCCAGTGCCGAAAATCACTGGCAACATAGCGACTGAAAAGCGGAAAGCGAAGGGCTCCAGCTATAGAAACAATGCTCGGATTAAGCGGGTGGCAGCTGTTTAGGGACTACGTCCAGGAGAGTGGGATATACACGGAGCCTAGTCGGGGGTTGGCAGGGATACCTGTGACTCGAAGGTGATAGATCAATGGCCTATGTGGATCGGCATGGTCAGAGAGATTGGATTCGAGGCTCAGGCGCGTGGTGGCTGAGGCTGAAAGATGGAAGGGAGATTGTTTAAGTTTTTCTTTTGTAATGCGGGATTTCCCGTGAAAGTTTTTGTTTTGTTTTCAATTCTGGGCTGCTAAATTTGTCATGGTTCAACACATAGATGCATTTTGGCATGGTTCCGGTCATTTAGGTGGGACGAGGCATTTGTACTGCACGGTAGTTAACCTGATCCGGCCCGACCCCACTCGTGCTCAAGGTCCAGTAGGAGTGCGACGGTAGTTACTTCACCTAGCACGTTAATGAACAAACAAACAATTTGAGAACCCTGAATTTGCCCATTACCACCCTTCCACCCGTCTCACCCATTATTGATCGAATTGAATTGCAATTGTTTGCCATCAGCGGCATTTTGAAATGCCTCCGACGCGTAAAACGCACAAAAACGCGATCAGTGGCACGGCTAAAGATCGCGTCAACGATGATATCATCACATCAACTACTGATGTTCTAGAACTACCAGAATCAGATTGTGAAAGAAACTGGGACTGGCCACCTTTAACCATGGAAGAGATGAAAAATGCAGCTCCTAATAAATCAACAGCTCCAGGACTGGACCAGCTTGATTGGACAATTATCAGGGCTGCCATATCAGCCACACCACAGTTCTTTTTCCAGGCCTACTCGCAGTTATTTAATGATGGTAAACATCCAGCTCAATGGAAACAGGCACTTGGAATAATCATACCCAAGAGAAATAAGGACTACAGCTCGCCAATAGCCTACCGGCCGATTTCTCATCTCCCATGTCTATCTAAGCTTCTAGAGCGGATTTATGCCAACCGGATTTCATACTTTGCTAACACAACCAGTGAATTACTACATGATAGCCAAATGGGAGGTCGGAAGTGTTGGAAATATCGCGCAATGAAATGGGCGCAATATTCATGGAACGAAAGTAGAAGTTGACTAAAAGAGTGTCATGTTCGGATTAAAGCTAAAAGTATGGAAAGTGTGCGCTACAAGTACAAGTGTAAGCGACACGTAGCCTAAGCCACACCATAAACGAGTGTGGCGCCATCTAGGCATAGAAAACCCCCAATAACCTCCTTGTGCCCACGCCATACAGCCGCTCGTATATCTAATAGGTAGCCTGAAGCGCTACCATATTACCCATTCCAACCTCTTAAACACACACAAGATCGTGTCGGGAACCTAGACGAAATGGAGGGCCCATACGTCCACAACACTCCGTGTCTCCATTTCCAACACTCCTCCTGACCGACAAGATCGACCAACTCAGGTGAAACCATAGTATCCAGCAACCCGACTCAAGCAACATATGTGTGGCGGGAAAACATTACGTCCGGAGGGGAACACCTTTAAGTATGAGTGGCCTTAGAAGAAATCCCAACGAGGGACGGCGAGGAGACTGGAAGAGGTCCCGAGAGGCGGAAGAGAAAGGGGCAGCTGGCTGTATAATTGTGCCTCGAACGGCATTGGCGGAAGAAAGAATGGCAACAAGAAAATAGGTCGATTGGTGAAAGTGCCAGCTTGAAGAAAAGTAAATCCGAAATATAAGAACAAGTGGTTGAAGTGCCAACTTGTTAGAGAATGTATCCGAAGGAAGGTATTCGGTAAGTGATGTCGAGTGGTAAATGCTCCAACCCGACAGAGAAAGAAAGCTTCCAAGTATAATAAATACAAGTCGGTATTGTGGCCGGCTTGAGTGAAAGTAGAAAATAAAATAAGTCGACCCGTAAATATCCCATCAAACTTTGTGTGCAAGAAATACCCCATAATCCAAAGTAGTCGAATTATAATGCCTCCTTTTCTATTCACTGCCTTCAACAGTCCTTAACTGAGACTGAAGAAGGGTATCACGGCTCCTCCAAATTAAAGTACCCCTCAACCAAAAACTCTTCTGCTAAACCAGACAGAAGGCACACACGGTTGAGAACTCGGGGAGATTTGGAGGGAGAAAGATGCCGAGAAAGTGCCACGGCTCCTCCAACGAAGAATATCCCTAGACCAAGAAACTCTTCTGCTACAACAGACAGAAGGTATAAATAGGCGAAAAGTTGGGAACGTATGGAGGGAGAATTGCGCCGGGAAAGTGTGAAAGACTTCGGTGGGCGATAATCGGCAAAGAAAGTGGACGTGAGGGTTCTGCAGGATTGATCGATCGATGGACTGTTACATCGTATCGGAGATGGGGCGGAATCGAAAGAATTGAATCCGAACGAGAAAATTTGACGACTATACTCAGTTAGTTAGAGTCATATTGGTCTCATAATCTGTTGGAAATATCGCGCAATGAAATGGGCGCAATATTCATGGAACGAAAGTAGAAGTTGACTAAAAGAGTGTCATGTTCGGATTAAAGCTAAAAGTATGGAAAGTGTGCGCTACAAGTACAAGTGTAAGCGACACGTAGCCTAAGCCACACCATAAACGAGTGTGGCGCCATCTAGGCATAGAAAACCCCCAATAACCTCCTTGTGCCCACGCCATACAGCCGCTCGTATATCTAATAGGTAGCCTGAAGCGCTACCATATTACCCATTCCAACCTCTTAAACACACACAAGATCGTGTCGGGAACCTAGACGAAATGGAGGGCCCATACGTCCACAACACTCCGTGTCTCCATTTCCAACAGGAAGCAGAGATCAACAACTGATGCAGCCTTGCTATTGCAGAACTTTGTGGAACAGAATAAACTTAAAAACAGAGTTGTATCTACTGTCTTCCTTGATATTCTCGGAGCATTTGATAGACTCCAGCCACTGGCATTGACAAAAGTACTCCAGAAATTTCAGCTACCAACAAATTTTATTTCATGGGTCAATTCTTTCTTGACAGGAAGAACAATGCAGCTATGCTTCAATGGACAGATGAGAAGTGTATTTCAAGTCACAGGCACACCCCAAGGCAGCCCTGTCTCTCCCTTGCTCTTCTTGCTCTCCATAAGATATCTGAACCCATTGGAAACACCACCTAACTTTCTTCAACTGTCTTACATTGACGACCTTTCAATTTCAGTGGCAACAACATCAGTGGACAAAAACATTCGATTATTAAAGGCAGCTACAGATAACCTAATAGAAAAAGCAAATAAGCTATCAGTCACTTTTGAGATGGATAAGACTGAGCTCATCCATTTTTCCCAGCATAGGAAGCCACTCTCATCAACAATTATACTACAAAATGGTGTAACTTTACCGCCAAGTGAGATGGTGCGATAGCTAGGGTTCTGGTTTGACCGGAAGCTATCCTTCAAAGCCCATGTAGACAAGAGACTCCAGCTAGCCAATGGAGCCCTCAGTAGAGTGAAGCAAATTGCCTCATCTACAAAAGGGCTTCGTTTTCAAGCCCTACGCCATTTGTATATAGCTTGTGTCACATCAGTTCTAGACAATGGCTCTGTACTCTGGCAGGGAAAAAGAGGTTCAGGAACGCTAACTAACAAGTGTCAGAGGCTTCAGAACCAAGCAATCATACTTATAACAGGTGCCTATCAGCACAGCCCAATCAAGGCCCTAGAAGTGGAAGCAGCTATCCTGCCAACAAAAGTCAGACTGTGTTACGGCCTTGTATTCCTAACCTTCGGGGCCTCTGATGCTATTGTTCTTTTCGGGTATTGTAGTGTGACCCTATATGCGCACGGACCAGTCGTATATTATGTATATATGTATATCTCTAGATACCTCTTGTTATCTTCTTTCCCTAGTTTAGAATCTTATGAATTATATTCCAGATCTTTGTCCTTATCTGATTCGACTTGTTCATCTGCTAACCTGTGCTCCCTTCTGGTCGTCACAGACTGATGAAGCATGCATTTAACTATGCCCTCCGTCTATTACGCCTTCAGAATACACACCCTGTACAGCAACTGCTGTCTCAGCCATTGAAGGATGAGTTGAATACGCTTCCAGAAATAGACCTCGGATTATTTGACCAATTGGATAAGCCAACAAATCAACTAACTAGAATTGGGAGCTATCTAAGATTATTCATTAAGTGCCAGAAGCTAGAACAAATAAATTCAGCATGGATGGCACCATGGGAATCACCACCTCTAGTCATAAAATTTTCATCCCTGACCAAGACTTTAGCTCATGAGCACCATTTGAAAATCATGCAGAAAATAGATCCAGATATAGCTATTGCTTACATAGATGGATCGCTCTCCAAGTGCAATGTGAGCAGCATTGGCTTTGTTATCTATATGCCTTTTACACGAGAGTTGAAAAGTTATTCCTTCAATTTGGGAAGCTCCACTGGAATCACTGACACTGAAACTTACTGTATTTACAAAGCTATTCAGTACCTAAAGAAATTGCTGCCAAATGCAAGATACCAAATATTCAGTGACAGCCAAGCAAGCCTTCAGAGAATTCAGGGGAAGACGAACCACCTCTCACACAAAATTCGAAACCTCGCCAGGAGCTGTACTTTGAGCATAAGCTGGTGTCCAGCCCACGTGGGAATTGAAGGTAATGAGCTTGCTGACTCACTTGCAAAAGGGGCAGTAAAAAAGACTGCTTCAAGAAGTGACAGGTTCACATCTCATTCTTTTCTCAAGATGAAAGCAAAGGAATTCATTTTAAATGCTTGGCATAATGACTGGCAAGCAGAAGTACTCCGATAAGAGGAGGGTACAAGGTGTAGGGGACTTGGAAAGTTTTACAGAATCCAAGCCCAGATGCATACACCCACCTTTACTTTACATCCATTTAACTTTCAAGACCACAGCAGGATGGTTGAATCAGCATATTTCCAGGCAAGAACTGGGATTGGAAATACTAGAGCTTACCTAAATGTAATTGGGAAAGTCAAAGATCAAAGCTGCAATTTTTGCAAGGCTAAAAAGCAGACCACAAAACACTTAATTCTTCATTGTACTAGATACAGTAATCAAAGGGAACTAGCATTTACTGACATAAAGCCTCTTTCATTACAAATTTTATTAAGAACAAAAAGGGGGAAGGAAGCCCTTCTAGAATTTTTGAAAACATCCAAGTGTATGTCAGCATACAAAGGAGATGATATAGGCACATAAATAATGGACATACAGTAATATGGAGAAGTGAGCTAGGGCGTTAACTGGTGTGATTCTTCAATGGAAAAATAACTGTATATTAAATTGTTATAGCTAGATAGCTGAATACAATCTGATTCAAAAAAAAAAAAAAAAAAAAGATCGCGTCAACAAACCCTACAAATTGCATGAATCTATACGAATCATTGCAAGGCAAAAACTTACGGAGAAAGGAGTAGAAGTCTCTGATCAAAATCTAGACGTCATCGAGGCTGCGCTCGAAGCTAAAGGTGGCGACATACCAGAGGTAGAGATGTTGGACGCCGAAGTCCTGAAGTTGAAATCTCTATCAGATTCAAGATGGGCTTCCTCCAGCCCAGATGATGCGGAAAAAGCCCCAGGGCCCGCAGAAACCTCAAGAGAAACCGTCATCGCACCCGAAAAGCGCGCTACGGTTCCAGCACTACCGCGACTGGTAGAAATGAGGTCCTCAAAAGGGGCCGAAATAATAACCAACAAGGCATCAACTGCCCCAGAAAGTGTCGCCGAGAAAGCAGTCCCGTCGACAACGACTGCAGAGGCAAAAAATGCCTCAAGACCTAAGCCACCCCCGGCCTCGATTCCAGGGACGGCTGAGTGCCACAACCACTCTTCTGGTGGTGCTCCCACTGGCACCACGCCAATTCACCCGCAGGAAATAGAGGCTTTACTCGAAGCCGAAAGAAAGCGGGCTGCAAACACCTCAGCCAGGCTCGAGATAGGGTCAACGGTGTTAAAAACATTGGAAAGTGTTATCCTGTCCATGAAAACGACAGATAACAAAGAATACTTGGACGCGATGAACGTGTGTCTGAGGGGCGCCCTCGCCCACTTCCTGCGCACTGGAACCACACCAGTGCCGACAAGTCTTCCCCCCCGCCCCATCGGCCAGCAGGCCAGCAACAGCGGGCCCCCACCACCATCGACCAACAGGACAGCAAATCCTGCCGTCGCGGTGTCCCAGGTCACTTCAACCTGGGCAACTGTAGCCCGGAAAGGGCTACCCAAACAGCCGACGCCAGTGATGATAAGTCGTGCACCGAAAATGCCGACTCCGCCGACCAAGCAATCTGTTACGGCGTGCGCTAGGGATACTGGAGATCGCCGTCTGCCGAAGGTAATGTACTAATAATTATTCAGATTATAATTGCTAACGAAGGATACTCAGATATAATCCAACCGGCGAGGTGCCAGGTGGTCAAAGGTCGGAGAACTACAGGAGAGTCGAGACACAAAGTCAAGCAGTCGAGTTGCCGAGCCAGCGATCAAGGCTGATAGATCAGGGTGAACACAAGTACGAGTATGTAAATACGAAATTGAAGACTGAGAATATCGGACTGTGAGGATCTAAAAGTATGATATTATATAAGTGCTAGATTTCGAGATCAAAGATTAAAAGAATGAAAGATTGAGAAGCTGGAGAACTACTATGTGGTAGCTCCAGCTTCCTTATATCTAACTCGAGACAGTACTTGACTCAACTAATACTATGGCAAATATAGTCATGACGCCAGCCCCTCCACCTCTAACTGTCAGAGTTTTCTCGAAAACCTTCTCCTATCCACTATTCCTGAGAATCTTCTCCTTGAAACCTCTTCAAGGATGCCTGGCCATAACACAATCGGCCAAGACGCCCCCTTCGTCCACGCCGGACAACCGACTGTTCCTCCGGCTAAATTCTAAACACCAGTGGCGAAATCTCTCGCCAGCTGGCATCAGAGAAGCCGTGGCACAGCTCACCAACGCGACCCAAGCAGCAATTGAACACGTATACCGTGTCCCAACAGGTTTCGCGCTCCGAGCGAAAAACAAGGAATCCCGCCAGTCTCTATTGAACGCGGCTGAATCTTTCCTCCCCATCGGGGGAAGACTAGAGGAGGCCTCCGAACTTGTGGCGCTCTAGATCTCGACGGTTCCCGTCGCCATCCACACTCTTCTTGGTAGGGTACAAGTGACAGAAGAGATGGTGATCGAGGAGATCTCGAGAGTTACAAAGGCCATTCCAGTCAAGGTACGGCCCCACGGGAAGACCCGTCTGGACGCGCCATACAAGTCATGGCTTGCTCATTTCAAGAAGGGAGCGGCACCAAGACAAGGCTTCCGCCTATTCGATGACTCGGGCGTCGCGGTCCCTCACAAACCACGACAGACTGTGCAGCAATGCAAACGCTGCCTACAGTTCCACGGGACGCGCGGTTGCTCTCGCGCCCAAGCTTGCTGGAACTGCACCTCCACGATGCACTCGACAGACGAGTGCAGTTCACACACCAAGTGCCGCAACTGCGGAGGACCGCACAGGTCCGACAGTCGAGTCTGTCTTGCGCGCCCCACCAAGTCCGGGCCGGTAAGCAGAGAGCAACTGGCCAATATTCGCATCGCGAGCCATCGCGAGCCAACGCGAGCTAGCGGCTGTTATGAGGGCTAAAGCTGCAGCCCGTCGCGCTGAGGCGACAGTTCAAGCTGCTGCTAGGCAAACGCAAGACTCTCCAACAGCGGTGAAATCGAACAACAGTTTCGAAGTTCTGATGACCGACGTCGCCCCCGACGCCACCCCCACAGGAACGACGAATCCTGTTGAGTCTTCCTGAAGGGCCCCTCACGGGTCCCTTCTAGCCTCCCACCTACGATAAGTTTTATGTCGATCAACGTAGGCAGGGGAGGCCAATCACACGACATTGCGCTTTCCCGAGCTTACGAGCTAGGCGTAGATGTGGTGCCAATACAAGAGCCTTTGTGGAACAAAGCCACAAAGGAAACGAAGTCACACCCTGGATATGATTGCCATACACCATATGGCGGCGTAAACGTTCGACCCAGGGCAGTGACTTACACACTAACAAACAGGAGAAACCTTTCGGCAACTCAAATCTTTCCCTGCGACCCCCCAACGGCAGACTACTGCTGAGTTGTGGTAAACGGAGTCACGTTTCTCAACGTGTATAAAGACCCAAACAACCCGACAGCAATTCGACCTCTCCTCAGCTGGGACCCACCACCCTGGTCCGTCGCGGCTGGCGACTTCAACGCAGTGCACTGCGCGTGGCAACCAGGGGTTACCCGCCCACGCAGACAAGGAATTGAAATTGAGAGATGGGCGGAACGCCATAATCTCACTTGTCTGATTGTGGGCGAGCCAACGCATCGGGCCGGAAACATGCTGGATCTTGCTTGGACCAACGTCAACAGGGCCCAAGCATGGGTGGATCGCAGCGAGTGCGTAACCAGCGACCATCTTCCAATTTGAGGACAAGTTCCCACCGGATTCGGAAAAAGGGACCAGGAGCCATCGCCGATCAGGGTAACGCGCGGCAACCTGCCGAGGTTCGCCCTTGCCGTCACGCAGTTCACTCACCCGCCACTAGTCTTGGACACGATTTGCCAGGTTGATGAATACGCCAACGATCTCTGTTCCGGCCTTACTAAAGCTATCAAAGCAGCAGGAACACGAAGGAACAAAAGACGTGGCAAATGTGCACCTTGATGGATTCCGGAATGCAAGCTGGCTCACACGAAATATCGTGCAGCAGTAACTCCGGAACAACGATGGGTGCATGCGAAGAATCTACGTTCAACCCTCAGAGCGGCAAGGAAAGAGCACCAGACGCGTCAGGTCGAAGCGATCACAACACCAAATGACGTGTTCAAGCTGATGCGTTCGGCCGAGCCAAGGCAGGCAAGCATGCCCCCTCCACTCAACCACGAAGGGAAGGTGTACTCCGATCCGGCTGAGAGGGTAGAGATACTCCGAGATGCTCTTTTGGCACGGTACCAAGCGACGGACGACCTACCACCACTCGATGCGCCGAGTACCAACCGAATCCCCTGGAACGACCATGTCTCGGACGAGGAGATTTGCATGTGCACCATAGGCTGTGCCAACACAGCGCCTAGAGCAGACGGGATCTCTGTGGAGCTTCTACAAACCTGCTGGAAGACAATTGGACCATTTGTTGGCACTCTCTTCCGCGCCTGCATCAGACTCGATACCCATCCATCCTGCTTCAAGCTGGCTGAAGTGGTGCTCCTCCGTAAGACGAACCGAGATCCAGCGACCGTTAAGGGCTGGAGACCGATCGCACTTCTGTCATGCTTGGGTAAGGGACTGGAACGACTCTTGGCGAAGCGGATGGCCCATCTCGCGGTTACGCTCGACGTTGTTGGAGACCAACAATTCGGCGCGCTCCCCAAAAGATCTGCAAACGACCTCGTCAACTGCGTAGTCCACGACATCAAAGAGGCAAGCACCCAGGGATGGGCGGCAACATTTAGGACTCTCGATGTCCAAGGCGCGTTCGATGCAGTACTCCACAACCGTTTGGTGAGGAGGATGCAAGATCAGGGATGGCCGGACTCAATTCTCCGATGGACAGCGTCTTTTCTTGCACATCGAAAGGTGCAAGTCCGATACTCCGGGGGAGTAACCGGGCAGAGAGAGCTGGTTTGTGGGGTTCCGCAGGGATCACCAATATCGCCACTTCTCTTCCTTCTATACATGGCAGAGCCCATGCGAAGTGGCAATGTAGGAATGAGGTTCAGCTACGCAGATGATATCGGGATCCTAGGGTTTGGGCGCAGCATTGCCGAGTCGGCCGCTTCTGTACCGAAGGAAGTCGATCATCTACTGGAGTGGGCAAGTAACAACACAGTCTCCTGATACTAATAAGTCGGAGACAGTCCAGTTTCCCGGACGGCAACGCGAGAATGTGGTGGCTATTCGTGTGAACGGCGTGAATATTGAGCCAGTAGACCAAATACGCTGGCTTGGAATACACTTAGACCCGCGACTGGACTTCAAACATCACGTCACAACGTGGTGTGGAAAAGCTCTGAAGGTAGCCCAGCAAATGCGACGCTTCAACTCAGCATATCGGGGAGCTGCTCCTGCAGCACTGGTTCGGGCAGTGGACACGTGCATTGTCCCCATAGCAACCTTGGAAGCAGATGCTTGGTGGCCCGGCCTCAAACATCCGACCAAAAAGGGAATCATCACACCTCGGACTAGCATTTTCTGCGAGATGATCGACAAGGCAATCTTGACGGAACTGCGCGCTGCCCTTCCGGTAATGAGAACGACACCAAATCTTGTTCTCCATTGCGAAGGAGGTATCCCAACAGGAAAGATCATTTTGGAGGGGAATTGACTACGGCTTTCGGCTCGACTCCACTCACTAGACAACCGTCATCCGCTCCGGACTCGTGCCGCTGTGTGTCCAAACAATGGAACACGGAAGTATAAGAAAAATGCTCGGGCACCCAAGAATCCAGAGATCCACATGTCACGAGTACAGCGGGCTTATCGAGAACTCCCGGATGCAGAAGACGCCGAGCCTTTGCCACCGCCATGCTATCCCTCTAGTTTCGATCCAAGGATAGAGGAGGAGGACAAGGTAACCCGGCTCTTGCACAGTATGCAATCATCAGATATTTGTGCCTACCCGGATGGATCGTCGGAGGGGCATGGTCGCTCAGCATGGGGGTTCGTCTTGAAGAGGGGTGGGAAAACTCTGTTGAAGGGATGTGGCATCAAGCATGGTGGTGAAGTGCTTGATGCGGAAATTATAGGGGCGAGAAAGGCCCTGGAAGCTGCACTGGGATTGTTGGAGATGGAGAGCGGGGGAAGGGACGGCAGGCAGCGGATCAACGTGTTGACGGATAGTCAGTCTGCAGTGAAGGCACTGTCGATGGGAATTTCAACAACAAGCTTCGACGATGCGCGCTAATTTAGGGCGCTATTGAAAAAGGCCCGAGTCTCGGTGAAGTGGATACCAGCCCACTCCGGGATACAAGGAAACGAAGAGGCTGATAGAGCCGCACACTCCGGTCTCCGACAATTGCCAAGCAAAGGGAGCCAGCCTGGCTCTGTAACGTTGGCGTACGTTTGTCGTCTCATGAGCCAGAAACGTCAAGCGCTTCTCGAGGAATGGTGGGAGGAAGCATGCCCACCCAGGTATCGAAATCTGGGTCTTCTCATGCGACGACGTAAGCCACGCGAGCAGGCACTTTCCCGGCGGCTACTCCGTGAACTGATCTCAGCTCGTACAGGCCACGGAAACTTCGCGGCATGTCACCGCCGTTTCAACAACTTCGCCGCTTCAATGGAGTGTGCGTGTGGAGAGGAAACATCACCTCTCCACTTCATTCACTGTCGACTGCACGCACGTCAGACGCGTCGACTTCGAGGGAAAATGTCACATCACGAATTTACCCATAAGCTTCTCGGGCCTAAGTGCCTCGAAAACTTTAAAAATTTGCGCAGGAAACCGGCTGCTTCGGGCACCCACCTGTGAGTCCGTCTTCAGCTCTCAGCGTAGACGGCAGTAATTAGATCATAGCACGAAGCATGACAGGTAGGAAGATGAAACGAGAAGTGTCATTTTCCAATCACAAATAGGACTGTAGGGTTTGGAATTTTGGTTATGGGAGTCTGTGGGAGCATAAATTTTCTTTTTTATAACTAGCTACTGGTTGTGTAGTGGGTCACGCGGTGAGACCAAGTCGGGCATGTAGGAAGCATGATCTCGGCCGTGTACACCGGTCCTTGACTCCTAGGAGATATAGAGCATAGCTTAGGACCTAAAAATTTAAATTTTAAAAAAAAAACAAACAGTTTATTAAATCGACACAATCATCACCAACTCGGGTTTCCCGTCACATTTTCCTATTTGATCCCTGTGTATTTATCTACAACACGGGTAAAATGATCATTGCAGTTTACGTGGACGACATAATACTAATTGGAGAACAAGAGGAGCACATCTTAGATTTAGTGAACCTATTTGAGACCGAATTTAAGGTCAAGGATATGGGAACTCTTCACTGGCTACTTTGAATTCAGATCAAGTACTCTGATGTAGGAATCACTCTGTCGCAGTCTGCTTACATAAATAGAATCCTCGAAAGGTTTTTGATGCAAGATTGCAATAAGGTCTCCACGCCTATAGAGTGCAACCAACCACTAAAGGAAACGCAAAATGGAGAACCTAGGGCAAATACTACTCTGTATCAGCAAATAATCGGATCTATAATGTATATCATATCTGCCACTAGACCTGATCTTGCATGTGCAATCTCTCACATCTCTCAATTTAACTCAGATCCTGTTGTAATCTTAGTCTGCGCAAGGGAGCAAGGGTTTCATAGGCAAGACTCGATGATAAAACAACATGACTTTATTCATGCAAGCTCATATTAATGCATGACTCAAATGTGAGTTGTGCTAATTATCAGGAGCTTAAGGATCAAACAATGTCGATACGCATTACATGAGTACATTAGACAATCAGTGGGCATGGCTGTAGAGTAAATCGTACATGTATATTATCAGGTCCATTTACCTCTTAGGTAGACTATGCGTTCATCTTTAGATATCCATTTCATACTCAGATAGTCTAAATACATTTGCCCACCACCAAGAACATCATTCCACATTCTTCTTCACACATACTATCCTACCACCATAATTATCCATCTGACCTCGTAATTATAACAGGTTATGAGCCCGGGCTCTTCCAGAACCAACGAAGATAAGCACACAATGGGTAAGGACCATACATTTGTTGTTCTCGACAACGACGAATCCTTTAGTAGATGGGATTCATGCCTGCAAGCTAGACTTGCAAAAAGGCGGGTACTTGGTCATGTCTATCATGATATAGAAGAGATTGACCCAAACTTGAGACCAGAACAACCAGTGAAGAAATACCAGGAATCTTTAGACGATTGGGACAAAAGATGGAAAAACTATCGTCAAGCCGTCTCAGAATGGAAGCTGGAAGAAGTCGAGGCAAAGAACATTGTACTTGCGCGACTAAGCAAAAAGATATGGCCTCAAAATCATCAAAGAATGACTGCCAAAGAGCTATATGACAGTGTTTCATGCACACGAAAGGAGTCTGCAACTGCACCGTACATAGCCGCACTACATGAATTCTTGAACTATAGATTCACAACAACAATTGAGGACTATTGTACGAATTTTACGACCCTATATCAAAGTGTCAACAACTCAGCTGAGTCTGTGAATGGCACTGCAGATTCACCGAGGTTCAAAATTCACGAAACAACAGCGGCCGGAATATTTCTCCTCGGGACAATCAAAGTTGAATGGCTCAGCACATGGCGTGACACAAAGGCTATCAGTACTAATGATCAACCTGTAGACTTAAACATGATGATATCCTCGCTGAGAACAGTCGGTGCCAATCGGAAGCTAACGTCTCAAAGTTATCCCCCAGCTGTCGTAATGGCTGCAAGCGGTTCCCACACAACGGACCCAGAAGCTTGGTGTAAGAAATGTAGACACAAGCATCGGAATAAAGATTGTTTCTGTGACGAAACCAAGCTGGTTGTAGTGTACTTTTAGAAAGATTAAACTATATGAAGAGAGAAGTACCACAACTACGGGTAATGACTATTTGTACATCCTCCTAGCTCATCCAGTACGTACTCTGTTGGTGAGAATGACATATTGCTCCGCCACTGCCCGTCGTCATCTTTGCCATCTAGCTGACTCTCTCACTTGGCAATTCTACTTCGCCGTCTCACATTCCTTCCTAACTCCAATGTAATGTGGCCAAGTGAAACTTAGTCGCTTGATACAAGATAATATGTAACACTCTCCCTAATACGCCCCCAAACTACGCTTAGGTCTCCACCTAAGCTAAACCACGGTCAAACCGTAACATTACCCCCCCTACTCATCTTGATGAGTCAAACTGAATTGGAAGTCTCTCACCCTTTTTTTTTTTTTTGGTCCATCATTTGATTCTGCAGAGCCCCATACTTTTTCCCAGTTGTCTAAGGCAATAGTTTCTTGTAGGTTTGTGAGGGAAGTCCATTCTAGTATGGGATTACCTGTCCACTTCACCAAGGCTTGCCTTTCACCCTTCCATGTTCTACAGCGAATTATTTCATCAATGTAGTATTCATCTTCGCCATCAACGTTCGAAATTGGCTCTGGTTCTTGTTCGTCGACAGTTTGAGATGGTAATGGATCGTTGTTAGCCGGCAATAGTAAGTCCACATGGAAACAATTGTGAATTTTCCCATTAAAATTAAGTTCTACCACTTCTGGTGAAATAACTCTTGTTACTTTATACTTCGCGTGTTGCCATCCTAGCTTCTTTGAAGGTTGTCCATCTAGCTTTATATTTTGCAATAGGAGCCAAACTTCATCGCCAATAGCATATCTCGGTGCTGGGGTCCTCTTCTTGTCAATTTGCTCCTTTGAGTTTTCCTGTACCGCTGCCATGGCAACTTGCATAAACGTTGTGATTGCACTAAAACGCTCGACAAAGGATTCAGCTCTGTCTCTTCCCATGGACACTGGAACTTTTGACTCATCATCATTATTCTGAATGGCACTTATGTGATATCCATGAGTTGCAAAGAAAGGACTAATTCCACCAATATTCTTTACATCTCTGTTGTTTATGGCTAGTTGGGCTGCGGGTAGGCAATCAGACCAGTCATATTGAGTGTAGGCAACGTAAGCTCTCAAGTAAGTTTGGACTTCCTGGTTTGCCCTCTCCGTAGCGCCGTCTGTCTGTGGGTGATATGCCGTGTGTGAGGGGTCCGAAGAGAGCACGAACTAGGAGATGACAAAGTCGAATCAAAAAGATACTCAAATTAGGATTATAATATAAAGGATTCTAAACTAAGGAAGAGAAGGGAAAGAAAGCATCTACAGATCTATAACTGCACATAATTTACACCTGGCCCGTGCGTTCCATACCGGGTAACTCCTTATAATACAGACCTATCATTATGTCATTGCACCCCTACTCATTACTATGATGCAGGGCCGTCACACCGTGCTTAATCTCTGTTCTATTCCAACAAGCTTGCAAAGGCGTTTCCAGAATTTACTCGTCCAATTTGTGCCTCGATCACTTGTTATCGCTTTTGGAAAACCATGGAATCTCCAATGGCATTCTAAAAATCTCTTTGCGCACGTTTCTGCGTCCATTTTATCCATAGCTTCTAAAGTTACCGATTTTAGTAAACGGTCTGTTATTACCATAATATTCCGGGAGCCATCTGACAAGGGTAAGTCAACCATGAAATCGATTGAAAGTTCTTGATGAAAGCGTTCAGGTATAGGAAGTGGTTTAAGAAGTCCTTGTTTTTGATGTCTCCAAATAGATGAACGTCCGCAAACATTACAATTCTTGCAGAATCTCTTAACCGCTTTACTAATACCTGGCCAAAAGTAATTCCTTGCTATTTGTGCTAATGTGGCATCCCTGCCGGGGTGTCCAGAAACGGTTGAGCTATGAATATTTTCTATTAGTGCTGTTGTTAAAGGCTCGTATAATGGTACCCAGATCCGGCCTTGGTAATAAAGCAACCCGGGTTCCTCATCAAATGAACAAGCTGCAATTGTTGCTTTAAGTGCTGTAGGATGCTCAGATCCTTCTGTGTCTACTTTAAGGTCTCTCGGCCATGCTCGCTCATTACCTTTGACTGCTATTATGATTCGCCTGAAATTTAAGTCATGTTTGAGCGCTTGATCCCATAGCAATTGTAGATCTTCATTGACAAAAATCCTCTTACCTTCTGCAACTTCGACATCACCTAGACATATTTTAACAATATTGACTGGATTAAGCAACTGTCTTTCTCGGCTCATCAAGCGTGGGTCTCCTTCTTTCGGCCTATCTTGGTCTCTACGTGAAAGGGCATCCGGTCTTTCGTTATCTACCCCTTTTCTGTATTGAATTGAGTATCTAAACCTTGATAGAAATTCCGCCCAACGTATTTGTCTATCAGTTAACTTTTTTGTTGTCAAGAAATATCTAAGGTTCAAATGATCAGTCAATATGGTGAAGACTTTTGCCAACCCTCTCAATTCCGCATCCCACTCCTTCATGCATGCAACAACAGCAAGGAGCTCTTTGTCGTGAATCTCGTAATTCATCTCCGGTCCACTTAATTTTCGAGAGTAATATGCCACAGGGATCCACGCCTCTCCCTTCTGTTTTTGGAGTAGACAGCCTCCTAACGCAAACCCTGAGCTATCTGCTTCTATCATGGTTTCTCGGTCAGGATCCCACTGGGCTAAAGCTGGCTCTGCGATAAATTTAGCCTTGAGTGTGTCGAAGGCTTCTTGTTGTTCAACATTCCACTTCCACACAGTGCCTTTTCCTATTAAGCTTGTTAGCGGGGCGCAAATCTTAGAAAATCCGCTAATAAAGCTGCAATAAAAGTTCGCGAAGCCTAGAAAACTTCTCAGTCCTTTTGTTGTTGTAGGTGCCTCCCACTCTGATATAGCTCTGACCTTTTCGGGGTCCATTCTAACGGAAGGAACTGGATCCTCTGATGATATAATGAATCCAAGATACTTTGTTTTCTTGATGCTAAATTCACATTTGTCGATGTCAAGGCCTAAGCCGGCTTTTTGTAACTTTTCTAGCACCAGCCGTACTTTATTTTCGTGGTCTACTAAGCTTCCGTCCGTGTAGACTAAGACATCATCAACGTATGCGGAGCAGAAATCATCTAGGTATTTGCGCAGCGCCTCGTTGATATATCTCTGAAAAGACGCTGGAGCTCCATTTAACCCGAAGGGCATCACCAGCCATTCAAAGAGCCCAAACCTGGTACAAAATGCAGTCTTCCATTCATCTCCTTCCTTTATCCTTAATTTGTGAAAGGCTGATCGTACATCCAATTTTGTAAACCATTTTGATTTACTTAGCTTGGCTAGATTTTGCTTTATTAAGGGTAGAGGATACCGGTCTGCTTTTGACAAGGCATTTAGAGCTCGGTAATCGACACAAAAACGTAACCCTCCTCCCGGTTTCCGGACAAATAACACTGGCGCACCTGCAGGGGAGCTACTCGCACGGATGTAATTTTTATCCACCAACTCTGTCAATGTCTTTCTCAAGACTAACAGTTCATCTCTACTCATACCATAAAGAGGCCCCCATGGCACTTCTCTTCCAGGCTCGAGCCTGATTTCATGATCGCAGCCTGGTCGGTGAGGTGGGAGTTTGTCTGTTATCTCTTTCTTAAAGAGTTCAACAAATTTGTTATATTGCTTCGGGAGTTTTTCTAGGTTGGCTGTAGACTTGGTCGCAGGAGCGAGCGCTTTTTGGATGTCATCCAACGTTACTGCAAACAACTGAGTTGCTTCAGCACCTTCCCTTCTAGACCTTCTTATGGTTGCAAGAAATACCCCCGCTGAGAGGCTTGATACATTCAAATTTACTGCCCTTTCATGATGAGAACCTTTTTCCCATACTCTAAGGGGCTGATTGTTTATGATGGCTTCACGAATTTCCATGAATTGTTCCTTTGCATGATATATTACATCCTCATGCTCCATCCGCGGTTTCCCAAGTATCAGCTGATGAGAAAGTCTCTGAATAATATATGCATAGACCGTCTTTTCATACCCATCTATGTCTATAACCATTTTGGTCATATCTGTAATATTTTGGTCTTTTTTCTGGCCACTAGTTGCCTCAGTAAGTTTTCTGGGAGCTACTTTTATTCTCGGGAGATTAGCTTTGCGCACTAAAGAGTCGCTGATGGCAGCAAAACATTCATATCCATCGTCAATAAGTGTTGGAACAGAGTAGATTTGATTGATTAAGGAGTCTATTACGAAGGATTTCCCGTTCATCTTCTTTTCTGCTTTTCTGTCTTCTATGGATTGCGAAAGTGCCGTCATTTTGCTCACTCTATGGGACGGCTCTTGAACGTGACTTTGTTCAAGAGCTACTCTTTTAATTCTTCCGAATTGGATTCCATGTCTAAATCTGTTCCCTCAGACCTATCAATTAGCCTACTTGGCTTAACGGCCGTTGTCGGACGTCGTGACGGAAGGAGACAGCATTTACCGATCATGTGCCCTGTTTTTCCGCACCTCAGGCACAGACCCTCCTCCTTTCGCTTCTCGTATTCTCTGGATGAAACCCATTTCGCTCGTGCTCTGTTGACGCCAGTCATTTTTGTGTCACCATCACCATCTTCAACTCTCTCACGACTCTCTGTTGAATATGCGTGATTATACGATGGTGTGTAGCTAGCACCAAGCAATTTACCTCCCGTCACTCCGCGCGTCGCATCGTCGAAAGTTCCTATTTGTCCCTCGGCATACTCTTTCGTTTTGACCATGCCCACTCTCTCTATTTCAGCTCCAACTGTGTACAAGAATTCGACAAGACTAATGAAATCTGTTGGTTGCGTACGCCCGATAAGATGATTCTGAGTCGCTTTATTCAAGGCATTTTCTAATAGATGCAATTTGTGCACGTCTTCAACAGTTGATGAGGGACTACGGGCGAGGAGTTTTTGGAATCGAGGTAAGAATGACGATAATCGCTCGTCTTTGAATTGTTTACACGCATGTAATAATACTGACGCATTTTTATCAGCGTTCCGATCTCGAAAAGTGTCATCCATTGATTTCAATAGACCGATCGCGTCCCACGTTGTCCCATCTTTCATCATTTCCTCGACTTTTCCAGAGATCATATCTTTCGCATCGCCAATAACAGCACAGCTGAAAAGGCGCATAAAAAAATCCGATGGCTGAAGAAACTCCTCGTTTTCCACATCTCGCTGATATATGTACTTCAGAACGCCGTACGTTGCTGGCCATTTCGTCGGATTTTTGTGATCATATTCTTCTGGCCATTTGAGAGCCTTTCTTCTACTTAATGGTAGTTCATTTGATCTCCGGGAAGTGTTGTGGCTCGACGTTTCCGCAGTTTCGTTCACATGTAACGTACTGTGTGATCGACTTTCTATCATCGATGCCAGTTCTTGTCGAAGAGAATTTAATTCTCGTTCGTACCCTGGTCTCATTGCCCTTATCTCGCTGAGAAGGGTTGACTCTGCCATTTCTGTTAGCCCATTGTTGGCTACTCGGTCGTTACTCATCTGAGCGTCCATTGTCACTGTTTCAAGGTTTTCGAATTCTAAGGCTGTTCGAAAGGAGAGGTCGCTCGGTGAACCGACGGTTTCGCTGGATGCTGAAGAAGGTGGCGCAAAAATTGGCATACACTATCGCTTCTATATTTGTTTGATGAAAACCCTAAGCCGCAAATAGAGGTCGCGATCTGCTCAATGACGGGTGGCACAAACTAAAAAAGATATAGTTTAAAATGTGACGAAACCAAGCTGGTTGTAGTGTACTTTTAGAAAGATTAAACTATATGAAGAGAGAAGTACCACAACTACGGGTAATGACTATTTGTACATCCTCCTAGCTCATCCAGTACGTACTCTGTTGGTGAGAATGACATATTGCTCCGCCACTGCCCGTCGTCATCTTTGCCATCTAGCTGACTCTCTCACTTGGCAATTCTACTTCGCCGTCTCACATTCCTTCCTAACTCCAATGTAATGTGGCCAAGTGAAACTTAGTCGCTTGATACAAGATAATATGTAACACTCTCCCTAATACGCCCCAAAACTCCGCTTAGGTCTCCACCTAAGCTAAACCACGGTCAAACCGTAACAGTTTCAGAAAGCATCCAGAGTTAAGGACTCGCAATAAGGGAAAGACAAAGGTTATGTCTGGGGTAGACCTTGATGAAAATTCAAATAATAACAGTGAAACCGATACAGATACTAACGAGGTAGCATTGTACGCTCGTCAAAATAAAAACACTTTCATGTATGATTCGGGTGCATCACACCATTTTGTCTCAGTGAAGAGTGCATTTAATGGCCTGCAGAAACGTTCTAGCCCATTCCAGTTTGATCAAGCAGTAGGAACCACCCCACTTGCGTATCAGGGTATGTTGGAAATATCGCGCAATGAAATGGGCGCAATATTCATGGAACGAAAGTAGAAGTTGACTAAAAGAGTGTCATGTTCGGATTACAGCTAAAAGTATGGAAAGTGTGCGCTACAAGTACAAGTGTAAGCGACACGTAGCCTAAGCCACACCATAAACGAGTGTGGCGCCATCTAGGCATAGAAAACCCCCAATAACCTCCTTGTGCCCACGCCATACAGCCGCTCGTATATCTAATAGGCAGCCTGAAGCGCTACCATATTACCCATTCCAACCTCTTAAACACACACAAGATCGTGTCGGGAACCTAGACGAAATGGAGGGCCCATACGTCCACAACACTCCGTGTCTCCATTTCCAACAGGGTAACGCCGTTATCAAAATTGGAAACTTGACCTTAAGACTACGAAAATGTCTATACTCACCTGCTTCTTTCACCAATATCATCTCAGCAGGAAGGCTACAAAGACTCGCGGGTATCTACCCCAACTATGAAAAAGGAATTCTCGTTCAGCGTCGTCAGAATAAGCCTGACTTGCCAGTAGCAAGTCTCGTTTGTAAAAATGATGTTTACTACATCAATCCACTTGGGAAAACTCGAGGAGTGAGTGAGAAAATTATTGTGGCGCCAGGTGTAGCTAGAATACCCAAAGCAACTAATACTCAGAGATGGCATCAATGACTAGGTCACACAGGCCAAAGTATTTTGAAGAAAACGGCAGAGTTTGCTATAGGATTAGAAGGGTTTGATACTAGTGACCTCAGTACGTGTGAGACATGTCATCTCAGCAAGGCACAACGCTACGTCTCACGCGAACCAAGGCCCACTCCAAACGAACCTCTTGATGAGGTATTTGTTGACACAGTAGGTAAACTACCAATTTCAGTCAATGGCAGCGGAGGGCAAGACTGACAACTGTACGCGGTGCCCTCTACGAACCTGGGAGTGAAATATTCTCCCAGAGCCAAGATCAGTCAATTTTCGCAATACCGAACAAGTTGGCCCATGAGGCAATGATTCAAGACTCTCCACCTAATCAAATTTTCACACCTGACGAGATCAATCACAACCAAAAACTCATCAAGTCTGCAGGTACGACTTCGTACATCCTTATTTCAATGATCACACCTCTTGTCGACTATCTCTGGCCTCAATTGACCACCACGTACACGCCCACGCCGATATTTACACCCGACAGAGGAAGCAAAGCGTGGCGCACAAACCTGGGAGACAGTTCTTTGGGATGGGCGTGAGAGGGATTAGGACAAGTTCACAAGATGATGCAGAGGATGGAAACGATCTCGACGGGCGTGAATTTTAGAATTTTGACAACGAGTTTTCGAATTGAGCTTTGTGCGTGCGCCAAGACTTCGTTTGCGAGAGTGCGGGCGACACTATAAACACCGCCGTGGTTGGATGGTGCGGTGGTACATCATCTTGGCTGGTTTCTCAAGTAAGGTCTGGATAGCAAGGATACATATCCCACCCGAGACAGGAGACTGCTGGTTCAAATCCGGCAAAACTTAACTACATTTCTCGCGGCGCTGGTATGCATGGATGATGAAGGCATGCTTGGATAATCAAAGATTTTAAATTCCCTTTGGTAGGTACTCACGGAGGAGGGTCGACTGTTTGTGTAAGCAAACATACCTCATAGTGGTATTTGCAAATGAAATCCAGAGTATGAGTGTCTCTAACGTCAAAAGAGCTATCCTACATGTATATATAGTACCGGTCATGTGTCATAGCTTAATAGCTGCATACACATTAAATGATTTAAAAAAAAAAAAGTCAATGGCAGCCTATATGCGGTTATAATCACTGACGCTAAGACACGCATGCGTTGGGCATTAACTACAAGCTCCAAAGATCTTATCGCCCAAACACTTGTTCAATGGGTGGAATCTATGCATCACCAATTTGGCAAAAGGATTCGTACAGTTTTCAGGGACGGAGGGTCTGAGTTTTCCAAAACGAAAACTTTTTGTGAAGAGAAAGGCATACGTACAGACATTTCAGCGCCATATACCCCTGAACAGAACGGTGTATCAGAAGCTGCCAATAAGGTAATCCTAAGGATAGCACGATCTATGCTAATTGACGCTGGTATGCCTCCATACTACTGGCCATGGGCTATGCAGCATGCATGTTTTGTTGTTAATAGACTGTACTGTTTGCTGACAAAAATGGTACCAATCATAGACTTCCTCCAAGGTTTGAAGCAGCCACACCCTGACAAAATTGATCTGAGACTTCTACCACGATTTGGGTGCCGTGCTTATAAACTTCTCAATCCAAAACCAGGTAAGTTTGAGCCGAGAGCAGGGAAGGGCTGGTTTGTTGGTTTCCAAACAAACATGGATAAAAACTTTTTTATTTATCATCCACATCAAACCTCAATAAAAGGATGGTGTTACGGGATTAATCCCTTGTTTGTTTGTTTGTTTATTAATTTAGGTCCTAGGCTATACCTGTTATCCCCTAAGGGTCAAAGACCGATGTTCACAGCCAAGATCATATCCCTGATAAGCCCAACTTGATCCCACCGCTTGAACCACTACGCAAATAGTAGCTAGTATAAAATTTGCACTCGTACATAAAATTCAACCTTTAAAACCCAAACTCCTAACCACAAAACTATCCAGCTCTGTAGATTTACCAATCTCTAGTTCGGAAACAAATCTCCTCGACTTGTCTTCCTTCCTGTCATATCATCTGTATGACTAGTTTATATTGTCCCCGATGAGATCAGAGGACGAATTTGTAGATGGGATCCCAAAACAGCAGGTTTCCTTCTCAAAGATGGTGAAAAATTCGTGACACTTTGGCCCGAGAAGTTTTTGGATAAAGCCACTATGTGACAATCTCCCTCTGAGTCGACGCGTGATGTGTGCGTGTAGTCGACAGTGAATAAAATGAGTAGGAGTGGTCTCCTCCCCACAGGTGCACTCCATTTGAGCGTCCAGATTGTTGAAACGGCGATGACACGCCGCGAAAATGCCATGGCCCGTACGAGCTGCAATCAGATTTCGGAGTAGGAACCTCGAAAGTCCCAGCTCAGGTGGTTTTCTTCGTCGCATGAGCAGGTCGAGCTTGCGATAACGGGGCGGGCAACTTCGTTCCACCATTCGTCGAGTAGCGCCTGCCGCAGACGATTCATTTGGCCATGAAGAAAAGCCAGAGTGATGGATTCTGGCTGTATTTCCGGGCTAGGCAGCATTCGTAGGGCAGACCTGGCGGCCGAGTCAGCTTCCAAGTTACCGTGGATTCTTGAGTGACCGGGAACCCATTTAATTTCCACGCGAGCTGTTTTGGACAACTCACGAAATTTGCGTACTTCATCGAGGCTTGTCGTGGAATTCCCCGTCTCGAGTGCGTTTATTGCCTGCTGACTATCCAGTAGAAGGTTGACTCGTTGTGTCGCGCTCTGGAGTCCCAGTGCTGCTTCAAGAGCCTTCCTTGCCCCGGTGATTTCCGCATCCAGAGCTTCACCCCCATGCCTGATGCCACTTCCCGTAAGCAAAGTCTGCCCGTCTCTCTTTAAAACGAAACCCCAAGCAGAGCGTCCGTTCCCTTCCGATGAGCCATCCGAGTAGGCACAAATTTCCGACTTCGGCACCTGGTTGATCCATTGTCCACAAATCTCCGTTTGTTCTTCCTTAGACCCTGCTTTCGGTAAGTAGGATGTAGGCGGCAGTGGTTCCGCGTGCTCTGCCTCTGGTAATTGTCGGTACGCCCGCTGGACTCGTGACATTATTACTTCGGGGACCGAAGTCCCTCGATCTCTCTTCTTATATTTCCGAGTGCCGATATTTGGGCACACAGCCGCACGAGTCCTCAGTGGATGGCGGTCATCCAGAGTTTTGAGCCTAACTGACAGTCGAAGTCGATTACCCTCCAGTATGATTTTCCCTGGTGGGATTCCTCCTTCTCTGTGCAGTACAACGTTCGCTGTCGTCCTCATTACCGGGAGTGCAGCTCGAAGTCCCATCAAGACAGCCTTGTCGATCATGCCACTTAGATGTGCTGTTGGTGGGGTTGTAATGCCTTTTCTCGTCGGGCGTTTAAGACCAGGCCACCAGATTTCCGCACCGAATGTCGCAATAGGAACAACACACATGTCGACTGCTCGAATAAGCGCTCCTGGAGCGGCTCCTCGGAGAGCAGTGTTGAAGCGGCGCATGTTCTGTGCGACTTTCAAGGCTTTACCGCACCATGTTGTTACGTGGTGCTTAAAGGTCAGCCGGGGATCTAGGTAGACACCCAACCAGCGAACATATTCGGCCGGCTCAATGAGGGTTCCATTGACATAGATTCCTTTCGCAGGCTCGCGGCACCGTGCGGGAAATTGAATTACTTCAGACTTACTTGTGTCGAAAGCAACCGCATTTTTTCCCGCCCAATCCAGGAGATCGTCGACTTCACTCTGGGCTGCAGCGGCGGATTCCGTTATGGTGCGGCCAAATCCGATGATTCCGAAGTCGTCGGCGTAGCTGAACCTCATACCTGGCTTTCCGCTTCGCATTGGCTCTGCCATGTAAAGAAGGAAAAGGAGTGGGGATATCGGTGAGCCCTGGGGGACTCCACAGCTTAGCTGTCGTTGAGCGGTCACTCCTCCTGAGTGACGAACTTGGACCATTCGCTGTGCTAGAAATGAGGTCGTCCACTTGAGGATCGAGTCTGGCCAACCTTGCTCCTGCATCCTTATCACCAGACGGTTATGGAGAACTGCGTCGAAGGCACCTTGAACGTCCAGGGTGACAAATGTAGCCGTCCATTTTTGAGAGCTTGCCTCTTCAATGTCGTGTACCACACAGGAGACGAGGTCGATTGCTGAGCGTTTTGGGAGCGCGCCAAATTGCTGTTGTCCCGTTACATCAAAGATCACAGCTAGATGCGCCATACGCTTAGCCAAGAGCCTTTCTAGACCTTTACCTAGGCAAGAAAGAAGGGCAATAGGCCTCCATCCTTTGGCTGTCGTTGGGTCTCGATTAGGTTTCGGGACAAGAACGATCTCAGCCAGCTTGAAGCAGGATGGATGAATGCCGATCCTCACGCAGGCTCGGAAGAGTTGAGCGACGTACGGTCCGATTGTGTTCCAGCAAGCCGCTAGCAGCTCAACTGAGATTCCGTCTGCTCCAGGGGCTGTGTTACCACAGCCGATTGTGCAATGTCTTACTTCTTCCTCGGAGATATCTTCATTCCACGGGATTCGGTTGCTACTTGTCGCTGTGCACGGTGGCAAGTCGTCTGACGCCTGATGTCGGGCAAGAAGCTCATCGCGAAGTACCGTGACTCGCTCTAATGGGTCTGAGATGAGGGTTCCATTATGAATAAGTGGTGGTGGGATGCTAGCCTGTCGTGGACTGGCATTTCTCAGCAGCTTGAACACATCGCTCGGCGACTTCATCGCTTCGACCTGTTGCGTCTGGTATTCTTTTTTCGCAGCTCGGAGAACTGATCGAAGCTTTTTCGCGCAGATACCCCGTTCGGGAGAGGATAAGGCCGCTTGATATTCGGCGCGTGCTACCCTGCATGCCGGGGTCCACCAAGGTGCAGATTTTCCACTGCTTGTTCTGGCTCGGGTTCCTGTCGCATTAATAGCTGCATTAATTTGGAAACAGAGTTCATGTGCGTACTCTACAACTTTGTCAACAGTGTCTAGGGCTGAAGGTGGCTTGATCCATCTGGCAGTGAAGGCAGCAAATTTTGGAAGATTTTTCTTTGTCACTCAGAGCTTGGGTATCCCAGCCTTCATTCTTGCAGCACGAATCGGAATTTGTCCCCGGATAGGAAGATGATCGCTGGTTACACATTCACTTCGATCTACCCATGCTTGCGCGCCATTGATGTTTGTCCAGGCTAGATCCAAGGTGTTGCCAGCCTTGTGCGTGTGCTCCCCAATGATGAGACAGGATAGATGGTGTTGTTGCGCCCATCTATTGATTTCCTCTCCTTGTCCGTGGATTCGAGTGGTGCTCGGTTGCCAGGCCCAGTAAACTGAGTTGAAATCCCCTGCCGCAACAGAATTTGATGGTGGATCCCAGTTGATGAGAGGCTGCACAGCTTGTGGGTCATTAGGCGCTTTATAGACATTGAGAAACGTGATTCCGTTGACCACGACCCAACAATAGTCTGATGTAGGCGTCACACAGGGAAAGACCTGTTTTGAAATTATTTGGCTGCTGTTTTTCCGAGTGTAAGTCACCGCTCTCGGCCTAGACTGATCCTCACCATGAGGAATATGGCAATCATATCCCGGATGAGTTTTCGTTGAATTGCTCTGTTTTCTCCACAGAGGTTCCTGAACAAGCAATACATCGACTCCCAGCTCAAAAGCTCGGGCGAGCGCGATGTCCTGTGTCGGGCCTCCCCTTCCTACATTTATCGACATAAAATTTAAGGTAGGAGGGAGGCGAAAAGGGGCCCGTGGGCGCCTTTATAAGCTTTCTTCACGATTCACGTCCTCTGTAACCTTGGTTACAGAAGGCGATGAATCGGTCATCAGCACTTCGAAGCAGTTGCTGGACTTGAAGCTCGTCTGAGCTATTTTCGCTTTTTCGGAGGCTGCTGAAACTGCGGCTTCAGCGCGTCTGACAGCTGATTTTGCTCGTACAACTGCAGCAAATTCCCGTTGACTCGCCTGCCTGATTGCTTCGAGGTTCTCTTTGGATGCTGGTCCAGACTTTGTAGGACGAGCTAGACAGTCGCGACTGTCCGATCGGTGGGGGCCTCCACAGTTGCGACACTTTGTATGTGCCTTACACTCTGCGGAGGAGTGCATCGTTGACGTGCAGTTCCAGCAGGCTGGGGCACGTGAGCAACCTCGAGTGCCGTGGAATTGCAGGCATCGTTTGCACTGGCTTATTGGCTGCTTAGGCTGGTGACGAACTGCAATTCCAGAGTCGTCAAAAAGTCGGAAGCCCGTCGAGGGGCAGACGCTCTCTCGAAGTGAGCTATCCAAGTTTGGTAGGGAGCTCCTACTCGCCCCTTTCCGAGGGGACGGACACGTACCGGAACCGCCTTGGTGGTTCGAGTTATTTCTTCTGCCACCATCTCCTCAGTGACTGTGACCTTGCCCATAAGTGTGTAAAGGGCCACTGGAACCGTTGCGATTCGAAGGGCAGCCAGATCCGAGGCTGTCTCCACCTTAGCTTCAACTCTGCTGAATGATTCAGCAGCGTTTAAGAGAAGCTGGCGTGCTTCTTCGTTTTTGGCTTTCATTGCGAAGCCGGTGGGAACACGATACACATGTTCAATATTGGAGGATGGAACCTCCACCAATTTGGTCACGGCATCTCTCACGCCAGCTGGCGAAAGAGCGCGCCATGCGTGCTCCTCTCCGAGTCGGAGAAACAGACGAACATCTTTTGGCTTTACAGTCGCAGGTCTAGCTTGTTTCTTGACCTGTACTGCTGGGATTGGGGCGACTCGAACAGTCTTCGCTGGAGCGATTGACATTTGGGAGAGCCCCGGGCGACTGTTGCCCAGGTCGATTTGGCCTGGGTCACTTGGCGTATTGGCTCCTGACTGTTCATCGGAGTTCTTTCTTTGGCCTTGGGTGTAGGACAGCTTTTATTTTCCTCGCAGCTTGGGCGCTGTGGAAGGACTGGGGGGGCCGCACTGGGTCCCGACTTCATGAATTGAGCGATTGCTGCTCGGAGATATATTTTCATCGAGTCGATGAACGGATCGTTCGACTCTTCTGAGTATAGGGAGACCGCGGTCTCTACAGCATTGATCGCAGCAGTGCAGATCATTATATTTTTTGCTGCTTGAGCTGCCCTGCGCTCTTCAGCTTCAATCATGGCTTGTAGTTCCGGGGGGCAGCCATTGATTTTTTGTTTCCTGCTTTCGCTGCAGGAAGGTTGTTGTTTTTCAGTCGCCACTGATGGGGGTGTGCTGGCGATCTGGGCATGTAAGGCTTGATTAACCTTATTCACCTCTGGGATTACTGCCTTCTTGACAGCAGGAGCAGCAATCTTCTTTGTTGATGGAATGACGGAGGTCACAGGGACCACATCGTCATTTTTCTGGGCGACATTCCATCTGGACTTGTCGAGACCCTCGATTATGGATTGGTCAATGACCATATTGCCCATTTCTACGTCTGGGTTTGTTGAGTTCGAGTCTTCCTGGAAGACTCTCAATCTTTCGGTCATCTCTGACTCCATCTTGTCTTGATCTATCGTTTCGATCGATAGATTTCTTGTATCTAGGCGCTGTTGCAGCCTGATTTTAATTTTCTCCATTGCTTTGTGCTGGCGCGCGGGGCGAGTGATTTTCGTAGGACCCGTCGCCATTTCGGAGACTCAGGGTCTTGCGACTATGATATTGATGAAATTAGCTTATGAGACTGTGAATTGAAGGGTTGAGGGGATGGGTAGGTGAATTTTTCATCAATTTCAATTAATCCCTTGTGTTTGTACTGTCTGCGCCAGTACGGTAGGGATGGAATATAGGGCCTAGCTAGCTACGGGGGCTACCAATGTTGCGGTCTGGATATGGTTGCTTAGCAACATAGATTGTTATGATCGGCGCTGACAATTACAATTCCTTATGTATACAGCGAGAAGTAGGAAATCTTCTTTCTCTAGATTTCATTAATTAACTGATTTATTCTGGACTTGCTCTGCTGTATACCAACACCAATTGATCCGGCGACAGATGGAAATGGATTGAAAGTTTTACACCTCATGCCACTTTCAATGAGGAAGTCATGTTTGGAGATAAGATCGATTCCAGAGAAAGGAAGCAAACAACTGATTGTTGGACCAATGACCGTTCAGTCCTCACGGAGCATACTCAGGTTAAGCACTATACAAGTGTTACGGCGTGCGCTAGGGATACTGGAGATCGCCGTCTGCCGAAGGTAATGTACTAATAATTATTCAGATTATAATTGCTAACGAAGGATACTCAGATATAATCCAACCGGCGAGGTGCCAGGTGGTCAAAGGTCGAAGAACTACAGGAGAGTCGAGACACAAAGTCAAGCAGTCGAGTTGCCGAGCCAGCGATCAAGGCTGATAGATCAGGGTGAACACAAGTACGAGTATGTAAATACGAAATTGAAGACTGAGAATATCGGACTGTGAGGATCTAAAAGTATGATATTATACAAGTGATAGATTTCGAGATCAAAGATCAAAAGAATGAAAGATTGAGAAGCTGGAGAACTACTATGTGGTAGCTCCAGCTTCCTTATATCTAACTCGAGACAGTACTTGACTCAACTAATACTATGGCAAATATAGTCATGACGCCAGCCCCTCCACCTCTAACTGTCAGAGTTTGCTCGGAAACCTTCTCCTATCCACTATTCCTGAGAATCTTCTCCTTGAAACCTCTTCAAGGATGCCTGGCCATAACACTATTCTCCCCTTTTACTGAGCGAAGTTCCTACGAGCGATAATAATTAATAAAAGGCTACTGGGTATAGAACCGATCAAGTGAATTTGGCATTATGATCCTGGGCATGATTGAATGGTTTCATGAGGCTTCGTATTCCGGTTTAGAGTGTGGCGACCATTGGTTAAATTTTGTTTAATCTTTGGTACATAGGGATTCCGAGTGACTGAAACTGTTTTTGACAGTTGGACCTAGTCCTAAAGGGATGTGAGTCTGACAAAGGACAAATAATTTGTGTGCCCTGGTGATTATTTGGCCTAACAAATTCGAGACGTGACAGCTTCGAGAGTTTTAACTTGATAGTTCAAAGGTGAGATCTATGAAATTTTCATCAGTCTCCTGGAACGAGCGAGAATTGGCAGAAGATGCTGTGGACGAGGTTGCAGGATCGAAACATGGAAGGGATTTGGCCATAATAGCTGCGATCGAGTGGCAAATCATATTTCAGATGAGTTGTTACAGTCAAACTGCGATCGAGAAGGTGAATATCGAAAGGCGGATTAGATTGCCGACAAGACTGCTTTTGAGAATCAGAGATTGCACTACGGGCAATATTTCGCAGACGAGAATGGGAGTTATAACTCTAGAATAGACTTTCAGATGATCCTAGGGACAGGACTTCGCAGACCAGACTGTTGGCAAGTGATTGATGGTTTGAGCGCCTTGATAATTTCTTGGCCAAACCAATTCGAGTCGAGAGAGGTTTTCAAACTACTTAACAAACGAGATATCAAAGAGGAGTGCTTGGAATTTTTCCTTAACTTCCAAGGTTGAACGAGATTTGTATCAGACGAGGCTACACCGAACAAGAGTTGTGTCAGACAAGGCTGCACCGAACGAGATTTATCAAAGATGAGTGCTTGGAACTTTTCCTTAGCCTCCAAAGACGAGCTATAGTGTGACAGACGAGGCTGCACCGAACGAGGTTTGTATCAGACGAGGCTGCACCGAACAAGAGTTGTGTCAGACGAGGCTGCACCGAACGAGATTTGTATCAGACGAGGCTGCACCGAACAAGAGTTGTGTCAGACAAGGCTGCACCGAACAAGAGTTGTGACAGACAAGGCTGCACCAAACGAGATTTATCAAAGATGAGTGCTTGGAACTTTTCCTTAGCCTCCAAAGACGAGCTATAGTGTGACAGACGAGGCTGCACCGAACAAGAGTTGTGACAGACGAGGCTGCACCGAACAAGAGTTGTGACAGACGAGGCTGCACCAAACAAGAGTTGTGTCAGACGAGGCTGCACCGAACAAGAGTTGTGACAGACGAGGCTGCACCGAACGAGATTTATCAAAGATGAGTGCTTGGAACTTTTCCTTAGCCTCCAAAGACGAGCTATAGTGTGACAGACGAGGCTGCACCGAACGAGAGTTGTGACAGACGAGGCTGCACCGAACAAGAGTTGTGACAGACAAGGCTGCACCGAACGAGATTTATCAAAGATGAGTGCTTGGAACTTTTCCTTAGCCTCCAAAGACGAGCTATAGTGTGACAGACGAGGCTGCACCGAACGAGAGTTGTGACAGACGAGGCTGCACCGAACAAGAGTTGTGACAGACAAGGCTGCACCGAACGAGATTTATCAAAGATGAGTGCTTGGAACTTTTCCTTAGCCTCCAAAGACGAGCTATAGTGTGACAGACGAGGCTGCACCGAACGAGATTTGTGACAGACAAGTCTGCACCGAACAAGAGTTGTGTACAATGTAGAGGAAATTTTGCCTGCAGAGATGCAACATGAAGGAAGAGATCGAACTGCGGACTGGAATTGTTGATGAAAATACAGGAAAAAGGGAGCAGAAAAGGCAACAGCCGAGATATGCAGACCAATTTGCGATCGAGAATTGCGAACAAGGTAGTGACGAAAACGAGATTCTGCAAACAAAATGGCATCGAGGATTTCACTGTAGATATGCGAACAAGACACAGATGCTCGAACTGCGATCGAGAAGCGCAAAACAACTGTGGATTAGAAATGCAGTTGTTACTGTTAATGACACTTCGTAGACGAGGCTGCAGGCGAAAGTTGCGGCCAAAACAGTGATTGCGGAATAGATCGAACTGCAACTAGAGTGACAGTTGTAAGTAAGCACGCGAAGCACAGACAAGGCTGCAGACGAGATGTCGTAAACAGCTATGCATGTTAGAATCTCAGTTGAGGCTGACGAGAATCGCGGATTGACTACAACCGAGGCTTTCAGACAAGGCTGCATTGAAGACGAGAGAAGTATACAAATGGCGATGATGTTTCGTTGGCAAGCTGCAATCAAAATTTGGTGTACATGGTTGTTTTGTGGACGAAATTCGCGGATTGAACTGGGAACTAGAACTACTGATAAACTGAAGATCAGAATCACAGGTCGAAGTGCGACCTAGAATTTACAGACAAGGCTGCGACGAGAATTGCAGACGAGGCTGCACTGTAGACATGAATTTCAGACGAGGCTGCACTGAAGACGAGATTTCGCAGACGAGGCTGCACTGTAGATTTCGCAGACATGAATGTGACGGGAATTGCAGATCGAAATGCGTCAATGATTACAGACAAAACCGTAAATCAGAATCACAAATCGAACCGCACTGAAGATTTCGCAGACATGAATGCGACGGGAATTGCAGATCGAAATGCGTCAATGATTACAGACAAAACCGTAAATCAGAATCACAAATCGAACCGCACTTAAGATTTCGCAGACATGAATGCGACAAGAATTGCAGACGAGGCTGCACTGTAGACGAGGATTGCAGACGAGGCTGCACTGTAGACGAGATTTCGCAGACGAGGCTGCACTGTAGATTTCGCAGACATGAATGTGACAGGAATTGCAGATCGAAATGCGTCAATGATTACAGACAAAACCGTAAATCAGAATCACAAATCGAACCGCACTGAAGATTTCGCAGACATGAATGCAACAAGAATTGCAGATCGAAATGCGTCAATGATTACAGACAAAACCGTAAATCAGAATCACAAATCGAACCGCACTTAAGATTTCGCAGACATGAATGCGACAAGAATTGCAGACGAGGCTGCACTGTAGACGAGGATTGCAGACGAGGCTGCACTGTAGACGAGGATTGCAGACGAGGCTGCACTGTAGATTTCGCAGACATGAATGTGACGGGAATTGCAGATCGAAATGCGTCAATGATTACAGACAAAACCGTAAATCAGAATCACAAATCGAACCGCACTTAAGATTTCGCAGACATGAATGCGACAAGAATTGCAGACGAGGCTGCACTGTAGACGAGGATTGCAGACGAGGCTGCACTGTAGATTTCGCAGACATGAATGCGACAAGAATTGCAGATCGAAATGCGTCAATGATTACAGACAAAACCGTAAATCAGAATCACAAATCGAACCGCACTTAAGATTTCGCAGACATGAATGCGACAAGAATTTCAGACGAGGCTGCACTGAAGACGAGATTTCGCAGACGAGGCTGCACTGTAGATTTCGCAGACATGAATGCGACAAGAATTGCAGATCGAAATGCGTCAATGATTACAGACAAAACCGTAAATCAGAATCACAAATCGAACCGCACTGAAGATTTCGCAGACATGAATGCGACGGGAATTGCAGATCGAAATGCGTCAATGATTACAGACAAAACCGTAAATCAGAATCACAAATCGAACCGCACTTAAGATTTCGCAGACATGAATGCGACAGGAATTGCAGATCGAAATGCACTGAAGATTTGGCAGACATGAATGCGACGAGGATTGCAGACATGACTGCGACGAGAATTGCAGATCGAAATGCGTCAATGATTACAGACAAAACCGTAAATCAGAATAACAAATCGAACTGCACTGAAGATTTCGCAGACATGAATGCGGCAAGAATTGCAGACGAGGCTGCATTGTAGATTTCGCAGACATGAATGCGACAAGAATTGCAGACGAGGCTGCACTGTAGATTTCGCAGACATGAATGCGACGGGAATTGCAGATCGAAATGCGTCAATGATTACAGACAAAACCGTAAATCAAAATCACAAATCGAACTGCACTGAAGATTTCGCAGACATGAATGCAACAAGAATTGCAGATCGAAATGCGTCAATGATTACAGACAAAACCGTAAATCAGAATAACAAATCGAACTGCACTGAAGATTTCGCAGACATGAATGCGGCAAGAATTGCAGACGAGGCTGCATTGTAGATTTCGCAGACATGAATGCGACAAGAATTGCAGACGAGGCTGCACTGTAGATTTCGCAGACATGAATGCGACGGGAATTGCAGATCGAAATGCGTCAATGATTACAGACAAAACCGTAAATCAAAATCACAAATCGAACTGCACTGAAGATTTCGCAGACATGAATGCGACAAGAATTGCAGACGAGGCTGCCCTGTAGACGAGTTTGACAGACGAAGCTGCAAACCAAGGTTGTGGATGACCTTGTGAGCAATAAAATGGTCAAACCTGTGAGCTAGGAACATAGCTGTATCTGCAGACCAGATTTCGTTGTCCGATCTGCGGAGAGTTGTAGACAAGGCTGTGAACAAGGGCTGGAGGCAAATTACGAACGAGAGTCGCGGTAGAATTTGCGATCGAGAGAGAGTAGGGAAAACTGCGAACGAGACCTGCAGACAAGACAGCAAGTGCGAGTTTCAGGCGCCCTTTAGAGGATGATTGATTGCACGCAAGACAGCAATCAAGAATTTGCAGAGAAAACCGATAATAATTACAGGGTATAGAATGTCGTAGACAAGGCTAGGAACGAGAGGTGCAGATAGTCCTGCGTACATGAATTGCAGGTACAAATGCGAACGAGAGCTAGCAGACAAAAAGACAAAATAGGATCGAGAAGTGCAGACAAAGCTGCGTACAATAAATGCTAGAGAAAACCGCGATGAAAGACATGCAGGTACACTTGCCAAAACAAGATTTCGCACACGAGGCTGCAGGGAACAAGCAATCTCAGGCGAGGCTGCGATCAGAATTAAAGACGAGGCTGTAAGCGGGAATCAAGAAGTGGAGATGTCGCCATTTCCTCTAGTATCCAGGGATGTCCGAATTTCGACTTCGTTTCATGAAGGATGCTCCAGATTTCGAAACCTATCTGAGATGACTTGCCATTCCGGTTGCGAAGGCAAGGCTGGATTTCTGTCCATGTGTGATGAGATGGACTTCTTTGATTGAGCTTCTCAAAATGTTACGGCGTGCGCTAGGGATACTGGAGATCGCCGTCTGCCGAAGGTAATGTACTAATAATTATTCAGATTATAATTGCTAACGAAGGATACTCAGATATAATCCAACCGGCGAGGTGCCAGGTGGTCAAAGGTCGAAGAACTACAGGAGAGTCGAGACACAAAGTCAAGCAGTCGAGTTGCCGAGCCAGCGATCAAGGCTGATAGATCAGGGTGAACACAAGTACGAGTATGTAAATACGAAATTGAAGACTGAGAATATCGGACTGTGAGGATCTAAAAGAATGATATTATACAAGTGATAGATTTCGAGATCAAAGATCAAAAGAATGAAAGATTGAGAAGCTGGAGAACTACTATGTGGTAGCTCCAGCTTCCTTATATCTAACTCGAGACAGTACTTGACTCAACTAATACTATGGCAAATATAGTCATGACGCCAGCCCCTCCACCTCTAACTGTCAGAGTTTGCTCGGAAACCTTCTCCTATCCACTATTCCTGAGAATCTTCTCCTTGAAACCTCTTCAAGGATGCCTGGCCATAACAACAAGTCTTCCGAAAATATATAGCCAATCTCATACAATTTCAAGCCATGATCAGCCAGCAGAGGAGATTAAAAGCGCAGGAAATGATCGTTCCATTAATACTCTTCCAGCAGTTCCACTCGAGAAACCAGAAGTTCCAGCATCTACTGTAGATGCACAACAACCAAACGTCCCATCAACATTTGATATCTATCAAAACCAGCTTGATTCTCCAAATGTCCCAACTCGGGACGAGGTCAACCAAATTGAACCGGACTTCTCCGAACAATCAGAAAGCGATAATCAGAATACTGACGATTTGAATAAAGAGTATTTTGACGATGATGATGAAGTCACTACAGATATAAAGTTGGTATCACAGTCAGAGAAACAGGGGGAGTTTGTCCCTGTCACAAAGCCCGTAATGCCTGAATATGACTTTGTCATGACAGGTTGGGATCCAGTTCCTCTGGCAGGAAAAAAGCGACATCATTCATCGGAAGGAGATCTTATGCTCACAAAACGAGGTAGACAAGTCAAGAAAGTAGATTATTACCGTCTACACCATGGTAAAGCTGTACTCCCGTCCACTGATCCTAAAACCTGGGAAGAAGCTATAACTAGTCCCGAAGCTAATGAATGGAGAAGAGCAATGCTAATAGAGTTTCAATCTTTGAAAGAGACAGGTGCAATTCAAATAATTAATGAAAGTAAGTTACTGCAGGGTCGCAAACCAATGAAATGCAAATGGGTGTATAAAAAGAAATTTCTGGCAAACGGAAAAGTCGAGAAATGGAAAGCCCGTTGCATTGCAAAAGGTTTTACACAAAGACCCGGAATTGACTATCAAGATACATTTGCACCAACTCCAAGGCCGGAGACAGGAAGAATCATGCTCGTGTTGGCGCATCAGTTTGGCTGGCATTGTAGCCAAGGCAATGTCCCAACAGCTTTTCTGAATCCTGAGCTAAAGATTGATCTCTATATGGAGATGCCAAAGGGATTTGAAAAGAAAGGACATGTGATTTTGCTCCGCAAAGGATCGTATGGGCTTAAACAAGCTGCAGCTTTGTGGTATCATGATGCAAGAGCCACTTTGGCAAATCTGGGCCTTTACCCAACAATATCTGACATTTGCCTCTATACCAACAAGCAGAGAGACTTATTTGTGTTGTTGCATGTTGACGATTTCCAAGTAATGGGACCCAGCCGCAGGAAAATTGATGATTTAATGAAATTGCTACACAGGAAGTATAATCTTAAAGTAGTGAGCACAGATTTGTTCCTTGGAATAAACATTAGTCAATCACAAAATAAGACCCTTAAACTTTCACAAAGACAATATGCTCGGGTGCTACTTATAAGACATGGTTTAGGAGATTGCAAGCCGGTCAACTCACCACTCGAGCAACTAATGGAACAAAACAGCTCACAGTGCGTGCCAGAAGTCAAGGCTGACTACAATTCGATCATTGGTGGGCTCCAATATTTAGCAAACAACACCCGCCCAGACATCGCATTCTCTGTCAATCATTTAGCACGGTTTTTAGCCAGCCCATCTGTTGATCATCTCCAAGCAGCATGTTGCATTTTAAGGTTTATAGCAAAGGAGCCAGATAAAGGAATCACCTTCACCAAAATAAGTGGTAGACCAATCCTCGAGGCATACTCTGATGCAGACTTCGCAGCGAATCCTTCTAATAGTCGATCGACATCAGGGACATTAATCAGACTCGTATCTGGACCAATTTGTTGGAAGTCACACTTGCAAAAAGAAGTTGTACTATCGACCACTGAGGCAGAGTATCTTGCTGCAACGGAAACTTGTCGACAACTACAATGGGTTAAATCCCTATTTGAAGAGCTGGGTTTGACCTACCAAATTGAAGGAGCTGAGTGCACACAACTGTACGTCGATAACCAATCAGCGATTTCGCTGATCAAGAATCACAACAATCACAAGCACTCAAAACCTATTTCCCTTCGGAATTTCTATTGTAGAGAACAGCATAAGAAAGGTAGAATAAAGGTTTCGTACGTCCCGTCGGAAAACCAGCTGTCGGATGCTTTTACCAAAGCTAAATCACCTGTTGTAATCCACTGATCCACTAATCAAGTGACCCATGCATTTAATAGTCGTTATCGACAGGGGGTCTGTTGTGATCCTAGTCTGCGCAAGGGAGCGGGGGCTTCATAGGCAAGACTCGATGATAAAACAACATGACTTTATTCATGCAAGCTCATATTAATGCATGACTCAAATGTGAGTTGTGATACTTATCAGGAGCTTAAGGATCAAAAAATGCCGATACGCATTACATGAGTACATTAGACAATCAGTGGGCATGGCTGTAGAGTAAATCGTACATGTATATTATCAGGTCCATTTACCTCTTAGGTAGACTACGCGTTCATCTTTAGATATCCATTTCATACTCAGATAGTCTAAATACATTTGCCCACCACCAAGAACATCATTCCACATTCTTCTTCACACATACTATCCTACCACCATAATTATCCATCTGACCTCGTAATTATAACAGATCCATCTGTCACTCACCTAAGTGCTGCCAAGCGAGTACTAAGATACATCAATGGGACAAAAGATGTCAGTTTGTGTTGGAAATGGAGATACGGAGTGTTGTGGACGTATGGGCCCTCCATTTCGTCTAGGTTTCCGACACGATCTTGTGTGTGTTTAAGAGGTTGGAATGGGTAATATGGTAGCGCTTCAGGCTGCCTATTAGATATACGAGCGGCTGTATGGCGTGGGCACAAGGAGGTTATTGGGGGTTTTCTATGCCTAGATGGCGCCACACTCGTTTATGGTGTGGCTTAGGCTACGTGTCGCTTACACTTGTACTTGTAGCGCACACTTTCCATACTTTTAGCTGTAATCCGAACATGACACTCTTTTAGTCAACTTCTACTTTCGTTCCATGAATATTGCGCCCATTTCATTGCGCGATATTTCCAACAGTTTGTTATACAAGTTTGAATCTCCCCTGGTTCTAAATGGACACTGTGACGCATTATACGGAAATTGTCTTGACACAAGAAGAAGTTTCTCTGATTATTTATTCCAATTTGGTCAATCCACAATCTGCTGGAAGTCTCGCAAAAAACGCACTGTTGCTCACTCCACTTGTGAAGCTGAGTATATAGCACTGTTGTTTGCAACGAAATAATTCCTCTGGATTGTAAGAGAACTTTAACAAATATTGGATAAAAATATACCTACTTCTCTGTCAACCGATAATATTTCAGCTATTGATCTAGCACATAATCCTTAGCTCAATGATGCAACAAAACACATTGACACCGCTTATCATTTAACTAAGCAACGAGTTGAAGATGGAACTCTCACCTTACTACATATTCCGTCAGCCGAGAATCTCGCGGACATCTGTACAAAAGGCCTACCAAAACCAATACTAATGTGTTGTGATCAGGCCCACTTATGGATCACATAACTTGAAATGGCTAGTATTAGGCAAGTGTAACCGACAGGACAAGCAATCCTGTGTCAATGATACGTCATTAACATACAGCAAATGACAACACCAGTATCTCAGCCATACATGATGATATGACCATATGACGCAGGTATATCTAATGATATAATTGTTGAATGGCTGAATGGTTGGGAGTTATTGCTATTGAGGGTATAGTTTGTGTACCATTTTTGTGTATAAATACTTGCTGTTATAACTCTGTACATGGTCAACCTTTTCCACTCCTACTTTCAATAGCCATCAATATAGCAGATCTACAATACATATCCTTCTTCTTCACGTTAGACTTAAAGCGCTATCCTATATCCACCCAAGTTGACTGTTACATCCATTGCGACAATTCTTAGACTTCTCATAACCTCGTTAGAATAACACCTGGCCATAACAGTTGCTCAGGTTACAATGATATATATATGGGTTGGACAGAGCCGCAGTAGAGGGCCAAGTCTTGTCTTCTGTCTTCCACTGGCCTTGTCTACGATCCAAGATTCCCTCGTCCCTCGTCCTTAGACCCAGTTATAATTACAAATTCATACCTTTGACTCTTGCCTACCTCCTCAGCTGTTACCCAAGTCACTCAGTAACTCTCCCAATGCTACCTTTAGGACCCGCGAGTTTGACAGCCCTCAACCCAGCAATATTACCAGTCAAAAAGCCAAACCAAAAACCAAAAAGCAACTATGGCTTCTATGGCTGCTAAGGGATTAGAGATTTCCACTGACCCACTTCAATAGACAGTGGTAGGAAAGAAAACCCCGGCCAAATAACTGTTAGAAATAAAGCGCAATGAAATGGGCGCAATATTCATGGAACGAAAGTAGAAGTTGACTAAAAGAGTGTCATGTTCGGATTACAGCTAAAAGTGTGGAAAGTGTTGGTATGTATCAGTCGGGAGGTGTATACTAGTATACGATGTTGAAACAGATAGTTAGCAATTACATTCATCCTCATGTTCTAGTATACTATGGTCCGTACATCTACATGATCGCTTAACTGATTACATAATATACTCTTCTACCTGGAGTATTTCTGCCAGCAACTATCTAACACATTGATCATCCAACCCATACGCTATAGTTGCAACAGAAAGTGTGCGCTACAAGTACAAGTGTAAGCGACACAAAGACTAAGCCATAGCATAAATGAGTGTGGCGCCATCTAGGCATAGAAAATCCCCCAATAACCCCCTTGTGCCCACGCCATACAGCCGCTCGTATATCTAATAGGCAGCCTGAAGCGCTACCATATTACCCATTCCAACCTCTTAAACACACACAAGATCGTGTCGGAAACCTAGACGAAATGGAGGGCCCATACGTCCACAACACTCCGTGTCTCCATTTCCAACAATAACATCAATTTGAGCAACCACTCCAGTCAAAACAAAAGGATATCAAAAAGGTGATTCTAGTGCAAGATCCCGAAGCCCTAACAAATTTTACACCTTAACATGCAAGAAACCAAATAAACCATGTATCTACAGCCAATAGCATCAAAGGACCAGTAATTAACACAGTTGTCAAAAAGCAAAGCAGTAACATAGCAATCACAACCACTGATGAATACTCTGCAGACCTGTTCCTTGAAAAGAAACCCATCTGGGAGAAAGTTATTACATTTGTTTCTGTACAAATAGATGAGCCCTGGTACTAAGTAGTTGCACATGGAATATCCTCGCCAGACTTTGACAATGAAGATGGGATGGAAATGTGTCTAAATATGTAATTCATAATGTCAAGGGTAACTTGGTGGGGCTGCCTAATTGGGTATAGCGTAACAGAAAATAATCAATGAATATGTACATAGTCTCTTGGGATAGAAGATTAGAGAGAAGGATCTAAGCACAATCCATATTGTTGCAACAAGCTTGTGATTAAATTACTCTATAGGAGTATTCTGACAAAGTGATTATAAATGAAGTAAAAACATTCAACAAAGGACTTAGCTCCATTGGAATGCCGCACTGGATTTCAACTAGAGAAAATAGACAAATAACACAGGCAGGCTCTGTGGCTATGGCATTTGCTACCCAAGAAGAAGCCAAAAGAGCGATTAGGAGTAGACTATATGTCACGGCGTAGAGTAAGCACAAGTGAGAGTACAGCTTGTATAACTATAAATTCAATCTATTGAGCAAATACTAAGACAAAGAAGAAAGAAATAAAATCTAATGACAAAAGAATCTGCGGGCTTTTGTGAGTGTGCTCTCGCTTCCCAGGATCGCGTGACCTTATCTTATCTCCTCCCACATATTGGTTCCTCACCCAGCATACCTTCTTGGTCACCTGATATATGTAATGACATGCCAGAATGCCGTGCTGTTACACTATATCTTGCCAGGATCAGCTCTAGGGTCATCGAGCTCTATAATGTAGCTCAAACAACACAATGCAATAAATGTCAAGCATCTGGACACATGGAGTTACTTCCACATGAATGCAGTTTGCAGACTCTATGGTTCCCGAGACAATAGTACTCAGCAACACTACTGAGTATTTGTCAATCAAAAGGAGTACAGTGCAGTCATCTTGCAACAAAGTGTGTCAACTGTGAAAAAAATAACACTATCAATTCAAAGAACTGCCAGGTCTACCTGAGCATTAAAAACAAGGCCGAAGATGTTGACCTTTAATGTCTGACTCACCAGATATTAAGGTTCTCCAAATAAATCTCTACAAGAACCAATTTGCAACAGAGAGTGCATTAAAAATAGCAATAGAACTTAATATTAAAATTAAAGCAGTACAAGAACCTTGGTTGGTCCCACAGACAACAAATCAACCAGAATTTGCAAATACCAGATCAATAAACCACCAAAACTTTACTCAAATTTTTCCAAACTGAGCTGTTGATAAGAGGCCTCGGAAGATGATCTATGTTGCTCTAGAACTTGGTCCAAAGGCTAAACTATCTCCATTTTCGCTTCTTGATCCCCACCTTCAAGTCATTGACATCATGCACAGGACAGGATCAATAAATCTGATAAATATCTATAACCAATCCACGGAACAGAGAACAACAATAAATTGCTTATCTGAAGATCTCCTGTAAAGTCCTAAGACTATTTTGTTGGGCTATTTCAATATGAATCACATTAGATGGGAACCTGAATCAAATGGCTCCAATGAGTCAGATCTATTTGTTGTATGGCTTGATGGCCTAGATATGGAGCTCATTAATACCCCAGGACTAGGCACATTTTTCAGATCAAATATGATGAAGCCAACAGTTATTGACCTCGATTTTGCATCCACATCAATTATTGACCAAATTGTAGATTGGCAGACTTTAGAAGACCTGGGATCTGACCACTATGGCATCATGTTTACGGTGGAAGATCCTGCTAGTAATATTTCAGCACCAGTCCAGCAATTGCTTTTCAATACAAAACATGCTAAATAGGTAAATTTTACCTCTATATTGGTGAACATAACAAGTCAATGTACTGTCCTGAATGCAGTTGGCAGTGAAAATTTATCCCTTGGAGCTATAGGATATCCCAACAATCTGGATCTCGCAGCCCAATATCTAACAGATCATATCAAGTAAGAAGAAATTGCAAGTATTCCTAAGGTAAAATATGGACAGAAATCAAAGCCGTGGTGGTCACTTGAGCTGAAACAATTTCGAAAAAAGATGGGATATAGACAAAAGCAGCTCAAGACTAACAAGGAAGATACTCTACTCAAGAATGCATACTGTGAATCAAGAAAGACATATTTCTCAAAGATAAAGAAGGCTAAACAAGACCATTAGAACAGCTTTCTAGAAAATGGAGATGCCAAATCAGTTTTCAAAGCAATGGCTTACACCCGAGATATAAAGGCTCAAAAAATTCCTTCTATAACTAGTAATAATAGTACCTTGGTAAGTTCATTTGAAGGAAAATGTGATGCATTCAGGAGCACACTTTTTCCTTCACCTCCAATTTGTGACAACCCCTGTTGGGATGGATATGAACAAAATAATTGGACCCGGCCAGTAATTTCCAAAGAAGAATTGGAGCAGGTCTGCTCTGCAGATATCAAAGGAATGACACCTGGGCCAGATGATCTAACCTAAAAAATTATCACAAGGGCCTATAGAGCTATACCAGATACATTTATGAGGCTCTTCTCACGACTCATCAATGTTGGGTATCACACTAAGTGCTGGAAACAAGCAACAAGAGTGGTACTTCGGAAACCAGGCAAGCCAGATTACTCCCAAACTAAAGCCTATAGAGTTATCTCCCTTCTAAACTGTTAGGGTGTCAGATTGGAGCGTAGGCGTCTGACCTGAAGCGGAAATGGAGGATGAGAAGAGGTCGGAATGGGTCGCAAGAGATGACTGAAGGTCTACTGGAGATAAATAGGAGGAACTAAAGGTTTGAAAGATGGGTAATATAAATAGCTAAGAGGTCTAAAGGTTTGAGTGGGTACTAGTGGTAACTAAAGGTACAAGAGGTAATCCGAAGGGATTCCGAAGGTGTTGGGTATGACAGAAAACTAAGCGTGAAGAACTCTGAAGCTACAGACTAAGCCATCATATATACCTGCTTTCCTTCCACTAGCTCATCATAACATAGACATTAACCTAATATCAACATGATCCCATATGTAAAGGATTATACTGTTGTCATAACAACATGAGAAGAAGGGTAAAATTATATGGCGAAGGAAGAATCGGAAGGATCGGGAGGATCGGGAGAGGAATCCTTACATAGGGAAAGGTCAGTGAATGTGAGAGGCTACGACAACACGATGAAGCAAGGGTATGAAGTCCAAATACTGTCTATTTTTTACATACAAGAGAGACTAACTAATCCTAGAGGGAAGGTCTTATTATATCTCCTAACCGTTGGTAAAGTCTATACACTTGCTGTCTGACCTCCCCCAGTAGGAGATTATAAGGCTAGCTGATCAAATGAGTCTACGCTCATACTGCGTGGGTGTCAATGGTGCTAGAGGTGTTTGCATTCCCAAGGTCAAGAGTTCGATAATTCAAGGGTTCGACAGTTCAAAAGTTCGACATTAGATAATATTCATTAATTCTAAAGAGTTCCTAAAAATACAAGGCCATAATCTACCGAACTAGAGTTATCCCAAATACCCATTATATACTCCTCTCTATTGTTCTCGAAATTTCCAGTATACTCTGATGCAGAATAGAATGGAGTAGTATAGAAAAGCACGGACAAGTACAGATCGGAACAGAACAAAGTAGAATAGAACAGAATAGCACACATATCATCGTACATAGTTCCTATTGATTTAGAATAGGCCCTTGGTCCGTGACAGCTATCAATTAGGCCACAGTGTTGGTACACACGTGACTACAAATTCTGTACTTAGTTTCATCTCGGTAGTTACTTGAATGAATGCGCTCTACAACCTCAATGACAGAGGGGGTCATTATTTCCTTAATAATTACTTATATATGGACATTATCTGGATGATTAAAGAAAGAAAGGTATCACAACCAGTTTTACTCAATCATCTTATAGATAATTTGTACCTTATTCTATAACAACTCAAACATATTCACTTCTTGAAGTCATATCTTTTACACAACTTAGAAAACAATTGTTATCTTCATCATCATACAATATATATCTAATTCAAACAGGAATACATGGCCTAAGCAGTTCCTCTTATCAAGAGCAGACCTCAGGTAAGCTTTTCACTCTGTCATGTTGACATCTGGCGCTAATAGTACTGCCGATGTTGTCGGTTCAATTCCTTCTATTATTTTCAATTTCAAATAGCCTCTAGGCTTGTAACCTATTGAGGTTATGGGATAAAGGGAAAAGTGGTTATGGACGTAATAATTCACAAGATGATAACGGGGAAGGCGTGTGTGAGATATGTTCATATAAGTCTGTTTGCAACAAGTGGAAGATATGATCATCATAAATTGAGAGAATACCCATTGTAATATACACTAACCTAACCATGGTCATTTCCCAATTTATCTCCTTTGACTTTATTGTAAAATTCGGATGGTTTTAATTTTCTCCTATATGAGCAGGTGCATTTTTACATAACAGCTGGCCCCAATTTGCATACTATCCTTCCAACTAATTACGCGCATTTTTGGCTATATTGTTGAGAATCATCCTATTTACACCTAGGGCACACCTCTTCCTAGTTAATAGTTGGCATTTCCAACTTCGTTGTTACACACCGAGCTTAGAACAACACTACAAGGAATTTTCATTGCATCATATAAAAGTTCAACAGATATTATGATAACACAATAAACTTTGTGGGGAAAGTGCAACTACTCTATGTGATAATGTTTTCTATGCACCAATTTGGTTACACTCAGTATCACAAGGAGACACATCGTTCAAAGGCATAGCGCGACGAGTTGAGAGAACACTTTAATAATATAGAGCTTTTTTGTTCATGGGTGTTAAGGTGTGTTATATCTAGTATAGACTAGATCCACTAAAGAATGATTGAAAATGAAAATTCTTGTGTACAAGATTACAGATATGCATAGATAATTAGAGGGTTTCAAACTCTTTTCCGTGGTTGCTCACAAATGAAGAATGTCTATTTCGGATAAGCAAAATTATACCGCACATTTTGTCGGAATGATTCATCTAGCTGGAGTTATTTGGAGTCTGTGGTTGTTGCATTGCATTGGCCAATTCTCTTGATTTGTGGATTCTGACGTTCAGATGAATCATTATCTGAATGTAAGCCAGAAAGCAATTCCATGGCATCAAATCAAAAGAACACAAATAACCATAAATGCGCATTTCTTCTGAACGATAGTTCGAACTACTTACATGAGTACTCTTATAACTTTAAGTGAACAAATAGACTTTTAGTGTGTGACTTTTGTCGTACCAACACTGTTATTTAAGAATCTAATTAATATAACTATCTCTTGAGTAAAAAATTAATTAATTTTATGCCGGTGCATAACACAGGACTATAAGGGCCAAGTGCCGGTTCGCTCAGTCTATATGAACTACCTGACGTTCCAACGCCTACAAAATATACCAGAAAATTAAACTTGGAGGCGCAGCCAGTACTTTGCACCTCAGAAATTTGTGAGAATTGTGCAGGAATAACAACCTCTACCAACCCTCTGAGTGATACCTTACCAATCTGAAGTCCTCTATATCAACCACTTCCAAAGCTTTTACGACCCAGAATCTCCCACATCTTCACTCTTAGGCTTTGATTTATTCATCTAGCACTTATGCTCAGCAACCAAATTTTTGTGTCCTCCGATATTTCTTCATTAACAGCAGTGTTTGGAGAAAGGGCTGCGGTTTTTGTTGTGGTTTTTTCGTCATTAAATAGAGACTTCAAAAATTATTTTGTGTATCAAGGAGAGTGTTATGGCCAGGCATCCTTGAAGAGGTTTCAAGGAGAAGGTTCTCAGGAATAGTGGATAGGAGAAGGTTTCCGAGAAAACTCTGACAGTTAGAGATGGAGGGGCTGGCGTCATGACTATATTTGCCATAGTATTAGTTGAGTCAAGTACTGTCTCGAGTTAGATACAAGGAAGCTAGAGCTGCCATATAGTAGTTCTCCAGCTTCTCAATCTTTCATTCTTTTGATCTTTGATCTCGAAATCTAGCACTTATATAATATCATACTTTTAGATCCACACAGTCCGATATTCTCAGTCTTTCATTTAGTATTAACATAATCGTACTTGTGTTCACCCTGATCTATCAGCCTTGATCAGGGGCTCGGCAACTCGACTGCTTGACTTGGTGTCTCGACTCTCCTGTAGTTCTCCGACCTTTGACCACCTGGCACCTCGCCGGTTGGATTATATCTGAGTATCCTTCGTTAGCAATTATAATCTGAACAATTATTGGTACATTACCTTCGGCAGACGGCGATCTCCAGTATCCCTAGCGCACGCCGTAACAGAGAGTGAGATATTCAGCTTGATCTTATATAAAATTGAATAGATTTGATTAATTTCTCCGTTGTTTTTGTAGTCTACAATCTCTGCAATCTGGGAGCTCCGACCGTTGTGGAAATCCGAGGGACAAAAGACAATTGGCGAGTGGTCAAAAGCTGGTGTGGACTCAAATAATAAGATTCTAAACTAAAGAGAAAAGTATCTAGATGGATATGAATCTGTATATATGTACATAGATGTTCCACTGACAAATGGAGTTGCCAACACAAAACCTCCCGTCATTCATTGTCTTCAACCCAAGGGTTTTGCATTAAAACCAACATCCATGACAAACCTTTCGTATCGTGATTTGTCACACTCAAGACTCGTGTGTGTGAAACTAGTCGTTGGAATCCCTGAATTGACCCTTAGTTGGCTTACCGAGTATTGGACGGACGACCACAGGGCCACTAAAAATGTCGGGGCATCACACTACCCCCCTCTCTAAAGAACGCTGACCGCAGAGTTCTGTCCATAGCCGAATTATCTTCAAGATAATCATAATCCTCTATTCCATTTTCCCACACATCAATCCACCTCGGAAGTGCTACCGGTAGGCCTGGCATGGCGGGGTTTTCTAGATTAAATCGCTTAATTAAGTGTAGGGCGTACATGAAATTAGCAGCAGGGTAGTATTCCGGGTCTTCATCAGCCCCCAGCTAGTTTACTCGGTAATACAATTTCTTATATTTTATTTTACAGGTGCGGATTGATTCCACAACCCATTCTTTATGACCTGGAATTATTTCTAAGGCTTCAGGCGGCGGATTTATTTGTCCTAGTACAGGGCTAGCAGGATCTTTTCGAAGGAGCTTGGCGTGAAAAACACGATGAATTTCTCCCATCAACGCTGGTAAGTCTAGTTCGTATGACCATCCTTTCTTGTTTACTATTTTGAATGGTCCTACATTTTGATGACCAAATTCTTTGCTAGGCCAGTCTAGAGACAAATCTTTTTGTAGACAACCAAACTTTATCACTAACTTGAAAATATGGCTCACGACAATGAATGTCGACGTCCTTTTGTTTCATCTGTTGGGCACTCTCCATATGTTGACGAATCCATTCTCATGCTTCTTGCATCTGACGAATTCTATTTCTCGCTTCTTCTTGGGCAATAGCTTGTCGAGCATTTTCTGGCTTTTGTGGAGCTTTCCAGTCAAAAGATAGGCGAGGTGTATAGCCATGAAGGAGCTGGAATGGAGAGGTATTGATACTGTCATGGTGTAATGCAAGTTGTGCAAAGTCCATCAGTGGGAGTAGCCGAGACCATTTATTTTGGAAGTGATTAACAAATGGACGGAGTCGCAGGTCCAAATATTGATTCATTATTTCGGTCTGCCCGTCGGTTTCTGGACGATAGGCTGTTGAAAGTTTTCTTTTAATTCCGAGGAGTAAGCAGAGCGTACCAAAAAATTCAGAAATAAACTGCGGGCCGCGGTCGGACACAATAGATTCGGGCACTCCCAGGTGTCAAAAGCAATGGACATAATACATTTCCGCGAGATCTTTTGCATTTACAGATTTTTTACAAGGAATGGTGACTGCTTTTTTACTTAGACGTTCAATAAACACAGCTACCATGTTATGCCCCTCATCGTCCTCCGGCATGTCTTTAAAATCAGCACAAATGTGTTGCCAGGGATGATTTGGAACTGGCAGGAAATGGAGCCATCCGGGAGTTTTATTGTGGTTCAAGTGCGATCTCCTACAGGGGTGGCAATTTGCAACGAACTGTTCGATGAAGCTTTTCATACCTTTCCAATAATAACGCTCTGCTAACAACTTATAGGTTTTCTTGGCTCCTGGATGTGCTGTTGAAAGTTAATCGTGTGCTTCCCGCACGAGTTCTGTTCTAATATTATCCGCATCCGGAACCATTAGTCGCCCATCGAATAGTAAAAGATTTTCTTCCAGTTTATAATGTTCATCTTCCCCGGTCTTAGCTTGATCACGAAACTTAGTCAGTGATGGATGTTCCTTATTTATATTTCAGGAGGCGATCGGCAAGTTCAAACGTCTCGACAAAGGAGATATCAAGAGATAATTCCCTGGGGGGGTCTTCTACACTACTTTTGGTTAATAGAGCCTTATTCCCTAACGCTGATTTCATCGAAGCTTGTTGTTTTACGTTGTAACAGCTGTTGAGCCGAAGGATTCCTGTAGCCTACGCTGGCTTGCGTAGGCAATGACACAAAGCTAATATTTGGGAGAGGTCTTGGAAACCACGGAGGTTAGAGTATTCTCATTGAACCTTCTGGAAACATACTGAAGGTTCATGAGGATGACAGGTGTACCGAGAACCTTCTAGGTAGTTGTCAAATAGTCTCAGTCATTCAGGTTACAGGGAGAATCTTCTCGAAAGGCAAGAGTTCATGATGTATATATATGTAGTCTTTAGCTTCAGGAATTCTCTCCTCAGAGAATTATAATAAATATGCTGTACCTACAAGATCGCTCATGCACTTTGTACCGAAACTGTGACATACGTCTTGTTCACGACGAGACAGTGCATCGGCAGCGGCATTTGCTTTGCTTGCACAGTATCTTATTAAGAAGTTGAATTCAGATAGTGCTTCGGCCCACCGTGCTTGACAAGCATTCAAGGATTTGGATGTCATGAAATATTCCAAAGCTCTATGGTCAGTGAAGATTTCGATTCGCTTTGGTGTGCGTTGTAGTTCTGCGCGCCAATGGGCAAGAGAGCGCACTATTGCTAGCATTTCCTTGTCGTGAATCTGATAATTTAACTCAGGTGGGGCCATCGTTTTCGAGAAGAAAGCCACAGGATGCCAATCATTGTCATCAGATAATTGGGAAAAAACTCCGGCAATAACACCATCAGATGTGTCAGTTTTAATCCTGGATTCTTTGCTCGGGTCATAGTGTGAAAGAACGGGGGCATTAATCATACGATTTTTTAGTTCTTGAAAGGCAGCTCTGCATTCATCTGAAAACCAAAACTCGGCGTCTTTATGAATGAGACGAGTTAATGGTTTAGCGATTACTCTATGATTTCGGATGAACTGTCAGTTAAAGTTGCAAAATCCGAGGAAAGATTGAACTGCTTTGACGTTAGTTGGTTGCTTCCAATTTTTGATGACAGAAATCTTATCAGGATCAACACAAATTCCGTCAGTACCAACAATGAACCCCAGATATTTTGTCTTTTTTACGCCAAATTCGTATTTTTTAATATCCACCTGAAGCCCGGCATCCCTCAAGCGTTGTAGGACAAGCTTGACATGGGTCTCGTGCTCGGAAAGGTCATTGGAGTAAATGTCGGTTCACAGGTGAATGGCGTAGGGATAAAGGGCTTGTATTAAACGTTTACTTCCAAAAGTATTGGTCAGCGCATCACGTGGTATAATCAGAGCGCTAAGCTCCATTATGTACTTTAGATATTAATGCTTGAGGAGGGATACAGAAGAGATAGACAGAAGAGATAGACAGAATATACCACTTGTTTTTTAGCACTTTTAAGGCATTAAACCAAGTGAATCCCGTTGTACCAACAGTAAATTAAGATATCGACCAGGTAAACTGTACAGAAGACGTCCAAATAATCGAATAGAGTGTCGTTCATATATCTTTGATATGTAGCGGGCCCGTTAGTAAGACCGAACGGGAGAACACGGTACTTATAGGAACCATATCGAGTACGGAAAGTCGTTGGTTCTTCTGAATCAGGATGCATGCGTATCCGGTGAAACGCTTGGCAAATTTCCAACTTCGTAAATATCTTTGCACTGTTTAGGCGGGCGAGGGTTTCATCAATTAACGGGAGAGGGTAGCGGTCTTTTTTCGTAATGTGGTTGAGCTTCCAATAATCTACGCAAAATCTTAAACTGTCACGGACTGACTGATGTGGAGATGATTCATGGTGTTGAGTTACTTCGAGGGCATTCTAAGCTATTCTAGCAATTAGTTTCTAGATGTTTCGGGGTGATGTTTTGTACTCTTACCAGTTCACTGAGCTTCGATCAGATTCTAGGTCACTCTCAGGAGTTCGACAGGAATTGGGCTGGAACTAGATTACTATAGTCTGTAGTAGATATTGTCGAAGTATAAGTAGCTGAGGTATCTTCATGTCGAAGGCTGGAGAGCTTTTAGTCTTGTACTATTCCCTAGATATCCAAGAATCAAGAACCTAGTCTTCTGTTAATATATTATCTTTATTATCAAGTATCCAAGATTTCACACCTACCATTTCCAAGTTAAATAGCCAAGTCCCAAGAGAGCCTGACATTACTGAAAGCTGGAGAGCTTTCGACATGAAGATACCTCAGCTACTTATACTTCGACACTATCTACTACAGACTATAGTAATATAGTTCCAGCCCGATTCCTGTCAAAATCCTGAGAGTGACCTAGAATCTGATCGAAGCTCAGTGAACTGGTAAGAGTACAAAACACCACCCCAAACATCTAGAAACTAATTGCTAGAATAGCTTAGAATGACCTCGAAGTAACTCAACACCATGAATCATCTCCACATCAGTCAGTCCGTGACATAAACTTCCATTGGGTTTTTTAACAAATAGAACAGGGGAAGAAAATGGCGCTTGACTGGGGACAATCTAGCCCTTGTCTAAGTTGTCCAACAAATACTGCTGAACATTTCGCAATTCTTCGCTGGATTGGTTGTAAAGAGGACCATAACCTAGAATTTCGTTGCCTTCTACTTCTATTTTATGGTCATACAGCCAATTGGGGGGGAATGGAGTCCGATGCACTTTTTGAAAAGACATCTAGGTAGTCGTGATATTGTGATGGACAAATTTGACGATCTACATCTTGACCATTTTCACAATTTGTATAATCTCATTCTCGACTGTTTAATTCGTGATCAATTTCTTGGAGATTAGTCGAGAAAGTTTCGACGTTTTTGTGGCGCGCCAGCAGGTTGAAAGTCACTGCAGAAATTTCGAGGATATCAGTCTTCACTGTATTGGAGGCTATAATCTGTTTTTTGGAGCAATGGAGACGCTCATTTACCAAGGGCTTACTTGGTCTCGCTGCAAGGTTTTTTGATTTTGATGAAGTAGTTAATGGCATCAATGATTCTGAGGGTAGGGAGAACCTCACAACTTTTCTTCTGAGAAGGTGTACTGTATGATTTTTTTCAATTATTTCCTCGCCTTCCGGGTTATTTATTTCTTGGATAAATGCGGCATCTCTTCTATCTGCGTCAATTTGGTGTTCAACAAAAGGGCGAGATTTTTTTAGCGGAATATTGAGGATACGGCAAAAAGAAGTGTAGTGGAAAATATTGGATCACGTGATACCATGTAGATACATATTAGTTAGTTAGTCCACTTAATGAAATCTTCATGCTTCTTCGCACATCAGGTTATGGCCCGTATAACTTCCACTGTGCACACAGCGTCCGTTATATAATCACACAACATTGATTTTATGCTCTCTTCTTAACGGCAATTTGCAATTACCGCAGCAAATCTCGCATACACTACAATGCCGCCGAATCTTATCTCAAAGCCCTCTTCAGAGGCAAAGGTTAATTTGAAGGATGCTTCTGACACATCATCCATATGCCCCGAAGACGGCATAGTTATTGGTAACATCCAGTTTGCGACTTCTGATGATTTAGAAGACTCAATCAAAGAGTCAAATAAGAAAACAGAGATTTGGACGCTCACCGCACGTCTTGACAGCATCGATAAGATGACACCTGTCCCCATACTTAAAACGACAAACTGGCAACACTGGCAACAATCAATCCAAGATCTGATGTCTTTTTCGTCTACATCATCTGCCTTTCTCTCCGATCCTCCACAAAATAAGGCTGTTCGAATGTGGTCAAATTGGTGGGTTGCGAAACTCAGGGAAACAGCTCCGAGTGTCTACACTGCACCTTGCAACCCTCCCCAAATAATTCTAGCTGAAATTATTCAAACATGCCATGCAAAATCCTTTTCAAATGTGATGAATATTGTAACTCAGTTTTGGGATTACAAGCCGGAAAAAAATTTGACTCTACAAGGGTTTATCAATGAATACCAACGAAGGTACCAAAATCTTAGAGAACATTCTGCAATCACTGCTGAGGTTAAATTTCTAATGAAAAATGTACTTTTACAACGTCTATCTATCATATCTCCTGAAATCTCGAATCGCTGTTGTTTGTACTCTTTCGAAGATATAATCTCCGAATGCCTTATATGGACAAGTTCTGAAAAGTCTAATTCTCATGGAAATTTTAAAAATAACTTCAAATGTAATTATTGTAAAATTGCTGGTCACAAAGAAGAGGATTGTCGCAAGAAAAAGAAGGCACACACAAATCAATCAAGAGGCTCAAGTCAAAAGAAAATATTGTCCTTAGATAAAGTTGATGATGTATCAGAATATCAGTTAGATACTGCCGCAGACTTCCACGTCTCGGGTACTAAAGATGATTTTTCCTCCTACTCAAGCTCTTCACAAATTGTTCGTGTAGCCGGAGGTAGCCAAGTGAGAACTATTGGATGTGGTGATCTTTTATTTCCTACTTCTGATGGTAAGACCGATGTTTTATGTGGTGCGATCTGCATTCCTGGTGAAACTATTAAAATTCTATCCTCTGCTCAACTTGAAAACCAAGGTTACTCCATCCATTGGCCCGATAATTATCGGGATGTTCAACTTAAACGCCCTGATGGAACAGTTTGTGCTACATTCACCCGTAAATCAGGTAGACTAATTTGGAATCCCCGTAAAAAGAGATATCATGAACCATGCATACGTTCAGTCCAACGTGACTGGCACGCTGTACTCGGTCATCCAGGTCAGAAAGCACAAGACATCGCTCTAAGACTAGCCGGAATCAAAGGCTATAAGCCTCCAACAAACTGTGAAACATTGTCACAGTTCCAATATAGAAAGCAAATGGGCATTTGTATGATTGAAAGGTAAAGCTATAATTCATCTATGGAGAAGTAAACTACCTGCAAGTCTCCCGTGCTACTTATACACATCCAGAGGAATCTAAATATAGACTACGTTCACAGTGGCAATAATACTAGCTTAAGGTTTGTTCTGCCACACAGGTAACGCTTCCGATATCCTTGGCACAATCCTTTACGTAGTCTCAGTGGCGATTACGTATCCATTTTAGTTAGCTGAGAATCCTACAAGTGATAGAACATGAAGGTTGCCTTCGATAGCCATCGAAGGCTACAGGAATTATCGGCTCACAAGCCGTCACAAACATGTGCTAAAACAAAAATTACCATCTCAAAAGGCCACGGAACACTACGATCTGCATCTCACTTTGCTGAGGCTATACATATGGATCTTGTCGGTGGACAAAAGTCTCTCTCTTCAACTACAACCGACAAATCGGTCCCAACTGCAACTTGGTTCCTTCTTGCCATCGATGAATATACGTCTTGGAAAAGGGCATGGCCTGTATACACAAAGAAAACTATACCAAACCAAATACAATTTCTTCTCGAGCACCTAAAAACAAAATTTGGCAAGACTCCAATACGAATTCATACGGATAGCGGTACCGAATTTTCAAACTCAGCATTTCAAGAAGAGCTTCTCCATCGTGGAATTGAATGGCATAAATCTTCATCACACGCCCCTGAACAAAATGGAATAGCCGAAAGAAATGTCCGTACTGTGACTGAAAAAATGCGTGCTCTTCATCTGCAGTCAGGATTTCCACTCCGCCTATGGCCTGTAATTCTGGCAGCTGCTATCAAAATCCTGAATATGACTCCCAATAAAATCGCACCACAGTCTCCGTACTACGCTGTATATCAAAAAATTCCAAAAATAAATAACCTTTATCCTTTTGGATGTCAAGTTTTCTGGCTAGATCCAGATCAAAATAAGCTCAATTCTAAAGCCGTGGAAGGTATTTATGCTGGAACTGAGTTTTCTGGAGGGCACATTATTCTTAACCCACAAACTGGTAGAACAATTATTCGCCGAGATATCCGAGTTCACGAAAATTTTTTCCTCTTACAAAACAAATTCTTTCCTGTAAGTTAAATAACCGAAATTTAATCAACGAAGCTCTCTCAGGCCCGAGAGCAAAAGATTGGGCTAAAGCCATGGACACTGAAATTGAGAATATGAGACGAAATAATGTCTGGACTCTAGTACCTCGATCTGAAGCTAAAGGAAAGTTGATGACAGGTATCTGGTCCCTTAAAGAAAAGTCAGACGGACAACTGAAAGCTAGATGGTGCGCAAGGGGTTTCTCGGAACCCTACGCAGACGATACATATGCCGATGTTCTTCCACCAACCACCATGCGAATTTTACTCGCCTTGGCAGCTTCGAGAAATCTTCACGTTAGCCACGTCGATATCACAGCAGCCTTTCTACATGCAGATCTTGATAACCCTATATATATTGAACAACCTCACAATAAAGAAATACCAGGGAACTTGGTCTGTAAGCTCCAAAAAGCTATCTATGGATTGAAAACAGCTCCAAGAAGGTGGCAACAAAAACTTCGTAAAGTTCTCCATGAGAAAGGATTCCGATCTCTTAAATATGATAGTAACGTGTTCCGCCGAGCTGATACAATTATTTCTACATATGTAGATGACTTCATGATTTAGGAACATCAAAGATACGCATCAAGAAACAGTTACCGCGTTATCAAACGCGTTCCAAGTCAAAGATCTAGGCCCCATGAAGAAGTTTCTGGGCATTAATATTCGGCAGGAACTAGATGGCATACATATTGATCAAATGGATAAAATTGAATCTATATGCGATGATATGGGCATGCTATTATGCAACGGTGCAAATACCCCAATAGCCGATGATAACCTTATCGACTGTGATACAAACAAATTATGCACAGACATTGACTCCGTCAAATATCGCTCAGTTGTTGGAGCGTTATTGCACATAGCTAGGATGACCCGCCCTGACATTCAATATGCCGTCAATAAACTTTCTCGAATGGTACATAATCCATCTCAAAACTCCATGCTCGCTCTTAAGCATTTAATCCGATACATTTCCCGTACAAAATCTGCTGCTCTATTTTACCCAAAAACTATGGTTTCAACCCTTACAGCATCAACAGATAGTAGCTGGGGAAGTACAACATCCTCCAAAGGAACTTCTGGAAATCTTTTTCTCATCGGTGGCTCTCCAATTGCATGGTGGTCAAAGAAACAAACTGTTACAGCGCAAAGCACTTGTGAAGCTGAGTATGCCGCTCTAACAGCATTTATCGTTGCTGCACGATGGATTCGGCCATTATACGAAGAAATCTTTGAAACATTACCTACACCAATTATCACACAAATAGATAACACTGCAGCCTTGATTACAGCCAAATCCAATAAAATCTTTGCAAGAAATCGTCACTTCCTGATGCGAGAATCAACCGTTCGTGAGGCAATACAAGACGGTACTATTAAGCTAGAGTATACACCAACAGACTTTTGTAAAGCAGATGGGCTTACTAAAGCACTACAGCGTATAAAACACATTGCATTCTGTGCTCAAATAAGACTAGATCTAAAGCATTCGATTCCTGGGGGGGTGTAGTGGAAAATATTGGATCACGTGATACCATGTAGATACATATTAGTTAGTTAGTCTACTTAATGAAATCTTCATGCTTCTTCGCACATCAAGAAGATTTCTGTTGGGGAGGGGTGCGCCAAAATAGTTTACGATTACGCAAGTCTGGAAGAACATCAAAGTGAGCCATCCAACTATCACCAAGTATGGCATCTTGGTTTGCGAGATCTAGGATGAGGAAAGGAATTTGGCTGAGGGAATATCCGTCAACCACCATTGTACAAACGAGAAAATGAGTAATAATACATCCACGCGAGCCGTTATAACCTTTTTAGTGTGATGGGTCTGGGTAGGGCCATAGGCTGGATTTCTAGGCAGTCACAGACATTTTCTGCTACCTTTGGGTCAATGAAGCAAAAACCATGTGCTCCGGAATCAGGGAGAGTTAGAATTGAAACCGATATTCCATTGCAAAATAATCTACAAGGAACGCGAAATATATCTAGATTCCCCATCAACCGGTCGTAGTTGATTTGGAACAACTCGACCAAATGCCCTAGAGAAGAGACTTCCTCTAGGGCTCGTCGTTTTCCGAATCCAACAGAGTTTGATCTTCCGTCGATGTCTGATCCATCTCTATTTCCTGGATTTGATTGGACATTTTGGACTGGCTACGACGGGCCTGCGTACAGTCGGTGCTGTAGTGGCCTATCTTCTGGTAGTTGTAACACTTTACAGCTTCCGAATTGATGGTCGTGGGTAGTAGACTTGAGCTTTTCTGCGCGGCGAGAGTAGAATTGGAAGATAAAGTACCGAAGCTTCGTTCGCGAGCCAAATAATTCGGTGAGCTCGACTTTTCGTGGGGAGATCTTACGTTAGTCGATGGATTAGGAGTTATCCGACGGGTCTGGCTAGATACTGCTTCCCGATTGAGTTTCAGCTCATTATCTAAGTAAGTGAATCTTTGGAGCGCTATTGATAAATTAGGCCCCGTAGCCATGAATGAAATGGCGATTTTATGTAAGTCGGGGCTGAGTTTGTGGAATAGATCCGACAAGGTATCTTCGGGGGCTATGCGGGCCTTACTGGATAACTCCAAAAAACGGCTTTAAAAGTGGTTGAACGATTCCGAGGTCGACATGCGGCATTTGCTGTAAGCCACACGCGTTGTTTTCCGCTCATTAGGATCACGGAAGAATCCAGACAGCCAAGTTATCATCTCTTGGTCGTCATCGAAATGCTGAGGATGGTCCGACTTCATCCGCTGGGTTAGATGCGATTGTGCTACACCTTTTGTTTGGCTGAACACGTATGTTTTACGTGCTGTTTGGCTCGTTAGATAATATAAGTAGGTGTTAAGATTTCCTTGAAGCATTATTTCCCAAGCGTCAAAAGTTGGGCTCATTCCGTCGTCTAGTTTCTCTGAAAGGTCTGGGACTCGATAAACGCGGTTATTAATGGGGGCTCTAGAACGATTAATTATTCTAGAGAGACCTCGGCTGGGGGTTTCATTCGGAGAAGAACTTCCATCATCTGCGCTTCATGACTGTTGCTGGGTTCCGAAAACCTATTCCTACGCCTGGCAGGCACTGTGTAAATGAAGTTTTTTTCGTCTTCGGATGATTCCTTAACCTGTTTTTGCGCTACAGTTTTAGGGACTACTGAAGGAGAAGCGTGATGGTTACTTCGCTTGCCTTCGGCCTTTTGAGATGGGGCAGTTTTTGAGGCTGACAACTCAGCAATAAGTTCCTCTTGCGCCGTTATTTTTCGAGACTGCTCAGCTTATTGTAGCTGCATCGTTCGCAGGATATTCGCAATTTTCTCATTGCTTATTTGTGGTAGCTGAGGTGGAGGAGATAATGGTATTGCATCGCGAAGATTTGGATACAAGGGACCGATTGGTGAGCGGCGGAGAGCAGATACACGGGTTGGAATATCTGTTGATGGCCCAGGAGAACCTGCTCTACAATGGACGAAGTCAACCGACGAGGTACGTTTATTTTTCGATTTTCGGCGTTGGTTAATGTTATTCCATTTCGAATTCCCATCTTTGTTGGAATTTTTGCTGGGTGGTGTATGCATCATTGCTTAAGATATTTTATACAAAGGAGATACAACTCAATTAGTGAGACAAAAGTTTGGGTGAAGCTTAGAGTAAGCAAGGTTCACCGACGAAGCTATCAATCAGTAGGTTCGTAAAGAAAAACTTATAGAGGGATATTTTTTAGACCTTCCCAGGTCTTTGGAGAGAGAGAGAGTTTAGAATAATATGGAAACCCGAGGGACAAAAGACAATTGGCGAGTGGTCAAAAGCTGGGGTGGACTCAAATCATAAGATCCTAAACTAAAGAGAAAAGTATCTAGAAGGATATGAATCTATTTATATGTACATAGGTGTTCCACTGTCGATTGGAGTGGCCAACACAAAACCTCTCCTAACAAAAATCTCAGACAGGAAAAAATCGATTTGACCTTTGGTGGATGGCTGAATCTAGGATCTTGGAGAATATTTCATTCTATGTTTTTACAGAACACCATTTACAGGTGCTCAACTTTTATTCCCCCCCCGACTCCAACAAGAAAAGTTATCGAGCATGTACATATAACGTGACCACGTGTCATGACAACGCAATTGAAGACATTTTTTTCCAAAAATTTATCGTGTATTCAACTCTCTAGCTTTGACACAAATTTTTATATAATTCTAGTCCCAAAAACTCCAAACTTACATCTAATTTGTCAATCAATTTTCTGAAATTCCCACTATGATTTCCTAATTTAATTTCCTTCATGTACTGCTATGCATTTGGATATACACAAACTTTGAGATAAGCTTCTTCTCCTCATCTTGTGCAAAACAAGTATGGAATTTTTCTTGGCTCTATGCCCTGAAACATTTTTTTCTCTGCCCTTTAAGCCTTGGGCAATATAACAACAGATTCTGAAAATCCTGCCTTTCTCTCCCACAAAATTTACACGTAATCTCTTGCATCTTACCAATCATTTGCAGGTAGACGCTTGTATTGCCTACACTGAATATGCTTGGTGCAATTGACAAAATTTGCAATTTGTGAACCTTGTCACGTGATATCGGAAGGAAAACCTGCCACTGTCACCATAATCCAGATCTAGAATTAACTTCTTTCCCACTAATGGAAGAGATAGCGATTCGTGTTATCTAAACCTTAGGTAACTGAAGTTTAATTTATTTGTTGCATGCCCACTGCGAAGGTTTCTTGAGGGAAAGTGTTAGGAACGGAGATATCCAAGCACCAAACAAGATGGCCACATCCTAAAATCTTATGCAAAATAAGAAGTAGCGCAATCACTCATCATGACAGTAAACAGTCAACCCCTCTATTAAATAATATCACGGATGGATCATAGCTCGCGATTCTTTTTCATATCCCGTAGATTATAAAAAATATGAAAACTTCACCAATAAAAGATTTACGCAAGGAACCGAAGAACCAGTCAAATCGAATACGCTAAGCGCGCCCTGTTGGCCTCTTGAAACAAGGGTTTAACTAGGGACCAAACCTATAGATTGGATATGAAATAAATTATCGGGCCGTGGACACTGAGGAGAACAAGAGATATTAAAAGTGACTCGAAATCAGCCATCTGTGATGGTTGCTATGAAATCGGGTCATGACACAGAGAAATGCCTAGAGTATTTGCTTATCAGTCTTGATAAACGTATATAATAATTTTCAGGATCAATCTGAAAATGCAATTATATGGATTTTATTAATGGTGATTAAATCAATTTAAATGTAGAGTTATCTCCTTACATACATGCTCATGCAGCTGCTTTCATTATCATTCGCAACATCGATGCTACTCGGTATCTTACAATGACTTCCGCCTAAACCTCACAAACTATTTTTTTACTATCGCTGAGCTATGAGGAAAAATACAGTAGTTACGATTTATCGTCAAACCGTGTCTTTAGCAGTAAAAGCTTCTTGACTACCCTTTATCGATTCAATAAGTTTATGCACTATCTTGACTTTAATAGGCAACAATCGCCACGTATCAACCAACTGAGAAATTCGACTGGTGTACACTTTCAAAGGTTAACGTGGCTATAATATCCCGGGTCACACTCGTGATAGCCCTAATGGACTTGACAGTATGCTGGTTAATTCCATATATAATAATTTTAGGGAGTGCTGCTCTGTCAAAGTTTCTTAAAACTCAATAGACACTTGGAAATTGTCATTTGAAGAGCGCACTTTACATTAATCGGCACATTCGGTTACGCCAGTACTTTGGTGAATCTACATAGACTAGAATAGATTGTAAGTGATACTCAGTCTCGTTTTTTGCGTCAGTTAGACATTGAAATTGAGACAAAAACAAACAGTGGTAAATTCAGTTTTTGAATTATTTAGCATAATGACTGTGTGCAAAAACATATTACAAGGTTCAAGACCCTCTATTTCAGCTTTAGTTGCCACCTAATATCGATACTATCAACTACGCAGATAACTTATCATTAGCTATAATTGCAACAGAAGATTGGCTAATTAAATAGAGTTTTATCCAGGAAATTTCATGAATCAAAAAAATCAAGCAACCCAGGAAAACTAGTGACTTCGACAAAACTACAACTTTCCTGATAAAATAACGCCATTGTATTAAATAGAAATAAATTAGGACGTTTATTATTATTCACAAACTCAGACAATTAGTGCTTTAAGATTGCAGATCAAAAACAAATCATGCACCACTGTGAAGTCTCATAGTTATATGTTGTTTTCTAAAACCTTAGTCAAAATCATCATTTTCTCCGGAGGATAATCTGCATGATTAAGCCATTAATATTTAAAAGAAGCAATGGAGGATTAAGTCTGCATCTTGATTATTAATCTATATCTTGTGAAACATTCTTCTGAACGATTCTGCTTTGAGTGTTTCCAGGTATTTATTTTTGCTTCTTGCAAGCTATGGATCTTAACAGTAAGAGCTAAAGCATAACTCATTTTTGAAGGGCTTACATAGTGCAAAAATCTAGAAGATTTTCAAATAAAAATTCAACAGTGGAGGCAGGGAATCGAATATATTACCAGGCTTAAGTACGGTCTATAAGCTAAGTGATATTCCGGTAGCATAACCCAGGCCAGGAAAACCATGGCATTTAGCCACTGTACTACGCAAAGATATAACATGTTTCTCTCCTAGTGGAATAGTGAACTACTTACTGGCGCTTTGTCCCTTAGAGAAGCGCATAAAATAAACCTTGAGGATGAGAACGATCTTTCTAGGAAGTCATGCATAAAAACTAAGCTCTTGCATTTAGTCATCTTATCCTCGAGGGACATCAGCTATATTCGCTAACATCAGTCATGGAATTTCTTTTTGGAATCAAATTACTCTCACACCCTTATTTTGTTTATGTATCCTTGAAGGTCCAGGTGAAATTTAAGCTAAAATTACCTGCTACAAGAGCATCAAGATCTCCTGGCCAGACCAGGCCGGACAACGGAATGTTACACCATCCGATCCCTACTACAGCTACGCTACTCGCGAAACCTCATAACTCTAGTGATTAGGCCAAGCAGCTCTCTAGCTTATTTCTTTGTTAGGTTAGAATGAATGTCCGCAGCTAATTTAGCCTCAAAACTTGCTTGCATACAACAAGCGGTGATGAAACCTAATTTATGGCCACTGATTTACGCTCCATGGATCTACTTTAGTCACTTTCATGCACATATAACAATTAATGCCTCTACCATGGACATGATCCAGTAATAATATTCTATCCCTTGCAGTCAAGAAACATTTCTTGTACAACGTTACTCTAAGTCAATCATGGCAAGCTTATCCATCTATGACTCTTACAGATGAAATGAAGTCATTGAACTTTTCTGATGCAGATTAATTATTGAGATTTGATGTAATATTTGTTTCAATGAGTTTTGAAATCCGCAATCTTTTGCAGTTTCTAAGAAGGCATGGTGCACATGGATCTCATATAGAAGGGCTATCTTTTCTATGGATCCTTGACCACACTTTTGGGGTTATGAGCTGCTATTTTAAATATAACTTAAGTTCTGGCAATTATACTCAAACCCACCTTAAAGAATTAATTGAACATCTATAACAAATCTAATAGCATAGATGACCTAGGCCCCTTCAATGTGATTTTTCCTCTCTTGTACTCTAATGGCCAAACTCCTCTTTTTCGTCAATACTTGCTTTACAAGATCCATGCTATTTATTTTGTAATTTAATCATGGTCTTTTCGCTGCCTAAACCTCCGGGAATTACATACAAAAATTTATAGAGGTAGAACAGAAACTCAAATACCAATAGCTAGTAAATATTTGAAAATAACCTTTTGTCAAGACTTTAATTTCTCTAATAATGAAGTTTCGAATAATAATAATAAATTTAGCAACTCATATTCACAATTTCTGGTCTCGAGACACCTCGTTCTACATACAAATTTTACACAAAAATGGTTTTAACCCCATAATTGGATCTTTTAGCCAGCAGCTTGCGAAGATGTATAGTAATAATCAAGGTAAAAGACCTTATATATAACGCCTATGACCTGTTAGTCCTCTATTAAAAGCTACTGTTCCTATGTTTTGTGTTTCATATCCCATTTGGTCTTTGACTTAATAAGGATATGTAGGTCCTTTCTATCTCAAGGCCGTGAGTATCTATGCCTTAAATAGAGAACTCCTTCGTATATCTCCTTCACAGGTTCTCTCGAAAATTAATTCCTCCGCAGGTCCTCACTTGAGTAGAGAGTGGAAGGAGCCGTTATCTTGTCATTAATCCCCCTCTCTAGCCCACGAAACGATGGCTATTGTGGGTGTGTAGCTATAGGGTAGAATCTTTAGGGCCACAGAGCGCGAGGCTCCACTACTATCAATATCAGGCCTAAATCCGAAGGTATGGTTACCCCATTGAAGTGTTTGAAGAGACTGTTCAGCTGAGCGTAGCAGGTCTTCATACATAAAAAAGCTTTTCTCTTTATTCTTAGCCTCCCTCTTACTCATCCCTTGATTCTTGCCACGAGACAAATCGAAGGTTGTATAAAGAAATCAGGAAAGTCTTGGTTGAGAGTAATTGCCATGAAGAAGGCTAGACTAGCATCCAATAATCGTTACGGACACGGGGCTATCAAGTAACGCATGTACTTTCGATACCTTTCTGTCTAGAACGGCCAAAATTGTAGATGTAAATGGATGATATTGTAAACGAGTCGAATTCCGATTTTTGGAGGGCAATACGTTCTATTATTTTGCTTTCGTGGTTTTTTTGTCCAACGGTTGGTAGCATATATTGTGACAGGACGAGGGTTTTCCTAGCAGCTGTTGTAGAGTTCGGTACCGCAATATATTTCCTCAATTTAAGCATCATTATCGTCATCTTGGTCGTCTGATATGTTATTGGAATCGTATCTTTGACTGAGGGGGAGATGACTCACCTCAAAGTTGAAAAAGTGACTCAATCTCGGCTCTGCAGGCTCTACAGTGAGAGCTGGAGGTTTGTAGGGGACACCTCTAACAAATCTTGAGTCTCCACTTCCACTAGAAGCTACCAGTTAGTCTCTAAATCCAGCGTGTTGTGAATTTATTGGAGATAATCTAGCTCAAGTATTGCACGGGTTATTTTCCTGAGTTGGTTAAAACTGGGCCAGTAAAGCGTATATTTAATCAATCAGGATAGCCAGATTTTATCTCTAGTTCTTATAGTTTACGTCTTACTAGCTTCGTACCTTTGGATAATCCGAACTTCATCTAATCTTCATTATTGATTAGTAACCTCCGTAAACTCCGCAACCTCCGATACTTTGTCTTTGTCGAGAGTGACTCGATCTCTGTAGATTTTAAGTGAGGTAGAATCCATTCATACGTGGATTCATAGCACAGCATCACTTTACGTCATCATCTTCTTCCGTAACGGTGCCTATTTATCTCGGTTACATCTATAGATGAGTAAAATTCCTTTAAAACATATCAAAAGGTGTAATAATTTCTCTAAAATTGACGTCCTAAATAGAGCCCAAGTAGGTGATGCTTAAAAGCTTATCCTTTTAAATTTAATGCCTTTTAAATCTATCGACAAATCTCCTGCGTCATATATTTTGGTCATCAGAAAGTTAAAGAGGCGTAATGAAATCTCGTAAATTGCAAATATTTATTAGCTTCAATAAAACGACTTTTAAATAACGATATATATGGCGTTCATTGAGATAAGTCCTCAAAATACAATCTCTGATAATATTAGCCTCTTGAGTTATTTGAACTTCATTTTATTGATTACTTACCTATAATTTTATTATATTTATAGAATATATTTTGAGTCGACAATCGAAGAAATATCCATCTTCAATATAGAGTTAAAAGATTAGATTTCAATAACATTTTTTTCGAATTGGAGATAGTTTAAGAAAGCTTTATAATTTTGATGTAGTCTTGAACTTGCAGAGGGACCTATAATAGGTTGAGGATTACTCAATATTTAAAATTTTCCAGCTGGCAGCTAGCAGCTGGCATACAAAAACTTTTATATTTTTAATTCCCTTAATTCTATACAAACTAGTATTGTTTATAACATCTTATATTAGAATATATTTTTGAAGCTATGCTGTGAATATATTCATTTTTCCCAAAGAAGAGAATTATGATTGTCATATCAAATGTCACTTTCGTGGAGTTTATCCCAAACTAACATCATTACGAACCGACTTATTTGAGTTTAAAAATTCCATCTGATTGTAGATTGCAAGCTGAAATAATAGTTTAAATACTCTTACCTTGGTAATACTTTTTATTTATTTCAGCGATACAAGCTTTAAATACAAATCTAACAAAATCCTGAACATTTCATAGTCAGTGTGGTATCCCAGGAAATTGTGGCAGAGAGGGATGATAGGAAAGAAAATAAAATACTCACAATCTCTATCTAGAAATTATCAAAAATCTGACAAAACTTTCTTTTTAAAAATTTTCTTCCACATCTTCCACTGATTCTTCAGGTTGTAGCACTTTTATTATGACTAATTTTTCAAAAAAGTATCTAATAATGCAGAAAGTTAGCTGTGATAATAAAATTTTGAGTATCATATATGCATGTTAATTTCTGAACATACATGAGTTAAAAAAATTGCATACCAAAGTGAAATTGATTAGGATAAATATATCAATGACCAATTTTTCCTTTGGAACTCAGCTGTGTTGGAGACCTTCCATTTCTGTTTGATTTTTACACAGATGTATAAATACATTTTAGATATTCGTTAAAATGATTTTCAAAAATCGAGTAGCTAGATTACTGTAGGAAGGTATTTTTGTAAGCAGCTATCAGTTTAGGACTAAAATTTGATCCTTTTTTTATAATATGACACTAGTATTATGTTGATTAATATTTTATCCAGAAATTTAAAATTTTGGTTTAAATTTCAGATGAGCTAGATGTGGATGTGAAGAAAATCTTTTGTCAAACTTTTTAGTATCTTCATTCTGAAGTATTCGTAATTTTTTCGATTTTAGCCTCATAATATTTCATAACTTATCATTTTAAGAAGTGAAACATCTCATCGTAGATTACTCTCAAATACTTTTTGCTACTCTTAATATGAGAATGATGACATTTTCTAGTTATTTTGTTGGGTTTTTAATAGCTCTAATTGCACCATATCTTAGAATAATCGATAGCTTTGTATAGTTGAAAATGAAGGAAACTGATGGCGCTCCTACTAATTAAAGTAAAATAAAATATAAAGGAAATGAAATGAAATGAAACGAGCCAGGACTTAAGTAATCCAGCATTAAAAATGAGTTATCTGACTATTGTACGGTATTTTAGAGATATTAGATTAGAATTCTATTACCAGATGATTTTTCAATTCTTGTAGTACATATTTGATTCAAGATTTCTGCTGAGTCACTTACTGAGCTGGTTTCTAATTTTAAATCTATAAATTTTATGAAATATTAGAATTAAAGACCTCTTACTATATGCGATGGATTCAGACAAAATAAAACTGGCTCTTTGAAGTATAATACAAAACGTTAGTGGAGCTAGAACATAGAGATAAGTTCTCGGAAGCTTGATGCACAGATTATACTGACGTGGATTATGAGGTGCTTGGAATAAATGAAAAATTGAATGGCTTAGAATAAAAAAAGCATGTAACAAATTTAATGATACGTAGTTTTTAATAAGCTATATTATCGGTTTAACGAATATAGATTTTGATACACAAACAATCATATCCAAAGGTAATTTGGATCAATCTGGCCTTGCAGGAAAGGTCGAGGCAGCAACTGTAGGAATTTTGAATTGATTATAAAAGTAATTACAGAGAATATATTCTGGATGAATAGTATAATCTGGCTTCCTAAAGAAAAGCTTAGAAACACAACATACTTGAGAAGTAAATAATAAGGGGGGTTTTACCAAAGTAGTTTCCTTCTCTATAGATAATAAAACTATAAACAGTTCCATAATCCCGTAGAATACTTGAACGAGGCTATTGAGTTAAATAAACTGAGCATTTATTTAAGTGATATGCTTAGTTTTTAAATTTGATGCTGAATAATAGATGAGTTTTAAGTTGTGAGATGAGATTCTGTGCGACTATTTTCAGCAGCTTTTGCTTCAAAAATGCATTTCCTATAATTTCCTTCTATGAGTCCAAGTTCACAAAGTTCATATCTATACTCACAGGATATAAGTTTAAGATAATAAGTATCATGGCTCTAATTCTCGCCAAATTAGTGGTATTAGGTATCTTCAAATAGATGGTATCAAAAATTTACCTCATAACTTTAAGATTTGTTCAATTCTGAAATATTACTTGAAATAATTGAATATAATATAAGAATTCCACATGAATATTCCTCTGTAATTCTTCTAATTTTTCAAGAACTTAAGGCGAAGATTCATCACTTGAAATGACAACCAAAATATTTTGTGGCGAGAGTTAACTTTCCTCGCTATGCTGGTCATGATTGAAAATTATTGAAGTTATTTTAATGTGACCTTTGATAGTCTAAAAGAGATTTTTGGAAGCAGTAACTTGAACTTAAATACCTAATACTTATTCCTATTAAAGTCAGTTTATAAGCTGTGTTGTTGTTATATCATTCAAATTAGGCAGAAATGAGCTTCATTATAATTGATAGTACTGGTTTCTCTAGATATTTTTCCCATATTTAATAAATTCAGAAGCTATTTTGTATTAACTTTAGACGGGAAATAAGTGACTACTAGACCAGCTAGTTTTGAATCAGTAATTAATCAAACTACAGTTTTCTGACAAGAAACTCAGAACAGAAAATAAAAAGAACGCTGCGAACACATATTGCATGTTTCAAGTTCCAAAAATATAAAAATGCTCAGAAATGTGTTCACATGGAACTAGCTTCACTGATCAGATGTTTTGGTAGTTATCAAGAGGGTTGAATTTGACGCTATATTACCCAAAATAAGATTTTTAGCCTCAGTCTAGACGAAAATTTGACGATCAGATTCTTTGATGTAGTATTTTAAAATTTACACGGCCAGTAAGGAGCCAAATATTGTATCTCATGATGTATAAACGAGCTTGGAAATTATTTCAATAGCGTTGGTTATCCATGATTATTGTTTTTACTGAACAAGGAGGTACAAAGATAGTCCTTATAATAGTTTCGAGAGGCATAAGTTCTATGTCAGTGTCGGCACGGAGTCAATATCACTAAAGATGGGTAACAGCATTTCATCCCTAATTTAATATGTTTTGTACTTATTGTTCAGTCGACTTGACAAGATACATTATTTTGACGAATTATTGTAGACTATCAGCTTTTTTAACAGATCTGAAGATACTGGAGGCGTATCTGTGTATTGCTAGCAAATCGGACTCAGTGAAGTCATCCAGGGTTGCACCAACCTAGAATAAACTATTTTCCGGACTCAAAATTAATGAAAATCATACATATGCGGCTCTAGTAGTAATCCGGACAAAATCAATCTCCATTCTTCTTTAGAAGCCCGATTGGTGCCCCGCTTAAGCCTGGCTTAGACATTCACATGATCATTGACCCATCATAAACGATGTGGCAGATCTTTGATATTCAATTGGTAGATAATAGAACCCACAATAATTATGCGACATGGGATTAAATAAAGAGGAAGTTTATAGACGCACTTTACTCTTCGTTAGACTCCAGGGTCAGTAGTTTATTTAAAGAATTTTGTCGCTTTTTTCCATGAGCTCTGATGTAATGCTCTATATTTCCTGACCTCCTCAATATTTCCACTGTATCACTAAATTTCAGCAATCAGCACTTTCGCGTAAGATTTAACTAGAAATTCGTATAATATTAAAAAACTTGTCTGACTTGGCATAAGTAGCTGTTTTCCTCTCTTCTCATCAGAGATATCTAAAAATACCAAAACTGGGTGACTTAATGGAAGCTTTGCGGCATTATTTGTCAACCCATTAAATTATTAAGTCTATAAGTATTCTTCCTTCAAAAATTCCATTGATGTCCCCTAGAAACTTTGTGGACACTTATTGTAACTTCAGCTTATACTTTCTGAAATTTGCTTTGCCTGTATGTAACTTCACGACTAAGATATAAACTTAAGCTTTGGTTAGAGTGTTTAGAGTTCGCTGATGCTCCATAAATCCCGGATCCTTGGATCCTTAGAAATAGAGCTGAGGAAAATGTAGCAAAATAATAGGTCAGCGTGACACCAGTCTGCGCCATTTCTGTTAGGTGCGACTAAGGCGTGGATTATTGCTCTGCTTTGCGAGAACTCTACCACCTTGTTCAGCCTTTAAAGTCCAAATAGGTAGTTAACAGGATGGAAGATATGCAAGCCTCAGGGTAATATCAGAAATTGCCTGTTTATATCAACTTGTGTTAATCCTCTCATCGCAATTATTTCCGGATAAGGTAACTTCGAATGATATCACCTTTTTTATAGTCATGAGATCATTTTAATAAAATTCCCTTTTTGTTTCACAGAAAACCTAGATCACCTCTTTCGTTGACTTGCAAGTGGGTGTCGCACTTGTCTTTGTGACGGGTCCCGGCACCCTAGTCCTGGCAAATGTTGAAAACTAAGCAATCTGTATGATGCAGTCGGTTTAGTAAAAAAGCTGCGCATTACCAATATCTAACGAGGAATATCTGCTACACCATACAACATTCCAGCAACATCTCCATCGCTGGTTTTATTTTCTCTTTCTTCCATTCTCATTTATTAGTCAATTCTTTTCGTTTAAATTCGAAACAGTTGAAATTTCAGTTTGACTAATTCTTTCTGTGTATATTTTCCATTTTGAAGTATTAGAAATTTAGACATGCACTCACTCAAGTTCTGAGTGTCTCAGGGCGTGCCTGATCGTCGTGTAGTTCTCTGGGGGCTAGGCAAGTTGGAGCTTGATGTTGTAAACCGTCTGTGCGCTGGTGTGACTTAGTGCAAACCAAACTAAAGCCAGCATCAATACTGTGTAGTACCCCTTAAATTGTGACCTGACCTTGGAGTACCACGTGCAATCCCAAATCTTAGTTTACACTCTTTCTTGAGCGCCAAATCTGATCACTCATACTCTAGATTTATGCCAAATATTTTACCAAAACGTAATGACGATTGATGTCAATGATGAAGTGTAACATTGATATGAAAAATTTAATTCAAATGCCAGCACACAACTTTCTGAAATCTCTCTAGTCACGTGTTTGACACACTTGATAAGGTAAGGCTACACGTTTAGCCTGCAACGTAACTGAGTACACTCCCTCGATACCTAAGGTTGTTGCATCAGAGGAGAAAGTTCATGTATTTAATAGCTGGATGCATAATGCATGTTTCTTTGGAAATACACATTGAGGAGCCCTATCGGAACTGTATCATGGGATGAGAGGCTGGAGAGCCTTGGATTGATTTGACTAATTTTCTATTTCATTTATGTAACATGTAAACCCTGTGGTCAGGCGAAATGCAATTGATCTGAAATTTATAGTAGAAGCGCTAAATAATAAAACCATATTTTACTTTTGCCATTGTGGGGCAGTCAAGACCTCATTTGTATGCTTCGGATTTCCGTCATTCAGAGCGCCGAGCCGAAGCTTTGACCCACAGCACCTACTAAATCATCTAGAGGTTTGCGTAATTACGGTTAATTGAGTGTGTGTTCATTTTGCTACTTGAGTCTTGGAATATCTGGTACATTGAGCTCCTCTCTGGCCCAGGCCACGCCTCTTACAGTGCTCCTATTCTCTTTTGTTACTTGTAAGATCACTGATATATTGCCCGTGATGAATAGCCATTCAGCTCAGTATTTACCTGTGAAATTCGGCCACCTTTCTGATAAAACCTTCTACCCAAAGAAAAAAAAATAAAAAAGTCTAAAAATCCTGCAGCCCCAGCCAGGCGAGGCCTAGAAACTGGGACCACATGAGTTGCGCATATTCATCGACATCTCCATTCTTTTTAACATTCGAGGTCAACTTGATCCAATTCACCATCGCCGCATTGGGTGCTGGGTACGCTCCAGAATCTCATGAGATGGTTTTTCCTCCATGATCAAGGGTTGGTGATGAGAAGGGCCTCAGCTCTACCATCTGATCTGATCGTGGTTAGATTCATGAAAGCGGTGATAAGGGAATATATTGAGATATGAATACGATACGGGCGGCGAAAGTGATCGGGAATCCTAATTCAATTGATGATGGAGGTGTCACTCAACCTCGGCTCTGTAGACTCTACAGTGAAAGCTGGAGGTTCGTAGGGGTTAACACTACCATGTGTTGGGTTTTGGTCCCCCATCATTGGTGTGTGTCAATACATGATTTAGGGATAAATTAATTAGAAGATATCTATTTAATTAGGCTAGTACAAATACTTCTATAAATTAGTCTAGATATTACCGTAATATTATAAAAGAAACGCCAAGTAAGTACTGTTTTGGCAGCCAGGTTAGGGCTTCAAAACAATAAAACCCACTGTTGAGAAGCTTAAACAGCAGATCATGACACCTCTATGACCAGCAAAAGAGACAATATCTGAAGATCACGTAAGTTTCAATATGAGACAAAATAAACGTGATTAATATTTTAAGCCTCTATTAATTGAATGACTAGTAAGGACTGCGAAAGTTCCAAGAACTTAAAGGCAATTTAGTATGGAGGCACTGAACAGGGAAGCTCCATAGAAGGCCAAACTTGGTGTGAAATGGTCTACATAATTCGGGGTAATTGGCCCTTAGATATCATAGTTCGCCCAAGCATTTGACACACAGAACACAAATGAGACTGATAGCCGAGCATGCACAAGTTACAAGATAAGTCCGATACACACAAGAATTATCTTATTGAATTACATAGTTGTTTGTAGTGAAATTATCGGAACAAAATGCGACCTAAGCATGAAGGTGGGTTCCATCAGCGTAGCGGGATGAAGAGTTTTGTTGCTTCAATAAATTTTCCGTATGTTACTTAGCCCCAGATTATAACTGGTCGCATAGGAGCTGGTATGAGCAGTGATCGAGGAAATATATCTAACGCAAATTTCCTTAGCCGTGCCCACGCAGCACATGTTCTGTTCATGTTCAAGCTAGCCCAGATTCAGATGAAACTAAGCGAAATAATGGATTCTAGGGCGGTAGGTAGTGAATCTACAAAGCGTTTTATGCATGGTGTATGAGTTTTGCCTTACATCACATTAATCTTATATATATAGAGTTAGACATCCCGAGTTGGTGAGTGACAGGAACCGAGCAACCAGGACAGTAATCACAGGCGTTTAACCCTCTAGATAGGGGGACGAAATCCCAACACATGGTAGTGTTAACCCCTACGAACCTCCAGCTTTCACTGTAGAGTCTACAGAGCCGAGGTTGAGTGACACCTCCATCATCAATTGAATTAGGATTCCCGATCACTTTCGCCGCCCGTATCGTATTCATATCTCAATATATTCCCTTATCACCGCTTTCATGAATCTAACCACGATCAGATCAGATGGTAGAGCTGAGGCCCTTCTCATCACCAACCCTTGATCATGGAGGAAAAACCATCTCATGAGATTCTGGAGCGTACCCAGCACCCAATGCGGCGATGGTGAATTGGATCAAGTTGACCTCGAATGTTAAAAAGAATGGAGATGTCGATGAATATGCGCAACTCATGTGGTCCCAGTTTCTAGGCCTCGCCTGGCTGGGGCTGCAGGATTTTTAGACTTTTTTATTTTTTTTTCTTTGGGTAGAAGGTTTTATCAGAAAGGTGGCCGAATTTCACAGGTAAATACTGAGCTGAATGGCTATTCATCACGGGCAATATATCAGTGATCTTACAAGTAACAAAAGAGAATAGGAGCACTGTAAGAGGCGTGGCCTGGGCCAGAGAGGAGCTCAATGTACCAGATATTCCAAGACTCAAGTAGCAAAATGAACAATACAGACTCGCCAATGATAAATTGTGGGGCTGGATAATATGCTGAAATAAAATAATCACCTGGCTAGCTTTGAGCAAGTTATTTTACTTATTGTATCTTGGGAAATGTTAGCTTTTGAAGGCGAGTAAGATATTATTGATTTGAAAATTGATGGATCCTGCGGTTAAGATATAGTCCTGAACCCTCGGATCCGAAGCACAATATGTTGAAAGAGACGGTTTCCTCGCAAACAATTGTGCAGGAAGCTTTCTGAAAGGTCTCGCCGAGCTGATTATTTTTATTCATTTATGATAGAATATTGAAGATTATGCTAGAATTTTTCGCTTTCGAGAGTTTTGAGTCGTAAATTATTTGTAATAGCAAGGTTAGTTTATGGTCAGTATATTTTTTTGCGTAACCCCATAACCTATTTTGGACCTAAATCTTGTGGTTTCTAGTATAGATCGAGTTTTTTACAGAGGCGAAGTCTTATTTAGCCGGGCTTTGATCAAATAATTCAACATAAGTCTTGAGAAGTTAGAACTTTATCATTTTAAACCTGTTATATCCTTACCTATCACTAATTCAAAGCTGAGGAGAAAAAATTGTCTTTCTTTATTATCAAATAGTAGAGGTAGGCCTCTAGTATTCGTCCTTCAGGCTTCTCTATTACAGCGAGTCAGATATTATTCAGACCAAAATGAAGACTATAGTCTGCCGTTATATTCTTCGCTATCTCAAAACGATGAGTTAGTGAGAGATGAGAATCCGAATAATTCATAGTTGATACAAAACAGTACCAATTCCTCCTAAATGACGGATGTTTAAGAGTTAATAATTTCACGGGGTTCCGGAAGCTTAAATCAATGGACAGCGAGGCGCATTCGTGCTTTGCCTCTACAAGTGGTTGTCATGGCATAGACCTTGTAGCTTTAGAGCTTTCCGGCGCATCTCTAGAGTGGTAGTCATGGCTTCCCTGCTACAGACGATCTATTGATGCATGTATAAAGACGGATCCATAGCTTGTCTCGAGGGATAATCCTTGAGACTTGTAAGCGTATTTATCCCCAGATGCTTAATCACAAAGTAAATAAAATTATTCCGAGGTGAATAGCGACCATTTCTTGGAAATTCATATGGCTATCTATCAGCTTTGTTCCTGATGCGCGGTCCACTTGTGGAAGAATCGTAGTTATTGTCTTCTACGTTCTCTCTTACAAAGTTTGGTAAGTAGTGTGAGTAAGACATACTAATTAACATGGTGCAAGGATGTGATTCCACAACTAAGGGCATTTTGTTGCAGAACCTGTCCCTAGGAGCTAGATGGAGCTGTAGTATCCCATATAGGTCATTCACTAAGATTTGTTTGAACATGTCGCCGACATTCGGCCTAGCAAGGAGGCTTGGGATCAGAGATAAACCCACCATGACTACATTTGATTGAAAAAATGTAAGGCTCAAGGCATTTGCATTTTTGGTACTCAAATATTTACCAGCCTTCTTCATGACGTATATATGTAGTGATAGATACATTGCTGCCCGCGAGCAGCCTTTTATGGTGCTCCTTGCTGATTTAGCTCACAAGATTAAGCGGTAGTCGACTTGCTGCTAATCCTTCTTGTCAAGTATCAATAAAAATTACAGGCCCTCATCCACATTGGAGGAAACAAAAGCAAGGTGCAAGTAATATTCAGTAGCCTAACACAAATGTTGGTAAAATACATAGTTTATAGCCATATTATAGAGTAATATACACAGAGTTTTCAGCGTCAATATAACCTATTGTGCTTCTTTTAACATGATTTTGTAATAATATTCTGCGCAAGAATTTCTAGTAATTTATCACTTTTACTCATTCTGAAACCACTTTGATACGTAAGATTTTTATTGCCGCATGAAAACATTGTATCTGCCTTCAATAGCATATTCTCTCCTGTCTTCTTTACAGCCATCACACAACGCTTATATCTTAGGAATCTTCATATGATCTTTCGCAGTTGATCGCTTAGGTCCAATGTTTTCTCCTTCATCCAACCAGTGAAATAAAAGTCGCTTTAATTTTTATGGAGTCTGGAAATTTCGCATTATATACTCGGTGTCGGGATATCTAAATATCAACCTTGAAACGATATTCGAGTATCGGAGACTCTAGCCTGCCGGTATTGCAGTCCAGAGTTCTCTCAAAGGATACAATCTCTAACTTCTTAGCCTTACGTTGAGTCATTCAATTATCTGTGCTTCGAGATATATTAAAGGTTTCAGTAACATCCCTAAGTCTTGACAGTGCATACTGTCGATTTAGTTTAGCCTAAAATTTATGAGCCGTATTGGGTAATAGAAAATGCCATAAACTCGTCGAAAATATAAATTCTAACAGTCTATGTTAGAAATAAGCTTGGACTTGCAGGCCATACAACGATAACTAGAGTTTCAAAAGGAATAATTCTACCAGATTTCTAGTCTTCACTCTGCCCTGATCTCCTATATTGTCTTGAGTTCGAACAGAAATTAATAATTCCATAGTCGTACAGAATTAGGATCGAAAAGCTTGTAGAGCTTGTCTTTTTACTTCTGACGCTTATCATGAAATATTTGTATTATTTTTATTAAATCTTTTCAGAAGAGAAATCTTTGAAATGTTTTTAAATTATCAATCTGCGGAAGCAATTTGCTAATCAATCATCGCAAGGTAGCAATTATTGTAATACTAAATAATTATGGAGTTCCAGTATACTCAGATAAGCGGGTGTAATTCTCTTGATGCGATACTAAAGATAATCAGTAGCAAGTTTTGGTTTAATTGTGAGCCGTAAATTTTTAGAACAACCAGGGAGCCCAGGTTATATAAGGATACGGAGACTATTTCTTTCGGTAAACCAGGAGTTTGTATGGCTAGTTTGTGGTTAAACCCCTTATGCCTACTTCATATCTCTTTCTAGCGGTAATAACGGTATATATCTTCACCAGAGTGCCCACTCAAAGGAACCACTATCCAGCCATTATCTCTCCTCTCTAGCTGACTAGGCAAAGGCCAATTGAGGGTGTGAGAGTTCCAGGAAAACTATGATAAAATAATCGAATTCATTTGCCCCCTGACACCGGGATGAAGGCTTACTTGAAAGCCATACTTGCACGTCTGAGGCTTACAGAGAATCTTAGCGCAGTAGACATGATTATACTTCAGTATAACTACCTCTTCTTTTTGAGACTCAAAATATCTTTTCTCCTTTTTAGTATCGCATAAATGACCAAAGGTCGTGATAAAATTCTTGATAAAGCTTATTCTAAAGCTGTCGACATATAAAATCCGGCCTAGCCTTCAGTAATAGTTGCAGACGTAATGTAACTGAGAAATGCATTTAGCATTTCAGCTCTCCTAGTACATAGTTTTATGTTCCTAGATGAAAGAGATAATATTTTGGACAGCACGAATACTGTTGTTCTGAAAGATGAAAGGGTCTACCGATTTATTCTGTGGGCTATTGGTTCGTGACCTGGCAAGTAGTATCTCAGGATGTAGTGAATGTTTCACTAACTGTCATTGCGACTTTCTGTTGCTCGATATCTCCATTATGCTTTGGCATCGTAATTACATTGCAATGAGCTGAGTGTTTGTAAGGCGTATCTTCGAAAGACGGCGGGTTAATTCAGCTTGATATTGAGAAGGTGTGAATTGCCTTTAGTTTGGCAAACTTACAGATAATAGCTGTATATTATTGGAAAGTGCTGCGAGCGAGCTTTTGGTGCTAAATTGTCAATAGACATGGGAAGTTTTCGCAATAGTCTTCAACGTGACCGGTTTTTTTGGTTTTTCACTCTATCAATGGCTTCCACCTCAGTGAATTCCGAGTAAACAGTCTATTTTTGCTAACGTACACAATCTCCTAGGTGATAGATCTCTTCAGTTTTCGGATTTTACAGTACCTAAACAGGTGTGCGAACAGTAGACTGATTGGCGCAGTACAAGCTTGTTCCCAGCTGGCACTGGTTTCTGTGAGCTTTGAGTAACATCATTGCCCGGCCCCAGTTCCTAGAAAAATGTTCTAGACTTGTTATATCTTTGAAACATACGAGAGGCTCGTAAAGGCCGTCTATTGAGGCCTGATCCCGGAGCGCGCCCATCTATGGTAAATCACCTATCTGAGATATCATCCGACTTGGGCCCTGTGACTATCCAATTTACCCAGCTCTTTCTCCTACAAGAAATCCTTGTATTTAGCTCAGGTTTACCAATTTCTTTTTCTTAATACGTCAGGATATTTGGATGGAATATAATAACGGCTCATTATACAACTCGGATTCAGATTTTTTGGTCATCTGTCTTTAGTTTGCCCTAGACAAAACGATATGGCAATCTTTTACAATCCGTATCACCGAACTTTTCAACTTTGAATCTCTTTTGCGGGCCATTAACATATCGTAATGATGCTCGATCGTGCCTGAGCTTGTCGCTTGTGAACAATTAGAGCCAAGAGCGATATGTGAGGCATGGGCCGACGCGGCAAATAAAGGATGATCGCTATGCGGCACAAGCCTTCAGATCTTTTAATGAGCAGGGACACTTTAGCCAAATTACTAACGGAGAGAACAGACCACGGTTAATTCAGACCTTACTAAGTTTGGATTCAAAAGGTTCACAACAATCTGTACAATTTATACAATGAAGGGGCATCACAACTACCAAACATATACTTTCCATTATTTTTGATCTAATAGAATAGTACAGGGCGCTGGGCCATTTTTACGCATTCTTCATCCCCAGTCTAAGACTAATCAGATATATAACGCCCCTTTACCTGCAGTACAGCGATACTTTTGTCTCAAATAGCATAATCATTCCTTTGCCTCCTTCACAGCCGCTGCAAAAACTGACACCTCTCTGGAATCCTGATATAAATTTACACTATTGGGAGCACTTGGTCTCGCCACTTACTCTTTCCCCACCAGTGAATTGAAGGACCTTAAAAATTTATGGCAGCTGGAAATATCGCAAAGTATACTTGGTGTCTGGATATTCAAATTTTAACGAGAGAATTAAATACGTAGAAATATTGCCCCTCTATAGCGATTGGAAACGCTGTTATATAGTTGTGGATTAGGCAGTGCATATTATTACCCATTGAAGGCAAGGAACCGGCCATTCTCGGAAAATTCTAATTCCCACGAAAATAAATGTATATTTATTAAGGAAATAATGACCTCCTTAGTCATTGAGGTAATTGGGCGCGTTGATTTAAGTGACTATTGAAGTAAAATTAAGTACAGATTTTGTAGTCACGTGTGAGCTAACAACGTGGCCTGCTTCATAGCCCAAATTATTTTAACTACTAACAAAATTAATACCTCCAATCCCTATACCTTGTAAGCCGTTCCATGCCTACCCACTAGGAGATCTAGGATATTTTATGGTTGTCTTCCTAAGGAAAAGATTCATTCATAGATTATTATAGAAGAATATAGTGCAGAAATACAACTTTTTCAATAAGTTCATGTTTCAGCTGGTAGATATATTCGGGTTATCACTTTGACATATTATCCCATTTGAAGCGGGCAAGGCGCTGTACCAGCAGTTAAATTTCCTCTCTGCAGTAAGAGCCATTTGTTTGTGATGGCCAAATCCTGAAGATGCATGTGGGATGACATGAGTCAAGAACTATTACCGTAAATGTGACTCCAGATGGTGATTTTTGTCCTCGCTTCATACAGACTAACTTATTCGAATTTCTCTTTCTTCCGAATCGAGAAGGTATCCATATACAACAACAGTCGATGTATCAAATTAATTAAGCATTCCAAAATACCCCACTAACTTTGTGGTCTATGTTCCTACTTGGGTTGTAGATCACGTGGCATATACCTCGTTTCTGAAGTTAAATGCTTAAATTTGGAGAAATGTAATTGTGTTCACTATTTTATTGGCTTCCTATACCCAGGTGCCTCAAGACGAACGAGCGCAATGTAAAAGGAAAAGGCTTTGAAGCAACAAGCCTCAAAATCCCTCTACGCAAGTGAATTCTAGTTCAATACAGAGGTGCTTTTTTTGTACCATATCTCTCTCCGAATGGGCTATAATAAATTATACCTCTACAAGCTAGGTCACAATGAAAATGATAGGTACAGGTGTGGCAAAAGAGAAACACCAGACCATCTTCTGATGAGCTGTAGTAATTATAGGCATGAAAGACAGAGGCTCAAAGACAACCTAAATGGAAATAAATTAAGCCTCACATTGCTCCTTCACACTAAGGTTGGGATTGAGAAAAACATCACGTTTATAAAGGAGATAAAAGTATCAACAAGAAAATGGCATGAACAGAAGCTGGATAGTGGAGGTGGAAGGAGAAATGGAGTGAATATTGGTATATGAAGATTGAAGAAAATGCTGCATGGGGAGAAATCAGGGCATGACCCTCAACATCTATTGGAAAACATTAAATAACCACATTTTAACATTAAAATATTAGCCAGAATTGAGTTGGTAATTTCAAAAGTCCTTCATAGTCTCGGACTCAGAAGGGACTATAATAAAAATTATTATTTCATCTTTCTCCGAATATTTATAATATTAATTAGACCTGTGCTTTGGCAGATCTGCTATCTACACGTAACATTTTACGCTAACATGGTGTGTAAAATTCAATTCTCGAGGCAGTCTTAATCTGGTAATTTTACCATATTAGGCAGAATCTCCGCATCTTATTTGTCTGTGTTAATTGCCCTATAAAGTCTATGACTATGAAAGCACATGTAAATCCTTCCTGCCTATAGGCTGGGAGTATCTATGCCTCGGGTAGTGTACTACCTACTATGCCTCCTTCACGACTTCTTTCCAGCAGTAATACCCCCACAGGTCGTGGGACTAATCTCAACACTTGTCAATGGTGTCTCCTACGAACTTCCAGCTCTCACTGTAGAGTCTGCAGAGTCGAGACTGAGTTACACCTTTTCAACTTTGAGCTGAGTTATCTCCCCCTCAGTCAAAGATACGCTCCCGATAACACATAAGACGACCAAGACGCCCAAGACGACGATAATGATGCTGGGAATGAGGAAAGATAATGCGCTGCCAAACGCTACAACGGTAGTCAGATAAGGCCTCGTTATATTACAACATGTGCTACCCACAGGCGGGCGAATAAAAAGCCCACGAAAGCAGAGTAAAAGACTCTTCCGCTCTCAAGAAAAGTATATTTCGACTCGTCAAAAATATCGTCCCTTCTAACATTTAATTCTGAATCTACTAGCCAGGAGGGCATCTAAAATACATGAGTTACTCGAAGATCTCACGTCCGTAACGACTTTGGGATGCTAGGCTAGGCTCCTTCACGACAGACATTCTCGACCAAGACTTTTCTGACATCATTTCACGACCTTCAATTTGTCCTGCGGCATGAATTAAGGGAGGAGTAAGGAGGAGGCTAGGAATGTCGAGAGACGCTCTTAGGTATACACAGGTCTACTGAGCCCAGCTGGCCTGCTTCTTCGTCAGAGGAGAGTCCCGCGCCCAATGGGTTTTGAGATTTTTCCCTACAGCTACACACTTGCATATTGCCATTGTTTCGTTGGTTGGACAGGGGAAATAATGACGGGATAACGGCTCCTCTTAGTGTATACTCGAATGAAGACCTGTGGGGGTATTACTGCTGAAAAGAAGTCTTGAAGGAGGCAAAGTATGGAGTACACTACCCGAGGCATAGATACTCCCAGCCTGTTGGCAGAAAGGACCTACATATTCTTTCATAGTCATAGACTTTGTGGGACAATAAATAAATACACTTTCAAATAACGTAACTAAAGCAAATTTCCCTGTACTATCACTTTTATATCCGTCTTGCAAGTACTACGAAATTACTCCTTTAGAAAGCCTATTAGAAACACAGATTCGAAGGCGTCGCGTTGAGAATGAAAAAGAATAAAAATTACCCCAACAGTTGTCTCACGAATAGAATTTTCCTCCACAAAGAGATATTTAGTGCGTTTAAGATATCCCCTTGTAAACTTGGTCAGCTCGATCCAATTTCGAAAGACTAGAGCGTTCTCAGGCGTGCTAAGCATCTATCGAGTGCCATCACCGAAAGGACGGGCATGGCTTCTTCATATGTTGCAGTAAAAAAAGTGATCCGGGCTATTCCTATCACCACAGCAGCAATTTACTAGAGCATTTTTGTATTAGAAATGCAGATGGTCCTGAGAGAAATCTCTGTATCCAGAACGAGCAACGGTGCAAGTTCCTAGCGTGCGTCGGTTTAGATCTTTCAGTCCTGGGGTTATTCCGAGGCTAGGACCAGTCCCTAGTTCTTTTTATCTTGAGGGAACATCCTGTGTCATGAAAGCGGTGGTGAAAGTCTCGTATAGTTGAGCTATTTCCCTATTTGCTCTTGTTATGATTGGAGGTAGGGATAGCGCAGTGATCAAACAGGTTGACTTAGCTAGAGCATCAGCCGCTTCGCTCCCCGGGATTCCAGAATGTCCGGGGCTTCATCAGACGCTGAAGGTTTACACTCTGGTACAGGATGCACGTATCCAATGTAGCTAGCTAGCTGCGGGCTGCCGAAAATTTACTATTTGGCTAAAGCGGATTGTCGTGGATGGTAGCGGGAGAATGTGGCACGCTTCATTAGGTTAGGTTCCGTATTTCACGGTGGCCAGAGCTGCGTGTAGATCAACTTATACTTTATGACAACACATGCTCAGCCTTACCATGATATGAAATTAAACAGCTAGTCAAGCTCATTGTATTCAAGAAAAAGCTTCCGGACAATTCAATGATGTCAATAGAGAACTAAGGAGCAGGCAGCAAACAGACTTCCACAACTTTGAACAGGGACTTCGTTAGCGCTGCTGGCTTGTTTCTCCGGGTCCCCGACTATTGCATTCCGTTAAGCTGTTTACTGACAAGTCATATGATTGTAACTTCGGTGACTATAATTAAGATTCTCAAAATATCGTTGCTATCGGTTTTTGGGGATTATTCTTCCGGATCTTAGCGTCCGAGTTGAATAGGTCATGATGTTCTACTGTCCTGTGCAGTCGCTAACTGAGTGAAGATATGAAGCTCTTCTTAACTTTCCAGCCAAAAAGGTTGCTGGGCATGGGAAATGAAGAAAGAATTGAAGTTACATGGCCAGAGCAGATGTTCGAAATGGAGGACCGCATTGGCTCGAAGAATTGCAACTGTATGTTCATTCCGCAGCAAGAGGGTTGATCACGAGACAGCTGCACACGCTACATGCCAGGCTTAGTATAACTTACTTCTCGAAAGCGTTTCGGCTATGCAGACGACGTTGCATTTATAGCGTCCGCACCGACTCTCGCCCGCTGTGGAGAGCTACTTCAGACGCAGTTAGACATGACCCTCGCCTGGGGACTTGAGAACGGCATCGCTCTCGAAGTCTCAAAAACGGAGCTACAATATTTTCACCGAAAACATGGATCGCCACTAGAGCCCAGCGTATATGCAGATGGAGTAGAGATCACACCAAATACCCACACGCGCTGGCTTGGAGTCATCTTTGATCGGAGCCTCGGGTTTAGAGAACATGTGCGACAAGCCTGTGGAAGATCCTTGGCTATTACAAGCCACATTAAAAGTCTTTCGAGAGTCACTCGAGGAATGAGCCCTCTTCTTTTGAGACAAGCGCTCCAAGGAGCAGCTTTTGCGACCCTGCTCTACGGGGCTGAGACATGGTATTCCAAAGGAACTCCGAAAGGACTGGTCCGTCGGATCCAACAACGAATGAATGATGCTGCCCGCGCAGCACTGCCTGTATACCGTACCACACCAGTGGCTGTTCTTCTGCGCGAAACAGGTTGGGGGCCCGCAAAGGCCTGGCTTGAGCGCAACACGATCGCCTCGCCCTCCGCACTGCGGCAGCAGATCCCAGACACCCTCTTCGTAGACGGTGGAATTCCTCGAGAATGTGCGTGGTCCGACAAAGGATCTCCCCGGAGCTATCAGAAGATAATATCCCCCCTCCTTGGGAAGCTGGACGTGATGAATGTTTGGAAAAGATAGGCGCTGTTGGCCGAACAGCGGGAGTCGATTCCTTCTCTCAATGGTACGCCAGACAGCCCATGATGGATCTTTTTGTTTTCTATGACGGTGCTTTGATTGAGAATCAAGCAGGAGCCGGATACTCAATTAGACGCGGCACGAACCATGAAATTGCCCGCGGAAATATACCTCTAGGTACCTCTGCAGAAGTGTACGATGCGGAAATCACTGGAGCAACAGAAGGTCTAGCAGCTGCCCTCCTTAATCCCATGGCCTTTTATGCAACCAACTTAACCATATGTCTAGATAACCAAGAAGCAGCTCTTCGACTCCTCTTGTTAACACCTACTGCAACAAGCTCCCGCCGGATTGCAAAATTTCGGCAGCTAGCAGCTAGCTGGACGAAAAGAAAACGAGCATCCTGTACTAAAGCAGGATCAGTCAATGTTAGATGGTGCCCCGGACACTCTGGAATCCCTGGAAATGAAGCAGCAGATGCTCTAGCGAAATCGGCTTGTCTAATGAGTGCGCCATCCCTACCTCCATCCATAGCAAGAGCAAAAAGAGAAATTTCTCTGTTATATAACGCCTCTACTACCACTTACTGGGCTCAGGAAGGCTCAACTAGATATAAAGAACTAGGGATTGGCCCTAGTCTAGGAATATCCCCAGAACTGAAAGGACTAAGCAGGCGTGCACTTGGGGCGCTAATTGCAGCTCGCTCCGGACACGGAGATTTCGCACAGTATCATCGGCGTTTCACACACGAAGATGCCTTAATGACTTGCTCCTGTGGCGAAGAAAAAAGTCCGGACCACTTCTTTCACTGCAGCATAGGAAGAAGCTGGGCTCGCCTCAGTGGTGGGCCTCGACATCCCAGCCCTGGTATTAAATGGGTTCTTGGCACGCCCAAAGGCGCACTCGCCTTCGGAAAATGGGTTGAGCTGACGAAGCTCTACGACAAAATCCAACAAGTGAATTAGATATTTCCCTTGAGATTTATGATATTGCGTGAAATTAATGTTAGATGGAGGGATTTATTACTGCTAATAATTTCTTTTGTATTCTGACCTTTCTTTTTTGGAAGTTCCCCTCACTATTTCGCAGTCTATGGTGTAATTTCAAACTACTTATAAATAAGAAGTAAAGTCCCGGGTAGAGGGAAATTTGCTACATTTAAATTGGAAAGCAGAGTGGCGGACAGCTGGTCGGACTCTTTTGTAGTTTCTAGGTGCTGTAGGGCGCGTTAGAGCGTCGGGTAGTTCTGTAGGGACTGGGCCGTCCAGCACGTGACTAAGGTCACGAGCTGTAGACAGGCACGACGTTAAATTTAAACTAAACTAAACTAAACTAAACTTACTTCTCGAGTACGCTAGGACCTATACTGAGACTCCCCGTAGATCAGTCTAATCCTAGATCCATGAGCTAATCACTCCTCACGGCCTCTAGCGCGCCCTCCTGCCTTACGCCACACTATGAGCGGCCCCCCGTAAGGTATCGTCTTGATTGATGTCATCGGCACAATCGCCATCCCTGCTATTGTGATATGGGCCGCTGCTTGAGCTAATGATATGCATCGGTCACAAATAACTAACGAGCAGAAACGACATGAGCTTAACTGCGCACTCTCTGCTCCATTTCTGCTCTTTGCCCTACGGTTCTGGCCTATGCATGAAATCTGGAGTTTTCCATAGCGAAACTCAGTGCGTGACAGACAAAGCACCATCAGCACCGTAGACAAAGGGAGAGGAATATCACATCTTAACAGCGACTAATTGATTCACTGGAATCACTGCAACATAATCTACCCACTTAATAAAACTGAGCCCATGAAAGCTTGACACAAGAGATGTCGCTTAGCTGCATATTCCATGAGGCATGTACTCGGCTAATGCTGTGACCAAAGCGTAGAAGACTGGAAGAAGACGAAAGGAAGTGTGATATGTCATACATCATATTCATTTATTATATCAAATTCAGGGTCCTCTTTCCATGCTCCACGGCTCATACTTGGGCATTCCAATATAACCATGTCAACTACACTTGTAACAGTAACTTATCCTTTATTTGCGGGTGGTGTAGTTAGGGAAAGCTCGCAAAAGCTCCGGCCGAGCTTAGCCTGTCCAACTTTAATAATTTGCGATCGATATCATAAACTATATGGAAATTTAGATCACGTAAGTACATTGAGTTTAGTATTTAGAATTCGAAAGGTGCCATTTCTTTGAAGAATATAAAATCAAATAATAATTCATGTCTATAATATAATTTGATAATATAAAAATCTAACCAACTATTTCGCTACAAAAACGCCCAACCCACTTAATCATTCTCTGAATCAAAAAGTATTCCCTTAAATTCCGCGACCAGTACCCATAGGAGCAGACATTTTCCAGGTAACCGATTCCTCCCTTCCTTCGCCAGGCTTTACTTCAACACCTGGATTTCTCCAGAGTTGAGACTGGCTTGGTACAGGTAGATACTCGGATTGCTGCTGGTCCCATTGTCTGGATTTCGAGGTACCTAAATTTAGAGAACGGCCACTGTAGAGATCTTCGTTGCATCTAGATTCATTTGTTAAAAATCTTTAGACAATGGGATTCCCTGGCATCGCGACAAATGTCTGCTCCGAAAGCGGGAGAGGGTTTTAAGCATAAGACTCTGACCCTGTAAACCCTCTCCCGGAAGGGTTCCGATGCGTATCTTTACAGGGTCTCCTTCTTTCCTCCTCTCGTACTTCCCTTGTCTATGATAAGTCAGTATTGCGACATAGGTGTAGGGCTTGTTACGGCTCATGGTGTCTTACGTCAATTTTGTCACATAGCCTTCGAATTCGCATCTGTAACGCAGCCTGTTCGACATACGTACCCGTTTTCTCATTAAAGTTTGCTTGAATGTCTTTCCAAGGTAAGCCTTCAATTCCCTTAAGACGAACAAGCAGCCTTTCTTCCTCCGTCAAGTGAGGTGACTTGACAAGATTCTGCCAGTATGTCCGATCTTGAATTTTCCTGTGTCTCATTATATGTAATCTATATCGCGCTTTGCTAGAAAGCTTGGAGGCGGGGCGAGATAATGGACAAGGTTCTGGACAAGGCGCTGGACAAGGCGGAGGGAAAACTGGTGGGCAGACTAGCAGAGGTGTTGGTTGCAGATATGGTTGACTGAATTGCGAAAAATTCAGGGAACTGCATGGTGGATCGTTCGATACATACATTGGTAGATAGTATGGTGTAAGTATCGGTTCGATCGGAAAATAAGGATAATATGACTTATCCGAATGCTCAGATGGAATAGACGCCAATAGTTCTGAATTTTTCACTACTGGCGGTCTGAAGAAAGGCATCTATATGCTAGGTTAATACCTAACTCTTCATTTTTTGTAATGAAGTAAGTAAAAATTTACTTACAAGAGCGCTGAACGGTAACTCTTCCGGTATTGGAGCCGAAAATACATCAAAATAAGTATAGCTATCTCCATTTTCGCACATTTTGACTTCTCGAATTTTGACTCTCTATATAGAACTTGAAGTGTGGTATAAAATTAAGATCAAGACGATGAGTGTCTAGTTATGTGATATGTATAAATATATATATATATATATATATATATATATATAATTTGAATATTGGTCGTCGGATAATTTGAGGGTAGGCGGTGTTTCTGACTTGTTTTTATTAATCAACCTTACATAGCTAAATAATCGAAGGACTTTGCTCAAACTTATATAGATTGTACCATGTGAACCTGTGTAACGAGACTCAGGATTCATGACTTCAGGTAGATACCAAACGATCATCTAGAATTGGCATGCTAGCGTATAGCATTCTTTTGGAGGCGTTATCCACAGAAACGACCAGGTTACTTAAGGATGATCTACGATTACGCAGCATATCCTGGAAAGAATAAAAGATTCATTGAGTCGGAGGTTAGATGTGAAGATTACCGTTAAGCTCTTATCCGCAGGGGGAATCAAGGTTGGTAGTGTATAAATTCCTGGGTCGAGGGTTAACCCTAGCTTAAGCTGTATCAGCATTAGTATGGGCCGGGGTTATATATAGTATGTGACTCCTTGGCACTGAGTTTAAGTGAGGGGATTTCGGACGTTACTGCGGTTCATAGAACCTCATTGAGTAAAACTCGGTCCGACGACCACACAGCCGAAACCTGGGGATACATGGATTCGTGCGAGACGGAAAATAGAAAAGTCCGAAGCCAGCAAGCCGGTGGTCACAGGAGAGGAAAAACGAAAGTGGCAGCCAGGACATCAGAAGCAAGGATTGTCAGTACATTTGACGGGGTCAGCCTTGCGGCTTATAGTAAAGAATCCAGGCAAGCCGTCATTTTCTCTCCATCGGACATTTGTAAACCATATCAAGAGACCTGAGCATTGTACCAGATATATGGGTCGCACGAACAGTTTAGGTTGTATGGGTAATGAAGAATATATCATTTACTCTCATTAGCCTCTTATTGGTGGGCGTCCGAAGTAAAATTTCGGAAGATAAATAGGAATCAAGTGAAGGTTGAAGCTAGGTTAGGGATAGAAATATAATTATCCCACATGGTGCATTTACATATAGGCGGTCAACATTCCACTACGCATAAAGCAACGCGGCTCGGGCAATTGGACTTGGCTAGACATAGTTTAATCTCTTATTCTTTTTGAAAATTTTATGATCGTTAAATGGTATTAAGTCGATATTGATATCTCATGACACTGATAAGTTAGATATGAAGGTGATTTGCTTTGTTTAACGTTTGAAATGATCAAATTTTATTTGAATCGGCCTAGGATCCCTTTCTTGAGGTTCATTGATTCTGATAACATCCAGTATCCCAGCATCAATAACCCTATTTCAAAGAATATAGAGCAGGAATAATTCTCTTAACCCATTATGAGTCCGTTTAGAATTAGATGATCTTGATATCCGGAGCTTGTCTAGTTAGGTTTGAGGGGTGAAAGTTGCTGAATTGTAAATTAGTCATTGGCACTACTACTACCTAGCTGCACAATTAATTGACTTGGGGTCCCGCTCGTTAGCCTTTAAAAATGCTGTAGCTGTATATTTTCGGCGAGGATAAAGTTCGAGATTAATATTGCATTTAGCAGGCCTAGATGTGATCGCAAGATGGCAGACATTTCTTTAAACCTTGCCATTTCAAACGCGCATAACAGGCCGAACTTAGAGAGCCAGAGACGAATAAAATCAAGATTGTTACACTGCATCAGCATGAGCCTTGCCAATGACAAGCTTCAGATCGCCAAAATTGCGGGTTCTCAAAAGTAGTTTTTTACCAGAGATCAGAGAGTCTCAGCTCAAAGTTTCAAAGTGCTCTAATAAAAGATTGAGTTACCTGAATACGTCGATGTTCCTCCGCTTAGATGCTCCAGATAATGTGCTCGACTGTAACAGTGTACATTATCTTATGGTTTTCAGTGGTTTACTGCTAAAGATATCTCCTAGTCCTGTTGGGTCCGGAACATCTCAATCTGCCATTAGATGAAACTTCGGCATTTCTGTTTAAGCATCAGATAGAAGTTGTTCTTCATGGGAGCTGCGATTGCTAGGGGTAGATGTGCAGCTCCCGTCCGGCATTGGACAGCTTAATATGAAGCCTGGTAAATACTAGGATTCTATGGCGAGCGAAACAAGGGTTTAAGTGAACCTTAATAGTGGTAGAAAATTTTATGCTATTTGTGCAATCTTCCTTAGTTTTAGTTGACTGATAATGATGCATTTGCGTGTTAATTTGACAGTCGCATCGCACATTGACCCTCAGGGCTTTTACCACGCTTATATCTGACAGAATCATGAGGATGGGAAAAATGTGTTCAGAAGAGTAATTTATCATAGCCGTTAAAATAACTAGGGGTGTGCCCAGCAACTGAATTTTAGCCGAATATGGCTATACATACCCGGCTAGTACAAACATGATTTGTTAGAAATATCCTCATGGGAGGCGAGCATGCTAATTTAATCAAGAATAAAATCTTTAATGTTACATTGAGGTTGATAGATTAGATTAGATTTATATCACAGTCCTAACTGACAATGACTGTAGAGGACTCCTGCAATCTATGTATTAGAAACAAGCTACATTCTGAAAGTTCCAATTTGGCAACTTTCAACTTTACTCTTATGGACGGCGAAGGTCAAATTGAGGAAGATATACTTAATGGCTAGGAGGTGAAAGACTGAACAAATCTCTGCGCTGCCCACTGTGAACGTGAAAGTGTAATGCTCTCCTAGAGCTAATTTCAATTAATTCTCGTAATACCAAAGAAGTTGGCCCACGTGGCAATGATTCAAGAAAATCCAACATGTCAATCATCAATCTCAACGAGATTAACTCTTACCCAAGCCTCATCAAGTCTGCAAGTACGACCAAGTATATCCTCCTTTCCATGAACATACCTCTCATCGACTGTTCTCTGGTCTCGACCGGCAACTAAAGACGCGCCTACGACATTATTTATATCCACAGGATGAATCAAAGCGTGGCGCACAAACGTGAGAGACAATTATTTCTTATAGACGTGAGGGATACCAGGGCAAGTTTACATGTTGATGCAGAGGATGTATACAATCTCGACGGGTGTGAGATTTCGATTTTTGGCAAGGAGTTTACAAATTGAGCTTTGTGCGCGCAAAGCACTCGGTTGCAACAGTGCAGCTCACACTATAAACACAAGCCAACGATGGAGTGTGCTGTGGTACGTCTTCTAATGGTATTCTCTGGTAAAGTATGAGTAGCCTGGGCACCTACTCCACTCGGGAAAGAGACGCCTCATACCACATTTCGCGCGAAGAAAATTCAGTGGATGATGAAGGCATGTCTGAATAACTCAGAGTACTTGAGACGTTACCCTGGGTGGGTATTTATGGATGAGGGTTGACTTGGAGTGAAGAAAAAGCCGCCATAACTTCGCAGTGGTACTTGTAGATGAAATCCGAGGCATGAGTGCTCTTGTGTATTGAGTCATGTTATCTGCACCTTTTCTCCGATATTGTGTGGAAGCTTTCTAGCTGTATACGCAATTAAAATCTGATGCAAAAAATACGAATGGCTATTGGAGCAAAAGGCAAGAATTTCAATCGGTGATATAATACCTAATTAGGAGTAAAAATTAAGCCTAGTGTCTTTTTAACCATATTTAATGAATAATAAAGTTAACAGAAAACTGTGCACCGCTGAATGCTGCAAATCTCAAAGAATTGATTACATGAAACATGTTTCCTAAGACCTACTGTCTTTCCATCACAAAGCATTCCGTGTGATAAAATAACGGGTGTGGGAGCTGGTGAAGGACAAATCACCTATTGCGACGCGTCGCAAAAAGCAATAATGGCGAACTTCAACAAAGGCAAGAGCCTTGAAATACTTGGGAACAAATTTCAAAAGTTTAGACTAATAGTCATGGGTGACGTTGTGGAAGACATAACCACTATGAAATATGTCAAAAAAGTCGGTAAGGCTTATAATGGCAACAGAAAGGCCTGGAAAACGATGTCACAGAATACCTATTCCATCAAGAAGAAGAGACCGGGACCAGAGAGAGATATTATGAAGAGCGTCCTCATTCCGCTCGAAAATCTGCTCTGGTAGTGGCGTCGGGGGTTCCAGCTCAGAGCACTGATGTGTTGGAAGTAACTACTCAAATGAATAAAGCGGAGGAACGAATGAGAATTGATGATGTAAAAAATCTACAGGAAGAAGAGCTGCTTTAAATGGCTGAAGAACAAATCCAAGGTGCATATACGATTCACAAGATATGAAGTAACGACATAGAGATGTTCGTTCAGTCGACGTCTCAGAAATACACGGCGCTCAACACGTGGCAACCAATCGACTCTTAATATTACAACAAGATTTACCTTGAGAAACTCCCGGTGTTCCACTGCGGACAAAAATCGAGGGGATGAGAAGCCCAAACAATAATACCAGTATCAGGGAGATTGTGATGGCGATTAGTTCTCGGGCTCTTGGACTAGTGATCAATCGAAAAATGTGGCTATATGACGGGAAGTAGCACAAGCGGGTAAAAAGGAACGGCCAAAACAGATGATAAATCGCGGTATATCTCCTTTTGGAGGCGATTCAAACGTAATGATTCGATACACCGTTCTAGTTAATGCCATGATACTTATCACGTGGCTGAAATCACCACGAATCCTGCTTAAGTAGTGTTTTAATTTCAGCAATTTGAGGAAGCACTCAGGCGTCATGTGAAAAGACGGCCCCGTGAGGTAAGTGTACTAGTGATTACCAAGCTCAGGACCGTCAGAGTCAAAGTGCTTCTTGTGCTGACTGCGGCAAGAAATATCGTTAATGACAGGAAACAGCGTGTTGAACCTCTCAGGTCTAATAGTAAAGTGTGGAGAAAGCTTGGATGGAGCTTATTTCTCGTGTGGTAGATATGTGGAGCAAGATACCAGCCATCGCAAGAAGTCAAACAGTTGAAACGAATGATGATCAGAGATCACATTTCCTTACAAAGCCATAGTTAATTGAGTTAAAAAGAGTCCAGGATGTCCACGAAAGGTTATTAAGTCTAACTATTTTCAAATGAAGACCCGCGATCGTATTTGTAGATCGTCTTACAGGCCGATTTAATATATTGATCTATTATCACAGAGATGGAAAAAGATTCATGAGATTGCCTAATGAGAGAATAGGATTTATTCCAATATCATTTAATAGAATAATCTTCCAACCATCAGAGGGCTACAAAGTCTTTATCTATCTACAGGTAAATTCACTATTTTCTATCCGCGCTAGTCATACAGGATCTAGCATATAACACTTGATTTGAATCGTCGTTTGGAGGCTGGAGTTATTGAAATATGATATATCTTTGAATGCCAAGAATAAATCATTAGCAAGTCTGGCTAATTAGACTATCAATTCCCCATCCTATATCGTTGTCATTAATACATCCCTCACGGAAAGTTTAATGCATATTGGCATTTATTTCACACCAGCATTCCAGCAGATGACAATGTCTCAAATTCAGGTTATAAGTTTCTTGGATCTATTACTAACATATGTGTATTTAGCTTTATAATTTTGGCTCATCTATCTGTATATATATAGATCGACATCTACAGGGATCAAAATTTATGATCCATGGAGATTGATAAATACTGGTCAAAAACCACAGTTGATAAGACATGTGCATACGCAATCTCACATTTATCATCAAAGTTTACTCAGAACCATATATCTTAATACAGTTGTTTTCACTCAATTCTTCCTTCGAGAACCTCATACAAGACGTACTGTATGGGTCTAACCGCCGACACTGATTCCGCTTTAGCCTCCATCTTCGCTAAGGCTCATAACTTCAACAGCTGCTACTATGAATAATAGAGCGAGAATCCAAAAACCTGCTTAGTGTATCCTAATGAGCTGCCGGGCTCATAACTATTAAATTGAGTGAATTGCTAGAAACTGCTTGAATGAATTGATCAGCTCTAAAATCTATGGAAGTTCATGTCTATATGAGCCCAATTGCTCCTAGCTTATGTTGTGGAGACCAATATTATCTAGCCTGTTACACGCTATGTAATCGTTAATAATAGCCCGGGGAGTCTAATGTTTGAGTAAACCTAAGCCATAAACCGTTCTAAGACCTATTTTTACCGAAGCTAGCTCTGACAGCGACTTTCCTGGAGGTGTGTCAAAATTGGTCCTGGGTGATAACTCGATTGTCCCCAAGTCTCAAAGTCCTGCACAATGCGAAACCGTAACATTACAGTGGATGTTTAAAAGTGTATCTTTGAAATTAATTTTTGTACTGCCTGTTTTTTCGTCAGAAAACATATTTGCCGCTTTCTAATGTTCAGTTTTGGCTTATACTGGTCGACCAGGGTGCTATTTCTTGTTCTGGCTTGTCCATGAATTCCTCCACTCCTGGAAGGCCGCTATCTTTCCAGCTTCTTTCTACCTCCCATTTTTCTTTTCCCTGCCGCAAGTTTTAATTAAAAAAGTTCCGAAGATTGTAAGAATAACATACCAAGTATGAGGATGAGTTAGAGTTATAATAGATTTGTTTACTTTATTAAGATGTTTAATGATATTTAATAGATAGTCAATTGTAAGGATATTGCTATATTTTCTACCTGTGTAGCGAGAAGTCCCTCTATATACATGAAAGAGGCGTTTTCCGCACACTGGTGTGAGCTCTAACAAACTTCCTTATCAAACCCAAATGGGAAGGTTGTAGGACATCCTATAGCCAATGTATGCCGTCAGGCATCTATTGACTAATTACTACTCATACCAACGAGTGATGATATTGGTTATTTATATCTTATGGCGCCAGTGCATATTATTATAATTTGTACTATTCGTTTACTGCAGTCATATTTCTACCTTAATTACAACAGTTCCTCTCTATTTGGTAATAACTTTACTCCTGTTCAAGGCATGCGGAGTTTTTCTACCGTTTGCAGACAGCTTTATCATCTTACATATCGATTGCATTGTCTATTGCACTGGGAATTTAGCTGATAGTCCGGCGTGCTGGACCCTTCTTTGTTTCAGGTATATCTATTTAGGGAGGAATGACGATTCGTGCTCAAGCACTCTGTTGCTAGTAGAATTGCAGACACCTGCAACAAGCTTTAAGGATTATCTTTGAATCCTTCTGAAAGGCTTCACCATCCCTTCAGGTATCATTCCTGTTAGCCTGGTCTCGGCCCATATTGAGGACTCATACTTGAGGGACGGTCTCACAATCGAGCTTGTCAGACCAGGATCAGAGCCCGATGGAATCCGTATTCTTGACTTGATGTTTCGTGATTCATGTAAATTCCATTCTTCTAACATGATCGTAACATTACTGTCAGAATAACATGCCAAGCTGGTACCTGACATAATTTGTGATTTCCTCAGGAAAACCTTGGCGTTTTGGGTAGTTTTCAGCTAGAAAATATTTGGCGTCCATGTAACAGACGTGGTGGACTGGTATTGAGTCGTTTTAGGATTACATCTTGGCTACAACATGTTTGGATCGTATCTTGTGATGTAAGGAAGCTATTTCTAGATATTATCATCATATGTCAGGTAGTAGAGATGTATAGATATATAAGCTAAGAGGAAGAGGAAGACAGAGAGAGAGACAGAAAATCACATCTTTTATTTTACTTCAATTGAAAGCTCCTGTGCGAGCTATTCTCCCAGATACCTCCAGACTCAATCATTAAAGCTTCCGAACCAGCTAAAAAGGTTCGACAGAGCTGTACAACAGCTTGGAATCCATTAATGTTGTTCCCAAAATTGATTGTGCCAGTTTACTAATTGACTGCACTTGTGTGCATGTTTTTTTTCTTGATTTTTTTACTTGTGCGTCCCAATGGAGTTTGAGGTCGATGAAGACTCCAAGAACTCGAAGGGAAGGTTGCGGTCAAGTTAAGTGTCCTTGTATACTCACGGTGGATTTTGGGTTGTGTTTGTTCCTTGCTAGTTTGAAATGCATCAAATGGTACTTCTCCGGTGCAAATTTTACTCTGTGTTTCTTTGCCCACTCCTCGCATAGGCTGTGCTTTTCCTCTAACATTTGGCAGTTTTCCTAAGTTGAGCTTGAGCACGTCCGTATATTAGCGTCATCTAAAATCCTTTCGCTGAGCTAGTGTAACGGTCGTAAGATAGATGTTATTCACGAACTATCTAGATCCAGGTCTAAAAGAGAATTTCAAACTGAAGAGGAAAATATCTGGGGGAAACTCACTATATGATAAATCCGACTTTATGCCAAGATCCTGAATTATGAAAATGAAGTGAATAAATTAAGAAAATATGATGTGGGGGACGCTTCTCGCCCAACTGCCTGGCTCCTCTAATCTGAACCCCGGCATAATTCTCTTATTCTTCTAAGTCCTATCAGAGGTGTGTGTAGGTCCTGTCCATCAGCATGTAGGGCGTAAGGGCTCCCTACATCCTTCAGCCTTAGATCATATTATTCCTCAAACATATAGATACCTTAGGCTTATACCTGAGTTCTGTAAGGCTCTAGCTTATGACAGCTAGAGGGAGTTTGAAGCACTGGTAAAAGGGTGCTGACAAAATTCAGAAACAGATTCAGAGACAGAGCTGATTCCTGAGGTATATCTATGTTTTTAGAGATTTGGTCCCATTTTTATGAACCAATGACTACAGAAGTCTTTCTATCATCTAAAAAATATTTTACAAAGTTACTAATCCATCTTAGGACGCCTTTTTCCTTTAGGTGATGAATAAGTTTTTCATGAGAGACATTATCAAATGCCTCTGAGATATCACGACTAAGGAGTGATACAACTTGCTCTTTGTCTTCACCCAATTCTGTATGGATCTGTTCTGTAAGGAGCTCTATTGCTGAAATGGTACTTCTCTTAGGTCGTGCTCCCATCTACCCGTTCGGAAGCAGGTTAAAGTTTTCGGCAGCCATATAGATGCGGTTGGCCACTAGCTTCTCGAGAAGCTTTCACATTTTATTGAGAAGTGGTATTGGTCCATAAGACTTTGGAGTGTCATATCTCGGCTTTTATGACTTTCTAAAGACTAAGGTCGTTGATTCTTTGAATCTCTTTGGGTGGTACCGCAGGCAAACGCATGTATTGAATAGCTCTGTAAAGTCTTTGCTGAGAGTTCTTCTGTATTCTTTGAGGGGTTGATTGGATATGACATCTAGACCTGGAGCCTTGTCTCTTGGAAGCTTTCCGAGAATTTCTTTGATCTCTGCCCGTTTAACAATGTTAGAAATACCCTCCGGCTCTCTAGGGTAGATATCTCTGGTAATATCTGCTGTATCTACAGCCATAGGCTCGGGAAAAAAGTGTGCTGCTATAGCCCTTGCCATGTTTGGCGGATAGGTATGAATGATTCCTGCTGCATCTTTCATCTCCGAAATTTGGGGTGGCCTCTGTCTTTCCTCTAAATCTTTTCTTGCCCACTTAGCAAGTTTCCAAATCTTTGTTGGGTCCCGGGAAGCCTCGGATACTGATGCCCTCCATTTAATTGTTTTTGCTTTTCTAATTTGGGCCTTTTTAAAATTTATGGTTTTTTGGTAATTTATCCAGCTTTTCTCAGTTACTCGATTTTTCGATTTTCTTCTGGCATTTTGTATGTCTCTTTACCGCCTCCGAGCATTGGGCAGTCCAGTTGGATTTGGCAAATTTTGAGTGTTTGACAATAGGTAAAACTGTTGTATTTTAGTGGTGATATATCAAAAACTCTTACTTCTACCAAGTATACTGAGCAGCAGAGATAAACAAAGGTCCGTGCATAATAAATATCACGTGGCTATCTTTGGCTAATACCTGTGTCAGGAAATGCTGCTTAGTCATCTAGTTGGTCAAGTGCAAGGTGTCCACATCCTTGGTACATAACACATCTTGATCACTCTATACCTGTAGTACTCACGATATACATTCCTCTGCATATCCCATATTACCGTCTATATTATCTTACTCTCGTGATAATCCCTTCTTAATATCCCAACAGGTTATGAGACCAGTGTTTAACAATTCATCGGCTTCCGTTTCAGAACAATAATCAACAATGTCTTCACTCACCGCAGAACTAAGAGGCACCCGCAATCAAGATGGTCTTCCATTATGCAAATCTAATTGGGGAAACATTGTGATCCTAGGCCTTGGAACCTATACAGAGTGGCGGATTACTTGCGAGATCGCCTTGATAAACGCAGGCGTTTTAAGTATTGCTGATGGTACATGGAAGAGACCTAATGCTAACAACTATGTACATGCCTTACGTCCAACTACTCGATCAGTCTCCTCAAACGCACCACATCACGATGTCGATACCAACGACAACGAATTTCAAGTACAGGAAGAGAAATGGTTGTCTAAAGCCCGCGACACCCAAGTCATTATATCCAACTCTATCGAAACACAACTGATGGAGCAGTCGCTCGGGTTTCTGAGGAACATCGATCCTGCCGGATTATGGAATTTCCTCCTTTAAATGGACCCAAATAAAGATCCAACAACAATTGCAGAGTTGAGGTCCAAGTTTGCCTCCATGAAGTTTGATCCGAGAGTAGACACAATCCAGTCCCTTGTCCTACGTCTCAACAGTCTTAGGGTCAAACTATCAATACCGTCTAGATCGATCACCGAGGAGGATGTAAAGGAGCAGCTAATTGCATCTCTCCCTAAAGATAACTTTATTTGGTCAACGGCTCGATCACACGCTCTAAACATGGGTAAAAGTCTTGCAGAAACAATAACCTATCTCCAATCTTGCGAGTCCAACATCTCTCATGCTCAGCCGCCCCAACCACAAGCTGCAAATCTTGCACGCAGCAGCAATAGAAAAAGAGGACGTGGTACATATCAAAGGGGACGCAATTTAACGCACTTTGGTCGCCGTGATCAAGCCCGCGGAGAGCCTAACCGAAAAGGAAAATATAGAGGAATGGCAACTGACAAAAAGGAGTGTTTCTTTTGTGGCAGAAAAGGACATGTAGAGCGAGATTGTCGCATTAAGCAATCTAAAAGCAGAGAGGCCAAGAATATGAATAAAGCTAGGAGTGATGCTAATGCTCAATATGTTCAAGTTAGAAACATAAATGAAAATGATTCACCCTATCTGTCTTATCATCTTGAACATAGTCACACCGCTTGCTCAGAGCAGAACCTGGATGAAAGTTTACCTCTATCCAAAATATCAAGTAAAAGTAAAAGCCCACAAAATAAAAGAATTTCCGAAAATATACAGAGCTTGATCACCAGCGGGATTTATAAACTCCTAAAATTTACACGGCTTTTGAACCCTGATGCAACAGCTTTCCCAACGGTCACAAAACACGCCTTATTTACCAAGCCCAGAGAAATTCTCACAATAATTGACTCTGGCGCGTCAGAACATTTTAGTGGTATGAGGGACGACTTCTCTACGCTTAAAAGATGGAGCAGTCCAAAGTCTGTCCAAATTGCAGATGGAAAAGTTATTCAATGCGAAGGCTATGGCAATATATCTTTTAGGACAGTGACAAGGAAATTGAACTAAGAGACGTATGGTTTATTCCTGAGTTTGGTCAAATGCGGCTTCTGTCAGTCTGGGCCTTCAACAAGAGAGGTATAAATGTAAAGTTTGCTGATGGCCATTGTCAAATAACACGGAACGGCTCAATCTTGTTTGAAGCAGAAGGAGAGGATGGTGTCTTCAAAGTTAAAACCAAATCAATACCTCAAGCAACATCAGCCACAAAAGTTCAGCAACAAATGCCGCACCAAACAGAGACTGAGTGGGATATTTTGCACAGAAGAATGGGCCATATTAACATCAAAGATATTGATAAGATTCTGAAAACAGGATACACCGGACTGAAAGTCCCTAGTGAGAAAAGATCAATTCCGATTGGATCAAATTCTTGTGAAGCATGCTTAGCAGGAAAGATGAAAGAAAACTTCAACAAGAAATCTGACAATCGTTCAAACACCATTCTTCGTCGAGTTCACTGCGATATCTCAGGAATCCAATCTATCTCAGTCAGAGGATATCGGTTCTTCTTCCTCATGGTAGACGATGCAACAAGGATGTGCTGGGTCAGATTACTAAGGACGAAGGAAATGAACGAGGTCCTAGTCACATTCAAGCAAATAAAGGCCGAAGCTGAGCTGCAATCTGGCAATAAGATTGTCTACATGAGAGCTGACAATGGTAGGAGTGAATTTGGTACTGCCCTTCAACACTACTTGAAAGAAGTAGGTGTAACGTTTGAACCAAGTCCACCATATAAACACTCAATGAACGGAGTAGCTGAAAGATGGATGGGCATTATAGCCGTCATAGCAAGGTCTATGCTATATGAGGCACAGTTACCTCACCAGCTCTGGGATTACGCTGTCGAGCATGCAGCCTGGATCAAGAACAGGGCTCCCACATCTGCGCTACCTTTTGCTGATAATGACGCCCCAGAAAGATTCACTCCCTACAGTGCTTATTATGGAAAGCCTGCAGATCTAGCAAATATCAGAGTTTTCGGGTGCAAAGCAGATGTGCTTTACCCTGCCGAGTTAAATCCTCAGAAATGGCAACCTCACATTAGGGAGGGAAAATTCATCATGATAGGAATGACTTCAACGAAAATTTGGAAGCTACTTGATACGCTTACCCTAAGAGATACAATCTCTGCTGATGTTGAGTTCAATGAATATGAGTTTCCTAAGATTGACATATCACTCTTTACTCTACCTGATAGACTAGATGTGCTAACACCTAGACAAGTACCTTTAGAGCGAACAAAGATGTACCAGTCGCAGCTGATAGAAGCTAGACAGAAAGGTGTTAAGCAAGCGCGTAAGAAGTACGCTGCAATTCACCCAATTGGGGCAATGAGTTCGAGCGAAAATAACTCTGAATTGCAAAATCCTGTAACTCGCCTGCGAGAGGCTCGAGATGCGTCTGATCAACGCTATATACAGAAGGCTCCCATTAGAATGGTCGAGCAAGAAACCTACATAGGTTCGGTAGAGCTACAGACTCCCGCAATAAGACGTGAAGGAAGCTGCCACGAGAACGCGTGGAGGAAGCTCTCACGCGAACCCATGGTTGATGCTAGTCTTCCTACTGCAGTAGTGGAAGAGGCCACCATGAGGGTAGTAGAGCAAAAAATCTAGGAGAGCGAATGAACTTTGACGAAAGTGCTCCTCAGATTATCGGAGAAGCCATCGAACAATCGATTGGGCAGACTCCTTGCTCCCTGCCAAAATCAAGATTTGGCAGACCGCTGAGAAGAGTGGCGAAGGCTGTGTTCAACCATGTTGTTACAGCAAATGCAATATCTGCACAAGCAGTTCATATTAATGCCGGTGAGTCGTCATCGATTCAAGTGCCCACTCTCCATTTGAATCTATTACTGTTGAACAGGCCATGCATGAAGATCCCAAATTATGGAAAGAGCAATCAAATCAGAATTGCGCTCTCTGCAAGCCACTAATACTTATACGATTTTGACTGGGTCTCCACCGCCTGGAAAGAAAATTATATCCAGCAAAATAGTTCTCAGAAAGAAGTTCAGAAGTGATGGCAGCTTAGACAGACGAAAAGCACGAATCGTTGTCCGTGGATTTGAACAGCAGTACGGTATTGATTACTTCGAGACTTTCGCGTCGGTCATACGGTACAACACACTCCGGATACTTCTATCTAAGGCTGCAGTAGACGATCTTGAAATTGAAGCGCTTGATGTGGATACAGCCTTTCTAAATCCAAAGTTAGAAGAGGAGATTTACATGGAGATACCTGACTTCTTTTCCTTACAACACCCTGGAATCAATCGAAAGGAAAATTACCTCAAGCTAAACAAATCGCTATACGGTTTGAAGCAAGCTCCACATATTTGGTTCAAAGAAGTTAAAGATCACTTTAATCGAATTTCCTTAAGGAGCGGAGATTCTGATCCAAATTTGTTTATAGGTAGAGGTGTCTTCGTACTTCTTTATGTAGATGATATGCTAATCATTGGGAAACGCGGAAATTTAAATCCCGTCAAATTAGATATTATGAATAAATGGAGTTGCAAAGCGCTAGGACCAGTTGACACTTTCGTCGGAATTCAAGTGGAAAGAAATAGACAAGAGCGTACAATTCGCATTCATCAAACTGCCTATACAACAAAACTCATTCAGCGATTGGGAATGGATAAAAGTATACCAAAGGATCTCCCACTTCCAGCAGGAACTGTCCTAAAGCCAACCTCCGAAGATGATATCCAGCAAACGCTCAAAGATGATGATGTCTGTCTCTATCGACAAATTATTGGATCTGTCCTATATATATCCAATGGTTCAAGGCCAGATATATCATATGCCGTAGGGCAACTTGCACGATTTATGTCTGATCCCGATTCAAACCATTTGAGCATGGCAAAGCATCTACTCAGATACCTCAACGGTACAAGATCGCTCGGGATTAGATACAGACCTTCCGATACGACAAAGATCTGGGCAGCATGGACAGATGCAACATGGGGGACCGAAAATGATAAGAAATCCTTCCAAGGGCAAACAATCATTTGGAATGGGGGCGCAGTTACTTGGTCCGCTAACCGTCAGAAAAGCACAGCTCAGAGCTCAATGGAAGCAGAGATCATGTCTGCTAGTGAAGGAGCCAAAGAAATCGCCTGGATGGAGAAAATTGCTCAAGATATAAATGTTCAAATGACGAAGCCTCCGCTTCTATATCTCGACAATCAGGCTGCAATAGAGCTTACCAAAACCACCAAATTTCATCGAAGAGCTAAACACATTGAAATTAGGCACTTCTACATACGAGATGACATGGTGATGAGAAATAGGTTGATAGTTACATTTACACCAGGTACTGAACAGATTGCAGATATATTAACAAAGCAGTTACCCAGGGACCAGTTTGTAAAGTTATCGTCTGAGCTAGGCTTATCTAATTAAAGAACGAATTGTATGGGCGACGTTCATGTTATAGAAGTTCACACAGCAGGAGACGATGGGGCCAGGATAAGAGTACTCTTGTACCACAATGCAGTTTCATTCTATTATATTCTGTAGGACTACTGAACTCTTTAAGAAGAGATGTAGGGGTCACACTTCTTAAGTGTTGTGGGAGTTAATGAGGCTCTATGATATCGCAGCATGGGGGCGTGTCAGGAAATGCTGCTTAGTCATCTAGTTGGTCAAGTGCAAGGTGTCCACATCCTTGGTACATAACACATCTTGATCACTCTATACCTGTAGTACTCACGATATACATTCCCCTGCATATCCCATATTACCGTCTATATTATCTTACTCTCGTGATAATCCCTTCTTAATATCCCAACAACCTGCCAATCACAACACTCCCCTTTTCTCTGATGATCAGCTTCCACAATCTTGACTACTCCAATAGCAGATCTCTTCAACTTAAACATGTTGAAATTGGTACTTCCAATTATGGTAAAGACAAGGATATGTAGAATACACGTCACTAATCTCCCATTAATTGTGAGGTTAGTATTAATGCGCTTTGATGCAAATACCAGCCACTAGATTTTATTATTACAAAATATAGTTTATATAGCACTCTGTGTCCTAGTGGGAGTAATTAATAACTCTCCACGACAGATTTACAGACTCCTCTATTTTCCCACTCGCTTCACTAAGTGATATAATCTGTGCCTAACAGCCACAAGCTTTTCCAATCCAATCTGCTCAACAGGTTATGTTGGTTAACGACATTGCCCGCAGGTAGTTGGTTCCGAGTCTCGAAGCGAAGAAGCTGGTTTTCGAAGACGAGGATTCCATTTCTGTTGAAGGGTTAGAAGACTTCTTTCGAGATAAGGATGCTTAAAAGTGGTGTAATCTTTTTGCTTTTAGGGGCACCGGGTCATAACCTGTTGAGCGGATTGGATTAAAAAAGCTTGTGGCTGTTAGGCACAGATTATATCACTTAGTGAAGCGAGTGGGAAAATAGAGGAGTCTGTAAATCTGTCGTGGAGAGTTGTTAATTACTCCCACTAGGACACAGAGTGCTATATAAACTATATTTTGTAATAATAAAATCTAGTGGCTGGTATTTGCATCAAAGCGCATTAATACTAACCTCACAATTAATGGGAGATTAGTGACGTGTATTCTACACATCCCTGTCTTTACCATAATTGAAAGCACCAATTTCTGTTGAAGCTTTGTCGTTGAGTGATAGAGATGAGATAGAGGTTTATAGGTCACAATGTATGAGGTTACTGAGTGTGGATGTTAAAGTTCCTTACTATTGTTGTTATACTAGTTACGGTTGGTTTTTTCTTGTGTTCTATGTACAAGAGGGATGTCTACATCTACAAGTGGGCCAGATCGCTTAGGTCTAGCTGAGGTTCTTAGCTAGCAAAATCTGATATGGGTCACAGATGATCAAATATATCAATGAACGTTATGTGAATGTGACTGGTGAGTTACGACTGTCCTGTGCTTCACTGTCGGCGATACCGCATGCGCGATAGAAAGCTGTGTAGACTTGTCGATTTTCCTCCCCCTTCTAAACAACTAACTCATGCTCTATTTGTACCTACAAATCATGCCTGTTCGGTACCCTTCCTACGCTGGCACTCGATCCTCAGTTTACATTCGCACCCCCTTTGCCACTGGCTACCACTGTCTTTGTTCTCGCATACCTCTCTCTCTACCTTATCCCGCTCATGCTTACCTCTGGTATCTTTAATCACTGCCCGGACTTTTATTTGCCTGCATGGCGCTAGGTGCACAGACCATCCATCGTTTCGGTGCCCGGAACCTCATAGCTAGCGGCTTTCGCCGTTCCTTTCCTTCTCCCCCGCATGGCATCACGTGCTATACAACTACTGCTCACCATGAAGCCCGAGGATGAAAAGCGTTAGATTACAACAATTTCAACATAACCCACCTCACTGGTCCTGAAACATATGAGTTATGGGCCGTTACAATGACTGCAGTATTCGAAGGACTGGGACTTTACTAGATTGTTGTCGACGGCAAAAAGCCAGACAAGGACCCTTCGCCTGAAGAAAAAGGAGCATACAGCCAACTCTCGAGTATTGCTGTAAATATATACATTCAGGTCAATGGTTCAAAGATCCTTGGCAAGATCTTAAAACTCAAAGAACCTCACTTGATGTGGAAGTATTTGAAAGAGCAGTACCACCAGAACAGCTCTTTTACATTGATCCACCAACTTAGGTCGGTTGCGCTCCTTGCGAATGCATACAATCCAAGTCGCACTGTCAGTTTGGTCATCGACAAATACGAGACGGAGTATGATTGGTTAACATTGTTAGCCCGAGAATCTTCAAACTTGAACCGTCATAAGCTAGCCGACTTTCTTGATGATGATGAAGTTAAGAGGAGTTACTTGTTGAGTTCGTTCTGTGAACATCATAAGGATGTAGTTGATAACTTAACGACTAAGGACAATTGTACCTATGCCGTGGTTAAATAACGTCTTCTTGATCTAAATCGCACTGCACCTTCTCCAACAGCTCTCATCATGCGAGTTGGCAAAGCAGACAATAAATCTCTCAAGCCAAGAAAACCTGGAAGGGTTTCCAAGCGTTCCAAACGCCCCTCGTTGAATGAATGTTCCTTCTGCAAGAAACATTTTCCGACAGAGTATAAAGGGCATGTTTATAACTCTTGCCTTAGACTTCAAGAGAAATTGTCCCAACCAAACTCGACACAACCTGAGATAACCTTACAATGGGCAAATATAACCGTTACGGGCACGGATCAGGTTGGTCATCTTTTTTACCTTGATACCTGCGCAACTGCCCACATGTGTCGTTACCCAGAACGATTCGAACAACTCATAACTTGCTCCAGCTATGTGATGTCAAGTTCAAATTAGAGAATGTCGATCGAAGGGAAAGGAAGTATGTTGCTACACTGTGAGATATCAGATGAAACTGTGTCAACCTTCAAGGTTAATGATGTACTATACGTGCCAAACTTATCTTTACCACTATTTTCTTGGAAGAAAGCTAGATCCAAGGGATTCTTACTCCATAACAATGGCAAAGTGATGATGATATATAAAAGTAATAAAATCTGGTCGGAAGCTCATTACGACAGTGCCTTGACAGTGATCAGGGAAGTCGCACGTAAAAATGAAGTAGCTTGCTCCACCTATGAATTCTGGTATAAAGCCTTCAGTCATGCATCTCCCTCAACAATAACCAAGACTGAAAAGCTCATCCAAAACTCAGGTGTAATGTCATAGGCTAGAGCCTAAGGCAGCCAAGACTTGGGCTTGGGTGACTGATCTGAGCTGATACCAATCAGGTGACTATTTAGTTGCTCTATTTGGGTGTAGTCTGGTAACAGTACAGACCACTTTCTAATGTATATAAGGAAGACTTTTCCTCTTCCATCTTCTTTCTTTAGTTTAAGATCTTCTAAACACAGCATACAGTATAATTTGAATACAATTCTACTTCAAGCCCTTACACTTGTCTTCTAACAACTTCTCAAGGCACTGTATTATCGATATTCCGTAGGGTGCAAGTTGGGTACAAGTAGGTTATAGATGTGGAGGATAGAGGTGATTCCTAAGAGTAGGAGGTATAAATCAGCGTGAGGTATAGGGTTCACGGAAGAGGTATAGGTAAAGTAAGTAATGGGAGAGGATGGTACAATAACGGCGGTCTTCTTTAGAGAAGAGATAAGTAGGTGAACTATAGGTATGAGTATTAACAGAAGACGTTGCGTGAAGAAGAATACTTCTTCACGCTGAGTATATATGTACATTAGATAATAGGACAGCCCTAAGCACTGTCTCGATCAGTGATACTACGTAATGTTAAGTGGCTAGGGATAAGGTGTACAGACAAGGAGTTGGATTAGGATACCTACGGTAGTGTGGCGTTATGGTAGCACTGACGACTTATTAAGTATTATTCGCTTAATCTCATACACTTGGATATATGTAATTTGTAGACATAGCTTTGCTCTTTAGCCTTATTACCTTTTAAACCTTGAGTTCTTGCTTGCCATATTCTACGTGTCATAATAATAAAGCTCTTTGACTTTGGCACCTGAGAACTCTTTCACACCTTTATACACCACTTCGCCACTTCACCATGTTGTCGTTACCTAAAAACATTTTTCGCGGGTTGGAAACATCCAATATTATCAACCACACCCGTCGAAATGCCCACAAATCCAATGAACCTCTTGTCACAGACGAGAATATATCTACCAATCTACTTCTAGAATTGTCAAAGAACGAGCCCACACCCCGCCCAATACCTGCCACAAATTCAAATTTACCTACATCACACAACTCTCCACCAAACGATGCAATGACCAGTTCTATAGCTGCTAGAATGATTCAGGAATCGATTTCAAAAGCATTCCAAAACCTATCTCTCGAAAATTTGCATTCATACTCAAATATTCCACATCCACAAGTTCAACCTCGAACTCTACCTCCTTCACCATACACCCATAATATACCCAATCACTTTAATCAAAATCAAAATTCTTCATTTCACCACCAATTCAACCATCCTTTTACATAAACACCGATTCTACCAATAACAAAATACTCTGGAAAGACAAATGTCGATCATTTTCTCGATGACCTAGAAGCCAAGTTCGTATTACAGCCACAATCTCATTTCACTGATAGGCAAAAAATCATTGTAACAATAGACCACCTTGAAGGTGCAGTAGATGATGGAACTTCAGATGCGCCCAAGGAATGGGCTCGACTTGAGCTACGAATGTTTCCTGAACTGAAAGATGATTGGATAGCATTTTCTCAACGACTTCGGAGTCGTTATTAAAATCCCGCATTGCGACAGAGGAAAGTTTACGAGAGACAGATATTGAAACAAGACAAAAATACTGTCCAATGGTACAAACAGCGATTCGAACTTCTCTGCTACGAGACTAACTACCCCAAGCAAGTCTGGGGAGCGGAGTTCTATCAGGGTCTCTCTGCACCAGTTAAAGATAAGCTCGCTGGAGTCGCGTACATAGATTTCGACAACTATGAAATGGTAGCACAACTTGCAGTCCAATTTGACGAAAATTTTCACATGCAACCATTGCAAAAAATGGCAGACTACAGTTCACAAGGATCATCTCACGGTTCTAGCGGAAGATATCAGTCACCATCATACTCTTCGCATGCAATGTCAACCATGACTCCCCCTACATCACAGTTGACTGATTCCAATGGAAAAATTAGCCAAGAAGTCAAAAACTATCGCCGGAATAACAACCTTTGTATGTTTGATGGAGGGAATCATCCGACGCACCTATGCCAAAGGCTTATCAATAAGTGCACAAAAGAAGGCAAACCTTTGCCCGTCGACCCTGCAACTTGAATATCCAAGGTATACCCTGCACATCTCAACAAAATTCCAAACAAGCCGCTAACAATCGCTAGTCTGAATACTATCAGAGCGGTTGAAGTCATGGGCGAAATTGGTGGCATTCAAACTAGAAGTTAGATTATGACAAATGGTAACGCATTTAGTCGATATTATCAATTTAGTCAGAATAAAGGCGGAACTGTATTTCAGGTAATTACAGATTGATATCTTGTTGCTACATGGAGAAAACTACTCAGCACTACATACATTAAGATTATATCACGTGCTCAGTTTTTTCCTTCACTATTTGCCCAGAACATGATGATGCCTGACGCACGCTTAGTGCAGTTGTGCAACACCTACATAACTTTTATCAAGTCTAGAATATTAGTGGATGGGGCGGCGCAAGTTAATGCATGTGTATCTAAAGTAATGAAGGCAAATCCTGATCGAATTAAAACACACTTAAATAAGCAGATTTCTTCTTTCAATGGGGAGGTTGTTGTTCCCGCAAATGAGTCTTATGAATCGCCAATATTGACAAAAGTACCCGGAATCTTTGAAGGCGATGTAAAGTTTGTAGAGGCCCCCATAAAATCTTACGACGCTATATTAGGGTTGCCATGGCTGGAAAATGTCAATCCTAATATTGATTGGATCTCTAAGACTATGCACCAACGACCTACTGATTATAAACCATCGATCCATGACCCGAACAAGTGTGAAATCACGTCAAAATATACAGAAGAAGAAATTTCACCCAAAATGCCATCACCAAACCAGAAAGATGATGAAACTAATCCCTTTGTAAATTCTTTGGTACAGAATGATGCACAGTCAGAAGATGAGCAAATTGTGATTCCAGAAAATCTTATGTTCCTAAAAGAAGCCTTTTCAAAAGAAGGTGCTGCCCAACTTCCTCCACTACGAGAAGGTACAGATATGACAATAGATATCCCGGATGGTAAACTACCACGTGTAATACCAATGTCTAGACTCTCTGATAAGGAAAAGATTGAAGCACGAAATCAAACGAACGATCTAATGTCAAAAGGCTAGATTCGTAGATGTAAAGCACGAGCCCCAGCAAACGTACTTTTTGTCAAAAAACCTCATTCCCAAGAATTAAGAATGTGCATGGACTACAGAAATCTCAATGCCATTACAATGAAGGATAAATATCCTGTCCCAAACATTAATGATTTACTAGATAAACTTCGTGGAGCTAAATACTTTACGCGTCTTGACATTATCTCCGCATATAATATGATCCGGATTGCACCTGGTCATGAATGGAAAACGGCATTCCGGACATCAGACGGCTGTTTCGAATGGTTGGTGATGCCTTTCGGCTTGGCAAATTCCCCACCAACTTGGCAGGCTTTTATTGACCAAATATTTCGAGATTTCAATGAAGGTATTGTCTCTTACGTTGATGACTTCCTGATCTTCGCACAAACTAAACAAGAACTTCATCGGAAAACTGTGAATGTTCTCCGGAGACTAATCGAAAACAGACTATATTGCAAACTTTCCAAATGTGCATTTGAATTGAGTGAAGTGGATTTCCTCGGATTTGTTGTGGGGATAGGAGGATTTAAAATTAGCCCTAAAAGAATTAGTACAATTATGGATTGGCCCATACCTAAAACACTCCAACAGCTGCAGCAACTCTTAGGATTCACAAACTTTTACAGGCGATTCATTTGTCATTATTCTAAGATTAGCGCTGGAATGTCTAACTTACTAAAAAAAGAGGTCACACAGAAGACATTTAATTTTGATGCCAATGCACTTAAATCATTTGAGGATATTAAGGACAGCTTTAAATCCTCGCCCATGCTCAGGCAATGGGATCCCAATCTACAAGGAATTCTCGAAACAGATGCATCAGGAGGAGGTATTTCAGCAATATTGTCACAAAGACACGATGGTGTAAAAAGACCTGTTGCTTTTTGGAGCAGAAAACTCCAGTCAGAGGAGACCAGGTACGGAACTCCAGATCAAGGACTGCTAGCAGTAGTAGATGCATTAGTTCATTTCCGAGTTTATTTGGAAGGTGCACAGCACAAAATCCAGATTTATAGTGATCATGCAAACCTTAGATACTTTAAATCTACTGTCCGCCCAAATCGTCGACAAGCTGGTTACATTGAAAAGCTAGCCGGTTATGATTTTGAAATTTACCACTGTGAAGGAAAGAAAAATCCCGCTGATGCACCTTCTCGAAGACCTGACTACATGACCAAAAATAATGATGATGACAAGGACTGGGGACTGAACTTAAAAGAGGACAACGAAATAAATATAAATTCAATAGTCGCACATGAATTCAAAAGTTCTATGACTCAGGCATTACAAACAGACAGCTTTGCCACTCAGATACTTCAACATGAACTCCCTGAGAAATGGCATCTAGAAGATGACGCACTATGGTATGACCTCAATCGGCTTTACATTCCAGAATCACTTCGCATCAAAGCAAAGGAACTGAGCCATGATAATCAACTCGCCGGACACTGGGGTACTGCACGTACAATAGAACTAGCCCAACGGAATTGTTACTGGCCAAACATGGCATGTGATATAAGGGATTATGTTGCTGGCTGTCAACTCTGTATGCGTAACAAGTCCAAAACACACAAAAAATACGGCAAATTAAGTCCACTTCCAGTTCCCGAGGGAAAATGGACTAGAGTCGCTATGGACTTTATAACAGACTACCCAAAACTAGAAATGGAAATACAGCAATATTAACATGTATCGACGCAGCTACTAGGCGTGGTCGCTTTATGGCGTGCAAACTGTTTGGTCTCACTGCTGAAAAGACAGCCATACTAGTTCGACAGGGTGTGATTAGACAACACTGCATACCAAAACTGTTCATTACAGATCGCGGTAAACAGTTCATAAACAAATTCTGGAGACAACTTGGAAATTATATGGGCTTCAGTCAAGCACCAACCACAACCGCCCATCAACAAGGTAATGGACTTGCTGAAAGAATTAACCAGTCTATAGAATCTTACCTCAGATCTTACGTTAACTTCGAACAAAACAATTGGGATGAATATCTAGACTTATTTGAATTTTGCTGGAATAACTCTAAACACGCTGCAACAGGAATGGCACCATTTTATGCCGATCAGGGCTACCTGCCAAACTTCCAAATTAAGAGTGAAGAACCTGGAGAAGTACTAACATCTGAAAGTGCAGCTACACACGCTTCAAAGGTCAACAAAATAATGAAAAAATTACGAGACATTATGATGTTAGAAAATGCCAAAATGAGCCAACACTATGACAATAATCACCAGCATATTGAGTTCACAGTTGGAGACTGGGTAATGCTTAAAGCAAATCACATTAGAACAAAACGATCTTGCAGAAAACTTGCTGAAAAACAGATTGGTCCTTTCAAAATTGTCAATAAAGTTACCAGCCAGACTTACCAATTAGACTTAAAAGGCCTAGTTGGTAAAATACATGACGTTTTCCATGTCAATAAACTTGAGAAACACAAACATACACAAGAAGGCCAACAACAGTACAACATGGAATGGTTTGTAGATAATGAAGAATCATTTAAAACCCTCACAGACATAATAAACTCCAGAATTAAGAATGATCTGTTTGAATACGAGGTCTGCTGGAGCGATGGAACAAAAGACTGGATTCCAAAACACGATTTCGAAGATGATGAGATAGAAATACGAGCATTTCACAATTGACATCCCAATAAACCATTTCCATCCGAAAGTTTACTAGAAAGAAATTCAAGATCAAGGAGACCACCTATCCGCTATACTGATGAAGTGATCGGGACGATCCCTTGAAAGGAGGGGGGACTGTTAAGTGGCTAGGGATAAGGTGTACAGACAAGGAGTTGGATTAGGATACCTATGGTAGTCTGGCGTTATGGAAGCACTGACAACTTATTAAGTACTATTCGCTTAATCTCAGACACTTGGATATATGTAATTTGTAGACATAACTTTGCTCTTTAGCTTTATTACCTTTTAAACCTTGAGTTCTTGCTTGCCATATTCTACGTGTCATAACACGTAATTCCTATGAAACGATCCTATGTTCCTGAGTATGTCCTAATTGTTTAGGGAGTCAATCTAACACCGCGTTGTGTTTTGGCATGGAACTCCCCATGAAACACCATCCTAGCTTCTACTGCGTTTATCCATGAAACTTACACGCAATCCAAGACTTCTTTAACAAGAGATATTCTCTGTCGGCCTGCTCCAGAAGTCGTCAGAGCTTTAAACCTAGATCCAGGGATTATCATGCGAATACTCAAGCCGCTATATGGTATACTAGAGGCTTGTAACCACTGGTTTGGTACCGACTTTAAGCATCTAAAGGAAATGCTCAATATGAAACCCTCATACTTTGATCCTTGCTTGCTAATTACATCCAATGGAAATGAATTTGGTGTCACTGGAATGCAAGTAGATGACACACTTTTTATTGGAACAGAAGATTTTGTCAAGGTTGAAGATGCCAAACTTAAAGCTAAGGATATTAGTCGTCTTACGGAGAATGAATCCCTACATTTCAATGGCCTTATTATTTCCCTGAAGGACGACACTCTACTTATTCAACCAAACAGCCAAGGTAACAAAATCAACCTCATTGACCTCGAAGATTCCGGCCGATTCTTGACCTAAAAGAGAATGCGAGCACTTGGAGCATGGCTTGCCTCTTTTTGTAAACCGCTCGTTTCGTTTAGGCTCTCTCAAGCAGCAAAATTCCAGGAACCAGGGAACGAAGAAATCAAGGATCTAAACATTGCTCTTCAAACTCAAAAGAATAATCCCAGTGCCGGATAGAAATATGTGGATTTAAATCTACATGATGGTCTAGCTTTATATACTTGGGTGGACTGATCCCTTGCTAATAATAAAGATCTAACATCACAAATTGGGTTTGTAATAGCTCTTGGAAATAAAACGCGCGGTAAGAACGCCTTCACGTTCCAGGGCAATTTAATTCATTGGAGCTCTACGAAGTGCAAGCGAGTCACACGTTCTGTGCTTGCCTCCGAACTCTATGCTATAACACAAGGCATAGATATTGCTATCCCACTTTGCACAACCCTCAATCAGATAGTTGCTCAGCTCGGTCTACCCACAGTACCCCTCATCATCTGCACCGATAGTCTTAGTCTGTAAAAATGCCTCGTGAAACTCGGCACCACCAAAGAAAAACGCCTCATGATTGACATTATGGCCGTCTGTGAGTCCTATGAGCGTATAGAACTGGCCGAGATCCGCTGGATCCATGGGAAAGACAATCCAGCTGACGCTATGACTAAACACAAGCCGACAACAGCTTTACAACGACTTTTCGAGACAAACAAACTAGAATGTAGATTACAAGGATGGGTGGATAGGAGAATGTGAGAAAGCTACCGGACAAAACTTCAGAAACAATTTGTTACAGGCTGTAGCCTTGTATGTGGATCCGGAACTATCCGGCTCCGGCTATGAACAAAAGCGCGCTAGTATCATGGGAAAACGCGCTCGATTGGAACAAAACATCTTGCGCGCGTGTTGTAGATATTCTCCTCCTTAGATAAAATATAAATTCATTTTTGGACCCATAATTGTGAACAGCAAATGTGAAGTCCCTTCACACAATTACTCTCTAACTTTGAAAGACTTCTACTATTTTAATTTAGTTTCATAAATAGGAATGATTGTCTCTTTTAGAGAGTTGCGAATGTTGGAAAATATGGTTATTTAATGACAATCATATCACCTACTAAGTAGCAGTAGTGTTTAGATCCCTCTGATCGTTCTGAAGCGTAGGCCATCGTGCACGGATGTTGATTGCATTAGTGCCTTGGCAAATACATAGGGTAACTCTCACTAGATAGCTTAGAGATAGAGAAAAGAATTAAGAACAACTAACCCCTCTGAAATTCAGAACCTATTGTACCAGCACATTTATTACCGTGATATACCGACATCTACTTAGTAAGGCCTGTCGGAAAAGTCTGAGCTTTTGCTTCAGGAGTAGCTACAGGACCAAATGTCGGGTAGTTGTATATAGACTGGGCTAACTGGTACTTGAGGAGCTCACGTGCTGTGCGCGGGCACGACATAAAGTATTATTGTAAAAGTGCAAGGGAAATAATAATTGTGTAAACCTTAATCCATGCATGTCCTATGTTAGCCCTAATAAGCGAGCGACGCTAAATGGGTTGATTTATGGGGGGAACACTCTATACTTGTTATGTGTGTGCAATTTTTGTATTAGATTTCTATATACCAAGTTAGGGTAATATAACTTCACCTTTTGAGGAATGATTTTAATAATTATAAATAAATAAATAAATAAACAGAGGAGGGCCTAGAAAGAAAATCAACGCGGCTGATCTTTCCATCTCGGTAAAAGATCACCGGATTGAACTGTCACCTTATATCCGGTGGCTAGAAGTCTGGCTTGATACCCAGCTGAACTTCATGCAGCATGTACAGGAATGGACTGGAAAGCTAATTGTCTAGTCCATTTCTTACGACATATAAACAGAATTCAATGCAGTGCGGCACCCGGACCTCTGATTCGTGCGGTACATGCATGCGTTCTGAGCACAGCTCTATACGGGGCAGAAGCAAAGTGGTCGGGTCTCACTGGAATAATCACACTGCGAGATAAAGAAGTTGGCACCGGAGTAGGCTAGCATATATCTCTACTGGACAAAACGATAATGAAAGCTATCTGTGAGAGCCGTAGGAGATCACAGGTTGACAAATGACAAAGTCGAATTGGATAAAGACTATATTCAATGTCACAATCCGTGAGAGCCGTATTGCGTGCATGTAGGGATACAGGTTAGCGCGCCTTGGCATCACGTTGGATGACTGAGCACAGTCGAGGGAGATATCTTAGAGAGGGTCGAGAGTAGCTACCTCCTCTCTTCGTCTTTTATTGCCTTTACAAGCGTACCTCTTGATAGCAATATAATAACTTATACAACCTCCTTGACGTGCCGTAACATAATAAAAGACCATCACCTCGCTGGGAAGCAGTAATATCCACTCGGAACAAATTCGACGTCGGCACCAACTTTTTGGTACGACTCCTACGACTCCCGCCTTACCTGTATAATTACAGGTGCCTTCTGCCTCATATCTCGATTGCAGACAGTCTCAGAGCAAGCTGAACTCCCTCTCTCTATCGGCATCACCTTTTTGATACAATACCTCAAACTTTGCGAATTTGCGACACAGATTTGCGCTTCAGCCTCGCCATCAGCCTCGTGCGCGTATCCTCAACTACCAATCTCGACCTCTGCAAACCCCTCCCTACCTACGCGCATTTGTCTCAATACTACACACACAAAGAGCGGTCCCTCCCATATGCAACCGCGCCGAAGCAATCGAGAGCTCTCTACACCAGCCCGATTTGGATACCCCGCAGAGGAAAAGAAGAAGAAAGGCGATACCGCGCCAGTGGAGGAGAACATATTGAGAACTATTGAGAGTGATACAATCAAGGAGGAAGACGAACACACAATGGTGGACCAAGCATTCTCTACCAGCCAGTTGGCGGCAATCAACGAGATGCTCAAGACTGCAGTTGCTTCTGCTCTCGCCGTCGAAGCTACCGAAGATGCTGCTAGAAAGTCTCGCGCACTTACTGCGGACCTACAACCAGCTGTTGATCACTACCTCTCAAAGATTGACAATTCTGTCAAGCCTGTCGATTCTCACAAGATTTGCTATCCCCGCCTCCTCTTTACCAACCACAATGGAGAGATTGAGTACGATGCTTGGAAGATGGACATGAAGCTCTTTATTGAGGAGTTCTCTGGTAACTTCTGCGCTGGAGACTCCCAGGTAAAGGCGTACTTCAAGTGTACTGGAGGAGAGGCCAAGACTATTATCCTTCAGCATATGGATACTGTCGGAACACTACCAATGGTCAATTCACAAGCTTGTGTGGGGTTACTCAATTCATTCCTATCTCTGTTCTCTATGGGAAGAAATACTATAAATACATTGGTACCTTTTTCTGAATTGCTATTCCCTATAAGGAAAGGTCTCAACTCGACCCTTGTACATAACATTTTGCGAGCCAGTTCACACACTGGCGGTAAACGAGAAATAAATAATGAAAATGAAAAATGAAAATGAAAAAAATAATCAATGACCTATCTTTATACTAGATTCTTTTTCTTTTATCTTTCAACCCACTGATTTGATTTGACACATATCGAATTTATATCAATAAGTTTCTTGAGTGCATGGCAAGGTTTTTCTTTTGTCATGGCATCTGCAGGATTGGAACTTCCATCGATCCATCGAGCTTCAGCTATTTCCCTTCTTTCGTAGGATTGACGGAGGCACATGAGATCTATCATAAGCCTTTTTTCTTGAGTTGTTCCCAACTTAACCAAACAATCGTACAGGGATTTCGAGTCAATACACAGAACAAGAGGTATTTGATTGTCTAGTATCTCGTCGAGAGTTGATTTGATAGATGCGCCAATATCAAATCCGTTCGCCATTCCGTAAAGTTCCGCTGCTAAGACACTTCGTGTGATTCTTTTGCACTTGGTTGACGACCAATGAATTATGTTGGCCTTATTGTTCTTGTCTGCAAGAACCATTACGAAACCTATTTGAGAGGACAGATCATTATTGTTGGCGAAGGAGGAGTCTCAAGGCGCTGTATTATCGGTATTCCGTAATGTACGAGTTGGGTGCAAGTAGGTTACAGATGTGGAGGATAGTGGTGATTCCTAAGAGTAGGAGGTATAAATCAGCGTGAGGTATAGGGTTCACGGAAGAGGTAAAGGTAAAGTAAGTAATGGGAGAGGATGGTACAATAACGGCGGTCTTCTTTAGAGAAGAGATAAGTAGGTGAACTATAGGTATGAGTATAAACAGAAGACGTTGCGTGAAGAAAAATACTTCTTCACGCTGAGTATATATGTACATCAGATAATAGGACAGCCCTAAGCACTGTCTCGAACAGTGATACTACGTAATTCCTATGAAACGACCCTATGTTCTTGAGTATGTCCTAATTGTTTAGGAACTCAATCTAACACTGTGTTTTGTTTTGGCATGGAACTCCCCATGAAACACCATCCTAGCTTCTACTGTGTTTATCCATGAAAAGGAGTCGGTGAAAATGATAAGTTGCAGAGACTCTAAATCTAGTTCTACAAACTTAAGACCTCTCGAGGCGTTTTTGATTTGCCATTCAATTCTGGTATTCAACTTATCAATACATTTGTTGTCAGGATTTGTAGCTTGAGCAGCCGTGGATAAGTCGAAGGATGATTCGGGCTGACACATGCTGGCAACGTAGGCCCCTCGGGCTCGTTGTGATACAAACTGTTCTTTTTGTGATATTGAGTGTCTCACTTGACCTCTGGAACCAGTGATGTCAATTGGCGTTGGGCTGATAATTTGTAGGTTTTTGCAGTGTTGCTCTTGGGTAAGAGTTATAGCCCTAGAATTCTTTTCTCGATGGATATACCCACCATTAAATTTGATGGGATTATCAATGTCAAGTCTTTCACGTTCTTTTGCTAGAAATTTAGCTTGTTTTAACTTTACTTCTTCCTTTGTGGCAAAAGAATTATTGGCTAAGAATAGAGTGTCATCTGTTTGGAGACCAACAATACCAAAGTCCCCTTCAGAGTTGTTGCTGTACAAGAGACAGGGATCGTACGTCGACGTTTTCATCAAGAGATTTCTGTTGTGGTGTTGATGATAAGTCTTATACCAATGGTTACCTGCTTCTGGCACACCGTACAAGGGCTTGACAACTTTGAGGATTGTGCCTTTTTTCGCGAGCTCAATTGGTGGTTGTATGTAGAAGTTTCTGTTCAATTCTGTGTTGGATTGAACATACGCTTGAGTAATATTGCGCAAGTACAAGTCCAATGGTAACATGGAAGCAAGTGCGAGAATTATTCTCTGGCTTACTCTTTGTATGGTAGGAGATTGTGTGAGGACAATCTCCTTTTCTCGGTCATTGTAGGCTTGAACTACAAGGCGTGATTTTTCCATTGCCTTCTCTGTACCAGGGTTTTTTTGATCTCGTCCACAAACCTAGATTTAAATATTCTTGTGCCGGGAGGAATTTCGGTCGGGTTGATCTTTTTAAAAACTCCTTTTTCGAGAAGCCCGCTGATCTCTTTCTGACGTGAAGCAATAAAATTTGGTTGCGGAGGGCTTGCTGGGTTGTTAAAAAGAACTTCTAAGCTTGGGATTTCTGGAAATCGGACAGGGAGGCGACGGGTTCTGGCTGGGTTTCTCCTTAGTCCGCTCACATCTTGTGATGTTTGGGTTTCTTCTTGTGTAGTATTTATCCTAGGGCTAGGGGTGTGGTTGTCGCTTGACACTTCATGAGGTGGAATGTCATTGTTGTTAATTGAAAAGAAAGGTCTGACAACAGTTGATCTAAAGTTGGATGGGCCTGATGGCATATTTACTTTACAAGTTTCGTTGTTGATTTCAATTAATTTAAATGTTCCTTCCCATTTTCCGGCTTGCCCGTTATTACCTTCTCTATAGACAAGTACATCAGAATCTGGGGCTAAGTCTTTTGTTATTGTCGTGTCCGGGCCATTTTGTTGGCCGAGGGCATTGTTGACTTGGAACTTGGCTCTGATCTTTGATATTTCATCCATTGCTTTTCTGATAGTGGCTGCGCGTTGAGTTATTGTTGGTGTTGGTGGATCAGAATCCGTCAATCTAGGATATGCCCCAAAAACAAGTAGCGTTGGAACTAGACCGTTAGGCCCAGCGGAGTCATTGATAGCTTTTATTGTCATTTGAAGCATGCAGGCTTTGTTTGTACCTGTGTTTTTAAGTTCTTCCTTGATTATTGAATACGATCTACGGACTAGGGTGTGGTACCGTTCGACTGTCCCCACAGACCAATGAGCTTCGACGGGGACATTTTTGACAGATATAGCCATTGAAGCTGCACTCTGGTAGAACTCTTTGCTGGTGAAATTAGTTCCAGCATCCGTAACAATAAAGTCTGGGGGACCAATATAAACATCAATCCAACAACTACGAATAGCATCCCATGTATGCTTTGCCGAAAGATTTTGGAGCCATCTTGCTGCTTGAAATTTTGTGGCTGTGTCCACAATATGAAGGACTGGATCAGACTCAATATACATCACATCCACAATGATGGAGTGGTTAAATTGAATGTCTGAGTCACGAAGGTTAAACTTGAATCGGCTTGGTGGACCTCTGTGTTTTTGACAATAGGTGCAGAATTTGGTCAGATGGTCAATTATTTTTCTGTCAATGTTTTGACTGTCACGGTAGTAGCGTTGTAGTTGGCATGGTTTAAGGTTAAGCGACAACTGAGCCTCTAAAGACCTTCGTGTAGCTAGATAGACTCTTCCTTCCTCATCGCACAACTCATGTGTAACATATAACTCGCACTTCGTACCATCGCACTGTGACATTGACGCCCAGAACGTTGCAAAACGTCGTGAAGTCTATTAGCGGAAGGGTGACCAAAGCGTCGGTGAATTCGTCTTAATTCCGATTCTGTGAGAAGGCACGGATTGGAGGTAAAGGATGAGGTGATGAAAGATTGTGAAAATTCTCCCCAAATTAGAAATGCATGGCCAAAACGCCGTATAACTGGAACCTTAGTAGATCGAGAAACCAAAATGTTTTGAATATTATCGTAGTAAACGCCTAATTTATCCATATCTGAAAGAGAAAGTAAGAAAGGAGTGTCGGCCTTAACAATATGAAATTCGATTTCTCCAATTGGGGTTGTTAGAATGATGGAGCCAATAGAGGTGGCGCATCCAACTCCGAATTGAACCTTAACAGTTCCGGCTGTAGATGTATTAATAGGTATATAGACAACATTGCAGAGAGCCTGATATTGATTATACCCCGCAGTTGAATTTCTTGAAGCGCCGGTATCGATAACTATGCCGTAAAAAAGATCTTTTGCATATCTTGATGATGTTAAAAATGAAAAAGAATTTGTTGAATGAGGATCAATATAGTTTGTGGGGTCGGTACGCGTGATAGCATGTTCAAATGCTTGGTTTTCTAGGTGTTGCGTCAGCGCCCTCGGGTTGATAATACTATGTACAGAAGAAAAATATATTGACGGTTCAGAAATTTCATCGTCTGTGTGGTGTGGGGAAGACGAGTCAATATCAAGTATCAATGTTTCCATTGTTTCTTGAATATCATCATCCGAAAAATCATGTCCGTTGGATTCTTGTTGCCTCTCGTACTCTGCAATGTATTGATTTGCATTTTTTTCGAAATTCTTTGATAATTGTTCTTTAAATTTAGCTTTTGCCTGTTGTTGTTCTGATTCTGAATGATTACTAGACCAGCATCCAGGCTTTTTGCAGACATAACATTTCCCTTTATTTAGGCTCCCTTGTTGATACTTATATGGAGTTCGTATCTTTGTATCTGCGCTGTTTTGTCCTTGATTATTTGATCGTTTATAATACCGCCGGTCCGTGAAGAATTGTGTTTGTTCGGTTTCTTTTGATTCTTTGTAGGTTTTAATTGAGGATTGGAGATCGTTGATTAATCCTGTGAGTGTTTCACTCGGTTTAAAACAAGCGAAGGAACAGGCGGGAACTTTGCGGCAGGCATTGATAAACTTGTTGTGAAAGAAACCGTCTGATCGGAGTTCTTTTGAAAGACTCATCTGCAGATTTCGCAGTTCGCTGATTAGGATCTGAAGGCATTGTTCTGTTGATTTTTGTGCATTTTCTTTTATTACCAATCCCAGGTTAAGCTCGTCCCATCTTGCAAGTCTGCTTCTTTGATACTCTGCACCCTCGAAGTAATTCTGTGTAGTACAACACATTACATCGAAGTTACGCGTTAGTTTATTTGATGCTATATTTGCATAGTAGTGGTTCAATGCGGCACCACTTAGCATTGTTGGGTATGCTTTTGCTCGGATACGATTTGGAATATCCGCTCTTTCACAGTTATCGAGGAAAATTGCCAATTTAAATTCAAAGCTGTCTTGTTCTCCTTGGTATTTCATTTCGTTGTCATACATTCTGGCCAAATTTGCAAGTTCTTTGCCATAACCTTGATCTTGGTTTGATATTTGTGAAGGCTTATTGTCTGGACTATAGAGATCTTGCTTGAGGTCTTGTTCTGGAATATATTTATAGGAGGGACTTTTGATAAATGAGTTATCATAGTTTTTGTCGAATTTTGTCTCCGGTGGTAGAAGTTTGACCTTTGAATTCATAATTGAAGCTATTTTGTTTGAAGAGAAGGTCTCGTTTGACGAAGAAATCTCTTCAAGAGTCCACTCAGTTGGGTCTTCTTCTATTACAACATTGTAGAGGGACTTAGCTATTGTGGTATTTCTATCCCATTTCACCCATACCCCAAAAGTTCTGAGGTGGGAACGGAGAGCGCGTTGAAGCGGTAATTTAGCAAGTTTAAAGTCCTCAGCTGTGCAATTGGAGAAGTCATCCTTGAACGGCTCCCAAAGGTTGTCGTCCTTGAACTTATACTTATTGTATTCCGTAATCTTAGATTCTATCAAAACGTTCATTGCTTTTGCTGCTACTGCTGTTCTTGTTGCTGTCGTTTCGGCCTCATTTGTTGATTCAGACATTTTGAGACAGGGTAGGTTAAGGTGGTCGGGATCTGGGGGGTTTGTTATGCGTGATGGACGCAAATCGAGGGCCTTTGGCAGGGGTCGATTTCTTGAGTATATCTTCGAAGTTGAGGGCCTTGCGAAAGGGGTCAACCATAAATTTAAACTCCTTAGCAAATACAATTGAATAGAGGCCTTTGTCAGGGACTATGCAATTGGATCTCTCTTCAAAGGGTGTATCTGATCTGTACGTCTACTGATCAGTGTCGGAACACTACCAATGGTCAATTCACAAGCTTGTGTGGGGTTACTCAATTCATTCCTATCTCTGTTCTCTATGGGAAGAAATACTATAAATACATTGGTACCTTTTTCTGAATTGCTATTCCCTATAAGGAAAGGTCTCAACTCGACCCTTGTACATAACATTTTGCGAGCCAGTTCACACAGATACAGATGTTACCACCGAATTCAAGGGTGCTGCCGACGTCCTCGCTGCCCTAGATCAACGTTTCTTCGACCACAACCGTGTCCAAAAAGCCAAAGCTGCCTACAGCATCTTGAAGATGACTAGTAATATGACATACAATCAATTCCGCATCAAGTTCACCAACCTAGCCATCACTGGTAAAATCGCCAGGGCTCGTTGGTTTGATGACGTTTGTGAGAAAATCTCTCCCGCCTTAAAGCTCCAAATTATGACTGAGAAGTACAAGATGAGCAACAACTACACTACTCTCGACGAGTTCTTAGCTGTCACCGACCGAGAATCTCGCAACATCCTCGCCGAGGATGCTCTCCATAAGAAGGTAGTCGCTGTCGCCGTCGGAAACAACGCTAGCAGAAACCCGGGTATTTTGAAAAAATCGGGATGGACTGCTGAACGCCTGACGGCTGAAGCTGCTCGCAACACCCCCGCTGTGCGCTTCCCTACCACTCCTGAGACCGTACCACAAGTCATACGTCGTACTCTCAGCGCTACCAATACCTGTCGTCTCTGCCGAAAGGAAGGCCATTGGGCTAGGGATTGCCCCAAGGCCGTAAAGATCGCAGAACTGACTGGTAGATCGGTGGAGGAATTAATGTTAGAGCACGATGACGGCGACGAAGACGGCCTACAACCTGTTGAGGTTGACGAGCTGTCGGGAAACTCTTAAGCCGTGGAACAGTCTCCTCTCATGGCAAATGCCTCGATTTGTGGAAAGTCTTGAATGCTGATTTCCGTTCTCTTACTGGAGGAAAACAATTCCTAGTTAGTATTGAATTAGGTAGAAATGGATCATTCATCAAAACAACTGCACATATCGACGGCGGAGCAAATATCTTTGGGGCGCTTCGTACCTCTGTTGCTCTCCAACTTCGTGACCTTTTAGGCGTCAAATTCCTTACTCTCCCCAAGCCAATTATACCTACTGGTTATAACGGACAAGCCGGCGCTGCTATCACCCACGTAATTCTCCTTACCCTTACGATCGATCGCCGCCGCGTCAACTTCCCATTCTTGATTACCGACCTGGGAAGCAACGATGTGCTCATCGGCCGAAAGTTCTTAGAACATTACGAACTCAAGCAGAATTACAATCGTCGTACGAAAAACCGTTTAGAGTGGCCGTTTGATATGCCACCTCTGTACTATTTCGATAGGCGTCTAGAGCTACTCCTACCTCCCAAGACGCCCATGGTGAACCTATAGCACCAACTTGACCAGCAACAACGAGATGCTCTGTTTGAAGAAGAGCTCTCTAGTGTACAAACTCTCCCTTCCCTTCGACTGAAGAAGACTCAAAAGCGTCCCTCCTCGTTTGTCAGGGAACTTAAGCAAGGCTTCCTAAGAATGAATGAACTACTCGCTGATCACCAACTGGCTAAATCGTCCTCTACCACCCGTGATCCCGGCTCACGAGTCGAGCAAGCTGATCAAGCTCTCCAACGCCAGACCGTCGCCGTGGCAACTCGCCGAGTTAAAAACGAGCCATGTAAGACTGATATCAACCTGATCTCCGCCGCCTCAATGCACCAGTTCTACTTGCATCGGAAGCACCGCCAGAAGGCCCATAACGACGATTCGGAAGTTCTCGTCGCCTCCCTCAAAGATATTCAAGATGAGATCCAACGACGTCAAAACGAGCTTGCCGCTGTTGCCGTGGAATTGTCGGCTCTTGATGCAGGTCTCTCCCCGGCGGAAACTCGCGAAGCTAAATACCGGCAGAACGATGAGTTAGTTACAGAGCGCCTCCCCGAGAAGTGGAAGGAGTTTAAGGACCTATTCTCTACCAGAGCTTCAGACAACCTCGCTGCGAGGAGACCCGCCGTCGACCACGAAATTAAACTCACCGGCGATAACACGCTTACGACAGAGCCTCTCCGACGCATGCCAGACGAATATCTCGCTGAAGCTAAGCGTTATATCACTGAGAACCTCCATAAAGGTTTCATTGCACCATCAAACGCGCCCTGGGCTGCGCCTATCCTTATGGCAAAGAAGGCTGGCGGTGGGCTTCGATTTTGTGTCGATTTCCGAAAGCTGAACGAGCTTACCCAGAAAGATCCCTATCCTATTCCCTTGATTGATGAGATGATGGCTAGAATCTCTAAAGCAAAGATCTTCACCAAAGTCGATATTCAGCAGGCATTTCACAAAATACGTATGTCAAAAGATTCGGAAGACTTCACTACCTTCCGCACTCGTTACGGAACATATAAGTACAAAGTACTCCCATTTGGCTTGACTAATGGCCCTGCCACCTTTCAACGTTTTATCAACAATATCTTAATGGAATACCTAGACGACTTCTGCTCAGCTTACCTTGACGATATCTTGATCTACTCAGATTCAGAAGCGGAGCATGACCTTCACGTACAAAAAATATTGGAGATATTGCGAGACCACGGCCTCCAGGCAGACATCAAGAAGTCTGAATTCGGCGTGACACGTACGAAATTCTTGGGCTTCATCATTGGTACCACCGGGATTGAGGTAGACCCCGAGAAAATTGAGGTTATCAAGAATTGGGAATATGCTAGCAACGTTCGCGGCGTACAAAGCTACCTAGGTTTCTGTAACTTCTACCGTCGATTTATCAAAGACTACAGCAGTATTTGCCGACCACTCACATTACTGACTGGGAAAGACGTCCCCTTCCACTTCGGTGGAGCTTGCAAGGAGGCATGGGAACGTCTCCGGCACGCCCTACAGACGGCTCCTATCTTGTGTCACTACGATCTATTCAAGCAAACTAGACTCGAAACTGACTCTTCTGATGGGGTAGTGGCTGGCGTGCTTTCACAGCTTCAAGACGACGGAATGTTCCACCCAGTCGGTTTCTTCTCTAAAACCATGATAGACGCAGAGCTGAATTACCCGATCCACGACAAAGAGCTACTTGCGATTTTCCGCTCTTTCCAACAGTACAAACCTGAGTTGCTGGGTGCGCAAAAGACGGTTCACGTCTATACCGATCACCGCGCCTTGGAGTACTTTATGTCAACAAAAGATCTCAACGCTCGACAAGCACGGTGGGCGGAGTTCTTCGCCCAATTCCACTTTGAGATCATGTACCGAACAGGAGTTACAAACACCCTGGCAGATACACTTTCCCGTAGAGATCAAGACCTCTCACCATTGGAAGCTAAGAAGCGTGCTCTACGCAACCAACAGATGATTCCCAACGATAAGATCAGTAACGAGATTCTCCAGGAAATGGCACAGACGCAACTAGCTGACCTGCAAATTGTTGACCACGATTATGTGGAAATCTCACCGCTTGGCACCCGTGAGACTGTCTCACCAGTCGATTTAGTACCACTAGAGCTCCCTGAAGAACAGTTTCTAGTTGGAGAGGCCCCTGACGCTACGTCGACAGCTGCTTACGATATCGAAAACTACGATATCATCGACCAAGTCTTTACAGCGAACAAGGAATCGGAGGAGCTTGAAACTCTACGCGAGAAGGCTCGGCAGCATCACCCCGAGTACACGCTGGCTAGCGGTAAGCTCTTCTTCCATGGGCGGTTGGAGGTTCCTCTGGAACCGCCAGAGCTCCGTACGACTTTAATCCGTCACGTTCACGCTCAACCTCAAGTTGCGCATGCTGGGAACAGTAAGGTCAAGCTCCTCTTAGGCCGCAAATATCACTGGGCTGGAATGACGGCCGATATCACCCGTTATATCTCTAACTGCAGCTGTGCTCGTATGAAGGCGAGGAGAGATAAGACTCCTGGTTTCCTCCACCCCCTACCAATCCCCGCGCGACCTTACCAGCATTTGACCATGGATTTCACGGAGCTACCGCTAGATGAGAACGGTTTTGACGCTGCTTTCGTGATCATGGACAGGCTATCAAAGAAACCAGTCTCGATCCCCTGCCATAAGACCATCACGGCAAAGGAGATGGCGACGCTATTCGTGTCCACTGGAGTCGTCACTTTGGGATGCCAGACTCCATAGTCTCCGACCGTGGACCTCAGTTTGTATCAAGTTTCTGGAACGAATATTGTCGTATTCTCGGCACCAAGGTCAAGTTGACTACATCATATAACCCCAACGTCGATGGCCAGACGGAAATCATGAATCAGTATATCAAGCAGAGACTTCGTCCATTCTGTACCTACTATCAAGACAATTGGAGCTCTCTCTTACCGATTATGGATATTGCTCAGCTTACGCTACCTCACGAATCTCTTGGCAACTTGTCACCATTCCAACTACTCAATAGCTACGAGGCGCGTGCATCCTGGGACTTACATAACCCTGAGCCTCCTGCTACTGCCACGGAGACCTTGAATCGAGAAGATGCTCTCTGTGTAGCAACTCGTATGAAGGATGCAATGGAATTCGCTAAATCCTCGCTTAAGATTCAACAGGAGAAGATGGAGCGGTTAGCTAATCGTAGCCGTCGGGAAGTCGATTGGGAAGTTGGAGACATGGTTCTAGTCTCTACCGCAAACTGGAAAATGAGCAGACCTTCACGTAAGCTTTCAGACAAGTGGTATGGCCCTGTTGAAGTACTAAAGAAGGTTGGGGAGAGCTGGGAGTTGAAGTTACCGGAAGAATGGAAAATCCATCCTGTATTTCACTCCCATTTGCTGCGGAAGTTCGTACAGGACCCACTACCAGGACAGGTTCGACAAGCCCCAGCACCAATTCAACTACTCCCTGAGCAAGACGAATGGGAAATTGAGGGGATATTAAGCTCCCGAGTCTATTGCAACACTCTCCAGTACCAGATTCAATGGAAGGGCGCTGACGAAGACCTCGAATGGTACCCCTGCTCCAACGCTATGACAGCACCTCATATGATCAAGAGATTCCATATACGCTACCCAACAGCCAGGGGACTACCTAGACTACTCCAGAAGTGGCTAGAGGCGTACAACAATGGTATCAACGACTACTCCGAATTGGAAGACAATCACGCTATGACTGCAACTGCGCGGTCGCAGTTCTTCAGGAGGGGGGGATAATGTCACAATCCGTGAGAGCCGTATTGCGTGCGTGTGGGGATACAGGTTAGCGCGCCTTGGCATCACGTTGGATGACTGAGCACAGCCGAGGGAGATATCTTAGAGAGGGTCGAGAGTAGCTACCTCCTCTCTTCGTCTTTTATTGCCTTTACAAGCGTACCTCTTGATAGCAATATAATAACTTATACAACCTCCTTGACGTGCCGTAACATTCAAAAGATTCTAAACTAAAGAGTAGAAGGGAAGGGAAAGTATCTAGAGATCTACAACTCTACATTATCTGCGCTGGTCTGTGCGCTACAAACAAAGGACTCTAGCAATATCTTATGTAAAGTGAATGTAATGTGGATATAACAACCCTATCTAATGATCTAGGGTGGAACCATCACACTATTAGAGTAGCACTCCAAGCATGGTGTACCACTCCCAATAGCGCTCTTCATTGTGAAGCAGAAATACCTCCGGCATTATATTTCTTCAGCAAAAGATGCTGCAGTCTGCAGCTCGTATGCAAAGAATGGATATGTGGCACCCTCTAGCCCTTTTGGCGGCTGAGGATCCGAAAGAGAAAATAAGACACTTAGGTCATAGTGTCAGAGCAGCTTGTAGACAGCAGGGCAGAGAAAAGGGTCAAAGGGGTGGTATTCAGGTTAAAGGGCGCCATCCTACATTATGCATGAGATATTTGCATAACCACTCGGCCAAAAGGCCTTACCAGAATCATAGAACACTAGAATCTGGTTATCTCCACATATATAGATTATACAGAAGGCAATCCTGACACTTAGATTGGGACACAGAAATCGTTTGTTCTCAAGGATGAGGGTTTGACAATGTTCCACGGGGTGCGTTGTATGGCCTAGCGAAGATCTAGGTGGTAAATGAGGATATTTAATGGGTCAAAGTGATGACAGGTCTTCTCTAGGAAGAGATGTATGGGCAGCTAGTTGCAGTAGATGTTACACGTGGGTCTTGCTGATTAGACTGGGCCATGGGGCTCTTGCTGATGAAGAACTGGAGAATGGATAGATGGTCTTCCCGAAGAAGAGATGGGTAAACAAATGTATAGTAATGGTTAAGTAAAGAAGACGTTGCATGAGGAGAAAAGCTCTCTCATGCTGAACTATTATATACAAGAGTAGAAGTGTTGGAACATAAGTCATGTGCACATTGATAAGCAGAATATGTATTAACCAATTGTAATAGTAGTGCAACTTACGTAATATTCCCTTGGCATTCTTACATGACACCAAAGGGTTAGAACAGATAGACAGAATGTATATATATGTGAATATTATTGTATCTTTTTATTGAATCTATTTTATTGCCATTTATTTACGCGCGAATACTGTATTGTACCAACAAGAAGCATTTGCCAGCCGTAATTAATCGAAATCGATTCTTGCCAATATCTTCGCATTAATGGCTATGTTCTTGTGCTTCTCTTCATGACTCTCTTGTATTTCCTTACATGAATTTGTACATGACTAATTGTATAGGGGAAGCTATTATTAAATTGATGGTTATAATTAACTACCCCTTCATCTTGTCACAAATTAATAATAGTATTAGAATTCTAATTACGGATCCGTGAAAGTTGTTCAGACAACCAGAACGGTACATGGCACACCTACAAATGAGTGTGCGTCGAGTTCCGACAGCTAAAGGCCTTGGAAAGCTATACTTCCCACGTGACACCCCAGCATCGATTCCATATAGTTGAGAAAATGAAGCTAGGTCTGGAAGTATAAAGCAGTGGTTAGCTTCCCGTCCAGCTAACACAGTCTTCGCTTTCTCTGATGGATCATCATCGGGTCTCGGAAAATCAGCCTGGGGGTATGTAGTATACCAAGAAGGCAAGCTAGTTGCAAGTGATTCCGGTCCACTTCACGGAGCAGAGGTATTCGACGCAGAAGTTGTGGGTGCCATGTAAGCCTTGAAGGCTACAATAGAGGTAGGGTAAGACTTACTGATCTGCATTCTTCTGGACAGCCAAGCGGCTACCTGTTGTGCTGGTGATGGCTAGGATTACGATGCACAAGGGTAATGATCACTGAGGGTGAAGGAAGAACTTTCCAGGTCGCTCCATGGTGAGTAGAAGAGTAATAGAGCACTGTTTGGAAAGTGTTTCTAGATAATACTACCAGATGGAGGATACTAGAATATTCTGTGATACTGATTTGGGAAAATGAGGCGAGAGTTTAGCCACCTCAGATGCGTATATAATTAGCTCTTTCTTCCCCCTAAATCCTCACAGTTCTGAATACCAAACATATCAGCAGTTCTCATTGATTCATCGATAATCACCGGTAAACCTTCTGCCAATTAACCTCCGTAATCTCTTACCTTTACAACACTACCCAGGCGCTCGAAAGAGGAAGATCTAACTCCTCGCAGTCAGTGATGGTCAAGTTCTCATTGCTGAGACACAAAAAGCGTGTGGAAATACGCTGGATACCGGTTCATGTGGGGATTCAAGGCAATGAAGAGGCCGATAAGCTGGCCAAATCAGCCTTGGGAGCTCCCAATAACCGGTCACTAACCTCAGCTGCGCCCAGTGGAGAAGATCAAGATCTAACCTTTGCGGCATTAGGGAGGTGGGCTAAACTGCGCAGCCAAGAGCTTGTGGAAGAGTGGTGGCAGAAGTATCGACCGAAACAATACAAAGATCCGGACCTATTCATGCGTTGCAAAAGACCACCGGAACTAGCTTTACCAAGATAGGCGTACCATCGTCTTATTGCGGCAAGAACAGGCCACGGGGACTACGCCGACTACTATCGACGTTTCAACCCCGAACATGAAGATCTGAAATGCGTTTGCGGCCGAGAGAAAAGGCCCTGGCATTTTTCAGAGTGCCGACCTGCTTTGCTACGTTGGAGAAGCTATGAGAAAATGGCCCTACCTGGGGCCAGGGAAATGATAGGGGAGAAGGGATGGCAGAAGTTCATTCAATTCTTAACTACAAGCAGATGTTATAGTCTGCCGAAGAATGAACAGGGTGGGAGGTGACCACGCTGAGATTGTTTCTGATCCGAAAGGAGATGGGTGTGGAAGATAGGGATGCGGCGCAGTGTACCGTAACTCAGACATATACTGTTTCTTTTCTTTTGTTTTATTTCTTTTCTTTTGTCGCTTCTGGCTCAACTGCCGGTCATGTAGGTGGCAATGCGCTTTCAGAGCCCATCTACCCGTGTCACGTCTAAATAGATGTTAGGTTCTTCCTGTCACGTAAAAGATTTCAAATTAAAATTCAAATAAAACTTCATGCTTCTTCATCATCACAGATACCCTTCATTACCATACAGCACCAATTTCAACAGTCATCTCACCGAATCAAAATCTGGGTAGCCTGGACACCTACCTCAATGGAGAAAGGGGGGACTGTTAGGCCATATCTCGTGCAGTGGCTATTTACAATATGACACAGGCATGCGAGGGTAGCCAAAAGTTCTTCCTGTTTTCCCTTTGATGGACATCATCGTTTGAGGGATGGATGAAAGTCCCTCGCACCAAGGTTTCGGGTGGTATCAGCGAATGCGCCCACTATATGAGTTGTACAAATGTTAAACTGAGTTATCGTTGTATGTAGTTGTCGGGGATGAATTCGCCTTCTCCGTGGCATGCTCTATGAGTGCTAGGCTTGTGCCTGTCACGAATTAATATTCATGCATTCATTCACTAAGCTTAGACGCATGACCAGTGCTAAGTATACATTTTTTTTATTGTCCTGTGTGAGCTAATGACCATGTAGGACATGCAAGTCTTCTCTGCACACAGGCCAAGGATATCTATGCTAATAGTATACCCCCTCCTATGCCTCCCATACAGCTCCCCTCACAAGCTCTCATTCCATCATACACTAACAGGAGCCCTTCGCCCTTCATTATCTCCCCTCTCCAGCCAACGAAGCGATGGCCATTTGCGGGTGTATGCCAGCCGGGATAAATCGCAAAATCCACTGGGTAAGGAGCTCTTTTAATAACAAAATTGGGACCAGATCCGAAGACATAGTGACCCTTCTGAAGCGTTCAAAGAGGCCGGCCAGCTGGGCGCTGCAGACTTGTGGGTACCTCGAGAAATTCACACTCTACCTTTCTAGCCTCTTTCCGACTCCTTCCCAAAGGTCGTGCTGAAATGTCAGAAATGTCTTGACAGAGCGTGATTGCTGCGTGTTAGTTTAGCCCAACTTCTTTTGTTTCGTCCAGGGCGCTGGGGAGTGTCGTTGACTAATCGACAAAAAAGCCCTCCTGGCTAATTAGCCAAAATCTTAATCTTGGCGTCCACAAAAGTTCCAAAGTTGAAAACCCCTCGAAAATTTCAGTCTCAGCATGGTCTTCGGAGACTTTTCCTCCTCACGTCACATCTCAGCCGCCTATCCTTCCTCAAGATGTAGAGCCCCATTAGAGCATCAGTTCCCCATAAACCATGATCCGAGCTTTGTATATTATGACTTGATTTCCTCCTTACGAGTATACGTAGCGTCGTAAATTAGTAGTGGGTGATGGCCGGTAATTAATGGGGCAAGCTCCTGTTTGCAATTAGAGTGACGCCTTTATCGGACGTTGAGGCAAGATGATGCATGGTTAGATAGAGGTTGAGGACTCAGAGGATACTGCTAAGAAAGGCATTGTCGAAAAGGCGTCAAATGGAGACATTTTTTAGGTTGCTTCCAACTTCAATTCGGATGCGATTCTTCTTGGCTATCCAAGATAATCAGAGCATACTGAGCGATTAAACCGGCACCATTGAAAGGTGAAGAATTCGTCTTTGCCGGCTAAGTTTACATATTGGACGACTCTTTTGACTTAGGGGACACTATCATGGATTTTACTGGCATACACAACTAAGGAGTATGCCTATTTAAACAAAACAGTTGGTAATAGTCTATGAGTTTATCTTCCGGGGGAACTACACATCCTTTTAATATCCTAGTTTGCCTTAATTATTTCGAACAAAAACAGTGCGTAGAATATGGTTGGTATTTGCCTGATTCAAACCAGCGACCTCCTTTCTCAAGTAGAATTAATGTTTGAAGCAGTTAATTGCCTTCCAATGACTTAATATTAATGGGGTGACTGTCTCTATTTAATCAAGAAAATGATGGAAAGTAAAAAAATTATGCTGTAGTGACTTAATGCCCTGCGCCTGGCAAGCTTTTTCGAAGCGGGATTGAGAACGAGACTTTCACTTTGACAGCCACAATTAGGTTGCTGTGATATTACCCAATTTTACACTTAGTCAAAGATAGAAACCAGATTTTTATTCGTGGTCCACCTAGTCACGTATAAGAACTGTCTGCGCAAGGCAGCATCGCAGCAAGTTTATGGACTTGGTTCCCCTGTACCGAAATCATCTACTACGATTTAATCGAATATTCTTCGAACGTAACTATGAAAAGGTCAAAGACACTAGGATTTATTTAACTTACTTGGTGATTGGTCTGAAATTACCATAGAGAATATAGAAAAGAAAAGACATCTATCGCGTGCTTGTCCCCTTTCCAATGAAGTCCTCAGTCGGATTCAGACGGAAAGCGAGAAAGATTCTGGTCAACGAAGATGTAGATGTTAACGACCTTGATCTAGAGACGGTAAACAATAATTCTTGTAAGTCTCACCCTCTAAATTATATTTACCAGGCTGATAGGTTTAGCTGACTAGTTATGTAGTTAATACTGATACCAGACCGACCCCTAACTTGAACCAAGTTTTGGTCAATGATTTCACTAAAGATAATCGTCTTGAAATCGGGTTTGAAGATAATTCTGAAAAGTTAGAAAAAAAGAAATATGGATCCAACTTAACATCAAAAAAGCTGTCTCGCACACTGACAAAGAAAAATATTATATCCAGGCTTTCATTTCAGGTCGGCGATTTATTAACCGGGGATGAAGCAGAAGCTCTGGAAGATGAAAGCAATACTTTGCCCATCAAAACAGCTTTGAAACCGCGAGATATTGGAAGGAATCAAGTCCATGGGATCCCAACTAACCAATCGTTACCCAGAAATCCAGGCAATGAAGATGAAGGAAGACAGTGTTACAGTAAAGAATACTTAAATGAACTTAAAAACTTGACACCCGTCGCTCCGAAGGACTTATGTAGCAATTATACTCTAACGGAGCACAAAGATGATTTTTTTACGGCTAGAACCGATGATCAAATGGCTGTAATGGCGCACAATGTTACAGCCATTATACCAAGTCAAGCCGAAATTCAAGAGAAGAAAGATCGTCGGGCGCGCCTGGCTGTCGAGAAAGATTTTATCTCTCTAGAATCACAAACTGATGAGATAGATCAAGTTATATTTAAGAAAAGAGAAAAAAAAGCAGAATCTCGGCTTGTTCGAGAAGATGAAGATTTTGCTGAAGGGTTTGACGAATTTGTGGAGGATGAGCGAATTGCACTTGGTAAAGATCAAGAACGTCAAGCCCGCCGCCGCCAGCTCAAGGAAATGGCAGAGCTAATCGAGCAGGCTGAGTGCAGCTCAGATGAAACGTCAAATGATTCCGAGGTTGAAAGATGTACAGCCTACGAGAGATCTCAAACTAGGGCTGGTATGGATGGGCTTCACAAGTCTGATTTTGACGAGGATAGAAGTACAACACAAATTCCTCGAATTGCGCCATTGCCTATCTTTTCCGAGTGCTTTGAACGTTTGCAAAATAAGATTCGGTCTACTGAGACAGGTCTATCTGAGCTTCATAAGAAACTACAAGATTCTGAGCAGGAACAGTGTCAAATTACTGCGAGAGAAGTAGAGGTGCAAGGTCTCCTTAAACAGGCGGGAGAGAGATTTGCGGCTTTAACCACTAGTGCAGACCCAATCACACTTCAATGTTCAGATCTCCACGAAAGAATGAGTTTATCCTAAAATTTTACATCAAAACTTATATTCTTAACTGAAAAAACGGGTCGAAACGAGTATAAATGCATGTAGGGAAGTAATCTCTAACCATAAAGTGTGAACCGGCATGCCTAGTATAATTATACAAAATCAGGACTCTAATATATCCAATTCCAAATCAATTATACAACCTCTCACAGCCTGATTCCTAAAAACATTTGCAATTTAGCTTTTTCTGAATATGTGAAATGCGATTGTCGCTAATTGTGGTTTGCTTATTGTTGACAATTCTTGCGTCACTAAAATAACGCATTAAATTATATAGGTAATGGACAAATAGCTGCGTGCACTACATCTAATGGTCTCAATAACCTGGTCATGGTATTTGGAGCGAATGCCTCTATTTTCAACAGACGCTGCAAGACTAACGATTAAATCAGGAAGACATTCCAACAGCCCAGCTAATCGTCTCACATGATAACATGGAATAGACTTCTTTGCAGCTTGAGAAGTATTTTTTTTACACACATTACTCACTTCTTTAGATGAATCCCATCATATCAAGCAGAATTGCTTCCCCTCCTCCAGCGCGATCGGTGAAAAGAGCTTAATTTAGCTTTCAGGAAACGTGGCCTACATATCGTATCCAAGCCAGTACACCAAAAGCCTCATCCTCTTAAATTTCCGGTAGATCGCCTTTCAGTTTTGCTTAAATATATGTCTCTTACGATAGCTATCACAGCCAGTTTAAATACATCCAAAAGACAAAGAACTCATTTCAAAAATAAATATGTTGCTATCTCGTGCTGCTTTATCATCAAAACAATCTAAGCCCCAATTTGTATAAAATGAGGGTCGAACTCATGATAGCATCATCTTCTACGAACATAGCTGTCAAATAACCACCCGAAGTCGAGCCAGATCAAATATGGCAATCCGGATATTGGCACGCAAGATAATGATTCAAACCCTCCAACAAATTCAGTTCTTCATTCCTACCAAGATAAATCGCAGAGAAGCATCATTAAGTCTACAAGTACGAACTACCACATCTTCTTTTCAGTGGCAAAGTTTTTCGATAATCTAATTTCCAGATTTGACTGGCCCAAAATAACCTCCAACGAGATTATAAATGTCTATCAAAAGACATCGATTACGGCGCACAGCCTCGGCAAGGTAATCTCTTAGGATAAACCTTGAGAGAACTCATGAAGGATTATCAAGACATTGCAAAATATGAATATAGCAAGTTAAAATATTTGTATACAAGTATATTAACTTGCAGGCCCCGGAAAAGACCAATTCTTCAGCTCCTAGCGGTGCTGACGTAAATACTAAGCATGATCTGCATGTCTCCGATACCCAAAAAGCATCGAATCCAGATTGAAGTCGAAAGAAAATACAAACATACCTTAAACCTGTAATTCAGATGATATTCTACCACATCATCCAGCCATGGCACCATTTATCGTGCCGCTTGCACTCTCGTAAACGAAGTCGTGTAGTGCACAATACTCAGCTTGACAAACTCCTTGCCAAATTCAAAGACTCACTCATTCCAAGACTGTATCCTTCATTTGAGTTACATTGCCTGCTCTCTAATATTGCTCACGAAAATCCTGAAAATTGGTCGCTAGACTCATGGGGCACGATTTGTTTCCTCCGATGGGTTAAAATATCGTCGTGGGCTTACAATTGCAGGTGTGACGAAAACCGATTTGGTGACGAATAAATCGATTTATTAAACTATCTGAAGAGAAAAGGAATCCCTAGCTACTACTAACAGGTACTTATAGCGTCGGATCCACTTTGTGGATGTCACGGTTTCAGTACAAAATGCATGGGCGATCTTGCAAGTACAGTGTATTAATTATAATTCTCTGGGGAGACGCAAATATTATTACAGATGAGACAACAGGCAGAAAAAGGATTACATACAGAAATACACCCTCAGATATCCACCGGAAGCTTAGTAGGGCCCAAAGCAGTATTGCAATTCAGATAAGAAGTGAGCACATTGATCTCAATTCTTATCTTTACCGAAGGAAAGTCCCTGGAGTGATTAATCCAAAATGTCACTGTGAATATCCGTCTCAAAATGTCAAACATATGGTCTTGGCGTGTCCTCAGTGGGCAATGGGAAGAGGAGAGGTGCTACAAAAGGCAAAAGACAGGTCATTTGCGGCAATGATGAACAGCCCTGATGACATAGAAAGAATTACAAAATGGATCCTGGCAAAAGGCTGGTTTGAACAATTCCGGCTCGCAGGAGAAGTAGAAATAGCATTGGACGAAAAGATGAGACAATGTGGACAAGGATAAGACGGATTTCACACTGTATAAACAGTGTAAATGCACTTCCTGTAGGAAACCTCAGAAAACAAATAGACACGAGACAGAAAGTTGTGGGGGGTTTTTACCAAATTTGGTTTCCTCCTGTGTAAATATTGTAGCAAGATATTCCTGCATGGGCCCATAGGGTATCTGAACGGACTAAATGAGATCAAATCAAATCAAAATTCTCTGGGGAGAGAATATCTGTAGCTAGACTAGAAATATACTTATACACTCTGAGATACTCCCCTTCTATAAGGTTCTGCCTTTGACTAGAATAATATGGACTCTTTGACAATTCTCTAGAAGATTCTCAATACACCTGTCATCCTCATGAACCTTCAGACTGCTTCCAGAAGGTTCATTGAGATTCTCCTAAGCTCCATGTATTCTGAGATCCTTCCCGAAGATCCCCGAAGATTTCCTTGGTGTCGTTGCCTGCGCTAGCCAGCGTAGGCTACAGGAATCCTTAGGCTTAGCAGCCGTTACAGTGGCTCTGCTGACTGATAACTTTCCCCTGGACCCAATACTTGTTACCGAGCCAAGTATTTTCAGGAGCCATTACGCTATGGTGTTACTTCGAACTCCTGGCTAGTAGTGCCATTTCATCTTTATTTGTCCATCCGTCTTCTTTCAGTCTTATCGTAATTATTCCTAATTAAACGCTTAGGTTTCCTCCCAAGCTTAAACAACGGTCAAACCGTAACAGCAGGCCATATGAGCCTAAAGACTGACTTAACGAGAGGGGCTATCATAGAAGCCAGGATATACTCGGTCATGTTGAAATTGGTGCTTCAAATTATGGTAAAGACAGGGATGTGTAGAATACACGTCACTAATCTCCCATTAATTGTGAGGTTAGTATTAATACGCGTTGACGCAGATACCAACCACTTGATTTTATAATTACAAAATAAAGTTTATATAGCACTCTGTGTCCTAGTGGGAGTAATTAACAACTCTCCACGACAGATTTACAGACTCCTCTATTTTCCCACTCGCTTCACTAAGTGATATAATCTGTGCCTAACAGCCACAAGCTTTTCCAAACAAATCCGCTCAACAGGTCATACTTACAGACTCGATGAGGCTTAAGAAGGAGTCGATCTCGTTAGGAGTGAAAATTTGATATGGTCGAGTATTTTGAATCATTGCCACGTGGGCCAGCTTCTTTGGTATTGCGAAATCTGACTGAATTCGGCTGTGGGAGAATATTTCACATCCAGGCCCGCATATAATACCGCCGACAGGTGTTAAGTCTTTGCCCTGCGACCTCCACATGATCTGGGTCTACAAGACAGAACTGGTTGCGATAACTGAATAGATTTCATTACTCTGAATTGGCGCCCTGGGGGTCCATACTCTTATTTATGAACTTTAAAATTTACATCGGAAGAAATATCTTGGCGGTTACCACTCAAGCCTTTCTATTTAATTTCTTTAGTTTTTCTACTTGTCTTTCAACAGACGCAGTTAAATTACATTGCCATCGATGTAATTCAATCATATCCAACCTGTTGATCCCAATAATTGCTCCTCATGTTTCTTTTCCTAAGCAGCATTTCGCCCGCTTCATCATCTAAAATCGCTCTATTCAACTATGATTTGGGATCCACCGTGTAATTAATTTGATATCGCCAGTATTATTTATCATAGCTTCATAGGAACGATCCATGACTTGTCTGTAAATCTCTCCTCTACCATTTGATCATGGAGAACAGGATATAACTATACGCTAGGGATTCTGCAATTGCAGCCAAATGGATAGCTTGGGCTGTAGGCTCTTGATACTTTTTTCCAATATAAATACGGGCTGAGGCCCATGTGCGCACATCGGGTTTGCGTTACCAGATAACTTTGGGCATTTGTCAGATTTCGGTGCAACAAAATGGCGATTCCTAGATACTTAACCTATACCGTCCAAAATTTCAGCATAGTTTGGGATATATTCAAACGATCAGAGCCGCACAGAGCATGATTTATCTGCTAATATAAGCTTCTGATTTAAACCCGTTTTCTTATCCACTACTATGCTAATTGACTACCAGAGCTGGCTCAACCAATATGAGCGCATCATGACTCTTAAATTGCTTGAGTAGATAATGGAGAAAATTCGGATTACTACTGACGTTTTTGAGACTACAACAAAATCCCGACACAGAATTGAGGGTGGCAGAAATCTCTGGTATTTATTCAGTGTAGCACTGCCGTGGAGATGTAGTTGGTCTGCAAGATAGTAGCTCTATCTATGGCAAGAGAATGGCTGGTAGATGTTCTCCCAGTCTGTAACTGTGATAGTTATTACAATCTATAAATTCTTGACTAAGCGGTAGATTTTTACGCTGAGCTTGTTTCTAAGGCGAAATGGGGTATGTTCAGGAATTAGGGATTCCGTTAGTTCATATAGCTCGGAATGTTAAAAATGTCATCACATTGGGATAACATGATGAGCTCTTTGTGAAGGCGCTAGCCAGGACCCACACCGTAGTCATAGATCCTGGATAGCCTCTATTCAGAATGAACATAAACAAGAGCAGAACTAATTGACAGACTACCATCACTCGTTCCTTAACCATTACCATGGAGGGCAAGACTGACACCTGTACGTGGTGCCTTCTACGAACCTGAGAGTGAAATATTCTCCCAGAGCCAAGTAAGTCATATTTCCAATACCAGAAGCTGGCCCACGAAGCAATAATTCAAAGTACTCCGCTATGTCAAGTTTTCGCTACCAAAGAGTTCGACTACTACATGAGTCTCATCCAGTCTATAAGTACGACCTAGTATATCCTCATTCCAACGACCACCCCTCAAATCGACTATTCTCTGGCTTAAGCTGTCCACCAAATGAACGCCCACGGAGGAAACAAAGCGTGGCGCACCAATCTGGGAGACATTTCTCTTGGATGGACGTGAGAGGGATTAGGACAAGTTTACAATATTATGCAAAGCATGGACATAATCACGACGGGCGTGAAAAACTGAATTCTGGCAAGGTGTTTCATGAATTGAGCTTTGTGCGCGTCAAGACTTCTTTTTTTTTGGTTAAAAATCATTTAATTTATGTGCAGCTGTATAGCTATGGCACATGACCGATGCTATGCATACATGATGGATGACTCTTTTGACGTTAGAGACACTCATACTCTGAATTTCATTTGCAAATACCACTATGGAGTATGTTCGCTTACACAAACAGTCGACCCTCCTCCGTAAGTACCCACTAAAGGGAAATTTAAAACCTTTGATTATCCAAGCATGCCTACGTCATCCATTTATACTAGCACCGCGAGAAATTTAGTTTAGTTTTGCCGGATTCGAACTAGCGGTCTCCTGTCTCGGGTGGAATATGTGTCCTAGCTATCCAGAACTTACTTGAGAAACCAGCCAAGATGATGTACCACTGCACTATCCAACCATGGCGGTGTCTAAAGTGTTGCCTGCACTGTTTGGTGGTGTTCTCTGGTATAGTTTGAGTAGCCTGGGCACCTACTTCACTTGAGAATAAGACACTTCAGATCATATTTCGCGCGGAGAAAAATCAGTGGATGATGAAGGCGTGTCTGAATAACTCACGGTATTTGAAACGTTCCCCTGGGTGGGTATTCACGGATGAGGGTTGACTTGGAGGGAAGAAAAAGCCGCCATAACTTCGCAGTGGTACTTGCAAATGAAATCCGAGGCATGAGTGCTCTTCTTGTATATTGAGTCATCTTTTCTGTACATTTTCTCCGATATTGTGTCATAGCTAGATAGCTGCATACGCAATTAAAATCTGATGCGAAAAAAAAGCGGGATGAAGATTCGACGTTGGTTAGCGGTATTCACAAAGAACCTCAAGGTCTCTCTATACCATGCGCGAAGCCTAGATTGAGTCTAATACTAGCGAGGAGGTTTTCTATTTTCCATCAATCTGCAAACCCAACCTCTACATAAGATGGCACAAAACAGTTGGGCTAGAACACTTTACAGTGCGCACTCTCCGGATAGCTTTGGAGGTCCTTCATAGTCAATGACTCAGTACGGACAACAATTCAATGCAATTCAATTCACAGCACGCGCTGAATATCGTCACTTTTCGAGCATCTAAAAACGACATCAGATTTGTCGCGAGGCACGAAGGATCGTAGGAGTCCAAAGTGGGCTTTGAACATAGAGAGGCCTTTACTTAGATACAATAAATTCCACGTACTAATGAATGGTGGCACCGTTGTAAGAAAGCTTTTCGGGAGGCATAAGAGGGTATAAACTACGAAATAATTATCCTTATATTATGGTTATGGGCTATGCGGAACATTCTATTGGGGGTAATGAGTAGTGGGTGACAGTGAATAGACTCATTCAATATTATGCTGTAGATATAGTGACAAAAAGTATAAGACTAAACCCGTATTCATTTATTGTGGGTACATCTATGAGACTAAATACATGCTCACCTAACCAGTACACTCGTGATGTATGCTGTGGCTATGAGCCACACACGATGCCCTAGCCTCGACTACCTCGTTGTCTCATATCATAGCAACTTAGCCTGTAGGTAGAGAGAACCTACAAATCCAATACAGTAACAGACTGAGAAAGGTCCATAATAAATATAAAGGCTGCATAGGCCATCTGGCTTGTCTCTCCGAGCACTTCAAAAGAGCTGCTATGTCTTCAGATTCAGTCCTGAATCCTTGTTTGGAAAAGCCGCGGACGCAGTGGCTTTCACAAGCTTCCCTGGCTCCTATTCACCAAAAATTCTCTTTTGCGTTGGTTGGAGAAGAGATGTAACGATGAGATAATGACTGCATCATGTGAACCCTAGTGTATATTCATGAGAGCGTTACTGCTGGGCATAGATTGCTACAGAGTTAAGAGTCCTTGGCATGCATTATTATTAATCCATTTATGTCATTTTTGAGCATCTATTTGGATAGGATAAACTCTCGGGCTGTAGGCATACCACACTCACATGTCCGGCCTAAGCTTGGGCTGAGAAAGCACTAAATACGCATTCTTAAGCCGACGAAAGTCAAGTGACCGATGGGGTCAGAAATGAAAGTGTAAACGTCAACCTGTTAAAGGAATTCCTGAAAGTAGCAGGGCTGTTACATGTTATTCACAGTCTAAATTTAGCTTTCATAAGTCGATTCAGATGAATATTTCACTTCTCCTTCGTTATAGCCTCTATATCTCTCGTGAAAAGATCACATACACAATATCCCCCAGAAATAGCAATCAATGTCCCGCAATTTGTGATATTAGACTGCAGCTGCCTCTTTAAATTGTGCGTTTATATGATGTTTTGTGCGACCAGTCGTGTGTAGACAAGTTTAATTGGTCGAGTCAGGAAACGTGGGTAGGCTGATGATAGAAATGCACCTGTCAATTAAAGACTAGATATCAGAAGTAGATTGAGTAATTATGCCCGTTTACTGGATCCGCGTGAACTACAAAGTATACCTGCAAGGAGACCCTGGAGTAAATCTAGTCGCTCTTACTAGCAACTCGTGCCGAAACCGAGTGACACACGACGCGAAGCACATCTCCTCACCAATACCCGACATCTAGAGGCAGTGGACGTTGAGCTAAAGCAAAACACGAAACTGAGCAGTATGTTATTTCCTAATCCTTCCAGACGTCCGAAGAGGAGGCAAATGATGATGCTCTTCGTAAGGATATTCAACAGATCCCAGCACATTTGGATACAAGAAGACTAGCCCTAGCAGGTCAAACCGCTTATCTAGCACCACAACCCGCGCCTAATCATGCGATTATATTTGAAACGAGTCATGATCCAGCGCATCTGCTGCATGTTCGACCTCACGGGATTCAAGTCGATTCCCAACGGGGTCTGTTATCGACTAATGTTGCTCTCGCGAGATGGTTTTAGGTGGATGAGATGGTACTTGGCTACCACGTGATACTCACGACAAGCGCCTTGCCCATTGGTAGAAGCTGAAACCAGGCTAATCTCCTTGCTCCTAAGGCCGCCCTAATTTTAGATTGTGGCATACCACTTCTAGTGCAAGGTATTCATTTCCGAATACCTGCGAGTATTGGGTAAGCAAATTCGAACTTGATACCAAGGGCAAAATGTTTGGAAAATTCGGTTTGAGGCTAGCATCGATTGAGGAAAAATATCATGGACGGGAGATTTGAAATATTATTAGAGCTCCTGCCTCCCTGCCCCTGGCGCGTGTCAAGCCTCCACCCACAGGACGCCATCAGATACTTGTGTCGTCCAGGTTTGAGTGTCTAATGGGACAATAACAGAAGCTCCCTCTGCCCGGCAGATTCCCCTGGTTGCCTTGGCGACAATTAACGAGAATAGATGACGTGTTCAGAAACAGTAGAACCATCATCTTTGGTTCAATTGATGCCAGCAATCACCGATCCCTTACCCCTTCCAATTCCCCATTTCCCACGCCAAAATCGATCTTGGCTCCCTAGCCAGCCCTTCACTATGCACCGTCGTCACTCTAGCATTTTGCTTAAGAGGCCCCGGGTTTCATTGATCCGCGATTCGTATTGTGGAATCCCCCGAAACGTCCTTCTGTATCAAACTCATCATTGCAGTTCCCCTTCTTGCTACGCCGTAATTAGTCGTGGTCCGAGTTTAGGAATGCACGGAATGATATACTTTCTTCCATCTGCCCTTCCTCTTATTTCTTGACTTTGTGATATCAACTTATCACATAAATCATCATAACAACATTTAATATTCAGAGCCGGTTTCTGAAATAATCTCGACCATCCTCACCGCTAAAGTTTCAAAAAGTCCCGAACTTCTTTTTTCCTGGAGCCCAAAATAATGGCAGCCTTTGTAAAGCGTCAATTTGTAGGCGATGATTTCATCATCGTGGAAAGGGAGCCATCTTTTTGGTGGACAAAGGTAACATTTGAATCCAGAATCCTCATGACATTCAACTATTACTCTGACGCTGATTTTGTCTTAGACGGGCCAAATCGTGCGGTGGTCCATTTTCTTTGGTCTTAGCACAATATTTACAGCGTACATACTTATTGGCTATATTCACGCTAAGAGCAGGATGAAAAAAGGCCTACCTTTACTTTCTTACCATCGAGTACGGCTTATCCCAGGGAGAATCTCGTTGCAATACTAACATTCAAAAAGTGGCTCGTAAGTGACGAGACTCGAATGAGATACGATCCAAACTACACAAATCCCAACATATTCTACGGTTACCATCAGAACGGGATTGGTATGCAACCAATGCCACAACAAATGTACGGTATGAATGCGCCACTACCACCAACTTATCAGCCCCAGGCTGGAGTTACAAAGGTCGATTCTTCACCATACAACTCCCAACCCACTCACAGACCGGAGACAAGTGATCCAACCCCAAATTATGAAGCTCCACCAGGACCCCCACCACCTCCAACTCTTCCTCCCAATCAAACCGGAGCTACAGCGACCGGTAACCCATACAGGCTATAGGTTACTAGAATAAGAGCTACTGCCAAAGACACTCATTGCTGAATTTTTTTTTATCTAAAAAAGCGACGGATATTGGATAGTTTGAGAATTTGTAATAATGATACATCCGAATTAATAAAATTTTATCTTCTGTTTCCTAAAAATATGGATTAATTATCTAGTCCGAACGCCACAACTCTAGTTCACAAATTGCGAACTTTCTCCTTAATCAAGTGTCCAACTCCATAGCGTCAGGATCATATCCTGATATAATTTCATTCGAATTAATCTTGTGATCGTGTAGATTTTTGTGCTCCAAGATTTGGTTAAGTTTAGTGAAACTATGTGGTGTCGCCTCACTTTGTAGTTCCCCCATCTTTCTCTGTTGATCTTGTTGTGCTCGAACCCTGGCTCTTGATTCCATGATAACTCTTCTGACACTATCATGCTCCTTCGCTACGGTCAAAGAACTGGGATCTGAATAGAGTACTAATTGATTGTTCTCATCGCTCGAGGGATCAGACAGTAATGTTTTTGGTATGCTGTTTTCGAGCAGCCGTTTTTTGATGGCCGGACAAAGTACTAAGTTTCTCTCCTCTGATTCACATTCGTATAACTCTGCGTCTAGGTCATGAATGTAGACCTTGTGCTTGGTATCATCGATATGCATCACTTCATTACTTGATATCTGAGCCGGTAGTGCGGCTGGTTCTATTGAATTTAGAGTAACTAAGGGTTGATTAGAGGGGTTAGATTGCTCAACTGATGGGTAGAGCTTATGTCCGTTGGGACCTAAGATATTAGATAATGAGATAAAATGATTATTGGGCAGCCAGTGCTCACCTATTTTGAGCAGGCTCAATCTCTTCGACAATCGTTCGTTGTTTTCTTGACTTTCTGCCTTTCTTTTCCTGTCACATGCGGTCGGCTTGACGGCTCTTAATGGGGAATTCATCATTGCTTGATTGAAAGCAGCTATCGGATGATCTTGCTAGTTGTTATGTCTCTCTCTCGTAAAAATTTTACCTAATTCTAACCACTTGTGCCTGAGTCTCTGTCGTAAGGCTTAAATCGTTAAACTTTAACGCGAGTTTGAGCCTGGAACGTGACAACATTCGGTGTACAACCAGGCGAATGATTGGCGGCGAGCGGCTATACCATAGAAATTTGCATCAGAGAATATTCCGCCTAGCTGCGCTTACTGTCCTGCCTGGACCACCTGCGACCTTAACGAAAAAGCCTGGTATTAGCTTCTTGAGAGATTTCAATATGTCGAGAAATCAATCGCATTGGCCTGCTAGCAGAGTGCGTGAGACTTTTCTACGATACTTCGAAGGGAAGGGACACATAAGAGGTATGTGTGCAAGAGGGGTAGATATTTCTAGAAAGCTCCAGTCAATCCTACACCATTCCAATTAAAGACTACAACATTATGTTCAACAAAGATATGTTAAAGATTAAGCACATAGAGTAGTATCGCTGACGATGGGGTTATTCCAGTACCTTCGTCCTCTGTGGTTCCTCACAATGACCCGACCCTCCTCTTTACCAACGCTGGTATGAACCAATTTAAGCCAATTTTTTTGGGTACAGTAGGGAATACCGATAATATGTCCCGATTGAAGAGGGCTGTGGATACGCAAAAGGTACACTGTCGAAAGTATTTTTTTCAGGAAATTATTGGCTAACAGGCCAAAGTGTATTCGTGCTGGAGGCAAACATAACGTGAGAATATTTTACCCTTAATTGTATTGCTATTGCTAATCAAAAATAGGATCTGGATGATGTAGGGAAGGATACTTATCATCATGCAAGTACTTTTTTTCACAGAAAGAGCACCGTTTCTAATACCTTTCTAAGACATTTTTTGAAATGCTAGGTAACTGGTCTTTCGGCGACTATTTTAAGCCTGAAGCTGTGCAGATGTCATGGGAGTTATTAACGAAGGTTTATGGGCTTGACCCGGAACGAATTTATGTCACTTATTTTGAAGGTGATACGTCTATGGGACTTGAACCAGATATGGAGATAAAGTCTCTATGGAAAGACATCGGGGTCCACGAAGATCACATAATTCCTGGAAATGTAAAAGACAATTTTTGGGAGATGGGAGAACAAGGTCCCTGCGGTCCATGCAGTGAGATCCATTACGACAAAATTGGAGGAAGAAATGCTGCTCATCTAGTGAACATGGACGATCCTAACGTTTTAGAAATATGGAACAATGTTTTTATTCAATTCGATAGGCAAAAAAATGGGACCCTTAAACCGCTACCAGCTAAGCATGTGGACACTGGCATGGGATTTGAAAGATTAGTTTCCATACTGCAAAATAAATCCTCAAACTACGACACAGATGTCTTCCGGATCATATTTTCGAGGATTCAAACAGTCACGAACGCAAGGCCATACTCAGATAAGTATGGAAATGATGATGTCGACGGTATTGATACAGCTTATCGTGTTATTGCTGACCATCTCCGCCTACTTACATTTGCCATATCTGACGGCTGTGTTCCAAATAATGAAGGACGTGGATACGTACTTCGAAGAGTACTTCGGCGTGGCTCACGATACGCCAGGAAGTACTTTAATGTTGAAATCGGATGCTTCTTTTCTAAGATTCTACCAACACTTGTCTATCAAATGGGTAGTGAGTATCCAGAACTCGTCAGGAGAGAGCAGAACGTGAAAGAGATTCTGGACGAAGAGGAAGAGGCCTTTGCGAGGACACTTGATCGTGGGGAAAGGATGTTTGAAAAGTATGCAGCTCATGCCATTCAAACAAACTCCAAGAAACTTTCTGGCGCTGATGTTTGGCGTCTTTATGATACCTTTGGATTTCCAGAAGACTTGACCAAAATTATGGCTGGGGAAAGGGGACTTGAGACTGACGAAAATGAGATACGAGCTGCCCAAAAATTAGCACGTGAGGCTAGCAAATCGGTGAAAGAGATTGTGCTCACTTTTCCTAAGCTTGACGTCCACCAAATTGCCCAGCTTGATAAAATGGGCGTAAAACAGCCAGATGATAGTGCTAAATACCGAAAAGGTGATATCAATGGCAACGTTGAGCTAATGTATACCGGAAAAGCCTTTTTAAGGTCAACGGAGACTATCCCTACCGGAACACCATTCGGTATAATATTGGATAGAACTAACTTTTATGCTGAGCAAGGGGGCCAAATATCTGATACCGGGAAAATTCTCATTGATGGAGTTGTAGAATTTAAAGTATTGGATGTGCAGATGTACGGACGCTACATTGTCCACAATGGATACCTTGAATATGGGACTCTTAAGTCTGGAGATGAGGTTATTTGCGAATATGATGAGTTTCGGCGGCAATCAATTCGTAGTAACCATACAGCTACGCACATTCTTAACCACTCACTGAGAGAACACTTAGGTGACGATATCATCCAAAAAGGATCATTGGTTGATAACGATAAGCTTCGATTTGACTTTTCGCACAAAGCAGCAATCACTAATGCTGAACTTTTGAAAGTGGAAAACTCTTCAAACAAGTACATTAGACAGAATTGTAAGATCTACACCAAAGAAGTCGATTTAGAGATCGCTAGAAATATTGAAGGAGTGCGGGCTGTTTTCGGAGAGACATACCCAAATCCCGTCCGCGTAGTGTCGGTTGGTGTTGACATAGACACACTTCTTGAGGATGTAAGGAACCCAGAATGGAAAAATATCAGTGTAGAATTTTGCGGAGGAACGCACGTTGAACAAACTAGCTTAATCAAGGATCTTGTAATTGTAGAAGAGAGTGGGATTGCAAAGGGAATCCGAAGAATCATTGCTTACACTGGTGATGCCGCCCATGAGGTACAGCGTCTAGCGATGGAATTCTCAAAGCGCATTGAAATCTTGGAAAAAATGCCCCATAGCTCTGAAAAAGAAGAAATTGTAAAGCTCACACAACAAGATCTCAATAAACTCACAATCTCTGCACTGACAAAAGAAACACTTAAAAGTCGATTTTCAAAAGTTCAAAAGGACATTCTTGACGAGCAAAAGAAGAAGCAAAAAGCGGAATCGAAGATTGCATTAGACACAGTGAATGAATATTTTTCTCTACCTGAGAATAATACTAGCAAAGCATACATTGGAAAACTCCCAATTTCTGCCAATCTAAAAGCTATTACAGATGTTATGAATCATTTCAAATCCAAGGAAAAAGATAAGACCATCTACTTATTTAGTGGTAATCTTGAAGAAGGCATAGTTGTTCATGGTGTTTACGTTGGAACTGTAAGTCCTCTAATAGCGGTTTCCGATAAAGCTTACATGTACAGGAACACTCATCCAAAGGTATTGCTGCTGAATCATGGTCTGCTGTTGTATCTAATATAGTTGGGGGTCGCAATGGTGGCAAAGAGCCAACACGTACTGGTCAGGGTACGAATCCAGATAAGATTGAAACAGCCATCACTTTTGCAAAAAAGTGGCTTTTAGAACAGTTGGAGAAATAAGAGATATTACAAGAGGATACAGGGTTTTTTCAGAATTTAAAGTCGGCTTGATGCCACACTTTAAGAGTGACTAATGTTTCTAAAGATATATGTGTACAATGATGAATAAGGTGAACAAATCTAACAGTGAAATCTACTCCTGTTATAATTTCTGAGTCGGTCGATTCCTAAAACTTGATAGATTTTGATATTTTTACCTCAAAAATCGACTATTATTCATATCTGCATTGGCCCGGTTAACCAAATAATAAAAATCTAAATCTTGAGTCTACAATCAAGTTCTTATATTCGAGGACAGATAACTGTCTTAAGTTACAACCTCTACTCAAAGGCTCCTAATCTCTGTAAAATTTATATCGAAATTTACTTCCAAGAGCTCAGTGTTTCACTGTTTTAGATTACACAAAGGGAAATGAGAAAATTTTAGCAAATTTGATATTGCTTGTATTTACTCTATTTTTGAGCTTCCAATCATAATGAAATTCTACAGTTTAATCTCTCCTCCAGAAAATTCCATTCAAGCTTAATTCAATTGGGTCCATAAGGATGGTTTTCTTGATTGTACCTGAGATTTGAGCAAATTGTCTACCACGTTTTATCTATAACTCAAAAGAGAACTAATCACGAGTAGATTTTGGCAGCAAGGTAGCTCTATTGTAGAGATGTAAGAAGTAGATTGGTTATGAGGAGAGAGTGTTTAGAGTACGGCAGAGACCATATGCTGACTTTTACACACGTCATCTTACCTAGGGCTAGGTTGAGGCGGGACTGTAACTAGATTTCAATATGTCATTTTAAATTTTATTATTCTTATGGTAAATTTTGATGCATTATTTTCTGGAGATTTATGATTTTTGAGAGGCTAACAGTAAGAATTAATCGATTCTGGTGTACCTTAATATGTGTGCATCAAAACGGAGGGTTTGATTTGGTTTGTTAATCAACGTGCAATGCAATTGACGCCCTCTGCACTCCTATAAGAGCTTGAGCATGAGTGGGGCCAGGCTGGATCAGGTTAACTACCATATTAGCTCAGAAATCTTGTCCTGACTACATTACCGGATCGGCTCAGACTTGACCAATGTGTTAAAAATGTCAAGTCAAACTGTCCAGAAACCCCGATCTGTACAGGCCGAAGCGCAATTTCCACCTCAGTATCGGCTGTCGCGAGCTCGAGCCCTTGACACCTTCCCAATCTCTTAATGGTCTTATCCGTTCAGTCGCAGCGTCTCATCTCATCCACAGATCGTTCCCTTCATTAGATGCCTCATCAAGTCACCCACCAAGACCTAAGTTTTTTTCCCTTTTATTCCTCAATCATATCTATCTTTAGCCCTTATTTCAACCTTGCCATCTCATAAACTTTGTACACTCTCCACCTCTCCGACCTTGCCCTATCGTTGCCGTACTCCTAATTGTGGAGACCGGATATGGGTCGAAGAGCTATAGACTGAATTACCGATACCTCAGCCGTTGTTGAATGCTCTGGTTGATGTGCTGGAGGAATGTCATACTTATTTCTTCTGTGGCACTTCGTAGTAGGTTGATTTGATGGTGCCCTTGGCTGAGGTACGGACAAATATGATGCCGGCACGTCGACCGTAAATTCGCAGCGTGCAACGATTGCGGCGGGATGGATGACCACTTATATGTTTGATTATTAGTACAAACATTGGATTTTGGAGTGTTTCAGTAGGTGGTGAGATTATTGTGGATGAAAAAGATTTTCCAGGAGAATGTGAGGGTTTTCATTTGTATTGGTGCGAGCATCAGACGGGTTTGAGCCTATCTACAGTCTGTATTTGTGGTGTAGATACTTAGTTTCGCCGGCTTGTGTAGTCTTGAAATCTCTACAGGTCAGATTAGCAACCAAAATTTGCAAAAGCGACTCCTACCGAATGCAATCTGGACGAAAAGTCTCGTATACACCCCCTGTCACGTTTGAATCTTGGCTCTAGAAGAATATTTCACTCCCAGGCTCGTCGAGGACATCAATGATAGGTATTCAGACTTTTTTTTAAATCATATAATGTGTATTCAGCTATCCAGCTGTGACACACAGTCATTGCTAAGTGTACATGTTGAATGTCTCTATTGACGTTGGAGATATTCACACTCTGAATTTCATTCGCAAGTACTACCATTAGGTGAGGGGCTATTCTCAATATCTATTAATTATTTCCCCTACGAACCTCTAGCTCTCACTGTAGAGTCTGCAGAGCCTAGATTGAGTAACAAATTCCTCACTTCGATGAGTTTCCGGAGCGTACCCAGCACCCGATGCGGCGATAGTGTATTTGATCAAGTCGGCCTCGAATGTTACAAAGAAGGAAGATGTAAATGGATATGCACAACTCATGTGGTCCCGGCGTCTGGGTCTCGCCTGGATGGGGATGCAGGGTTTTTGAGACTTTTTCCAGCGCACGCAGTTTCCATTGCTACCATTTTTTTGGGTAGAACATTCCGTAGAAAAGGTGGCCGAATTCCACGGGTAAATACTGAGCTGAAAGGCTATTTATCATGGGCAATATATCAATGATCTTTCAAGAAACATAGGGGCAAGGAGCACTGTACAAGATGTGGCCAGGGTCAGGAAGGAGCCCAATGTGCTAGATAGTCTGACTCAAGTAGTACGATAAACACAAAGACACACATATATTAGCTAATGCCCCAGCAGAGGCGAGAGATATTTTTCATGAACTTCTCGGACTTATTAATGGACACTGTGTGGCACAGAGGCAAACTCTACATGCTTTACAAAGGATAAATGAGGAGAGAAACGACGAGTTTCAAAAACTATGATCAGCATACAACAAACAGAAAATGAAATCTCGTTGCTCAAAAGTCAATTATCCGAGGTTTTAATTAAGGCGCAGAAACCCCCTTCCGCAGCTGCCACAGTTCCCCAAGCTTCTATCCTGCAACAACAACCGGCGCAATCATTTACGCCCAGTGTGATTTGCTTGGAGATATTGCCGGATCAATAGGTGTCGGTACACTGCAGAGCAAGTCCAAAATAAAATCAGTTAATTGAAGAAATCTAGAGACAGAAGGTCTTTTACATCTTGATATTTACATAAGAGATTGTTATTAATGACGCCGATCATGACAGTCTCCATTGCTAAGCAAACTTATTCAATCTACAACCTTGGTTGTCTCTATAGTTGACCAGACCCTAGATTCCATCTCCACTGTACTAGTGCAGACAGAGCACACACAAAGGAGTATTCCTGTAACACTTGGAATCAAAATTTTCAGACTAAGGTGGCTCTACGACGGAAAGGAGCAGTGAAAAGGCATAATGATTAAAATGCTTGGAAATTTAAACTCATCCCCAAGTGGAATACTAGCAGGGGAAACTTTGAGTCTGGGTTCAAAAAATTCTACGATGCTATCAATTGGCTCAAAGGCGATGCTAACACTTGCCTGCAGTCTTAAATTGCTCAATTTTTCCCAAGTACCGATGATCCATCAGGCTGGCCATGGTCTACTTCTACGGAACATCTCCGAGAACTTGACAAAAAATCCAACAGCTTACATTTGCACCATAGCTAGAGGAAATTCGAATGAGTTGAGAATAACTTGGAAATGGAAAGACTTTCCATCATTCATTTCGGGATTTGAAAAACTTGCGGATCATGGAGAACTTAGTTCCTCTATGTTGTGCCTTTGGCATGTTCACCATTCATAACACACCTTGCATTAGGTGTGTTATGCTAGCACTGTATGAGGAAATGTTTGATGGGTATGTTTCTGTAATTCATGCAGGGCTATAGTATAAATTGGGTTCGGAACTTCCCATATTGTAGCATAGATTAATCAACATCTTTCCACACTTTATTCCCAATAAAGATCTCCTAACAGTTAAAGGTCAGCATCATGGTGATACATCCTAACCCATAATGTAACAATTTATGCGAGTATATCATCTCAGGCATAAGGTTTCAGAATCTCTACAAGTGGCGGCTAAAAACCACATTCCCCTGCCTTCTGAATATGACATATATGCATGGATGGAGTTTTTTTCTCAATTTTGGAAAAATCAGGAGTCCAACAGCCATATAAAAGTAGCTTCATTGGGAACCCAAGTGGAGGGATTTTTTTCAAGCCACATAGCAGTGAAATGATGTCAGCCAGTGATCTCATGGATTCGGATCAAATGCACTCAAGTCAAAGTCACTATGACCCCGGCTGAATGGCAATACCAAAGAGATCACAGTATATGAAATTGATGTGGTGGAAGAGATTGCTTGTCAATCTCGAGGATGCCAAAGGTAGCATTGGGAGGCTTACTGAGTGACTTAAATAAAATCTGGCGAGAGTCAAAGGTATGAATTTACAACTATAACTTTAAATAAGGACGAGGGACGGGGGGAAATCAGGACAGTAGACAAGGCCAGGAGAAGACGTGGCCTTCTACATCAGCTCTGTCCAATCTATATATACATCATAGTAACCAGAGCAGCTTAGGCCTCATAGTGCTGATGTCAGGAACTGAGGATAGAGGTTACTGGGTTACAATGGTTGCCATGGGTTACAAATTGAGTAATTGAGTAGTAGAAGGTGGACCCTATGTGGATCCTGAAAAGATCTGCATTATCAAGTGTTGATCAGATTTTGGATGTATGGCGCATAGACAAAATGCTAGTGCCATTATGATCACACTCAATCAGATCGCACTGGAGCTGAGAGATAACAGAGTATTGATGTATATAGGCGCATAGATATCCTACATTTAGGGGAGAGAGAATTCACGTATTAGTCTCAAGCTCTACACAAGATCTGTTGTAGTTAGGAGCCACAAGACTTTCACGGAATAATAACAGGGGTTAGAATGACAGCTTACTAGTAGTAAACAAACCTTGCAGGCCTGAGTATAGAAAGGTAATGTAACAGTGAACTACAAGCATGTATATAATAAAACGCAGTCTACAGTCGGGATGCGTTTGTCACGCAATATCATCTTGTCAGAGCAGCATGTAGACAGCAGGGCGGGTACAAGGGTCAAAGAGGTGATATTCAGGCTAAAGGGCACCATCCTACATTATGCATGAGATATTTGCATAACCACTTGGCCAAAAGGCCAGACCAGAATCATAGAACACTAGATTCTGGTTATCTCCACATATATAGATTATACAGAAGGCAATCCTGACACTTCTCAACATTATTCTCATTCCAGATATTCCCTCTCTTCCTTGTGAAGACCACTCCGAGCCCATACTTGTATCAGATCACGACGTGCCCTCTATCTCTCCTTGTGGAAGTCCTTGACTCTCAGTTCACTGACCCTCTTCCTCTCCTTGTGGAAGATCTTGACCCCCTATTTACACACGCTTGTACCCTGTGGACAAATAGCATATACACTCCTCGAGAGAGACACCACATGAAAACATTTCATTCTTACACCCACTCCCCGCCACTTACTAGGTACCCAACTAGCGCCCAGAAACTTCATAGGGTCCACCTTCTACTACTTTGAGAATCCAGGATCGTAAATATTGTATTATAATTTGTCACGTGTGTAACGGCACGGCATTCTGCCATGTCATTACATATATCAGGTGACCAGGAAGGTATGGTGGGTGAGGAACCAATGTGTGGGAGGAGATAAGATAAGGTCACGCAACCCTGGGAAGCGAGAGCGCACACACAAAAGCTCACAGATTCTATTATCATTACACTTTCTTACTTTCTTCTTTGTCTTAGTATTCGCTCAATAGATTGAATATATAGTTATACAAGCTGTACTCTCACTTGTGCTTATTCTACGCCGTGACATAATACTAAGACCTCCGAAACCACTCAACGCAACCTCTGTAGGGAGGTAAAATACTTATTGCAGACTCGGTGGCGTGGACAGCTAATAGCTCACAACATCCGGACAGTCATTACCCATTCGCCTCAGGGAAGAGACAAGAGTATCAGCCTTGAATAGATTACAAGATTGCTTTATTCATTATTGGAGATACACCACAAAATTCTTTACAACCAACCCCACTGTTGTCAAAAACCACTTGTCACCCTCTCTAAAATCGGCCAAGAAATCGCACTCAACAGTATGCCGGCCCCCACCACCTCTAGAGTTGGTAAGCAAAGAGCTGAAGCGGAGGAGATTTCAAGAAATCGGTCTTCGCAACTTGTGCACCAGGAGATGAGGAGAAACACCACACTGTGCCGGAACTCCCATGGAACAAGCTTGTCACCGAAGAAGTGCTAAAAAATGAGTACGAGAAACGTCTTGCTGCGCGCGCTGCCGAAAACAAAAGTGAGACAGCAAAAGAATCTAATGAAAATATACTCAGAATTATGTGTGTCGAACTCGCCGAGCGATCCAACGCTATTAGCGAATATTGTGAAAAGGCACACAAGGAAAAGGAAGAAGCAGAGAATCTTGCACAAAAGTGGGCCATTGAATCAAACGGCTGGAAAGATGCTTACGCAGAACGTTCCCTCAAGGATGCAGAGTGTAAAAAAGATTCTACTACGTCCATATCGGAAGATGGTGCAACAGAATCGCAGAAGAAGAAATATGATACCAAAAGCGAGCGCCAAAAGTCTATGTTTCGTTCTCGGCATCGCCAAAAGATTACCGATCCTCCGGTTTTCAAAGGTACCAACAACCCTTCCATCGAAGATTGGGCCTTCGCCATGGACAGCAAGTTGGAAGGCGATGCATTGTACTTCGACAACGAAAGGCACAAGATTTCATACCTCCTGGGATTTGTTGATGGTGACGCGCGAAAATTCCTGAAGCCTTACCTCAAGCCAGAGAGTGTTAATTACATCACCGAAGCTGAAGCTATTGTTGATATCCTACGAGGAGCATACAATAAAACCGATGAGCAAAAGCGTTCCGAAGCTCGTGCCAATTTCAAGAAACTTTACCAAAAGGACGATGCTTTCTCTGCGTTCTTCTCCAAGTTCTTGACCTACGCTTCTGAATTACAACTTCGCAACCAAGATCGGATGGATGAACTCCGGGAAAAAATAAATCCCGAATTACAGCGTGCCATTCTCGGTGCAACCTTTGATAACACTTTCGAGATGTCAAAACATTGTCTCAAGGTTGAGCCCCAATTGGTACTGCTGCAGCGAACTACGAACGCCCAATTGCGAAACGAGCAACGAAAGGAAAAGATCAAAAATCCTATTACTCCGCCCAAAGAGATTCCTCTCCCTCGCCACATTGTACCTCCTATGCCTGTTCGAACCTCTGGTACGTGCTTTCGATGTGGTAAGTTAGGCCATTTCGCTGATGCTTGTCCCGCAGCGAAGATCAACGAAGTCGATACAGATCTGAAGGAAAAGAAAATAGAGGAGCAAGGTGAATCATCTGGATCAGAACTCTTCACAGATTCTGATGAGGGAAAAGATTCGCTCTAGGAGAAGTCGCCTCCCTAGAGCAGCATGGATATCAAGCGCGTGGTATTGATTTGGAGAAGTTGTTTGGCGGAAAGCCTCTGGTTATGGAATGTACCATAGAAACTAGAAATAAATCTCAACTCCCAATCACTGCTCTCGTAGATACCGGCGCAAATGGATATGCCTTCGCTAATCGTAAGCAATTGCACGATTGGCATCGTAAAAGTAAAGTCAAGATGACGCGATATACACTTAAACATCCACTCGCTGTCCGAGGCTTCGATGGTGGAGCTTCTCGACCTCTACACCACGCCTATCTCATGACACTCACGATAGATTCCCACCGAATTAGCATGCCATTCTTTGCCACTACATTAGGCAACAGGAATAACGTTATTTTGGGAAGACAATGGTTAGCATACCATCAGATACTTCCGGATTGCGCTACTCACAGATTGTGGTGGCCAGAAGATTGTAACGACCACCAATGGGATGCTACACGTCGTGATTATTGTGATAACGAGGTTATGAGAAGTCTAAGAATGGTCGCAATGGATGTAACAGTCAACTTGGGTGGATATAGGATAGCGCTTTAAGTCTAACGTGAAGAAGAAGAAGGATATGTATTGTAGATCTGCTATATTGATGACTATTGAAGATAGGAGTAGAAAAGGTTGACCATGTACAGAGTTCTAGCAGCAAGTATTTATACACAAAAATGGTACACAAACTATACCCTCTATAGCAATAACTCCCAACCATTCAGCCATTCAACAATTATATCATTAGATATACCTGCGTCATATGATCATATTATCATGTATGGCTGAGATACTGGTGTTGTCATTTGCTGTATGTTAATGACGTATCATTGACACACGATTGCCTGTCCTGTCGGTTACACTTGCCTAATACTAGCCATTTCAAGTTATGTGATCTATAAGTGGGCCTGATCACATCAGTGATCGACTGATTGAAGTACCTCCTTTGAACATCAACACAACTACTAGTTCGAAACCTTCGACAAATCCACCATTTGTACCTAAACAGATACTCCGACGCCCTACTATAGAGACCGAAGCAGCACATACAGTGCATTACCCACCAAAACCTACTTTTCAAGAGCGACGGGAAATCTACAAAAAGGAAAGAGAAAAGCTGGGGATAGAAGAGATTAATGTGCCAACAATTTCCGCAATCGACTTTGACGCAATAGAAAAGGACGATCAATGCTGGTATGTAGGAATACAAGCAGGAGAAGATGAACAAGACGTGGCTGAGCAGGCTCAACTCACCGAAAAGGAAGAGATGGAAGAATTGTTAAACCAACTACCCTCGGAATACCATGACTTGGCGCACGTGTTCTCCAGACGAGAAGCAAACAAACTGCCGCCACATCGGGAATTTGACCACAAGATCCACTTGGACAGCGAGCCGGAAATGAAACAAGCTCCGCTATACAAGATGAATCAGAAAGAACTGGATACGGTCCATGCGTACATCGAGGAGAACCTGGCTAATGGATTCATCGAGCCCAGCGATTCTCCTTTCAATTCTCCGGTTCTATTTGTCAAAAAGAAGAACAGTGATCTCAGATTCTGCGTTGACTACCGCAAACTCAACAACCATACACGCAAGGATCGTTACCCTCTGCCACTCATTGGAGAAACATTGGCCAAAGTAGCTGGCTCCAAGAAATTCACCATTCTCGATGTGATCCACGCTTTTAACCGCATTCGTATGGATCCGGATTCCGAGCGTTGGACCACCTTCTGTACCAGATTTGGACAGTTCCGCTACCGAGTATTGCCTTTTGGTTTCACCGGCGGTCCTGCCACATTCCAAAGATACATCAACGCTGTCCTCAGCGATCTACTAGCCAAATTCGCAGCCGCCTACATGGATGATGTGATGGTTCACTCTATAGATCCCTCGAAGCACACGGTTGAAGTGCGGGAAGTACTACAACGCTTGGACAAAGCAGGACTACAATTGGACATCAAGAAATGTCCTTTTGCGCATGAATCTGTCAACTTCTTTGGTTTTATTGTCAACACAACTGGTATTCTCCCCGATCCAAAAAAGTTGGAAAGCATACGTTCTTGGGAACGACCCAGCAGTAAAACAGGTGTGCAGTTGTTCCTTGGATTCTGCAACTACTATCGGAACTTTATCGAAAACTTTTCGCGCATGGCCAAGCCCTTGTACAATCTCACAGCTACCCAGAAAGGACAGATGTTCGAATGGTCGAAGCAAGCAGAAGAGGCCTTTCTCTCTCTAAAAGAAAAGCTCGTGAGTCCGCCAATCCTTTTGTATTTCGAGCAGAGGAGACCGACGCGTTTGGAAACAGATTGCTCAGACTTGGCAACAGGCGGAGTGCTCAGCCAATTGCACGACGATGGTGTGTGGCATCCAATTGCATTTCATTCGAAGACACTGAGCGACCCAGAAAGACATTACGAGATACATGACAAGGAACTTCTGGCTATTATTCAATGTTTGAAGGAATGGCGTGCGGAACTCACCAGCCTTGTGGATCCGTTTTTAATACTGACAGACCATCGCGTTCTCGAGTACTTTGGTCAGAAGCAGCTTCTCAATGATAGACAGGTCCGCTGGACAGAAACGTTGTCACAATTCCATTTCACATTGCAATACCGGCCTGGAAAAGAGAATGTTTTGGCTGACGCATTGTCTCGGAAAAAAGAACTCACTCCCACGCAGAAAGCCGCTAAAGATCGAGAGCGCACCAGAATTGTATTCCCTCCAGAAAACACAGTCCCAAGCCACAGTAAAAATACGTTGGCTCCCATCAATGTAGAAATGGATGTGCTCGACGAAATATTTTCGGCGAACAGGGAAGATCTCGAACTCGATGACTTGCGCCAGCAAGCTAGAGAAAAGGAAATGCCTTATACTTTGGAACCAAATGGCTTGCTTCTACACAAAGGACGATTAGTGGTCCCAATGAAAAACAACCTCCGTGTCCGGTTGTTACGTATGATCCATGAATCTACATTGACAGCTCATGCAGGAAGAAATAAGATGAGGAAGTTGGTTGGTGCACAATACTGGTGGCCCAAATGTAGTGGAGACATCGAGAGATACGTGCAGAATTGCCACGTATGCAGGCGATCGCACAATCCTCGAGATAAGACGCCAGGATTGCTGCAACCGTTGCCAATACCCGAACGTACATGGGATGATATCTCCATGGATTTCCACGAAGTAGGAGTACCGGACAAGAGAGGATTCAATAACATATGGGTAGCAGTAGACAGGTTGTCGAAACGAACAATATCCATACCACAACCAAAAACGCGACCGCGAAAACTGCTGCTGACTTGTTTTACCGATACGTATGGCGTTTCCGAGGCTGCCCCAAGACAATTACCAGCGATCGAGGCCCGCAATTTATATCGGATTTCATGGACGAGCTATCCAAGTTGGCGCAGGTGAAACTCAAATTATCCACTGTTGAACATCCTCAAACAGACGGGCAAACGGAAATCATTAACCAAATCATGGACCAACGACTGCGACCATTTGTTAGTTTCCACCAAGATGATTGGGCCGAATTGCTACCCGCTTTAGATGCAGCAGCAGCAGCCATGCCCAACGAATCCACAGGATTATTGCCATTGATGATTGACTACGGCTACGAACCACGTCTAGAGTTTGATTGGAACCAACGTGTCAAACCACGGACTGCGCGAGAATCGTTGAACCGCGACGAGGCAGCAGCCTGGGTCAAGCGAGTGGAAAATGCGGTCAAGTGGGCCCGGGAAAACATGGCACGCGCGCAAGAGCGCCAGCGAACTCAGGCAAATAAGCATCGACGGGAGGTAGATTTCGACGTGGGAGATAAGGTTTACATCTGTCGAGGCGCGTGGAGAACCACAAGACCTTCAGACAAATTGGACAACCCAATGGTAGGACCATACCCAATAATTTCCAAGGAGGGACATTCTTTCCGAGTCCAATTGCCAGCATCCTGGAAAATTCATCCGGTGTTCTCGCCAGACCGCTTGCGCAAAGACCCCAACAACCCATTGCCCGGACAAGCCAATCCAGAACCACCTGCTGAAGAAATTAATGGCGAGTTAGAATGGGAAATCGAATGCATACTTGACGCTCGCTTATATTGCCGCCGTCTACAGTACAAGGTTCAGTGGAGAGGATGGGACGCCAATGAAGAGTGGTACCCTGCAGCAAATTTCCGTAATGCACCTGCAATGCTCGAACAATTTCACATAGATCACCCTGCATTGTCAGGCCCACCTAAGCGCCTACCTATCTGGCTGGATGATGCGGCTCATGATTGTTTCAGTGAAGAACATCCTGAGGACAACATGACGACTCACGAAGGAGAAGACAGCCGGCTTCGACGCCGGCACTAGCCGATTCGGAGCAATCGAAGACTGAAGGGGGGGTGATGTAACGGCACGGCATTCTGCCATGTAATTACATATATCAGGTGACCAGGAAGGTATGGTGGGTGAGGAACCAATGTGTGGGAGGAGATAAGATAAGGTCACGCAACCCTGGGAAGCGAGAGCGCACACACAAAAGCTCACAGATTCTATTATCATTACACTTTCTTTCTTTCTTCTTTGTCTTAGTATTCACTCAATAGATTGAATATATAGTTATACAAGCTGTACTCTCACTTGTGCTTATTCTACGCCGTGACAACGTGTACCCTAGTTTTTATGCAAAATTCACACTAAGCTAGAAACCTGTATATACTAGACACATCCTGTAATTTTAGAGGGGGAGTCACACTGTCTTAAGATTTCACTATATAGAAGATATAGCAGAAATCCCGAGACATTGTGACCTACAATTTCTGTATATTCACATTTTATCACCCTACCATCCTAGGAACTTAATGTAAAAAGAATATACTGGTTCAACTGATTTCTATTAAGGGCTCGGGGAGCTTAGCTATCTAAATACTACAGTAGTGGGTCTAATCATAAAGGACACATGTTAATCCTTATTACCAGGATTAACCCTGTATTTCAACACTTAAAACCTCAACTTGATTACTCAATTCGTAACCCATGGCAACCATTGTAACCCAGTAACTGCTATCCTCAGTTCCTGACAAAGATTATCACTCAGTATCCACGCCATTCGAGCCTGGCACTATGATCAATATGAATCCATATGATGAGGTGGCACTAAATAAAGATGTCACTCTTTATCAGTCAGTTGCAGTTTCAGTTATGTATATTGAAGTAAGACCAGACCCGATACACTATGTACGTGTGGTGTTCTATCTAGACTTAACCAGATCCCATCTCCTCAGCACCTAAGGGCAGCTAAACATGTTCTCCAATACCTCGAAGTCACCATAAACCTTGGCAATAAATTTGGAGGAACTGATAGCTGCAAACTTTATGGTATAGCCGATTCTAATTTTGGGGGATGCCATTCAACCTGAAAATCAACTTAGGGATATGCATTTTTCTTTTGAAGAGGCGTTATTCCAGCCGCATCCAAACAATTTGAAAGTGTAGCTCAGTACACTACTGAAGCAGAATTTTGTACCTTTGATAAATCAAGCACGGAGGCATCTTGGTTGCACATGCTATTAATACAACTTGGCTATAAAGGAGAAGACGCCAAAAAGATCAAAATTTACGGAAAAATCAGGGGAGCCTGGAGCTAGCTTAAAATCCTGTATTCCACAATCAAAACAAGTATATATCCACGAAAATTTTTATATTTGTGAACAGATGGAACAAAAAGAGGTTGAATTAGAATATAATGCCACCAAAATAGATGGCTGCTGGTGGATTGACACAAGGACTGGCCATCAAAAAGCACATACAATTCCTGAAATTGCTCAACATGACTATGCATAATGTGTGACCTGTAACAGCTGTTGAGCCAAAGGATTCCTGTAGCCTACGCTGGCTAGCATAGGCAATGACACAAAGCGAATATTTGGGAGAGGTCTCGGAAGCCACGGAGCTTAGAGTATTCTCATTGAACCTTCTGGAAACATACTGAAGTTTCATGAGGATGTGTAAGGATTCTTCTTCCCATCCTTACTTCAGTTCATAATTTTAGCATTCCTTCTATGTTATTCTGACAACAGATTAGCTCTTGGCACTTGTTATTATGTTGGTACTAGTTTAGGGCCTATGTTATGATGAGCTAGTGGAAGGAAGCCAGTATATGTAGGACGGCTTGTTCTGTAGCTTCAGAGTTCTTCACGCTTAGTTTTCTGTCATACCCAACACCTCCCGATCATCTCCGGTCGCCTTTAGTACCATTAGTCAACACCAGTATTCGCTCGAACCTTTAGTCTCTCTAGATAATTATACTACCAAATTCAACCCTTTAGTTTCTCTATGTGATCTCGGGTAGACCTTCAGTCATCTCTCGCAGTCTATCTAACCTCTATTCCACTACAATTACGCTTCAGTCCGTACGCCTTTTCTCCAATCTGACAGGATGACAGGTGTACCGAGAACCTTCTAGGTAGTTTCATGGATCGTTGTGGCATAGCGTAATATGAAACGTCATGTGGACGGCTAGGCTAAAACACAAACATTAGTTCAATGCACGTTTAAAACCAGCAAGGAAGACTGATAAGAGTAGGTTAGTTTCATTAGGGGATGTGTAGCAGATTGTTTGGCATAGAGGCTGTGTGTTACGTGCTATTTGGTAATTTTATGTATATAAATACTCAGTGTGAAGAAGCATTATTCTTCACGCAACGTCTTCTTCAATTACCTCAACAATACATTTGTTTACCCATCTCTTCTTTGGGGAGACCATTTATCTCTTTCCAGCTGTCAGAGCAGCATGTAGACAGCAGGGCGGGGACAAGGGTCAAAGAGGTGGTATTCATGCTAAAGGGCACCATCTTACATTATGCATGAGATAGTTGCATAACCACTCGGCCAAAAGGCCAGACCAGAATCATAGAACACTAGATTCTGGTTATCTCCACATATATAGATTATACAGAAGGCAATCCTGACACCAGCTCTTCATCAGCAAGACCCCCGTGTAGCCTCTATTGCTACTATCTACCTATTCGTCTCTTCCTAGAGAAGACCAGTCATCCCTTCGACCCACTCATCACCTTCATCTACCACCTAGATCTCCGTTAGACCACATACGCACCCTGTGGAACACTGTCCTAACCTCGCCCCTTGAGAGGTAGTTGTCGAATAGTCTCAGTCATTCAGGTTACAGGTAGAATCTTCTCGAAAGGCAATAGTTCAGAATGTATATATATGTAGTCTTTAGCTTCAGGAATTCTCTCCTCAGAGAATTATAATAAATATACTGTACCTACAAGATCGCACATGCACCTTGTACTGAAACCGTGACATCAGAATAACAACCATTTCCGAAAGTTTCCCCCACAACAAGGTAGACCAGCAATCAATCAAGAAAGTAGACGCAAGCAACATGATGAAAAGTGGAAAAAGAGATGTAATGTCTGTAACAAATCTAACTGTTGGTCAACAAAGCACACTGCTGAAGAACAGCAAAGGTCCAGAGAACACTACATCATTTCATGTCATATATCCAATACTAACCCTAGTTCCGAAGGCTATTCTAGCTACTTGCAAGGTTATGAAGGCAGCGAAAAACCTCTATTCTTTGAACAACAAAATGATGATGAAGATGGATTCAAAGAGGATATACAGAACTCGTACTTGAGCACTGAATGTGGGCCAATGATTGTTAAACATATGCTTTCCCAGTCGACTAACCATCTATTAACACATTTGAACAAATATGAAGAACCTGAGATGAATCTTTCCGCAATGTGTTGTGCTGGCTCGGTTTAGTTGTTAGGAGACTGGGGAACAGAGGATGGGCTGCTGTATTAGGAAAGGGTGGAAAATACAGGCTGGTGCACAGACGCTGTTCATGTACTTTACAATCTCTTCACCTGCCGAGTTTAGTGAATCAAAATCTATCCAAAATAATATCATACTTGACATCATCCATTAGATGATATTATCAATCATCGGGATGCACATCTAGCATCACCTTCATAGATCACCATTTTCAGTAAGAGTTCACATTTGATACCTACTGACACCCATTTGGCCACAGTGATACGCACTCAGTGTCCATTGTGCCATCACCCAGCGTGAGCGCGCCATCTCCGTGACTCACCATTGCACATGAGCCCGTGCCACTCCACCGAAGGAAAGCAGAGTCATTTAATCGCCATATACCTCACAGCTCATAACCACAACACAATGAACTTTACCTTCAACCGGTATGGCATAGATAATTTTCATGGAATAATGTCCAACACTGGTGCCGAAAAAGTTTCTTCCGTTGGAATAGCTCAATGCCATGCGTTGATGAAAGAAGACCCGAGAGTGCAACTTGATAAAAGTACGGCCGGTGCACACACCATTCAATTTGGCCGTGGTGATGCCATATCTTCAATTGGAACAGCCCATATAGACACCATTTTTGGCCCGATTTTGTTCGAGGTCCTGGAGACACAAACTCCTTTCCTACTCTGTCTCGCAGATATGGATAAACTGGGGATTTTCCTAGACAACACCACAAATGAGATAAAACAGAGATCAACCGGAAAGTCTGCACCTATTACTCGTAAATAGGGACATCCTTGGTTCCACCTCAGTTAGCGGGAACAAGCCCATGTTTATCTTACAGAACCTGAGATTTGTCAACTGCATCGCCGATTTGGACACCTGCAAGCTGGTCGCCTCTATCAATTATTAACAAAAGCTGGTTATAACGACTTGGATTTAAAAGTTGTTGAGACTATCAACAAATTCTGTTACCAGTGCCAGTTAAATTCTCCCACGCCGAAACGCTTTAGATTTGCATTGCGAGATGATCGAGAATATAACTACGAAACCCTGGTAGATGTAATGTATCTGGATGAAAAGCCTGTTCTACATATAATTGATGTCACTATTTCCTTTCAAGGCGCTGGATTTCTCAAGGACATGACAGCCAAGGAAACATGGGAAACCTTGCGTCGAATTTGGGTCGATACATACCTAGGTCCTCCGGACGTAATTACACATGATGCTGGAAAGAATTTTAAAAGCAAGGAATTTTTCAACGAGGCCCGAATCATAGGAATCACTTGTAAGGAAGTACCTGTGGAAGCTCATTGGAGCATTGGAAAAATCGACAGGTATCATGGGCCTCTACGTCGGGCATGGAATATACTTCATGCAGAGCTTCGTGGCACTACCAGTAAGGAATTCATCCTGTAAATGGCCGTGAAAGCTGTGAACGATACTGCTGGACCTGACGGCTTAGTGCCTACTTTGCTCGTTTTCGGGGCGTATCCACGTATGACATTGGATTCATCACCTTCGCAAACTACAGCAAACCGAGCTCAAGCTCTCGAGAAGACAATGAAAGCACTTCGCAAGATTTCTGCCGAAAGACTGGTTCGAGATGCATTAAATACTCGAAACGGCCCGGATATCACTCCCACTTTCACTCTACCTATTGGTAGTGAAGTTCGTGTAAGGAGGGAAAAGAAAGGATGGATGGGACCGTACAAAGTAATTTCTATAGATAATCATGATGTTACTGTCGATATGCCTGAAAATCATGGAGGCCCTACTAAGTTTCGCTCAACAACCGTACCTCCGCAACAAAGATGAAGACACGAAAGATCTACCTCAAAGTCAAGAATTGCCAGATGACTACAGCGAAAGTGAAAGTGAGAGTGACAGTAATGACAGTAGTGAGTACACTCCGCAGAGCACTGAACAGTCACTTCCTAGAAAGCGAGGGAGACCCTTAGGTCCGAAAAACAAACCAAAACCTCCGAAAAATGCAGCAGCACTACAGAGTGCCTTTGTTCTTTGGGATTCTTTGGACGAAGTTATGCTCTCGGTAAAAGAGAAAAACGACCGAGAATCTGCTCTGAAGCTACGAGCCGAAGGTTAGATTCTAAGTGACAGGGAGCCGTTTCAGGCTTCTGACCAAATTGAGATTGAGAATCTCATCAATAAGGTTGTGTTCGAGTTTGTCATTTATGACGAGGCAATCCACGGTAACAACAGACTGTTCAATTCGCGCTTTATTCGAGAGACTAAAACTAACAACGAGGGTATGCCATATGAAAAATCACGACTTGTTATTCAAGGTTATGGGGACGCAGAAAAGAAAAATATTTTGACCCAATCGCCAACAATCCAACGAGCATCTAAATGTCTTATAATTGCAATTGCTCCTGCAATTATGCAGATAACTAATGCCCAAATATACTTGGGAGATATCACACAGGCATATGTTCAATCTAGGATGGCGTTAAATAGATAAATCTACGCAAAACTCCCCATAGAACTAATCCGCAATTACGCACCTGGGACTATAATGAGAGTGATTAAGCCACTGTACGGAATTGCAGAATCTGGACTTTTTTGGTGGGCTACATATCATTGTCATCATCAAGATGAGATGGCAATGATGACTTCAACCTTCGACCCTTGCCTACTCATCACTGATAGCAACAAAACGCCCACCAACAACTGCTTTGGAATTGTTGGTATGCAGACAGACGACACATTGATATTGGCAACGCATGACTTTAATGAGTTAGAGGAAACAAAATTAAAGAAGGCCAATTTTACTGCGAAACCAAAAACAGTTATTACTGATAGACAACCTCTAAGATTCAATGGATGTACCTTAACAACCTCAAATCGTACCTTATTTATCCTCCAAAAAGGACAAGGTAAAAAGTTGGCATTAATCCCGGAAAATGGAGATAACTATGCGGAAATCTATGTATGGCAACGCGCAAGTGGAGCATATATCGCCTCGATTTGTCAACCTGATGTGACGAGCTTTGCCCGGATTGGGACTGGTCACTAGGACCACTCCGTCTACAATGTAGGGTAGGGGCAGAGCAACGCTCCTGGATAGACGAAAGGGGGCTCTAAGGGGGTATTAAAGGGAGTACGATACAAGGAATATAGCCAGGGAGAAAGGATGATTCTCGGGGGCCAAGGAATATAGCCGGAAGAAAGGATTAATTCTTATATGACTAAAGGGGGGAATTAATACTAGCGTACGCGGAAGACATAAAGGACAGGATACGATACGGTAGTTTAGCTTTCCCCAAGGAAAAATTATTCATTTCCATTGCGTTATCGACTTCAAGTACTTCTGAATTCCTTAAACCTTTTACACCTGAAGCCAGTTATGACCTTTCAAAAGCTGCCCAATCAACTGATCCAGACTCACATCAGTGTGCTAAGCTTAACAAAAGGATTAAATGGCAAATGGAGAACATTAATCGAGGAATTAAATGCATAAATATCAACCTACACAAAGCTTCTCTATACGTATTTGTTGATGGGTCATTTGCTAACAACAAAGACCTGAGTAGTCAGATTGGCTATGTTATTTGCTTGGCTAATGAGTACAAGCTTATTTCTGACCATCCTGCTTTTGAAATCCGTGGAAATATCATCGATTGGAGCTCCACAAAATGTAAGAGAGTAACACGAAGTGTCCTTGCCTCAGAAATCTACGGAATGATTCGGGGCTTTGATATGGGATACTGCATTGCCAAGACGCTAAGCCCAATTATCACTGCCCTTAACCGAATTCGCGGCGTGAAAGAAATCCCTCCTGTACCGCTTATTCTCTGTACAGATTCAAACTCACTCTATGAGGGGTTTACTAAGCTTGGAACTACTGCCGAAAAACGTTTGATGATTGATCTGATGGCACTACAACAATCATATGAATGTAAGGAGATTGAAGAGATTCGTTGGATCCACGGAGATGATAACCCGGCTGATGGAATGTTAAAATCCAACCCAAATAAGGCGTTAAAGAAACTCATTGATAAAAATGAGTTAATCATTCGGGTTGAAGGATCTGTAACCCGTAAGGCTAAGATTACCCTAAAAAAAAATTTCCCAGTGTTGTTATTGCTTAATTATGTATATGTAGTTTAGCTGTAACATATTGTAAAGTATATGCCTGTTATGCCTTAGGCAGTAGTATATCTGTAATTCAGTCTACCAAGGACCCAATCATTAGGGATTGGGTCAAGAAATAATCATCCATTGTTTTCACCTAGTCCACCTATTCAGATCTGAATAATTAACCCAACACTTCCCATTTGGGTTTGATAAGGAAGTATGTTAGAGCTCACATCAGTGTGCGGAAAACGCCACTTTCATGTATATAAATGGACTTCTCGCTACACAGGTTGAAAATATAGCAATATCCTTACAATTGACTATCTATTAAATATCAGTAAACATCTTAATAAAGTAAACAAATCTATTATAACTCTAACTCATCTTCATACTTGGTATTTTATTCTTACAATCTTCGGAACTATTTTAATTAAAACTTGCGGCAGGGAGAAGAAAAATGGGAGGTAGAAAGAAGCTGGAAAGATAGCGGCCTTCCAGGAGTGGAGGAATTCATGGACAAGCCAGAACAAGAAATAGCAGCCTGGTCGACCAGTATAAGCCAAAACTGAACATTAGAAAGCGGCAAATATGTTTTCTGACGAAAAAACAGGCAGTACAAAAATTAATTTCAAAGATACACTTTTAAACATCCACTGTAATGTTACGGTTTCGCATTGTGCAGGACTTTGAGACTTGGGGACAATCGAGTTATCACCCAGGACCAATTTTGACACACTTCCAGGAAAGTCGCTGTCAGAGCTAGCTTCGGTAAAAATAGGTCTTAGAACGGTTTATGGCTTAGGTTTACTCAAACATTAGACTCCCCGGGCTATTATTAACGATTACATAGCGTGTAACAGGCTAGATAATATTGGTCTCCACAACATAAGCTAGGAGCAATTGGGCTCATATAGACATGAACTTCCATAGATTTTAGAGCTGATCAATTCATTCAAGCAGTTTCTAGCAATTCACTCAATTTAATAGTTATGAGCCCGGCAGCTCATTAGGATACACTAAGCAGGTTTTTGGATTCTCGCTCTATTATTCATAGTAGCAGCTGTTGAAGTTATGAGCCTTAGCGAAGATGGAGGCTAAAGCGGAATCAGTGTCGGCGGTTAGACCCATACAGTACGTCTTGTATGAGGTTCTCGAAGGAAGAATTGAGTGAAAACAACTGTATTAAGATATATGGTTCTGAGTAAACTTTGATGATAAATGTGAGATTGCGTATGCACATGTCTTATCAACTGTGGTTTTTGACCAGTATTTATCAATCTCCATGGATCATAAATTTTGATCCCTGTAGATGTCGATCTATATATATACAGATAGATGAGCCAAAATTATAAAGCTAAATACACATATGTTAGTAATAGATCCAAGAAACTTATAACCTGAATTTGAGACATTGTCATCTGCTGGAATGCTGGTGTGAAATAAATGCCAATATGCATTAAACTTTCCGTGAGGGATGTATTAATGACAACGATATAGGATGGGGAATTGATAGTCTAATTAGCCAGACTTGCTAATGATTTATTCTTGGCATTCAAAGATATATCATATTTCAATAACTCCAGCCTCCAAACGACGATTCAAATCAAGTGTTATATGCTAGATCCTGTATGACTAGCGCGGATAGAAAATAGTGAATTTACCTGTAGATAGATAAAGACTTTGTAGCCCTCTGATGGTTGGAAGATTATTCTATTAAATGATATTGGAATAAATCCTATTCTCTCATTAGGCAATCTCATGAATCTTTTTCCATCTCTGTGATAATAGATCAATATATTAAATCGGCCTGTAAGACGATCTACAAATACGATCGCGGGTCTTCATTTGAAAATAGTTAGACTTAATAACCTTTCGTGGACATCCTGGACTCTTTTTAACTCAATTAACTATGGCTTTGTAAGGAAATGTGATCTCTGATCATCATTCGTTTCAACTGTTTGACTTCTTGCGATGGCTGGTATCTTGCTCCACATATCTACCACACGAGAAATAAGCTCCATCCAAGCTTTCTCCACACTTTACTATTAGACCTGAGAGGTTCAACACGCTGTTTCCTGTCATTAACGATATTTCTTGCCGCAGTCAGCACAAGAAGCACTTTGACTCTGACGGTCCTGAGCTTGGTAATCACTAGTACACTTACCTCACGGGGCCGTCTTTTCACATGACGCCTGAGTGCTTCCTCAAATTGCTGAAATTAAAACACTACTTAAGCAGGATTCGTGGTGATTTCAGCCACGTGATAAGTATCATGGCATTAACTAGAACGGTGTATCGAATCATTACGTTTGAATCGCCTCCAAAAGGAGATATACCGCGATTTATCATCTGTTTTGGCCGTTCCTTTTTACCCGCTTGTGCTACTTCCCGTCATATAGCCACATTTTTCGATTGATCACTAGTCCAAGAGCCCGAGAACTAATCGCCATCACAATCTCCCTGATACTGGTATTATTGTTTGGGCTTCTCATCCCCTCGATTTTTGTCCGCAGTGGAACACCGGGAGTTTCTCAAGGTAAATCTTGTTGTAATATTAAGAGTCGATTGGTTGCCACGTGTTGAGCGCCGTGTATTTCTGAGACGTCGACTGAACGAACATCTCTATGTCGTTACTTCATATCTTGTGAATCGTATATGCACCTTGGATTTGTTCTTCAGCCATTTAAAGCAGCTCTTCTTCCTGTAGATTTTTTACATCATCAATTCTCATTCGTTCCTCCGCTTTATTCATTTGAGTAGTTACTTCCAACACATCAGTGCTCTGAGCTGGAACCCCCGACGCCACTACCAGAGCAGATTTTCGAGCGGAATGAGGACGCTCTTCATAATATCTCTCTCTGGTCCCGGTCTCTTCTTCTTGATGGAATAGGTATTCTGTGACATCGTTTTCCAGGCCTTTCTGTTGCCATTATAAGCCTTACCGACTTTTTTGACATATTTCATAGTGGTTATGTCTTCCACAACGTCACCCATGACTATTAGTCTAAACTTTTGAAATTTGTTCCCAAGTATTTCAAGGCTCTTGCCTTTGTTGAAGTTCGCCATTATTGCTTTTTGCGACGCGTCGCAATAGGTGATTTGTCCTTCACCAGCTCCCACACCCGTTATTTTATCACACGGAATGCTTTGTGATGGAAAGACAGTAGGTCTTAGGAAACATGTTTCATGTAATCAATTCTTTGAGATTTGCAGCATTCAGCGGTGCACAGTTTTCTGTTAACTTTATTATTCATTAAATATGGTTAAAAAGACACTAGGCTTAATTTTTACTCCTAATTAGGTATTATATCACCGATTGAAATTCTTGCCTTTTGCTCCAATAGCCATTCGTATTTTTTGCATCAGATTTTAATTGCGTATACAGCTAGAAAGCTTCCACACAATATCGGAGAAAAGGTGCAGATAACATGACTCAATACACAAGAGCACTCATGCCTCGGATTTCATCTACAAGTACCACTGCGAAGTTATGGCGGCTTTTTCTTCACTCCAAGTCAACCCTCATCCATAAATACCCACCCAGGGTAACGTCTCAAGTACTCTGAGTTATTCAGACATGCCTTCATCATCCACTGAATTTTCTTCGCGCGAAATGTGGTATGAGGCGTCTCTTTCCCGAGTGGAGTAGGTGCCCAGGCTACTCATACTTTACCAGAGAATACCATTAGAAGACGTACCACAGCACACTCCATCGTTGGCTTGTGTTTATAGTGTGAGCTGCACTGTTGCAACCGAGTGCTTTGCGCGCACAAAGCTCAATTTGTAAACTCCTTGCCAAAAATCGAAATCTCACACCCGTCGAGATTGTATACATCCTCTGCATCAACATGTAAACTTGCCCTGGTATCCCTCACGTCTATAAGAAATAATTGTCTCTCACGTTTGTGCGCCACGCTTTGATTCATCCTGTGGATATAAATAATGTCGTAGGCGCGTCTTTAGTTGCCGGTCGAGACCAGAGAACAGTCGATGAGAGGTATGTTCATGGAAAGGAGGATATACTTGGTCGTACTTGCAGACTTGATGAGGCTTGGGTAAGAGTTAATCTCGTTGAGATTGATGATTGACATGTTGGATTTTCTTGAATCATTGCCACGTGGGCCAACTTCTTTGGTATTACGAGAATTAATTGAAATTAGCTCTAGGAGAGCATTACACTTTCACGTTCACAGTGGGCAGCGCAGAGATTTGTTCAGTCTTTCACCTCCTAGCCATTAAGTATATCTTCCTCAATTTGACCTTCGCCGTCCATAAGAGTAAAGTTGAAAGTTGCCAAATTGGAACTTTCAGAATGTAGCTTGTTTCTAATACATAGATTGCAGGAGTCCTCTACAGTCATTGTCAGTTAGGACTGTGATATAAATCTAATCTAATCTATCAACCTCAATGTAACATTAAAGATTTTATTCTTGATTAAATTAGCATGCTCGCCTCCCATGAGGATATTTCTAACAAATCATGTTTGTACTAGCCGGGTATGTATAGCCATATTCGGCTAAAATTCAGTTGCTGGGCACACCCCTAGTTATTTTAACGGCTATCATAAATTACTCTTCTGAATACATTTTTCCCATCCTCATGATTCTGTCAGATATAAACGTGGTAAAAGCCCTGAGGGTCAATGTGCGATGCGACTGTCAAATTAACACGCAAATGCATCATTATCAGTCAACTAAAACTAAGGAAGATTGCACAAATAGCATAAAATTTTCTACCACTATCAAGGTTCACTTAAACCCTTGTTTCGCTCGCCATAGAATCCTAGTATTTACCAGGCTTCATATTAAGCTGTCCAATGCCGGACGGGAGCTGCACATCTACCCCTAGCAATCGCAGCTCCCATGAAGAACAACTTCTATCTGATGCTTAAACAGAAATGCCGAAGTTTCATCTTATGGCAGATTGAGATGTTCCGGACCCAACAGGACTAGGAGATATCTTTAGCAGTAAACCACTGAAAACCATAAGATAATGTACAATGTTACAGTCGAGCACATTATCTGGAGCATCTAAGCGGAGGAACATCGACGTATTCAGGTAACTCAATTTTTTATTAGAACACTATGAAACTTTGAGCTGAGGCTGCCTGATCTCTGGTAAAAAACTACTTTTGAGAACCCGCAATTTTGGCGATCTGAAGCTTGTCATTGGCAAGGCTCATGCTGATGCAGTGTAACAATCTTGATTTTATTCGTCTCTGGCTCTCTAAGTTCGGCCTGTTATGCGCGTTTGAAATGGCAAGGTTTAAAGAAATGTCTGCCATCTTGCGATCACATCTAGGCCTGCTAAATGCAATATTAATCTCGAACTTTATCCTCGCCGAAAATATACAGCTACAGCATTTTTAAAGGCTAACGAGCGGGACCCCAAGTCAATTAATTGTGCAGCTAGGTAGTAGTAGTGCCAATGACTAATTTACAATTCAGCAACTTTCACCCCTCAAACCTAACTAGACAAGCTCCGGATATCAAGATCATCTAATTCTAAACGGACTCATAATGGGTTAAGAGAATTATTCCTGCTCTATATTCTTTGAAATAGGGTTATTGATGCTGGGATACTGGATGTTATCAGAATCAATGAACCTCAAGAAAGGGATCCTAGGCCGATTCAAATAAAATTTGATCATTTCAAACGTTAAACAAAGCAAATCACCTTCATATCTAACTTATCAGTGTCATGAGATATCAATATCGACTTAATACCATTTAACGATCATAAAATTTTCAAAAAGAATAAGAGATTAAACTATGTCTAGCCAAGTCCAATTGCCCGAGCCGCGTTGCTTTATGCGTAGTGGAATGTTGACCGCCTATATGTAAATGCACCATGTGGGATAATTATATTTCTATCCCTAACCTAGCTTCAACCTTCACTTGATTCCTATTTATCTTCCGAAATTTTACTTCGGACGCCCACCAATAAGAGGCTAATGAGAGTAAATGATATATTCTTCATTACCCATACAACCTAAACTGTTCGTGCGACCCATATATCTGGTACAATGCTCAGGTCTCTTGATATGGTTTACAAATGTCCGATGGAGAGAAAATGACGGCTTGCCTGGATTCTTTACTATAAGCCGCAAGGCTGACCCCGTCAAATGTACTGACAATCCTTGCTTCTGATGTCCTGGCTGCCACTTTCGTTTTTCCTCTCCTGTGACCACCGGCTTGCTGGCTTCGGACTTTTCTATTTTCCGTCTCGCACGAATCCATGTATCCCCAGGTTTCGGCTGTGTGGTCGTCGGACCGAGTTTTGCTCAATGAGGTTCCATGAACCGCAGTAACGTCCGAGATCCCCTCACTTAAACTCAGTGCCAAGGAGTCACATACTATATATAACCCCGGCCCATACTAATGTTGATACAGCTTAAGCTAGGGTTAACCCTCGACCCCGGAATTTATACACTACCAACCTTGATTCCCCCTGCGGATAAGAGCTTAACGGTAATCTTCACGTCTAACCTCCGACTCAATGAATCTTTTATTCTTTCCAGGATATGCTGCGTAATCGTAGATCATCCTTAAGTAACCTGGTCGTTTTTGTGGATAACGCCTCCAAAAGAATGCTATACGCTAGCATGCCAATTCTAGATGATCGTTTGGTATCTACCTGAAGTCATGAATCCAGAGTCTCGTTACACAGGTTCACATGGTACAATCTATATAAGTTTGAGCAAAGTCCTTCGATTATTTAGCTATGTAAGGTTGATTAATAAAAACAAGTCAGAAACACCGCCTACCCTCAAATTATCCGACGACCAATATTCAAATTATATATATATATATATATATATATATATTTATATATACCACATAACTAGACACTCATCGTCTTCATCTTAATTTTATACCACACTTCAAGTTCTACATAGAGAGTCAAAATTAGAGAAGTCAAAATGTGCGAAAATGGAGACAGCTATACCTATTTTGATGTATTTTCGGCTCCAATACCGGAAGTGTTACCGTTCAGCGCTCTTGTAAGTAAATTTTTACTTACTTCATTACAAAAAATGAAAATTAGGTATTAACATAGCGTATAGATGCCTTTCTTCAGACCGCCAGTAGTGAAAAATTCAGAACTATTAGCGTCTATGCCATCTGAGCATTCGGATAAGTCACATTATCCTTATTTTCCGATCGAACCGATATTTACACCATACTATCTACCAATGTATCTATCGAACGATCTACCTTGCAGTTCCCTGAATTTTTCCCAATTCAGTCAACCATATCTGCAACCAACACCTCTGCCAGTCTATCCACCAGTTTTCCCTCCGCCTTGTCCAGCGCCTTGTCCAGAACCTTGTCCATTATCTCGCCCTGCCTCCAAGCTTTCTAGCAAAGCGCGATATAAACTTAACATAATGAGACACAGGAAAATTCAAGATCGGACATACTGGCAGAATCTTGTCAAGTCACCTCACTTGACGGAGGAAGAAAGGCTGCTTGTTCGTCTTAAGGGAATTGAAGGCTTACCTTGGAAAGACATTCAAGCAAACTTTAATGAGAAAACGGGTAAGTATGTCGAACAGGCTGCGTTACAGATGCGAATTCGAAGGCTTTGTGATAAAATAGATGTAAGACACCATTAGCCGTAACAAGCCCTACACCTATGTCGCAATACTAATTTATCATAGACAAGGGAAATACGAGAAGAGGAAAGAAGGAGACCCTGTAAAGATACGCATCGGAACCCTTCCGGGAGAGGGTTTATAGGGTCAGAGTCTTATGCTCAAAACCCTCTCCCGCTTTCGGAGCAGACATTTGTCGCGATGCCAGGGAATCCCATTGTCTAAAGATTTTTAACAAATGAATCTAGATGCAACGAGGATCTCTACAGTGGCCGTTCTCTAAACTTAGGTACCTCGAAATCCAGACAATGGGACCAGCAGCAATCCGAGTACCTACCTGTACCAAGCCAGTCTCAACTCTGGAGAAATCCAGGTGTTGAAGTAAAGCCTGGCGAAGGAAGGGAGGAATCGGTTACCTGGAAAATTTCTGCTCCTATGGGTACTGATCGCGGAATTGAAGGGAATACTTTTTGATTCAGAGAATGATTAAGTGGGTTGGGCGTTTTTGTAGCGAAATAGTTGGTTAGATTTTTATATTATCAAATTATATTATAGACATGAATTATTATTTGATTTTATATTCTTCGAAGAAATAGCACCTTTCGAATTCTAAATACTAAACTCAATGTACTTACGTGATCTAAATTTCCATATAGTTTATGATATCGATCGCAAATTATTAAAGTTGGACAGGCTAAGCTCGGCCGGAGCTTTTGCGAGCTTTCCCTAACTACCCCACCCGCAAATCAAGGATAAGTTACTGTTACAATTGTAGTTGACATGGTTATATTGGAATGCCCAAGTATGAGCCGTGGAGCATGGAAAGAGGACCCTGAATTTGATATAATAAATGAATATGATATATGACATATCACACTTCCTTTCGTCTTCTTCCAGTCTTCTACGCTTTGGTCACAGCATTAGCCGAGTACATGCCTCATGGAATATGCAGCTAAGCGACATCTCTTGTGTCAAGCTTTCATGGACTCAGTTTTATTAAGTGGGTAGATTATGTTGCAGTGATTCCAGTAAATCAATTAGTCGCTGTTAAGATGTGATATTCCTCTCCCTTTGTCTACGGTTCTGATGGTGCTTTGTCTGTCACGCACTGAGTTTCGCTATGGAAAACTCCAGATTTCATGCATAGGCCAGAACCGTAGGGCAAAGAGCAGAAATGGAGCAGAGAGTGCGCAGTTAAGCTCATGTCGTTTCTGCTCGTTAGTTATTTGTGACCGATGCATATCATTAGCTCAAGCAGCGACCCATATCACAATAGCAGGGATGGCGATTGTGCCGATGACATCAATCAAGACGATACCTTACAGGGGGCCGCTCATAGTGTGGCGTAAGGCAGGAGGGCGCGCTAGAGGCCGTGAGGAGTGATTAGCTTATGGATCTAGGATTAGACTGATCTACGGGGAGTCTCAGTATAGGTCCTAGCGTACTCGAGAAGTAAGTTATACTAAGCCTGGCATGTAGCGTGTGCAGCTGTCTCATGATCAACCCTCTTGCTGCGGAGTGAACATACAGATGCAATTCTTCGAGCCAATGCGGTCCTCCATTTCGAACATCTTCTCTGGCCATGTAACTACAATTCTTACATCATTTCCCATGCCCAGCAACCTATTTGGCTGGAAAGTTAAGAAGAGCTTCATATCTTCACTCAGTTAGCGACTGCACAGAACAGTAGAACATCATGACCCATTCAACTCAGACGCTAAGATCCGGAAGAGTAATCCCCAAAAACCAATAGCAACCATATTCTGAGAATCTTAATTATAGTCACCGTAGTCACAATCACGTGACTTGTCAGTAACCAGCTTAACGGAATGCAATAGTCGGGGACCCGGAGAAACAAGCCAGCAGCGCTAACGAAGTCCCTGTTCAAAGTTGTGGAAGTCTGTTTGCTGCCTGCTCCTTAGTTCTCTATTGACATCATTGAATTGTCCGGAAGCTTTTTCTTGAATACAATGAGCTTGACTAGCTGTTTAATTTCATATCATGGTAAGGCTGAGCATGTGTTGTCATAAAGTATAAGTTGATCTACACGCAGCTCTGGCCACCGTGAAATACGGAACCTAACCTAATGAAGCGTGCCACATTCTCCCGCTACCATCCACGACAATCCGCTTTAGCCAAATAGTAAATTTTCGGCAGCCCGCAGCTAGCTAGCTACATTGGATACGTGCATCCTGTACCAGGGTGTAAACCTTCAGCGTCTGATGGAGCCCCGGACATTCTGGAATCCCGGGGAGCGAAGCGGCTGATGCTCTAGCTAAGTCAACCTGTTTGATCACTGCGCTATCCCTACCTCCAATCATAACAAGAGCAAATAGGGAAATAGCTCAACTATACGAGACTTTCACCACCGCTTTCATGACACAGGATGTTCCCTCAAGATAAAAAGAACTAGGGACTGGTCCTAGCCTCGGAATAACCCCAGGACTGAAAGATCTAAACCGACGCACGCTAGGAACTTGCACCGTTGCTCGTTCTGGATACAGAGATTTCTCTTAGGGCCATCTGCATTTTTAACACAAAAATGCTCTAGTAAATTGCTGCTGTGGTGATAGGAATAGCCCGGATCACTTTTTTCACTGCAACATAGGAAGAAGCCATGCCCGTCCTTTTGGTGATGGCATTCGATAGATGCTTAGCACGCCTGAGAACGCTCTAGTCTTTCGAAATTGGATCGAGCTGACCAAGTTTACAAGGGGATATCTTAAACGCACTAAATATCTCTTTGTGGAGGAAAATTCTATTCGTGAGACAACTGTTGGGGTAATTTTTATTCTTTTTCATTCTTACCGCGACGCCTTCGAATCTATGTTTCTAATAGGCTTTCTAAAGGAGTAATTTCGTAGTACTTGCAAGACGGATATAAAAGTGATAGTACAGGGAAATTTGCTTTAGTTACGTTATTTGAATGTGTATTTATTTATTGTCCCACAAAGTCTATGACTATGAAAGAATATGTAGGTCCTTTCTGCCAACAGGCTGGGAGTATTTATGCCTCGGGTAGTGTACTCCCTACTTTGCCTCCTTCAAGACTTCTTTTCAGCAGTAATACCCCCACAGGTCTTCATTCGAGTATACACTAAGAGGAGCCGTTATCCCATCATTATCTCCCCTCTCCAACCAACGAAACAATGGCAATATGCATGTGTGTAGCTGTAGGGAAAAATCTCAAAACCCATTGGGCGCGGGACTCTCCTCTGACGAAGAAGCAGGCCAGCTGGGCGCAGCAGACCTGTGTATACCTAAGAGCGTCTCTCGACATTCCTAGCCTCCTACTTACTCCTCCCTTAATTCATGCCGCAGGACAAATTGAAGGTCGTGAAATGATGTCAGAAAAGTCTTGGTCGAGAGTGACTGTCGTGAAGGAGCCTAGCCTAGCATCCCAAAGTCGTTACGGACGCGGGAACGTGGAGTAACTCATATATTTTAGACGCCCTCCTGGCTAGTAGATTCGGAATTAAAGGTTAGAAGGGACAATATTATAGACGAGTCGAAATCTGCTTTTCTTGAGGGCGGAAGGGTCTTTTACTTTGCTTTCGTGGGCTTTTTATTCGCCCGCCAGTGGGTAGCACATGTTGTAATACAACGAAGGCTTCTCTGACTACCTTTGTAGCGTTTGGCAGCGCATTATCTTTCCTCATTCCCAGCATCATTATCGTCATCTTGGGCGACTTGGGCGTCTTGGTCGTCTTATGTGTTATCGGGAGCGTATCTTTGACTGAGGGGGAGATAACTCAGCTCAAAGTTGAAAAGGTGTAACTCAGTCTCGACTCTGCAGACTCTACAGTGAGAGCTGGAAGTTCGTAGGAGATACTACTGACAGGTGTTGAGAATAGTCCCCCACCCTGCATCTTATTTGGCAATACACGTACATTTGATCCCGAAAGATTTCTTTACGACGAAGATGACTAATTCAATATGAACTTGAAAAAAATATGAAATTTTTCTAGGCCTGTTACTCTGCGCCTAGTCTATACTCCATATGTTATCTGCCAAGTGATAAATCACCACGACAAAATGTTGAATCAGATCAATCAATGTCGTAATGACCAATATCATTTTCCCACACCTCTATCGACAAAAGCAATCATGGTGCATCCATATCATTAAATTATCTGTAACACTACCATCAATAGAGGTCTTGGCACTCACAAATACCCCAAGGTCCGAGCCCCTCTCTCCTTCCCAGTCTCAACCTCCTATTCTCAATGAAGTTTCAAAGTCCTATTAGGGTAATGGTGCCCCATAATCCAAGACCTGAGCTTTGTAATTTGTGAATTATTATGCTCCTTGCGGGGATATGTGCCAACGTAATTTTGTAGTGAGAGATAGCCCGTAGTTAACGAGACAAGCTTCCGCTTGCCATTTGGGCGGCTCCTTAATCATTCGTTGGGCAGATGTGACTTGTGTAATAGTCGAGATAGAGGGCCCGCATAGAAATGATGGTTATGACATTGACGAGAAATATCTGAATAAATATATCCTTGTTTATGTTTTCGACTTCGATTCGGACACGATTTTTTTAGCTATCTCGGATATTCAGAGCTCATTGATTGTTATCACCGGTAAAGCTGGAAAATGAAGAATTGTCTTTGACGGTAGATGCTTTATTTGAATATGATCTCCGAAAGGTCTAACATCGCGCCAGAATGCAGCTCGTTTCGCCGGTCACATGACTATTCCAATCGACCAACTCAACCCCATGATACGGTCAACTTTTTTGCTTTGTATTCTCCATTGAGTAACATCAATAAATCATGAGAGATAACTAGAGGCCGATGTTTATGTAAACTCAAACTTCGAGCGCAGGATAATAAGATCCTGGTTTTCATTTGCTATGTTGGGTCTATGTAGGCGCCAACACGTCGGGTAGTTGTATATAGACTCGGCTAACCGGTACGTGAGGAGCTCACGTGCTGTGCGCGGGCACGACGTTAAATATTATAAATAATTAATTAAGTAGATATGGCCTACGATTCGAAAAAACTACAATTAGAGACACGACTATCTACTACTAATAGAACAGTGGCTGAAAGCCCTGCCTGTGATTTACTCACTGATTTTGGGGTGAAACATCCATCCAGAGCCAAAATTTAGTCATGACAAGGGGTGCACTCGAAAGATTTTGTCAGGTTGGCAGTCAGGAAGAGTGGCGTTCGCAATTTTATGGTCAGAAATCCAACCAGCAGAGATCTCATGACTGCTCAAACCGATAATTTCAAATATTTTCGCTCCAAATACGATCTGAAGATAGGATCAAGCCTGTCTAATTTACGTACTAATCGAACCAATATTCTTCACTATCTGTACTTTTCTTGAAAGGTTTTTTCAAAAAAATCATCCCACCACCTATCGCGCGCTGTGAAGGTTAATTAATGTATCGGCATTATAATCGTTCATACGTCAGCTGAGTGTATTAACTACCTAACTTACTAAGTGTCGCCAACGATGAAATACGTAAAAGAATTCGCCGGCATATCAACTAAAGTATTTGGCAAAGGTCGAGATATGAGTGCGTCGGTCTTGAGCCCGTCAACGTATATTTAACCTTCATGGTTAGGGGTACGGCAGTGATAGGCCATAGCCGAAGGTATGGAAAGTCTACAATGTTTCTATGATAGCGATATGGATAGAGAGATTAATAAAAGCTGTCGGCGAAAATTAAAGGAGAGGAGAAAGTGAGGAGACCTTCAATGACGAAGACAACACCCAGATAAGATGAGGAGAGAGAGGGATGAGGCAAATATACTCATAAATAGAAGGGAAAAGTATGAGTACGGATAGGGTTCAAGATCTCATGCATATTTTGGCCGAGTCTCAGGAAGAATAAGTTTTTCGGCGCGTCAAAATCGGGTATTCTGGACGGTTGGACCTGACATGTTCAATCCTTGGATAAAGTTCAAGCTGTTTCGGTCTCTCAGATGAAGCGAGATTTATGTATTTAGTGGTAATTAGCCTGATCCAGCCCGGTCCCACCCGTGCTTACGCTCACTTAGGAACAGTTAGGGTGCCAATTACCTAGCACGTTCAGAAACAAACAAACAGCTATTTACTACTCTAACAACTAGCGTAACAGGGGTACTATTTTCATCACCTGTCAGTAGTGTCTCCTACGAACTTCCAGCTCTCACTGTAGAGTCTGCAGAGTCGAGACTGAGTTACACCTTTTCAACTTTGAGCTGAGTTATCTCCCCCTCAGTCAAAGATACGCTCCCGATAACACATAAGACGACCAAGACGCCCAAGTCGCCCAAGATGACGATAATGATGCTGGGAATGAGGAAAGATAATGCGCTGCCAAACGCTACAAAGGTAGTCAGAGAAGCCTTCGTTGTATTACAACATGTGCTACCCACTGGCGGGCGAATAAAAAGCCCACGAAAGCAAAGTAAAAGACCCTTCCGCCCTCAAGAAAAGCAGATTTCGACTCGTCTATAATATTGTCCCTTCTAACCTTTAATTCCGAATCTACTAGCCAGGAGGGCGTCTAAAATATATGAGTTACTCCACGTTCCCGCGTCCGTAACGACTTTGGGATGCTAGGCTAGGCTCCTTCACGACAGTCACTCTCGACCAAGACTTTTCTGACATCATTTCACGACCTTCAATTTGTCCTGCGGCATGAATTAAGGGAGGAGTAAGTAGGAGGCTAGGAATGTCGAGAGACGCTCTTAGGTATACACAGGTCTGCTGCGCCCAGCTGGCCTGCTTCTTCGTCAGAGGAGAGTCCCGCGCCCAATGGGTTTTGAGATTTTTCCCTACAGCTACACACATGCATATTGCCATTGTTTCGTTGGTTGGAGAGGGGAGATAATGATGGGATAACGGCTCCTCTTAGTGTATACTCGAATGAAGACCTGTGGGGGTATTACTGTTGTAATCTAACGCTTTTCATCCTCGGACTTCATGGTGAGCAGTAGTTGTATAGCACGTGATGCCATGCGGGGGAGAAGGAAAGAAACGGCGAAAGCCGCTAGCTAGACCTAAGCGATCTGGCCCACTTGTAGATGTAGACATCCCTCTTGTACATAGAACACAATGAAAAAACCAACCCTAACTAGTATAACAACAATAGTAAGGAACTTTAACATCCACACTCAGTAGCCTCATACATCGTGACCCATAAACCTCTATCTCATCTCTATCACTCAACGACAAAGCTTTAACAATTACTGCTGAAAAGAAGTCTTGAAGGAGGCAAAGTATGGAGTACACTACCCGAGGCATAGATATTCCCAGCCTGTAGGCAGGAAGGATCTACATGTGCTTTCATAGTCATAGACTTTATAGGGCAATTAACACAGACAAATAAGATGCGGAGATTCTGCCTAATATGGTAAAATTACCAGATTAAGACTGCCTCGAGAATTGAATTTTACACACCATGTTAGCGTAAAATGTTACGTGTAGATAGCAGATCTGCCAAAGCACAGGTCTAATTAATATTATAAATATTCGGAGAAAGATGAAATAATAATTTTTATTATAGTCCCTTCTGAGTCCGAGACTATGAAGGACTTTTGAAATTACCAACTCAATTCTGGCTAATATTTTAATGTTAAAATGTGGTTATTTAATGTTTTCCAATAGATGTTGAGGGTCATGCCCTGATTTCTCCCCATGCAGCATTTTCTTCAATCTTCATATACCAATATTCACTCCATTTCTCCTTCCACCTCCACTATCCAGCTTCTGTTCATGCCATTTTCTTGTTGATACTTTTATCTCCTTTATAAACGTGATGTTTTTCTCAATCCCAACCTTAGTGTGAAGGAGCAATGTGAGGCTTAATTTATTTCCATTTAGGTTGTCTTTGAGCCTCTGTCTTTCATGCCTATAATTACTACAGCTCATCAGAAGATGGTCTGGTGTTTCTCTTTTGCCACACCTGTACCTATCATTTTCATTATGACCTAGCTTGTAGAGGTATAATTTATTATAGCCAATTCGGAGAGAGATATGGTACAAAAAAAGCACCTCTGTATTGAACTAGAATTCACTTGCGTAGAGGGATTTTGAGGCTTGTTGCTTCAAAGCCTTTTCCTTTTACATTGCGCTCGTTCGTCTTGAGGCACCTGGATATAGGAAGCCAATAAAATAGTGAACACAATTACATTTCTCCAAATTTAAACATTTAACTTCAGAAACGAGGTATATGCCACGTGATCTACAACCCAAGTAGGAACATAGACCACAAAGTTAGTGGGGTATTTTGGAATGCTTAATTAATTTGATACATCGACTGTTGTTGTATATGGATACCTTCTCGATTCGGAAGAAAGAGAAATTCGAATTAGTTAGTCTGTATGAAGCGAGGACAAAAATCACCATCTGGAGTCACATTTACGGTAATAGTTCTTGACTCATGTCATCCCACATGCATCTTCAGGATTTGGCCATCACAAACAAATGGCTCTTACTGCAGAGAGGAAATTTAACTGCTGGTACAGCGCCTTGCCCGCTTCAAATGGGATAATATGTCAAAGTGATCACCCGAATATATCTACCAGCTGAAACATGAACTTATTGAAAAAGTTGTATTTCTGCACTATATTCTTCTATAATAATCTATGAATGAATCTTTTCCTTAGGAAGACAACCATAAAATATCCTAGATCTCCTAGTGGGTAGGCATGGAACGGCTTACAAGGTATAGGGATTGGAGGTATTAATTTTGTTAGTAGTTAAAATAATTTGGGCTATGAAGCAGGCCACGTTGTTAGCTCACACGTGACTACAAAATCTGTACTTAATTTTACTTCAATAGTCACTTAAATCAACGCGCCCAATTACCTCAATGACTAAGGAGGTCATTATTTCCTTAATAAATATACATTTATTTTCGTGGGAATTAGAATTTTCCGAGAATGGCCGGTTCCTTGCCTTCAATGGGTAATAATATGCACTGCCTAATCCACAACTATATAACAGCGTTTCCAATCGCTATAGAGGGGCAATATTTCTACGTATTTAATTCTCTCGTTAAAATTTGAATATCCAGACACCAAGTATACTTTGCGATATTTCCAGCTGCCATAAATTTTTAAGGTCCTTCAATTCACTGGTGGGGAAAGAGTAAGTGGCGAGACCAAGTGCTCCCAATAGTGTAAATTTATATCAGGATTCCAGAGAGGTGTCAGTTTTTGCAGCGGCTGTGAAGGAGGCAAAGGAATGATTATGCTATTTGAGACAAAAGTATCGCTGTACTGCAGGTAAAGGGGCGTTATATATCTGATTAGTCTTAGACTGGGGATGAAGAATGCGTAAAAATGGCCCAGCGCCCTGTACTATTCTATTAGATCAAAAATAATGGAAAGTATATGTTTGGTAGTTGTGATGCCCCTTCATTGTATAAATTGTACAGATTGTTGTGAACCTTTTGAATCCAAACTTAGTAAGGTCTGAATTAACCGTGGTCTGTTCTCTCCGTTAGTAATTTGGCTAAAGTGTCCCTGCTCATTAAAAGATCTGAAGGCTTGTGCCGCATAGCGATCATCCTTTATTTGCCGCGTCGGCCCATGCCTCACATATCGCTCTTGGCTCTAATTGTTCACAAGCGACAAGCTCAGGCACGATCGAGCATCATTACGATATGTTAATGGCCCGCAAAAGAGATTCAAAGTTGAAAAGTTCGGTGATACGGATTGTAAAAGATTGCCATATCGTTTTGTCTAGGGCAAACTAAAGACAGATGACCAAAAAATCTGAAATCCGAGTTGTATAATGAGCCGTTATTATATTCCATACCAAATATCCTGACGTATTAAGAAAAAGGAAAGTGGTAAACCTGAGCTAAATACAAGGATTTCTTGTAGGAGAAAGAGCTGGGTAAATTGGATAGTCACAGGGCCCAAGTCGGATGATATCTCAGATAGGTGATTTACCATAGATGGGCGCGCTCCGGGATCAGGCCTCAATAGACGGCCTTTACGAGCCTCTCGTATGTTTCAAAGATATAACAAGTCTAGAACATTTTTCTAGGAACTGGGGCCGGGCAATGATGTTACTCAAAGCTCACAGAAACCAGTGCCAGCTGGGAACAAGCTTGTACTGCGCCAATCAGTCTACTGTTCGCACACCTGTTTAGGTACTGTAAAATCCGAAAACTGAAGAGATCTATCACCTAGGAGATTGTGTACGTTAGCAAAAATAGACTGTTTACTCGGAATTCACTGAGGTGGAAGCCATTGATAGAGTGAAAAACCAAAAAAACCGGTCACGTTGAAGACTATTGCGAAAACTTCCCATGTCTATTGACAATTTAGCACCAAAAGCTCGCTCGCAGCACTTTCCAATAATATACAGCTATTATCTGTAAGTTTGCCAAACTAAAGGCAATTCACACCTTCTCAATATCAAGCTGAATTAACCCGCCGTCTTTCGAAGATACGCCTTACAAACACTCAGCTCATTGCAATGTAATTACGATGCCAAAGCATAATGGAGATATCGAGCAACAGAAAGTCGCAATGACAGTTAGTGAAACATTCACTACATCCTGAGATACTACTTGCCAGGTCACGAACCAATAGCCCACAGAATAAATCGGTAGACCCTTTCATCTTTCAGAACAACAGTATTCGTGCTGTCCAAAATATTATCTCTTTCATCTAGGAACATAAAACTATGTACTAGGAGAGCTGAAATGCTAAATGCATTTCTCAGTTACATTACGTCTGCAACTATTACTGAAGGCTAGGCCGGATTTTATATGTCGACAGCTTTAGAATAAGCTTTATCAAGAATTTTATCACGACCTTTGGTCATTTATGCGATACTAAAAAGGAGAAAAGATATTTTGAGTCTCAAAAAGAAGAGGTAGTTATACTGAAGTATAATCATGTCTACTGCGCTAAGATTCTCTGTAAGCCTCAGACGTGCAAGTATGGCTTTCAAGTAAGCCTTCATCCCGGTGTCAGGGGGCAAATGAATTCGATTATTTTATCATAGTTTTCCTGGAACTCTCACACCCTCAATTGGCCTTTGCCTAGTCAGCTAGAGAGGAGAGATAATGGCTGGATAGTGGTTCCTTTGAGTGGGCACTCTGGTGAAGATATATACCGTTATTACCGCTAGAAAGAGATATGAAGTAGGCATAAGGGGTTTAACCACAAACTAGCCATACAAACTCCTGGTTTACCGAAAGAAATAGTCTCCGTATCCTTATATAACCTGGGCTCCCTGGTTGTTCTAAAAATTTACGGCTCACAATTAAACCAAAACTTGCTACTGATTATCTTTAGTATCGCATCAAGAGAATTACACCCGCTTATCTGAGTATACTGGAACTCCATAATTATTTAGTATTACAATAATTGCTACCTTGCGATGATTGATTAGCAAATTGCTTCCGCAGATTGATAATTTAAAAACATTTCAAAGATTTCTCTTCTGAAAAGATTTAATAAAAATAATACAAATATTTCATGATAAGCGTCAGAAGTAAAAAGACAAGCTCTACAAGCTTTTCGATCCTAATTCTGTACGACTATGGAATTATTAATTTCTGTTCGAACTCAAGACAATATAGGAGATCAGGGCAGAGTGAAGACTAGAAATCTGGTAGAATTATTCCTTTTGAAACTCTAGTTATCGTTGTATGGCCTGCAAGTCCAAGCTTATTTCTAACATAGACTGTTAGAATTTATATTTTCGACGAGTTTATGGCATTTTCTATTACCCAATACGGCTCATAAATTTTAGGCTAAACTAAATCGACAGTATGCACTGTCAAGACTTAGGGATGTTACTGAAACCTTTAATATATCTCGAAGCACAGATAATTGAATGACTCAACGTAAGGCTAAGAAGTTAGAGATTGTATCCTTTGAGAGAACTCTGGACTGCAATACCGGCAGGCTAGAGTCTCCGATACTCGAATATCGTTTCAAGGTTGATATTTAGATATCCCGACACCGAGTATATAATGCGAAATTTCCAGACTCCATAAAAATTAAAGCGACTTTTATTTCACTGGTTGGATGAAGGAGAAAACATTGGACCTAAGCGATCAACTGCGAAAGATCATATGAAGATTCCTAAGATATAAGCGTTGTGTGATGGCTGTAAAGAAGACAGGAGAGAATATGCTATTGAAGGCAGATACAATGTTTTCATGCGGCAATAAAAATCTTACGTATCAAAGTGGTTTCAGAATGAGTAAAAGTGATAAATTACTAGAAATTCTTGCGCAGAATATTATTACAAAATCATGTTAAAAGAAGCACAATAGGTTATATTGACGCTGAAAACTCTGTGTATATTACTCTATAATATGGCTATAAACTATGTATTTTACCAACATTTGTGTTAGGCTACTGAATATTACTTGCACCTTGCTTTTGTTTCCTCCAATGTGGATGAGGGCCTGTAATTTTTATTGATACTTGACAAGAAGGATTAGCAGCAAGTCGACTACCGCTTAATCTTGTGAGCTAAATCAGCAAGGAGCACCATAAAAGGCTGCTCGCGGGCAGCAATGTATCTATCACTACATATATACGTCATGAAGAAGGCTGGTAAATATTTGAGTACCAAAAATGCAAATGCCTTGAGCCTTACATTTTTTCAATCAAATGTAGTCATGGTGGGTTTATCTCTGATCCCAAGCCTCCTTGCTAGGCCGAATGTCGGCGACATGTTCAAACAAATCTTAGTGAATGACCTATATGGGATACTACAGCTCCATCTAGCTCCTAGGGACAGGTTCTGCAACAAAATGCCCTTAGTTGTGGAATCACATCCTTGCACCATGTTAATTAGTATGTCTTACTCACACTACTTACCAAACTTTGTAAGAGAGAACGTAGAAGACAATAACTACGATTCTTCCACAAGTGGACCGCGCATCAGGAACAAAGCTGATAGATAGCCATATGAATTTCCAAGAAATGGTCGCTATTCACCTCGGAATAATTTTATTTACTTTGTGATTAAGCATCTGGGGATAAATACGCTTACAAGTCTCAAGGATTATCCCTCGAGACAAGCTATGGATCCGTCTTTATACATGCATCAATAGATCGTCTGTAGCAGGGAAGCCATGACTACCACTCTAGAGATGCGCCGGAAAGCTCTAAAGCTACAAGGTCTATGCCATGACAACCACTTGTAGAGGCAAAGCACGAATGCGCCTCGCTGTCCATTGATTTAAGCTTCCGGAACCCCGTGAAATTATTAACTCTTAAACATCCGTCATTTAGGAGGAATTGGTACTGTTTTGTATCAACTATGAATTATTCGGATTCTCATCTCTCACTAACTCATCGTTTTGAGATAGCGAAGAATATAACGGCAGACTATAGTCTTCATTTTGGTCTGAATAATATCTGACTCGCTGTAATAGAGAAGCCTGAAGGACGAATACTAGAGGCCTACCTCTACTATTTGATAATAAAGAAAGACAATTTTTTCTCCTCAGCTTTGAATTAGTGATAGGTAAGGATATAACAGGTTTAAAATGATAAAGTTCTAACTTCTCAAGACTTATGTTGAATTATTTGATCAAAGCCCGGCTAAATAAGACTTCGCCTCTGTAAAAAACTCGATCTATACTAGAAACCACAAGATTTAGGTCCAAAATAGGTTATGGGGTTACGCAAAAAAATATACTGACCATAAACTAACCTTGCTATTACAAATAATTTACGACTCAAAACTCTCGAAAGCGAAAAATTCTAGCATAATCTTCAATATTCTATCATAAATGAATAAAAATAATCAGCTCGGCGAGACCTTTCAGAAAGCTTCCTGCACAATTGTTTGCGAGGAAACCGTCTCTTTCAACATATTGTGCTTCGGATCCGAGGGTTCAGGACTATATCTTAACCGCAGGATCCATCAATTTTCAAATCAATAATATCTTACTCGCCTTCAAAAGCTAACATTTCCCAAGATACAATAAGTAAAATAACTTGCTCAAAGCTAGCCAGGTGATTATTTTATTTCAGCATATTATCCAGCCCCACAATTTATCATTGGCGAGTCTGTATTGTTCATTTTGCTACTTGAGTCTTGGAATATCTGGTACATTGAGCTCCTCTCTGGCCCAGGCCACGCCTCTTACAGTGCTCCTATTCTCTTTTGTTACTTGTAAGATCACTGATATATTGCCCGTGATGAATAGCCATTCAGCTCAGTATTTACCTGTGAAATTCGGCCACCTTTCTGATAAAACCTTCTACCCAAAGAAAAAAAAATAAAAAAGTCTAAAAATCCTGCAGCCCCAGCCAGGCGAGGCCTAGAAACTGGGACCACATGAGTTGCGCATATTCATCGACATCTCCATTCTTTTTAACATTCGAGGTCAACTTGATCCAATTCACCATCGCCGCATTGGGTGCTGGGTACGCTCCAGAATCTCATGAGATGGTTTTTCCTCCATGATCAAGGGTTGGTGATGAGAAGGGCCTCAGCTCTACCATCTGATCTGATCGTGGTTAGATTCATGAAAGCGGTGATAAGGGAATATATTGAGAGATGAAGACGATATGGGCGGCGAAAGTGATCGGGAATCCTCATTCAATTGATGATGGAGGTGTTACTCAACCACAGCTCTGTAGACTCTACAGTGAAAGCTGGAGGTTCGTAGGGGGTAACACTACCATGCGTTGGGTTTTGGTCCCCCATCATTGGTGTGTGTCAATACATGATTTAGGGATAAATTAACTAGAAGATATCTATTTAATTAGGCTAGTACAAATACTTCTATAAATTAGTCTAGATATTACCGTAATATTATAAAAGAAACGCCAAGTAAGTACTGTTTTGGCAGCCAGGTTAGGGCTTCAAAACAATAAAACCCACTATTGAGAAACTTAAACAGCTGATCATGACACCTCTGTGACCAGCAAAAGAGACAATATCTGAATATCACGTAAGTTTCAATATGAGACAAAAGAAACGTGATTAATATTTTAAGTCTCTATTAATTGAATGACTAGTAAGGACTGCGAAAGTTCCAAGAACTTAAAGGCAATTTAGTATGGAGGCACTGAATAGGGAAGCTCCATAGAAGGCCAAACTTGGTGTGAAATGGTCTACATAATTCGGGGTAATTGGCCCTTAGATATCATAGTTCGCCCAAGCATTTGACACACAGAACACAAATGAGACTGATAGCCGAGCATGCACAAGTTACAAGATAAGTCCGATACACACAAGAATTATCTTATTGAATTACATAGTTATTTGTAGTGAAATTATCGGAACAAAATGCGACCTAAGCATGAAGGTGGGTTACATCAGCGTAGCGGGATGACGAGTTTTGTTGCTTCAATAAATTTTCCGTATGTTACTTAGCCCCAGATTATAACTGGTCGCATAGGAGCTGGTATGAGCAGTGATCGAGGAAATATATCTAACGCAAATTTCCTTAGCCGTGCCCACGCAGCACATGTTCTGTTCATGTTCAAGCTAGCCCAGATTCAGATGAAACTAAGCGAAATAATGGATTCTAGGGCGGTAGGTAGTGAATCTACAAAGCGTTTTATGCATGGTGTATGAGTTTTGCCTTACATCACATTAATCTTATATATATAGAGTTAGACATCCCGAGTTGGTGAGTGACAGTAACCGAGCAACCAGGACAGTAATCACAGGCGTTTAACCCTCTAGATAGGGGGACGAGAACCCAACACATGGTAGTGTTACCCCCTACGAACCTCCAGCTTTCACTGTAGAGTCTACAGAGCCGAGGTTGAGCAACACCTCCACCATCAATTGAATGAGGATTCCCGATCACTTTCGCCGCCCATATCGTCTTCATCTCTCAATATATTCCCTTATCACCGCTTTCATGAATCTAACCACAATCAGATCAGATGGTAGAGCTGAGGCCCTTCTCATCACCAACCCTTGATCATGTAGGAAAAACCATCCCATGAGATTCTGGAGCGTACCCAGCACCCGATGCGGCGATGGTGAATTGGATCAAGTTGACCTCGAATGTTAAAAAGAATGGAGATGTCGATGAATATGCGCAACTCATGTGGTCCCAGTTTCTAGGCCTCGCCTGGCTGGGGCTGCAGGATTTTTAGACTTTTTTATTTTTTTTTCTTTGGGTAGAAGGTTTTATCAGAAAGGTGGCCGAATTTCACAGGTAAATACTGAGCTGAATGGCTATTCATCACGGGCAATATATCAGTGATCTTACAAGTAACAAAAGAGAATAGGAGCACAGTAAGAGGCGTGGCCTGGGCCAGAGAGGAGCTCAATGTACCAGATATTCCAAGACTCAAGTAGCAAAATGAACAATACAGACTCAATAAACAGTAATTACGCAAACCTCTAGATAATTTAGTAGGAGGGCAAGACTGACACCTGTACGTGGTGCCTTCTACGAACCTGGGAGTGAAATATTCTCCCCGAGCCAAGTTCAGTCAAATTTCGCAATACCGATCAAGTTGGCCCACGAGGCAATAATTCAAAATTCTCTGCTATGTCAAATTTTCGCTCCCAACGAGTTCGACTCCTACCTAAGTCTCATCAAGTTTACAAGTACGACCAAGTACATCCTCATTTAAATGACCACGCCTCTCATCAACCATTCTCAGGCCTCAGCTAGCCGCCAAATACACGCCCACGCCGATATTTACACCCGACGGAGGAAGCAAAGCGTGATGCACAAATCTGGGAGACAGTTCTTTGAGATGGACATGAGAGGGATCAGGACAAGTTTACAAGATTAGGCAGAGGATGGATACAATCTCGACGGGCGTGTAATTTTGAATTTTGGCAAGGAGTTTTATGAATTGAGCTTTTTGTGCGCCAAGACTTCACTTGCGAGAGTGCAGCGTATACTATAACAACACGCAAACGATGGAAGGTGCCGTGGTCCGCCTCCTGGTGGTATTCTCCGGTATAGTTTGAGTAGCCTAGGCACCTACTCCACTTGGGAAGGAGATACATCAGACTACATTTCGCGCGGAGAAAAGTAAATGGATGATGGAGGCATGCCTGGGTAACTCAGGGTTTTTGAGACGTTCCCCTGGGTGGGTATTCACGGATGAGGGTTGACTTGGGGTGAAGAAAAAGCCGCCATAACTTCGCAGTGGTACTTGCAAATGAAATCCGAGGCATGAGTGATCTACTTTTAAATTGAGTCATCTTATTTGTATATTTTCTCTGATATTGTGTCATAGCTAGTTAGCTGCATACGCAATTAAAATCTGATAAAAAAAAAGATAATTTAGTAGGTGCTGTGGGTCCAAGCTTCGGCTCGGCGCTCTGAATGACGGAAATCCGAAGCATACAAATGAGGTCTTGACTGACCCAGAATGGCAAAAGTAAAATATGGTTTTATTATTTAGCGCTTCTACTATAAATTTCAGATCAATTGCATTTCGCCTGACCACAGGGTTTACATGTTACATAAATGAAATAGAAAATTAGTCAAATCAATCCAAGGCTCTCTAGCCTCTCATCCCATGATACAGTTCCGATAGGGCTCCTCAATGTGTATTTCCAAAGAAACATGTATTATGCATCCAGCTATTAAATACATGAACTTTCTCCTCTGATGCAACAACTTTAGGTATCGAGGGAGTGTACTGAGTTACGTTGCAGGCTAAACGTGTAGCCTTACCTTATCAAGTGTGTCAAACATGTGACTAGAGAGATTTCAGAAAGTTGTGTGCTGGCATTTGAATTAAATTTGTCATATCAATGTTACACTTCATCATTGACATCAATCGTCATTACGTTTTGGTAAAATATTTGGCATAAATCTAGAGTATGAGTGATCAGATTTGGCGCTCAAGAAAGAGTGTAAACTAAGATTTGGGATTGCACGTGGTACTCCAAGGTCAGGTCACAATTTAAGGGGTACTACACAGTATTGATGCTGGCTTTAGTTTGGTTTGCACTAAGTCACACCAGCGCACAGACGGTTTACAACATCAAGCTCCAACTTGCCTAGCCCCCAGAGAACTACACGACGATCAGGTTCGCCCTGAGACACTCAGAACTTGAGTGAGTGCATGTCTAAATTTCTAATACTTCAAAATGGAAAATATACACAGAAAGAATTAGTCAAACTGAAATTTCAACTGTTTCGAATTTAAACGAAAAGAATTGACTAATAAATGAGAATGGAAGAAAGAGAAAATAAAACCAGCGATGGAGATGTTGCTGGAATGTTGTATGGTGTAGCAGATATTCCTCGTTAGATATTGGTAATGCGCAGCTTTTTTACTAAACCGACTGCATCATACAGATTGCTTAGTTTTCAACATTTGCCAGGACTAGGGTGCCGGGACCCGTCACAAAGACAAGTGCGACACCCACTTGCAAGTCAACGAAAGAGGTGATCTAGGTTTTCTGTGAAACAAAAAGGGAATTTTATTAAAATGATCTCATGACTATAAAAAAGGTGATATCATTCGAAGTTACCTTATCCGGAAATAATTGCGATGAGAGGATTAACACAAGTTGATATAAACAGGCAATTTCTGATATTACCCTGAGGCTTGCATATCTTCCATCCTGTTAACTACCTATTTGGACTTTAAAGGCTGAACAAGGTGGTAGAGTTCTCGCAAAGCAGAGCAATAATCCACGCCTTAGTCGCACCTAACAGAAATGGCGCAGACTGGTGTCACGCTGACCTATTATTTTGCTACATTTTCCTCAGCTCTATTTCTAAGGATCCAAGGATCCGGGATTTATGGAGCATCAGCGAACTCTAAACACTCTAACCAAAGCTTAAGTTTATATCTTAGTCGTGAAGTTACATACAGGCAAAGCAAATTTCAGAAAGTATAAGCTGAAGTTACAATAAGTGTCCACAAAGTTTCTAGGGGACATCAATGGAATTTTTGAAGGAAGAATACTTATAGACTTAATAATTTAATGGGTTGACAAATAATGCCGCAAAGCTTCCATTAAGTCACCCAGTTTTGGTATTTTTAGATATCTCTGATGAGAAGAGAGGAAAACAGCTACTTATGCCAAGTCAGACAAGTTTTTTAATATTATACGAATTTCTAGTTAAATCTTACGCGAAAGTGCTGATTGCTGAAATTTAGTGATACAGTGGAAATATTGAGGAGGTCAGGAAATATAGAGCATTACATCAGAGCTCATGGAAAAAAGCGACAAAATTCTTTAAATAAACTACTGACCCTGGAGTCTAACGAAGAGTAAAGTGCGTCTATAAACTTCCTCTTTATTTAATCCCATGTCGCATAATTATTGTGGGTTCTATTATCTACCAATTGAATATCAAAGATCTGCCACATCGTTTATGATGGGTCAATGATCATGTGAATGTCTAAGCCAGGCTTAAGCGGGGCACCAATCGGGCTTCTAAAGAAGAATGGAGATTGATTTTGTCCGGATTACTACTAGAGCCGCATATGTATGATTTTCATTAATTTTGAGTCCGGAAAATAGTTTATTCTAGGTTGGTGCAACCCTGGATGACTTCACTGAGTCCGATTTGCTAGCAATACACAGATACGCCTCCAGTATCTTCAGATCTGTTAAAAAAGCTGATAGTCTACAATAATTCGTCAAAATAATGTATCTTGTCAAGTCGACTGAACAATAAGTACAAAACACATTAAATTAGGGATGAAATGCTGTTACCCATCTTTAGTGATATTGACTCGGTGCCGACACTGAGATAGAACTTATGCCTCTCGAAACTATTATAAGGACTATCTTTGTACCTCCTTGTTCAGTAAAAACAATAATCATGGATAACCAACGCTATTGAAATAATTTCCAAGCTCGTTTATACATCATGAGATACAATATTTGGCTCCTTACTGGCCGTGTAAATTTTAAAATACTACATCAAAGAATCTGATCGTCAAATTTTCGTCTAGACTGAGGCTAAAAATCTTATTTTGGGTAATATAGCGTCAAATTCAACCCTCTTGATAACTACCAAAACATCTGATCAGTGAAGCTAGTTCCATGTGAACACATTTCTGAGCATTTTTATATTTTTGGAACTTGAAACATGCAATATGTGTTCGCAGCGTTCTTTTTATTTTCTGTTCTGAGTTTCTTGTCAGAAAACTGTAGTTTGATTAATTACTGATTCAAAACTAGCTGGTCTAGTAGTCACTTATTTCCCGTCTAAAGTTAATACAAAATAGCTTCTGAATTTATTAAATATGGGAAAAATATCTAGAGAAACCAGTACTATCAATTATAATGAAGCTCATTTCTGCCTAATTTGAATGATATAACAACAACACAGCTTATAAACTGACTTTAATAGGAATAAGTATTAGGTATTTAAGTTCAAGTTACTGCTTCCAAAAATCTCTTTTAGACTATCAAAGGTCACATTAAAATAACTTCAATAATTTTCAATCATGACCAGCATAGCGAGGAAAGTTAACTCTCGCCACAAAATATTTTGGTTGTCATTTCAAGTGATGAATCTTCCCCTTAAGTTCTTGAAAAATTAGAAGAATTACAGAGGAATATTCATGTGGAATTCTTATATTATATTCAATTATTTCAAGTAATATTTCAGAATTGAACAAATCTTAAAGTTATGAGGTAAATTTTTGATACCATCTATTTGAAAATACCTAATACCACTAATTTGGCGAGAATTAGAGCCATGATACTTATTATCTTAAACTATTATCCTGTGAGTATAGATATGAACTTTGTGAACTTGGACTCATAGGAGGAAATTATAGGAAATGCATTTTTGAAGCAAAAGCTGCTGAAAATAGTCGCACAGAATCTCATCTCATAACTTAAAACTCATCTATTATTCAGCATAAAATTTAAAAACTAAGCATATCACTTAAATAAATGCTCAGTTTATTTAACTCAATAGCCTCGTTCAAGTATTCTACGGGATTATGGAACTGTTTATAGTTTTATTATCTATAGAGAAGGAAACTACTTTGGTAAAACCCCCCTTATTATTTACTTCTCAAGTATGTTGTGTTTCTAAGCTTTTCTTTAGGAAGCCAGATTATACTATTCATCCAGAATATATTCTCTGTAATTACTTTTATAATCAATTCAAAATTCCTACAGTTGCTGCCTCGACCTTTCCTGCAAGGCCAGATTGATCCAAATTACCTTTGGATATGATTGTTTGTGTATCAAAATCTATATTCGTTAAACCGATAATATAGCTTATTAAAAACTACGTATCATTAAATTTGTTACATGCTTTTTTTATTCTAAGCCATTCAATTTTTCATTTATTCCAAGCACCTCATAATCCACGTCAGTATAATCTGTGCATCAAGCTTCCGAGAACTTATCTCTATGTTCTAGCTCCACTAACGTTTTGTATTATACTTCAAAGAGCCAGTTTTATTTTGTCTGAATCCATCGCATATAGTAAGAGGTCTTTAATTCTAATATTTCATAAAATTTATAGATTTAAAATTAGAAACCAGCTCAGTAAGTGACTCAGCAGAAATCTTGAATCAAATATGTACTACAAGAATTGAAAAATCATCTGGTAATAGAATTCTAATCTAATATCTCTAAAATACCGTACAATAGTCAGATAACTCATTTTTAATGCTGGATTACTTAAGTCCTGGCTCGTTTCATTTCATTTCATTTCCTTTATATTTTATTTTACTTTAATTAGTAGGAGCGCCATCAGTTTCCTTCATTTTCAACTATACAAAGCTATCGATTATTCTAAGATATGGTGCAATTAGAGCTATTAAAAACCCAACAAAATAACTAGAAAATGTCATCATTCTCATATTAAGAGTAGCAAAAAGTATTTGAGAGTAATCTACGATGAGATGTTTCACTTCTTAAAATGATAAGTTATGAAATATTATGAGGCTAAAATCGAAAAAATTACGAATACTTCAGAATGAAGATACTAAAAAGTTTGACAAAAGATTTTCTTCACATCCACATCTAGCTCATCTGAAATTTAAACCAAAATTTTAAATTTCTGGATAAAATATTAATCAACATAATACTAGTGTCATATTATAAAAAAAGGATCAAATTTTAGTCCTAAACTGATAGCTGCTTACAAAAATACCTTCCTACAGTAATCTAGCTACTCGATTTTTGAAAATCATTTTAACGAATATCTAAAATGTATTTATACATCTGTGTAAAAATCAAACAGAAATGGAAGGTCTCCAACACAGCTGAGTTCCAAAGGAAAAATTGGTCATTGATATATTTATCCTAATCAATTTCACTTTGGTATGCAATTTTTTTAACTCATGTATGTTCAGAAATTAACATGCATATATGATACTCAAAATTTTATTATCACAGCTAACTTTCTGCATTATTAGATACTTTTTTGAAAAATTAGTCATAATAAAAGTGCTACAACCTGAAGAATCAGTGGAAGATGTGGAAGAAAATTTTTAAAAAGAAAGTTTTGTCAGATTTTTGATAATTTCTAGATAGAGATTGTGAGTATTTTATTTTCTTTCCTATCATCCCTCTCTGCCACAATTTCCTGGGATACCACACTGACTATGAAATGTTCAGGATTTTGTTAGATTTGTATTTAAAGCTTGTATCGCTGAAATAAATAAAAAGTATTACCAAGGTAAGAGTATTTAAACTATTATTTCAGCTTGCAATCTACAATCAGATGGAATTTTTAAACTCAAATAAGTCGGTTCGTAATGATGTTAGTTTGGGATAAACTCCACGAAAGTGACATTTGATATGACAATCATAATTCTCTTCTTTGGGAAAAATGAATATATTCACAGCATAGCTTCAAAAATATATTCTAATATAAGATGTTATAAACAATACTAGTTTGTATAGAATTAAGGGAATTAAAAATATAAAAGTTTTTGTATGCCAGCTGCTAGCTGCCAGCTGGAAAATTTTAAATATTGAGTAATCCTCAACCTATTATAGGTCCCTCTGCAAGTTCAAGACTACATCAAAATTATAAAGCTTTCTTAAACTATCTCCAATTCGAAAAAAATGTTATTGAAATCTAATCTTTTAACTCTATATTGAAGATGGATATTTCTTCGATTGTCGACTCAAAATATATTCTATAAATATAATAAAATTATAGGTAAGTAATCAATAAAATGAAGTTCAAATAACTCAAGAGGCTAATATTATCAGAGATTGTATTTTGAGGACTTATCTCAATGAACGCCATATATATCGTTATTTAAAAGTCGTTTTATTGAAGCTAATAAATATTTGCAATTTACGAGATTTCATTACGCCTCTTTAACTTTCTGATGACCAAAATATATGACGCAGGAGATTTGTCGATAGATTTAAAAGGCATTAAATTTAAAAGGATAAGCTTTTAAGCATCACCTACTTGGGCTCTATTTAGGACGTCAATTTTAGAGAAATTATTACACCTTTTGATATGTTTTAAAGGAATTTTACTCATCTATAGATGTAACCGAGATAAATAGGCACCGTTACGGAAGAAGATGATGACGTAAAGTGATGCTGTGCTATGAATCCACGTATGAATGGATTCTACCTCACTTAAAATCTACAGAGATCGAGTCACTCTCGACAAAGACAAAGTATCGGAGGTTGCGGAGTTTACGGAGGTTACTAATCAATAATGAAGATTAGATGAAGTTCGGATTATCCAAAGGTACGAAGCTAGTAAGACGTAAACTATAAGAACTAGAGATAAAATCTGGCTATCCTGATTGATTAAATATACGCTTTACTGGCCCAGTTTTAACCAACTCAGGAAAATAACCCGTGCAATACTTGAGCTAGATTATCTCCAATAAATTCACAACACGCTGGATTTAGAGACTAACTGGTAGCTTCTAGTGGAAGTGGAGACTCAAGATTTGTTAGAGGTGTCCCCTACAAACCTCCAGCTCTCACTGTAGAGCCTGCAGAGCCGAGATTGAGTCACTTTTTCAACTTTGAGGTGAGTCATCTCCCCCTCAGTCAAAGATACGATTCCAATAACATATCAGACGACCAAGATGACGATAATGATGCTTAAATTGAGGAAATATATTGCGGTACCGAACTCTACAACAGCTGCTAGGAAAACCCTCGTCCTGTCACAATATATGCTACCAACCGTTGGACAAAAAAACCACGAAAGCAAAATAATAGAACGTATTGCCCTCCAAAAATCGGAATTCGACTCGTTTACAATATCATCCATTTACATCTACAATTTTGGCCGTTCTAGACAGAAAGGTATCGAAAGTACATGCGTTACTTGATAGCCCCGTGTCCGTAACGATTATTGGATGCTAGTCTAGCCTTCTTCATGGCAATTACTCTCAACCAAGACTTTCCTGATTTCTTTATACAACCTTCGATTTGTCTCGTGGCAAGAATCAAGGGATGAGTAAGAGGGAGGCTAAGAATAAAGAGAAAAGCTTTTTTATGTATGAAGACCTGCTACGCTCAGCTGAACAGTCTCTTCAAACACTTCAATGGGGTAACCATACCTTCGGATTTAGGCCTGATATTGATAGTAGTGGAGCCTCGCGCTCTGTGGCCCTAAAGATTCTACCCTATAGCTACACACCCACAATAGCCATCGTTTCGTGGGCTAGAGAGGGGGATTAATGACAAGATAACGGCTCCTTCCACTCTCTACTCAAGTGAGGACCTGCGGAGGAATTAATTTTCGAGAGAACCTGTGAAGGAGATATACGAAGGAGTTCTCTATTTAAGGCATAGATACTCACGGCCTTGAGATAGAAAGGACCTACATATCCTTATTAAGTCAAAGACCAAATGGGATATGAAACACAAAACATAGGAACAGTAGCTTTTAATAGAGGACTAACAGGTCATAGGCGTTATATATAAGGTCTTTTACCTTGATTATTACTATACATCTTCGCAAGCTGCTGGCTAAAAGATCCAATTATGGGGTTAAAACCATTTTTGTGTAAAATTTGTATGTAGAACGAGGTGTCTCGAGACCAGAAATTGTGAATATGAGTTGCTAAATTTATTATTATTATTCGAAACTTCATTATTAGAGAAATTAAAGTCTTGACAAAAGGTTATTTTCAAATATTTACTAGCTATTGGTATTTGAGTTTCTGTTCTACCTCTATAAATTTTTGTATGTAATTCCCGGAGGTTTAGGCAGCGAAAAGACCATGATTAAATTACAAAATAAATAGCATGGATCTTGTAAAGCAAGTATTGACGAAAAAGAGGAGTTTGGCCATTAGAGTACAAGAGAGGAAAAATCACATTGAAGGGGCCTAGGTCATCTATGCTATTAGATTTGTTATAGATGTTCAATTAATTCTTTAAGGTGGGTTTGAGTATAATTGCCAGAACTTAAGTTATATTTAAAATAGCAGCTCATAACCCCAAAAGTGTGGTCAAGGATCCATAGAAAAGATAGCCCTTCTATATGAGATCCATGTGCACCATGCCTTCTTAGAAACTGCAAAAGATTGCGGATTTCAAAACTCATTGAAACAAATATTACATCAAATCTCAATAATTAATCTGCATCAGAAAAGTTCAATGACTTCATTTCATCTGTAAGAGTCATAGATGGATAAGCTTGCCATGATTGACTTAGAGTAACGTTGTACAAGAAATGTTTCTTGACTGCAAGGGATAGAATATTATTACTGGATCATGTCCATGGTAGAGGCATTAATTGTTATATGTGCATGAAAGTGACTAAAGTAGATCCATGGAGCGTAAATCAGTGGCCATAAATTAGGTTTCATCACCGCTTGTTGTATGCAAGCAAGTTTTGAGGCTAAATTAGCTGCGGACATTCATTCTAACCTAACAAAGAAATAAGCTAGAGAGCTGCTTGGCCTAATCACTAGAGTTATGAGGTTTCGCGAGTAGCGTAGCTGTAGTAGGGATCGGATGGTGTAACATTCCGTTGTCCGGCCTGGTCTGGCCAGGAGATCTTGATGCTCTTGTAGCAGGTAATTTTAGCTTAAATTTCACCTGGACCTTCAAGGATACATAAACAAAATAAGGGTGTGAGAGTAATTTGATTCCAAAAAGAAATTCCATGACTGATGTTAGCGAATATAGCTGATGTCCCTCGAGGATAAGATGACTAAATGCAAGAGCTTAGTTTTTATGCATGACTTCCTAGAAAGATCGTTCTCATCCTCAAGGTTTATTTTATGCGCTTCTCTAAGGGACAAAGCGCCAGTAAGTAGTTCACTATTCCACTAGGAGAGAAACATGTTATATCTTTGCGTAGTACAGTGGCTAAATGCCATGGTTTTCCTGGCCTGGGTTATGCTACCGGAATATCACTTAGCTTATAGACCGTACTTAAGCCTGGTAATATATTCGATTCCCTGCCTCCACTGTTGAATTTTTATTTGAAAATCTTCTAGATTTTTGCACTATGTAAGCCCTTCAAAAATGAGTTATGCTTTAGCTCTTACTGTTAAGATCCATAGCTTGCAAGAAGCAAAAATAAATACCTGGAAACACTCAAAGCAGAATCGTTCAGAAGAATGTTTCACAAGATATAGATTAATAATCAAGATGCAGACTTAATCCTCCATTGCTTCTTTTAAATATTAATGGCTTAATCATGCAGATTATCCTCCGGAGAAAATGATGATTTTGACTAAGGTTTTAGAAAACAACATATAACTATGAGACTTCACAGTGGTGCATGATTTGTTTTTGATCTGCAATCTTAAAGCACTAATTGTCTGAGTTTGTGAATAATAATAAACGTCCTAATTTATTTCTATTTAATACAATGGCGTTATTTTATCAGGAAAGTTGTAGTTTTGTCGAAGTCACTAGTTTTCCTGGGTTGCTTGATTTTTTTGATTCATGAAATTTCCTGGATAAAACTCTATTTAATTAGCCAATCTTCTGTTGCAATTATAGCTAATGATAAGTTATCTGCGTAGTTGATAGTATCGATATTAGGTGGCAACTAAAGCTGAAATAGAGGGTCTTGAACCTTGTAATATGTTTTTGCACACAGTCATTATGCTAAATAATTCAAAAACTGAATTTACCACTGTTTGTTTTTGTCTCAATTTCAATGTCTAACTGACGCAAAAAACGAGACTGAGTATCACTTACAATCTATTCTAGTCTATGTAGATTCACCAAAGTACTGGCGTAACCGAATGTGCCGATTAATGTAAAGTGCGCTCTTCAAATGACAATTTCCAAGTGTCTATTGAGTTTTAAGAAACTTTGACAGAGCAGCACTCCCTAAAATTATTATATATGGAATTAACCAGCATACTGTCAAGTCCATTAGGGCTATCACGAGTGTGACCCGGGATATTATAGCCACGTTAACCTTTGAAAGTGTACACCAGTCGAATTTCTCAGTTGGTTGATACGTGGCGATTGTTGCCTATTAAAGTCAAGATAGTGCATAAACTTATTGAATCGATAAAGGGTAGTCAAGAAGCTTTTACTGCTAAAGACACGGTTTGACGATAAATCGTAACTACTGTATTTTTCCTCATAGCTCAGCGATAGTAAAAAAATAGTTTGTGAGGTTTAGGCGGAAGTCATTGTAAGATACCGAGTAGCATCGATGTTGCGAATGATAATGAAAGCAGCTGCATGAGCATGTATGTAAGGAGATAACTCTACATTTAAATTGATTTAATCACCATTAATAAAATCCATATAATTGCATTTTCAGATTGATCCTGAAAATTATTATATACGTTTATCAAGACTGATAAGCAAATACTCTAGGCATTTCTCTGTGTCATGACCCGATTTCATAGCAACCATCACAGATGGCTGATTTCGAGTCACTTTTAATATCTCTTGTTCTCCTCAGTGTCCACGGCCCGATAATTTATTTCATATCCAATCTATAGGTTTGGTCCCTAGTTAAACCCTTGTTTCAAGAGGCCAACAGGGCGCGCTTAGCGTATTCGATTTGACTGGTTCTTCGGTTCCTTGCGTAAATCTTTTATTGGTGAAGTTTTCATATTTTTTATAATCTACGGGATATGAAAAAGAATCGCGAGCTATGATCCATCCGTGATATTATTTAATAGAGGGGTTGACTGTTTACTGTCATGATGAGTGATTGCGCTACTTCTTATTTTGCATAAGATTTTAGGATGTGGCCATCTTGTTTGGTGCTTGGATATCTCCGTTCCTAACACTTTCCCTCAAGAAACCTTCGCAGTGGGCATGCAACAAATAAATTAAACTTCAGTTACCTAAGGTTTAGATAACACGAATCGCTATCTCTTCCATTAGTGGGAAAGAAGTTAATTCTAGATCTGGATTATGGTGACAGTGGCAGGTTTTCCTTCCGATATCACGTGACAAGGTTCACAAATTGCAAATTTTGTCAATTGCACCAAGCATATTCAGTGTAGGCAATACAAGCGTCTACCTGCAAATGATTGGTAAGATGCAAGAGATTACGTGTAAATTTTGTGGGAGAGAAAGGCAGGATTTTCAGAATCTGTTGTTATATTGCCCAAGGCTTAAAGGGCAGAGAAAAAAATGTTTCAGGGCATAGAGCCAAGAAAAATTCCATACTTGTTTTGCACAAGATGAGGAGAAGAAGCTTATCTCAAAGTTTGTGTATATCCAAATGCATAGCAGTACATGAAGGAAATTAAATTAGGAAATCATAGTGGGAATTTCAGAAAATTGATTGACAAATTAGATGTAAGTTTGGAGTTTTTGGGACTAGAATTATATAAAAATTTGTGTCAAAGCTAGAGAGTTGAATACACGATAAATTTTTGGAAAAAAATGTCTTCAATTGCGTTGTCATGACACGTGGTCACGTTATATGTACATGCTCGATAACTTTTCTTGTTGGAGTCGGGGGGGGAATAAAAGTTGAGCACCTGTAAATGGTGTTCTGTAAAAACATAGAATGAAATATTCTCCAAGATCCTAGATTCAGCCATCCACCAAAGGTCAAATCGATTTTTTCCTGTCTGAGATTTTTGTTAGGAGAGGTTTTGTGTTGGCCACTCCAATCGACAGTGGAACACCTATGTACATATAAATAGATTCATATCCTTCTAGATACTTTTCTCTTTAGTTTAGGATCTTATGATTTGAGTCCACCCCAGCTTTTGACCACTCGCCAATTGTCTTTTGTCCCTCGGGTTTCCACATTATTCTAAACTCTCTCTCTCTCCAAAGACCTGGGAAGGTCTAAACAATATCCCTCTATAAGTTTTTCTTTACGAACCTACTGATTGATAGCTTCGTCGGTGAACCTTGCTTACTCTAAGCTTCACCCAAACTTTTGTCTCACTAATTGAGTTGTATCTCCTTTGTATAAAATATCTTAAGCAATGATGCATACACCACCCAGCAAAAATTCCAACAAAGATGGGAATTCGAAATGGAATAACATTAACCAACGCCGAAAATCGAAAAATAAACGTACCTCGTCGGTTGACTTCGTCCATTGTAGAGCAGGTTCTCCTGGGCCATCAACAGATATTCCAACCCGTGCATCTGCTCTCCGCCGCTCACCAATCGATCCCTTGTATCCAAATCTTCGCGATGCAATACCATTATCTCCTCCACCTCAGCTACCACAAATAAGCAATGAGAAAATTGCGAATATCCTGCGAACGATGCAGCTACAATAAGCTGAGCAGTCTCGAAAAATAACGGCGCAATAGGAACTTATTGCTGAGTTGTCAGCCTCAAAAACTGCCCCATCTCAAAAGGCCGAAGGCAAGCGAAGTAACCATCACGCTTCTCCTTCAGTAGTCCCTAAAACTGTAGCGCAAAAACAGGTTAAGGAATCATCCGAAGACGAAAAAACTTCATTTACACAGTGCCTGCCAGGCGTAGGAATAGGTTTTCGGAACCCAGCAACAGTCATGAAGCGCAGATGATGGAAGTTCTTCTCCGAATGAAACCCCCGGCCGAGGTCTCTCTAGAATAATTAATCGTTCTAGAGCCCCCATTAATAACCGCGTTTATCGAGTCCCAGACCTTTCAGAGAAACTAGACGACGGAATGAGCCCAACTTTTGACGCTTGGGAAATAATGCTTCAAGGAAATCTTAACACCTACTTATATTATCTAACGAGCCAAACAGCACGTAAAACATACGTGTTCAGCCAAACAAAAGTTGTAGCACAATCGCATCTAACCCAGCGGATGAAGTCGGACCATCCTCAGCATTTCGATGACGACCAAGAGATGATAACTTGGCTGTCTGGATTCTTCCGTGATCCTAATGAGCGGAAAACAACGCGTGTGGCTTACAGCAAATGCCGCATGTCGACCTCGGAATCGTTCAACCACTTTTAAAGCCGTTTTTTGGAGTTATCCAGTAAGGCCCGCATAGCCCCCGAAGATACCTTGTCGGATCTATTCCACAAACTCAGCCCCGACTTACATAAAATCGCCATTTCATTCATGGCTACGGGGCCTAATTTATCAATAGCGCTCCTAAGATTCACTTACTTAGATAATGAACTGAAACTGAATCGGGAAGCAGTATCTAGCCAGACCCGTCGGATAACTCCTAATCCATCGACTAACGTAAGATCTCCCCACGAAAAGTCGAGCTTACCGAATTATTTGGCTCGCGAACGAAGCTTCGGTACTTTATCTTCCAATTCTACTCTCGCCGCGCAGAAAAGCTCACGTCTACTACCCACGACCATCAATTCGGAAGCTGTAAAGTGTTACAACTACCAGAAGATAGGCCACTACAGCACCGACTGTACGCAGGCCCCTCGTAGCCAATCCAAAATGTCCAATCAAATCCAGGAAAAAGAGATGGATCAGACATCGACGGAAGATCAAACTCTGTCGGATTCGGAAAACGACGAGCCCTAGAGGAAGTCTCTTCTCTAGGGCATTTGGTCGAGTTGTTCCAAATCAACTACGACCGGTTGATGGGGAATCTAGATATATTTCGCGTTCCTTGTAGATTAGTTTACAATGGAATATCGGTTTCAATTCTAACTCTCCCTGATTCCGGAGCACATGGATTTTGCTTCATTGACCGAAAGGTAGCAGAAAATGTCTGTGACTGCCTAGAAATCCAGCCTATGGCCCTACCCAGACCCATCACACTAAAAAGGTTATAACGGCTCGCGTGGACGTATTATTACTCATTTTCTTGTTTGTACAATGGTGGTTGACAGATATTCCCTCAGCCAAATTCCTTTCCTCATTCTAGATCTCGCAAACCAAGATGCCATACTTGGTGACAGTTGGATGGCTCACTTTGATGTTCTTCCAGACTTGCGTAATCGTAAACTATTTTGGCGCACCCCTCCCCAACAGAAACCTTCTTTTTGCCGTATCCTCAATATTCCGCTAAAAAAATCTCGTCCTCTTGTTGAACACCAAATTGACGCAGACAGAAAAGATGCCGCATTTATCCAAGAAATAAATAACCCGGAAGGCGAGGAAATAATTGGAAAAAATCATACGGTACGCCTTCTCAGAAGAAAAGTTGTGAGGTTCTCCCTACCCTCAGAATCATTGATGCCATTAACTACTTCATCAAAATCAAAAAACCTTGCAGCGAGACCAAGTAAGCCCTTGGTAAATGAGCGTCTCCATTGCTCCAAAAAACAGATTATAGCTTCCAATACAGTGAAGACTGATATCCTCGAAATTTCTGCAGTGACTTTCAACCTGCTGGCGCGCCACAAAGACGTCGAAACTTTCTCGACTAATCTCCAAGAAATCGATCACGAATTAAACAGTCGAGAATGAGATAACACAAAATGTGAAAATGGTCAAGATGTAGATCGTCAAATTTGTCCATCACAATATCACGACTACCTAGATGTCTTTTCAAAAAGTGCATCGGACTCCATTCCCCCCCAATCGGCTGTATGACCATAAAATAGAAGTAGAAGGCAACAAAATTCTAGGTTATGGTCCTCTTTACAACCAATCCAGCGAAGAATTGCGAAATGTTAAGCAGTATTTGTTGGACAACTTAGACAAGGGCTAGATTGTCCCCAGTCAAGAGCCATTTTCTTCCCCTGTTCTATTTGTTAAAAAACCCAATGGAAGTTTATGTCACGGACTGACTGATGTGGAGATGATTCATGGTGTTGAGTTACTTCGAGGGCATTCTAAGCTATTATAGCAATTAGTTTCTAGATGTTTCGGGGTGGTGTTTTGTACTCTTACCAGTTCACTGAGCTTCGATCAGATTCTAGGTCACTCTCAGGAGTTCGACAGGAATCGGGCTGGAACTAGATTACTATAGTCTGTAGTAGATAGTGTCGAAGTATAAGTAGCTGAGGTATCTTCATGTCGAAAGCTCTCCAGCTTTTAGTCTTATACTGTTCCCTAGATATCCAAGAATCAAGAACCTAGTCTTCTGTTAATATATTATCTTTATTATCAAGTATCCAAGATTTCACACCTACCATTTCCAAGTTAAGTAGCCAAGTCCCAAGAGAGCCTGACATTACTGAAAGCTGGAGAGCTTTCGACATGAAGATACCTCAGCTACTTATACTTCGACACTATCTACTACAGACTATAGTAATCTAGTTCCAGCCCGATTCCTGTCATACTCCTGAGAGTGACCTAGAATCTGATCGAAGCTCAGTGAACTGGTAAGAGTACAAAACATCACCCCGAAACATCTAGAAACTAATTGCTAGAATAGCTTAGAATGCCCTCGAAGTAACTCAACACCATGAATCATCTCCACATCAGTCAGTCCGTGACAGTTTAAGATTTTGCGTAGATTATTGGAAGCTCAACCACATTACGAAAAAAGACCGCTACCCTCTCCCGTTAATTGATGAAACCCTCGCCCGCCTAAACAGTGCAAAGATATTTACGAAGTTGGAAATTTGCCAAGCGTTTCACCGGATACGCATGCATCCTGATTCAGAAGAACCAACGACTTTCCGTACTCGATATGGTTCCTATAAGTACCGTGTTCTCCCGTTCGGTCTTACTAACGGGCCCGCTACATATCAAAGATATATGAACGACACTCTATTCGATTATTTGGACGTCTTCTGTACAGTTTACCTGGTCGATATCTTAATTTACTGTTGGTACAACGGGATTCACTTGGTTTAATGCCTTAAAAGTGCTAAAAAACAAGTGGTATATTCTGTCTATCTCTTCTGTATCCCTCCTCAAGCATTAATATCTAAAGTACATAATGGAGCTTAGCGCTCTGATTATACCACGTGATGCGCTGACCAATACTTTTGGAAGTAAACGTTTAATACAAGCCCTTTATCCCTACGCCATTCACCTGTGAACCGACATTTACTCCAATGACCTTTCCGAGCACGAGACCCATGTCAAGCTTGTCCTACAACGCTTGAGGGATGCCGGGCTTCAGGTGGATATTAAAAAATACGAATTTGGCGTAAAAAAGACAAAATATCTGGGGTTCATTGTTGGTACTGACGGAATTTGTGTTGATCCTGATAAGATTTCTGTCATCAAAAATTGGAAGCAACCAACTAACGTCAAAGCAGTTCAATCTTTCCTCGGATTTTGCAACTTTAACTGACAGTTCATCCGAAATCATAGAGTAATCGCTAAACCATTAACTCGTCTCATTCATAAAGACGCCGAGTTTTGGTTTTCAGATGAATGCAGAGATGCCTTTCAAGAACTAAAAAATCGTATGATTAATGCCCCCGTTCTTTCACACTATGACCCGAGCAAAGAATCCAGGATTAAAACTGACACATCTGATGGTGTTATTGCCGGAGTTTTTTCCCAATTATCTGATGACAATGATTGGCATACTGTGGCTTTCTTCTTGAAAACAATGGCCTCACCTGAGTTAAATTATCAGATTCACGACAAGGAAATGCTAGCAATAGTGCGCTCTCTTGCCCATTGGCGCGCAGAACTACAACGCACACCAAAGCGAATCGAAATCCTCACTGACCATAGAGCTTTGGAATATTTCATGACATCCAAATCCTTGAATGCTTGTCAAGCACGGTGGGCCGAAGCACTATCCGAATTCAACTTCTTAATAAGATACTGTGCAGGCAAAGCAAATACCGCTGCCAATGCACTGTCTTGTCGTGAACAAGACGTATGTGTAAAAGGACTGATCACGATAGCTGTTTGCATAGGTGAATCCAAAAATAAAGGTTTATATTCTGTATAACGAAAGAAATACACGAGCTACACAATTGAGTATCTACTAAGTCTTACATAAGTCACTTCAAGCCTGACTATCCAATAGTCACGTGAGCAATTGTTACAAGTGGAATCGGATAAGTCCGATTCTAATCCAACAAGGCCCTAAGCCTGTAACATTACCTCTCCCCCCTCCTTTTTTTTTTTTTTTGAGCATTGGCTAACCAAAATATCTTACTTGGTTTGATTATTTGTCGCGCGCGCCAGTAATGCGCGCTTTGTAACTTTTCGTCGCCCAATAATTGATCCTGTGACTTCGCCAACACCATCCTTTTTACCGTATTTCTTTTCAAATACGTCCAGCGCTTTTGTATCGTCTAGATTATCTCTTGTCTCCCATGTAGGTTCTGCAAATCCTTTCCATTTTACCAAAACTAAGCGTTGATGGCCCCGACCAATTCTTTTCTTCTCTGCTCTTAAAATCCTGTCAACAAACTGTTCCGGCTCACAATTATCATCTTTATTTTGTTGTCGCCTTCGGGAGATTTGAGTACAACCGGTGGTGGTTGAGAATCGTTGATAACTTGTGATGGTAGTGGGTCAGTAGCGGCCCTTTTTAATAGATCGACATGGAATCGTGGCCAAATTCCTGATGGTGTATTTAGCTCTACACAATGGGAATCTAAAACTTTAACAACCTCGTATTTTGCATTAATCCACAAAAGCTTTTTGGATAACTGAGGTGTTTCTATGTTCTTTAAATTTAGCCAGACAAGATCGCCCTTTTTGAATATCTCTGCTTCTTTGCGGCTTCGATTTGCGTACTCCTCCATCCTATGCTGTGACGATGCCATAGATGCTTGTGCAAGCTCTTCTGCTTCTCTTAGTCTTTCAACAAACTTTTGCGCATTCTTCTCCGGTCTTGATGGGGTGCTGCTATATTCAATTAGTTGAATTGGCTCTACATGATAACCATGTTCAGCAAAAAATGGGCTCATTCCTAACGCTGCTGATGTTCTATTATTTAATGCCAGCATTGCGCACGGAAGCAAATCTTTCCAGTCAATCTCAAGGGCGAGGTTAGGACAGTGTTCCACAGGGTGCGTATGTGGTCTAACGGAGATCTAGGTGGTAGATGAAGGTGATGAGTGGGTCGAAGGGATGACTGGTCTTCTCTAGGAAGAGACGAATTGGTAGATAGTAGCGATAGAGGCTACACGTGGGTCTTGCTGATGAAGAGCTGGAAAGAGATAAATGGTCTTCCCGAAGAAGAGATGGGTAAACAAATGTATTGTTAAGGTAATTGAAGAAGACGTTGCGTGAAGAATAATGCTTCTTCACACCGAGTATTTATATACATAAAATTACCAAATAGCATGTACCACACCGCCTCTATGCCAAACAATCTGCTACACATCACCTAATGAGACTAGCCTACTCTTATCAGTCTTCCTTGCTAGTTTTAAACGTACATTGAACTAATGTTTGTGTTTTAGCCTAGCCGTCCACATGACGTTTCATATTACGCTATGCCACAACAATCCATGAAAGTCAAACTGTGTATAAGTAATAAATGCTCGTAGGTACGCTAAGATTTCCTGATTCATTCTTTCGGTGGCACCGTCTATTTGTGGGTGGAAAGCCGTTGATAAGCGCTGTTTCATTCCCGTTAGACGGCACAGCTCCGTCCAAAAATCTCCAACCCAATTCGATCCTCTATCCGAAGTGATATAATTTGGAAATCCATGATACCTCACATGCAACTTGAGAAAAACTTTAGCGCAGTCTTCAGCTTTCATGCTAGTCATTTCTTCGATAGCAAAACCACCTTTTAAGCGGTCAACTACTACCATCATGTACCTTGCCTCGGTTTTGGATTTTGCCGGGAGATCCGTCATAAAATCAATAGCTAGTTCGCTATTGAATCGACTTGGTACTGGCAGTGGACGCAATAATCCCTTCTTTCGTTCTCTCCAAACATGACTACGCCCACAAACATCACAGTTGCGACAGAATCTTCTTACACTTTTTGAAATACCCGGCCAAAAGAAATTTCTAACTAGTATTGCTAATGTACTGTCTCTTCCTGGATGTCCCGTAACATAAGAATCATGTGTTTGTTGAATTAAAGCAGTCTGGAGTGGTTTATAATCTGGGATCCAGACCCTATCTCGGAATTTGAGGGCACCTCTAGTGTCGAAACTACATTCTGCCAATGATATTTTTAGATTACTGAGCTCAGTTGGCAGACTTCTTTCTCCTTTCGCCAAACAATCATACAATTTGTGGACACTTTTGTCCTCCTGCAGCGCTCTATCCCACAGTATTTGAAAATTTTCGTCCGAAAACATGTTTTCGCCACTGGGAATATTTTGTGACATATTTAGAAAATTTGGAGGATCTGGTTTTCTGGTTATCATGGGGCAAATCCACGCATCTTTTACTAATTGCACTTCGCGACTCTGCAATCTGTTATCTTCAAATCCTAGTGGCATGTCTTGCTCTCTTCTGGATAAAGCATCTGGTCTTGCTGCTTGTTTACCGGGGCGAAACTGAAGTTTGAAGTTGAATTGAGATAAAAATTGTGACCATCGTATTTGGCGTTCATTAAGTTGACGTCTTTTCATGAAGTGTTTGAGGTTCTGGTGATCTGATAGAACGACAAAAGGTTTGTTTAATCCAATCAACATGCCTCTCCATTCTTCCATGCAACGAATAATTGATAGCATTTCTTTATCATGGATATCATAGTTGACTTCCGCTGGCGTTAACTTCTTCGATAGATATGCAACTGGTCTCAGAACTCCATGATTGTCTTTTTGTGATAGACATCCACCTAGCACATAGCCTGAACTATCAGCTTCGAGTATGGTGTCTTTCTCATCATCCCATAATGCAAGAATTGGAGCGGTGATGAAGAGATTCTTGAGTTTTTCGAAAGCATCCTGCTGCTGGGTTTCCCATTTAAAAATTGACTGCTTTTTCATCAGAGCTAACAATGGTGCTGCAATGCCTCCAAAGTTCGGGATGAAGTCTCGGTAAAAGTTAGCAAAACCAATAAAACTTCGTACTCCCTTTACGTTTGTAGGTGCTTGCCAACTCTTTATTGCCTTTACCTTTTCTGGGTCAACTTTGATTCCATTGCCTAAACATATAACAAAACCGAGGTATTTTGTCTGCTTAACGGCAAATTCGCTCTTCCTTGGATCCATTTTGAGCCCTGCCAACCCTAAGCGGTCTAGTACTGTATTTACTTTTATCCAGTGATCTGATATATCTCCAGAAGAGTAAATAAGAACATCATCCAGGTATGCGGAACAAAATTCCCCTAAAAATTCACTGAGAACACTATTTATGTATCTTTGAAAGGCACTAGGAGCCCCAGTTCAACCGAATGGTGTAACTAGCCATTCGAAAGACCCATAACGTGTTCGGAATACTGTCTTATATTCGTCACCCTCACGTACTCTTAACTTATGGAAGGCAGCGCGAACGTCGACTTTAGAGATCCATGTGGCCTTTGTGACTTGCCTTAATGTTTCTTTTATGAGCGGAAGTGGATACCTGTCTTTAACAGTTATAGCATTTAGGACCCAATAATCTACGCAAAATCGAAGCCCACCTCCTGGCTTTTTTGCAAACAATACCGGGGCTCCACCTGGTGAAGAGCTAGCTCGTATCCAATTTTTGTCAAGGTGATCTGTTAAGGTTTTCCTCAGTACAAATGATTGAAGGGTGGTGGTGTATATGGTCGTATACACTTGGTATCTTCAATTGAATGGTTGTGACTACTCAGGGGGCTTAGACTTTACTTGGGTGGTTATGGCAATAATGTGTTTGGGTGCGAATGGTATCTTATTGTGTGATGTTATGTTATAGATTATTTACATGATGATTAACCAATCCCACATACTTCCAGATAGCCCCTTAACTAGTCTCCTTTAGGAGTGGTCTTCAGGTGAATGTAGCGATTGGGGGTATGTAATCTATCACTTATCTAGTTCCATTTCCTTGGCCCTGCATGCTACACTACGTGGATGACAATTTACTACTAATGTGAAAAGCGCATTCATGACACTTCCCCTCGCTTAGCACATCTGATATGGTTAGATTGTCGGTGGTGAGCAGGTTTTGCAAGAGCTTTGGTCAATAAGTCTGCGAGGTTGTTTGCGGATTTGACGTAGAGTAGTTCGAACTCTCCTTCTTTTAATTTATCACGAACGTAGTGGTAATGCACGTCAATATGCTTTGATCGTTCGTGGATCCGCGGGTTTCTCGTTAGTTCTTGTGCTCCTTTGTTGTCGGAGTGAAGTACAGTTTCAAACTTTTGGCGCAGTTGGGTTAGTCCATATTTGGTCCAGGTGATTTGGCAGGCAGCAAGCGACATGGCCATATATTCGGCTTCTGTAGTAGATAGTGCTACAGATCGCTGTTGTTTACTACTCCAGGAGATTGCAGCGTCGCCAAGCCGAATGACATAACCTGATGTAGATCTTCGGGTATGAGGGTTGTCTGCATAGGAAGCATCGGCATAGACTTCGAGATCTTCGCAGGCTCCATTTGGATAAAATAAGTCCCAAGTGGTTGTTGCAGCTAAATATCGAAGTGTTCTTTTGGCGGCTTGCAGGTGAGTTTGGTTTGGACAGGACGAAAACTGGCTTAAAAGAGTGACTGTATATGCTAAATCAGGACGACTGCCTATGACAAGGTACATTAGCGATCCAACAATGGCTTGATACTCTTTGACGTTCTCGAGACGTTCCTCTTTGGTTCCTTTGAATAGGGTTACGTTGGGATCGAGGGGTGTGCCAATTTTATGAGCATTTGTAAAGCCAAAGCGTTCTAGGACCCTTTTTGAATATCCTTGTTGGGAAAGTCGGATACCTGATGAGTTGGTTATTATTTCGAGACCTAGTATGTACTTTGCGTCTCCTAAATCTTTGCAATCAAAATCGTTTCCGATCGATGTCTTTAGGTTTTGTCGAAAGTCGTTTGGGGGTCCGAAGATGAGTATGTCGTCTACGTATATGGAAATAAATACCATTTCCTTTGGGTGCACGAAGACGCAGGGATCAAATGTTGTTGACTCGAATCCTTTTGCTTTGAGGGAATTCGAGATACATTCGTACCATTCTCGGCCGGATTGTTTGAGGCCGTAGATACATTTTCGGAGTTTGGCACATTTTCCGGTTATACGGTATCCCGGTGGTAATTCCATGAAAATTTCCTCTTCTAGCATGCCGTAGAGGTATGCTGAGTTTACATCCATCTGTTGAGGGATCCATTTGTTCTGGGCTGAGATTCGGAGTAATATCCTCAGGCTATCATATCGAGCGACAGGTGCGAAGGTTTCATTAAAATCATGGCCAGGAACTTGGCTAAAACCTTGAGCAACTAATCGCGCTTTGTATCTCTCGATAGAGCCGTCGGCATTCCGCTTTATTTTGAAAACCCATTTGGATCCAACAACATTTCTTTTGAGAGGTCGATCAGTCACATCCCATGTATGGTTTTGAGATAAAGATGTCAATTCTTTATCTATTGCTTCGCGCCATCGATTTCCATCTGGTTGTTGAAATGCATGTTCTATAGATTTTGGCTCCTCATTTGTCTTTGGTGCTCTTTTTGCCGCCAGAGCCACAGCATTGTTTTCCACTTCGATTTGAGATTCCTCAGCTGAAACCAGTCTGCTTTGTTCAGAATTGTTATCATTCCAAGTGCGTGTAATTGAGCCGTGGTGTGCGGATAAACCATATCTCTCAATAGGCTTTGTTGAACGCTTCGGACGGCTACGGATTGATAATGTTTCTTGAGTATGATTCTCTGATGTTTCAAGCTGTGCTGGCTGCTGTAAAGTTTGTTCGGAGTCATGCTTGTTTTGTGGCTCTATCGGATGTGAGGATGAGGTGTTATCTACAGATGGTGAAGATTCAACTGGTTTTGATGGAAATTTAGACGGAAGGGTTGGGTGAAATGATGTTGATTCGATGTTTTTTATCTCAAAGTTGGATTCGCTTGTGGTCTCAAGGGAGTGAGTCGCTTCCCCTGAATTGAGCGGCGCAAACTTGACGTTGGGAGATTCTACCACCTTGTGCTTAGAGGGGATCCATATTCGGAATATTTTAGTGCTCTCCGTGTAGCCCATGAATTTTCCTTCGATTGCCCTTGGTAATAGCTTTGAACCTGAGGGTCGCGAGTCCTTGTGTATGTGAACAAAGCATTTTCTGCCGAAGGGTTGAAGGTGTTTGATTTTGGGTTTGTTGCCTTGTAAGGCCTCATATGGCGTAGTATTTTGAGGTAGCCGTGAATGAGGAAGGCGATTTTTAAGATAGCTGGCAGTTGATATGGCTTCTGCCCAAAAATTTAGGCTTAAGTCTGCTATCATTGTTCTGGCTATTGTAGTTAACGTTTGGTTAAATCGCTCAGCCAGTCCGTTTCTCTCATGTTCGTAGGGTGGCGAAAGTTCATGAACTATTCCTTCAGATTTAAAAAACGAGTTGATGGTTTTATTCACAAATTCTCCCCCGTTGTCAGTCCTCCATCGCTTGATCTTTATATTGAATTGTCTATAGATAAGTTTAACAAAGTCAACAATAGCTTCAGCGGCTTCATCTTTGTTTCGTAAGAATCTGACCCAGGAGAATCGTGTTTTTCCATCAATGAAGGTGATGTAGTAATATTTGCCGTTTAAAGAGGGAACAGAGAATTTCCCGGAAAGATCTGAGTGAATAATTTCAAAAACGTTACTGGGATCCTCATGGATTGGATCAGGAACAATGTGCTTGGACTTAGCTTTTTCGCATGCGGGACAGTGAAAGGTCTGGGGTAGTGAAGGAAGGTTGTGACCGTCTGTGTATAATTTAGAAGGGTCTCGCATGGTCGTTACACCGGGGTGTCCTAAAGCTTCATGAAATTCACGATAGGAGGAGAAACGAGCTTTTATTTCTTCTAACTTAATTACGATCGACTTTTCCCTTGCTGTCGCCCACAGAACCTCTTGCCCGTTTTTATCCCTTATAAAAGTATTGTCGCCTTTAGAAAATAATTCATATCCCATCTCCCTTAATTTTTCCCATGAAAACAACCTAGTCTGTCGAAAAGAGGGCACCAGAAGAACATTGTTTAGAAGGATATTTCGCGATCGCCCGTCGCTGGTTAGAGCGCGAAGACGAACGGTACCTTTGCCAGTGACTGGGGTATAACTGTTATCGGCGACTCGTACAGTTTTATTTTCTAGGGGTGTAACTGATTCAAAGTCGTCGATGCAGCCAGTCATGTGAGTAGTGGCACCTGTATCAAGGATCCATTCTTTTGGAGTGGATGAAGAAGAGTTAGCCATGAAAGCCCTGTCTGAAAGTTCGTCATCTAATTCTGAGACTCTTTTGGCGTTTTCATTTTGTAAAGCGCTCTTCTTCGTTACCTTGGCTTCCTTCTGTTGTTCTTTATGTTTCTTAGTTTGAAACAATTCTTGTAGGTGTGCCCCTTGTAGTTGAACTTCTTGATTTTGCACCATGAACATTCTATTGCCTCTTGGGTCGATGCGTGATAGGCTTTGCTGTCAGCTTCGCCGACATTCCTATCAGCGAGAGGTCCAAGAGCTTTGGTTGTATGTCCTGGTATTTGATCAAGTCTTTTGTCGCTAGGTTGTCGATGATGTTGTCCATGGATTTAGGGAGTGAGAGTAGTAAGAACGCGCCTTTGACTTCATCAGATGAGGTAACATCTCGGAATGCTTGTGCAACGCTGGATTTGGAGGTGAGGGACCTTTGGTAAAGACGATCCCATGCGTTGGTGAAGTTATTTAAGTGGTCGGCTACGTTCTCATTTTCTTGAAGTTTAAGGTCGACTAATATTTCGCAGTAACGACAGGGTTGTTGATGGTGTTTCCCTGTCGAAGCGAGCCTTATGTTGGCCCAAGCATCTCTGGCAGTTTGCTTGCTGGTGATCATATTCCGCAAGGAACGATCGACCGCAGACACCAGATATCCCCTGAGCAGTTTGTTCGCCGTATTCCACTCTTCCCAGTCGGGAGAAGTCTTCTCAGGTTTACTGACTTCTCCAGTTAGTACTTCCTTCAAACCCATCATGTCAAATCCTATTTCCCAGGTTCCGGCCCAATCTTGATAGTTTTCACTACCAGTTAAGACAGGATAATTATCCAGTTTCGCTGGTGTGACACCTTTGATAGTGAAGGTGGAACCGAAAGGTTTTTTCTCATCGTTGGACATGATTGTGGTGGTTGGTAGATGGAAGAAAGTTGGTTGACTTAGGAAGTTTTTTGGTGGATGCGAGAATTGTTTGCAGGCTTAAGGCTACCGAGCTGATAACCTATTGAAGGGTGGTGGTGTATATGGTCGTATACACTTGGTATCTTCAATTGAATGGTTGTGACTACTCAGGGGGCTTAGACTTTACTTGGGTGGTTATGGCAATAATGTGTTTGGGTGCGAATGGTATCTTATTGTGTGATGTTATGTTATAGATTATTTACATGATGATTAACCAATCCCACATACTTCCAGATAGCCCCTTAACTAGTCTCCTTTAGGAGTGGTCTTCAGGTGAATGTAGCGATTGGGGGTATGTAATCTATCACTTATCTAGTTCCATTTCCTTGGCCCTGCATGCTACACTACGTGGATGACAATTTACTACTAATGTGAAAAGCGCATTCATGACACAAGTAACTCTGCTCGAGACATGTCATACAATGGACCAAAAGGTACTTCTTTTTCTCTACCCTTCTCATCCTTAAGAAGTTCAATCTTGGTATCAACACCATGTCTGTGTGGTGGCAACTCGTCATTTTCATCTTCCGTAAAATATTTGGCATTATTGCGTATTTCCGAGGGTAAACTATCTTGTATTTCCTGTGGAGTCTGCTTTTTCTTAACTTCTAAAGCCTTGTTGATATCAGCAATCGAAGCTGCAAATATCATAGTCGCCGTATCTTTGGTATTACGTGCCCGAGTTACTATGGACATAAAGTGTGAACCAAGGAGCTGACGAGCACTTCCTGAATTGACCTTTCAGCAATTTACTTTTGCCATATCATTGGGAGATAGATTATTTTCCCAACCTTTTCCTTTTACTCTAAGCCCTCCTGGAGGTCCAAAGCGGATAGAACGCCGACGAGCATCATAGACAACTGCGTTAGCTCTCATCCAGGGATTACCTAGAATCATATTGTATGCCAATTTATCAATGACATATCCCCAAATCTTTTCATGTCTGCCATCTATAACTACATCAACAAAAGTGAGTTCTTTAATTGACTGCTGTTGGGAATCCTTTTTGGCAAGTTTTAGTTCCCTTGGCTTGATGGGAATTCGCAGTAATTTGTGACGTTTGACAAATGAAAGATTAAAGGCGGAATAGCATAAGCACCCTGAGTGCATAAGAGCATCTATATAAAAGCTTTTATTAAGAACTACGTCTAATAGAAACGGAGAACCATCCATTTTATTCACAACCTTACTTATTTCATTTGCCAAAGGCTTCCTAGAACCCTGGGCCCGACTTTGCTCAGGGCTCACTCGTTTCCCGAGTGGACACTATTACAATCTTCCTCAAAATCTCCTGAAATATGCTTCTCCTCGTTATCCCTTGTAGAAGCCGCATTGACAGCTGCTGGTCTAACTGGTCAGGTAAAGTTTGGACAATTCTTGTGCCAATGTCCCTTCTGGGCGCAACGTGTACATTTCCCAGCTGCACGTAGAGCCGTGTATTCTTCTCGTACTCGCCATGGGGCCGGGGGCTTTTTATTGGCACCTTTATTTCTACCCTGTGTTTGAGAGTTCACAGCATTGATAATAGCTGCCAAAGCTGATGTACTGATACCGTTGACACCCGAAATTTGTGTATCACCATCTGCGTCGTGATATGGTGGCGTTACTTCTTGGTGCATACTAGTAAATGCTCTTTGGACATGGCTGGTGCTGTTGCCAGAATTTGAAGGGGCGTTACCTAGTCTGCTTATATACCAAGTTTTTGTATATCTTGGACCAATCTTAGGGACATAATTTTCCCGCGACTCCAATCTGCCAGCAATTGTCCGGACTTCCTTGACAAAGAGGGTATAGTTTTCGTCCGAGAGTGTTACCGTTATTAACAAATCCGTGAGACGATCATTCAGACCCAAGCTGAGGTCCTTAATCTTAATCCGTCCCTCCCAGTGAACACCTTTTGCCAAAGCCAACATGTATTCGAAGTCGTTCAAATAACTCGCAAAGGTTTGATGTCGTCCCTGCCTCATCCTTGAAAGTTTTTCTCCTGCGGCTCGAGTTGATGTCTTATCTTCAAAATTGTTGTTAAAATGGGATATGAACGTTTCGTAATTCCAGTCACTCTTAGGCCCTCCTGTAGAGGCTCAATGGGAAACACGACCTCTCATATTTTTGGGTAAGGTATTTATCATGTCCATACAGACTGATTTGTGCCCGCCCAACAAGTCCCAGTCAGACTCAATTTTGTTGGTTAACTGCATCATGTACATGTCATAAGACTCTTTAGTACCATCCCATTCTGGCCAACATGATGCTTTTTTTTTCCGGATGGTGGAGACCTCGGAGCTGCTGGCTCATTATGACTGTTGCTAACACTTATAAGGGACAAGAGTTGATTAAGTTGTTCCTGAGTTAGTAAAACAGGGGTACTAGTGGACTGGTTACTGCCCGAGTTGTTCGTTGCGTTATACATCTGAATGTCTTGCGTTTCCTCTTTACTTTGCGTTGATTGCGACGACCGAAATGATTTATATTCTTCTGTCGAGGTGGATGAGCTAGAGCGGACAAGGTGGGTAGGCTGAATTGATTGAATAGAGTCGGCAGGTGAAGGTACTCTAAACGTGTTCATAAAAATTATCTAAATTGGATCGACTAGGAGAGGTTCAATTGACACTTGCACTAGAAGAGTAAAAAAAATTAGAGATACAGAATATATGTAAAAGGACTGATCACAATAGCTGTTCGCATAGGTGAATCCAAAAATAAAGGTTTATATTCTGTGTAACGAAAGAACTACACGAGCTACACAATTGAGTATCTACTAAGTCTTACATAAGTCACTTCAAGCCTGACTATCCAATGGTCACGTGAGCAATTGTTACAAGTGGAATCAGATAAGTCCGATTCTAATCCAACAAGGCCCTAAGCCTGTAACAGTATGTCATGGTTTCGGTACAAAGTGCATGAGCGATCTTGTAGGTACAGTATATTTATTATAATTCTCTGAGGAGAGAATTCCTGAAGCTAAAGACTACATATATATACATTCTGGACTATTGCCTTTCGAGAAGATTCTCCCTGTAACCTGAATGACTGAGACTATTCAACAACTACCTAGAAGGTTCTCGGTACACCTGTCATCCTCATGAACCTTCAGTATGTTTCCAGAAGGCTCAATGAGAACACTCTAACCTCCGTGGTTTCCAAGACCTCTCCCAAATATTAGCTTTGTGTCATTGCCTCCGCAAGCCAGCGTAGGCTACAGGAATCCTTCGGCTCAACAGCTGCTACAACGTAAAACAACAAGCTTCGATGAAATCAGCGTTAGGTAATAAGGCTCTATTAACCAAAAGTAGTGTAGAAGACCCCCCCAGGGAATTATCACTTGATATCTCCTTTGTCGAGACGTTTGAACTTGCCGATCGCCTCCTGAAATATAAATAAGGAACATCCATCACTGACTAAGTTTCGTGATCAAGCTAAGACCGGGGAAGATGAACATTATAAACTGGAAGAAAATCTTTTACTATTCGATGGGCGACTAGTGGTTCCGGATGCGGATAATATTAGAACAGAACTCGTGCGGGAAGCACATAAGCAACCTTCAACAGCACATCCAGGAGCCAAGAAAACCTATAAGTTGTTAGCAGAGCGTTATTATTGGAAAGGTATGAAAAGCTTCATCGAACAGTTCGTTGCAAATTGCCACCCCTGTAGGAGATCGCACTTGAACCACAATAAAACTCCCGGATGGCTCCATTTCCTGCCAGTTCCAAATCATCCCTGGCAACACATTTGTGCTGATTTTAAAGACATGCCGGAGGACGATGAGGGGCATAACATAGTAGCTGTGTTTATTGAACGTCTAAGTAAAAAAGCAGTCACCATTCCTTGTAAAAAATCTGTAAATGCAAAAGATCTCGCGGAAATGTATTATGTCCATTGCTTTTGACACCTGAGAGTGCCCGAATCTATTGTGTCCGACCGCGGCCCGCAGTTTATTTCTGAATTTTTTGGTACGCTCTGCTTACTCCTCGGAATTAAAAGAAAACTTTCAACAGCCTATCATCCAGAAACCGACGGGCAGACCGAAATAATGAATCAATATTTGGACCTGCGACTCCGTCCATTTGTTAATCACTTCCAAAATAAATGGTCTCGGCTACTCCCACTGATGGACTTTGCACAACTTGCATTACACCATGACAGTATCAATACCTCTCCATTCCAGCTCCTTCATGGCTATACACCTCGCCTATCTTTTGACTGGAAAGCTCCACAAAAGCCAGAAAATGCTCGACAAGCTATTGCCCAAGAAGAAGCGAGAAATAGAATTCGTCAGATGCAAGAAGCATGGGAATGGATTCGTCAACATATGGAGAGTGCCCAACAGATGAAACAAAAGGACGTCGACATTCTTTGTCGTGAGCCATATTTTCAAGTTAGTGATAAAGTTTAGTTGTCTACAAAAAGATTTGTCTCTAGACCAGCCTAGCAAAAAACTTGGTCATCAAAATGTAGGACCATTCAAAATAGTAAACAAGAAAGGATGGTCATACAAACTAGACTTACTAGCGTCGATGGGAGAAATTCATCGTGTTTTTCACGCCAAGCTCCTTCGAAAAGATCCTGCTAGCTCTGTACCAGGACAAATAAATCCGCCGCCTGAAGCTGTGAGCGTGGCTCACTGTGTGGTTCAAGACGTGGTTCAAGACGTGGTTCAAGATGTATTTCAAGATGTAATTCAAGATGTAATTCAAGGTGTAGTTCAAGGTATCTCTAGAACATGAATAAGACAAGAAGCTACTGTACATCAATGTCCCTCGAGTTCCTTAAATACTTCTTTCTGCTCTAATACTCCAGCTCATATTTGCATATACCATTCCATTCCATTCCTACTTCCATAACTCCCTTAACTTTATGATCCATACGTAAGAACCTACTACTAAAGGAAGGATCATTTGTGGTTAACCATGACGTGACCCAACTCGTTACTTCGAAGCTAAGAGATGATTGCAACCTAACGAGGGAAGCGCAAGCGACTGTAGTCAGTAAGGTAGTTGGTCTTGATTCGATTAAGAAGCTGCTGCGAACAAAAATGATAAAATATGATGTAGAACAGCTCGTGTCATGACTAACATCACACGGCATCATGTCAGTCTGGGGTAAATCATGACAGAAGCCTTAGAAATAATTCTAGAGCATAAAGAATGGGTTGTAGAATCAATCTGCGCCTGTAGAATAAAATATAAGAAATTGTATTATCAAGCGAACTGGCTGGGGGCTGATGAAGACCCGGAATACTACCCTGCTACTGATTTCATGTACGCCCCACACTTAATTAAGCGATTTCATCTAGAAAACACCGCCATGCCAGGCCCACCGGTAGCACTTCCGAGGTGGATCAATGCGTGGGAAAATGGAATAGAGGATTATGATTATCTTGAAGATAATTCGGCTATGGACAGAACTCTGCGGTCAGCGTTCTTTAGAGAGGGGGGGTAGTGTGACGCCCCGACATTTTTAGTGACCACGTGATTGTCAGTCCAATAGTCGGTAAGCCGACTCAGGGTCAATTCAGGGATTCCAATGACTAGTTTCACACACACGAGTCTTGAGTGTGACAAATCACGATTCGAAAGGTTTGTCATGGATGTTGGTTTTAATGCAAAACCCTTGGGTTGAAGACAATGAGGGACGGGAGGTTTCGTGTTGGCAACTCCATTTGTCAGTGGAACATCTTTGTACATATATACAGATTCATATCCATCTAGATACTTTTCTCTTTAGTTTAGAATCTTATGATTTGAGTCCATGCCAGCTTTTGACCACTCACCAATTGTCTTTCGTCCCTCGAGTTTCCACAGGTAGGAGGGAAATGTTATAATGAAAGTTAGGTAGAGAAGCTTAAGCTGTTATGCTTCTGTTTAATCACCTAGTGAAGCAAGTTGGGAGATTGAAGAGTGTCACGGAATATATGAATGGAATATCTGGATCTGGATGGGTCGGGATAGATAACTGTGTTGTGCAATAAGGAGAGTAAATCTAACTATGTATATGGAAGTCTCTAAGTCCTAAGTTCGCTAAGCCATTCCTAGGACTTAGTCCCGTGACAATACTCCCCCTCCAAAATTTAAGTCTGGACCCCAAACTTTCACTACTTTTTATATTTTTTATTATGATTATTTCAATTTTTTAATCTGTTTCAGTCTTCTACTTGATCTTCGTGGTTGTTGTTCTGGAATTGATTGATTTTTAGACGGCATCTTCACCCATTCCGGAGGCCCTGGCTTACCAGGGTTTTTGGTGTGGAAATCTATTATTGCCTTGTGACATCCTTTCAAATCTGATTCTGGCAGCCAGGTGGGATTTTGATCGTATTTCCACTTCACAAGGTATGTAAGACCGGTCTTATCAATATTTTCATCATGTACATCAAGGATCTTATCAAATTTCCATTTATCGACAATTTTACCGTCATTTTCTCTTTCTACAACCCGGCCTACAGTATTACGACGCTCGTTTACGTTGATACTAGATTGGCCTGGGATTATCGAGTCTGGCCACGGTCGAAACATTGATGTATGAAAGCTATTGTTAACCCCAATATGTTTCGGAAGTTCAACAATTACCGCCCCATCATATACCTTTACCACTTTGAAAGGACCATCCCATTTGTCATCCCATTTATTTTTTGGTCTATTTGTCTTAATATTTTTAAGGCTTATCATGACCTTATCTCCTGGATGATATACTGGAGCCTCCGATCTTCTAGCATTTGCATTATTCTCATATCGTTCTTGAGACTGACGGCTTAGTGCTTTAAGTTTTTCCAATATGCGATTAAAACGATCCGCAATAGCATCAGCCCTTAGGTATTCTTTCTTCATCGATCCATTCAAGTCACAGGTCTTGGGGGCTGGTGGTTCTATTCCAAGGCGTGGGTTGTAGCCATAATTTGCAAAAAATGGAGAGACACCTGTTGTCTCGCTAACACTGTTGTATCCTGAGAATTCTGCAAATGGGAGCCAGTCAACCCAATCATCCTGCGTAAAATTAACAAATGCACGTAGATACTGGTTCAATGCCGAGTTAATTATCTCCGTTTGACCATCCGTTTGGGGATGAAAAGCAGAACTATGTTTCAAGTTCACAGATAGACGTGTGTTCAGACGATGCCAAAAGTCCGAGACAAATGCAGAGCCACGGTCGGAGATAATTGATTCTGGTGCACCATGGAGCTTGTACACTTCCTTTATAAAACAACTTACCAATTCTGCACTATCTAGGGATGATGTTGGTATGAAGTGGCGCATTTTCGTCAGACGATCCACTACCACGAGGATATGATTAAATACCTTTCCAGAACGCTTACAAGGGGGTAAGTCAACCACATGATCAATTGAGATATCGACCCATGCGCGGACTGGGATATTGAGGGGCTTCAGGAAGCCCGGTGGTGATGTTCTTGGGGTTTTTGTTCTAACGCATAGCTCACACCCTTTAACAAAATTAGCCACAAACTTACTCATTTTAGGCCACCAGTATGATCTTTGTAATAAGTCTAACGTTTTTACTCGTCCTGGGTGACCCACGGGTCCTGAAGAATGGGTACCATGGACAATTAATAAACGTAGCTCTTTGTAATCTGGCGCAAATAATCGATTCCTAAAATAAATCAACCCGTTATTAATTTTGAACTCTGCCATATCTTTCATTAATAATTTTTTTAAATTTCTAGGCCATTTTCTCCTGGATTGGTCCTTCAAATGCTCAACCATTTCTCTAGCGGTAGGGTTTTCTTTATATGCCTGATATACGAGATCTATCAGTGCAACTTCATTAGAAAGCGGGGCAAGAATTTCGGAATGTTTATATTCAGGAAATTTTTCATCATTTAAACAATCTAGTTTTAAATCCGGGTGAACTTTATCCTCTGGTATCATTGCACGGAAACGTTGCTGAAGACGTTCATCCGAAGTATCTTTCGGCTTCAAACCTGGCAAATGACTCAATGTATCTGGGATTAGTGCTTTAGATCCTGGTCGATAGGATATCACAAAATTAAACTGAGATAGAAATTCAGACCATCTTACTTGACGCTGGTTAAGTTGTTTTGCTGTCAAAAATGTCTTCAAGTTCTTGTGGTCTGTAATAATTTCGAATGTGGACTGGACCCCCGCAAGCTCTGGTCGCCATTCTTCCAATGATTTTACTATGGCTAGCAACTCTTTATCATAAATATCATAATTTGACTCAGCTGGGCTGTGTTTCGAAGAGAAGAAAGCGACTGGATGAAGAATATTGTCGTCCCCTGTCTGAAGCAGCGCACCCCCCGAAGCCCAATTTGATGCATCAGTCTCGACCACTGTGTGTCTATGATAATCAAAATACCTGAGTACTGGTGCTTTCGTGAAAGAATCCTTTAAATATCGGAATGCCTCATCCTGATCATCTGACCAATTCCATTTTACGCCTTTCTGTAAGAGGCGGGTTAATGGCTGCATAAGCCCCGAATATCCTTTATGAAACGCCGATAATAATTTGAGAACCCTAAAAACTGCTGTAACTCCTTTAAGTTAGATGGCTCCTTCCAACTCTCAATTGACTTTACTTTTTCAGGATCCATGCTGAGCCCATCAGTAGAAATAATTAGCCCCAGATACTTTGTCTTCTTTGTATAGAATTCTGATTTTGCAATATCAAGCTGTAGACCTGCATTTCCCAACCGTCTTATTACTTCATCTACATTTTTTGTGTGTTCCTCTCGGGTCTTTGAGTAGATCAGGACGTCATCTAGGTATGCTGTACAATACTTATCCAATGCATCATGTAACGTGTGATTGATATAGTTTTGGAACGTTGCTGGCGCATTGCATAAACCGAATGGTGTTACTAACATTTCATATAATCCAAACCGTGTGGTAAAAGCTGTCATCCACTCGTGTCCCTCTGCAATCCTGATACGATTGAAAGCAGATATGACATCCAATTTTGTATAAAAATTTGCACCAGATATAGAATCCAGGGTCTCCCTGATCAAGGGTAGAGGATAGCGGTTTTTTATTGTAACATCATTAAGACCTCTATAATCTTGGCAGATACGCACCCCTCCATTTTGTTTCGGGACTAGTAGTAAGGGAGCGGCAGCGGGAGAGGATGATTGTCTTATAAATCCTTTATCAAGCATGTCGTCAATCCATTTTTTTATGCATTGCAACTCCGAGGGAGAGAAAGGTCTATTTCTACAGGATGGAACCTCTTTGCCTGGCATTATTTCAATCTTATGGTCCCACTGACGATGAGGTGGTAGTATTCCGGCATTTTTCGGTAAGAAGTGCTCCGCATGATGATTTAACTCATCTGGCAATTTTTGTTTTATCATATCAATGGTTAAATCAGGCTTATTTTCCAAGAATTTTTCCACATCCGCCTGGTCAACTTTCCGGCGAATAAGATCTAGCGAATCACTGTCTTCTGGACTTTCCCAAATTGGAGTTGTCTCCTCCACGAAAATCTCTTCTTTCACAGAAATATCTTGACTACTTAAACAATTATTTTCTTTCATTTTTGTTATTAGATGTTCTCCTTCATCTTCGCAATCATCGACTGTGGTATTGTATGATCTGCATGAAGGTGCCAGCTCATTTTTGCAACGAGGATTACAGAATAAGGAGTCTCTTTTACTAGGTAAGCACATTGTCTCCCAATATCTTCCATGAATACAGTTACGTTTACAATATTCAGACCTGAAAGATAGCGTCATAGACCTCCAATCACAAACTGGATTATGCAGTTTTAACCATGATATACCTAGAATAACTGGATTACTCTTGCTGAGTTTTGTTATATAAAAGATTAAATTTTCCGAGTGTTGACCGAGATGCAAACGGAAGACGACATAATGCGTGATGGCTGCTTGTGAGCTACCGTCAGCTAGACGTACGGAGCGAGGGGCGACAAGTGGTTTAGTTTCAATTCCAAACCGCTTTACAATCGACTCTTCATCAGCGAATGCAATAGCTGTGCAACCGCTGTCAATCAGACTTGTTGTGCAAATTTTCACACTATCATTAATGCGTGGATTAGAAAGATGAGAAGGTAGAAGCATTGAATTACTTGAACTAGTGGAACACATTTCTAGCGGTGAGCTATCTAGTAATACACTTCTTATAAATTCATTCTCATCCTCATAACTCTTTGACCCCTGTCGACGACTTAAGGCAGGGGTTTGTCTTTTAACTGATTGCCCACAGCCCGTACGATATCTTTGGAATCTTCGTCTTCAGGGTAGGTATCTGTGTTGCTCCCAGTATTGTCCAAGGCGCGAAGTCGTGCAGGGGCTGTCGGACGTAGATAATCTGACTGGAAGCCCTGTGAATAATGCTGTGGTATGTATTGCGCTTGATTATAATACATATGAGGTGTTAGCCATGGTTGCATGTTCTGGTGCGGAGGATATTTTTGCTGGGAGGATATCGGGGGGACATATGCCCTAGATTGTAAACGACCATTTCCCCCGCTGACTGATGGCTGGTTAATTGAACGTGTTGGCATTGGGATCGGATCTATCTTTCTGTGGTGATCTTTCGCAAAATGGCCCTTCTGGCCACAAGCTAAGCACAAGTGGTTATCCTTTCTATGTTTCCTGTCAGATTCTGTGAGCTTCACACGACCTAGATCCATCGGATCACCAGCATCAATCGCATCCTGATGTAACGGCTGTTGAGCCGAAGGATTCCTGTAGCCTACGCTGGCTAGCGTGGGAAATGGCACAAGGGGAATATTTGGGAAGGTCTCGGAAGCCACGAAACTTCGAATATTCTCAGTGAAACTTCTGGAAGCATATTGAAGGTTCATGAAAATAACAGGTGTACCGAGAACCTTTTAGGTAGTTGTCGAAGAGTCTCAGTAATTCAGGTCACAGGGAGAATCTTCTCGAAGGGTAACTATTTATAATGTATATATATGTAGTCTTTAGATTGAGAAATTCTCTCTCCAGAGAATCATAATAAATATACTGTACCTACAAGATCGCTCATGCACCTTGTACTGAAACCGTGACAATAGCACCAATTTCAACAGGAAATAGGTCGGTAGGCTTTTGGAGAGCTATAGTCCATCTTGTTTCTCTTAGGAATAATGATACCCACTGCTTGTCTCCACTGCCTTGGATGATATCCACTATCAAACAGAGTTCTATAAGCTTGAGAGAAAAAAATTGGGATGGCTGAGATTGCTGCCTTAGTGTCACAATTCCAATATAGAAAGCAAATGGGCATTTGTATGATTGAAGGGTAAAGCTATAATTCATCTATGGAGAAATAAGCTACCTGCAAGTCTCCTGTGCTACTTATACACATCCAGAGGTATCTAAATATAGCCTACGTTTACAGTGGCAATAATACTAGCTTAAGGTTTGTTCTGCCACACGGGTAACGCCTCCGATATCCTTGGCACTATCCTTTCCGTAGTCTCAGTGGCAATTTCGTATCCATTTTAGTTAGCTGAGAATCCTAGGAATGATAGAACATGAAGGTTACCTTCGATAGCCATCGAAGGCTACAGGAATTATCGGCTCACAAGCCGTCACATTGACATAGGCCATGACCCTTGGGCGAAAGTATTGGTGGGTAATTGATGAAGTTGCTTGATAAACTGAATGTATAATGGGTTGATAAGTTTGTAAATGAGTGTGATGGAACAAATAAGGTTCCTGTACTAAAATAATGTCGGATTCCCCTTTGATGGACACATCAAAGAGGGACTGCAAGATCTCGCGACCCATTGAAGTGTTGTTCTGACTGAATTTGATGTGACTTAGCATGCCAATGCTTTGGAATAATTGCAGTCTTGACATTGGAAAGCCAAATGGGTATTAGATTTGCAATTGGCACATTTCACTGCATGGTGAATACAGCTTTGTGATACTTTGCATGTAGCACAGCTATAATTAGATGTCATATGTTCTCCTAAGCAGATAGCACAGACGGTTTTCTTTTTACACCCTTTCTGATGATGACCAAAGGTGAGGCACTTATGACACTGAGTCTTATGTGTTGATAATTGGAAGTTTACTACTTTTAATAGGGGTCCCCCAATGAGAACTCCTTGCTCAAGGAGCTTAGATTTATACTCATCATTTGTGACTGAAAAAGTGAGGGAAGCTTTCGGTCTCTGTTTGTAGGTGCGACTTAGCCATCTAGGTTGGCCTTGAGTCTGGATACCTTCATTAAAACTTTCTACATCTTTATTGATTTCCTGAATTGGAATATAAGTTGGCACATTTTGTACCACCAACTTTAGCCAACAGGTGACCTTCTGGGCCTTTTGAATAGACCAACCTTCAAATATTGATTCCCATTTTTCTTGATCCAGAAGAAGCTCATTTGGGGAATAGTTCCAGCATGTAATAACAAAGTTACCTTTTACAAAGGTATGTATCCTAGATACAGTTTTTTTACCCAGGATCTTACTGAAATTTTCTCTGATAGAAAAAGGTTCATAGAATGACAGTGTACAGCCTGATTTTGTGATAAGTGTGATCACATTTTGATTAAGAATAGCTTCTGAATTAGTAGAAATTATTTGTGGCTGATTTATTATTTGATTACTTCTTGATGATTACCCTGATGTCTCAGCAACAGTTGTCATTGGCCTTGAGAAGACCTTCATTCCAGAGCTTGACTTCTGGGGTTGAGCCAGGGGGATAGCTTGGATATTTTTCCCCAGCACTTAGGCATATGAAAATGTTTTTGATATGATTGGCTCGGATATACTCTTGGTTGGTTGTAATCCACAGGGTTGGATGCTTATTTTTGGAAGGCTAGATTGCTTGATTCTTCCCTCTTCAGTGAAGTTACAAAATATTTCAATCAGGTCTAGTGCAGCATCCTTCTTTTCTTTGATTTCTGTCAAATTGTATGCCTTGAACAAGAGATCTCTGGCCTCAAAGATGGCTGGATCATAATCATAAAATTTTGGAATTGCTGTCTCTGCTATTGTGACAAACTTTTTGGGTTGTGCTACCATTATTGGTGATTCTGGAGACTTTCTCTTCTTTGATTTAGGAAGTGTTGTTTGGTTGTGTTTTGTTGATTTAGGTTCTAAATCTTGAGTAGTTATGGGGTCACTGCTGAATGAATCTGCCAAACTTGTGGAAGAAAAAATTGAAGGACTATTCTGAGCTGTGCTGTTACGGGCTAGGCCCGGCTGGGTTCTGGCTGGGCTGTGTATAGCTACAGGGCCCATCCTTGTTTCTTCACATGTAAGGCTAAGGGATCTGGAATAGCTTTAGTAGTCGTAAAGCGCTGTAGCTGCTTGCTCCTGAACTGCATAGAAAATATAAACATTCAATTGTGGCATTGCTTCCGTGCACTGACCGAAAGTCCTAGCCCGTCACATGTGCTAGTTGTCTTAGATGACTTAACATTCCATCCTGATTGGGATAGTCTTTTCACATTGTCAATGTTGAAGGCTCTTTTGGTTGGAGGTGATGACAGTGGAACCTCAAGCAAAGGTGAATTTAAAGAAGACATATTGCATTGAATTATTATTTTTATTTTATTTCGACAAATATTTTCAATATTATTTTGTATATTATTTTTTGAAAAAGTTTTTATTGAATTTTTTTGATAATTGCTTTTTTTATAATTATTTTCAAACTAAATGTCTAGAAAATAAAAATGAAAAAAAATTAGAAATGACACGTGAACTATTGTTGGATCAGCTGATTACGCGTCCAAAACGCGTCGCGCGTCACGTGTCGAGCCTTGGCAAGGCTGGGGTGAAAAGTTTTCGTCCAGAGGGTCTCAAATTGGTTTTTGGTCGAGAAATGTTGCAATAGGGGGATACAAATGTCGAAAATTGTATCAATGGAATGCCGGTAAAGAGGCGAAACCGAATAACGAATTTTTAATGCGGTAGCTGATGGTGGGCAGGAGTTGTAGATGAAATGGCTATTTTCGGAAGTGTGCCATATTACATTATGTAGCCTGCTATGTTTAGGATCCTCCCTCATGTTTGATACAAATAGTATTCATATTAAATCTATTGTCATAGCTTAAAAGCTTAATACAATAGGAATTAAAAAAATCAAATCAAACCGGAACTCCAGGGAAACTGGCTGTAAACCAGAAGTACACTAGCCGTGTGGCGTTGTTTGAGACTGCCCACATTTGTCCGATATGGCCCTTGCTGTTTTGTAAGTACGAGGCCACCGCTGTGGCTTCAAGTCTCGTATCTAATATAAAATGAGTCGTAAAACGACTGCTTACAATTGTTACTAGAAGTAAGACTTTTAATGAAGTATATTGTTTATCATCCCTCCCCCTTTCTTTAGCTACAAGTATTATTTCTAGGAATGTGGGCGACCCTAAGTCACGGGACACGGGACCCACATCAGCTTCCTTCTCCAGATGCTAGTCCTCTAGCCATCATTTATAACATAACAATAGACAACCTAAATATGTAAAGTAGATGAATAAGGCAAATAAGAAAATCAAGTAAAATTTGAGAATCGCTTTAAATATCAATCGCCACCTTTAACACTATAAAACAAAACGCCAGGGTATCAACGAACATACTATGTGTTACTCTCATTATTAGGCTTCGAGTCCTCCAACTGCATCTACTACTCGCTGTCGATCTCTATTAAGTTCTCGAGGCGATGCATACCATAAGCTTCGGACGGGATGGCCATCTTTTGTATAGGCTGGAAACAAGCTATCGTCATTATAGGTGTTCTTTAGCTCGATGCTGCCGGGAGATCTTAGAATATAAGTATTCCCATGGCGACACGCTGATACACACCAAGGACTGTCATAATATGGTTCGGTTTTATTACCACGTTGCCGGACTCGTAGTACCCAATCACCAGTACCATGTGTACGAATCAAAGCCTTTTTCTCTTGAAGATATGCCCTTGTTTCATCTCTTGCTGCCTTCAAGGAGGATGCGTACGACCTAGCCATAGGTGCTGCATGCGACTGTACTAATTCTTCTGTCCATTGTGATTCCTCTTGTGATGTAGGTTCTCGTTGATAAGGGGGATGGTAAGGTCTAGTAGGATTGTCTCTGGGTAAAGTGCCATAGGTTAGGTAGTAAGGAGAATAGCCATTGGGGGACTTCAGTCGGTTGTAGAGATAAACAGCTTTGTCTAGATATTCTTGAATCGGTCTGCCTGGTTCATCCATTGCTAGCTTGATTATTATCGATTTTATCTTACCATTAGCCTGTTCAATCTTGCCATTACCTCGTGGTCGATTAGGCGTGATTGAGTGGATCTTCGTGCCGTTTAATTTATGCCATGCCACTGCTTCTGCGCTTTGAAATGCTCCAGCATTATCAGATACTATCTCCATAGGCGCGCAGAATTGATTCTTAACAAACGTACAAAGGGGGATTGTATCTTCAAACTTAAGTCCCTTCGTCCACATTCTAACTAGCCAGCCTGTTGAGTATTCAATTGCGTTCAGGAGCATGGAGCCAAACATCGGACCTGTAAAATCAATTGCGTTCAGGAGCATGGAGCCAAACATCGGACCTGTAAAATCAATTGCCCATTGTCACGGCGTAGAATAAGCACAAGTGAGAGTACAGCTTGTATAACTATATATTCAATCTATTGAGCGAATACTAAGACAAAGGAGAAAGAAAGAAAGTGTAATGATAATAGAATCTGCGAGCTTTTGTGTGTGCGCTCTCGCTTCCCAGGGTTGCGTGACCTTATCTTATCTCCTCCCACACATTGGTTCCTCACCCACCATACCTTCCTGGTCACCTGATATATGTAATGACATGACAGAATGCCGTGCCGTTACACCCATCTGGTGAAAGGTTTAGCCGGAGTAATTGGCATCAGGTTTGGTAAGGTCTTATCTGGAGGCTTCATTAATTGGCAGTGTTTGCAGGTGCGTGTAGCTTCATGCGCCGCAAGGATAAGCTTCGGATGCCAGTAAACTTCACTCAATTCTCGTATTGTCGTTCCAATTGATGCATGTCCAAGCCGCTCGTATGTTTTCATTGCTTCAATGGTTAGGTCTTCGATCTCAGGTACCTTGAGCATAAGTTGTGAACCAACTTTGTCTGGACGCTTACGCAGATAATTGTGAGAGCCGTAGGAGATCACAGGTTGACAAATGACAAAGTCGAATTGGATAAAGACTATATTCAAAAGATTCTAGACTAAAGAGTAAAAGGGAAAGGAAAGTATCTAGAGATCTACAACTCTACATTATCTGCGCTGGTCTGTGCGCTACAAACAAAGGACTCCAGCAATATCTTATGTGAAGTGAATGTAATGTGGATATAACAACCCTATCTAATGATCTAGGGTGGAATCGTCACAATAATACAACGTATCATTATGGACTATAAAATTACTCTTTATCCATTCTTCTGATAAACTATGAGGCAGTTTACTTTTCAGAATAAAGTATTCAAATATAGCTTGGAGATCGACACGATTCAGATGATCAACGTTTTTGACGGGCTTTGCTGTGTCCAGGGAAGATTGAAATTCGTTGCCAGCATGTGTAAGTTCATTTGTTGTTGGGGGTCTTGACAACCAATCCGCCATGATATTTGTAGGCCCTTTTCGCACGTTGATATGAACTCCGAAATGTTCAATGACATCTATAAACCGAATGATACGTGGGGGTTGTTCTGTTTTTGTACGAAAGAGCTTTAATGACTCATGATCAGTAAGAACAGTAACATCTCCACCCTCTAGCCAGTATCTCCAGTGCTGCAAAGCAAGAACAATAGCCAAAAGTTCTCTCTCTTGTGCTCCGTATCATTGAGGTTCCTAGTGGATTAGAATGTGTAAAATGTGAGATAAGCTTAGCTTTAAGATCGTGTAGGTTACGGGTGTCTCGTGGCTCCAAACTACCAATATCTTTAGTAGAGCTTGAGACTAGATGTAACTTGATTTTCTATTCATACAGGGTATCGTCTATATAAGTACAGTATTCCTAATCTTACGCCCGGACTCCGACATGACAACATTACATAAGCATTACTATTTATGATAGCCTCGTACTAACCTATAGGTCTATCAATCCGGGATCCTCATCATTGCTGAGTAGGCGTTAATCGCTTCGAGAAGTAGGCAACTGGATGTAAAACTGACTTTCCATTTGCAGTAAGCTTAGGCTGATATAGTGCTGCACCTACATCTGTCTGCGATGCATCGGTCTCAAGTATACAACTTAAATTATAGTGAAACTTGACAATGACAGGAGTTGTAGTAATACAGTCTCTGAGTAGATTAAATGCAGCTAGCTGCTTGTCGTTCAAAATAACTTTTTGATTCTTTGGGCCACCGATTAGTTCATACAGCGGGCCAGCTTTCGCAGAGAAATGTTCTATCAGTCTACGTAGGTAGCTAGCAGCTTGAATAAAACCTCTGACTTCGGTTGCTGTAGTTGGGATCGGGCGGTCTCGGATTGCAGATACTTTTGCTGGGTCGGCCTGGATGCCATCTCTTGAAATAATGAATCCGAAAAACGTTCCTGTTTGTACAAACCAGCGGCATTTGGGGATATTGAGGACTAAACCGTAATCGCTGAGTCGCTTGAGAACTTTATGCACCCTCTCGGTGAGTTCCGTAAAAGTTTCTCCCCATATGGCAATATCATCTAGAAGCCCAGCCAAGAATTCTCGTAATTCACCTAGAACTTCTTCCACAAAGGCTTGAAAAGTTGCTGGTGCATTACATAAACCGAACGGCATGACTATCCATTCATAGATACCGAAAGGTGTGACAAACGCTGTTTTTTCTCGATCTTGGGGATGCATGCATATGTGCCAAAAACCATTCAGTAAATCTAGGAAACAGTAATAGTTATGCCCTGAAGCTCTCTCAATTTCTGCGTCTGTATTCGGGAGTGGATGAGCGTGTTTCTTGGTCTTTGCATTCACTGGTCTAAAATCACAACATATTCTCAAGACAATCTCATCTCTCCTTCTTTCCGGATTCCATACCGTCTTAGGACTCCCATCAGCATTTTTCTTTGGAGTCAACAGAGCCTGTGAAGCCCAAGAAGATTTGCTCTTTTGCACAATCTTGCCTTCATATTGGCGGATAAACTGGCGTAGAGCTGCTTCCTGCGGTGGTGAGAAGCGTCTGGGGGACGTTTTTATCGGAGGTACATCACCGGTGTCATTTCGATGCATAACTGTAGCTTTATCTGAAGTTTTGCGAAGCATTTCGTCGAAAACACCAGGGAATTCTTCGTTCCATTTTCCAATAATGTCATAAAATTTGGAATCTACACCGCGTAACTGGTGGATGAATTGCTCATTGGTAATGCAACCGCTCTCAAACGCAAATTTAACTGACTTGGGTTTTTCTATCTTTTCTATGCATGGCTGACCTGGGTGACCGCCAAGTCTTACACTGTTATTAGTATTGAAGCCTAGTTGCATCTTGTGGAAGCCTGATTCGCCGATTGTGAGATCACCCGGGAATGTATTATCATCTACTACACTGCAGGATATTTCGTACAGTAAAGACCATCCTGACTGTAACTTGAAATTGAAGCGTATGATGACGTCTTTCGCAATAGTAGGACCGTATAGGCCACCGATTCCCGAGAGCGTTGTGGGTAGACGTGTTTGGTAAGGGTGTAGTTTTTCCGCAAGACTTTTCGAAACATAACAAGCACTGCAGCTATAATCAAGGAGAGTGACAAAAGATTGTAATGAAGTTTCAAAACGAGTTAGAAATGCTACATGTGGCTTGCTTGCTCCCTCTCTCAGAGACCTGATATTGAAGGGAGGTTCAGCATTACTCGGTCTGTTCATAGCCACGTAATGACCAGATTCCGAATTTCACTCATTATTTTCTTCATCTTGATCTTGCTCCACAGACATCAGAATCTGCTCGATAAATCCATCAACGTCATCGTCTCGCCAGTCTTCAGATGGCGCGAGCTCTTCATCATCAATCTCCAGAGCGCCGGAAGTATAGGTCTCAAGGATGAGGGTTTGACAGTGTTCCACGGGGTGCGTTTTATGGCCTAGTGAAGATCTAGGTAGTAAGTGAGGATATTTAATAGGTCAAAGTGATGATAGGTCTTCTCTAGGAAGAGATGAATGGGCAACTAGTTGCAGTAGGTGTTACACGTGGGTCTTGCTGATGAAGAACTGAAGAATGGATAGATGGTCTTCCCGAAGAAGAGATGGGTAAACAAATGTAAAGTAATGGTTAAGTAAAGAAGACATTGCGTGAGGAGTAAAGTTCTCTCACGCTGAACTATTATAAACAAGAGTAGAAGCATTTGCCAGCCGGAATTAATCGTAATCAATTCTTGCCAATATCTTCGCATTGATGGCTGTGTTCTTGTCCTTCTCTTCATGACTCTCTTGTATATCCTTACATGAATTTGTACATGACTAATTGTATAGGGGAAGCTATTATTAAATTGATGGTTATAATTAACTACCCCTTCATCTTGTCACAAATTAATATTAGTATTAGAATTCTAATTACGGGTCCGTGAAGATAGGCTCGACTGTTATCTTTTCTGTTTTTGATAGGCTTTCTTGTAACCATCTTTCGGAACTGAGATCGAACTTATTGAGAGAATGCGCGAGGTTTATTCTCATGAAAAAGAGTTCCCTTGATTGTGACCTGCTCTGATTTTGCTCCAGAACTGCCAGCTCCACTATATCCACTTGCCGCTCCTACAGTACGACCATTGTATACTCCTTTCTTCTTTTGAGTACAATCATTTGCTATATGGCCCATTTTCCCGCATTCATAACACTTCATATCTCCTACACGCATTGCTTTTTCGTACAAATCCGTTGTTACATGAGCTTTTTGATCATCTTTTCTGGGATCAGAGATGGAAAGACCTGTGTTAATTGCTAATGCGTTGGGTTGGATATTTTGTGCTTTACCTGGGGCTCCAGATGTTGCCGGAGAGATTTCATACTGGTAAAATGGCGCAGATTGGCCTTGAAGTATGATGCTCGTGCCGGCCTTTGAATAAATGGCCTGTTCAATTGGCATTTGCGCAATGATACCTGCTTGTATGACCATTTCCTCCACCAATTGGGCAGTAGGCATTCTTATCTTCGGCTGAATTGCTGACCAAACGCTAGGCATGTATGTCTTGACGGCTTCGAACAACATATCCCGTACGGCGGAATCTATAAGTAAATTGTTAAACTGTCCTTTGCAGCTATTGATGGTGACATGAATTAAGATGATGATTGTAATTGGGATAGATTTCTATATCGTTTATAATACATGATATTCTCAGGTTCATATACCTCGAGCCAAGCAGCCAGATTATTTTCCTCCAGATCTAGAATCATCAGAATAATTACTTACTCAGTAAAATTCTCCTAGTCTCAGTTGTGTGTTTAGGATCTTGACTAGGTTTCTAGTAACTAGTCAATAATGTTTCTCCTATCACTAAGACATAGTTATGGTTGATACAACAGGTACAAACAATGAATCGTGTCTATACATGACGTTGTGATATAGTCATGATCGTCTGAATAATATCAACTCATGAATGAATCATGTCTCTACATGACAGAATCATAGTGGGGTTGTCTCGGGAGTTCTTGGAATGATGTTCTCAGTCTCCATGCAAAATTATCATCTCCCTCATTCTGGAACGGTGCTAGCCGCACAAATTGGACTATAGGGCGTCTCATAGTTCCATGCCGATCCATGAGTTGAAATGTTGCTTCTAATGCTTGAGGCCATGTAGCAACAGTGTTGTCAATGAACTGTTGGATGACTTGAAAATCACCTTCAAGCATGAGAGAGAGTTTCACCGGCCACAAGTCATATGGAGTGGCAGACTGGAACAAGGCTCGCTGTATTTGTCGCAACTTGTGAAAGATTGAGATATCTGATGCTTGCACAAGTTTCCAAGAGTTATCCAAGAAGACTTTGAACTTATAAGCACCATCAGGTAGTCCCTTGACTTGGATGCCTTTGCCTTTTAGGCCAGAGGCAATTCTTACTTCAGGCCAGATACTCTTCATAAATCGTTCACTCTCATTGTTGGTGTGTTGTGTATCTGGGTGTTGTGCTGAACGGTAAATATTGAGGCTGCCATCGAAGTTTCTCTCTATTTCATCCACATTTAGATCGCCGTCGTAGCCACCATAAACCTTCTTCTTGTCTAAGGTGCCGCGAGTACTGGGTTCATTGATGTTCTTGGTAGCATATGCACCAGGGTTTCCTCGGTATATTTCTGCTTCCTCTCTCTCAGGTTCACCTGCAGCTTCATATCTATGACTAGAATTACTGCTTTCGAATTTTTCTAGTTTCTGTAGGATCACAGCGAGGGTATTTTCTATTGTTATTGAACGCTGATCAATTACAGTTAAGCTTGCTTCAACTTTATCGAAGCGTTCACGAGTAGCCTTGGTCAATCCTTTTAAAGTCGATGTTCCATTGGCGTCTACTCCACAAGTGGTGTCTCCTTGCACACTTGCTTCCCGAGCTAATACTGCACCAGATGTACCGGACATTATTATCTCGCTGCTTTGAGTCTAAAAAAATAGATTAACGTTGCTTTAAATTGATGGTGTGCAATAAACGTTGCCTTGAATCGGAGAAATGGGATAAATCGTAAGATCTTGAACAATAGGGTTTTCCTAACAAAAATAATTATTTTTGTGGCTTCAAGTCTCGTATCTAATATAAAATGAGTCGTAAAACGACTGCTTACAATTGTTACTAGAAGTAAGACTTTTAATGAAGTATATTGTTTATTATCCCTCCCCCTTTCTTTAGCTACAAGTATTATGTCTAGGAATGTGGGCGATCCTAAGTCACGGGACACGGGACCCACACCGCCTTCTCATGGCTAATAATTATTCAGCCCCTACGTCCGCCACTTTCTGGTGCTTCCATCAATTTAAAAGTAGAAGGAAATAAAAAATAAGAATAAATAAACACAATTCAAATATAATTATTCCAAGAATAAGATTTCTCAAAATAACGTGAATAGTCTAGTCATTTCGTAATTGTGCTCGTTCCCCTCGTTGTACCTAGTAGGAAGGGGATAAGATTACGAATGGGGCCCTCTTGGCGCCCGTTAAGATACGTCACGATTCTGTAGAAGGAAGGGTGTACCGTAGTTTTTTGAGATCCTGAGTGGTTTTGATAAGATTAACGGAGGTTATATTTCCACGCGAGGGCTCAATCTAGTGGATATGGACAAGTATTTTATTAAGTCTTAGTAGATGTCAAGCAGCAAATTCTCTTGCTCTAAATTCATTGCAAATTATAGAGTGTGTGTGATGATGATGATGATGATTTATTAAAGTCCTAAGCTAAAGCTCCAAATCCACTATGAGTACAGGACCAGTGTTAACAGCCAGGACTACATCTAAGACATACCCAGCTTGATTCTACCGCATGAACCACCACAAAACCAGCAGTCAGTTAAAAATATGCGCCACCGCGAACTCCTTCTCTCAAACCCGACAAAAGAAAAATATAAATTGCAAAGAAATTAGAACTGGAAGCAATACTTCTCGCCTCGATTCCAGTTTGGTCAGATTTAGTTCCCTGACAAGTTATATTCGATCTCCACTGAGAGTAGGAGGTGGATGCACAGGAGAATACCTAAAACAATTGGTATCCTGTGCAAATTGTCTGAAACTCTCTAAGCCCTTAGGCCCGAGTAGCTTATGTAGGAGAGCACTGTGTGACAATGACCCTCTGATTCGGCGCGTGGTGTTTGCGTTGAGTCGACAATGTATGAAGTGGGTAGAGGTGGTTTCCTTCCCACAGGTGCACTCTATGATAGCGTGCGGGTTGTTGAAGCGACGATGGTACGCCGCGAAATTGCCGTGGCCCGTACGGGCTGCAATAAGATTTCGTAACAGTTGTCTGGGAAGCCCCAGCTCTGGTGGTTTGCGACGACCCATGAGCAGATCTAGCTCACGATACCGCGACGGGCAGGTTTCATTCCACCAGCTGTCGAGCAAAGTCTGTCGCTGTCGATGCAATTTTTGGTGTAAAAATGCTGTCGTGGTGGTTGCTGGCCCAGTTCCCACGCTCGGAAGCGTTCGTAGGGCGGATTTGGCCGCTGCGTCTGCTTCCTCGTTTCCATGAATTCCAGAGTGTCCTGGTACCCACTTTATTCTTACCTGAACTAGCCCAGATAACTCGCGAAACTTTCGTACTTCCTCGTGGCTGGTCGAGGACCTGCCCGTGCTCAGTGCATTTATTGCATGTCGACTATCCATCAACACATTAATACACTGCGTCGTTCCCTTCGCCAGGCACTCCTTCCATCTTAGGTGACCCAACGCTGCTTTAAGAGCTTCCTGTGCCCCCATAATCTCTGCATCTAAAGCCTCTCCACCGTGCTTTATGCCACTTCCTTTTTGAAAAGTTGTTCCATCCAGCTTTAGGACAAACCCCCAAGCTGAGCGTCCGTTTCCTTCTGATGATCCGTCCGAGTACGCACAGATTTCTGACTTTGGCACATTAGTGATCCAAAGTTTACAGGCTTCTACTTGGTCTTTTCTCGAACCAACCTTCGAACCCGGCCGCGATTGATAAAATGGTGAGGCAAGAGGTTCCGCAGCCTCTGCCTCTGGTAGCTGTCTATAAGCACGCTGAGCCCGTGACATTTGAATTTCAGGACGCGCAGATTTTCGATTGTGCTTCTTATATTTTCGCGTACCGACATTTGGGCAAACTGCAGCACGGATCCTGAGCGGATGGCGGTCGTCAAGTGTTTGCATTCTGGCAGAGAGGCGAAGTCGGTTTCCTTCGAGAATGATTTTTCCGGTTGGTATTCCTCCTTCCCTATGTAGTACGGCGTTGGGGGTTGTCCTCATTACCGGTAGTGCTGACCTAAGACCCATTAAGACAGCCTTATCAATCATACTACATAGGCCAGCAGTGGGCGGTGTCACCATCCCTCGTACTGTTGGGCGTCTAAGGCCAGGCCACCAGACATCAGCTCCGTACGTTGCGATTGGGACAATACATGTGTCGATCGCTTTAACCAACGCCCCAGGAGCGGCTCCTCGGTAGGCTGTATTGAAGCGACGCATGTGCTGTGCAATTTTTAACGCTTTGCCACACCAAGTTGTGACGTGGTGTTTGAAGTTTAGTCGAGGATCGAGGTACACACCAAGCCAGCGGACATTTTGCGACGGTTCTATGAGGCTTTCGTTGACATAAATTCCAATCGATGTTTCGCGGTATCGTCCGGGAAATTGGACGACTTCGGACTTGTCAATGTCGAAAGCGACGGCATTATTTCGAGCCCAGTCTAGTAGGTTATTGACCTCATCCTGTGCTGCGGCTGCTGACTCTGCAATCGTCCGGCCAAATCCAAGGATACCGATATCGTCGGCGTAGCTAAACCTCAGACCCGGGGTTCCACTTCGCATGGGCTCTGCCATATATAGAAGGAAGAGAAGTGGCGAAATCGGTGAGCCCTGTGGAACTCCGCACACTAGCTCTCTCTTGGCAGTGACTCCCCCAGAGTATCGCACTTGAACCATCCGATTGGCGAGGAAGGAGCTAGTCCATTTGAGAATAGACTCCGGCCATCCCTGCTCCTGCATCCTCCTTACTAATCGATTATGGAGTACCGCGTCGAATGCTCCTTGAACGTCCATCGTTACAAAGTAGCTGCCCATCCTTGTGAATTTGCCTCTTCGATGTCGTGAACCACACATGAGACCAGATCGGTTGCTGAGCGCTTCGGCAGTGCACCAAACTGTTGCTGGCCGACTACATCATGGATAACTGCAAGGTGTGCCATCCGCTTAGCTAAGAGCCTTTCTAACCCTTTTCCCAAGCATGAGAGAAGAGCGATTGGTCTCCAACCTTTGATTGTCGTTGGGTCTCTATCGTTCTTTTGAAGGAGGACCACCTCGGCTAGTTTGAAACACTTTGGATGGATGCCAAGCAGAATGCAAGCTCGGAACAGTTGGGAAACCCAAGGCCCGATTGTATTCCAACACGCCTCCAGCAGGTTTACGGAGACTCCGTCTGCTCCTGGGGCCGTATTTCCGCAACCAATGGTACAGGCTCGGACTTCTTCATCTGTTACGTCCTCTTCCCATGGTATCCGACTGCTGCTCGCGACTGTACATGGTGACAAGTCGTCTGATGCCTGGTATCGTGCCAGGAGGGAGTCGCGAAGGATCGTGGCCCGTTTTAATGGATCTGTTATCAACGTCCCATTATGATTCAGTGGCGGAGGGATACTAGCCTGTCTGGGGTTATCCATTCTCATTAGCTTGAATACATCAGTCGGCGTAGTAATTGATTCGACCTGTTGGGTTTTGAACTCCTTTTTCGAGGTCTTCACAACTGATCGGAGCTTTTTCGCGCAGAGAGCACGTTGGTGGGGTGCTATCGCGGCTTTGTACTCGGCGTATGCTACCTTGCACGCTGGGGTCCACCACGGAGCAGATCTGCCGCAGCGGGCTTTTGGTCGTGTTCCTACTGCATTGATTGCATTAGTGAGATGGAAACAAATTTCCTCGGCATACTCTTCAACCCTCTCGGTTGTGTCAAGAACTGGTGGTGGTCGGACCCACTGTGCAATTACCTTGGCGTATCTGGGTAGCTTATCCTTTGTGACTCGGAGTTTTGCCTTTTCGGGTCTCATCACTGAGTTGCGAACTGGAATTTGTCCTCGGATAGGGAAGTGATCGCTGGTGACACATCCACCACGATCTACCCAAGCACGGGCGCCGTCAATGTTACTCCAAACTAGATCTAGTGTGTTTCCAGCTCGGTGAGTAGGCTCCCCAATAATATGACAGGTCAAATGGTGTTTGTCTGCCCATTTTTCGATCATTTCTCCTTGTCCATGAGGGCGTTCTGTGCCAGGTTGCCAAGCCCAGTATACTGAGTTGAAGTCCCCTGCAGCGACGGAGTTTGGCGGTGGAGTCCAGTTGATGAGAGGCTGGATAGCTGTCGAGTCATTTGGTGCCTTGTAGACGTTGAGAAAAGTGATACCGTTCACCTCAACCCAGCAATAGTCTCCAGTAGACACACCATAAGGAAAGATCTGTGTTGCCGATATCTTTTTATCGTCTATCCGGGTATAGGTCACAGCCCTCGGCCTAACATTTTCGCCGCCGTTAGGCAGATGATAGGTATATCCTGGGTGATCCTTTGTTGTCTTCTTTGGTTTGTTCCACAGAGGTTCTTGAACAAGAACCACGTCGATACCCAGCTCGAATGCTCGGGCAAGCGCAATGTTTTGCGTAGAGCCCCCTCTACCTACGTTTATTGACATAAAGCTTAGAGTAGGAGAGAGGCTTGAAGAGACCCGTGGGGTGCCCTTCACAAAGAATTTTGCTGATTTGATGCCTCATCGACCTCGGCTACAATCGCTGTAGCGTCGGACATGAGAACTTCAAAACAGTTGGTCGATTTGAAACCTAGCTGGTTAGTATTTGACGCTTCTGCGGCTGCTATCATCGCTGCCTCTGCGCGTTTGACTGCTGCTTTGGCTCGAGTGACAGCCGCAAATTCACGTTGGCTTGCCTGCCTTATGGCCTGAAGGTTATCTTTGGAGGCCATTCCAGATTTTGTCGGGCGAGCTAAGCAATCCCTACTGTCTGATCTGTGCGGGCCTCCGCAGTTGCGGCACTTGGTGTGTGCCTTACACTCCGTGGTGGAATGCATGGTGGAAGAGCAGTTCCAGCAAGCTGGGGCGCGCGAGCAGCCTCTAGTGCCATGGAATTGTAAGCATCGCTTGCACTGGCTGATTCCCTGACGGGGCTGGTGGCGAACTGCGATTCCAGAGTCATCAAATAGTCGGAATCCCGGCCGAGGCGTGGATGCTTTCTCGAAAAGAGCTACCCATGATTGGTATGGGGCTCCTGGTCGGCCTTTTCCATGCGGACGTACTTTGACCGGTACAGTCTTGGTGACCCTGACTATCTCGTCGGTCACCATCTCTTCGGTGATGAGGACTCTGCCCATTATTGTGTTAATGGCGACTGGGACCGTCGCTATTCGAAGGGAAGTCAAGTCCGTGGCTTTCTCCAATATTGCATCCTGCTGAGCGAAGGATCCAGCCAGGCTTAGCATCAGCGTGCGTGCCTCTTGGTTTTCGGCTCTGATTGCGAAGCCAGTTGGCACCCGGTAGACATGCTCGATTTTTGTCTGTGGGAGTTCAAGCATTTTTGAAACAGCTTCCCTAACACCGAACGGTGATAGTGTTCGCCAGGGATGTTCTTTTCCCAAGCGGAGAAACAAACGTTCGTCTTGCATAGCCGGTTTCGTTGGTCCGGTTGAGGGTTTTGCCGTTCGCGTCGAGTTTGTCGCCTTGGGCGTTGACTGTGCGGCTTTGGTTGGAACCGGGATTGACTGTAGGCCATTCCGGGTGATAGAGGCCCAAGTAGTCTTGGGTTGGTGTACTTCGGCTTGAGCCGTTTTGCGCTGTGGCTCACTTTGTTGGCCAACAGTAGATTCTGCAGTCTTTCCAGCCGTAGCCTGGATATCGGGGCGTGGGGGTAAGTGATGGGAGAGTTGTTCCTGGTCCCGCGATCATGAAGTGAGCTATTGCAGCTCTGATGTAGACCTTCATGGAGTCTATGAATTGAACACTCGACCCTTTGGATAGGGGGGTGAGAGCATTCTCGACACCGTTGATTGCAGCGGTGCAAATTTTTACATTTTCTGCCGTTTTTGCGGCTCGGCGTTCCTCAGCCTCGATAAGGGCCCTGAGTTCGGGGGGGCATTCCTCCGTCTGCCTGCGTTCATTTCCACTGTGAGGAGTGGGGTTCTGTTCTGCAGTTCCTGGTATGTGTTCCAGGTGGTTTTGGGTAGATGCTGCACCTTTCGCCGCGTTTACATCTACAATCGCTGTCAGCCTTGTATCTGGCACAGCGACTTTCATCAGAGGCAGTGTCTGCTGCCCGGTAGTCGCATTTCCTGGATTTTTGTGGCTCGTCGCGGCCTTACCAGCTCCAGTCGCGTCAGGCCTGGAGTGAATAGAATCAGGAAGTCTTTCCAGATCCTTGAGAATTTTGTTAATGTCGAGACTGTCGACGTCTAACATCTCGTCGTCTAGGGCGATGTTGTCGACCAAACGGTCGATGTTCATCTCTTGAGCTGGGGTGAGGGAGCCCAGCTTATTACATGCTTTCAAACGAGCAACATGTTTAATATGTTTGCGGTTTTCTGTGGCGTCTTTCGGTCGCGCTGGTTTACTGCGAACTGGAGGCATGTTGGCGACCTGCCAGTTGCTCACAAAATTTGAATTGAGGATGAACGATATCTCAGTATCGAGAGATGGGAATGGAGAGGGAAGATGGGGATATTCGAAAATTCGAATTTCAAAAAATTGTGTGTGTGTGTGTGTATTTGTGTTTATTGTCCTATAAAGTCTATGACTATCTAGCACATTGGGCTCCTCTCTGACCAAGGCCACTCCTTATACAGTGCTCCTTGCCTCCTATGGTTCTTGAAAGATCATTGATATATTGCCCGTGATGAATAGCCATTCAGTTCAGTATTTACCCATGGAATTCAGCCACCTTTTCCACGGAACCTCCTACCCCCCAAAAAAAATGGTAGCAATGGAAACTGCGTGCGCGGGAAAAAGTCTCAAAAAACCTGCAGCCCCAGCCAGGCGAGGCCTAGACACCGGGACCACACGAGGTGCGCATATTCATCTATATCTCCCTTCTTTGTAACAGTCGAGGCAGACTTGATCCAATCCACCATCTCCGTATTGGGTGCTGGGTTCGCTCTGGAAACTCATCGGATGGCTTTTCCTCCATGATCAAGAGTTGGTGATGAGTAGGGCTCCGACCCTACCATCTGACCTGATCGTGGTTAGCTTCATGATAATGGTGATAGGAGGATGTGCTTGTAGATGAAGATGATACAGACCGCGAAGGCGATTGGGAATCCTTATCGAAGTGAGGCCTTTGTTACTCAATCTCAGCTCTGCAGACTCCACAGTGAGAGCTGGAGGTTCGTAGGGGACACCACTGATAGGTGTTGAGAAAAGTCCCACTGCAAATTAGAGACTCCTTGAATTTGTGGATCAAATTTTGAAAGCTTATTGCTAAGCTATCTTTCTCATTCTCTTATGGCGCCAGTGACTATAAATGTTGGGCCGAATTTATATTCAAAAGTTTAAAGATAAAAATAAATATAAAGTCTAGTAGTGACACTACGAATAACTACAAATTTCTACCTGTATTGATATCCTTGACCTGTGCCTTAAACTATTCCCATAGTTACATCTAACTGTTTGGTTATATTTGAGAGTTAGCATGTAGCCAATAACATAATCTTTACAAATTATTAGTTTGCCGAAATCATAAAGAGTTTCTTAATTTTGTATTGATTTCTTTTATTCCAGCTCCCATTGCTCTTTGATGAACATAAAATATTCAATTTGTGCTTGATACAACGAAGCTTGAAATGAAGCCAGAATAACGGGCTATTATTGTTTTCTCGGTCAAGTAAGACACTGTCCCCTAAATAATTCTAAAGTTTCGGAAATCGTTTCAAAATAGTTTCAAAATAGTTTTTGAGAAAGTTTTGCAACAAGATTGTTACTTAAGCAGGTATGAATGACTAAAATCCCAGGACTTCACATCATATAATTAAACAACTTTTATAACATTACAAATTGTTTACCCTGGTTCCGCAAATCTATGATCTTTTCCTCAAAAGGTAACCTATAATCCACTGATACTGAAGATTTCCTCGAAGTTCTGCAATAAAAATTTCGCTCATGAAACGACTATTTCGATAAAAAAAATGAGACAGTAGAACTATTGAAAAATATTGTGAGTCATTTAGATTCTACAGCTTGTTCGATCTTAACGTCTTTCTGTGGTCTCAATATCTGTTCGAGTCAGGAGACCTTTTATTCCACCAGTCTTTCGTGCTGGTATTTCAGTATTACCAGCAGTGCAAATGTAGAGCAAATACTTGAGATTTGATAATGTTTGTCGGATGTCCATAACTTTAAGTCCTTGACTCATAGCTAGCCATTCGATGTTCTTGTTCAAAAGAAATACTCCATAATCAAACCGGAAACGAATCGTCCCTCTCATGTAAAGCGGGAATATACGCTGACTATCTTTTAGAATTGATATAAAATCTTGAATAATAGCCCTGGAACCATGTGGAGAGATGGGATACGGTAATGGAATTGATAAATAGTACTGCAACATATTGACCAGATGGGCAACGTGACCCAAGGCTGCTGAAATAATGTCTTCGTCTACGTCTTCAAAGTTTGAGTTGGGAAGTTGAAGGCCACAAATTTTGAAGACGAGGGGTTGAGCGGTCGGTTCGATGTTGTAGATATTTTGGAGCTCTTCACAAATACGTCTTCGCTGTCCCCAAAGTTTACATGTTGTATTAGTGACTAGTATACGAGAGTTGCTGAGCTTTTCTTGTGCATTTTTAATATCTTCAATAGCTTTTTGTTGGACCTCCTTCCCAACCAAAATGGCCTTATTACGTGCTTCGATTGAGGTTTTCAGCTCCATCTTTCGCTTTATGGAGTTTCTGAGAATCTTTCGACTAGAGCTGAGGTAGTTCTTGGCTAATGCTATATGTTCAGGAGCTTGAAGCGCCTCGTCCAGCTCTTTGGTATTCAAGACCGCATTAATCTGGGTAGCCAGTTCTTCACGAGTCACGAGAGCATCCTGCAACGATACATCGATATTTATAATTCGCATTAAGGCATTGTATGAAGATGTAGGAAGGACGATGCCTGGCTTTGGCTTTGGTTTTTGCGTGGATAAACAGCTTGTATATATGCCATCAACCAAGTGAAAAAGAATACAATTAGGAGGGAAAGAATGATTCTCATGTCGCCCAATATACTTGAGTGAACTGAGACAAACATTTTTCTCCATCAGGAGAACAAAATCCTCTCTCTTGACCCAAACTTTCACAATCACGGTGTCTAAGCGCGTGGTTGCTGGCCCAAACATAGAGAGATCAAATGATCGAAAGGTAGGGTTCATTGAATCTTCCACTACCTCGCTAATATATATAGGATCAATTTCACTAGCACAATGAAGAGTGATGAAAGTATCTGCCACTCTGCTAGCTATTACCTGCTCAAGTTTTTTCTGGCGGGAAAAAAGAGCCGCCCCTGCAAAGGGAGTACTGCGCCAGCCTGAATTCTGAGACCCAGATGGCTTCCATTCATCTGGAGAGTGTAATTGAGTATCATTTTGAAGGAACGATGATATCTGTGGGGACGAAGATGTAGCCGTATCGTGAGTTATTTCGTCGCAAGGCCTGAGCAAGCAAAGTCGACGAAGGGAAATACCTTGCAGGTGACGAATTTTCCGGTTCTCTGGTAAAAGAAGTGGTCGTTGTAATTCTAAAACCATACTTTCGAATTCAATCGATAGACTATGGTGATACGTGTTGTTGCTGATGACGAACTAGTGGGATTTGGGATAGGTTGAAGCCTTAATTACAAGGGAACACAGAGACCATGAATTCTGGGCATTGCGCATCATCAAGAGCAAGTTCGGCATAGTACAAACCATAATTTCATTGCCTCGTACGAAATGGACTAAATCATATCTTTGATTCGTCAACAGGAATTGACGAGCACATCTTCATTATATCTTTTATATATCAAAATTCCCGACTTCGATCGTGTACTAATCTCCAAAGCAGAAGTTGGACTGCCCAGAAATATGACATCTGGGCTGGTCTTTCTAAGAATGAAGTTACCATTCAATCTATATTAAAGTGGTAAAAGATGACCAGCTTGTGTCTAGTAAGTGCTAATCAGTTATAGCCGCTTTTCAACAAAACTTATCATTCAGGTATCCAGTAAAGAATAGCGCAGAAGTATACAATTCATGTAGCCTTCCCTTCATCAAAGCGCAGAAATGGCATCCGATGAAGATTCGGTGCTGCGGCTGCAATGTATCTTGGTTCATCAATGAGCTGCCGGTGCAAATAGAATAGACGTCTACATGTCGATAGATATGCCAAGCGCCCTTCTGAGGGCTCGGGGGCTAGGGTCACCATGCTAGCCTACTTGGAATTTAATAGTAAATATAACAACAACAAGATGAATATTCAAATCAAATTTGCCAGAAAGCTGCACTGCGTTCCACGCCGCAATTTCATCAATTTGACAATGCATACATTATTTTTCATCTTCTTTACCACCCTGTCTTCAATTCGCCTTCTGTGCTGCAATATGGCGGGTATGGGTACTGGTATTGGAAAATCCAGCGGTTTCGACCCGTCGCAAAAAGCGGCAATGGCCACCACAAATATCGACAGTAGAGCGCAGAGAGCTCCAAAGGACAGGAAGCTTGACACAATAGTGAAACTACCAAAAAAGCTAAGACTAATCGTGATAGGCGAGATGCGGTGCTTAAAATACGACAACCAAGTGACTTTGAAAATTTGCGGCAAGACTTTCCAGTTGAGGTTTCTGGAATCCCACTTCGGACAAGAATTTAGGGCGGTAAAGATGCCAACAATTACGCCATAATCAGTGAGATTGAGACGGCGACGAAGGTGCGAATTACAGGTCAGGCAATGAAAAGAATACGATGGCTATATGACGGAAATGAAGTTAAACGATCAAAGAAAAACGGCCGCAACTATGGATCAATAGTAGTGACCCTCCCATCAGAGGCAATACAAACGGAGGTAGTTCGACAGGGCCTTGTTATCAACGCCATGCTCACCACCACGAGCCCAGTCAAAGCAACGTTACAACTGCAGTCAGTGGGAACACACCCAGGTGTCGTGCGCAAAAGCAGCTAGGTGCGGTGAGTGCGCAGGCGCTCACCAAACTCGGGACTGTCCGAAGAAAAGAGTTTCTTATGCGAGCTGCGGCAAGGAACACCGTTTGTGGCACAAATCAGTGTGATGGACTTACCAAGCGTACAATGGAAGTGTGAAGAAGACTCGGATGAACCTTCTATCGAGACCGGCGGAAATCTGGAATTAGAAACCTCCAGTGGAACCCAAACAAACAGTCCTGACGACGGATGATCAGGGATTTATTTTGGTCACCACTAAGAAGGCTGATAGACCCAAAAGAGGGCCGGGACGACCGCCGAAGGTAGTCGAAGTCCCAGCGGCACCAACCATCCCCGCGATAGACGCAGCACCATCGGGGCCGACTCTTCGAACACTCCAAAGACCAACGCTGAGTGAGAAGATGCCTTCTCTTTCCAATTTTCCTAGAAATAACCTGGATTAAAGGATAGCTAATGAAATGTGGGGAAACTTTATGAAGTTATGGTTGAAAGGAACGTCCTCAGCATTAGGCCGGATCGGTTCAGAGTGGAAGGACAGTGAGCTCTGTTTTTCTTAAAGCTTTTTCCCTGACCAAGGCGGCTTACTGGCTTCATGGTCCTGTAAATAGGTACCGCATAGAACGTTAAACTAGAGAAATTTAAGATGAATTTTCAGCACATATTGGAGCTCACTCGCTGCTAGAAATAAGCTTAAACCGACGAAGTTTTACGTAGGTCAAACGCAGAGACGGAGAGTTAATCGTTTGAACGATCGCCTTTGCATGGAATTACTAATACTCGCGGTAATAACTTATTCCAAGCCTGTGATTTTTTTCCTTTTACTTCCATTTACATTCTTTATAAGTCTAAGACTCTTTTAGAATGTGCATCCTAGACCATGATAAATAGCTCCTGTAGAAGCTCAATGACCTCAACGCGGTTAATTTATTCCACTCCATGCAAACTAGACTTCTCGACCTTATTTAGCAATTACACTCAAGTTCTATACATTTACGAAAAAATAGGGTTGAGCATAGTCGTGGTAGAGAAAAGAAGCTGCACGAACGCGTTGTAAAACGCGGCGACAGCTGGTTCCTACTGTTGAGACAGGGATCAAAAAGCTAACGATGCCCATCTTCAAAGGATTTGGATCTCTCACTGTAGAGTCTACAGAGCTGAGATTGAGTAACAAAGGCCTCACTTCGATAAGGATTCCCAATCGCCTTCGCGGTCTGTATCATCTTCATCTACAAGCACATCCTCCTATCACCATTATCATGAAGCTAACCACGATCAGGTCAGATGGTAGGGTCGGAGCCCTACTCATCACCAACTCTTGATCATGGAGGAAAAGCCATCCGATGAGTTTCCAGAGCGTACCCAGCACCCGATACGGAGATGGTAGATTGGATCAAGTCTGCCTCGACTGTTACAAAGAAGGGAGATATAGATGAATATGCGCACCTCGTGTGGTCCCGGTGTCTAGGCCTCGCCTGGCTGGGGCTGCAGGTTTTTTGAGACTTTTTCCCGCGCACGCAGTTTCCATTGCTACCATTTTTTTTGGGGGGTAGGAGGTTCCGTGGAAAAGGTGGCTGAATTCCATGGGTAAATACTGAACTGAATGGCTATTCATCACGGGCAATATATCAATGATCTTTCAAGAAACATAGGAGGCAAGGAGCACTGTATAAGGAGTGGCCTTGGTCAGAGAGAAGCCCAATGTGCTAGATAGTCTATGACTCAAGTAGTACAATAAACAAACACATTCAAAGAATTGGGATTTTATAACCAAGTTGAGCGGCGGTCTAGTTAATTTAGAAGGAAATAGTGCCGGTGTTGTAGTCTAGGACATTAATGCGGTCAATGGTGCTTTGAAGTTGCATTAGATAATGTAGAAAAAACCTTATGCGAAGACACTCCAAATTATGAGATAATTCTGGATCTGAAGGATGCTGCCAAAGAGGCACTTTATGGGGTCAGTCATCAACCTACCATTTCTCTAACTTTACCTACAACTAGACTTTACCATGCTACCGAGGCTACGCCACCGGTAACAAGGTCAACCGTCAAAATAAGGATATACAATATGTAGAAAATGAGACTTGATTAACTCTTATCCATGTCACAATTACACATCCTAGAAGTGGACAATAACGCCCTTATTCCGTAATCGAAACCTTAAGGCTCAGAATCTACAGAGTCTAGAGGCCTCGTGACTGAAATGAGCATGCTTAGGCTAAGAAAAGCAGTCGTTCGAGAGGAATTTCAGTGTCAAGTTACCTATCAAAGGCTATCGAAATGGGTGTTTCCAGGAATGGTTTCGTAATCAATGTGATCCTCTATACCGCTCAACTCTTGTCAATGCGGATGCAAAACAAGCAGTGTTATAATTATAGCGATGGCATCATAACCAAGTATCTTGCGGAAAGTAATCACTTTTGTGATTGCCCAAAAGAAAGAAAATCATGCTGCTAATGTGACAAATTCTACGAGCCTTGACAAAAGATAGTTTTCCAAATCTCCAAGCTCTTTAAGACAAGTATAGAAAGAGCAAAAGAGAGGCTTCTTTTTCGGAGTGCGGAGACCTAGAGGTAGAAAGATGAAGCTTATATCGCAGCAACGCCAATGAATACCAATGTAAGCTGGGGCTTCACTATAGTCGTTGACAAAAAGAGGAAGATTGCAAAGGTTTCTGATTTATGTAGAGAGCTTATAGAGGTCCAAGGTGCCCGAAAATTTAATTTTCTACAAATGGAATATCAATCAAATCATAGATCATTTTTGGACTAAAGTGCCCCAGACGAGCCCCAGAAGGAATATTCTTGGAAATCGAAGGCTGAACACTTGTCAACGATGTCCTCTACGAACCTAGGAGAGAAAATTCCCCCAGAGCCGAGATTCAGTCATGAAAACGAGTGGAATGAATTTTATTTGATTGATTTTTGGCTTGAAGGAGTTGTATTCGATATTATGTTCGAAAAATCAGTCGACAGAGATTTCACATTCGCGAGAAAGTCGAACAAAAATTCATCACCACCAACATACGATTCACTAATAGGCTTAGGTCTTTTTAGGGGTCGAATTCAAACTCCTAATGTATTTGCTACGAAGAATTTCTCAGTCGATCCTGCACCTGCGACCCGCCTTCATACTCATCATATCATCTACCCACACACGCCTCAATGAAGAAAGTCGTAATGGAAATAAGACGTTTATAAACGAGGAAAAAAAGTGAAGGTACATCGAGTGGATCAAATAGATCCCAAATACCGACGATAACCTAATGGTACGATATGAAAGTGCAAGGCTAGAGCAACAGTGAGATCTTGGACGACATTTATGTTTCGGAGTCAATGATTATTTCAAGGGCTATGGCGCGTAGTGGCCGAGGCTGAGCAGAAATTTGCGCTACGAGGTTTATATAGCAAATTTCTGGACGGTCAGGCTCGGTACAATTCAACACATGGGTGAATTCTGAGGTGGTTCGGTCATTTAAGTGGGGTGAGTCATATCTGTACTTCACGGTAGTTAACCTTATTTGGTTTGTTTGCCAACGTGCTAGGCAACTGGCACACTCCGCACTGCTATGGGAGCTTGAGTACGAATCGGGGTGGTCTAGATGAGGCTAGCTACCATCTAAGTACAATACAACTCGTCCCAGCGAAATGACCGGACTACTTCAGGCTCAACCCATGAGTTGAACATGTCAAGTTCAACTACCCAGAGAGCCCGATTTTTACACAGCAAAGTGCAATTTCCACCTCAGCATCGGGTATCACGCCGTATTAATATGGTTCAGCGGGGCATAGCACCAGGACCAATGGTTAAAGCTGTTCACGCCTGTGTCCTAAATACGGCACTGTATGGAGCGGAGGCATGGTGGCCTGGCCTGGCCTAGCCCGAATTACCATGCGGCTAGACAAGAAAGTTGGCACCGGAGTTAGCTGGCATAAAGATCTGTTGGACAGAACAATTTTAAAGGCAGTCAGAGCGGCACTACCTGCTGTCACGAAATGAGGTCGTGATCTGTACAATCGAACGAAGTAATCAAAGTCTATTCTGATTCTCTAAAGTAATGAAAATACAAGAGTCGCTCTATGATGCGCTGGAGAGTGTGTAATAGAAAGCTATTTTACAGGGGGTATCTTAGCGGGCCCAGGACCCGTGACATCACCTCTCTCCTCCCGGGTGTATTTACCACTATTGGTGTAGCGATGGCCTCTTTTTGCTCCTTGAACCTGTATAGCTACCCGCATTGGAGTCACCAACATCATCTCCATCTCCATATTTGCCGATGAAACTCTTAAAGGCATCGGTAAGAACTAAATTTTCTCGGGGTTCCCAGGTAGTCTCCTTGTAACCTATCCATTTCACGCAGACAAATCTTTTTCCTCTGAAAGATTGGGCTCTGAGGACTTTTTCTACTCCATAGAGGGGATGTTTTCCGTCTAATAGTGGAGGAGGTTGACTGTCGTCAGTGGCTTGAGAAGGCAGTGGATCATCAGAGTCCCGACGGAGTAGGTCTACAAAAAATCTGGGATGGATATTACTTGGTACATCTAGTTCATAGACGTCAGGTGCTACCTCCCGCGTTATTTTGTATTTGGCGTTTATCCATGATAACTTTTTTTTTTGTTGCGGAGTAGTGACATTTCTTAAGTTTAGCCAGACTTTATCCCCGACCTTTAACTTTTCGGCAGGCCTTCGTCCCCTGTTGGCATTGTGCTCCATTATCTGCTGGGCAGTTTTCATTGCAGCTTTCGCAATTTCTTGACCGTCGTGGAGGCGATTTATGAAGGCGTCAGCCCTTGCTTTGGGATTTGTACCTGAGCTTAACAGTGTTGATCGGCGCCGAATAGGTTCCAGATGGTAGCCATGGGTCAGAAAGAAGGGACTGAAGCCAGTTTTTGAGCTAGTTCTATTGTTTATTGCGACCATTGCTGGCGGAAGAAGCTTTGCCCAATCGTCTTGCGCATAGGAGATATAAGATCGAAGGTACGTTAGTACTTCTTGATTCATTCTCTCGGTTCCTCCATCCGTCTGGGGATGAAATGCTGTTGATAGACGCTGTTGGATGCCCACACGTTGACAAAGCCTTTTCCAAAAATGACCGACCCAGTTTGACCCTCGATCTGAAGTTAGGTAGTTGGGAAAACCGTGGTAGCGCCAGTGGCTTAAAATAAATTTGTCTGCACAAGCTTCGGCTTCCATAGTTTCCATAGCTTCCAAAGTCGCACTACCAAGAAGTCTATCATGTATAACCATAAGGAATTTCTCTTTTTTATCAGTCACCGGTAGATCAGTCATGAAATCTATGGCCAGCTCGCTGTGGAATCGCTCCGGTATGGGGAGTGGCCGGAGCAAACCACGAGATGACTGTCTCCAAACTTTTGATCTTCCGCAGACATGACAGTTTCTCACAAACCTCCGAACGTCTTTGTACTGCTGGGGCCAAAAGAAGCTTCGTGAAAGTATAGAAAGTGTTATTTCCCTGCCCGGATGTCCTGTCATATGAGAATCGTGCACCTTTTGAATTAGAGCGGTTCGAAGAGGTTCCCAATTTGGAACCCATAGGGCATCTCTGTAAACTAAAGCATGCTTATCATCAAAAGAACAGTCTATGATTTGCATTGAAGACCCAACAGATTGTGGTAACAAACGATCACCCCTTTCTAGACTTGTATAAACTTCACGGAAAGAAGAATCTTTTTCAACTGCTCGATTCCAAAGTTTCTGGAGCTCTGGCTCCTCAAACAATTTAATTCCTTTTGGTGGGCCGTTGGCGGAATTGGAGACCCTTGTTGGTTCCTTGGGGAGTTCAGATAGGGCCTTATTTGTAGCTACTTCATGAGATCTGGCTTGTTGCCTCGTGACTACTGCTGAGAGACTTAGGGATGACAACAAACCATCTTTTTCTGATTTAGACAACAACCAGCTGTCTTTTAAAAGTTGGAATTCCCTTTTTCGGAAAATTTCATCATTTGCATCCTTTGGTCTGAACTCAGCCTTTCTTGAGAGAATATCAGGTTTTGCTGAATCAGAACCGGGCCTGAATTTTATATTGAAATTATAACCTGCCAGCTCTTCGGCCCATCGAACTTGGCGTTCTGATAGCTGGCGTGTTGTCATAAAATGCTGTAGGTTTCGATGATCAGATAAAACAATAAAAGGCTTGTCTACACTTCTAAGCTCTCCTCTAAAGTGCCTCATGGTTGCAATTATTGATAGCATTTCTTTGTCATAGATTTCGTAATTTGCTTCAGCTGGCAACAATTTTCTGGAAAAGAAGCCTACTGGTCGAAGGCGACATTTTTCGTCTACTTGCGATAAGACTCCCCCTACAGCATATCCCGATGAGTCCGCTTCTAAAATGGTTTCAGCTTCCGGATCAAACATTGAAAGTACTGGTGCACTTATCAGTAGTTGTTTCAGCCGCTCAAATGCATTCTTTTGGGGCTTGCCCCATTGCCAAAGTACACCTCGTTTAGTAAGGTTATTAAGCGGCTCGCAGACTGAAGAGAAGCGAGGGATGAATTCTCGGTAAAAATTGGAAAATCCGAGGAAAGATCGCACTTCGGACACATTATTTGGCTCCTCCCAATCAGAAATTGCTAGCACTTTATCTGGATCTACTTTAACACCTACTCCAGCTTCAATGATAAAGCCTAAGTATTTTATCTTTGTCACCCCAAACGCGCATTTTTCTAGATCAAGCCGAAGCCCTGCTGTCTTTAGTGAATTTAATACTTTTGATACCTTTTTAAAGTGGTCTTCTAGGTCTCCGTCTGAGTATATTATGACATCATCAACATACGCTGAGCAAAAGACATCTAAGAACTCCTGTAGGGTGCTGTTAATAAAACGTTGAAATGTTGCTGGTGCCCCGCATAATCCAAAGGGACAAACTAGCCATTCAAATAAGCCTTGACGTGAGCGAAAAGCAGTTTTCCATTCATCTCCCTCCTTGATACGCAGGCGATGAAAGGCGGTGCGTACATCCACTTTCGTGAACCAACGGGCTTTAGTCAGTTGACGTAGTGTCTCCCTTATAAGTGGGAGCGGGTAGCGATCTTTTTTTGTAATTGCATTAAGTCCCCGATAATCGACACAAAACCTTAAGCCACCCCTGGTTTCCTTGCAAAAAGCACCGGTGAGCTGGCTGGCGAGGAACTTGCTCGTATCCAGCCTTTATCAAGGAGATCAGCGAGAGTTTTCCTAAGGACCAATAACTCTTCCTTTGACATTTCATAGAGCGGCCCATAGGGCGGTTTCTTTTCATTGTCGCTTTCATCCCTATCCAACTTTATCTCCATGTCATGACCAGCTCGGTGGGGAGGTAGCTCACAAGATTCGTCTTCTAAGAACATGCCTTCGAATCCAACAAGCTGCTTGGGAAGTTTTTTACCGACTGATTCAATGGTGGGCTTTTCTCGTTTTGTGTCAAGCTTTTGCAATGCTTTATTGATATCTGAAATTGACACTGATGCTAGAGTGAGATCTTGCAGGCTATTTTGAGCCTTCTTTGTGAAAGCGGAAAATGCAAGCGCGGATATGAGCTTCCCTTCTCGGATATACTTGGTCCTATTTACTACATCTCCGCATTCCATCCACCCCTTTTCAAGAATTTTTACTTGCTGATTCCCCTTATTAACATAAAGAGTATGGGTTTTTGCTTGGTACACAACATTATTTCTTTCTGCCCATCCCTTACCAAGTATTAAATCATAGTGCAAGCCTTGAATGACGTACCCCATAACCGTTCTCGTCGACCATTAATATCAAGGGTGACATATGTTATTTGGTTTATTTTATGGGGGACTTGTCATTTTTGGCAAGCTGAAGATTTCTTTGTTGTACTGTAATGCGTGGAAGTTTATGTTTCTGTACGATGTTTTCGCTGAAAGCAGCGTATGGGAGACAGCCTGAGTCAAAAAGAGCTGGGAGAAAGAATTGGTCATTAATAAAGGTATCTATTAAAAACGGCTTGCTATCCATTCTCTTTTTCGCAACTAGAATTTCCCTTAACGACGGCTCCTTCTTTAAATTTACACCGAATGAATCATATACCATTGGCCTCTGAGCACGACTTTTCTCAGAGGCAACTAGTTTTCCGAATCCGAAATAAATTCACCTTTTGATGGCTCCTTACTCATCGAATTCACCCCAGCCCGTCGTGTAGAACTATAGCCTCTGGGCGTTGGGTTTTCTCGAAAGTTTCGATAGCGGCAATCTCCCCATCTGTGAGAAGGAGACTTGCCGCACCTTTCACACCTGTTGTTGTCAATTCGTTGGTTTCTTTCGGCTTTGGAAACTTCTGGAGGAAATGGGCGCTCATCATTTGTCCGACTATTACCACCTGAAACCTTCGAGCTTGTCCCTTTAAGCACTGCTAGAATTACTTGAGTCTGAGCGTCGATTTGGCTTTGAAGCGAGCTTATATCGGCCATCTGGATATCGCCATCTTTGTCGAATAGTGTTGCAGGCTGACTTATTCTGCTTGAGGATTGGTTTGGCTGGCAAATGTCTTTATTTCTATCTATAGAAGTCAGAGTAGCTTGTGAGGTGCGTTCAACTAAAAATGATTCTTTATCAGAACCTCGAATTTCTCTGAAGCTAGGAATTGATTCCAGCTCTTTGGCAAGGCTTTGGACCTCTCTGACAAAGCTATCGTAATTTGTTTCCGAAACTCCTTGACGATAAGCTATTCCCTGACGAAGGTGTGAAGCTAGCGCACACTTCATAGCATTTACCTTGGATGCCCCAACTGGTGCGAGGTGATCTGCTTCAGAGCAAAGTTGCTCGAAAACTGATCTAAAGTTAGCAAACGTTTGTCGCGGTCCTTGGCGAAGGGCGTTGATCTTGGTCTGGGCTCTTGTCGCTGCATCCCTATCGACAAATAGGTCTTCAAGATGGGATATAAACTTCTCGCTACTCCAATCATTAGACTTTTTCTGAGCTCTCATCCACGGTGCAACTCGACGCTGAGCTTCGGCGGGGAGAGATTGGGAGAAAACCGAGTAACAAAAAGATTTGTTGTTTGTGTGCTCCTCTGCGACTCCTTCAAGGCTGATGTGAAAAGCGGGAAAGTCCGCAGAATCTCCAGACCATTTCGGCCATTGTATTATCGGCTTGGGGACTTCTGCGGTTTGATTGTTAGTGTTGATTTGTGACATGACTGAAATCAACTTGGGTGCTGGCTGAGATGTAGCGAGCTGAGAGTATTTGAGAGCTGAAAAAAAATGTATTCAAGGCTCAGAAATTTGATTCAAGTTTGGTTAACGTGAGGTTGTTGCCGGTACCGCGAGGCGTCGCAGGTGTGGCTAGATGAGGATAAAATGATTTTAGAGAATCAGAATATGTCACGAAATGAGGTCGTGATCTGTACAATCGAACGAAGTAATCAAAGTCTATTCTGATTCTCTAAAGTAATGAAAATACAAGAGTCGCTCTATGATGCGCTGGAGAGTGTGTAATAGAAAGCTATTTTACAGGGGGTATCTTAGCGGGCCCAGGACCCGTGACACCTGCTTGGCGCACTACCCCAAATTCAGCTCTTCGAAGAGAATCAGGCATTCCACCGGCAGCAATCCTTTTTGTTGGTAAAAACAGGAGTGATCACTTCTCTACTATAGTAGTGGACTTGATCGTTGGTATAAATTGTGTATGTCCATGTATCTCTCCTCTCTATCTAGTTTTACAAACTACATGTCCCGGGATATGCTGACTAATCATACAACTAAAACTAAGTAGCAATAATCCCAGTTGCAAACGCCAGTAAACCATCCCAATAAATATAACTACAAGGCTAACATTCCGACACTTTTGGATCAGAGGCAACTTCAGTCAGCAGCGCGCATCCAACGACTGGACGTATAGCACCCTCTGGTACTGAGGGCTAGAGAGCTACCAATAGATGTTATAAAGCGCCTCGAGCTCCGAAATGGCCAGAAATCCCGACCTATCACTGTTCCAGAGCGCTATATGACAATACTCCAGAAAATTGCTCTAAATGTACCAATCACTGAAGGTCCCGGAAAACTTCCGTACCCGTCAACCGACCTTACCAGGTTCTCATCGGATCTCGGTAGGGAGAATGAGTCGGAGTACGCGAAGATATGGATAGAAAATCTCCCGACAGAAACTGTACGTGCCTATTTAGATGGCTCTTCAAGCGACCCAGCGATATCTGCATGGGGATACGCCCTATATAATGGAAGCAGACTGATTGGTAGCGGTGCTGGAATAGTTCTAGGAGCAGAAGTGTACGACGCAGAACTTGTGAGCGCTCAAAAAGCCCTTGAATTAGCTGTGGCTTTGGCAGGAGATTGCCCTATTAAGATGCTCCTCGATAACTCTGAAGCTTTCTACTCCCTCAGAACAGGCCGAAGTAAGTCGTCCCAAGCTACAGTCGACAAAGTTACAACTCTTCTACAATTAAACGAGTAAGTAGAGATACGATTGATTCCAGGCCATTCTGGCATTATCGGGAACATTCATGCGGATAAAATGGCTAAATCAGCCTTGAAAGGTTTTCCATTGATCTCAAATGCAACGTTCACTTCAAGGACAAATCAAGGACAAGTATACACTTTCGCAGCTCTAAATCGATACCTTAGAGACCGTGCTGAGGAGACCGTCGATTCTTGGTGGAGAGAGAATAGACCCAGTCGATACAAAGACCTGGATTTGTTGATGAATCGAAAACGACTACAAGAGCTCGCTCTTCCAAGATGGGAGTATTATTATCTGATAGCGACTAGGACTGGTCATGGCAACTCTGCCAAGTATCACAAGAGGTCTCATCACGAAGGAATAGACTTGATGTGCAAATGTGGCCGAGAAATATGCCCGTGGCATTTCTCTAAATTCAGGACAGCGCTAAATTAATGGCGAAGAACAACGAAGGAAACAGCACCAAGTATATGGACAATGTTGGGAGAAAAGGGATGGTTAGCTTTTTATAGATTCCTTACCGTAACAGGATGCTACGGGGTGCAAATTAGGACTTGAATGACCGAGGTTTTCTGGGATAAATACATTAAAGGAAAACTATAAGGGAATATTTAAACTGTCCTTTGCAGCTATTGATGGTGACATGAATTAAGATGATGACTGTGATCGAGATAGATTTCTATATAGTTTATAATACATGATATGCTCAGGTTCATATACCTCGAGCCAAGCAACCAGATTATTTTCTTCCAGATCTAGATTCATCAGAATAATTACTTACTCAGTAAAATTCTCCTAGTCTCAGTTGTGTGTTTAGGATCTTGACTAGGTTTCTAGTAACTATTCAATGATTTTTCTCTTATCACTGAGATATAGTTATGGTTGATACAACAGGTACAAACGATGAATCATGTCTATAAATGACGTTGTGATTTAGTCATGGTCGTCTGAACAATATCAACTCATGAATGAATTATGTCTCTACATGACAAAAACTGCTATGAGACAGCTGGCTAGGCGCAGGGCGTTAAGTCAGGGCAGCAAAAGTTTTTGGTGAAATTTTTGCCTTTTTTTTTTAGATGATGTAAATTTCTGGCCACATAAAGCCAGCATCAGTGGTGTTTGTGGGTTCCCCCGGGAACATGCACCCGTGTCAAGCCTCCTGGGTGTAGGGCTTTAGCCTGATACGTTAAATTATTCAATTCAATTCAATCGGTCATCACGCGCCCGAGCCCTTAAAAGCTTCCCAATCTCTAACTTATCCTTTCCATTTAATCCTAGTCATACTTCATCCCAGCATTTCTTCATCTGATCCAACTCACTTGGTTTGATTTATTTTTGATTTGTTCATCTACGTGCTAGGTACATTGGTTCCCGTCGCACTCCTACTGGAGCTTAAGCACGAGTGGGGCCGGGCTGGATCAGGTTGACTACCATTAAGTACATCTACCTCGTCCCACCTAAATGACCGAACCACCTCAGACTTCACCCATGTGTTGAATCATGCCAAGCCCAACCGTCCAGATAACCCTCTTTTGACGCGCCGAAGCGCAAATTCCTCCTCAGCCTCGGCCACCACGCGCCCGAGCCCTTGACACCTTCGCGATCTGTAACTTTTCACTTTCATTCCGTCCCAGCTTTGGCTCATCTTAGCATCTCCTCATCTCATCTAGGGGTCATTTTCTTCATTGGAGGCCTCATCCAGTCGCCCACCAAGGCCTTTTCAGTTTATATTCCCTATTTTTTCCCCATACAGCATCCCTTTGTCCTTTAGTCAACCATCCAACTCATTTGAGTTGCGCTGCTTGTGAAAATTGTCTTGTGCAACTCAACTATTCCTCAAGCATTTTTGGCATTATTAAACCTTCCCTGAATAAGCTGAAAACCAGAAAAATATTGGCTGGTTACTCTTCAAGAACAAAGTTTTGGTAAGAGGACTCTGCGAACAAATCTCCCTAAAAGATAAATTCTATATTTAAAGCCCGAAAGATAAAAAAAGGGGGGCTTTCTAATCAGGAAGTAAGCCAGCTTCGCTGTTTGGTTATATCACCAACTTTTGGAATTTGATTAAGAAGTTATATACACCTTAAAGATCTTTGAGATAGGTCAAAGCTTTTAGCCCAGTTATCAGTGGCATTGCGCTGATCGAATGGGAAAAAAGTCTCAGAAACAATAGAAAAAGGTGAATCCAATGTCGTGATTCTCAGTGAGCTAAGCTATCACCATCCTCTCTAGATTCATTCACTGTATCTATCCCATACACGCACATCATTACACTTATCCCGGTCTCTCATAACCCGTGAAATGGAGCAGCACCAAGGCTGCGCACAATCAGCCGTCGTCCTCGGCGTCAATCGACCCAGGCGACCAATTTCACCCGAGCCTTCTTGGGATTGCTGCTGATATGGAGCAATCAGAGCGCGAACGAAAGCAGAGAATGAGACTAGCTCAAGATTTTCTGCAAAATATCGATGCCCCGGCGAAATCCAGGGCAGGAACTGAAGGCGCAGCTCTAGTCGCGCCATTCATCAAAAAAATATCACCTATAGTGATAGCGTTTGCAATAGGAACGACCGATGCCATAGTCCCCAAAGGCAAGACCCCACATCCCGAAGTCAGGGAGATAACAAGCTCTGCGCCTAGAGCGACAAAAACAAGCGATAAATTGCACCACCAACTGCCTCAAAAGCCACAGGAGACTGCAAACCTGTGGGTTACAGTAGCTCGGAAATTGGCTAAGCTCCCAGATCCACCCGCGCTCCCCAACCCTCGAAAACCTACTACAGATGTAAAGCCTAATGCACAAAATCCCCTAAAAGAAGACAAACGTCTCTTTGTCAGATTGTGGCAAGAACATGGCTGGCACAAATTGTCTCCAGTTACAATAAAGAAGTTGATCACTGAAAAAGCTAGAGTTTCAGCATCTGAAATCACGGCTATGCATCAGACGGGCTTCGAGAAACAATACTGGGAGTTGCAGGAATATTTCAGCAAGAAAACATCTGCATCAAAGCAGCGTCGAATTGGATATCAATGATAGTGCCACATTCTCAGGGAGTTGTGTTATCAATGTTCCGTAGGGTACGAGTTGTAGGGTCTTTGGAAGAATGACTAATTCTGTGGTGATGAAATGTGGTGAAAACGTGAGGTACAATGTGTACTATGTATGTCAATGATTATTGAGTAAGAAGCGAGGTTGGTACGATGACAGCAGTCTTCCTAAAGAAGAGATATATTTATGAGTATAAGGTATAAGTGTAATCCGAAGATGTTGCGTGAAGATGAATACTCCTCCACGCCGAGTATTTATATACATATAATAACCAAATAGCACATTATCTCAATCCCTAACGATCTACTACACATCAACTTGTAAAACTAGCCTAATGTTTCGAGTCCTCCCTCCTCGGTTTAGAAGTTCGTTACACGACTCGTTGTGTTTTAGCCTATAACTCTGCATAAAGTATCATCTTACGCTTTGCCGCAATGATCCATGAAACACATGTACCACTATATATCAGAACACTCAAAGGCAGTATTTCGGTAACTAACGAAATGGTTACAACGGAATGTCAAGCTAGATCTGGGGTTACACCAGTGCAGGTGCGACCGAGCCCAGCTAGACTTGGACAATATTCCACGAGATGGACTATTCACTTCAAACAGAAACCGGCAAACTGTAAGTTCAGGCTCTTTGATGAAAGCGGACCAGCAACTCCGTTCGCTCGCCAACGCCCCGTGGAATAGTGTTAGAGATGCTGAGTATTTCACAACGAACGGTCATGCACCAAAGGACAAAGATGCGGAAGATGCACTGGAGTACACGAGACAAATGAATGTCAATTCAAGGTACCTAAATGTGCAAATTGCGCGGGTCCTCACGAATCGACCAACCCGAACTGTATGGCGCGACCTAGGCGCTATAACTGAATCTTCCACTCCCGCATACCAGCGGAATGAAGAGTTATTCGAGAACATGGACATCGTGACTTTCAGGCTGCAGTAGCAGAGTCGGAGAAAAAGGGTAAGGCCCCAGAGGTCGCGTTCACCCCGGAAGACACGATGCAAAATTAATGAGTTGAACAACCACAACTCATAACCACACAGAACAACAACACGCACTTCTATTTCACCAAGTGAACGTGGGAAAGGGCGGAGAGATTATGGATATCGCACCTCAGCAGGCATGGGAGGCTGGAGCATACATTGTCATGGTACAGGAACCATGGACAATGCAGACGAATGAAGGACTTATTACAAAAAGTCACCCGGGCTTCAACAGTTACAAGCCTACAGGAGCAGCTGGGACCCTCCAGAGGTCAATCATCTTCGCCCGTAAATGTGTATCGGCAACTCAAATATTCCCTTCGTCCCAGGACCAAACCGGCGATTACTGCTTTGTGAAAGCCTGCAGGGTGACGTTTGTTAATGTATATCGTGCACCAGGACTTTATGAGACCCTTGATCCCTTGCTTATATGGCGCCACCCAGGTCCTGCAGTTGTAGAGGGGGACTTCAACGCCGTCTCAAGGCACTGGCAACCACAGGTTACTCGTCAGTATGGTAATAGTGACCAAATAATGGAATAGGCCACAGCTCAGGATATGCATTTACCTACCACTATCAGTATATGTTGGAAATATCGCGCAATGAAATGGGCGCAATGTTTATGGAACGAAAGTAGAAGTTGACTAAAAGAGTGACATGTTCGGATTACAGCTGAAAGTGTGAAAAGTGCGCGCTACAAGTACAAGTGTAAGTGACACGTAGCCTAAGCCACACCATAAACGAGTGTGGCGTCATCTAGGCATAGAAAAACCCCCAATAACCTCCTTGTGCCGACGCCATACAGCCGCTCATATATTCAATAGTTAGCCGGAAGCGCTACCATATTACCCATTCCAACCTCTTAAATACACACAAGATCGTGTCGGGATCCTAGACGAAATGGAGGGCCTGTATGTCCACAACACTTTGTGTCTCTATTTCCAACAGTATACCTACACACAGGGATGGAAATGTGTCGGATCTGGTATGGAGCAACGTCATAGCGGAGGCATTGGTATCACACGAGTACAACTGCACTTCAGATCATATGACTATTGCTGGGTCCTTTGAAGCAAGACGAAAGCCTGACATGTCTGAAATAAGCCAGGAACTACAGTTACGCGATAAAGATCTTGCCAAGTTTGCCCAGTATGTCAAAGCGTAGGTCAGACCAGGTCCTTTGAATAGTGTAAGCGACATTAAATGTCAGCTATCTAGCTTGATGGAGGTCTTGGGTGACGCATGCAAGGCAGTAGGTCACAAACCTGGAAGAGCACGCGGAAGCACTGCTCCATGGTGGAATGAGGACTGCAAACTTAAGCACCGCCAGTACTGCGAAGCTAGAAGCTGCCCAGAAAGCGAGGCAGAAGCTCGGAAAAGGTTCAAGCATGCAGTAAGAGCGGCAAAAAGAGATCACTGGAGGAATCAGGTTGAGAATGCTACGACAGACTCACAGGTCTTCAAATTGATACAGTGGACAAAACCCAAGATAGGCCGAGATCCTCCCCCCCCTTAAAATCGCGGAGGATACGTAGACATCAGACCCACTCAAACGAGTAGAAGCTCTAAGGGACTCTCTTCTCACCAAATTTGGCGCGGCCCACGATCTCCCCAAGTGGGAATCCGAACAAGCAAAGTCGATCCCGTGGAATGCGACAATATCACTAGAGGATGTAACGACAAGCACTATTGGCTCAGGCAACAAGTCCCCAGGTTCAGACAAGATAACAGTGCGACTACTGAGAGCATGCTGCCCAGCAATTGGGCGGCAGGTAACGAACATCTTCCAAGCGTGTTTAGAGCATGGGCATTTTCCTACCATATTCCGAGTAGCAGAAATCATCATGTTTCCAAAACCAGGATGAGACCTAGCAACAGCTAAAGGATGGCGACCGATCTCCCTTCTCACTTGCCTGGGCAAAGGACTAGAGCGAATAGTAGCCAAAAGAATGGCGTGGCTAGCAATCGAACATCGTGTTGTCCCTCAACAGCTTTTTGGTGCACTCCCAGGACACTCGGCGGTCGACCTTGTTTCATGTGTCATATACGATGCAGAGGCGGCAATGCAGAACAATAAGGTCATAGCAATGGTTACCCTAGACGTGCAGGGCGCATTTGACGCAGCTCTCCACAAACGGCTGTTACACAGGATAAGATATCAAGGGTAGCCCAGGCTATTATGCCGATGGGTCGAGTCATTTTTGACCCGACGAAGGATACGTATTCGACACGAGGATGGAATAACCCGAGACAAGATCGTGCAGTGTGGGGTCCTGCAAGGCTCACCACTATCACCACTACTATTTCTCCTGTACATTTCCATTCTTTACAAAAATGGGAGCGAGGTCAACAAGTTTGGATACCCAGACGACAACGCCATCCTCACCACTGGAGGCACAGCAGCCGAAGTGGTAGAAAATAGTCAAGCAGAAGTGGAGAAGCTTTTGCGGGTTGCAAACGAGCATGAAATAAGTTTTGACCCGTCGAAGTCTGACCTATTGGTAATTAGAGGGGGTCCTAAGAAAAAGCTGGACACGACAGGCTTAGCTATCCAGATCCAAGGTAATAAGATAATGCCTTCCCCGCACATCAAATGGCTTGGGGTATGGATAGACTCCAAACTCAACTTCAAGCAGCATGTGCAAGAGTGGTGTGGGAAATCTCAAAGGCTAACACAGTTTATACGGCGAATCAACAGCGTTAAACGGGGCGCAGGCCCGTAACCAATGATCAAGGCAGTATAGGCATGTATCATAAATACAGCGATGTATGGAGCCGGAGCATGGTATCCGGGCTTGACCCGGGTCACCACCAATCGGAACAAGAAAGTGAGCACTGGAATCGACTGGCATACTGATCTCCTGGATAGCACGATTATCAAGGTAATCTGGGCAGCACTACCGGCATGGCGAACTACTCCGAACAAGGTTCTCCACAGAAATTCTGTTATCCCCCTGGCAGCAATCATCCTTCAGCAAAGGCAATTGAGAGCTGCAGCGCTATTTCAATGAATTGACACGTGGCATCCTCTAGTATCCAGATCCCAAGAAGGTCCAAAAGAAACTATAAACCGCCTAGGACTCCGCGCAGGACAAAAGAACCGATCGTTCATAAATCCAGAGCCTTATCTGAAACTTTTGCAGACTAGCATTCAGAACGTACCGCTCGCTGTTGATTCTGGAAGACTTTTCTATCCAACATCGGATCGCAGCCACCAATCAGCTGCATTAGACAAGCAGTCTAAAGCCACTCTAGCCAAACAATGGATAGAACACTTGCTAGCCGACACTACATGTGTGTACCCAGATGGCTCATCTTGCGGACTGGCAAAATCCGCATGGGGCTATTTTGAATTCAGAGGAAGAAAAATAATCGGGAGCAGCGCAGGCCTTTTTCTCGGTGCAGAGGCTTATGACGCGGAGCTCTTTGGAGCCTAGAAAGCCCTCGAAGCAGCACGTCTGGTGGCTGGCAGCAACTCAATCAAGGTACTCTTAGGCAGTTTAGAAGTTTTCCAGGCCTTGTGCAGTGGCAGGTCTAGGTCATTCCAGGGAATAGTCGACAATTTTATCAAGGACTGTCAAAATCATCAGTCAGTGGAAATTCAGTGGATACCAGGGCACTCATGGATCGAGGGAAATGATATGGCAGACAAGGTAGCTAAAGCTGCCCTAATAAAAACCCCAAATTAGGTGATCAATGAGACCCCCCCCCATGAAGGTGCCCCGCAGAATGAAGTTTTCGTCTGCATCACTGAACAGATTTTTCAGAGAACGCACGGAGGAACTAGTAGTAGCATTTCGGCAGGCAAATGCGCCCGAGCAAAATACGGACTCATATCTGATGATGACTCGGAAGCGAGCTCCAGAACTTGCTTTACTGAGATGGGCCTACCATAGGCTAATTGCAGGTAGGACTGGATACGGCGATTTTGCCAAATACAACGAAAGACTCACGCATGAAAATTTCGAAGCCATATGTGAGTGCTATTAAAGTTCTAGAGGTGTTTCTGGAATGATAGAAGTGAACGTTGACCGTCAAGTCAATACTGTACGAATCTTAAAATATTGGGGACTTAAGGATCAGTGAGGTTTTCGGTTTTACTGAACGTATATTTAGTTAGTTGAAAAGTGTTTTGTTTAATCTACATCTAATTTTCTATCTATGTTCTACCTCGCTTAGGTAGAAACATTATGCTCTGATTACGTGATGGAATAACATTCACACCGCCGAGATCATTACCAACCGAGACCTCACCAAAGCTGGTAGCGATCGAAGATGAGTAGTCTTCGTCTACTCCGCACTGCGTGCAGTTCGGTCTGGTATGTCTAGATTTCAACAAGTGCGGTCAAGAAAGACGCCCTTGGCACTTTGCAGGATGCCGACCAGCCCTACAACGGTGGAGAAGCATGAAACAGTAACCTCCCCCGAGGGTAATTGAGATGCTGGGAGGAAACATTTGGGAGAAATTTATCCCCTTCACAACTGTAACGAGATTTCATAGGGAAAAAGCCTTAGATGGAGATTTATAAGCTCTCCTAGAGGTAGAAGTGGTTATTTTAGTAGTCAATTGCTGGGAAAAATATGATAGGGCGCTTTTGTTTGGACACACTGCATTGCTTTCTTATGTTTATTTCTCATGGTTTCTTTGGCAAGTAAAGCCATGCACGTAGGTAGTAGTGAGTCTATATAGATCACATACACGTATCACGCCAACTGGGTGTAGGGCATGTGCCTGATACGAATAGCATTCAAACAAACAAACACAATGCCGGCAAAGACGAATTCTTCACCTTCTAGTGGTGCCGGTGTAATCGCTCAGTATACTCTGCATATCTGAGACAGCCAAGAAGAATCGCAATTGAATCGAAGTCGAAAGCAACCTCAAGCGTATATCCATTTGACAACTTCTCGACAATGCCTTTCGCACCATTCTCATCTGAGTCCTCAAGCTCTTTCTAACCACGCATCATCTCGTCTCGACGACCCATGAAGGCCTCACCACAATTGCAAATAGGAGCTTACCCCATTAATTACCGGCCATCACTCACCACAAATTTGCGACGCTATTGATGCCCACTAGGAGAATATCAACTCGAAATATACATAACCTAGGTCCTGGATTATGGGAAACTGTTGCTCTAATGTGACAAACAACCTGAAGGAGGACAGGCGACTAAGACGTGGAGGGAGGAGGAGAAGAGGTCTTTAAAGACCATGCTGGGACTGACATTTTCGAGGGGTTTCCAACTTTAGAACGTTTGTGGGCGCCAAGACCGAGATTTCGGCTAATAAGCTAGGACTTCTACTGTCGATAAGTCAACGGCACTCCCCAGCGCCCTGGACGGAACAAAAGAAGTTGGGCTAAGCTACCATACAGCAATCATGCTCTGTCAAGACTTTTCTGAAATTCAGCATGACCTTTGGGAAAGAGTCTGAAGGAGTCTAGAAAGGCAAAGGTTGAATTCCCCGAGGTACCCACAAGTCTGCAGCGCCCAGCTGGCCGTCCTCTTCGAACGCTTCAGAAGGGTCACTATGTCTTCGGATTTAGTCCCAATGTCGGTATTAGGAGAGCTCCGCACCCAGTGGTTTCTGCGATTCTTCCCGGCTGCCATACAGCCGCTGATGTTCATCGTTTCGTTGGCTGGAGAGGGGAGATGATGAAGGGCTAAGGGTTCCTCTAAGTGTATGATCGAATGAGGACTTGTGAGGGGCGGTACTGTAAACAGGAAGAACGGCTCATACTGCGTCGTTAATTCTACGCTGCATCCGCCGCATTAGATGCTGGAAGTATTTCTCGAGTACTAGGCCTCTGCTCCGAAAAACAGAACGGCGAAGGCTGTTGCTCAAATATCTTGCCTAAGAAGATCAAGGCTGATTCCATACGTGGTGCACGAGAATCTTTTAAAATGGCTTGTGATGGCTTGAGTTTTTCTTCGGGCCTCTCTGACATGGTATCTGTTACGGTTTGACCGTTATTTAAGCTTAGGCGAATAACCTAAGCGTAATATTAAGGATGTTTACGAAAAGGCTGTATGGGGGGGGGGGTAGATGAAGCTGAACGAAACGGCACTACTAATCAGGAGGTTGGAGTGTTAGCACAACAAAGTGATACCTGGCATTGCGTGGCTGGGTAGCAAGTATAATGCCTATGGATAAGTCATCAGTCTATAGACCCACAAAGATCAACTCTTTTAAGTACCTGTTAGTAGTAGCTATAGTTCTCTTTTCTCCTTATATAGTTTAATAAATCGATTTATTCATTACCAACTCGGTTTCCGTCACAGTATCCGAAGCGTAGGCCTAGATTGAAGTATACTCCAAGCCAACAGATGTGCTTGCTAGGCCTCATCTCTGTTCTATCATGGGTGGGTCTCGTTGGAACTGAGTCGGAAGCAGATGGGAGATATGTGAGGGCGAAGTACGGTTGGGATTATATTAACAAGGCGTTACACAATCTATCCTAGACTGCAACTACTTTGTTACTCGTACTTAATTCCTGCGCTAGCATCAATAACAAAACCGAGTAGAATAATTGCGCGTCAGGCAGTTTGCCCGGCAGTCTGGCGTTTTGTGATCCTTTTTATGGATCTCTATCGATAACGGAATTTCCATGTTCTAGTGCCGTTCTTCTGGTGGGAATATGTACTGCAATGACTAGCTTTGATCACCATTGATGAAAACATTTTGCAGGAATTGAATCTCGTTTTTAGAATTTAACACTTCGACATGGTCTAAGTCCAAATTGGTGTCCATGGGTATGGTCTGCCTTTCAAATTAAATTAATCATATTTTTCACCTTTTGTTCAATAAAACTACTCATTTTTATCATCAAACCACCCAAGTCATTTGGGTCGTATCTGCCTACAGGTCAGATGTGCTTATACTTTGGGTGCGATGTCTCTTTTTCTCGAATCTCTAAGGTTATTCGACTATCTAGCCATGACACATGACCGGTACTAGACATGCTTGTTTGATGACTCTTTCCACGTTGAAGACACATGGACTCTTAATTTCACTTGCACATACCACTCTATGAGGTATGTTTGCTTACACAAAAAGTCAACCCTCCTGCGTGAGTACCCACCAAAGAGAAATTCAAAACCTCTGATTATCCGAGCATGCCTTCGTCATCCACGTAAACTTGCACCGCGGGAAATTTACTTGTGTTTTGCCGGATTCGAACCATTCATCTCCTGTCTCGAGTGGGATATGTGTCCAAGCTATCCAGACTCTACTTGGCAGACTGGCCCAGGTGATATGCCACTGCACCATCCAGCCATGATGGTTTTGATAGTATCCCCGGCGCTCTCGCAATCGAAGTCTTGGCGCGTGCAAAGATCAATTTGTAAATCTCCTTGCCATAGTTAATTATCTCTCTCCCTGCGAGATTATATCTACAGTCTGCGTCATTTTTTCCATTTGTCCAGATCTCTCTGGGGTTCACCACAATAGTCTGCCTCCCAGATCTGTGCGCCACAGTTGTTAAAGATCAAATCTGTCCATAACGCTTAACTTGATGATGGCCAGCAAGTCGAATAATATCGTTGCTTAACATTGAAGATATAAGGGCGAAAAGACGAAATTTAGAAAGCAAGATCGACGTAAATCGGGATGATTAGCTCAGAGTAGGTGCCGACATTGTGACAACAGACGGAAATCTAGGTTCATGATGCCGAGTCAATTGCGCAATATTTATACACACATATCATATACCTGTACATCATAACCAGTCCCTGCATCGCTGTGGATCCTAAACGTGGCAGACTACGTATTGTCACTGACATTACTAAATATAGACTCCCTCAACATCTATAAGAACAAATTTTGGCATATTTCAAAGTTAAATTTCTCAAATGTAATTAGAATCTTTAGTTAGATTCACAAAGTCCTCCATAGTCTTAGACTCAGTAGGGACTATAATAAAAATCTAATCTAATCTAATCACTAAATATAGTTAGCTAGCAATTAGTAAGCTACTCCAGAGGCATAGATTTCGGAGTTGGGAACCAAAGTGAAAATAGACAAAACTCTGGGACCCAGGTTCGACTACTGCATTCTGCTGAATTAGCTGTAGTAGAGCCACGAGTCATATTGCCATCATAATCTTTTAAACTATCGGAACACACACTGTTATAAACATCCATGACATCCATCGCGATCCTGAGTACCAACATGAGTTAGCAGTGTAGGGTATGTTTGTACGAATCGATACCAAACAAGAAATGTTAACAATAAATCATGGCCCTCAGAAGGTAGCCCCATTGTTTTGGGCGTGAATGTGGAGGCTTTATGAGGCTAGAGACTGATCAGAAGCAAATTATTGAATCAATGCCTCATGGACTGACTTTCTTTGGTTCGCGAAACTTAATTGAACTCGGCTCTGAGATAATATTTTGCACCTAGGTTCGCAGAGGATACCGCGGACAAGTATTCAGTCTTTGTCACCCGTAGTAAAATTAATCTTTGCTTCCTTTATGGCTCGCTTCCTCACGGGTCGTCGTGTGAACGTAGAGGTAGAGGTGCTTCCTGCTCTGAATTATCATCTGCCTCGTACTGGGGAGACGTAGATTATTGGCGCATGAATGGTAATCGGAGAAATCAAAAAAGAAGCACTGGACGTGGGGCTATCTTATTGCCGATGTTAGGACTAGATCCAATGGCACAACTACCCTACTAAAAAATTCGGAGAGGCTGGCTAGCCGCTCTCTGCAGACTCGTGCATAAATAGAAGAGCCTCTTTCCAGCTTCCGAGCTCTAAAACATGTCTTTGCCTCATTCTTGCCAAAGGAGAAATCAGAGTTGGTGCTAAAATATATGGAAAGTCTTGTCCAACTTTCTCATGCCACCTTGGCTACACAGTATTGTCCTCGAATCTCTGACGCAGAGGAAGGTCTCCTAGCTAGCACAAGATTTAGCATCGGCTTTAAAGACTCTCCGGAAAGCACTGGAGTTCTGTACTGGGTGCTGCTGATAGGTGCTGAATCTTCGTCCTCCTGTGTAATTTTTAAGCAAAAAAAGTCCTGTAGCAACATGAGATTAGCCCACTGGTCGGAGCTTTGAGAGTTAGTCTAGATCCATTGAATCTGAACAAACAAGCGCAGCTCAGATGGTTCCTGCGAAACAGGAGGCGAATCTGTAGTTCTACACATCGTTACCCTAGCTAGAGGCTCACAACTCATCGTAACTCGACATGCAAAAATGCGTGGCACAAAAGCTTGACGTCCGGTGTCATATCTAGATGGCTGAAAACACGTTGAGAGATTGATATAAAGGCTTGACACCAGACTGGGCTTGGGCAGAGTTTATTCCTCAAGAGCGTGAGAACTTCCACGTTGGATGTTGCTGCTCAAGTCTTTACGAGTAATTTTCGACGCGTAGATGGTGCCGGGTCCAAATATGACCAGGAGGACTTGAAGATGTCGAAAGACGTGGCGACAGCTATTGACCGTTGACTCGCAGCTAGGCTCATGTTCGAGTTGACTCCAGTCCCGAGAGCACATGGAAATGCGGAAACTGAGTACCCTAACCGATACGGCTTAAAGGGCTTGACATTGTATGCGGAGGATGATGGTACTTGACTCGCCTGTTCCGGCCCGAATAACTCTCGCTCAGCTCGGGTCATGTGCCGGGCTAGGCGCAATGAGGCCCATAGCGGAGGGCAAGACTGAACACGTGTACGCGGTGCCCTCTACGAACCTGGGAGTGAATTATTCTCCCAGAGCCAAGTTCAGTCAAATTTCGCGATACCGAAGAAGTTGGCCCATGAGGCAATGATTCAAAATTCTGCGCCATGTCAAACTGTCCCACCCCACGAGATCAATCACCACCAAAACCTCATCGAGTTTGCAGGTACGACTCAGTACATCCTCATGTCAGTGATCACACCTCTCGTCGACTTACTCTGGCCTCAATTGACCACCACGTATACGCGCACGCCGATATGTATACCCGACGGATGAAGCAAAGCGTGGCGCACAAATCTGGGAGACAGTTCTTTGGGACGGATGTAAGAGGGATCAGGACAAGTTCACAAGATGATGTTGCGGATGGCTACAATCTCGACGGGCGTGAAATTTGGAAATTTGACAAGTTTTACGAATTGAGCTTTGTGCGCGCCAAGAAGTCAGTTGCGAGAGTGCAGGCAACACTGTAAACACCGCCGTGGCTGAATGGTGCAGTGGTACATCATCTTGGCCGGTTTCTCAAGTAAGGTCTGGATATCTAGGGCACATATCCCACCGAAAATAGGAAATGACTGGTTCGAATCCGGCAAACACATGTACATCTCCCGCGGTGCAAGTTTACATGGATGACGAAGGCATGCTTGGATAATCAAAGGTTTTAAAATTTCCTTTGGTGGGTACTTACGGAGGAGGGTCGACTGTTTGTGTAAGTGAACATACCTCATAGTGGTATTTGCGAATGAAATCCAGAGTATGAGTGCTCTAACGTCAAAAGAGCCATCCAATATGTATACATAGTACCGGTCATGTGTCATAGCTAAATGGCTGAATATACATTAAATGATTAAAAAAAAAGAGGCCTATAGCAGTCATGCGTGGAGTGAGGTTTTCATGCAAACTCGAGCTCTTGGCTCACATGAACCTCGGTCGTGGAGAGTAGCACTAAATTTCGGGCCGCTGACTCCTCTTTTGATGATGCTAAATCCGAGACGGAGGCTAATGTCCGGCACGCTGAGATGGACGAGGATCCTTCTCAGAGACAATGCTAATCCGACTGCAAGACCTTGACTTGTGCCAAAGGGTGCACGGGTTTATCAGGATTCTCTGGTAGAATGTCTAATGAGCTCTTCTCGTGCTACGTTCCGCAGAAGAAGATGAATTCCAAGGGTAATTACCCATTCAATGGCTATCCATCACCGGCATCACACTAGGGATCTATTGACGTGTCAAAATCGAATAGGAGCATTGCACTCGGTGTTCCACACCTATTGACTCAATCAATACAATAACAACCAACCCAGCCCTCTTCTAATGATAAAAAGTCCCCATGTCGTGCAATTACAGTGTCCATCACCCTTGCGAAGGAATGAGGACAGAAGTCGCGCCAATAGCGGAGTAGGATGTGGCTCCCGATGCAAGGTGGAAAAAGCATCGGAGAAATAACGAGCTGTCGCCTGCCTCCCATTCATTGCGATCGAACACTCGAGTCTGTGCTCCTTCGGGGTGTCCACTTCCAAAGTCTTCGATCTTCGCGTTAGCCCTTGATCAAGGGTTCAATTTGTCGTGAGCGTGTTTCTGGAATTACTAGAGCACACAAGTTGTGCTGGGTAGGCAAGTTTAGATCATGATTGGATGATTGGGGGAAGTGGATCGCACGAGCAGGGAGGCGACTGGCCTATCCAGGGCTCAATGACAAGTGATGCAAGGGTGTTGAGGCAGTACATAACCGGCATTCCCCATGCCTCGTACATGTCCTTGGGACACGAATGCTAGTGCATAACGCTTGCCAGTTGAGCCAAGTATGCAGGGAAATTAACTCCATCTGGGTACAGACAAAACGATAATATTCGCCAACGCGACTTAACGTTGGCAAATTTGAAGGATTGATGTCGTAATCCGATACGATGAGACCTTCACCAGAACTTCCCTACAGTTGCCTCCTCCTGGATTGCCGGACTGGCTGTCGGTAATGTCTCCGTCTATACCTACCTTGTAAACGTACAAATAAAGCATTACAGCGCGCATCTGGAGCTGGTCGCCGCTGCATCGTTTATGCAGAATATTTTCTGATTTAGACTAGTGTAATTACCAGTAGATCGGCCAATATTGGCCATTTATTCATGCTCATAGCTGCATATTACGCGAGCAGATACGATAAGATAAGAGATTTTATTTTCCACCTGGGATGGTCCGTGGAGAGGTTTGCCAACAGAATGAGAGAGACTACTTGTCTTGATGCCCATCCAAAGCATTTGACTAGTGGCATCATACACTAACATTATTCTCTCCCAGCTCCAGCCAACCAGACTCGAAAATGTGCGAGTACATGGCAGAAAGAAAAGCTAATTAAAGTGTTAGCCATTGGGCCTTGTATGACTGACATCTTGCCTAAATTCGATAAAGTGGCTACCCTCTCGGGGCGTTCGGAAGACCCAGCAATCTAATTTGACGTTGCGGAATCAAGCACGCCTCAAGAGTATGCTCTCTATACACTTAACCTCCTATTGAATGCTCTCTCGATATGTGCCACAAGACAGATAGAAAGTAATGGCATGATATCAGAAGATTCTTGGTCGAGAGCGATCACCGAAATAGCCCCCCCCCTATCATAAAAAACGCAATTGGAATTGGCGTTTCATGCAATTCGTGCAACAAAGTGAAACTTGTAGCCATAAAAAGAACCAACTTTTAATTAGCGTTGTTATTTTTTTTGCAACAGAATTTAGTTGCGTATGCAGCTATCTAGCCGTGACAAAATATCAGATTAGCCTTGTTCAACTGTAATTAGAGGCAAGATACTGTCTTCTGCTTTTTTGGGCGATTTTTGTTGCATTGCATTTGTGGGCTGATTATGTGCCCCTCGGCATGTAGAACATCGCAAGATATGACAAAGACTTTCCAAACAACTATTAACAAGCCTTCTTCAGCACAATTGTCGCCGTGAACTTTGTGTCCATGCTGGGTAGCATATCTCTGGTGGGCAGATGAATTAAGTTAGTTCAAAGTAGAAGACCTGTAAGACTTAGCCTGTTTGGTAGACTCACAAGCGAGAGCGAAAATGGTTTAGAGATCACCGCCGACTAGTGCTGAGGGCTCCTATACCTCTCCCGACCTGAACAAGACATTAGTACAAACTTGATGTCATATTTATGGCTGACCACACTGCCTGTATAATTTTGGACTGAGACGCCGTAAAGGAGCAAGCGTGATACCTATTCCGCATAGTCTGGCAAAGATCGTGATTGATACGAGCAATATTGTAAACTTTCAAACTATTCTATATGTCTATCATCGAAGATTCAGGGCAAAACATGACAGCGCTTCTATTTTCATCCGCATAAAATTATAATTCGTTCCTCCTTTGCATACACCCCGAACATTAATGAGTTTTGTAAACTACCCCTTCCTGATAACGAATCATTTAATAGCTTTACGTAGGAATGATTCCTACCCAAGTACTGGATAATGGGACTTGGCTCCGAGACTATTGAAAGTACCGATGCTGTTGACTAAACTTCTAACCCCAAAAACGCCATTGATGAAATGTTTACGCTTAATTTTTCGGAAATTCAAGGAGCGTTACGACTGGTGCGTTGAGCTTTTGACGGCCTTTCAATTCTTCAATCTCCAAGATAAAAAGGAATCCAACTAAACAGCCACCCAGCTGTTCGACGAGTTTTCTTGCGGCTAGCGCAGAGCCCCCTAACGCGTACAAATGAGGCAGGGTTCACTTCAACTAAATTAGGATCTTACCAGTGGCAATAATATCATCAACAATCAATACTGATTGCCCTTTATGAATGGAATCAATCTGCATCTGAAAGCAATCTCTTCCGTATTCCTTCTCGTAAAAAGCCTCTACCGTCGGGCCGGGTAATTTGTTCGGCTTTCTCACTGGTGCAAAACTTGACCCGAGTCGTAATGCCAAACTTGGTCCAAAAAGAAAGCCTCGTGCTTCGAGGCCCACTATTACATCGGGTGCTTTTCCATTGTTAAGTTCCAGTACCTGGAGCTCAAGTGCGCGGATCAGAGATACGTGAAGGTCGAAGGCCGAGAATAGTGGCAGGATATCAATAAAGTCGATGCCTGGTATAGGAAAATCTGGATAATTGCGCAGTGCAGCTTTCAGAGTTGCCTTCGTACTGGCGAGTTCGGCGGCACTGGCGGCAGAGGTGGTGGACTGGGACTGTGGTCTCGCGGCATCATCATCTTTTGGAACGAGCGAGGCAGTATTTAAATTAGGATTGAAAGGGTCAGTCATAGTGAGGAAAAGAAGGGATGGAATGTCTCTTAACTCTCCAAAATCTGTACTTGAAATGATTTAACACCGGATGGGCATACCGGGGTTGGCTGATTCGCAAGATGCATAACACCTAAATTTATAAAGGGGTCTGACAGGTCCACTAAGATTATTAATTCTGTAGAGCAGGCTAAGCCAAGAGGGGAGGGTGGCTTCAGCTTCCGGGATCTGGATAGAGCCTTGGTAGGCGGTCTAACGGATGACGATGATGTGCGAAGTGGTCGAGGGACAGGTCGGGAAGACGAGTTTGCATACGAGATGGATAATATCCACCATCCACCCACCCAAATAGAGAAAGTGCATTAGACCCCCTAGCCCGTCCCTGCCGGCAGCTCTGTTGATATCCCAGTACGGGCAGGCCTAGGGCATAATGGCACACAAGGAAAGGCAATATTAACGACTCCATAGGCAGGCCTCGAGCTCGTAAAAGAACAAAACCAAGCAGTTCCATTTGAAATGGCTAGCCTCGTCCGAATTAGATGTTGTCAGTATCTGCACAAATAAACGAGATGAGAAGGAGTGATCGTGGCCGTAACGTTTTACGACTGTCCTTCATGAGGGGTCAGTTCTAATAGGGCTAGTGATAGAAGGCCAAAATACCAAACCTGTACCCATATAAACGCTTATCTAACGGAGCCCTCTATTGTTACCCGGGGCCTCTATACGTTGGTCGAGGCGATGATAGCCAGATGGAGGGATAGGAAGCAGCATCAAATGGGAGGGATGAGGGGAAAAGGAGCAGGAGAGAGGCATAAGATAGCTGATTACACAGGGAAAGAGAGGGGTAACTAGCCATAGTAATATGTCTCATACTGGGATGGCAACCAGGTAATTATGGATCAACTCATTTTTTCTCCAGCCCGTAGCTATGAAACAAGACTCGCAATGGCATCACAGTATGTAATTCTTGCACAAGGTTAGCAGGCCTTGGGGCAACGGGCTAGACCCATCGGTACAGACCCCAGTTATGCACGGAATTAGCACGTTCATGGAGGGGAAAACTGCGTGTACCTTTGTTGTGTGCCACGCGCGAATAGAATGAAGTTCCGTGCCCTGCGATAAAAGATAGTTTTGTTCTTGCATCAACGCTGCACTTAAGTTTACGATTCATACAGAACTGCTCAATCGACCAATCTGAAATCATCTTGAAGCAAGATTTGTCTGACTAATCTTTTCATTTTGTCAATATCTATTTCCATACTTCGGCGGCGGAGGTTTGGCTTGTCCGTCCTAAACGGGCTGTGAATGACCATTACCACTCTGCTCCCTCTACTGTTTACACATGTCAAAGCTTAATTGATACACAATTAACTTCTACCCCTGCAACTGCGTAGAAAAGGGAATATTACTAATTAATTTTCTATGTCGCTAAATAACGTCGGCCATCAAACTCTTTCTTACTCCGACCGTCAGGTTGCACGTATGTACGAAATTACCCAATCAACGGATTTTAGCAGGATTTATTATAATTTGATACATGTGTGCTCATCTACCCGGTTGAAGACAACATTACATCAAAGGAAGGGTCATCACCAGTCATATTAGAGTTCTCTCGATGATTTCTGCACCCGACTTAATCCAACCCCATACCAAATTTAAAGGACAACGCACTTGCCTGACAACTTAATCAGCCTAAATAGGGGCTTCCTCGAGCTATTTCACAAGGTGTTTAGGCTGCGTACTGTAGAGGTGAGTTGGTGCATGCGCAGGAATGTATCAAAACTCGTTTTTTAGTCTCAGGCTACGTCGAGTATAGACATCACCAGCCTTTGATGTGCTCGACATGCAAGATTGTTTGAGTCTACAGGGATTTTCAAATACTTTTTCTCTCGTCTCACACAACTCTCCGTGTTCGTAAGAGACGACTGGGAGCTAAATAGACTCCTACAATCTTCAAGAAAAAAATATCGATGTTGGTGGTGCTCATAAAGGGATTCATGCAACCTATGGTCTATTGCAGTTATCCTAATTATCAACGGCGCCCGTATCCATTGATGATTTCATATTACATGCCACGACTTGTTTGTGCCGTTTGGGATCAGTATCTGCAGGGACAGGTATTGATGCAACAGTTTAAACATCCTTTGCGGGTAAGATTAGGTTTACAACTCAAGGAGTCGTGCGTTCTGCAAGGTTTGAGGATTCCTCATATGGTCGAGCAATTGAAATCCGAATGCAACCAAGCTATGCGAAAGCCTCTATCGTGATACATCAGATGCACGCTGTTAATTTTTACTCCAACAAAAGTCATCGAAGTTGACGTGCAGCTGAAATTTAATTTTAAATGTCATACTCATTAACCCATCAATAAACATTTAAATCGAGTTCAAGTAATAGATAACAGTTCCTCTACTGGCTGGTCGTGCTGAGATATTCTATGATAAACATCAATCCTTTACTTGAAATTTATAATTACGCTCTGTTTACCTGAAGAAGGACAAGCCAGCTAGGATACTTGCACTAAGGCAAGGTTTTGGAAGGCTTATGATAGTTCCGCCATAGTATATATTCGGCACCAAGGACTTAGCGGCCTGGATGGTTCAATATAATATGCTGATCCACTTTACACTTGTTGAAATAAGGTGAATTATCAATGAGGACGGGTCTTGATCACTGTCGTAATTTTTTTAAAAATGGGAAGTGTAAATTGAAGCTGACGCTGCAATCTGGTTTTTAATTGTTCCAAAGATTGCATTCGTGTAAATCGATATGATATTTATTATAACTGGCTATTGAAACTACAGTTACGATTTAGGTTTAGACTATATTGATTTATTAGTGGCCCGCTATTTCAAATTTAGACAAAACGATTTATTCCGTCCGGATTCCGGAACTAGTGCCCTATCACAGTTAGACGTGTTTGTTTTTAAAACCTTCCATGCAGCAACCTTGCTATCCTGCAACATTTATGATCATCAAATAGTCAATAATAACAACAAATGTCAGTGCCTAGTGGCCAGAAGGATGAAAACAATCGAGAGCTTTGGAATTCACTTGCAATGTAGAGTAGAGGTTGATAGTACGCCTATTTTATATTGTCTCTCTCTTCCTCCCCGTTTGAAACGGTCTCGGCTGATCTGCGAAGATCTTTCCGACAATCCGAAATTGAATGCCAGTGGCCAATATAATGGTTTAATTGTTCCGGGCTCTGCTACCGGCATATTTAGCATGCTATTTGGGCTGCAAGATGGTCTCACAACACGCCAATGACCTCCAGATGCGTGCAGTCACTACTGAGACTCGAGTTCAGGTAGCGGCATGCCGTTCTTCTTTAATTTCCAACAAGGAACCGAAACCGGTGGGGCTGCCAATGATGGTACTCCGCTCCTAGGACGATTTCGCGCTCACCCTCTTCCAAACGCTCAAATATCACGGTTAAGCAGCCATAGTAATAGAGTACTTGCAGATAATCCATTCCCCGAGAATTTGTTCCGTAGTCATGATATCAATTATACGGCTCAAAATATCGAGGTTATCAGAGAAGATATATCAGATGCCGATAGCTTTAAAAGGCCCAACAGATTAACAAGTCTAGTAAGAGATATATGGGTCGTTCCAAAGCAAGAATCTATAAAAAAGTTACTAGACAAGTGGTGGTCCCGATGGGCGGCTTTAATTATGCTGCCTTCTGCCCTCGTACGTTGTCAAGCTAAATGTGAAATTTATATTCACTAATACCAAGCAGCCTGTGGCATGGTGCGCTATACCCTTCCCTCAGTATGATATAAAGACAGATGTTACGGACTTGTTACTGTCTGAAAATAACTCGTGCTTACAAAAGAAAACTGGCTATGGTACAGCAAGAGTAGAAATTAATTTCTGGTTATTTTTATTTGCATACTATGGCCTCTATAACCTTACGGCTCTTGTGTGGATAACAAAGGTCTTCAATATGTATAATTTGAATTGGTACGATAGTTGATATCATCTTAATGGCATAGGCTGACAAAAGTAAGGTGGCCTGAACGTGCTGGATTACCTCTTACAATCACTGCTATAGCCGTATTCTCAGTATTATTTCCGATTCCGACATACTACATTCCAGGACTACGTTATATCACAATTCATAATACAGCCTGGATTTGTTGGACCTTTTTTAATATGTCAATACCCCTTATACTTGCCATCACAAGTCTTATTAACCAGGAGCGTTATTCGGGTCTTCGGAATCCCCTTTCCGAAACTCAGCGGATCTTTTCTAATTCTTGGTGGACTGATGAAATTGATTCAATATCTAGACGAGCCAGCAATCGCTACAATGTTCTGAACCCCGGCATTTTTCATCCTGAATCTCATCCAAATCAAACAGTAGTGTTCAAAGATTCTAGTATGTTGGTGCATAATCATAATCTATCACTACTAAAGAAATGGCTTCCCGCAAGTTTCCAGAGGTTCATCTGGTTTTGTAGCGCCCTCTTTATTGCGATGCTCGCGTATGTCATGGGTGAGGCATATGCCGAAAGCTACCTGAACACCTTGCCCCACTCAACCTACCAAACCATTATTTATGTCTACACGTGGGTAGTAACAGTCCATCTCTTAGATGGGATCGTCGGATGGATACTTGGAGGTAATAATGGGGAGAGAGTAGGGAGCTATCCACTAGGATGGACCTTCAAACTGTAAGAAAAAATTCCCCTTCATGTGTATTGGCTAATTTTCTTTAAAGATACTTCTCCCTTACCTATCAGACTTATGTTCGTGCTCTTTACGCCAGACTTCGATCACCCGGCCAGTTTCTTGTGCTTCAAGTACTTTCCTCATCATCCTTTATTATTTTAACTCCTTTATTCATGTGGAAGAAATTTCACCGTGTTCTCACTCTGCTTTTCATGAATAGTCAGAGCCTAGAACAATATCAGAAATTTTGCACACGAAATATATATATCCGTTCTTTAGCTGAATGTGTTTCTATGATGGCTTTTTTGGGCTCCATATTGGTGCTACACTACGGACCCAACCAGGATGTTTATCCGTACTTTGCTTTTGACCAGGCCGTAAACCAGAATTCCTCATCATTGGAAGTCAGCAAATATTCCCCGAACAATAGCGGAGATGACTATGACTTTAGTCTCACATTTTACGCCTCAATCGTTACATTTGCCTGTGAGATAGTAGCCGCTTGGATTGTCCGTAGAATCGTATGGCTTGGATGGCACATCAATGTCACAGAAGAAGCAGTACAAGACCTTGCCACATGGGCCGAGCTACTCCCTACTGTGGTCGTAGTTATGGTGCATGTCTTACAAAATATGCTATTTTCAATTATAAGGTTACGATTCTACTGAGATAAACTTCCCTGAAGTTTACGAGCAAAACTGATAACTTAGAGCGATAATTTTAATAGAAAAGATCCCATGCCCTAGTAAACTCGAAAACCTTATAACTCGATACTTATCTGAATAATGCTATTAATTACCTCTAGATTATAGAAAAAATGACACAGAAACTCAACCAAACCCAATGGTGGGTCATTGAGAAATCTAAAGGACTTTGGCCCTAACGTCTTCATGGATTAATCGATTTCGGAATAAATCGTGCGAGCAGAATAACTTTAGAGTATTGCGCTCAAAATAACGGTGAAATTATCTTCATTTTACTTTCGAGCTTCTAACTTTTATTCCTTATAAACTACAAAGAACTGCGACCAAGCAATATAGCAGGATAGCTATGATAGGGTTACTTAAATATTAAAAGAATCTGAGGACAATTAACCCACAAGAATTGCAAGAGCTTATATCTGAGTGATTGTAGAGGCACAGGCACCGATAGAGTATCTGTAGACCTGCTACTAAAACTTTAGTACCAACTAACTATCAATAAATAGACGATAAATATGCAGAATTACTGTGTCTTTTAAATAAGTCCAGACAACCTTGCACGCTAAGGCTTGCCACAAATTTTGAATTTTTGGTGGCAAAACAAGAGATCCTGCACATCAGCTAAAATACGGTAGAGTGGGATTAATCGAAATAAATACGATCGAACTTCATTCCTCATTTTCAAATTCTTAGTACCAGTGCTAGATTAGATAGCAAGGGCAATAGATTTGAAGAAATCAATATGCAATCTTAAAAACTTCGGCTCACGTATGGTACAAGACATTGGAATATTGAACTTGGTGCAAAGATGCCCAATATACTTGATAATAAAGACTTTATTGCAAAAATTCATGTCTCTCCGAACAAGGAAAAAGTGATTATTGGATTGAAGTTTGAACAATGAAAATTTAGTATTTATGATCATTTTCAAAGTCTATAGCTCAATTCAGATGACAATTCCTGGTCAAATATTCCGACGGATACTTAAATATGTCATGTAAACCTCCATCTATGACCTATATTCCTACTTGGAGCCTAGAGAACGCGCTGACTCTCAGTCTATCTAGCAGACAAATTGGTATATTAGTTAATCTCCGTCTAAAGATAAAGACCGGAGACCTTATATGTAGATAGGAACCTAGTGCTTTGCAACACTGATAAAGACTGTCCTCTTGCGTTAAATTCATCTTTCAAACTCTCATTCTAATCAAAGTTACCGTACTTTATTACCTTATTTTTACACAATATCCACCCTTGTCAACTATCCTAATGCCTTGTCTCAGTAAGTCCTAACAGAAATATCCGAGCGAAAAGTCCACTGTTTAGGGCTAGATAAAAATACAATTTCTGGATTTTGCGTGTTCTTAAAAGAGGGTATATTTTGATGCACTCCCTTCTAGAGCTCAAATCATTGATATTTAAGGGAGATATTAAATACTTGAATCTTGTAGGCTACTCGACAGGAATGGAGTTTGAATAAGTGCACGCCTTGTACTCGAGGCCTAAACTGAATGAAAGATTGGCAATCCAATCTAAGCTCACATAGTAATAATGTCTTTTTACCCTACATATGCGAATAAACTGATCATCTATGATAGACACATGTGGGCATTGAGGTTGATACTGCTAGCTTGCTCGTGCCGACGCGTGGGCGAAGATCGCGACCTAAATATAAATCTCATAAGCTCTCATTAGACTTTACAAATGTTGTGCAGCGATTTGGAGAAGCAGTTGGTAGCCACATATATGTATGCACGTTTAGAAACCGGGGATTTACATGCAGGCAATACAAGCCAATAAGTTTGTAGGGCAGCAGCTTTTGTCTACATCACATTCTTTTCGCTACTATCCTGGCAAATTGGCGGTGAAGAGAAGTATTCTTGGCTGTTGGAAATCAATGATATTTATGTGTGACCAAGGAATGCGCTTATACGCATAAAAAACTACATGGGAAAGACTCATCGGAAATACGTCTGGAACTAGGTTTTCTTCCTCGGAGATCCCTTGGCCTGCTTTTGGTAGCATGATCAGCTCATGACAAATCTACAGCCTACTACCGTTGATTCAACCACGAAAATTCAGAAGTACATTGAGAATGTGGCGGGGAGAATATTCCAGAACAACCTTTTGTCCACAGTAATCGAACAGGCTCACACAAGCCTCGACCAAGACTCTCTCGTGGTATGGAGGATGTCATCAAATAGAAATTTAGAACAACTAGTGGTGCTCGAGCTTTTGAAAACTGGTACAAGAAAGTAAAGCCATATAGATGATTGGACAAAAATAACTGAGAATAGTTGCCGAGTCGTGCGAGGCGCAGGAGTAATAAACTTAACGGCAGCAGGTAGCGACATGCTACTATATTGTCTGTGGAGATTGAACAAGACGTTATTTGACAATAAGCCGTGCAGGCACACCAAACGTTCTTTAGAGGTCTCAGAGGTCGGGATCATGCTGTGTGCCTTTTTGGCGTTCAATGTTTGTGAATAGGATAATCGTAAGTATGTGGATTTCCCATCTAGCCCGACAATGGAACAGTCCTCGACAGGCGAGATACAGGCCTTGGTTAGAAGGGCTTGCGTTGGATTCTTTTGACCAACATCCCGCCGTGCTGGAATTTGTTGAGCGAAGAAAATCAAAAACACATACAACTACCATAAGAAGCAGTATCTAGGGGGGGAAGGGGGCTATTCTCAACACCTGTCAGTAGTATCCCCCATGAGCCTCCAGCTCTCAGATTGAGTAACACCTTCATTCTCACTTTGATGAGGATTCCCAATGGCTTTCGCGGTCTGTATACTCTTCATCTCGCAACAAATTCCCCTATCACCATCATCATCACGAAGCTAACAGTGATTAGATCAGATGGTAGGGTCGGAGCCCTTCTCATCACCAAACCTTGATCATGGAGGAGAAGCCGTCCGATGAGTTTCCGGAGTGTACCCAGCACCCGATACGGCCATGGTACATTGGATCAAATCGGCCCCGAGTGTTACAACAAAGAGAGATTTAGATGAATATGCGCACCTCATGTGGACCCGGTATCCAGGCCTCGCCTGGCTGGGGCTGCATTTTTTTTGAGACTTTTCCCGGCGCACGCAGATTCCATTGCCACCAGTTTTGGAGTAGAAGGTTCGGTGAAAAAGGCGGCTGAAACCCACGGGTAAATACTGAGCGAAATGGCTATTCACCACGGGCAATATGTCAAAGATCTTTGAAGTGACAAGAGAGGCAATGAGCACTGTAAAAGGTGTAGCCTGGGTCAGAGAGGAGCCCAATGTGCTAGATAGTCTGATTCAAGTAGTACAATAAACGCAAGCAAACAGACTTTATCTGGTAAATCCAGCTACCGTGTCATTTATCGATACTCTTAACTCTCAGAATCTCCCCTCTATCAAAAGTTTTTAAAGATAGCACACGGTTTGCGATGCACCTTGAGATTTAGTGCTCGTTAAAAGACAAAATGATCAGACCACAAGAACTTGGGATCATGAAAATGAAGAGAGGCCCATGGAAATTTTCCAAAGACACCTGTCTAGCGCTACTAGAAACATAGTGCCAGAGGACAAACTAAAGCCGGAATAGTCGGGTGGGAAAGTAGATGAGCTATTGAAAATGCGGAGGTAGATGAGAGGGAGGAATACGATAGTGAGGTTCTCTCTCGATTGGGCGGTAGAAAGCACTGAATTGTGCAAGTATCGATGAATTTGTTTGTCAGTTAAAAGTGAGTGAGCTTGATTCGTTCCTTGGATATCATTTGTATTCCATTACACTAGGAGGTATAGGGAGGAATTTCAAGCCTGCTACTAACCACAGGACTTCCTTTGGTGTGGCTGTACGGCGTAAAAAAGACAAGCTTCGGTGTTCCTATCAATATGGGTTGGAACAACAAGCCCTGGAATCTGGAAAGCAGCTAGTTTCTATCGAAGCCAAGATTCCGGACGATCAAAAAAGAGCTTCCATGAATCGTTCTTTTGTATCAAGAACTCATTGGAGCCGAGAGCGGTCTGGAAATGCAAGGTTGAGGTCAACATATTGATTTCAACTGGTATTTTTATGCGAGAGGAGTATCGGGAGCCTACAGCTCAAGCTGTCCACGCGGCTTCGAATCGCAGAATCCGAGTTATACAATCCTGTCCTGCGCTCAATGGTCAAACGATAAAGGCGAAGTCTAGAGAAGGGCTCGTTATCGGTTCTTCGAGTCCAAGATCAACAAGCCTGGCCACATTAAATGACTAAGGCTACGGATCTTAGACCATGGCTGGATGGAGCATTTCTGAATGGTTAAGGCAGTTGAAATGCTGCTCGTGAATAGATAGGACACAAATATCAATTGATGTTAACGGAGGGTATGCAATTCTCACAAAAATAGCACTGTAGTGTAGCCACACTATCCGAAATAGTCGAATAAACGAGGTTGTGGGCTTTCACGAAGGACTTTCCCAAGTAAATAAGTAGTTAGGGCTCGCAGCCACCTCTGCAGGTCCATGAGGTGCCAATTCGGGACAATGAAATCAAATCAAATTCCGGGTTCGAATCGAGTCTTTGACCTTTGCGCATACCGATTCAGTCACCTACGATGAATCGCGTACCATTGCCGATCTATTGAGATAGGCCTCCTCCTCATCATGAAAATATCCAAAAAGATGTGAGAAGCTCTGAAAGGATACATGGGTAAACTGAGCAAGATGGATTCTGGGTAAATCGTGACTCGTGATAGCTTCTGCTCCCGAAGACAAGCAATTCTCTGCGTAAAGTCTCGAGCTAAAATTGTGATTTTACCACGCCTCTCCCCCTCTTCTCCGGAATTTCGCCTTGCAGAGGGATGAATCTATATATTTCGGGTTCATCGATGTGTAAATTACATGCGGATATATTGAGAGCGTCTCTGCTGGCTCAGGACCTGTTCAACGGGTGTAGCGCTCGAGCCACGTGACATGAGGACGACGCAGGGCTGACATTACAAATTTGCCCCGCTTTTTTTGGGATGAGTACGAGACGAACTTTGCACCGGATGAACATGTACACACAGTCATCGGAGTCACCAGAGACGAAAATCTCGGGTTTTCAAGGGGTAGGTACAAGTGCTTCTGGCGTAACCGCGGCGAATACTTGATATCATACCAGACCTTGAGCAGCCTGCATACGTGGCCAGTGTTGGGATTCACGGCTGATCCCTCCTAATCAGGAAGAAGTTCGGCGTAAATGTCTTCGTTCCCAGCCCTGACTTGGAAGAGGGCAGTGACGCCTTCCAACCCTTCAATTTCGACATTGACGATGGTCGCAACAAAAGGAGGCCACATTTCAAGAGGTTCTTCGACACTACCGCATACTTCTGCGTGAAGTCGCATCGGAAGCGTTGCTCAAAACTGCGAATCTGCCCTCTAACTTCATACTATCCTTCTAGGCCCTTTTCGTCTTCACCTCCCTTGTATCTCGAAGAGCTTCAAACCGAACCTTAAAAGCCCCCTAGACTTACTTAAACCGAACGTGTCGTATTTTGTTCTGAAATCATCTTTCCATGGCCTCCTGTTCTTGTCACCAAGAGACACCATCATTGCTTGTGGGTTATCTTCGTCCCCGTCGAACTCGATCGACTTATTGCTGTAGATGAGGTATAATCCTATTAGCAAGGGGGACTATTCTCAACACCTGTCAGTGGTGTCCCCTACGAACCTCCAGCTCTCACTGTAGAGTCTGCAGAGCCGAGATTGAGAAAAAAAGTCCTCACTTCGATGAGGATTCCCAATCGCTTTCGCGGTCTGTATCGTCTTCATCCCTAAGCACACTTCCTATCACCATTATCATGAAGCTAACCACGATCAGATCAGATAGTAGGGTCGGAGCCCTTCTCATCACCAACCCTTGATCATGGAGGAAAAGCCATCCGATGAGTTTCCGGAGCGTACCCAGCACCCGATATGGAGATGGTGGATTAGATCAAGTCGGCCTCGACTGTTACAAAGAAGGGAGATATAGATGAATATGCGCACCTCGTGTAGTCCCGGTGTCTAGGCCTCGCCTGGCTGGGGCTGCAGGTTTTTTGAGACTTTTTCCCGCGCACGCAGTTTCCATTGCTACCATTTTTATTTTTTTGGGTAGAAGGTTCCGTGGAAAAGGTGGCTGAATTCCATGGGTAAATACTGAGCTGAATGGCTATTCATCAAGGGCAATATATCAATGATCTTTCAAGAAACATAAGAGGCAAGGAGCACTGTACAAGGTGTGGCCTGGGTCAGAGAGGAGCCCAATGTGCTAGATAGTCATAGACTCAAGTAGTACAATAAACAAACACAATCACAATCAATCAATCAATCAATCAATCCTATTAGCAACGATTACTTTCATTACGTAATGGCTCCTAACGCAATCCCTGTATTCGCTATTCACACGCCACTTCGCTTTCCCCAGTGAGATTTGTGTGGATACGTACTAGCGTGGCCCCCACTTTTATGACGAAAGAAGACGGCGTAAAGTACTGCCATTTCCTCCGACAGACTTGCCGAAATAAAACTTTTTACCACTTTCGTTTGTCTTGACTAATACCTATCCTTTTACTTAGCCAAGTAAGCAATTCACTCTGCCGGCAAAGACGAATTCTTCACCTTGCAGTGGTGCCGGTGTAATCGCTCAGTATGCTCTGCATAGCTGGGATAGCCAAGTAGAATCGCATCCGAATCGAAGTCGAAAGAAATCTAAAGCATATCTCCATTTGACAAATTTTCAATCATACAGCACTTACCAGTATTCTCTGAGTCCTTAAGCTCTTTCTAACCACAAATCGTCTCGCCCCGACGACCGATAAAGGCGTCATCCCAATTGTAAATAGGAGCTTGCATCATTCATTACCGGCCATCACCCAATACAAATTTATGACGCTACGTATCCCGGCGAGGAGGAAATCAGGTCATAATATAGAAAGCTCGGGTCATGGTTTATGGGTGACTGATTCTATAATGGGGCTATACAGCTTGAGCAAGGACAGGCGACTGAGATGTGGAACGAGGAGGAGAAGAGGTCTCTGAAGACCATGCCGGGACTGACATTTTTGCGGAATTTTCAACTTTGGAACGTTTGTGGGCACTAAACCCAATTTTTTGGCAAGTTAGCTAGGACTTCTACTGTCGATAAGTCAACGGCACTCCCCAGAGCCCTCAACAGCACAATAGAAGTTGGGCTAAGCTACCATACAGCAATCACGTTCTGTCAAGACTTTTCTAACATTTCAGCACGACCTTTGGGAAGGGGTCGGAAGGAGGCTAGAAAGGCAGAGGATGAATTCTTCGAGGTACTCACTAGTCTGCAGCGCCTAGCTGGCCAGCCTCTTTGAACGCTTCAGAAGGGTCACTATGTCTTCGGATCTAGTCCCAATTTCGGTATTAGGAGAGCCCCGCACCCAGTGATTTTTGCGATTTTTCCTGGCTGCCATACACCCACAAATGGCCATCGGCTCGTTGGCTGGAGAGGTGAGATAATGAAGGGCGAACGGCTCCTCTAAGTTTATGATCGAATGAGGACTTGTGAGGGGCGGTACTGTATGGGAGGCATATAAGGGGATATACTACTGGCATAGGTATCCTTGGCCTGTAGGCAGAGGGGACCTGCATGTCCTACATAGGCATAGACTTAGACAGGCCAATAAAATGAAAAAAAAAATCAATTCACTCTTCTCCACTTTGCATGAACTGATCATCTTTCTCCTTCAACAATCATCAGTTATTATAATAAAGTAACATGTTTGCATTAAGATATATTGTTCACAATAGGATAATGTGCGTGCAAATAAGAGATGTTATTGACTCATATAACTGCTCATTAGTATGATTTATATTTTCACAATAGATCCCGAGCGGCATAAATCGGCTAGACGACCTCCGATATCTTTCATTCCTCGGACAGACGATGGAAGATGTAGGAATATCCATTAGCATACGGGAAGCGCCACATTCAAGTGTACAAAGAACAGCGTCAAAGTCGATGGAACCAGCACGCTACAATCGGAAATTTGTAAAATCCCTAGCTTACCGTCACTCTCAAGAATTATCAAGAATATTCTCGACTCCGTTCATTGATTATAGTCCTAAAATGACTCTAATGAAATACACTCTTCTTAGAGCCATAATAGCCTCCTTTCATGCCTCAATCTTCATAGTGCGTCAATCCAGCTCACTCTAGCTTTTTCTCACCAGCCACGATGAATGCTGTGTCCTTGTCATGATTTCCCTCATGGTAGAATGATAGAATTCTCGTCGACAGCGCAATTGCTACTTCACATCCACATCTCGGCGATCTTCCGCGAGGTTTGCCGGCTCGAAATATTTCCTCACTTTCTCCAACTCCCCCAATCTCCCCTTGGTGTGCATGATTTTCGAGAGTTTGATGCCTCTCGTACGCCGGCTTCTCAAAATGAGTCTTCGCAGGTGGTCATAGTCAGACTATGTCTCCTTGAATTCTGTCTGGTTCAGGGCTTATCGATTACCTTTCTGTCGTGGCGTGAATTGGACTCGTGGATATGCGATAAGTTCGGGGTAAAGACTTGGTAAGTTGGGTAGGTGAATTCGTGCTTTGATGTCTAACAATGACTTGTTTAAGGATGGCTAAGATACCATAGCATGCCGAGGAAAGGCAACTATGGGTATAACGTTCCTCAACTAGTAAATACAGCCACCTAGTAGATCTCCTGCAGAGGACAAGCAGATGTACCCACAATGCCTAGAGTCGCCGAGATTATCGAGAAAGGTGGTTGATTAATGACCCCAAGAAAGCATGAGGAACAGTCAAGAAAACACCAATACTTGATAGATTTAGAATAATCGGCACTATCAGGTAGGCGACGTTGTTGATGCACAAGTGACTGCAGATTCTCTACTTACTGTCACTGCGGCAATTGCTTGGATCGATGCGCTCTACAACCTCAATGACTGCGGGTTCATTATTTCCTTGATATTACTCATTGAACGTCTGGCTAGATACAGCATAACCCGATATCCGCAGCCACGCTGAAGCTCCGAAAGAGTACAATACTGGCAGCCGGATAAACACGCACGAGTCAACAATCACTAGTTCGTGACACTTCCCGATTGGTACGAATCTTGATGTTCACTTTGGAATGAATATAGATACATGATTCGCAATCTCTATCTCTGGTTAGGGTGATGTTAATGGAGAATTTTCATGCAAACTCAAATTTGAAGAATCTACGAGCAGATTCAGCCTGTACCGTCAAAAGCCTGCCAGAATTTCTATTTGGGCTCAAACATCAAGCTTTCATGATATTACCCACCAGCTGTCTAGACTTGGTGCGAAGTATTTGACTGTGGCTGAAACAGAGATGGGCCATTAGGGCTCCAGATGATTTATTCTGATTATACAAGGCGTAATGGGCATGGAGTTCAGCCTACAGTTTCATTCCGTAGTTGAGGATAGGAAATAATCATAACCAGTAGCAATTGAAATACGCTCATTGTGATCACACCGCAAACATACCGACACAAGTCTACTGAACTTTACACACACATCCGCAGCCCAAGTAAGAGGAGATGACTGAGGTCTGGTACATTGTTTTTGATGAGGTGAATTCTGTTTAAAATCTACAATGGGGCTCTCTGCTATTGTTCAATGTATATTAGAGCGAGACGATCTCAATTTTCCTTCACAGGAGGTGGAATTGACTGCACTTCATACCCAGGGCAGGCGTTACAGCGTGTGATGGGTGAAGTTGTGGTTGTCTTCTGCCGAAGGTTCCGTAGTAATGACTAGAGGGTAAGGGTAAAAGAGTATGTATGGAGGATTGAGCCTGCGACGTGCGACGACGTTGAGACGAGGGATGGACGGAGAAGAATGAACATTCGCAGCTGAGGTCAAGAATAAAATGAGTGGATGAGGTGATAAGCGTCAGGTAAGCGGGAGTCCCAGCCGTAATAGACGAAGTGTACTTGAAATCAAAATAAGATAAATGGGTAAGGACAACTTGGTCCCTATTCCTCCCCGCATTCCCGGACTTTGCACACTGATCCTGACTGACTTGGTCTCTCGAACTATCAATACTGCAGTGCGCTAGAATCTGATAATCTGCGGTCCTGGGTAGAGAAGACGAGCAGCGGCCAAAGAAAATAGGCCACGGACGAGCAGACAGTCCCTACTCCTGGCCAGAGAGAATGCCCCATACAACTTCTTCGCGGGTTATTCCTAGCCCTTGACATTACATGCCTCGGTGACTAATTTTGAGCAATTCCTTGGCAAACTTCGAAGGAGTTGACTGTTCTCTCGCACACTATACTCCATATCCCAGCCTCAGCCTAAATCGAGGACCCATACATGAGGGCTGATCCTCTCACGGACTGAGGGACTCATCGTAAGAGACATAAACTAGGTCCGAATATTTCTATTTTATCCTACAATATTCTGCTCTTATCTGCGTCTCTCTGTACGATTCTATCGCATTTCCCTCTCTTCCGCCCTGCTCTGTTCTAAACCATTCTATTCTATCCCAATGAGGGCACATTGAATAGTTCTAGGACAATAGGGAAGGATATATTATGAGCGCCTGGAGTGACTTTGGCTCGGCAGTCTATGCCCTTGTATCCTTGGGGATTCTTTAGATGATATTGAGCCTTATTCTATGTCGAACCCTTGATGTCACGGTTTCAGTACAAAATGCATGGGCAATCTTGTAAGTAGAGTATATTAATTATGATTCTCTGGAGAGAGGATTCCTCAATCCAGCGACTGCACATATATACATTCCAAATTATTGCCCTTCGAGAAGATTCTCCCTCTGACCTGAATTACTGAGATTCTTCGAAGTTCCGTAGCTTCCGAGACCTTTCCCGAAGATTCCACTTTTGTCATTGCCTACGCTAGCCAGCATAGGCTACAGGAGTCTTTCGGCTTAACAGCCGTCACACTTGAACTGTCAGACTCTTGGACCTTTGGAATGCAATCTCCTCTCGTATTCTTGACAGATCTGATTATTACGCTATAGAACAGCTTTGACGTGTGAAATGTGGCTCTCAATTTGAACTGTGTCAACTCATTTACCACCTCAGCCTGTGCCGCAGCTTTCAGCTTTAGATTTTTGACGTGCGCTCCCCGGTTAAGTTTCAGATCGATGCTTATTCCAAGAGCGCGCAGAGAAAGATGCGGTGCAATGGTATGGCTTTGTATCTCAATGGTCGCTTGGAGGTCATGTGTTTTTCTAGCTCGTGAGAAGAGCACCAGCTGATACTTCTTGGTCACGAATCTGACTCCATGCTTTATTTCCAGATGCGCGTAGATCTTGTACAGCTTCTCCAGCTCTCTAGAGTCTTTCCGCGTTGAGTTTTAGCAGTTTGGAACAGTAATTTCGTCTAAGACCATCTGCTGATGTAGAAGTTTTGAGCATCGGAAAGAGTGTACTGACGAAAAATAGAAACAGTATTGGTGACTGAGAAGGGCCCTATGGTATTCCGGTACTAGGAGGGATCTGTATTCCTCGGAATGATCCCAACGCCATGAAGCCATTCTATCTTCGAGGAAAGAATCCACGTTAGGTGTGATGCAGCCTGTAATTCTTTTCTCTCTCGGGTTATGCGGGAGACTTTTGTGCGACACTTTGTCGAATGCCCCCCAAATATCTAGACTTAGAAAGGAGTACACTCGCTTCTCATCTTTACCCCAACTTGCATAAATTTCTATAGATTTGTCCAGTGAGAAGCTCCACTGCGGGGATGGCGGACTTTTATGGCCGGGATCCCATCTACTCTTCTGGGAAAAGATCGTAATATTCGACTGCCTTGGAGAGACGATTAGCTACCAGCTGCTCCAGGAGCTTAACCATAGTGTTAAGAAATGCGATCGGCTTATACGGCGTTGGAGTATCATAGTTTGCTTTCTGTAGCTTTCACATTGCAGTAGAGGTAGAATTCTTGAGCTCTCTCTGATCGTGTTTAATCGCGATGCAGGCCTTGAACATGATTGCAAGACTTTTGTTTAGAGTCTTCCTACCTTGCTTTAGGACTCGATTCGATATTCCGTCCTGTCCGGGGGCCTTTGATAGAGACATGATGATTAAAAATAATTTGACCTAAATAGTTCTGGGCTGTAGAACTTGTTGTCCTAATATCGATTTATTGCTAGATCACTAAAGTTCTCTACTTAGCTACCAATAGGGAGAGTACCCTCTTTATGTGTATACGCGCTTAGATCATCTACAATGCCAGGATTATGTTACGACTGATCTGAGGATGATACGGGTCTCTAAGATGTTGTATTCGGACATTCGGCTACGATAAGTAGGGAGGAGGAAAGTCAAGGGCAAAGGAATTGCTGAGAGCTGCAATCTTGTGCTAAGCTCAGCCGCAGTTCCACCTTAGTCCGACCCACGTCCGCGTTATCAGTTATCACGTTATCCTGGCTTCTCCCATCAGCCTGCCTCCCAGTGCCCTAGCACGTCCAACCGTAACAAATTACGATGCACTCGGGCAATGATCACTGAGAGTGAAAGAAGAACTTTCCAAGCAGCGCAATGGTGTGTATGTTTATTGTACTACTTGAGTCATAGACTATCTAGCACATTGGGCTGCTTCCTGACCCAGGCCACACCTTGTACAGTGCTCCTTGCCTCTTATGTTTCTTGAAAGATCATTGATATATTGCCCGTGATAAATAGCCATTCAGCTCAATATTTACCCATGGAATTCAGCCACCTTTTCCACGGAACCTTCTGCTCCAAAACTGGTGGCAATGGAAACTGCGTGCGCGGGAATCAGTCTCAAAAAGCCTGCAGCCGTAGCCAGGCGAGGCCTGGATACCGTGTCCACATGAGGTGCGCGTATTCATCTATATCTCCCTTTGTAACACTCGGGGCCGATTTGATCCAATGTACCATCTCCGTATCGGGTGCTGGGAACACTCCGGAAACTCATCGGATGGCTTTTCCTCCTTTATCAAGGGTGGGTGTTGTGTAGGGCTCCGACCCTACCATCTGATCTGATCGCAGTTAGCTTCAGGATAATGGTGATAGGGAGATGCGTCGAGGGATGAAAACTGCACAGACCACGAGAGCGATTGGGAATCCTAATGGAAGTGAGGCCTTTGTTACTCAATCTCGGCTCTGCAGACTCCACAGTGAGAGCTGGCGGTTCGCAGGGGACACCACTGTGAAGTGTTGAAAATTGTCCCCCGAGGGTGCCAATTGCCTAGCACGTTAACAAACAAACCACCCCATTCTCCCGGTATTCATTCCAAATAGAGAGCAAACATGCAAGGGCTTTTATTTTCAAATTTGGGGAGAAATTCTACAACAGAGCGAGTATTTCAACGGATAAGGCTGTCGGTTAACATTTGTAGATTATGTATTCTCTCAAGAGCCTACTGACATGGGGGCTCGTGGTTTAGTGGTATAATACTCCCTTAGCAGTCCATGAATGGGAGTGGTCCGGGGTTCGATTCCCCGCGAGTCCAATTCCTTTTACCAACAACTGTGTGTGGCTACTCGCCCAGTTTATTCTTTTGGTGTCAATTAGGATTCCCTAGAGATGTCCATCCAATCATTCATCCTCATGATTGCGGGGTGGGAGGCATAGATTAACATAGCTCCATTTTTGAAATCTTATTTCAATAACCTGATTTGGCGCTCTTTGGGCCCATGCAGGCGGCTATAAACCTATCTAAATATCTACATGAGGGGGAAACCATACCAATTAAACTCCCTACCCCTTTAAGCTTTTTGTATCTGTAGTCCTTCGTTAGCTACAGTAAGTGCAATTGGCCATAAGTCCGAGACAGAACTAGCTAAGTTGTACCTCGCCATCCTCTCCCTGCCCTCGCGTGCCGAAAAACGATGAGTGTTGCCTTGAATTCGACCCTGATGGCGCAGATTGTTGTGGTGTTGGGGCTAGAACCAGAGCTTATTTGCACGGATGTCCTGGTCCCCTCTTGAATACCTCTGGCTTTTGGCTGGACACAAGTGTGAGCCCTTGGTCGTCTGTTTGTTTTGACGCTGTTTTCAGTGTAGTTGCTATGTATGTAACGCATTCCTTTCCCAATCCCGCCATTTTCTCCGTGAGTCCATGATGTGCCCGCTGCACGCTGGCTTTATATGCTGCGAAGCTTGGACATGTCCCTTTTTGCCACGAAAATGGGCCTTGCCACAGTTGCAGCATAGCACCGACTTCTTCGGGCAGCCCCTGGTCTGATGGGTGCCCGCACACTCTCCACGTCTCCTGGCCTTATTATTGGATGCTTGGGTATGCCCCCACTCGCTGCAGTTAAAGCACTGCTTGACTTGCGCTCGGGGTGACCAGAGCTGGGCCGTGTAGAGCATTGAATCCATTACAATGCCATTTATAATCACCTCGCTTTGAAGAGCCTCGGTCGGCAGGCTCGCGGTAATGAATTTCGAGTACGGCCATTTTTCTTCATCCGAGTGTGCTCTTCACCGTCTTGATTTAGATTCCAGGAATCCAAGATTTCATCTCCATTGTCATCTTAAATATTGCCACGCTAGTGTTTGCGTTCTTTCCTCCATGTATAATCGTCCCGAGTGGGACTCCTAGAATTTCGCCAGGATAATCCTACTTTACGACGCAGATCTCCTTGGGCTGCGCCATTCCTAAGGCAGCGTCTCGCTGGGAGACCGACTGCACAAACACCTCTGTGTCGTTGCTCTTTAGTTGCCTAGCGGCATATACCCTATTGATATGTAATTTTGCCTTGTTAAGCAGCTCTGCCGGCTATATCTTGTCTGCTCCTTCGACTTGTATCCGTACTGCCGCTTTGGTCGCTGGCGGTGCGATGATCGAGGCGTACATGGGTCATCCTCCCATTGTTTGTGCCGACTGAGGAACTGTCCAGTGGACCGGCTTCTCGATAATCTCCTTTGCTGCCTTTCCCGAGGCCAGCATCCTATCTTTCATTGCAATAGTCTTAAGCTTCGATCGTAAAAACGTCGTGTGGGATCTGAGGGCATCAAGAGCCTCATCTATTTCCGTCATGGGAGTCGCAGTTATATTAATTCCTGACATCACCAGTTTATCTTGAACCTTGTCTAAATAAAACCCTATTTTCTTTTCATTCTCCATTCTATTGCCTGAAGAGTTCGCGAGAGACTCTAAAGCCGCAATTGCAGCTGTCCTACTGTCCGTCGGTGATTTGGGTGGTGCCGTGAATAAATTTGCAGCCGCGAAATCCATCCCACTGGTTCCGGACTCGCCATGCCGGGGCGCAACGAAATAAAATTGGGGAGTCAGGTACGAATGGTCTATTAAGATGATAACAATAATCAAAAAGATAAAATAACTTTCGTGAAGAATGATATTTTTGATAAATATCCATGAATATGATATATTAGTCTATATTTAAATTATAGGGTGTTGGTCAAACACAAATACTCCTGCATCTTAACATGTTGGAGCTATCGTTCCGATTGTTGTTTTTGAGTTATTATTGTCCTATTGAGTATATGAATATATAAGGATATGTAGGTTCTTTCTGCCAACAAGTTGGGAGTATCTGTGGCACAGATCAACTACAGAAAGCAAGGAGCATTTGTATGGACGATTGTATTTTAGCAAGTCAACTATAGAGAACTGAGTTCTACATGCTATGCTAGATATATGTACAGACTCTTTGACTTCTAGTTTCTTCCTGTTGAAAGAGATAGAGTATCACTTAAAGCAGAGCGAAGAAGAGTGAATTAATTATATGTTTTATATATAAAAAGATGTCAATCAAGACCATAAAAACGACGTGATGATATATTTAGTAAAAATCAGTGAGTTATATTAAGCAATCATTTACGCTGTATTCCCTTGTCATAGAAGTAGAGCCACACTAGTATCTATTCGTGCAAATCTTACAGGGGAGATGGGGCCAGAGTGTAAATAGTGGATGTAGGGATTGCGTTGGGAACCCTTACGTAATGAAGGGAATCGTTACTAATAGGATTATACTTCATTTTCCAACACTCCTCCTGACCGACGCAACCAAGTAAAATTGAAGTTCATGAGCCCGTGAGTAATTTAGCGCAAATAGGCCCAGCTTTAGAAAAAGGTAGAGGCTTGGTGAGTATATCAGCAAGCATATCTTTTGTCGGAATATATTGTATACTTATAGTACCATTTTGAACACATTCCCTTGTAAAATGGTAGGCCACATCAATATGTTTTGCCTTTGACGAGTTCGTTCCATTGGCGAGGGCTAAGGCGCTTTGATTATCAGTGTAAATTGTCATTCCATTTGGACTGATAAATTCGTCCGCAACTTGAAGCTCTCCTAGAAGCTTACCAACCCAAATCGCTTGCTTAGATGCTTCAAATAATGCAATATATTCTGCTTCCATTGTTGAAGTTGCAACTGACTTTTGTTTTTTCGATTGCCAGCAAATAGGGCCTCCTCCGAGCATCAAAACGTAACCACTCACAGATCGACGGGTGTGAATATCAGAGGCATAGTCAGAATCTGAAAACATTTTTAAGGTACGTTCTTGATCGAGTGTTGAAGTATTAGGTCCGAACTTGTATGTGATACAGTGGTTTTTTGTAAACTTCAGATACCTATGAACACGACACACACCATTCCAATGTCGCATGTATGGGGATGAGTTAAATCTGGCCAGTTGAGACGTCGCAAAACAGATATCTGGTCGAGTACTATTAGAAGCGTATCCTAACCCCCCTACTGCACTTGGATAGGCAGAATCGTCTGCTTTTTGTTCTCCATCTTCAGCTGGTATGATGGAGTCGTACCCCTCAAGAGGAGAATTTACGCCTTTAGCGTCTTCTAGCCCAAGTGATTCAATCTTACTTGTGATGTAGTCTGTTTGTGAGATAGTTAGAGATCTGCAAGATCTATCTCGGGTTATTTTCCATCCAATGACAGTACCAATTTCAGAAAGGTCCTTGATCGGAAAAATGGAGGAAAGTTGCTGTTTGATCATGTTGACATCAGTAATTTCTTCTCCACAGATCACCAAGTCATCAACATACACACCTATTACTATTACACTCTTATTGTGAATGTAAATACAAGGGTCGCTGGTTGATCTCCTGAAATTGAGAGTTTTAAGTTGGAGATCGAGTTTATCATACCATACTTTACCAGACTGCTTGAGGCCATACAGAGATTTATTTAGTTTCACGTATTTACCACCTTTAATTCCCTCTGGTGTTCTCATGTATACATCTTCAGAGAGATCTCCCTCCAGATACGCAGTTTTCACATCAACCTGGTGAATCTCCCAGTCGCGGAACGTAGCGACTGCTAAAATTACCCGAAGAGAATCCATATGAATTGTTGGGGAATATGTATCAAAATAATCGACCCCTTGCAGTTGACTAAAGCCCTGGGCAACCAATCTGGCTTTGAACCTTCCATCGCTCTTTACTGAGAATACCCACCTTGAACCAATAGGTCGTCTTTCATGGGGGACATGTGTTATAGGGGTGAAAACGTTTTTGATTGCCAACGAATTAAGTTCTTCGTTTATTGCTTCTCGCCATTTTTCTTTGTCATTCCCGATTAGTGCTTCTTTAAAAGTCCTAGGTATTAAAGTTTTCTCTTCCGCAATTTGAGCTCGTGGTTGCCACGCCGAACGGGGCAATATAGGCTTTCGGATTCGTTTACTCCTCCTAAGGGTGATAGGGTTAGAGATAGGCACCGAGCCCGATGATTCTGGTAGATCAGTTAGATTGGCAGGGGGAGGTTGATGACGTTCAGACGGCCGGAGAAAAGGGGAAGGGAGTGATTCTTCAGAATCTTCTGAAGGATCATGAGGTAAATTAGTTTCAATTCTTGAATCAGTGGAGTGCATTTCTGCGTCAGAATCAACTTCGGAATCAGAGTCGGAGTCATGTGAGCAGCTAGTTTCTCTTTCATGGGGGACTTCTTCCTCAGTAGCTATTTCAGGAATTCTATCAAAGTGAATGTCTTGTTGCTCTGATGTTTTACCCCAATCCCAGAAAGTATCTTCGAGAAACCTAACGTTAGCTGAGACTATGATTTTATTACGACCCTCTTTGGAAGGAATGTAAATTTGATACTGTGTTGTAGACTCACAATATCCTACAAATATTCCTTTCAGTGAAGTCGGAGAAAGTTTATTTCTATGTGGGTCCGAAGTTTGAATTAGAACATAGCAGAGACATCCCCATACTCTTAAATGTAAAACTACAGGAATCGAGCCAGTCATTAGTTCGTGAGGGGTTCTGACTTCAGGTTGCGTAGGCAGACGATTTCGAATATAACATGCAGAGCTGATAGCAAGATCCCAGAAACGTAGAGGTAAATTTGCATGGTGTAGCATACATCTAGCCATAGTCACAAGTGTTCTGTTCAACCTTTCAGAAACACCGTTTTGGTGCTGTGTGTATGGGGCGCTCATTTGTTGCAAAATACCGTTAAATTCTACTTTCTTGTATTCACTACCTCCATCAAAGCGCATCGCTTTAATCTTTCGCCCAGTCTGAAGCTCTTTTTCTTCCCTGTATAATTGAAACTTTTCGGGGACTTCTACCAAACTTTTTAAAGTATAAACCTTACTTTCGCGAGTTGCATCATCAGTGAAAGACACAAAATAAAGACTTCCAAGTAAGCCATTTGTCCTACATTTCCCCCACGTGTCAGAATGAACCAATTCAAGAGGGTTAAGTTTCCTCTGTACCTGATCTCTGTTGATTTTTTCCACTTGTTTGCATGAGTTACAAGTATGACAGTCATTGAAGGACGTAGATTTGAGCTTAAGGTCTGTTGGCTTCTTGTTTTTAGGGTCGAGATCTAGGTCTGAATTGGAAATGTTTTTCAAGACGTGGGCACTTACATGTGCAAAACGGTGATGCAATAAATTTTCTATTGTGCATTTGTTGCCTTCTGACACGAGAGCATTAGGATTGTTGCTAAGGAATTGAGAGTGAGCTGAACCTTCCATATTGAAACAAAAAAGTCCATTTTTAGGACGTGCATTCATAACAATTGTGCCGTTAGATGAATAGACTCCTAGTCCATACTCGTTAGTCTTAATTTTATAGCCTCTAGAAATTAACTGAGAGCCTGAGACAAGATTCTTTGCACAAGATGGTAGGTACCAGACATCAGTAAGTTTGACAGTTCTAGTTTGATGTCTATTATTTGCATAATTTACCTCAAAACTTACTGAGCCAGACCAAGAAACTGGTTCCACACGTCCAGATGCCGTTTCAATGGACTTCCTCACAGGTACCATCGACGTGAATAGTGATGAGTCACAGAAAATATGATGAGTTGCGCCGGTGTCAAGAATGACATCGTTAGAAGATAAAGTTGAACATGACAGAACGTACTCATGATCCTGCCGATCTTTATTATTCGACCGGCTACCTCCAAATCTTCTCTTGAGTGACATTACTGTCTCTGCCTTCTGTGGGTTTTTAGATGCCCATTTCGATCCCTCTGGAGTGTCTATCCATTTAAAACATGTTTCACGGATGTGGTTATTCCTCCCACAGAAAGAACAGATCTTCATTGTCATGCCTTTTCCGGAATTAGCTAAATTAGCAACAGCTTTCTCGTTATACTCCAGATAGTTTCTCTGGCTGTCCCTTAACAAATTCACCGCCTCGAGGAATGTCACATGAGAATTTAATTTCATAAATGATACTGCTCCATTATGGAAGCCGTTACATTCAGTTTCAAAATGATCTAGGAGGCGGTTCCTTTTCGATAGATCAGAAGGGCGCTTGGATGGGTCTAATGATGCAATCTTAGATTGCAGTTTTGTCAACTCGGTTGCGCACTCGTCGACGTCAGCGCCTGAATGAAGTTAAGTCTCCAAAAATCTTTTATCAGCCCATCTATGTAAACTTCGCTGTTAGGCTGGTAGTAGGCTGCAATTGCGTTCCACATTTGAAATGCCGTAGGTAAGGCTTCAATGATGTAGTAAACATCCTCTGGAACTAGCTGGAGGAGCGCTGACTTTATGTCGTTGTCGACAAGTTGCTGAGGGGACATTTCAGAAGTAGACTTTTCATCGACGGGAATTAGATCGGGTACTTTCCTCAGAATATATTCTTGGGCATTATGAGTGTTTAAACTCAATTTAAATATCCGACACCATCTTAGATACGTCTCCTTACTGAGCTCGGGAGCATTCTTACAATGCTTGAGAATCTTGGCAGTAGACATGACGAAAGGTTCCAGTGATAGAATATGCGATGATGAGCGTTAAGGTGTGAGATTAAAGGTTGAGCAGAAAATGGTCCTGTCTCGAAAAGGAGTAAAAAATAGAATGAGCAGAAATGGTTCTGTCTCGTGTAAAAGAGCTGATGTAGTCGTAGCACAGTTGGTTAGAGCTTTGGTCTCATAATCTGTTGAAAGAGATAGAGTATCACTTAAAGCAGAGCGAAGAAGAGTGAATTAATTATATGTTTTATATATAAAAAGATGTCAATCAAGACCATAAAAACGACGTGATGATATATTTAGTAAAAATCAGTGAGTTATATTAGGCAATCATTTACGCTGTATTCCCTTGTCATAGAAGTAGAGCCACACTAGTATCTATTCGTGCAAATCTTACAGGGGAGATGGGGCCAGAGTGTAAATAGTGGATGTAGGGATTGCGTTGGGAACCCTTACGTAATGAAGGGAATCGTTACTAATAGGATTATACTTCATTTTCCAACACTTCCCTCTAAGATCAGTTCACATCTAGATGATTCCAGTTGCTGCTTCAAGGATATCCTTCTAGCAGCTTCTCTGACGTTCACTCCTAGTCTTATTCATATGGGACCTTCTAGATACTTCATCAGTAGTTCTAGTATATTGTGTGAGACTCTTTCTTCGGCCCGATCCCTAATAGTTGTACGCCAGTACTTGCCAGTACTGGCTACAGGAAAGTACCGGCTCTCTAGCCGTTATAATCTGTGCCTCTAGTAGCCTACTCCTTCCTATGTCCTCTTCACGACTTCTTTCCAGCAGTAATACCCCCACAGGCCTTCACTCGAGTACACACTAAAATAGCTATTATGCCGTCATTATATTCCATCTCCAGCCAATAGAGCGATGGCCATTTGCGGGTGTGTAGCTGCAGAGAAAAGTCTCAAAAGCCACTGGGTGCGGGGCTTTCCTGATACGAGGGAGGAAGCCAATAGCGTGCATGTGAGGGAATGAAGCAATATAATGTAATCGGAGTTGAGTATTTTGCGAGTGGCAATCATCTTTATTTGGCAGTTAAAACATTCAGTGAGATCAAGGCGTAGATCATTAACAAGGCGCTTGGATCCCTGTTTCTCCTGTAAAATTATGTTGTAAATAGGTGCTCTACACCTTGAACTTCTTTTTAGACCCGCAGTAAATCTTTTCGTCTTAGAGTTTACGGCCACGATCATTCATTCCTTGAAAGTGTAGCATACTTGTGTATACCTAAGAGCGCCTCTCAACCTTCATAGTCTCCTCCTCACTCCTCCTCTGGCTCGTGCCGCGGAGCTAACCGAAGGTTTTGAAAGGATATCAGAAAAGTCTTGGTCAAGAGGGAATGCCGTGAAGAAGCCTAGCCTAACTTCCTAAAGTCATTACGAAAGTGGGGTTATCGAGTAACTTGTGTATTTCAAAAGCCCTCCTGGCTAGTCGATTATAAATTGTAGTTTTGAAGGGACGATATTATTGACGAGTCGAAATCTGCTTTTCTCGAAGGCAGAAGGGTCTTTTACTTTGCTATCGTGGGCTTTTGGTTCGCCTACCAGTGGGTAGCACATGTTGTGATATAACGACAGTTTCTCTGACGGTCGTTGTAGCGTTTGGTACTGCAATATCGTTCCTCATTCCCAGCATCATTATCGTTGTCTTGGTAGTTTTATGTGTTATCGGAAGCCTATCTTTGACACAGTGGGAGATAACCAAGCTCAAGGCTGAATAGGTGCTACCCAATCTCGGCTCTGCAGACTCTACAGTGAGAGCTGGAGTTTCGTAGGGAACACCACTGATAGGTGTCAAGTTTCATCCCCCTTCATGTAGGACGTGAACCTTGGATTCCTGCTGACTTAACCTTGAATGGGAATAATGATCAACTTTTTTGGTATAATCAATCAAGAGGTGATATTATTTAGAGGTCGATGGGTCTTAATGCGCGTTTATTTTATTGTCACAATACTACTAAAGAAATCTTTGTCGAAGAAAGTTGCTATTCACAAACGCTATAATGTATGTCACGTGATTTAGGAATACCGCAAGGCCGATAACTATGGCATAATCTAGTAATGCGACATGTCCGTCGGGAAGAATGCGGAATCGATCTTCAAATCTTGAAAACCTCTTGACAAGTGCTGGGAGAAGATCCAGTCATAGCAAATTCCTATCGAGGAAAAGGTGTTGCTCTTGGATAAGGTAAAGAGGAGGAAACTGACAGATCTCTCCAACGGTTTCGGGTTCGCCGGCTCATAAAAAGTGCGCGTCAGTCAGCTCGTCACCAAGTGGCAAAAACAGCGGTTGGTATACAGCCATGGGTTAAGCCCCACGCGGTTGTACTATTTGCGCCAGTGTAGCAGGGGTCGAATCCGGGACTCGAGTAGCCGTAGGGACCACCATTTGTGCAGCTTGGGTCCGATTCCTTGGCAACGCACTTTGTTATGATCGGCATCGGTAACTAAACTTATCCATGTAGATATCTAGAAGCAATATCAGTCATCCGTGTTTCCATTAATCTATTTTAGACCAAAATTAGTTGTATCTCGACATGAATTAGCTGGAGATAGATGCCAGCAGGAGTAGCCAGTGAAACGCGGCCATCGCAGCTTCGGTCAAAGGCACAATAGCAGCTTCGCGTTGTATGTATAGACCGACAACAAAGGCCTAGAGGAACTAATTAAAGTGTCAAGTTGGCGTCCCAGAGAGACACGGCCCTTATCATGGCTGATTGAAGATTTTTATCTTATGAAGACATTTTTCCACAGTTGAAGATAGAAATATCGGGGCTTAGAAATGACAGCACAACTTTTTGCAACAAGTAGTATTTGCTGTGAAAAAAGTCAGAATTACAAGATTGATCGTGGCCATAATAATAATAACCCATGACGATAAGGAGTAGTAGAGGCTTAAGCAGAACGGACATACTAGGAGATTTATTGTTATGAATCTCTCCTCGAAGGATGGAGGAAACAGCTGACCCAACACCACACTGAGGTTGTTGTTTTTATTAAGGGGCTAGGCAATTGGCACCCTCCGCACTCGTGTGGAAGCATTAGCACGAATTTGGCCGGGCTTGATTAAGTTGACTATCATATAATTAAAATTGACTTCGTCCCACCTAGATGACCGAACTATTCCAGACTTCACCTGAGTGCTGAATTGTACCGAGCCTGACCATCCAGAAAGCCGCTGTGCATACGCCATGGCGAAAATTCCTCCTCAGCCTCGGCCAGCACGCGCCATAGCCCTTGACATCCTCATTGACTCGTAGACAAAAATATCGTCCCAGATCTCATGGTTGCGCTATCCTTGCACCTTCACATCACATCCTTGGATTGTTGTCATCATTGGGGATCTGAACTTCCGCGAAGATGTGATCCTCTCGGTGTACGTTCCCTTTTTTCCATCCTTTGTACACGTCCCGTTTTCAACGTGACTTTTCTCGTTAAGGCGTGCGTAGGTAGGTGGTGTGATGTGTGTAGAGGTAGGTCGCAGGAGTAGAATCCACTAATTGATACCTCTTAGCAAATATACAAGGAGCTCGAGAGATTTCGGTCGTTTTAATAGGGTCCCTAGATAAACCTAGGCCTTTTCGTGAATCGCATATTGGTAGTGATGAGTTTTTGCTCGAGTGACTGGCTGTTGTGAAATCTCTGTCGACTGATTTTTTGAACATAATAGCGAGTACACCTCCTTCAAGCCGACAAAGCATCAGATGTAACTCATCCCACCCTTGTTCGTGATTGAATTTCGGCTTTGAGAGAAAAATTTTCTCTCAGAATGGTAGAGGATACCACTGACAGGTGTTAAGTCTTCGTCCTCCACCACACCGAGACTGATGCAATGCTTGTTGGATACTGGCCCAGAGATTAAACTAACCAGGTTGGCGCTTGTAATAAAGAATGCGATTTTGATAGCTTTAACGTGCAAAGCACTAGCCCTGCATCTAAAAGACGTGACACGAGTATTTGATTTCAAAAGACTCAATACTGATAGTATGACCACTTCAATACGAATCAGGACAAACAAGAATAGAGGCAGATTTCCCAAGTCAGATGCCTCGCGCCTCACCTGTATCCCCGGCTTCATCCACCTGAAGACCAATTTCTACGACTCTAAATGTGTCAGTAGCACTGTGTGAAACCTTGGTATTGGGGCCCAGAAGCATCCCAGATCGAAACCCCTCATAAAAAGTCGGATTCAAAGTGCCAGTCAGAAACCCTTCTGATTCTCATTCCACGCCCCCGGCCAGCTGTCCTCCCTCCATTAGAAGCGGTTTCCACAAGTCAATGTTATGGTAGCAGAATAATGATATCATGATATGCTAGGATACGCTCGGTCGCACCGGGACTCTTCCCATCCCAGGCCTAAGCGAAAGCCCATGCGCGGCAGCTGGAGTTTTATGCAGCGTCTCCCGATGAGTTTTGGATTACAGGGTTCATGTAAATAGGAAAATATTCCGAGTGTTCTGGCATTGGTGAGGACAGGAGAATGAGGATGCTTCGGCATCAGAGAGTGCTGAGAAAATATCACAACGATGATTTGAGCATGTCGCAAACGTAAAACCTAGACATTACCGAGGCATTCATCTCCGTATAGGAAGTAGCCAGTGATAAATGAGGCATCTCCGCGTATTCGATTGGAGCAGCTGCGTGATTGGGCGTTGAGGAAGTCCAGAGTGTGGTAAGATTGAGTTGGAGAATTTCTGCAAGATTGGTAGAGCTGACAGTAAACATATATTTTAAAACGCAGATATCCATGAGTCTGCTTTCAACTTTCCTAGAGACTCGATTTTTCCTGGAAATTCTAGACATGCGGAGCACAATAGTAGTTTAGACCGGCACCGTCTGAAGGTCAATGAATTATTTTTGCCGGCTGACTTTGGGGCTTTGATGGGATAAATTCGGTGTGTTCCTCAGGACCCTAGGAGTGAAATACCTTGCTAGATTTGGATTCAGTCATGCTTCGTAGTAAAGTTGGCTCATGTGGCAACGAGTTGGGGCTCCATACCAGATCAAATCTTTACTCCAATTCAATTTTGACCAGAGCATTGTCAAGTATGATCTAATACTCCCTAACTTCAATGACTACACTCGTCATCTCGCTCCCTAGCCTCAGCTGGCCGCCAGATACACGCCGATAGAAGGAGACTGACGTGAGATTCATTTGGACAGATAGGCAAGGTGATACTAAGTATGGATACAATCTTGGAAGAGGAAAATTTCCAATTATTCAGAGGGACTTTTCATCTTGACGAGAATCGGCGTGCCACAGCCTCGATTGCAAGAATACAGACGCCACTACCAACACCATCATGCCTCGATGGTGTTCTCATGAATCATCCGGGCTTGTCTCACAACTTGGCTCTGGATAGCTTGGGCATCTATTCCACTTGGGACAGGCAATAGCTGATTTGGAGCCAAAAACGATGGATCAAAGTTCAGGCGGTTCTTGCAAACAATATGACGAAGGAATACTCCAATAACGAAAAGCATTAAAAATTACTTGTAGCGGGTACCCACGCAGGATGATCAACTTTTTTGTGCCAATAAACATACGTCATGGCGGTATTTGCAAAAGAAATCCAGAGCATGAGTATCTCTGAGGTTGAACAAGTCATCTTACATGTATACATAATACTGATCATTTGTCATAGCTGGATAGCTTTACACAATTAAATAATACAAAAACAGAGTCCAAGCCACAACTAACTTGCTTGTGGCGCCATCTGGACAAAGAAAGGCCCCCAATAATTTATTTGCGCACACGCCATACATTTACCTCTGTATCACTAAGTTACCTGAAGTGCTACCTCATGAAATATTCCAATCCTAATACTATACTCAAGACAGTGCCCGGAACGTGGTTCAAATGAAGATGTCGTAAGTCCAAAACAACGTGGCTCTCTATTCCCGACCCTGCTCTTGATGGGCACAATTGACTGGCTCAGTGACACCACTGACGACCAACAACCCGATCCAATGAGCAATCGCGGATCAAATATATACAATATCCAGAGAGCATACTTTTTCAAGGGGAAGCCTTCCATAAAAGCTCTCCTAAGATGCGGCGAGTAGTCTGAAAGCTTCGAGAGGTAGACGACATGCAAAGATTCGTCTGAATAATTCCGTCTCGAATGGAAACGGGAAAGGTAAGGTGGCGACAAGTTTTCATCAAACGGAGAAAGCGCCGAGTTCCTAAAGACTGTGCGTGAAGGAGTTTTTCTGCCGACGTTTTTTGGCGGTTAATGCTCCAGATCATTGAAAAGGAAAAATCACGAGTTTAATCCGTTGGAGATGACGTCTTGGAACAATTGACATTTGGCAATATCCGAATCCTTATTTCCCAGCAATTTCCCTAGGCTCGTAGAGAACTGGACTGGAATTCGTGGTGTTGACTTTCTCGTGGTGTGACGACTAATTCGAATTAGTCTTCACACAAGACTGATAATTCTCTATGGGGTCTAGCCCTAAGGCGAAACTACCCACGATATCTCTGTATAGGGGCGAATCATACGATTAGAGTCCTGTGATCCCATGGCCAACTCTCCTATTCGTTGTCGAAGCTAGATGCTATTGAACTTGGGTCTAGTATATTTTTTTGCATTCTCTTCCAAGTCTATGGCTACAGGGGACGGAGGGAACCATCTAGAAAGCTTTCGGAGCTACTAGTAATACTAGACTTTGATGTATCCAAAATTTCCCTGTAGATACTGAACGTTGTGCCCTTAGACAACTAAATCTGCCAGACTGTAGTGCTAGACGGCCAAAAAGTAAATTACTCGGGGCGCACGCCAGTGCATGTGACATGCATTGCTATAGATGCACGCTAATGTCCTCTTCTGTCAACATAGATGCCGGTATCTTTGGAAAGGGTATCTCCTGCAGATATCTGATGGGAAATCAACTTTAATATGCATGCCATGGGTGCAATCCCCGTCGGATCTATCCGATCGAGTTGGGCAACTTTAATAAATCAGATTTGCTAAACGACAAAGTTATTACAAGTTTCAGGTGGGACCCTATTTTACACGATAACAGGGCTACACATAAACCGCCGAATTTCCACCCAAGATACCGAGAAAATTCAAAGTGTTTGCGAGATTACTCTCGTCTGTAAACGTTTCTCACTGCGTTGCATACTTCATATCAAAGATTAAGATGTACTTTCCGCGACAATATCCAAGTCTCTGAAGTGAATTTATGCCAGTGCTTTTTTGAAGAAATGTCTTCACTTCTAGATTCCTACTCGCATTTTAGATTTAACAAAGCTTGCGTAGGTGGAAGTTTCGATTGGGACTTTAGTGTTGGTGAGATCATCGTTTTTGGTTACAGATACGATACAATAATACGACCCTTATTTACCCTCTTCCATGTCGCTCAAAAGCTGTCGGCGAGCAACCCATACTGCCTCAGAACATAACAAGAACGCATTTGGCGTTCGACCAACAAGCAAACCGCCTCCCATTAGATAAACTCTGAAACGCCCTGCTAAATACAAGTATGTGAGATATTCACTTAGAATCCATCCGGCAACTCTTCTCATCCCAACTTGAAGTGAACCAATCTTGTTTCAAAAGAATATTTTCCAGATGCCCCACACTGCTGCTTACTTTCAGGAAATACCGCCATTACCCTGATTCTGTGTACTACGTATAGAACGAACATGGGAAAGCCTTGGACCCGGTGCTCTCATGGTTATTCTCGATGACTCCCATTGCCTAGGATGATTATCTGTTTCCATTACCGTACCCATCAAAGAGTTGGCACTCAATCTCCTGAGTGGCGGAATAAGACTCGGGCGAGAAGTAAAAGGAGAGTTGATCGGGACCCTTGAGGACGAGAGAATTGTAGATGAACTAGATGGGGAAATTGTTTGTGAGCTTGCAGAGGAAATTCTCGAGCGTCTACCTGTACTGTTGCTGGAACTGATACTGCGTGAACTTTCGCTATTCTGCCTAATTATTTCTTGCAAAGCCTCAGGGATGCGGTACCATTGTTCCAACCTCGTAGTGCTAAAATATCGGGAGGATTGTGCCGGATACTGTGAGCCGGTTGCTGGCCGGGTGCCGGTTATGTTTGCATTGGGTGAGAAATCAGTTGACAAAAATGGAAGGCCACCAGCTTCTACTGCATCTTTAAACCACTGCTCCCATTCTTCATCCATAATAGTGGAGGAGTTTCCAGCTTCGCGTTGAGCTACGGCAGCCCTTAAGCGCTCATTAAGTGCCGTTCCAACGCTTTGAACCTCGATATCTGACTCTTCATCGCCCTCTTCGTCAATTAGAGTTTCAGTTCCTTCTTCTGATTCGTGTGTTTGTTCCTCATGTTGATTATTATCCTGCATTTCATCCATCTCAGCAAATCTTTTGGCGGCAGTCGCTGCTGGAGTACGTAATTCGGGCTCAACCCAGTCAGCTATGCCATCGGCAGTCGTATCTCGAATTATTATTCCCTGCTCCCGTTCAAACCGCTCCTTAGCCCATCTTGTTCCTTCCCATTTGGTCAGTCCTGCGATCTCAGATTCTGTAAGGGCTAGATTATCAAACGCTCGAAAAAGACGGCGATGCCATGGATAGCGAGAAAGACGTGCTCGATGCGGAGGGTAAGAATAATCAAGACCTGGATACTTTGCTTCCTGGCTAGAAAGGTGACCGTAGAAAGCCTGTGTCTCGAGACGTACTTCAGGGACTAACTGTCGATGTAAAAGCCCTTGAAAATTAGGTGGATCATTAGATTTAGGTTTGGGATACATAAAATTGTAGACAAGCTGATCGACAGCAGGTCCCTTCATTTTGCTGACAAGTGAGAATTGAAGGGGCGGGGTAAGAGTTCCAGATTAGTCCCTAGATAATCTTTACGGTACGTTGCTCTCGGAACTTAGAGGCTGTTCTATGCCTGTGTTGAATATCTCTACGTATAACGTTGCAGTAAAATCTGCGATCGAGATTCTGGGAAGGTGAGAGATTTGATCCAAGTAGTTAATGCAAGGTAGTCGCTGACTTCCAAGTTAGCGCGATAGTGACTTCGAAATAGGCTGGTGTGGAAAATTACCCAGTAATAAGCCAGTTACGTAGTCGCAAGCTTAGAGAGGATAGGTTTTGTTGTATTTGAGGCCGAGTCGCACCAAGCTTCAATCAAGGTAGAGTGTGTGTTCGGATCGAGAAGACCCAGGCCTGATGATGAAAGCGACAAAATTGGCCGCGGATCGGGGAGTATTCAGGACGATTAGAGGGCTGCTACGATGGTATCGAGGAATTAGTGGAGTTGTGGTGGAATCGACGGGAAAGAGCTAGCTGAGATTGGGGTGAAAAGACCGTGAAAGGCTAAATGTAGATTAGTTGAGAGTTTGGAGCCATCCGTTGGACATTAGGGAGGCGCTGGCCAAGGAAAGAACACGACAAGACGAAACTTTCCCGTCTTGTTTGATAACGGTCACAGACAGGTTCTCTGTCCTTTGCTGTTTAATCGATTCGCTGACACTTCCAGTGCGATCATGACCGCTCTGGCCTCAGCCTAGTCTATTCGTTGTTGGTCGTGGATGATGGGGGTCCTAGATCCTTGGTAACCCATAAATGATATTTACTACTGACTTACCTTTCATTGGTCCTAGACCTTGAAATGGAGGGGTTAGGGCTATTAGGGTTAGGGTGGGGGGCGCTGTCTAAGTCAAGCCAAAAGAAGCCGGGGCAACTTGTCTGAGATGTGATACATTTGACATATCTCAGGGTGTTGGTAAAGCGCAGCCTAGTTATTCTTCCAACATCGCAAGCTTAGCTCACACTCAATATTTATCGTCAAGAAAACCTCAAAATATCGTCGAGCTAAGCACAATCTCGTGCAATTTCTTATTTCTCACGTTATAACTTAATCTAGCTTGATGAAACTAAAAATCACGATTGTACTTATTAAGTCATCATCCTTTCATGCCGCAAGAGCCAAACTTAGACTTGATTGATCTCATATCAATTAATATCCATTTTCAAAATTGAGGATTAGTAGAATTCCGCCTGGAAAAATGTCACTACCACAACTATATGATGAAAGTCTCCTAGTCGGCTCTAAATTAATACTTCAGCTTTCTGGTTAAAGTGTTGGAAATTTTCAGGGTTTATTAATATGGAACTGCTACCTAAGTTTTTGATACAATTTATTTTAAAAATTACTGCCTCATGCAATTCCTTTGTTCGTGTATTAAGCTTGTCATTCAGTAAGGTTCAGGTTACTCCAACGTGTCCAAAATGGCCTCTTAAGATCTAGGGGATCACTCAGCCATCGTTCCGAAGAGTTTGACACGTGTGTCAGTAGTCCTTTGCTAAGGTACAGAAAGAGAGTCATGAGTTTTATCAATCAGACTTTTAATTGCTGCGTTGACCTACATCCGTCACACCTATCTCTGTGCCCATTCTTCCTATGCATGCCATATCACCTTGAGTTGGCCGCATTCTGAGTGAAGGAAGCTTATAAATTCCTAACCTAAGCCTCAAATACCATAACTCATGCTGATTTTTTGTAAAAGCCTTAAAATTGATCAGTGAATATCAGTAGTTTACACCATTGCAGTCAGCCTTGGGTATCTTTCAACTAGACATCCTTTATGTTAATTTTACAGAGCCTTAAATATATAACAGGAAATTCCAAAATTTTCTAATTGATTGTAACACAGGTTAGCTTCAAGCTTCAAATTGAAAATATTTGTTATTAATATATCAAAATACTTCATTTTTTCATATTGAATAATTACTAGACCAGTTTGCTCGGCGAAGCCTACCAACTTCGAAATTAAAACTATAGAGGTTTCATTCCGAATGATGAATTTTTCTGCAGTTAAATATAATATTTGAAAAAAAAATGTGCTCCTCTAGTTATAAATATAGAGCTTTATTCTTCTTTAAAATTTCCAAAGATGGCTATTTCTCATACTTGACACATTGTAGCATGGCTCACGCATGATTACTAATCAGACATGGATTATGAATAAAGACTCTAGCCTGCAATTTATTTTGCTTTTTGTACTAAATCTGACCCAGAAGTATTAATGCCCATGTCCATAATACCCGTCATTATTCGCCTAATCAGTCTTGGCTGGATGTCAAAGCTACAATTTTTTCGTTTAAAATTTGGTATGAGACAATACATTCCATACAAACATCCTGTCAGTGCATGCAGGTATCTCCAACTCTATTATTTGCTGAGTGGGAAGCCGATTCGACAACAACCCCTAAATCCGTCTGTTTTATCTCTCTCGAACTTCCAGGAGTTTCTAGGGAAGCGCACTCACGCTGTATTCAGAGTGGATACCGTCCTATTCTTTTCTAGGTATCCTCAAAATTTCATGTTACCCTAGCTTCGACTCCTTCTAAAAGCCGAGCTGTTCAGACCAGGTATTACTCAAGGTCCACTTTAAGATCCTAGCCATAATTTTTTTAGCTGACCATCATAGCTTTTTTTATTATGTCCTTTCGCATTCTATGACTTCACAGGAAAGTGCCATCATGGCTCTTTTTTAATTTAATGTGTATTCAGATATCTATCTATGACACATTATCAGTGCTATATTTATAGGTTGGATGGCTCTTTTGACATTAGGGACTCTCATACTCTGGATTTCATTTGCAAATACCACTTTGAGGTATGTTTGCTTATATAATCCGTTGACCCTCATCCGTGAGTACTCACCAAAGGAAAATTCAAAACCTTTAATTTTCTAAGCATGCCTTCATCATCCATGCATACCAGCGCTGGGATAAATGTTGATGTATTTTTCCGAATTAGAACCAGTGGTCTTCCGTCTCAAGTGGGATATGTGTCCAAGCTATCCAGACTCTACTTGGCAGACCGACGCAGATGATACACCACCGCATCATCTAACCATGGCGGTGTTTACAGTGTCGCCTGCACTCTCGCAATCAAAGTCTTGGAGGAAAAAAATATCAATTTCTAGAACTCCTAATCAAATTTCAAAGTGCCACCACTTCTGGAATATTATCCACAATCTACATCGTCTTGTCCACTTTATCAGATCTCTCTCACGCCTATCTCAAAAAACTGTCTCTCAGATTTGTGCACCACAATCTGTCTCATCCGGCGGATATTCACATTCTTGTGGACGTGGATATGAAGGCCAGAGACTGATTTGACGAGTAGTGTGGCCATTGAAATAAGTATGAACAAAGTCCTACTTGCAAACTTGATGAGACTTTGATAGGAATCTGTCTCATTTGGAGAGAGAGATATTTATTTGGTGGATGTTATGAAATCATTGCCTAGTGGGTCAAATTCTTTGGTATTGTCAAATTTAGCTGAACTTTGCTATGAGAGAATACTTCCCTCCCAGGTTCTTTGAGGACACCGCGTTTAAATGATCAGTCTTTGTCCTCCAATCATGGCTTCATAGAGCTCGTCTTGTAGCAGTTACTACTCACTCTCTCGTACCCTTGCACACCGAGGATATGTCAAGACCTATTGTTGGAAATTAATCCACTTTATTGTCCTGTCTGAGTCTATGACTTTAGGGGACATGCAGGTCCTCTCTACCTACAGGCCAAAGATACCTATGCCAGTAATATATCCCCTCCTATGTCTCCCATACAGCTCCTCTGAAACAGTACCACTCCTCACAAGTCCTCATTAGATCATACACTTAAAGGAGCCCTTAGCCCTTCATTATCTCCCCTCTTCAGGCACCGAAACGATGGCTATTTGCGGGTAGATGGCAGCCGGAAAAATCGCAAAAACCACTGGGTGCGGAGCTCTCCTAATACCGACATCAGGACCAAATCCGAAGACATAGTAACCCTTCTGAAGCGTTCGAAGAGACTGGCCAGCTAGGCGCTGCAGACTCGTGGGTACCTCTGGAAATTAACTCTCTGCCTTTCTAGCCTCCTTTCGACTCCTTCCCAAAGGTCATGCTGAAATGTCAGAAAAGTCTTGACAGAGCGTGATTGATGTACTGTAGCATAGCCCAACTTCTATTGTGCCGTCCAGGGCGCTGGGGAGTGCAGTTGACTCATCGACTGTAAAAGTCCTAGCTAATTAACCGAAATCTCGGTCTTGGCGCCCACAAACGTTCCAAAGTTGAAAAACCCTCGAAAATGTCAGTCCCAGCATGGTCTTTAAAGACCTCTTCTCCTCCTTCCTCCTCCCTCCACGTCTTAGTCGCCTGTCCTCCTTCAGGTTGTTTGTCACATTAGAGCAACAGTTTCCCATAATCCAGGACCTAGGTTTTGTACATTTCGACTTGATATCCTCCTAGCGGGCATGAATAGCGTCGTAAATTTGTAATGGTCGATGGCTAGTAATAAAGGGGCAAGCTCCTGTTTTCAATTAGAGCAACTTCTTTATTGGTCGTTTGGACGAGATGATGTGTTGTTAGAAAGAGGTTGAAGACTCAGATGAAAATGATGAGTGCTGCATGCTTGAAAAGTCGTCAAATTGAGAAATACTATAGATTACTTTCGACTTTAATTCGGATGCAATTCTTCTCGGCTATCCCAGATATGCAGAACATACTGAGCGATCATAGCGGCACCATTGAAAGGTGCAGAATTCGTCCTTGCCGCCATACAGACTCAAGATGCAGTTTCATAAGCTCACGTACTCCTAGTATACTGTTAAATAGTAGACACGTTCTCATGTAGGTTTAGGCCCTCAGCATATTGGCGTTTATGAGATCAAAATTTTTAAAATATGTATCAAAAATTACTGAAAGTCACTAGCCGCTGGAAAAGTGTGGATATTTACAGGGTATGATTTCAAGACGTTGCTAGATCAATTTCTGTAAAATTGTGATTGGATTCAGGCCGCTGGATCTGTAAGATAGGGAAGACTTGGTCTCTAAATGACCGGCCTCAGCTGGTACACTAGTCATCTTCATCATTATCACCCTCTATCAGCCCGCTTAATCGATAGCGCTAATGCAGTCATCCAAATATCCTCATCTTCACTATTGATCATTTAATGTGGATTCAGCATTATAGCTATGACAAATGACCAGCGCTTTGTGTACATCTAAGCTGACTCTTTTACTTTCCGAGACACTCATAATCAGGATTTCATCCGCAAATATCACTTTGAGGCGTGTTTGTCTGCGCAGAATATTCGAACATCCCTTGGGAGTACCCACCAAAGCAAATTCAAAAACCTTTGAATATCCAAGCATACCTTGGTTTTCTATCCACACTGGCACAACGAGTAATGGAACTCAGTCTTGCTAGATTTGAATCAGCCACCTCCTGTCTCAAGTGGGATATTTGTCTAAGCTATCTAGAAGCAACTTGCGAGACAAGCCTGTATAATTTGCCACAGTACCATCTAGATATATCTGTGTTTACTTCATCGCCCATATTTTCAAAATCGGAGTCATTTAGCGCATAATGCATTATGCAAAATATAAAAGCTACTTTCTAAAAAATGGATTTCACCCTTTCCGAGATTGTATTCATCCCTACTTTTTTCTTGCCTATCTGTCCTGATATACCTCACGCCAACCCTAAAAGTCTATCTCAAAAATTTGTATACTATAATTTGGCTCCACAGACGGGTATTCATGTGCTTGTGGGCGCGTATATGGAACCCGTTTGAGGCCAGAGATCGATATGATGAGAGGTGTTGTCATTAAAACAAAGATACAGTAGGTCGTTCATTTGGTCTCGATAAGGCTTTGATTGGAAAGTAGTAGAATATTTCACTCCAAAGTGCCCAGCCATCAATTAACAAGGGTCTTCATAACAATAGTGCTGGATATTTATCAAGGTTTTAGTAATGTGAAACTTATTAGTGGTATTGTTCATCCGGAGCAACTAAAATCGGCATATTCTACTAAAAAAGGACTAAAAGGTTATTACAAGCTTGGATTTCTGGTTCAAATAATATATCTATCCCATTCAGATCTTAATTTAGTCGATACTTCCATTGTGTGTGATAATTTTACGTCAAAAAGACTCAAATTCTAACGGGTTGATATGGGTATAAGTTAAGGGGCTAGCCACTCAAATATAAGAACACAAGCTGGAGCATGAGAGAAGCAAAAATCTCTAATTTAGAGCCTCCGAACTCAGATTCGGGTTGCGAGTTATTGGTAATTTATGTGCTCAAGTAAGGGAGCCTTATATTGATCTAGAGTTATGAAGGGGGAAAATCAACTGGGCGGGAATAAGTTAATGTGGACCACAATTAATGGACGGTCTGGGGTTTTAAAATTGGATGACGAGTGAAAAGCTTTGTATTGAATAATATAACCATGAGAAAGCCCGAAAATATAGGATATGATGTTGTATAGCTTTCGGCCCTAATTCTATATAGGAATTAATTGCAAAACCTAATCAGGGAGTGTTTTTGTAGGTATGTGTACGGTACATCAATTTCTGAATCCATTCTCGGAAAAATAATTGGAATACTGTACTGTTGTAATTTCTGTCTCCTAATTCGCAAACGATGAGGGAAAATTTGTCAAGTGTGTGTCATCACCAGGATTATTGAACAAAGTTTGTAATTGATTCCGTAAAGTTATGAGAGGCTGCATTGGGATGAAGAAATACATAGCAAGGAATCAACAATAAATTGTATATGTAAGAGGTTCATTCATGGTCGCCCTATATGATCTTAAACCTGACGAGAATTTACACGCATTCTTGGTTACTGAGCCCAAAAACAGTATCAGAAGAACTGTTCTTGCACTTAGGGATTCATTATCCGTAAAGCAGGAAAGAAGATAGAAAGCTTGGAGCCGTGGAAGTGGTATACTGAGAGCGGGACGTCTCAAGTACTTCCTTATATTAATGTGGCGATTCCTCGATCATCGGGAGAAAAGCGTGAAATTGTGTGATCCGATTTGGTCTAATTAGCTGCGTAGGACTTTATAAGTGGAACGACAGTCAACCTATTGCCACAGCTGAAAGCTGAATAGTTTTCATCGGGGTTAGTTTTGGCTCTTGGGTCTCCTGGGAACAGCTGAGAAGAAGAGGTACCGGCATCTGCCAACCCTGATTCAGAGCGGATGGAAATTGCTACGCTCAGAGATTTATTACCCTCCAGATTTTGAGCGCGACTGAGACCCCACAAGCTTTCCGCATGCATATCGCTTGCTTTCGGCTGGAAGCGAGGGCTAGCGGTCAAAGATAGCTGAGCCATGTTCGAATGCTCGGAAGGCCCGATGAGTATTACATGTCACAGTTGCAAATATAGTGTATATGCCCTTGGCGCTCTCCAATTTTACGGCGGTGTAATACCTATGCTCCTGATCTAAGGAAACTCCCCAACAGAAATGCTACATTCAACGCAATTAAAATAGCCGCCTGTGTCTAGTAATTATTTGAGGCGTCGAAAAAAAGCATGAACATACATTGAGGCCAACAAGAGCAAATTAAGCTATGAAGCCCGAAATCGTGTACATAGGTAATCTTATCATTTAAAACCTTGGAAATCCAACCTCAACTTGGCTCACGTAGAGGGTAGATCTCGCTAACTAGCGCACCGTCGGACAACCCAATTATTTAGTGATGGCTTAACTCCCGCACGCCGATCGATTCCCAATAATTTTTCGATGCATATTATTCTTTACCCGTCGATTTTTTCCCTGACCATTTGGTGAGCGCAAACTGGAAAAATATTTCAGAGCATCATTGATATTACCGTATATTTTGATTCAAATTTTTCACAGACCTTCTCTTGCCCAGCATGTTTAACAATCCCTCTACGGACGTCAGAAAAATGACCTATGCTCAGAGAGCAAAGACTGCTACCCATCCTCTTTCCTCATACCTGCTTCGACTCATGGCCATGAAGAAATCCAATCTCTGTCTCTCAGCTGACGTCACTACGGCCAATCAACTACTCTCGCTTGCAAATAATATTGGACCTTCAATTGTTGTTCTAAAGACACACTATGACCTAATCAGTAACTGGGACTATAGCCCTCAAACTGGCACCGGTGCACGACTTGCAGAAATTGCCCGTCGCTATAACTTTCTTATTTTTGAAGATCGAAAGCTTGGAGATATAGGGAACACAGTTCAGCTGCAGTATACAGAAGGTACAGCTCGGATAATTGAATGGAGCCACATCATTAATGTTAATATGGTGCCTGGTAAGGCAGTTGTGAGTGCACTTGCTCAGGCAGCCGAGCGGTGGAGTAAAAATAGGCAATATGAAGTCAAAACAGATATATCTGTGGGAAACTTTATGTCAAAAGAAGAGGATTTAATTGGTCCACATGATCTGAGCGATCAGCTTCCAACATCCATCTTCGAGCAAGAAACCTTCTCTCTCGTACCAGATAACTCAGGCCGAAAGTCAAGTATTGTGTCAGTTACAACGGTGTCACAGCATTTCGAACCCATCAACTCGCCAAGGAATAATTTCTTACCTACGGCACAAAGTCTGCTAGATATTGAAGAGGCTCCTATGGAAAGAGGATTACTTATATTGGCACAAATGAGCTCTGAAGGTAATTTTATGACAAGGGAATACACAAATGCCTGTGTGGCTGCAGCAAGGGACCATCAAAATTTCGTCATGGGCTTCATATCACAGGAGTCCCTCAATACTGAATCAGATGATATGTTTTTAAGTATGACACCCGGCTGCCAACTTCCACCCGAGGACGAAGACGAAAGTTGCAAGCTCGTTGGTGATGGAAAGGGTCAGCAATACAACACGCCTTCCAAAATAATTAACTTGATGGGAAATGACATAATAATTGTCGGCCGTGGTATAATCAAGGCTGATAATCCAGTCTCTGAGGCTGAGCGCTACCGTAGCAAAGCGTGGAAAGCTTACGAGGAGCGTATAGCTCTTGCATGATGAAATTCTTTTATCCATTAACTTACCGTCTACCTCGCAGTATTTTCGTCAAAAGCCAAGGCTAGATAGTCGCAGAGTTCAAAACTCGAAGAGCCAGTAAACAGCTTTTCACTTTGGTCGTGAATCTCGTATTAACCGATGACCATTATCTTTAATAAGGGGGATTTTAACTCCAATTCTGTTCCCTATCCCTGCTTTTTTTATTCGGGAAACTTAAGACTGGGGCCTCTCTTTCATTTTAACATATTAGAGTGGTATCTACGTTTCCTGTGCCATATGATTTATGACCTCATGTTTCCAATAAAAAATTTGAGTATCATCTTAACGATATTATATCTGGCCTTTCTGTTGAAGTTGTCCTATTTAAATCTTGTTGCATCCATCTATAATATAATATAATAGAAGGATCACGGATAAACGAAAAAATGGAGTTGGTGAATGGCTATGTTACCCTGAATTTGTACTGGAGAGATAGCCTACAAAATTTTTAACTAACAAGCAAGTTAAGATCTTTAGTAACAAATATCAGCTCCATACTTACCGCTGAAAGTTTACTTTTCAACGCTACTCGCAACAAAAACAGGAGGAATACTGATATTTGAAATAAAAGCAAAAATACTGTACAATACGAAAAACCACTTGGGAATGTTGGAAGTAAAATTCAAGGATAATTATAACCCAGGAAAAAGGTAGATAATCTGAGATTTAAAATATCTCTTTAGTAAAATGGAATAACAGGAAAACTCAAAAATAAGGCGACACGCCTGCTTTATGAACCAACAATTTATTTACCATAAAAGATCTGACTAAACTTACAGCTGTGTTTATTTGTGCTAAGGGCCAGATATCAAAACATACCGAGCTATTAGGATATGGCATTTATGGAAGCTACCAGTCTCAAAAATAAAATGGCTCAACTGGTATTAGCCCAGTATTATTTGGATAATAAACACTAGTAAATTTGTCAAATTAAAAGTATCATTCACAAATTTTGATATGATATAACTCACCAAAAAATGATATATTCGGATTAATCTATCCCAGGACCTATATATCCAGCCTTTCTCCGGAACTATCAACCCGTTGAATCGTGTGCAATTTTTATTCAGGTAAAGAGTGTTTTAATAAAGGAAGTAATATAACTGAATTACAACAAACTGTTCAGGTTAGAATTATGTGCACACACGCAAGAGATATAATTGACCCATGTTATCGCTCATTGGTGTAATTAAGTATTTCCCACTAGATTCAGAGCGACAAATATCGGCTCTAGAATCTCTATTATCTTTCATGTCTCAGGAAGACTAAGAAAAAGTTGGAGCATCCACTAGAGTGCAGAAACTCCCTCGCTTAAATGTGTATATATATAATATTATCTACTGTCTTATTCGGTTCGTGTATAAAGGGAAAAGGCTCTAGAACAATAATACCTCGCCCCTGCCACGATGACACGACCCAGCTTCATGCCGAGGATGTTCCTTTCAACCATTGATTCATAGTTATTCCAATTAATATCGTTAACTTACCATCGATAAGAATAAGCTCAAGAAAGGTTAAAAAGATAAGGCATCTCCTCGTTCGGCGAATGTCGTTGAAGTGTTCGAAGAGATGACCCAGATGGTTATACTTCTGCCGGTGTATTTGATGTTGCCGCTAGGGCTACGACTTTCTTTGGTGGAATTCTCGGACCTCATCTTGATCCTTCAGTCTTAGTGGTGATCAAAGTTAACCCCAGTCTATCAGTCGGTCCAAATATTCGTAATGTTGCCACTCGTGGTTTTTCCATCCGTATATCTGCTAACAAGATAGAACCTCCATCTGAACCTTCTCAACATTCTCCTTGTAGACGTGGTAGGTCTGACACGTTGCTTTTTGCCATGAAGTGCATACCTTGCTGCAGTTTGTATAAGGAACTCTTTTCCCCGGACAGTCCCGAGTTTGGTGGAAATTAGTGTATTCACTGCGCCGACTGTTTTCCCACACTACGCCTACGTGTGTCATCACTGACTCCAGTTAAACTTTTCTCAGGCTGTGCCTGTGGTGACCTCACCCGCGCCGTGAAGAGCATGGCATTAATCACGAGGCCGTGTCGCGCCACTTCTGTTATCATTGTCCCCTACGGGAGGCTGATCGCGATTAATCCTCAATTTCGGCCGTTTTTCTTCGACCGCTCGAGTTCCTCTCCGTCAAACAATCATCTGACTCTGTTAATCACAAGCCCGGAAATTCCAGCTCCGCTCTCCGCCACTATCTCCTTGATGATACCAGTCATGATTGCATCTCTTACCCCTAGATCGCGGTCCTCAACTGGGCCGCGATGAAATCATTAGGAAAGCCTTGTCTCGGGTTCTTCAATTCCGTGGGTTGGGCCGTGTGGAGTGTCGCGTCCCTGTGGGATAACGACTGAACAAACACCTCGGTATTGTTGCTTCGCATTCGGGGTATTGCATAAGCATCTTTTTTTTCCCTTGAAAGCTACTACTGCAGATGCAAGCTTTTCGTTCCATCGAATCTTGGGCAGACTGTAGTTATCGCCATTGGTGGCGCCACGGCAGACACGTATGTCTTGCAGGCAAACGACACAAATATCATTGATGGAACCACTTTTCTAGTGGGATCGCCGAGACTACGCTTATCGACCTACTTCAATGCCATCATTCTCTGCTATACAAGAGACGTATCGCCAGATATCGGTGTCCATGACTTTTGGTAAATATTATAAGCCTTCACGACTTAATTGGCCTTCTCCGTGGCAGGGAAATCCTCCTTCTCCACTTGGTCCATCACAATAAGCCTAATTCTTTCTAGTAGGATCCTCAAGGTTTAAGGATTTTTATCCTTTTGGAGCTGGCGGCACTCCACGGCCTTCAGAGATGTTTGCATTTGCCGTAATTGCTGTTAGCGATGCGTCTGAACCACTGAATATACCCACGCCAGTTACCGCACCCGCCATGCTGTCGTATGGGAGGTTTGATGACGGAGAATGGGTAAATGAAAGATTAAAGTGAGTTTTGCGGTGTCAAATATATGTGAGAGGCTACGTGAAACATTGCGCAGCATGACGTGAAATGTTATTTTCTTTCTCGGTTTTTGCAGAAAAACTCGTATCGTACTCAGCAATATGGCTGTGAAAACCCGCCTCGTTTATATGAACGATGGAATACGAGGTGAGAATAACAAGCACTTGACAACAAGAAATCGGCAGAATTTCCCAAATATTCACACAGATGAAGGTAACTATCGTAATTTTTGGATGGTGTTTATTGTGCTAATGAAGCTAATGACTACTCAATAAATGGTGCTTCTCTCTAGCCAAGACCACAACTTGTAAAGTATTACTCTCTCATTCTTTACGAAAATCTCTCAAATAGTACGCATGATAGACAGCCATTTTGCTGAGAGTGACCGTAGATGTCTAAGATTTCGGCTACCTACCAAATTTCTGGGTGTGGAACTCACCAATCATACTTCTCTCCAATTATTAACAACCTCCTCTCATACCTCCATCTTAGCAAAATGTAAATCCAACTTGGGAAACCCTTTCAATAAACATTGCTAATGAGGAGCAAATAATTTCCCAACATGACTTGCACGATCTGTGCGGCATATTTTGTTGAGGCAGACCGTGGAGTGGGAGAGAAATTTAGCCCTTGGCAACAAATATGGAAAAGTTTAAGAAGTTAAGAATTCCCGGGAGCTTACGTGATTTGATAAAAGTTTTGTTGCTTTATTTATAAATCCCTTTGCAAAGCGGTTGTAGTAGTAAGAATCTGAAGAGCTACATCTGACAACGAAGATTACTGCAAGTTAAAGATTGGGCTGCATGGCGCAGCAGTATACCGCCTTGGTCGGTCTTCTGATTAAATTTTGGTCAGCTTAAATATCGTCCCCATATGAGCCGGAAGAAAGCTAGTTCGAGCCTCGTGGGACTCCATATCACATTCTTTCGCGGTGATATTGTATATCTAGGGTGTCGAGAGCACACTCTCAGGGAGAGCAAAGACTAAACACCAACCCACGGTGTCCTCTATGAGTGTGAGAGCGAGATATTCTCTTAAAGCCTGGCTCAGTCAAATTTCACCATACCGAACAAGTTGGCCCATAAGGCAATGATTCAAGACTCTCCGCCTAACCAATTTCTCCCACCCAACGAGATGATTCCTTACCAAAACCTCATCAAGTTTGCAGGTACGACTTTGTACATTCTCCTTTCAATGACCACACCTCTCTTTGACCTTATCTGGCCTCAATCGACCACTAAATACACGCCCACGCCAATATTTATACCCGACGGAGGAAGCAAAGCGTGGCGCACAAACCTGGGAGACAGTTCTTTGGGATGGGCGTGAGAGTGTAGGAATACTCTTGCATACAGTACCTTGATCATTAAAAAAAAAAAAAAAAAAGTACCTTGATCTGCTTGGAGTAAACTTAACCCTGAGACTGATCAGGAAGGTGCTTTGGATTAGTCATGAATTAGTCATAGAAGGAAAGGTGGTCAGAGCTGAGATGGAAAACTATTCTGGTGTGGAGTTCCTTTGGAAGACGAGTCAGTGAATAGAAGTGGTTGCGAGATATATTCTTAATATAATATATTTGTTAATTCGCCCCAAAGAAAACCTACAGTAGCCGTCGCTCTAAGATTTACAAACAACGGAGAGGAATCAGGACAAGTTTACAAGATGATGCAGAGGATGGATACAGTCTCAACAGGTGTAAAACTTCGAGTTTAGGCCAGGAAATTTACAAATTGAGCTTTATGCGTGCGTGCCAAGGCTTCTACTGCAACAGTGAAGGCGACACCATAAACACCGCCATGGTTAGATGGTGTAGTAGTACATCGTCTTGCCCGGCTTCTCAAGTAAGGTCTGGATAGCTAGGACACATATCCCACTCAAGACAGGAGACGGCTGGCTCTAGTCCGGCAAAAGCAAACTACATTTCTCGCGGCGCTGGTATGCATGGATAATCAAAGGTTATGGAATTCCCTTTGGTGAGTATTTACGGAGGAGGGTCGACTCTCTATGTAAGTAAACATTTCTCAAAATGGTATTTGCGAATAAAATCCAGGATATGAGAGTCCCCAACGTCAGAAGATTCATCCAACATGTACAAATAGCACCGGTGATGTGTCGTAGCTATATAGCTGCATACGCATTGAATGATTCAAAACAATGCCGTTATGTAGAGACTGGGTGGCCTCTATACGCCATAATGCCATAGTGATTATCTACGTGCCAGCCACTGGATCTAACATACCACATAGCTAAGCATAACAAGAGATTCCTATGACCTGTATTTGAGACATAGTGATCCACTGGAATGCTAGTGTGAAATAAATACCGTTACGCATTAAACTTTTAGTGAGGGATGTATTGATGACAATGATATAAGATGGGGACTTTTAAGCGTCCAATTAGCCAAACTTACAAATAAGGTATTCTTGGCATTTCAAGATGTATCATTGTCGAATAATAGGACACAAGTTTTATTTGGATGTGTATAAAGCAAGGATACTGGAGTTTGGGCGGTAATGATGATTATGAAGATGTAATAACAAATAGGTAATGATTAGTAATAGCTTTAGAAGCATGTATCATGTGACGAGTGTTCAAGGTCACTAAGGCCCTGGCGCTCCGTCACAAAGAAAGAGAGACACGAATAAATGCAATGATCGTTATTGAGATACTACAAATAAAGAATCCATAGGAAATATTCCGACACTGATCAGTCTTCGAATTCAGATCAGAATACCTGTGAAGAGAGATACAATTTGTTCAGTCCCTGTTAAAGGCCTCAGTTCATATTGTATTTGCTAAGGAATATAGATTTTAATTGACCCCTGAGAAAGGCCCTCAATTTTAAGCTATTATTCAAGAAATCGACCCCTAATTAACCAAGGCCCTCGATTTGCGTCCATCACGCTTACACTCCACCCAGAATTTTAACCATTTCTATTCCGAAAAACCCAAGTTTTTGTTAGGTTTGTACTCCTAAGAAAATGTCAGGAATTTCAAACATGAAACCAGAAACTTCCTCGCTTTCCAAACAGGAAGATATCGATAATTTTATCAAGAAGACTCTCAAGGAATTTTCAACGCACAATTTCAAAGACGATAATCTTTGGGAAGCATATCAAGATGAATTCAGCGATAAAACCCTTGATGATTTCCAGGCTGCTTCAAGGACAGTGTTGCGATCACTCAGAACATACCTACGTTCTCACGGTGTCTGGGTCAAATGGGACAGGCATACAACTATGGCAGTTTCCCTATTCAATACATTATCAGAAGAAAGCCCCACAGAATGGACTAGGGAAGACATAATGAACTCCAATGAAACTTTTGACTCGGTTAAGATTATCAATGTCATGAAAAATTCTCAAAACTATTCCGTTCAAACCAAGTTGGGAAACCCGCGGATGTCAACTCAGGAAGTACCAAAAAGGTCTCAATCTATTCATCCATCTACAGATCAAACCCCTCAAAAGAAACCCTCAGAGCTTTCAGCATATCCCATCACTGGCTATGGCAGAGAGTTATCAAACTTGGCAAAAATGTACGGGCCGGAGCTCAAATATCAGGGTGAAGGCGATAGCTTTGATTACAAGTTAAATATTTTTATGGAACTGTGCGAGAAGGCCGATGTACCCGAGCTCCTATACGCAAAGGCATATTCAATAATGCTCAGTGGCTCGGCACTAACACACTATTTTTCTGTAACATCCAATGGACACCGATCAAACTTCGACGAGCTATGCACTGCAACTAGAGATTATTTTGAAGGTCCAGAAACCAAAAGAACCAAGATTGCTAGATGGGAATCGCTTACTCTCCGCTTGGTCATAACTGAAAATATAGATAAAGGGAAGTCGACCTTGGAATGTTTACAAATGCTTTTTACCGAACTTCGTCACTTGCAACTTAGCTTCGATATAGAATATAGATCAGAAAAACATCTTCATACAAAGCTAATTAATGCCTGTCGCAGCTTCCCTGCCTGCCAGCTTGCATGCTTTAAACCAAGTAGTACCCTAATGGGACTTTTCAACGATCTCCAATCATCTATTTCAACTGTTGAGCTAAATGAAGGCGCCCAAACATCCCAATTGTTCACGGACCGCCGTTACTATAAAGAAAACAGCCAAAGAAATGCTGAAACCTCGCGCTCAAATTCTCATTGGAGGTCTCATAAATCACTCGGGTCGTCTCAGAAAAGATGTTATGTTTGTAAACGCCCTGGTTGCTGGTCTCGAAATCATACTGTGTCAGAGCAAGAATCGGCAAAGAAAGGCTTCCAAAAACAGATGATGAGTCGAATCAATGATCGTACAGACCAGCTACTTGCACAATATGAAGGCGATCCAGAAGATCTTAGCACTAGCGAATCTGAACTTGATAACCAAATTGAAATGCTAGTTCTAGATACGACTCCACCCGCCGAGACTGATAAACTCGACGTACTTTACAATGAATCTTTTATAACCTCCTTTGGGACTATCCTGAACCCAAGAGAAACTGCGTTAAACCTCGCCGATCTCTCCTTCCAATATGCAATCACCGGAAATGATCCAACTACCCCAGCAATTGTCACCGAAGATGATCCATGTAATTATTTAGCCTCCTCAAGGTACAATAGCTCTTGTTTTTATGGAATTATCATTGATACGGGTGCCTCAAAATACTCCACTGGTGGACTTAAGCAATTTCAGGCACTCCAAAGAATTGCCAATATCACAATTGACACCACAAAAGTAGGCGCCGTAAACGTTCAATTCGGCATTGGAAGCAGTTCCTCAATAGGAGCTATCAAATTGGATACGCCTATAGGAGTCATAGAATTCCACATTGTTAAAGCTGACACTCCTTTCCTACTCGCTCTTTCAGATATGGATAACTTAGGCGTTTATTATGATAATATTCAAAACCAGTTAATAACACCTAGTAAAAAGGTTAAAGTAATACGGCGTTTTGGACATGCTTTTCTATTATGGGGAATTTTCTTACAATCATTAATATCTTCTTCCTTTTTCATGAACCCTTGTTTCCTTACCGATACGGAATTACGAAGATTACACCGGCGTTTCGGCCACCCTTCGGCACAACGCCTCTATACTGTCTTACAAAGATCCGGTCATAACGACATACAAAAGGAACATATAGACCACTTAACTAAATTTTGTGACTATTGCCAAAAGCACAAGGGACCACCTCGACGCTTCAAGTTCAAGCTGCAGGATGACGACATCCAATTCAACCACTCTATCTTTGTCGACATAATGTATATTGACAATAACCCAGTCCTTCATGTTGTCGACGAAGAAACCAGATTCCAGGCTGCCCGATGGCTCCAGAATATCTCCGCAAAGCATATTTGGGATGCAATAAGAGCCTGCTGGATAGATGTGTACATTGGACCTCCTGACTATATTGTCACAGATGCCGGCACCAACTTCACTGCAAAAGAGTTTCACCAAAGCGCTGCTTCAATGGCAATTTCTGTCAAAAACGTACCTGTCGAGGCGCATTGGTCTATTGGCATAGTGGAGCGCTACCACTCTCTCATACGACGAGTGTATAAAATAATCTCTCAAGAACTAGCTGGAGCCAAGATTAGTAAGGAATTTATGCTCCAAATGGCAATAAAAGCCATCAATGACACTGCTGGACCCAATGGCCTAGTTCCAACTCTCCTAGTTTTTGGAGCATACCCGCGAATGACAACGTTAGACCCTCCCAATCCTTCAGTAATTCAACGCTCAATGGCTATCCAAAAAGCTACGAATGAGATAAGAAAATTTCGGGCAGAAAATCAAGTAAACAGTGCTTTGAATGAAAGAAATGGACCAAACGTTGAACCGGTTCATAACTTGCCTGCTAACTCTGATGTCCTAGTGTGGAGAGAAGGAAATACAGGCCATCTTGGGGAGTGGCATGGTCCTTTCAAATTAATAAATATAGAAAAGGAAACATGCAAAGTTCAGTTACCCTCAGGCCCAACAAGCTTTCGATCAACCTCGGTAAAACCTTACTTCCGTAACTCTATTGACGATCCTTCAAGTTTGCAAGAACAAACTAAAGAAAGAGAACATGGTGTAAATGAAGCAAATGACATGCCAGCCCGTATCCAAAGAACCCGCAGACCACCTGCCCGATTTTGTGACGAGCCAAGCTTATCTGCTTTTGTCAACGATACAGAACCTTTTCAGGCTACTTCTTTCCAAAAATCAAGACAAAAAGAAATAGACGGTTTACTCGAAAGAGGGGTGTTCATCAAAGTTAAACCCTCCGATATCCCACCTGGGATAAGAATTTTTTCTTCAAGGTTTGTTGATGAAATAAAACATCAAGGTACAGATAAAGCCTTCGAAAAATCTCGTCTGGTTGTACAAGCTTACAAAGACGAAAATAAACACTTTGTTCTTACTCAGGCTCCGACTATCCAAAGAGTCAGTCAACGAATCATTCTTTCTCTTGCAGCAATGCTTCCAGTGGACTTGTATCTTAGAGACATAACTCAAGCCTATGTCCAATCAGAAACAAATCTAAGTCGCGACTTCTACATACGGGCACCCATGGAGTTAGGAGGCAGGGGGACTATTTTAAAGGTTATCAAACCGTTGTATGGCGTGCCAGAAGCAGGAAATCATTGGTTCTTCACTTATCATCAGCACCATACTGAAAGATTATCCTTAAAACAATCGACATTCGACCCTTGTCTCCTCTACAGAAACGAATGTGATGAAGGTTTTGGTGTTGTTGGAATACAGACTGATGATACCCTATTTATAGCCGATAAATTATTCGCTGGCGAAGAACAACTTCAACTCGACAAGGCTAAATTTGCAGCGAAAGAACGGAAAATACTTACTGAATCCGCGCCCATTAATTTCAACGGCGGACACATCAGCAGAGATAGTGGCTCGCGCTCTATTAACTTAACGCAGGAGCTTCAATGCAGAAATTTAAACCTGTTCACAGTGAGCCAATTGATATTTACGGTTCTAGAAATAAGTCCAGAACTAGCGTCTCGACAAAAGATCAATTTATTTCGCAACGAGCGCGAGGAGCATATATTGCGAGTGTGTGTCAGCCAGAAGCCTCTTTCGATCTTTCTTATGCTGCTCAAACCATGGATCCCGACAACAATAGCATTAAGAAGCTAAATAAAAGGGTTTTGTGGCAAATCAAAAATCAGAACAGAGGGCTAAAGTTTGTGCCACTGGACAAAAACTCTCTGCAACTACTTGTCTTTACAGATTCTTCTTTTGCCAACAACAATGACTTTTCCTCTCAAATCAGCTTCGTAATTGTGCTCAAAGACCGTCATAATAAAGCAAACATTCTACACTGGTCTTCTATAAAATGTAAGAGAGTAACAAGAAGCGTACTAGCAGCGGAACTGTATGGAATGGTGCATGGATTTGATTATGGCGCAGCCATCAAATCAACTCTTGATAAGATTCTACACATAAAAGTGCCACTAATTCTATGTACAGATTCTAAGTCTCTATATGAGTGCTTAGTAAAGCTGGGTACAACCCGTGAAAAGAGATTAATGGTTGATGTAATGTGCCTCCGTCAATCTTACCAAAGACGGGAAATAGCTCAAGTACGCTGGATCAAGGGCGATAGTAATCCAGCAGATGCGATGACAAAGTCAGATTGCTGCAATGCTTTGAAACGTCTTATCGATCTTAACACTGTTATAGTCGAGGAAAAAGAATGGGTGGAAAGGGTTTAATATATTTCCCATTGCAGATTATATTTTCAAAAACATCAATTAAAAAAAAGGAACTTTAATTTGTTTTCATTTATTTATCTGTTTTGCCAGTGTCGAATAATAGGACACAAGTTTTATTTGGATGTGTATAAAGCAAGGATACTGGAGTTTGGGCGGTAATGATGATTATGAAGATGTAATAACAAATAGGTAATGATTAGTAATAGCTTTAGAAGCATGTATCATGTGACGAGTGTTCAAGGTCACTAAGGCCCTGGCGCTCCGTCACAAAGAAAGAGAGACACGAATAAATGCAATGATCGTTATTGAGATACTACAAATAAAGAATCCATAGGAAATATTCCGACAATCATATTTCAACACCGAGCACTTGGATTTCCGGCCCTGAACTTTGGTGAAGTCCAAGCGGCTGAGGGTGCTTTGTAGAGGTGTGAAATGGCTCCAAGAGGGAAAATGGCCATTCTGGAAGAAAGCTATCAAACCATCCTCTGATCCTACGGGACATTTAGGAATTTTTTATGGAAGAGATTATCATGGGTTTTGGAATACGTGAGAGGTACTCAATTTGCACTCAATATGCAGGACTCTTTTATTTGCACCGGCTACTACATTCGAGGCGATGCCCGCCGTCTTCATTGGTTCTATCCTCAATAAGGACTTGAAAGTCTGGCTTGTGACCTCGACTATCCAAAACCTAACAGTTGTGCACCGCGGATGACCGAGTCTGGATAAGTTTTCCTAGTATTCTCTGGTAATATAAGGATGAAATTGTGCCTCAGAGCCGAGATTCAACCACAAACTTAGGGTCTCTGACGAGTTGGAGATTGGCAGTTTTTAACCCGAAATTTCCAAATGCAGAGATCTCACGACTTACATTATTCGCCTCAAATGAGAACCACAGAGAAGCTCAAGCCCATGCAACGCTCTTACCCACAATAATTGATACATTTCACCATCTTTGTTTTTCCCGGAGAATATATCTCAGCCAAATAGACCTCCCAATCCACTATAACTCTCCAAAATAAAGCCATCCAACCACCAATGGAGGTATAAGACGGCATCTAATCCTCTACGACTACTGCATGACATTAAAATACGGTTGAAGTAGCGGCTTTCAATGTGTCTTTACTTCGGACAATGGCACTATCAATCCGGTCTTCGATGAATCATCAAGAACGAACTAGGAACAGAATTTCGCTTGCATATCAGCGAGATCATTTAGGAAAGGCAACACTACTTCGGTCTTGATCTCTCATTCGCATATCTTGTCTCCACGATGAGGATTCTATCAGCGAGGAGGAAAGGCTAGATCAATGGAAAGTGTTCAGAGGTTCCGAGATAAAGATATCTTTGTGGAGATGAAATAGATGTGTCAATGATCTGTAGGGATGCCTAGTCATTGATTAGTTCCTCCGCGTATCGCATAAAAAGCAGCTATGCGACTCAAGTGGTAAAACGCGCGACGAACTTTATTCCCAAAAACAACAATACGAATCAGCTTTTGTATTCTAGGCTCTGTACAGTTAGCTGATTTTGAAAATGGGGAATTCACCCATAGATGTATGGAGACGTGGAAGCCATTCGATTGTTGGGAAAAGCCCTCCACCGAATGATATCGAAATCAATCCTCTCATTGGCATATCTCATGAATAATTACCCTCATCTGTAAACATAGACGCGTGTACTAAGTCGACGAACACAATGACGAGTCATCTGATCGCACACTTCAAAAAAAGAGTCACGACAAACGTATATTCTTGCTTAACGTCCCATTCGGTTGCTGTGTGCAGGCCCATGAGGACGCATGACCGGATAGCATTAGGAAAAGACTAAAGGCAACGAATATCGTCATCCTTGCAGGCGAATGAAATCGAAATTAATACCAAAGCTCTATTTCTGTGCAAGTGATCTCAAGGTTTTCTTTGCTTCTTTCGCCGATAGACAATGGTGGTACTTCCTCATTTGGCCCCGGCTTTCGCCGCAATGTGAAAGATAGACTGTATGATTGTGCATGCACCGACAAGCTAGTTGTGGTCACTAGGGCTGTCGCTTACCTAGCTGGACGCCCTGAATTCATCCTTGCTGCTTCTACTTTCTTGCGAATGGCCAAAGTGGGCCTATGGTCACTAGTGATCTCTGCCGTATATCGTGCTACTGCTGGATAATTTTTTTATCGTCTGATATCAGCTGTCCCTGCCGTAGTGCATCCAAGGAACCCTTTTCCCCGCACGATATCGAGTGTGGTATATACCAGCACACTCACCATACGAGGCTATCTCTCCACGTAATGCCTGCGTGTAGGGCCTCTGGCTACAGTCGAGGCACTGAAAAGCCTCATCCATGCCTTGTAAATATGAAATCAATTACGCTGTAGTTTAGCGTAACTTCTTCTTTCAAGGCGCCAGAAGAGAGGCTCAGCACAATCGACCCCCTCGAATGGCGATTCTCCTTTTCTCAGGCGCAGGTTCACCAGGCACAAGACTCGAGGCGTAAGAGAGAGCGGGGCGTGCGAGGCTCCAAGGAAGGATGGCTCGTAGGAAGGCAGAGGGCTTTCTAGAGAAGTGGTAAAGGGGAAGGTGGGGGTCCTTTTAGATAGCGTAGCCAGACGTGACGGTATGTCACAGAGGGTAGCAGAGGACGACAGTGAGATGTGATTAGATTTATGTAATTATTCCGAAAGATAGAAAACAAAGCGAGAAGATCTCAGTCTCGGAATTGAAAACTACTTAATTGTCCCTGCTAGGCAATAAAGCCTAGTGGTGTTAAACGAGGAACCCGTGAACCCTGCATGAGGCATTTCTTCAGAATCTTTGCAGCTTTGCTTACCGTTGAGGGTCTATAGAATTACGGTGATTAAAAGGCCTGGTATTTTGACCCAAGCTGCTGCGTTGATACTAGTATTATTATTTCATTTTATTGTCCTGTCTTAGTCTATGACTATGGGGGACATGCAGGTCCTCTCTACCTACAGGCCAAAGATACCTATGCCAGTAATATATCCCCTCCTATGTCTCCCATACAGCTCCTCTGAAACAGTACCACTCCTCACAAGTCCTCATTAGATCATACACTTAAAGGAGCCCTTAGCCCTTCATTATCTCCCCTCTTCAGGCACCGAAACGATGGCTATTTGCGGGTAGATGGCAGCCGGAAAAATCGCAAAAACCACTGGGTGCGGAGCTCTCCTAATACCGACATCAGGACCAAATCCGAAGACATAGTAACCCTTCTGAAGCGTTCGAAGAGACTGGCCAGCTAGGCGCTGCAGACTCGTGGGTACCTCTGGAAATTAACTCTCTGCCTTTCTAGCCTCCTTTCGACTCCTTCCCAAAGGTCATGCTGAAATCTCAGAAAAGTCTTGACAGAGCGTGATTGATGTACTGTAGCATAGCCCAACTTCTATTGTGCCGTCCAGGGCGCTGGGGAGTGCAGTTGACTCATCGACTGTAGAAGTCCTAGCTAATTAGCCTACATCTCGGTCTTGGCGCCCACAAACGTTCTAAAGTTGGAAAGCCCTCGAAAATGACAGTCCCAGCATGGTCTTTAAAGACCTCTTCTCCTCCTCCCTCCACGTCTTAGTCGCCTGTCCTCCTTCAGGTTGTTTGTCACATTAGAGCAACAGTTTCCCATAATCCAGGACCTAGGTTATGTATATTTCGAGTTGATATTCTCCTTGCGGGTATACGTAGCGTCGCAAATTTGTAGTGGTAGATGGCTGGTAATTAATTTGGCAGGCTCATGTTTGCAATTGGAGTGACACCTTTATCGTTCGTTGGGGCGAGGCGGTGTGTAGAGAGGTTAAGTTAGAGGACTCTCGTGAGAATAACAAGACTGATATTGATGAGAAGTCGCCGATTATAGATGTGTCTGTGTTCGCTTTCAACTTCGATTCGGATGCGATTCTTCTTGTCTACCCTGGATATGCAGAGCATACTGACCGATTATACTGGCACCACTGGAAGGTGAAGACTTCGTCTATTCCGGCTGCTGCGTTGATACCATTTGGTCAACTTAGAATTATTGGAATTCCTACCCTCTTGAATTTTTATCCTAAAAGAGGCTCTACAAACCTCGACGGAAAAACTATTCCTTAAATCTTGAACATCCTTCACCTAAGCGTTGCTAAGAGTCAATTCTATCTGACACGCCGACTGGACTAATGCCTCAGTATCATTACTCTATATTTATGGATCCGTAAATGCGCCCTTCATGTGCTGTTTTTGGTTTTGTAAACAGATTTTTGGGCTATATATTCTTTAGCCCCTCCACTCATACCTTGAAATTTGCTTTCGCCATCGGAGGCGCAAAACCTGGCGCGTAAGTTCTTTGGAATTACAACTCCAAAAACATTATAGCCGAATGGACAAGAATTTGCAGAAGGGAAAAGGACAAAGGGACACAGGAAGAAGCTGGAAAGATAGTGGCCTTTCGGTAGTGCAAGTATTCATGGACAAGCTAGAACAAGAAATAGCGCCCTGGCCGACTATCATCAGCCGATTCAGAACATTGGAAAGCGGCAAATATATTTACTGAAGAACAAATAGGTAGCACAAAATTGAACTTCAGAGATACACCTTTAAACATCAAGCGTAACCTAACTAGTGCCAAAGCAGTGTCACCACTCAGCTAAGAAGCGAGCATATTGGGCTCAAACCTTACCTGTATGGAAGAAAAGTTAGCAGAGTAGAAAAGCCAAGCTGTCAATGTGGATATCTGTCACAAAAAGTCATGCACATGGTATTGGAGTGTCCGCAGTCGGCAAATAGAAGAGGGGACTTTCTCCGACAGGCTAAAGATAGCTCATTTGAAGCAATGGTGAACAGCCCAGAAGATGTGGCAGGAATCATACAGTTGATACCAAGCAGAGGGTGGATAAAACAGTTTCAAATTGCAGGGGAAGTCGAGGTATCAATGTCGGATACAATAAATCGATCTGGAAGGGGAGAGGACGGAATCCACACTTCCTGAAGGTAAACTAAACAACTTGATAGTAATATAAACAGACAGGATCAGGGGGTTTTCACCAAATTGGTTTCCTTCTCTGTAAATAATGAAGAAAGTCACCTGCATGGATCCATAGGGTGCCTGATCGGGTTAAATGAAATCAATTTCAGAATTCAATCCAAAAATATTTTGTGGAATAGCCTCTCGGGCGAAATCTGCGAGAGCCTTTGTTTCGCCCATTCTAAGGCCAACCCACTTTCCTCGATCGGAAATTGCATTTGGTGAGTGGCCTCTCAGCTCATTTTGTAGGCATTGAAAGCCTTCAAGGTCTGCTTACTTCCATGGCGGATAGGTCACAGTCGTCGACCTCGCCCAAATAAACTTCCTTTTTCTTTTCGAAAGGGACCGAAAGACCTCAAGAATCTTATATTTTGGCTATATTATCGCACAGCTGCATCCAACATTTGATGCCGTTATCGCCATGTACGACGTGTCAAGACCGCTTGCTTCACTCAACTAGCTCCCACACCCGCTATATTGTCGCATGCTAGTTTTTAAAGGTGCAGAACGGACAAGCAATAGGCAATAATGAGATTGATGATATCAAATATATTCAATAGGCAGTGTGGAGCGCTATGCGGATCTCCTTGTAATACTTTTTATTTTTTCTTGTTTTTGTTGAAAAAACCAAATATGTCGTTCCCTCCATCACTAGTGAAATAAAGTTTGCTCTTCGAGAAATAATATTGTAGTGTATGCGTTGGACCAAGTTGTAAAAATTTGTATGCTCGACCCAATTTTCAAAAGCAAGGGCGCCCTCAGGCGTATCAAGAATCTTTCGATTTCTAGGGTAGGCACAGCTTTTTCATAAATTATAATGAATGACTTGATCGGTGCTCATACTTCTCCACAGGAACAATTGATTGTGGTAATGATGTGAGTACCGGCGTAATTGGAGGAGTTCTCTATGTCCAAAGCGAGATACAATTAGCAGACTAAATATACACCGGCTTAAACTTTTTGGCTCCTTGGCTATTCCTAAGCTAGAACCAGTTCTTGGTTTCTGGTATCTAGAAGAGGCTACTTGTGCCCAGAAAGTGGTAGTTTTTCCTCATTGTCTACAAGAAAATTTTGAAAGTTATCATGGTTGAATTTATTAAACATTGTTAGTTGTTATGAAGGATCTAGAAATCCTCTATAGTCCTGGACTCAGATAGGACTTTAATAAAAGTTGATCTAATCTAAATGGTGATTTAAGCCTTGCACGGCTGAAATATTTTCCCTTTCAACCTTACTGCAGTTGATAAAAGGGATGGCACAGTAAATAAACAAGCTAATTTCAAAATATACGATTTTACAACATATTCCAAAGTCACGGCGGAGGTCTCCCTTAAATAGCTTGCTGATAGTCTCTAAACTAATATTTTTTTCTGACCGGCTCCAACGTCCTAGCATTGTGGAAAATGTTATCGTGATTAGAAAGTCACCTAAAATTCCTGGTATTGAATCAAGCCAATTATTTATACGTTATGATCCAATTATAGTATAGACTTGCATAATTCTACTCTTCTTCTCCAGGATGTTATGACCAGCCTCTGATAATCATTGTTTGAAGGCATAAAGTTGAAACTCATGCACTACGAGAGGGTTAGGTGAGAATTTAGAAGCTCTTTAATGAGAAGAGCCGAGCCAAACACTAGGTAGAATGTATGTTCAGGATCTGATCTATTTCCAGCACCTATTACTGATATTGATGAGCATTCCTAACTATATTTGTCATGCTTACTTTTAACCTTTATGAGAAGTAGGGCCTCATGATAGCTACCCTCTTTTCTCGCGCGCTTCAGCTTCCGTATTTCATCGTCATCGAGCCTTCGTCCGACAGCTTCTTCAATCTCCTTGCGACTTATCTTTTCTCTCGCCTTCTCCTTTTTGTTTATCTTGTATTTCGGCTTGAAGCGGGCCTGCATGCGAATACGAATTTTCGTGGCAGAGGAGGCTTCCTCTGCGTCTCCACGGATCTCGAGACCTGAATTGGATTTTGAGGGTGGCGCAATAGTGAGGAATGAACCCCGCAGTGTTTGAATCTCGAAGGTACCGGGCGTTTCTACTGAAGGAATAGCCAAAAACGACTCAGAAGGTGATACAGCTTCGGAATTGCTTGAGAGCAAACCAAATTTGTCACAGCCTAGATACCTACGCCGTAGATATTGTTAGATGAGTTCCATTCGGGTAGTTTGAGCGGCATACTTTCCATGATGTCCTTTGAAGTTTAAAGACTCTGTTCCAGCAACTCGGTTCGCAACCCACACTTGACGTACATCGTGCGGTTCGGCACTGGCAGGATTCTTATCGATAATGTTTTCTAGCTCACTGGCATAGACCTTTCCACTGGAGTCGCAAGCAATACACGTCGGCGATTCCGAGGGTAGAACAATCACTACTGGGCCGACAATATCTACAGATGTTTCAGCGCTAATCCAGCTGTCGTCGTCGGTTTCGTTATCGTCTACCGCCTTTGTAGTGAGGGCTTCTGAGGATGCCGAGAAGCCTTCTTTGGGAAATTTATCATCTGTATCTACGCGTTTTCTTTTCTTTATCTTTTTGTCGCCCTTAAAGGTTAGCGCTTTCACCATCTCTTTAAGCTTGGTAGTCTTATAAATCCGAATCGACAGATACTGGGCATATATCTTTGTCTAGGCAACTCGTCAGGCAATAAGATGTCACTCTACGCGCCTTGTGACAGATGACGTATAGGTTAGATGCTGATATCCATGCAACATAAAATGGCGCCGTTTATGAATATGAGGGTGAATTTTCTCTTACAGCCTAGATCAATCACATCTTGCAAACCCGAAGAAGTTGGCCCACGGGCCACTAAGACAAGATTCTCCATCTCCTTTATCTCTCACTTCCAACGACATCAATACCCACCATAGCCTAATCAAATCTCAAAGCACGTGATAATACACCCTCGCTTCAATGACCACGTCTCTCTGTGACTAATTTCCTGAACATACCTGGCCTTCAATTAAATACGCACCAAAATATTAATACCCGTGGCAGAACTAAAATCATGGTGCACAGATCTGGGAGGTGTATCTTTGGAATGTACTAGAAAGAGATCAAGGAAGATGAGAATATGATGCTGATGATTGGGTACAATTTTAAGAGGTGAAACTTTGAAAATAGTATTTCATATGGAGAAATGTGCGCTACACAAACTATTTCGAGGGGGTGACAAGACTGAACACCCGTACGCGGTGTCCCCTACGAAATTTGGAGTGAAATATTCTCCCAGAGCCAAGTTCAGCCAAATTTCGCAATATCAACGAAGTCGGCCTACGAGGCAATGGTCCAAAATACTCCGCCATGTCAAATTTTCGATCCCAACGAAAATGGCTCATATCAAAGTTTCATCAAGTCTACAAGTACGACCTAGTACATTCTCATCCCAATGACCAAACCTCTTGTCGACTTCCTCTGGCCTCAGCTGGTCACCAAATCCATGCTCACGCCGTTATTTATATCCGCAGGAGGAAGTAAAGCATGGCGCACAAATCTGGGAGACACTTCTTCTGGATAGACATGAGGGGGATCAGGACAAGTTCATAAGATGATGTAGAGGATTGATACTGCTTCGACGGACGTGTAATTTTGAATTTTGGCAAGGAGTTTTACAAATTGAACTTTGAGCGCGCACCAATACTTCGATTGCGAGAGCGCAGGTGACACTGTAAATACCGCCGCGTTTGGATGTTGCGGTGGTACATCTACTTGGCCGGTCTTCCAAGTCGAGTGTGAATAGCTTGGACACATATCCCACTTGAAACTGTAGATCGCCGCTTAAAATCCGGCAAAACCAAACTTCATTTCTCGCGGCGCTGGTATATATGGATGACGAGGGCATGCTTAGAAAATTAAAGGTTTTGAATTTCCCTTTGGTGAGTACTTACGGATGAGGGTCGACTCTCTATGTAAGCAAACATACCTCAAAGTGATATTTGCGAATGAAATTCAGAATATGAGTGTCTCTAACGTCAAAAAAGGCATCCAATATGCACACACATCACTAGTCATATGACATAGCTAGGAAGCTGAATACACGTTAAATAATTTTAAAACCCCCATTTGTAGAGAGCGCAGGCGACGCCATGAACACCATCATGTTTGTATGGTGTAGTGGTATATTACCCATGCTGGTTTTCAAAGTAGAGTTGAGATTGCTGGATACACATCTCACGCAAAACATGAGATGGCTGGTTCTTATCCAAAAAATTTCTATCACGCTTCTTGCGATAAAATTGTAAATTAATTAGAAGGTACACTTTTGTAATAGAGGTTTGGAACTCCAATAGTCGTGGACTCACGGAGGAGACCCAACTGTTTATCACACATAGACATACATCAATTTAATATTTGTGACTGAGAACCAGGGTATAACTGTCAGAGTCCAAATTATTCACCTAGCGTACGCACGGAAGACTGTTTTGGTCCCTTTGATATATCTAAACACAAATTAATTGGTTGAATTATGTCAATGTTTCTCGGGCAGCTACTGTTAACTTCCTTGCAGGCTTTGGGACTTTTGCCCATACAAATTTCAAATTTAAATGTTGTACCGTAAGATACTATCTCACCCTTCAAGATGCTAGCAGCCGACTAATGATATAGTGTCTGCCTCCAGTCTTAGGGAAGCTTTTGGAACTAACCCTCCCGAACGGTTGTAGTTGACACATTACCACCTTGCCCCAACGAGCTAATGACAATCCTTTATCCCCATTAGAATATGATTTCTATAGAGGGATGATACAGTAGTACCGGAAGTAGAACTGATAGAGTATTGAGATAACAGAACGTGTATATCTCACGGCACGCGCAGCAATAATTCAAGCTACGACCATACTCCTACTAACATGTGCCTACCAGCCTAGTCTACACGCTAATATGGGACTAATAATGAAGAGAAAATAAGGTCTTCAAATGCCTTACCCTTACACTCCAAAGTAAACATTTACCACAACCCTAACTTCATTATGCTGAGGGTATAAGAATGATTATTTTTGACCAAGGCTCTTGTAATTTAACAGTTTTGAATTTTTGATTTTTGATTTTATTATTTCATTTTATTGTCCTATCTGAGTCTATGACTATGGGGGACATGCAGGTCTTCTCTACCTACAGGTCAAGGATACCTAAGCCAGTAGTATACCCCCTCCTTTGTCTCCCATATAGCTCACCTTAAACAGTACCACTCCTCACAATTCCTCATTAGATTATTCACTTAGAGGAGCCCTTAGCCCTTCATTATCTCCCCTCTCCAGCCAACGAAACGTTGGCCATTTGCGGGTGTACGGCAGCCGGGAAAAATAGCAGAATCTACTGATGCGGATCTCTCCTATTACCGAAATTAGGACCAAATCCGAAGATATAGTGATCCTTCTGAAGCGTTCAAAGAGGCCGGCCAGCTGAGCGCTGCAGACTTGTGGGTGCCTCGGGAAATTCACCCTCTGCCTTTCTAGCCTCCTTCCAACTCCTTCCCAAAGGTCGTGCTGAAATGTCAGAAATGTCTTGACAGAGCGTGATTGATATATGGTAGCTTAGCCCAACTTCTTTTGTTCCGTCCAGGGCGCTGGGGAGTGCCGTTGACTCATCGACAAAAGAAGCCCTCCTGGCTAGTTAGCTAAATTCTCGGTCTTGGCGCCCATAAACGTTCCAAAGTTGAAAACCCCTCGAAAATGTCAGTCCCAGCATGGTCTTCAGAGACCTGTTCCCCCTCTTGGACCACATCTCAGCCGCCTATCCTTCCTCAAGGTATAGATACCCATTAGAGCATCAGTCCCCCATATACCATGATCCGAGCTTTGTATATTATGAATTAATTTCCTCCTCGCCGGTATACGTAGCGTCGTAAATTTGTGGTGAGTGATGGCTGGTAATTAATGGGGTAAGCTCCTGTTTGCAATTAGGGCGAGGCCTTCATGGGTCGTCGAGGCGAGATGATGCGTGGTTAGAAAGAGCTTGAGGACTCAGATGAGAATGGTGCGAAAGGCATTGTCGAGAAGTCGTCAAATGGAGATATGCTTGAGGTTGCATTCGACTTCAATTCGGATGCGATTCTTCTTAGCTATCCCAGATATGCAGAGCATACTAAGCGATTACACCGGCACCACTGCAAGGTGAAGAATTCGTATATGCCGGCCTTAGATCATGATGTTCGCTTGTTTGTTAGGTCGTACTGTTTGAAGAGCTTGGCGGCCTAGGTCTACTGCTATTATCTCGCCTTTGATATAAGCATATCGTTCAAATGCGTGAACCACAATCGATTCATGACGTTGATCCACTTCGCTGACTGCCACTGACTCAGCTGTCTCGAGCGTATCAAGCTCGCCACTTCAACCTGGCGCAATCTGCTGCTACACATGAATGTAGGCCACGGATCATCGTTGCCGTGCTTGTCCATGATATTATCATACTTTTTCCAGGCGTCCTTTACTCGGTTGGGTGTATAGAGAAAAGAGCTAAGGCTCACTCTAATTAGACGTAAAATAATACAAACAAACAAACATACGTACATACATACTTTTTCCAGAAAATTGAAGCTTGGAAAGTGCGATGAAGTCAGTTATAGAACTGCTGTTATTCCTTACTATCTACGTCCATTCCAAATTTGCTAGTGCCTGGCCCACACCAAGCCCTATCTCAATGGTACATTGTGTTAGAGTCCGCAGTGCGAATTCAAGATCGCCGTCTGCCGAAGTTATCGTGACAATGACTAAGAGGTAAGCGCTTCATAGAGGATATACGTAGAGTACTAAGCTGGCGAGGTGCTAGGAGGTCGAGGTAGTAGAAACGAAGAGTAGACAAATTAAGCTGTTAATTTGCAGTTAAGATGAGAGAAGTATGAGATGATAAGACTCTTTGAAGTATACGAAGATTACAAGTTGCGAAGCTGGAGGACTAGTCTGTGGTAGCACCAGTTTCCTTACCTACAACGAAGTAATGCGACAAAATCCAACACATGCTAAAGTAAGATCAACTCATGACTCCAGTCCATCTCACTACAATCATTTGAGGTATAACGAGATCCGTCTCCTTTTGGTTCCTCCAAACCTGAGATTTCAGAATGGCTTCCCATGACATTTCTCCTTGGACCTGATTCAAAAAATCTCTTCATGACACATTGCCTTTTTCGGCCTAAATGATACACTCTCAGGCGTAGCATTTTCACGCTCGCGTCACGTATTCTGGTAGGTAAATCTATGGCTCCTAATTCTTCAGGCTTCTCCTGTGTACTTAACCAGAGAAGTTAGTAACGGACGAACAATATATTTCAGGCATTCATGTACAAGCAAATCTGCTACTGCTTTGAGGAGCAGGCTATCAAAAATTCGATAATGTCTTGCTCAACGTAATTACGTCCGCTCTAGTCCTGCCCAAATCTTTAACATGTATGCAGATATGTAAAAAAACGAATGAATTTATGTATTAGTATTATTGAGTATTACACAAATCTTTACCCATCTATGGGACAACGAAACTCCCTACTGTCCAATACAGCTACCTCCTCACCTTGCATATTTTCTAGACACGATTGGTGATAAGTATGCCTACAAGCCAGCACTATGAGAGGGCCTAGATCTAACTCTTTCTGACCCACTAATCTCTTGGTATTAAGGGACTCTTCCTCGTCATCCTCCATATCTACATTATCGGCGATCATGAGACATGAGTTTTCGTCGACTATACTTCCGGTGGTCATCTGGAGACGGGCCCGGCCCTTGCCACGTTCAATGTGACCGCCGGCCAGTTCAGTGCTGCGTTCTTTTCTTCGCTTTATATTCAGCATCTCTCGCTTCTCCCATTTCGAGTAGATGTCACCGGGTGCTTTTGGGCCCCATAATCGTCGACTGCAGCCTTCGCAATTGGGGCCGCGAGGTCTCCATCCGCGTTGGCGCAAGTTATTGGCGACCTGGACACTGAGGAATAGATCTTTTTCCAAGAATCGATTTGCTAGTCTCAAAATACTCTCTTCATATGCATAAGCTGAGAAAACTGATGCCAGAACAGCTCGGAGGTCGCTTAGATTAGGAGATGTTAATGAGGCACGAGCGAGAAATGCTCGAAGTATCTTCATGAATGAGATGCCAGTACTTGAATTATTAGGCGATGATGTTAAGGTTAATAATGCAGTGAAAACACGTTGCGCGGGTGTGCGCATGCGAGTCAATATGGGACCATGTTCTGAGATCTCTACGGGTTCCACTTTTTCAAAGCTTGAAGTCAGATTCCGAGTGATCTGTACAATTGCATCGATAATATCAAGCCACAATACTTCTTCTGGAAGCAGATTTTGGCTTAGTATTAACTTTCTTGAGGCAGAAACTAACCCAGAGCCGTCAGAACGTTGACTATAATTTTGGCATAGCCAGATTCCGACATCTGTATACTTGATAAGGGAATTAAGTAGTACTTTAATTGCATCTACATTTGTTGGAAGGGATTCTCCAGCTAGGGCTGTTACAAGCCCTAAAGTCAAGCTTTCTATTTTTGTCAAGTGTTCGACTAATCGGTTCATTGCTTCACTAAACCGGCCGTCTCTAGTCATTAGCATGATAGCTGCGTCAACAACTCCACTCTTCTCCATGTAAGGTAAGACTTGTTCAAGACGTAAATCAGGTATATGAACTTTCTCGATAAATGTCGCGACGAGAGACGGTTCAAATCTGCACATAAGCTGCAGATGTAATTCCATAAATTTCGAGTTTAGTGACTTGGTGGCTTCCTCCTCTTTCTTATCTGTTTCAAATAGAGTGCGAAGATATATGTACTGTAGCTCAGATTTCTCAGGCAGTGCACCTAGAAAATCCTCATGTAATACGGGCGCATGTAAATCTATCGTTTGTGCTGTCTTTACTGCATCCAAGCTTACGAGTTCTACAGCATGAGATTGTAATATCTCATAAATTTCTTTGACATGCCGTTTCACTAAGCCTGAGTGAGGCCCCAAGCAGTCTGATATGCAGTCAAAGACAGAATATCGATCGTTCGGATCTTCAAAGTATGTCTCCAGTAGATTCCTAGAGAGCCTTTCTGATCTATATATTCCTTTGAGGACCCGGAAAAATCCTACTTTCCGAAATAGTGGCAACAGAGATTGTAGGTTGGAAGGACGATATGCTGAGAGGAGATATTCAACACTTAATTGAGCATCATCAAAAATATCGTGCCCGGGATAGTTACAGAGCCTTTGGAGGACATCATTTAGAACAGAGCTTGAAAGAAGGAGATATTGTGGAAATTTAGGTAGGTTTCTAGCAATGAACATGTCAAGATAAATTGTATCATCGGCTGAAAAATCTGGTTGGTTCAGAACTTCTTGCAGAATAGTAATGATATACTGCCTGTTAATCAGAAGTCCGAGAGTTTGCTCTTTAGACAAGTCTAGACTTGCCACATCGCTCTGAGATTTATCCGGGGCGCCGTTCAAAAATGGGTCTTCAAACGCTTCGTTGAGAACACTCAGGAAGCTTGGAGTATCGAATTTTAGAATCATACGAAGATAGGGAAATGAGGGCTCGGATTCTAGGCTCTTTTGGGTTAAGACTGGCTGTCCCGTAGCTTGGGGCCAAGTTATGGTCCTACTGGAGAATAAGAACCAGTACAACTCAGCCTGCGCTTTCTGTGAGTCTAGAATACTCAGTGTCTGTCCAGTAGGATAAACCCTACCTGTCAATGTGAAAGACAAGTATGGAAATATCTTTGAAGGGTTAGAACCGGAAAACATATCTTCTGCATCACATCCCGTGCCTATGCCCTTAATATTTTTGTCGGGCGGAATCAAAAGAGCCAGGAGTTCAGTGAGAGGGGTGATATAGTCGAATAACGCTCGATTCCAAACAAAGATAAAAGCGTCATATAGGTTATGTTCTTTACACAAGGTAGTGACTTGATCTATGTCCAGCGTGGAGGGATCAATATGGCAAAGAATTTCTTCCAGTTGACTTTCTCGCTTTTGTTTCACAAAATGAGTTATCATTCCCTTAACAACTGTAGGAGGTAGAATGGTGATACGTTTCTCTAAAATTCGAGGCTCTAGTGAGTCGCAAAAAATACCACTTTGGCCATAGTTCTGGAACCACTCAAACGTTTCATCATATAGAAAGTCATTTTCTTGGACACTAAGACAGGCTTCTAAACATGCATCGGCGAGATCTTTCAAATAATTCAAGTTCAACTCCTGCTGAGGGTTTCGGTGCCGAAAAGTGCGTTTTAAGGAAACCATCATAATTTCGATTAATTTGTCTCCGACGATTGAATGACGGAGGTCGGAATTCTCTGGTAGTCCGATAATAAGCTTATCAGCATTTCCAACATAGTATGATGTTGCCAATCTTATCGCTTCTAAGTAGTTGCCTTCTTCCATAATAGCTATAAGTCTGTCTGCCCAATTCGATAATGTTCCGATCGATACATCGTTGAAACCTAGAAGGAACATTCGACTTTTATATGCTTTAAAACTCATGTAAAAAGCATCTGCAGTGGCTACAGACATGAGTGAGTTATCGACATCGGATGGCTCCACAAGGCCATTTACTTGCTTTGAGAAAAAGTCTTGATGATAAATATGTTTAGGAGCAAGGTCAAATGCTTCTACAACCCGCATGTTGCCATCTTCAAGGATAATCAAGCGTTGAGTGATGGTAAGTACTGTCAGAACTGATCGACTGAGCCATTGAACAGCTACGATAGCCTCCTCAGATTCCCATCGACTGCGAGATCGAAAAGTTAAGCTGACTGGCTTGTCGAGGGAATCAACCTCGTCTATGTCTAATACCATCAATATATTTGACCAACAGTAGACCAACTTTACTTTGGAGACGTGTCGTCCACTCTCAAGATCTGGGCTCTTTAACTTAACGGCCGGAAACCAAGCTAAGCAGCCACTGAGTGGCCTGCCAGTATTTAATTCTTTTGGCTTCACAATTTTGTGCTGAGTCTGCGCTACTGGAGTTGTTGAGACAATCACGAGTAAATGAGGAGTCAGAATAGCGGTGAGGCCTAGTGTATCGGTGTCTTGCTCGACATTTCCAAGTGGAAGAGGTGCTAGGGCAAAGATGGTACTTGGACGATGCGGTTTTCCACTAACTTTGGACAAGCCTGGATATCGCCCTAGAATTCTGGTGGTTTTGATCGCACGAGTCACAGTTCCAAGGCCTCTGGTAGCGAGGTGGGAAAATGCCATTCCACGCTCATCAGCAGAGACAAGAGCTGTATGTCTTGTACCTAAAAATCCGAGATGGTGGATGGCTACATTTGATAAGTGACCACTTGCATTTGATTTAGCTAGTTCTGTTGATTCAAGGCTAGGAATGTGGAGAAATGGGCGGGCAGTTCTAGCCATTTCCCAAGTGAATATAGAGCCATTTGCATGTCCACCAGCAATGACTAAATGATCGGCTGATATGGCTAAGGATGTAATTGGTCCACATTCCACAGCTTATTTTGTTAGTATTTTTCAGTTTAGGTGTATAAGAAACGTACCCTTCGTTCCAGGTCCGATGATAGATTTGAGGTTCTGGTGATAGTCAAAAGTTAAAATTATTCCCTTAGATGTTCCCAACACCACTGACGTGGAAACAGATATACATGTAGGTACACCCAGATTTCGTTTACCAACTTCCGAAAAGGCTTGTCCATTTATCTTTTTCAATCTTGTCCACCGGATAACGTCCCATGGAGGACTAGAATCTTGGAAATCAAGATGGATATGGCTACCGACAGACGGGCTCTGAGAATGTTTTGGAGAATGCGAAGTGCTAGTTTTGGAGGCGGAAAAGGTTGAGCTCAAAAGGCGTGACTGAAATCTTCGGTCAAAGGGGCGAAAGGATGGCGTTGGACTTTCAAAGTTGCGCCGCGAGTTGATTGACGGACGTAAACTCGCCCTGCCAGGAGAAGAGACAATAGAGCCCTGCTATAGTCAGAGTTCACTCTTAAATAGGCCAGACTATGCTCACTTGGACGGATGGAGAGTCATCAGGTATCGACAGGAAAGATCCGGTAGGGCTAGTCGATCTCCGAGGTGTGAGATCAAACAGTATTTTATCATCCAAAGCAGTCTCTGGGTTCTTTTTGAGCTTGCATCGACTTGTATCATCCTCTATAGATCGCAGTATTTCCGAGGTAATGTCATCTTTCCTCGCTATTGCCTGGCTACACCCAATGGCTACAAACGGCTTGTTCCTATCATCAAGAGTTCGTAAGGTTTGATTCTTACCATTACCAACGACCCTATCTTCCTCCTCACTCGCATTGCTGTTCACGGATGAGGAGCTCATTGAGAATAGCTCATGGTTTCACCTGGCAGTTCGCGTCACTCCTGAGATGAGTGAAATGAACTACTGAACTTGAACACTTTCGAATGACCAAACCCTTAAAACCTCGGCTTAGAGCTTGACCTCATAATATTGAAGATACTTTGCTCATGTCTGTTCACAAAGCTAAAAGTTTGTCGGGAACCATAAACCTTGTTTTGGAGGCTCGCTTACTGCTAAAGAATAGTTGCTTGAAAAGGGAGCAACTGATTCAGCCGCATGGTTTTTCTCTTGATAAGTTAGCCAGTTGATCAGTCCAGTGATAGTGCTTTGATAGACAGATCCGGTACGGATATCTTTTTTCTATCCGCAACACTGGTTAGCTGATCTGCCTCAAGCGCACATCGTTTGGAGCGCTTCCGTAGTCGTAAGTGAGATTTACCAATCACTGCAGCCACCACTTAATAAGCTACAACATTTCATATGTGTCTTAAATTAATTCGCAACAATTCACACCTAACGAATACCCCAGATGTCCTCCATCGGACCGCAACTACCTCCACAATTAGCCAAACGGAAGGCTTCTAACGATGTGTCCCATGACCCACCTTCTCCGCCTTGCAAGCGTCAAGCTGCATCCTCACACTTGGGATACTCCGAACCCATTCAATCGCACAATAATGCTGACGAGGTAACATTGAATTTAGATTCCAATAGTAACGATAACGTACAAGACAAAAACAAAGATATATCTCACTCAAGAACTTCGAGTCATACCCCACCATTTTCATCACGTACAGAGCCAGATTCTTCTAGAAACCCTGATACCGAAGATTCACCCGCAGGCTTGGGAAGTGGCAAGCAATCGCGAGTCTTTGGCCCTACTCTTCCCCCAACCACACAATGTGCGTCGCAATCAGCAGCAGATTCAGGCGGCGAGACTTCTTCGGATTCCGAAGACGACTACCAACCTCCTTTACCTCCAACAATAGGCATTCCGGCCCAAAGTCATCTGTGCCCGCAAGCTCCACAGTCTCTGACAGCACCTTTGTATGAGCAGACGCTGGAAAAGCGACCACAGCGTGACGATTGGATGCTGGCGCCTCCCACTTCGGCTGACCAACGCACGTGTAGCGACCCGACCAAGTTGCGCAACCGCAAATTCAGGTCGGGACCTACTGCTAAATCTGCCAATAACCAAGTAGGAGTGAGTACAATGTGGACAGAAACAGCAGATGAGAAGCTTCGGCGCCTCGAAGACGAAGTTCTAGGCCGATGCCCAGTCAACGCGGCGGCCACAGGGTCCAAGACGAGTACAGCCCAGGCCCGTCGCGAGAACCGAGAAGCTCAGGCTACAGAGGAGCGAATTCAGGCCTACAACAAACAAAACCGAAATAAGAGTCTACTCGCTGAACGCGAAGCTGCCCAGGGTCGCGGCGAGCTAACTAAGGAGGATGCAGATGATCCAAGTCAGCGTGGATTCGACCGCGAGAAAGACATGGCGCTGCGTGGATACATTGGCCAAGGCAAGCGACAGGAACTCCTGAATCGCGCTGCTGGCTTTGGCAGTCGCTTTCAAAAGGGAAGTTATTTGTAGAGAGGTCAGATGCCCTCAACCAACTTTTATGTCCTTGCTCTCATATGCTATTACGTACATATCAATAATTATACTGGGCAACGACGAAGAAGTGCTCTATCAATTTACAGTTGCGTGAGGCTCTAATTCTACCTACTGAGACAAAAGGCCATTTCGGCTCTAATAAACTGACAGAATGTCGGACCTACAGTCTGTTACATTGTTAATAAAGATTAACGAACTGCCATTATACGACATAGATGCATCTAGCCTTCAAAATTTCCTCACCCACTGGCATAGGGGGCACTTGTGGAAAATAACTATGGGGAGGCAATATTGCAAAGGTAAGGAGTGAAGCGTAGACAAGTAAAATACGTGAGAGCACAAAATAGATACGCTACTGTGACGTACTTCTGCAATTTATTGATAGAGCAGAGTGAAGATATTTAATCGGGCAATATATTTGTTGTTGAAGTTTTCTCAAATTTCTGACCAGCCCAGCCTGCAGTTAAATGAATTGGGCTCCATGGTTCCCATTGCTTCTACAACTTCCAATAATTTGATGATCCTGTATCAGCCGAACTATTAACTATTCGTGCATGAAATTTATAATCTCGACATGAAGCTTGCAATACCAAATTCGTATAGACAATGTAGTATTCGTTAGACAATATTTACATGTCTAATGACATGAGTTGATATCCTTAAGATCAAGTGAATACTATATCACCAAGACCTATTAGAAAATGTTTTAGACGATCAGAAAATTTCCCGTCAAAATCTAAATCGTCACTATTTGAATAATAAAACGCGGATAGTAAATGATCCACAATTTATGGTTTGGACGACATTGTGTTTTTCGGGCTAGTGCGTCCATCTCTATTTAATTGTACCCGAGGATACGGTCACATTGATTTAAGCTCCGCTAGCCATAATTAGCGCAGCTGTCAATACTTTATCCGTGTATTTCCCTAGATTGGTACTGGTGAAGCGCATTATTGCTGGTTAGCAACTGTAGCACTTTCGCGTATATTTGAGTAGGAAGTCTCCTGCTTGGCTATTGTCGGAGTTTAGTGGAATAAAGCCTAAATACGACATAGTTGAAGGGCTAATTTGATGTCATTTCAACAAGATGTATCATAAAGTTTATTAGTTAGTTATTTAATGGTGACTTGTAAATGAAGCGAATTAGTTTGATTAATATCGATACAGCAATATCTTCCTGATTTTATTGACACGCTTGGTTTATGTGTCAGTTTCAAAGTTAATGATCTCATCTGTGGATGCCTTCTTCGAGCTGGGATGGCGATACAGGATTAGAAGCACTAATTTCAGTAACAGCTTGTCGATTATGGCGATGTAACGGAAATCTTGGTAAATGGATGTTTCGAAAGAGGTTAGAGGTGTGATTATCTGGTTGAGGTAGCTGATTCATTTCGTGGTGGGTATTATTGAGACTTGTCTGAGTTGTAACATTATCACTGACGTTTCCAGGTGACGGTTGGGTGCCTCTGGTAGTGGCAGAGCTGGAGTTAATATCACCATGTCTCGGGCGAATTAGCCTGGAAGCTGCGCGGATGCTATTCCACAAGGATGGTGACTGCGGAGAGACATGAGTACGATCGACTCTTCTTCGAGTAGGCCTCTCCATCTCTATCTCTTCTGCTTCAGGACGAGTCTTGGGTGTGTAGTAATCTGCCTTACAAAGTGGGCAGCAGGCACGACGACTGGTCAGCCATGGATCTAAGCATCCAGCATGGAATGCATGTCCACAGCTTAATCCACGAATTTCGTCTTCTTCTTCCAAGGTGTCAATACAGATTGCGCAAGAGTCGCCTGGTCCGGAGAGTAGTTCTGATACGGCGGCTGCATTGATCTGATCTTCTTCTTCATCCTCTTCATCATTGGAAGCTGCATTTGGCCTGTGTATTTGCTGGTCCTTGGGCAACTTTGATGTTGGGTCTAGATCATTAGGGTTTAGAGCCTCTCGGCTGTGAGAATGTACATCTTTTTCTGATATCTGAGTATCAACGTTGACAGCAAGAGCTGGAGGTGAAGGTTTTGTTGAGCCAGTTTTATCAAGTTCAGATTGTTTGATTTCATCATGATGACCGGCAGTGGGGCTGATGGGCGGGGTGGTAGCAGAATTTTCTGGGTGTATTATACTTGGAGCCGTACTTGGGTGCATGGAAACGCCTCCAGTTGTTGGCAGACCTTCGCGTGCTCGCGATGCTACCCATGATTTGTACTTGGTTAGTGGGAAGCGTTCGTTTACCTCGTCCATAGTCATGAGCTTCTTTTCCCTTCTTCGACGATGTGGTCGGTTGTGCATGTTATCAAGATTTATATTGTCCGCATCATCACCATTTCGAATGGCCCGATTACGAGCGTTGTACCGGAAGCAGTACTTAACGCCTACAATGATCCTGAGGTTGATTAAGCAATTACAGCGTGCGGTACGTGTAGATGCAGTGCAACTCACCATAAGTTTGTGAAGACAACTCCGAAGCCAAGTGCGACAAAGAATAAGAGAGGAGAACTGGTTGGTCCACCTGTTGGCTGCTGGCCAGTCATGGAGGTTTGAGATGGCGAAAGAGCAGGATCCGCTGTATTTCCAGTAGATTGCGAAGTTGATGATGTGGCGGTCATATCTTCTTGGCGAGCGTGTATCTGTCGGCCGACTATGTTGACAAGGTCAGATACGATCAGATTCATGACCGCCATTTCGGCGTCGGAGGGATGAGGCGTTGGTAGCGCGTAGCTTGTGCGGCAGAACCAATGTTGCTAGCGACCTGATGGGAGTGCAACTAATAAATAATAAAGCTTTTCTGATTTTATTTTGATTGCCGTCGCGAAGGAGCAGAAAAGAGGTGGATGGATTTCGATGGGTAGACCAGTCGGCCTATAAGGACTTGGCGAAGCTTACTTGACACATTCGTAGTTGATGAAGAGATGATAGTGGGTGTATGGGAAACGAGGAGAGACGGGAAGATTATTAGAGATTGTAGTGGTTAGTGGATAAGAGAGCGCCGTCCCCTGATTTGACTCGTTCTGGTTTGGGATGAAGAACTCGACTTGAGCGCTCAACCTTCCACACCTTAAACGTTAGGCGAGGTATCTCTTTCCAGTCAGTGTGACGGCGATCATCAAAAGCGTGTAGTGGACAATTGCACTGAGGACGGCGACAGTGATAATGGGTCGCTCGCTCCTGTGAAGAGGACACGAATGAATGGTTGCGCGAAGTGAGGTGGGTGAGGTGGTGGGGCGAGGGTTGTGTTGGGTTGGTGAAGGGAGGAGACGATATGTATGTATGGGGATTGATGAGGGTCAATGGGGAGGTCGCCTGATAGCCGAGCGGATGAAAATAGCCAAGTGAAAAGTTATATATTAAGATCAAAAGATGGCCGGGGGGAGGGGAGAGCGAGATGGGGGGGAAGGACGGACTGGCTACCTGAGTGGCCCGGCTGCACATCGAAACTTCATAGGGGCGGGGATAAATGGAGCAAGCTTGGCCAGATGCGAGATGGAGGGAGGTGGGTGGGGGCGAAGAGACCAGAGAAAAATACTTGAGAAGATTTAGGATAGACGCCTCCCTCGTCCAAGGACAGGACGGAGCTGGCACTGGACAGCCAGGGGCCAGCGAAAGAATAGGTGTAGCAGTAGCAGGTGTAGTAGCAGCAGTGGAAGGCTGAAAGGAATAATGTCTACAGCACAGGTGCTAGTAAGATGGGCTTGTGTGCCATGGAGGGCTGGGGGAGATCATAAGGATGTACTGGAGAGGTCTAACCACAGCCTCATCTCAAACTCCCCCCAGAATGGCCCAAATGTGGAAATTCTGAATAACGACAAAACACCGGACGATGACTCGCGCCGGCCTCTCTTGTCTCGGCCACAGAAGTGCGCTCACCGGCTCCAGTGCGAGAATATAGCTTGCGTTGCCGTCTACGATCTAGCATGTAGCTCAGAAGAAGTACTTGCCAACGTCTACATACACAATGTATCCTCGTCGTCGCAAATTCGTCCGCTTCCTCTGTCCTAACAGGCGACGCCGATGGCTTCTCTTACCTCCTCCGCTCACTAGCCACTCCCCTGTGGCCTCCCTAACATTCCCCTTTAGCCAAACACCCTACCCTATCAGTAACACCAGGGTGCACTACCCGGATCATCATGATGAATCACACTGGGATCAAGGGCGAAAGCGCGCCGAGCCACCATGCGAGGGACTTGCTGCAAAGACCCAGCGGCCCTGAAACCATGGGACGCGGTGCCCTCCAACACTCCAGTGCTCATGCCGAGCACGGAAAAGACAGCCGAAGGACGTGGTTCGGGCAAAAAGAAATGGAGAGAGCCCAAAGACAACTCTAGAAGCTCAGTCTGCAAGCAGGCTAACTTGAAAAGATCAGTCGGCACGACATTAAATGTCGGCGCTGCTAATCAACAATGGCATTTCTGCCCTTTAGCTTGGCGGCGATGCTCTCCCCGTCCATTATCGCCTCCATTCCCCTTTCCTCCCGCACCGGCAAGCCTCTAAAGCCACCCCACACTAGAGCCACAATGAATTATTCCCTTTAGTCCTCACGGTCCTCCGCTTACTGCTGATCTCCTTGCCGTTCGCCAGACTCCTCGGTCGATCAATTTTCTTCATGTCAACTGGTCCTGTGACGGGTCCCCCGCCCCCGTGGAGATTTCATCGCACACCTTGCAAAGCTTTTTGCCATTTGAAGTGATATGCGTGCGGGTTGCGGAGAGGCTTACGATAGACTGTGGACTCAAAGCACGCCTTTAATCTTTAATCACAGAATGCCTGTAGACTTCGTTTAGACTGGTGTTTATTGTTCCTTCAGCTCCCTAGTCCTAATAGAAAAGCCCCAGTTGCAAGCACGCTAATACATGATTACATAATGTGATTATCCCTAATTTTCTTAACGCAGAGTCCCGTGACTTGGACTTACGGTGACTGCGATTAACAGCCAAACCTCCATTAGCCTTGCCCCATTACAATATCCTCATGAATAATTGACCTCAACCAGTCATTCCGACTACTACAACATGCCGCCTACCCGGCTCCCAGCTTCGGGCAATCCGCTGTGAGTTAGTTTGAGCATTGTAGAGCTCTGCTAATAGACGAGGGGTCGAGCAGTGTCTTTTTCGACATTACGATTGGAGGTGTGTTCGCTTTGTCCCTCCCACAACCTCTCCTAGCCCCGGTCTTGGCTTATTGCTAGTGACAAGCATACACGGCACGAAGTCTAGCTTTGAAACAGCCACTGGTAACTGACTGAGGCTTGTCGTGACGGTAGGAGAACCATTAGGTCGGATCCAATTCGAGCTCTTCGCCGACACAGTGCCAAAGACGGCCGAGAATTTCCGGCAATTCTGCACGGGCGAGAGCAAAAATCATGTGGGCCGACCTCAGGGATACAAAGGATCTAAATTCCATCGCATTGTAGGTGACTGCTACTAGGCTTCTAGACTTTTCATCTGAGGTGAGCTTGGAAATCGATTACGCGCGAGCTAACGCCAGCTCTTGTGGCCACTGTGCAGATCAAAGATTTTATGTGCCAGGGAGGTGACTTTCTCAATGGTGATGGGACAGGCTCAACCTGCATTTACGGCACCACGAAATTTGCTGACGAGAATTTTATTTTGAAACACACCGAGCCTGGTCTGCTTTCCATGGCTGTACGTATGCTATCCTAAAATTACATGAAATTATCCACTGATGAGAAGCTGTCGTCTCCAGAACGCTGGACCCAACGATAACGGCTCGCAGTTCTTCATCACTACCGTACCCACACCATTCCTTGATGGGAAGCATGTTGTTTTTGGAAAGGTTTTTGACGGCCTCGAAGTCTTGCGCAAAATGGAGAATGTCAAGACTGGCTATCGCGGCAAGGACGTGCCAAATATGGACGTTGTGGTTGCAATGTGTGGAGAAATGTGAGAGCCCAGGGGCGAGGTGAGGGAGCGCGAGAAAAGATTATTCACCGGACTAGCACGGTCTGTTAACGCACAGCGTAGAAAATACTCAGTATTTAGCACGTTTTCTTAGGAGTCCGAGCACGAGTAGTTTAGAAATCCATACTATGCCCGACTCTAGTCTGCTGGAGGATATTGGGGCAGCATCACGGTCTCCATAAGTCTTACACATGTTCTACGTTGTCCCGACGGTTCTGCCACCCAAACACGCCATTCTTAATTCGCAAAGTGATCATGACACATCGTTTACTGCGCTAGAGTGTGGAGTATCCGTATCTCGTAGCTGCCTTCAGATGCAGGTTGTGAGTCGGTTCCGTTGCCAGTTGCAGTCCAACGATTCAAACAATCAGGTCGCAATCAGCTTACTGTCAGCAGATGAGTAGCATAGCACATGAGAGACGACGGTGGCCATTGACTCGTCCTCGTGACAGGCTTAGGTTATGAGGAGAGGAGATGACGTGCGCACATGTTGACTCAGCGATTCAGGCGTGCGGCGAAGTATTCACCTGAGCTCGAGAATAATTGTCTCAGCTCTGTGGTGACTTACATCATATACAACACTCTTTAACCCCAGAAACCTAGAGAGCAGTCAAATTCTATCAGAACTGAAAGTCGAAACTATGGAAAATAAATATACAGGAATCGCCATATTCACTCTACCGAGACTTGAAAAGTGCACAGATCTGTCTAGCTATGCAGATACGAATTGAGCTCCATGTGCTCACTTAGTATCTATATAGAAGAAAAGTACCCGTAGTCCACAGTCCAAGCTGTCCATGTGGCTACCAATCGCGGAACCCCGAGCACATGATTTTGTTCTGCCCTCGATGGTCAAATGGAAGAGGGGAATTTGGAGACAAGCTAAAGATCAATCCTATGAAGCTATGATAAACAATCCTGGAGACATCAAAAGGATAAAACAGTAGATCCTAAATCATGGTTGGATAGAACTATTCCAGATGACAAAGGGGTTCGAAATTCTGCTGAGAGATAGGGATAGGTCAAGCCAATCTTGAGGTCGATGAAGATGAGGTGATAAGTTAACATGGAGGGCACTACAGTGTAACTGCGCTTCCAGAAGGATACATAGAAAAATATAGACGATAAACAGGAAGGCTTGAGGGCTTTTTGCCAAAAGGTTTCCTCCTGTGTAGATATTAGGGTTCGTAGACAACTGCATGGGCCTACTAGGCGCCAAATTAGGATAATGAAATCAAATTCAAACACTATTGATTCAGCTAACTAGCTTTATCACGTGATTGGATTTTGTAGGTGCTGGATAGATTTTGACTTTGGTCATCTACAATCTAAATTTCAATCGCGAATACCGCTTTGAGGTATGTTTGTTTGCACAGAACAGTCGACCCTCGTTCGTGTGTCCACCTAAGGAAAGTTTCAGAAGGGTAGGCTCGTGGCCACTCGCCCCGTAGTCCTAATGCACTGCCGTCGATTCGCACAGTCAGAAAAGGCTATAGGGCTGCCCGTTGGTGCTCCGTGATGAAAGGCTATCTCATGTCAATAGGCTCAGCAGCTAACTGGGGGCAGACTGTATGACATCCTTTAGGAACATGCGCCATTATGCGACAGGCACGGGCCCTGGATACTCCTCGGCCTAGGAGATTCGGCCCAACCTCGACAACCCTTCGTTGCCAGAACAAAGCCGGCCCATTCTGAACCTTTAAAAATGTTTACTCTCTTGAATTTTTCCGCTCTCCACGCCTTATCCCAAATCCAGAAAGACAGCAAACATTGCCAGATCTCTTTCCTAGACTAACTCGGTATGGTACCCTTCTGGTTCATTTCTTTTCGACACCTATCCACTTGTTTCAATTAGAGCGTTGTGACAACAAACCAAAAGATATATCATAAATGTGATAAGGGCTAGTACACTACCTTGGACCCAAAACGAGCCTAGGAAATATCGGTGATCAGAAATAATGCGTCATGATTTGTGCATCTCAGTGCAGTGGCTTTGCAGTGTACTAATTGGTCAAAAGTTATACAGTAAAATTCCTTGCAACCAAAATCTCATAGAGAAAATGGCTTGTCATATTGCTAGGGTTGCGTTAAACCTTGGCACAGTTGAAAAATTTTACTCCTAAACTTTTTGAGTCTAACTTACACTAGCTTCGTCGCTCTCCAACTGCCGTCTATATCGCCATTCTTTCATATTCTTATGGCTGTAAACTTCACACATTACGAGGTCGATGCTATTTATTGTGTCATAGCTAGATAGCTGCATACGCAATTAAAATCTGATGCAAAAAAAAAAAAAAAAGGTCGATGCTAATCTGAAGCCGGAGATTGAAGTAGACATGCGGCACACTACGAGCAGTTAGGTGGAGCCTGGAACTATGCGCAATTAATTCTAGCTGGACCCGACTATTTACGGACCAACTTAGCTAAGATAAGTTAAACAGCTACCGTCACGCATCTCATTTGAAAGAGACCGTGGTTGCTATACAAAAACGCTGTGGAGACGTGCCTGAAGGGTCTATGCAAAGGCTTCGTAACCGACTCTGCTGTTCCATTCTCTTTCTTCATCGGCTCATCCCATGATAAGAAATTCTCATTCAAATCCAAGTCCGAGGAAAGCCAATTGCGGGTCAATCGACGTGTACGTTTGTACTCCCAAGATTAACAAAGTCACGGTGACCAGCAAAAAAAGACTTGTCAAATTCGCTTAGTTTCTGCGAGGTGCAGAAGTAGTGACAAGCAGTTGATTAAAGGAAATGCCAATCAGCATGGATGGCTCCCGCGGATATGTAATCCCGCTTTCCCAAAAATCCCGACGCACATGCTGGGCCATCACTCAAGGTATAGTAGTTCCCAATAGGAGAGATCAAAAGATTAAGTCAACGAAAAGTAAGATTTAAAAGTGTCGGCAATGAGCAAGCCGAGAACAGTCACGTCCTACAAGTCGCACCTGGAATCGACTGGGTGATGCCTTGCCAATCTCAAATTATGCCCTCGTCGCTGTTACAGGTGATAGTCTTGGCAAAGAGGCACCGACTTAAACCTTGACGCTTGATCGTGACTCCACTGGCGAATATGCGCTGGCTTAGAGGTCTTAGCGAGAAGATCAGCACCACTCAACCACATGCGTTAGGATCAAGCGAAGACGATCACCATTTCCCAGAGAGGAATATGCGTCAGATCAATAAAAGCTTTGTTAGCCATTTGCAGGGGCCATGAGGCAGCGACAGACTGGGATCTACCTTGGCTCAAAATTTTGGGGGAGGGATGCGCAGAATCCAGTAATGATCATCATGAACGTTGGCCCCTCCTACATGATGATGAACACGTTCTAGCAAAGACTAATCGAAGATAAGGAGTTGTAAAGGCTCGGTTCAGGAACGTTGCCTAACAAGCTTCCATGTAACGGCTCTGCTCGGTAAGATTTCCTGATTGTCTAGCGCGTCTCGGCTCACTTTGCCCACGGATAGCCTCTTTTCGGAATCTTAGCTCCAGCTGCGAAATCTCCGCGGGCACGGTGTACCTATTCGAATGACCCATGCGAAACGGCTGGCTCTCTGACCGCCCGAGATGCATGAGATCGTCCGGCAACTCGATCCCTCTTGAAGAATTCGTCAAACTTTCAAGCCTCGTCCTTGCTGGTTTCCACAGCTAACCAACGATTCACCTGGGCTTCTATTAAAATAAATTTCTCCGTCACAGTTTCTCTCTCTGTCCATGGTTGGGAGTATGCCGATCAACTTGGTGCCAAAGAAACACACTGTTCCTACTGATTCGCGCTAAGAGCACTCGTGGCCTTCTCCACACCGAGTCCCCCCGTATAGTCAAGCGACTGTTCGTAGCTAAATTGTCCGCAAGGGTTGTTAGTGTGGATTTCAAACACAATCAAGTCCTTTGGATGAGACAGGGACCCGTAAATCTATCGCTGACAGCGGGATATTTCGTCGCAACCCCAGTTGCATGAGCGACATGCTCAAACTTGGCTCAAACCGTTCCCACTACCATACATCCCCGATTTGGCTTCATGTTCTTATTAATTTATTTTATTGTCCCGTGTGAGTCTATGACTATGTAGGACATGCAGGTCCTCTCTGCCTACAGGCCAAGGATACCTATGCTAATTTGGCTTCATGTTAATTTCCCGTCAAACCGTATTTTGTTTGCATGCCTATTAAACCCACGAATTGTGGTAATGTTAGAAAAAAGAATGAGCCTGACTCGTACGCCACTAAATTAAGCTGGTTTGTAGAGACCAATACCTGCGAAGTGGCACAACGTGTATCTGGCCTATCTTTACAAAAAAAAAAACATACGTAGTTGTGATATCGCGCATCGGGAGCGCACTCGGACAAAGTAGGCTCCACAAAGAATCATTCTATACTTGAAGTTGATTTGTGATATGCGATAGGAAGTTATTGTGGATCGCTCTAATTTTAGTCTTTACTGTAAGGCAGCACGAGCTTTCATTTTCCGGTGCTTCGATCCTCAATGTACTTATGAATCCTGGGCTGCTATGTTAAATATTTTAAATTTTTATGTTAAAGACTGTATGGCTCTTTGGTGTTTGTAGATTAACAGCCTGCTCAAAAAGAAACATAGATTTACGGTAATGAGCATTGAAAGGTTCAAGTTCCGTGAAGCGGCCAATCAAGAGGGTTGGTAATGTGAGGATGGCAGGTAAGTGAACTGTAATTCAAGGATTCTCCAGACCAGGGAGTTGCGGCAACGGAAGGCTGCGGGTTTCCAGGGACAACGATAGGTTAAAATTTTGATTATTATTTGACGTCGTACCAGTTAACCCACAACCAAAAGGTCCCGAGTTGGCCAGCTCAGTCTACTTGAATTATCCTACAGCCAACAGTGAGCGGTGATTTTGGCTATTCTACACCATGCGTCATGCGTTGTGTTGCTCGCATCCAAAAGGGTAGCCCCTTTTACAAACGGTTTGGGAACGCTATCTCTCCTCAATATCGTACAGAGGATTCAAAGACCACAATTTCGCACACCCCGGTACTCGATGTCTGTGGGAGCTAACGGACTGCAAGGATGAAACCAATGACAAGGATCGTACATGATTGCGCATCAGAGCGCCCTTCTCTTCACAGCTTAATCGTGATAAAGTGTGATTCTGCACATGAGCTAATTTTGATTATGAAAGAAGGCTACGTTCATTGCCCTTTCACATATTGGCTCCAAACTTTAAACTCAACGCATATTTTAGTGCATCTAGAATTTGTCTAGTCCAGTTGTGTTATTCAGAAAACACCGGAATTTATTAGAGATAACAACGTAGATCAGAAGGCTACCTCTATTCGCATCTATCCTGTCGATCAAACGGTGTTAGCAGCTTATTTGCGGCCTTATTACATTCATAGCTGTAACCAAAGCAGGCTCAGGTTTAGGCTGGGCGCAGCAAGAGCAGAAAACGCTTCTCAAATGATTTCAACGAAAAACATGATTTATCCTTTGCTCTTTGCCTATTCTCAGCCTGTAGTAATTTAGGGCTTGCAGGTCCTTTTTGCATTCAGTTTTAGGGCACCTTCAATCTTACAAAGCTCTCTTTCAACTGTACCTTTCTTCACAAGTATTCATTCTCATATGAACCGCAAAGGAACGTTTATCTCTCATCTCCAACCAACGAAATAAAGGTCACTTGTGGGTGCATGGCAGCTCGCAACAATCTAAAACAATTCTGGGTGCAAAAGTTCTCCTAATCCAGGCATCAGGACTGTACCTAATGACATAGCAATGCCTCTAAAGCAATTGGAGAGACCAGCCTTGCGCTCCAGACTTGAGTGTACCTCAGAGAAGCATTTGATAGCTTCATATCTTCTTTTCAATACCACCCATAATCTACCTCTCGTGTCAAATTGAAGATGGTACTAGTGTGACAAAATTAAGGTCAGGTATTAACCCTTAACCCCTTATAGAAAACCTTGGTCTTGTGGCTGATGTTAGGGTCGGCTATGACTTTGGCGTCAAAGGCACAGAATCAGTGGTGAGTCGTCTCTCCGCAAATCTCCATATCTTTTCCCAGAACAGGGATTTGAGTGGGCCCTGAGGTTCGACTGCACAAGGAGCCCTTGTTACTTCTTGTCTACAGCCGACGCGGTAACATCTACTCGCCTCTCACAGCAAATCAATGTCCTCATGCTACCCAGTGCAGATTTCTTAGTCAAAGTCTGTTTTTCGGAAGGCCGGTTAACGGCGGACCGGCGCTTGACACCCCGGCCACTATCAGCGGCAAAATTAAGGTCTGGACCACTGCAGATTATGTTGAATCATATCTCGTGAATTCTCAAGATGCATTCCGAGAGGCCCAGGCAGAGTCTCGACCCATCAGCACGTTCACGCAGAGTAAGTGAGAAGGATTAAAAAAACATCAACGCCAATGGAGCGTGCAAGGTAGTGCCTATGCACATGGACTGATGCTGGAATCACAGTGACTACAAGAGAATTGATGTAGGTCGTGGAGCCTGGAGCCTAACCAACGAGCCCAACGCCATCAAGCCATCTCTGCAATGTCAAAGAGCATTCATTAACTCTTACGGTCTGGGCCTATAGCCGCATAGGCTGTTCTAGACAACTACTATGTAGTCAGGAGACTCGTGTCTGATGACAGGACCATATAACGTCTGTAGACAAGAGAGCTTCAGAGCGCACACTTACACTCTTTTGCCCTCGTTGCTCCTTGCTGAGTCTGAGCTCGATAAGCACCCATTACTTGTGGCGCCCAACTTTCGAGTCAGATGAGGCCATTGTACAATTTGCACCTGTGCACAGCACATCATTCGGTAACTACACGGCTCACTTCCGTGGCGCAATACCATCACATTATTCAAGTACCTGCCATTTTTTATTCAATGCGTTGATCCAGTATATTCGGATATCCCATGCAGACTGATGAAGAATCTCGTCGGATGTCTAGCTGGCCGTTAACCAAATTACCTATTACTTGATACTTTTCATCTTCCTCCCTCGCTTTTTACCACATGAGTAAGGTCAGCACGGCTAGGCTTAAGGCGGCTAGACGTAAATAAAAACGTATGGGGGCTAGGCTGCAGGGAGATTGTTGCCCCCCTAGATCAGACTATGCATAGCACGTGCGGAGGCCATTTCGGTACCGATAGTCTGACGTGAAAGAAGACTTTGATAATCATGACCGTTTCGGGTAGTGGAACGCGTTGGCTTTTATCGCTCCCTGGGCTGGCCGTAGGGTCCTGCATCCTCGTCTACGATCAGAAATTTCATGCACTATTCCCTGAGCTGCTCTCTGTCATTTTCACCTAAGGCTTGGGGTAGACCCCACTACCCAGGATACACCCGACCAACGCTTTCCAATCCCATGACCCGAGCAATGACCTGAACATCGTCGCTCTCCGCTTTCATCCACGGGCCTCTGTGGAGCCCGTGACTTTCACCATCATACTAGTCAGCTCACCGTCCCACCTTCCTGAGGCGCTTAGGTCCTAGGATGCTACGGTCAATGAACCTTTTGAGCGTGCGGGTATCGTAGGTCAACGGTGCCTTGGGACTTCGGCTATACCAGCTGCATGGTGAAATGTTAAGGCGGTTCATGACTCCCCTCCTACAATTACAGGATGTGTCTAGTATATACAGATATCTAGCTTGGTGTGCGTATATAGTGGAGTTAACGTGACAAACTATAATACAATGTGTATGATCAGGGATCCTCATCCCTCCCAATTCCGATGGTTGCTCGGGCGATCTCGTGTTTGCAGCATTAATGGTAGTCAGCGAAGGCATTATTTTGTTTATTCTTTTTGCATGAGATTTTAATTGAGTGCGCAACTATCTAACTATGACACAGTATCAGAGAAAATACACAGAAAAGATGACTCATTATACAAGAAGAGCACTCATGCCCCGGATTTCATTTGCAAGTACCACTGCGAAGTTATGACGGCTTCCTCTTCACCCCAAGTCAACCCTCGTCCGTGAATACCCACCCAGGGGAACGTCTCCGAAACCCTGGGTTATTCAGACATGCCTTCATCATCAACTAAATTTCCTCCGCGCGAAATGTAGTCTCCGGTGTCACCTTCCCAAGTGGAGTAGGTGCCCAAGCTACCAAAACTATACCAGAGAACACCACATCGAAGGCATCAGGATATGCTCGAACAAGTATGGAATTTACATTTACCGTCCTTGAGCACGTAATATACGGTAGGCTCTCCATGACCGCATATTTATAGGGTTCGGCTAGGCAGTGGTCCATAGTCCGTTGATGATGGGTCTTCGAGGACTACACCGTCTTGCCGTTCGTCGCCCATGTGAAGCTCCTTTCCCCCTGGACTGTCTTCTTCAGTACTAAAAAGTCACTGCATATAAGTTATCGATCGCAGTTCATCAGCGCCAATGCTGCGGTGGCCAACGAAGTTTGATCTCATATCTATGTCTCATGAACTGGCTGTGGTTGCCGGCGACGACGAACTCTCCACCTCCTACCGCTACTCTTGTAAACACCGAATAAGCTCTGAATATCTGAGATGCCCAAGAAGTATCGTGTCTGGTTTATTACCTTGATAAGGATTCCCAACCAGTCTCGCGATGCGGATCGTCTTCACCCATAAGCAAATACGCCCAACACCACTATCATGAGGCTGGTCATAATCAGATCAGATGGCAGAGTCAAAGCCCCTCTCATCATTCACCCCTGATCATGGAGGAAAAGTCATCCGACGAGTTTCCAGAGCATACCCAGCACCCGATACGGCGATGGTGGATTGGATCAAGTCGGCCTCGAACGTTGCAAAGAAGGGAGTTGTGGATGGATATGCGCACATCATGTATTCCCGGTGTCTAGGCCTCGCCCGGCTGGAGCTGCAGAAATTTTGAGACTGTTTTCCGCGTACGCAGTTTCCATTGCTACCGATTTCCTTTTTGGGACGAAGGTTCCGTGGAAAAGGTGGACGAATCCCATGGGTAAATACTGAGCTGAATGGCGATTCATCACGGGCAATATATCAATGAACTGTCGAGGAACATAAGAGGCAAGGAGCACTGTACAAGGTGTGGCCTGGGTCAGAGAGTAGCCCAATGTGCTAGATAGTCTATGACTCAAGTAGTACAATAAACACTCACTCATTATCCAACTATGACGGTATCTACACTGTCGCCCGTACTCTCACAAACGAAGTTGTTTAGCGCATCACGCGCGATATGAGAAACTTATTTTCAAATATCGAGTCCTCCTCAACCCTGGAATTTTATCTATTCCCATCGTCGTGTTGTCCATTTGTCTGATCTCTCTCCCGTCTATCTCCAAGATGCGCCGCCTAGATTTGTGCGCAACCGCTTGGCTCCTCCTTCGCCCATTCACATGGGCGTGAGCGTGTGTTGGAGGCCGATTGAAGCCAGAGACAGTCTTGAAAAGAGGCATGGTCATTGAAACGAGGATATACTAGGTCATACTTGTAAATCTTGAAGAGGTTTTGGAGGGGATTGATCTCGTTGAGAGTCTTGGATCATTGCCTCGTGGGCCAACTTCTCTGGTATCGAGACATCTGACTGAATTTGATGCCGGGGGAATGTTTCACTTCTAGATTCCTAGTGGGCACTATTGATAGGTGTTTAGTCTTTGTCCCGCCCTTAACTATGGTCATTTAATGTCGCTACTGGGATATCCCTCACGAGTCATCGAAGGAGACTAAATGGAGTGCGGCGCTCAAGTTTAGAAGACCAGGCGAATTGGAATCTGGTTATTTACCCACACACGCCCACACAACTTCAAGAATGCCTGCGAGTAGTCCGAATGTCATGCTGAATTATCGTCGTATATCGTCGTCGGAGAAGCCAGTCTTCTCCGTGTCATGATCTTTGCGTGCAGGGCTTGTGCCGGCCACGAATAAATGTTCTTTCCTTCAAGAGCGCCTGCTAACCCGGCAGTCACAGTAGACAAAACTGACTAGATTGAGGATTCTTCTTTATGCCAATTTTTCACTCTCTCCGGCGCTGCCTCTCTCTTTCATTACCCTGACCACTTTGATCAATCTAATTAGGGTTTCTGCTAGTCAATATAATCCTTGCGCATTGGTTAGCTGTTACTGCCCAGTTTCACTGCCCTTTTCTTTTGTAACCCTCGGGAAATTATCGTGAACGGCGTCATAGACTGCTTCCGCTCTGACAGTATTGAGGCGCGGAGTATCTATGAGTTGCGCTCGATATTCCCGCGTTGAGTGGAGCTCGGCTGAAATGTCAGTGGGCGCTCCCATATTGGACCACAATTAGTCGAGACGTTCCCCACCTCCGAGCTGGCACGTCTGGGCCTGAAGCTGCATCTGTCATATGCCTGAGTAGCCACTCTATTTTGGGATCCCTGTCACGGAGTCAGCGTTCCGCGGGAGTCGAAAGTTTAAGCGGTCTCTATTTAGATAACCGCCACGGAATGTTGATAATGAGTATCTCCAGGTTACGAGAAGCGATGCTTGAAACGCACGTGTCTCTTGGACTGGATCAAATACGTCACCTTGTGCCATAGCTAGATAGCTGCATACGCAATCAAAATCTGATGCAAATAATTTAAAAAAAATGTCACCATCCACTGCCACTGCAGCAAGGTTTGTTCATGTGGCAGCGACAAAAATTTGACGGTAATTCTTTTAATTGCTAGGGTATTCTTCTATTGAATATTGGGACAAGAAACTCAAAACCTATCAGTGGTGTCTCCTACGAACCTCCAGCTCTCACTGTAGAGCCTGCAGAGCTGAGACTGGGAAATACCTCTATCCTCACCTCGATGAGAATTCCCAATCGCTTCTGCGGTCTGTATAGTCTTCAACTGTCAACACAAACCCCTTTCACCTTTATCATGAAGCTGGTTACGATCAGATGAGATGGCAGGGTCAAAGTTCTTCTCATCATTCACCCCTGGTCATGAAGGAAAAGCCATTCAATGAGATTCCGGAGCGTGCCCAGCACCTGATACGGCGATGGTGGATTGGATCAATTCGGCCTCGACTGTTACAAAGAAGGGAGATTTAGATGAATATGCGCAGCTCATGTGGTCCCGGTGTCTAGGCCCCGCCTGGCTGGGGCTGCAGGTTATGGCTTGCGCTAATGATACTGGAGATCGCCGTCTGCCGAAGATAATGTATTTATAACTTTTAGGATTACAGCTACTAACGAAGGATACTCAGATACAATTCAAGTGGCGAGCTGCCAGGGGGGTCGAGAGACACGAAGTCCAGTTGCGGAGCAAGCGACCAAGTCTGATAACCTGAGGTCCAAAGAGGTTCGAAGAATTGAACGAATAGTGAACGACTGAGAATATCGGACTGTGTGAATATAAGATTAAAATAATGCAAACATGCTAGATTGCGAGATTAAAGATTGAGAAGCTGGAGAGCTACTTTGTGACAGCTCCAGCTTCCTTAAGTATAACTCGATAAAGCACTAGAACTCAACTGTCAGAGTTTTCTCAGAAGCCTTCTTAGTAAACCATTCCCCGAAAACCTTCTCCTTGAAACCTCTTCAAGCATGCCTGGCCATAACACTGCAGGCTTTTTGGGATTTTTTCTGCGCACTCAGGATCAATTGCTACAACATTCATTTTTATTTTATTCAAGGTAGAAGGTTCCGTGGAAAAGGAGGTTGAACTCCTCGGGCAGATACTGGGCTGAATGGCGATTATCACGGGCAGTATGTCAATGATCTTTCAGGTAACAAAAGGGGATAGGACCACTGGACAAGGTGTGGCCAGGGCCAGAGATGATCTTGAGATGGAGATGGCTACGTAATGTAGTCATGTAATTAGAACAAATAGCGCTGTGGTCCTGTATTTACGCGTCTTGGAAAACAATAGAGTACTTGTGACCTCCCACAGCTCCGAACTCTAACGTATTTCTGAGCTCAATGTACTAGATAGTCATAGACTCAAGTGGTATAGCAAAAACATCCTTCACTCATCCTGGCCACCCAAAGGCCTATTCCTCCCTGGCAGTCCAATCCCTTTCTTCACTGCTTGTCCAATTTTAATATCTTCTCGATCACTTGTCATTACAAATGAGGTTCATTTTATGAGCTAAAATACAGCACCATGACAATATTGACTTGGTAATTCGGCATCTTCACTCAGCTTGGGTTGGGTGGTGCAGTGGTACACTATTCGGGCCGTTCTCCCAAGTAGATTCTGGCTAGCTTGAACACCTACTCCATTAGTGACAGGAGAAAGCTGATTCGAATCCAGTAAACCCCAAACACCACACTCTCTCGCGGTAACATCGTACTTGCGGGATTCTGGAAGCACACTCGGATAACCTTATGGTTTTCACGCTTTTCCCTGAGGTGGCTATTCACAGATGAGGGTAGGCTTGGGGTAAAGGAAAGGCCGCCATAACTTCGCAGTGGTACTTGCAAATCAAATCCGAGGCATGAGTGCTCTTCCTTCATATTGAATCATCTAATACGTAAATTTTCTCCGATATTGTGTCATAGCTAGATAGCTGCGTGCGCAATTAAAATCTGATGCAAAAAATAGCTATATCCATAGCTTGCGGCGAAGCAATAGCCAGAAACTTCAAACGCTAAATTAATTAATGCATGGCCAAAATTCAGTGCATAATCAATCGAGCCATGGTTAATGAAGAAATTTACCGGAGATAGTCTAGTCAACCCGCGCTTGTAATTGACACGGTAAGTCTAATTTGGACGAGGATGAACTGACCCGCCAGCGATGCCAAGCAGTGGTAAGTTTGTGCGAAATTTTTTTAACCAAGCGGTCTGTATTCATGGTGGACAAAGAATGAGATCCCGCCCGCGGCGTCCGCTACGTAACTGGTAGTGAAATTTATCCAAAGAGCCAATTTCAGTCATACTTCGCAATGCTGAATAAGTTGGCCCACGAGGCAATGATTCAAAATACTCCATCACATCAATTTCTCACTCCCAACGAGTTCGATTCCTATCCAAGTCTCATCAAGTCTACAAGTACGACCTAGTACATCCTCGTTTCAATGACCACACCTCTTGTCGACTATCTCTGGCCTCAGCTCGTCACCAAATCCACGCTTCCGCCGATATTTATATCCGCAGGAAGAAGCAAAGCGTGTTGCACAAATCTAGGAGACTGGTCTTTGGGATGAGCATGAGAGTGATCAGGATAAGTTTACAAAATGATGCAGAGGATGGATACAGTCTCGTCGGGCGTGACATTTCGAAATTTGGCAAGGAGTATAATGAATTGAGCTTTATGCGTGCGTGCCAAGGCTTCGGCGGCAAGAGTGCAGGCAACAATATAAACACCGCTGTGGTTGGACGATGTGGTAGTACATCATCTAGGCCGGTTTCCCAAGTAGATTCTAAACAGCTTGGAAACATCACTCATGAGATGCGAGATCGCTGATTCCGATCCGACAAAATATATCCTCACTTTACACTGTGCTTGTGTTAGTGGATGACGAAGGCATGCTTGGATAATCAAAGGTATCAAACCATCCCTTTGGTGGCTACTTACGGAGGAGAGTCGACTGTTTGTGTAAGCAAGCATACCTCATCGTGGTATTAGCGAATGAAATCCAGAACATGAGTTTCATAAACATCAAGAGAGTCATTCCACGTGTACACATGGCAATAATCGTGTGCCATAGCTATATAGCTATATATACTTGATGAAAAAAATTGTTCATGATGGTCGGGATGAATAGTCTTCAGTTGGAAAGCTTGATCAAAGGTCACACTACCGAACAAGCTAAAATCAATTAAAAATATTCGGAAGCTATTGAACTGTAAATCTAGCGACAAAGGATCTTGCCAAAAGAACGGATCAAAGTTATTATGAGTAAAAATCACAAATATCTCTTCTAGAGAAATAGATGTCTGCAGTAAGCGTCTCAATTTCCAAGCTAATAAGCAGAAATTAAGGTGTGGAAATAAATTTACTTTTGAAACATTTCAGGTCCTCTTTAACCACCGGAAGCAGGGCCATCCTATTAAAAAGAAGGCCCTACGAAGGAACTATTTGACATCTCAGCAGGCAGCACCTCGCCCCCCTCGGCTAGGCCGATTGTGTTCGAGCCTAAGAAAAGATCTTTAACTTTCGCATAATTTTACGAAAGAACACCCAGATTAAACAATGATGAGACTATTAATTTGTACTGCCCGTCGCTAAATGAACCATTGGAGATCACCGAACAAGAACGAAAAATCAAGCGTTACTTCCCAGATTTCTTTTCGACTTTCGAAGATAAAACCCCACACGGCCCGCTTGTCTTTTTGTATATTATTTATTGCACTACTTGAGCCTTAGACTATCTAGCACACTGGGTTCCTCTCTGATCCAGGCTACACCTTGTACAATGCTCTCTGCCCCTCATGTTTCTTGAAAGATCATTGATATATTACTCGTGATGGATAGCCATTCAGCTCAGTATTTACCCGTGTAATTCAGCCGCCCTATCCACGGAAACTTCCACCCAAAAAGAAAACAAAACAGTAGCAATGGAAACTGCGTGCGTGGGAAAAAGTCTCAAAATTTCTGCAGCTCCAGCCAGGCGAGGCCTAGACACCGGGACAACATGAGGTGTGCATATTCATCTACATCTCCCTTCTTTGTAATATTAGAGACCATCTTGATTCAATCTACCATCTACCTATTAGCTGCTGGGTACGCCCCAGAAACTCTTCAGACGACTTTTCCTCTATGATCAAGCGTGAGTGATGAGAAGAGTTTCGACCCTAAAATGTGATATGGTTGGGGCTAACTCCATGATAATGATGATGATAGGAGGGTTGTGTTGATAGATGAGGACGATATGGACTGCAAAAGCAATTGGAAACCCCCATTGAAGTAGGAATGAAGGCGATACTCAATCTTGGCTCTACAGACTCTACAATGAGAGCTGGAGGCTCGCAGGGAACACTGTTGGCAGGTGTTCAGAATAGTCCCCCACACTGCCCTTTAAAAGTGGTAACTATGAAAACTTGAGCGGTATTCTCACCAAACTGGAAACAGTGCCTTGCTGACGAGAGCATAATGCATAAATTATATCACATGAAATCATTGATAATTCAGCATATGCTTCCGTATTTTGCTTGGGTTTTCCTAATTGCATTAGAAATGGACGAATACATCATTTTGACGCGAAGAATAATAAACAGTCAACATCATGACTGGGCAAAAGAGATGGACTGAATTCTGAAAATAATTTTCGACAATCTAGTGCTCGAGTCGTTTTTGACAAGCTTTGCACAAATAACTACAAGGAATAACGAAACTCAGTTGAAATTCGTACGACGATTCCGCATAGCTTTTTTCAACCTACCTTTGGATGTTATGGCTAGACCCCAGACTAGAGATATACTGAGAAGACATATCTGACTCTCACTCCCACGAACCTGGACTATTATTTTCGGTTGTCTCCCTAAATTAACCAGCGGGGAGCTTAAGGATCGTTAAGCTCAAGTCACACTTGGTGTTACAAGGCAGACGCTTGAGGACGACGTATTTAATTATTCCGATTCAAACGCACCAATATCTGTCTCAGCACCAAAAGATGAAAAACTTCCAGCATTTTAAACTCTATAGTTGACCTGAGATCACATGGAAAAGAGGGTTTTGCATCGTAAGATAATGTAGAGACTAAGAGATAATATCCAATTCACGACAAGCGCCATAAATGCTTTGATTGTGGAAAGGCTGGTCACTAGTCAAAAAACTACCGGCCAATGAAAACAGCGCTAGTGCAATCAATGGAAGAAATAGAATATAAACCTATGCTAAATATATCAATTGGTGAAAAATAAAAAATACATAAAATCTACAAAACCACAGGATCCTTCATTAAAGCTTGTCACTTCAACCTTCTTTTTTAGCCAGAAAACCTGTATCAAGATCAGATAAGCCCTGAAATTCGAATAGAAGATCAGCCGTTCGATGAAGAAATTTAGGCCATTCTACATCTTATGTGAAACGAAGAAATGTATGATTAGGACTGTCCGAACACCTACTTTGTGGCCTTAGGATGGCGCTAATATGACCCATCTCCATAAGGAAAACTTTCAAGGGAAAGATAAGTCACGTCACATGAACTTTCTGCTCGAATTATTAATTTTTCTTCAATTCAGTTTTCAGTTTTTTTTTACTACGGCTCTTGAGCAAGATATCCGAGACTTTTGTGCAACACACGATGGCTCATTCATACACAAAACTAAGGGGCCATGGTCTGCTCCTCTATTATCGACACCAAAAAAATGCTAACCCAAACTAATCAAACTGTTTGGCATATTTGTGTTGACTTCAGAGAGTTTAGTAAAATAGCAAAGAAACATGCTCATACCCTAGCAAATGCTCAAGTCTAAGCTTGATAGGAATCAGGACACTAGTATTCCGAATTTCTCGACATTAAAAATTGTTAGAAATATCGCACAATGAAATAAGCGCTGTTGAAACGATAGGCCACAAGAAGCGATTCTAAGCTATTTTGGATCTTCCTCCGAAATAGATTTAACCACTTCTATTAATAGAGGACTTTGCGTTTGTCGCTAGATTGAAATGTTACATTGTTTTATACTCTCGCTTTTCTTCCTAAAAGTAGACTAAAAGATAGATGATTGAGAGAAGCTCAAAATCCGCTAAAAGTACAACGATACCGGTAATTTACCGACAGGCGCGATATTTCTGGAACGAAAGAAGATGATGACTAAAAGAGTTTCAATTTCCGATTATAGCTAGAAGAGTGGGAGGTGTGCGCTCTAAGTAAGAGTGTAAGCGACAAAAATGGACTTTGGTAGATACATGTGCATAAATACTCGTCAGAGAAACAGCATTTATCACGCTATTTGGAGTTTTTGAGTGGCGAGTTATGCGTTTCGGTCCATAAAACGCACCAGCTACTTTCTAGTGTTTCATGGAAGAAGTCCTAGAACTATTCCGTCTGTTTGTCGCAGGTCTTCTTGAAGATATTGATTCTTGAGTAGATTCGGTTGCCGAATTGCATTCGTAGTTACTTTTGATTTTTTCTAGGTTTATTTCATATTATCCTCAACCGAACACTTCAAAATATAGATTGTTTATTTCAGAAAGAATTTTCCTTGGTTTTCATATTTCCAGTCGAGGAATTGCAGCAGACCCCGAGAAAGTTTTGACAATCTGAGATAGGCCTATGCCTTCAACCGCTTCAGAAATAAGAGGATTCGTCAACGCAGCTGGTTACCTCCGCAGTCTCATAGAAAATTTGCTGATTGGCTGGGCCACCCACTGATCAACCAATTCAACCGTGGAAAAGTATTGAGATGCGCTCACAACATCTCCTGTACTCAAAATTTTTGATTGTAGGTCAGCTGTCATTTTGGAAACCAACGCTTCCCTACGCTCCGTGGGCGTAGCTTAATTTGAATACTGCATCCTATCGCCTAATTCTTAAGAAAATTCAACGACGCTCAGCAAAATTATTCGGAACAAGGGAGAGAACTTCTCGGGATTCTGCTGTCGCTACAAAACTGGCGGCACTGTGTATAAGGCACAGACGTCACGGTAATAATCAACAATGAATCTCTACGAACAGTTCAGACTAAGGCGGATCACTCCATCAGGATGGTTAGATTTCTTGACGCCATAGATCATTTTAATATCAGGATTATCTACTGTCACGAAAAGGCAGATATTCTCACTGATTTTGTCTCCCGCCCGTACGATAGGCTAAGTCTATCAATGGAAGAATAGGGAAGGAATTTGGCTACTGAGGATGATAGACGCTCCATAAATCACATCGGTCCAGCAAAGGAGCTTGAGACGGAAGAAATAAGGTACCCACATCAACTCAAGCATATCGACCTGTAGTGCGTGACGGAATTCTCAACTCTAGGAGAGAAGCTACCCTCAATATTTCCGCAACTTCGGTCCGAGAAAAATTTTCGACATACAACTCCCGATTGCATCTCATAAAAAAGACCAAGTTACGACAAGTATGTAACGCACCTGGAGCACAGGGTACCAACGCTCTACTAGGGGTCATAGAATATGAAAATCTGGTGTCCACAGCTGTGAATCTTCAAGAAATTCAAGGCCATGCGTCAATGGGCATCACTATGCGGGAATTAGAACGTAGGTCTAGGCACTTTGAACTGATCCTCACTGCTCATGAAGCAGTTCTAAAATGTGATTTCTGTCAACAAATGAAACATCCAGATCTGGCACTTGGAAGTTTAACCCCTATAGCGCCGCCACTTCCCCTAACCCGGTGCAGTAGAGATAATACTTAACTTTCGCCTATTATACGCTCCTACGTCAGTAGTAAGAAAGAAATAGTGATAAAATATGAGCCTGCCTTTAAGAAGAGAGGGCATTAATCCGCACATACGCCCCCGGCGACTGGGTATTCTGAGTACGCCAGCGAAGGCACAAGAAGTGTTGGAAATAGAGTCACAGAGCGTTGTGGACGTACGGGCCCTCCATTTCGTCTAGGTTCCTGACATGATCTTGCGTGTAGTTAATGGGTTAAAATGAGTCGTAGGGTAGCGCTTCAGGCTACCTAATGGATAAATGAGCAGCTATATGGCATGAGTACAAGGAGTTTATTGGGGTTTTGTACGTCTTCATGGCGCCGCAATTGTTTATGCTATGGCATAGGCTCGGTGTCACTTACTCTTGTACTTATAGCGCACACTTCCCTCTCATTTAGCTGTGATATTAACATGAAACTCTTTGAGTCAACTTTATCTTTCGTTCCAGAAGCATTGCGCCCATTTCATCGCGCGATAATTCGAACAGAGCCCGAGTTTGGCTTGATCTAGTTTTTCCATGCAAGACCTCTCTTCCAAAAGAGCGTGGGGTTCACGTCCGCCATCCATGAGAAATCACACGTACCAAAAAACTGGCATATGTCATGCTGCAAAGCCCGCCAACTTTGCTGATCTTATTTCCACACTAAATGGTCGAGGCCCTGCACGATGGTGCCCCTGGATTTCGCAGAGGCGAGGGTTTGTGGAGGATTTATTGGGTGGGGCTATTATGATGATTAAAAATAAATCAATGCGAGCTGCTGATGCCTTCCTATTGAGATCTAAGAGCTTGCTGGACTCTCGTCTTCTTTTGCAAAATATACCCCAGAATATTCTAATATCATGCATCGGGTAGTGTGATCTAGAGACATTTCCACACAGTGTCTTGTTACTCACCTACTCACCATGGAACCACCTGGAAAGTTCTTCCTTCCCTCCTAATGGTTACCATCTTCGTGTACCTTGATCTCGGCTATCACTAGCACAACACCAGCGTACTCTCTTGTGCTGCGTAGAGAGGGTTGTAAGGGTTTCGGGCTATTCGGCACACATGGCATCACTTGGTGAGGCGGGTGGGAAAGAAGGGGAGTCCATGGGTCTGTCGTGGAGAGTTGCTAATTACTCAGACATGGAATTAGTGCTGTATAGTTCATCTTCTGTAATTACATCTACTTTCGGTTGATTATTTTAGGGCGGCCCAACACCAACCTCTTCATTGATGGGAGACTAGTTAGGCTTACCCTACACATCACTGTCCTTATCATATTTGCAAGCACCCATTTCACTATTGTGCACATGGTGTAGGAAAGTGCTCAAGACCGCTGATAATCTGCGACTGATGGATTCTGTCAATCGAGGAGTAGCCCGAGGGTTTTTTTTAAATCATTTAATGTATATGCAGCTACTAAGCTATGACACATGACCCTTACTAGATATACATGTAGGTTGACTCTTTTGAAGGTAGGGACTCTCATACTCTGGAATTCATTCGCAAATACCACTTTGAGGTATGTGGGCTTATATAATCCGTTGACCCTTATCCGTGAGTACTCACCAAAGGGAATTCCATAACCTTTGATTATCCATGCATACCAGCGCCGCGAGAAATGTAGTTGTGTTTTGCCGGATTCGAACCAGCGGTCTCCTGCCTCGGGTGGGATGTGTGTCCTTGCTATGCAGACCTTACTTGAGAAGCCGGCCAAGATGATGTACCACCGCACCATCCAACCATGGCGGTGTTTAGCCCAGGGTTGTTAGTCACTCCACTAGATGCATGTATAGTTCTACCAGCGACGTATGGTAGCCTGATATGACATCATGAAAGGCCCAGAGCTAGTGACTCCCCTCTCTGACGCATTTCTCCTTGCTTATTCGCTGGGCCTCACTTCTAGCTTTGAGAGCAGCACTTCCAGCGTGGAAAAGGACACCCCATGCTGCGATCCACATGACATGGGCCCATTACTTCCGCCCGAATCCTCTTGAGTGCAATCGCCGAAGACTTTTTGCAAGGTTATGTTCTCTCAATAAGCGCCTTCCCCTACGATCTAGTGTAGGCTTGCACTCAAACTAAGAGATGAAGGAATCAGAGAGACAAAAGGTTAGCGCCACGAACCGAGAGCCAGATCTTCGCAGTGGCACTTGCAAATGAAATCCGAGGCATGAGTGCTCTTCTTGTATATTGAGTCATCTTTTCCGCACATTTTCTCCGATATTGTTTCATAGCTAGATAGCTGCGTAGGCAATTAAAATGCGATGCAGATAAGAGGGCCGGGCGGGAATTAGGGCCAGACACCAGTCGACTCCATCGGTCCTGCACCTTAAAAGATTACAGGTTGCCGTCTAGGGCCTGAAGCTAAATAAATAACTGGTTCCATCTGAAATATCCAACCAAAAGCTCACTTGACTTCCTTCTCCATCTGCTGCGTAGCGGCTTCAGCTGAGCGGAACGTTGCGCTACGATATTGGGGGGTTTTCTCTATAGCAAAGGTCTAATGTGATTCAAAGTTCTTACTCGAAGCTTGTATCATCAAAAAATGGCAATGAGGCAGGTTAGTGATGTCTAACTGGCAAAATGAGCCTGTTAATAATATGACTGTTGAAGGTCATGTTCACTTAGCAACCACTAGAATTGTATTGTGAAATAAAAGAGTATATATTTTTTCTACATTTAGCCATCCAAGTGCCAGGGGTGTTTCCTGCGAGCCTCCAGCTCTCATTGTAGAGTCTGTAGAGCCAAGATTGAGTATCGCCTTCATCCTCACTTCGATGGGGATTTCCAATTGCTTTTGCAGTCTATATCGTCTTCATCTGTCAACACAATCCTCATATCATCATTATCATGGAACTAGCCCCAACCACACCGGATTGTAGTCGAAACCCTTCTCATCACCTACCCTTGATCATGGAGGAAAAGCTATCCCACGAGTTTCCAGAACGTACCCAGCACCCGATACGGCGATGGTGGATTGGATCAAGTCGGCCTCGACTATTACAGAGAAGAGAGATATAGATGAATATGCGTATCTCATGTGGTCTTGGTGTCTAGGTCTCGCCTGGCTGGAGCTGCTGAAATTTTGAGATTTTTTCCCACGCACGCAGTTTCTATTGCTACCGATTTCCTTTTTGGGACGAATCCCATGGGTAAATACTGAGCTGAATGGCGATTCATCACGGGCAATATATCAATGAACTTTCAAGGAACAAAAGAGGCAAAAGGCACTGAAAAAGGTGTGGCCTGGGTCAGAGAGGAGCTCAATTAGCTGGACAGTCTATGACTCAAGTCGTATAATAAGCAAGCTCACTCACTACAGCGACGGTGAGATACTCGTAGCAGTACGCGGGCGATTCAATGGGTCGGGCTAACAGTATATCTTCACAATCTCAGCTGTTCAAGGCTTCATTGCGGATAGGATACGTTCGCAGTGTCGCCGCTAGGGATAATTCAGATGTAAAGATTTCTCATCGCAGGCGAGAGAGGGTTCGGAAGACTAGCCCCGATCGAAGAATTGCTACTTGGAAAACAATTAGATATTTCGGCATCTGGACTGTGGATCAAAGTACCGGACGTGCCATTTTCACAATCACACTCTGAGCTCAGCTTGTAACTTTTCGGTAAATTTGTGCTGCTACAGCCTGCACAGCTTGATGGTGGGATTAAGGCGTAGAGTGACTGTGGTGCTGTACGGTCCAGTGCTATACTCGAGGCAAAAGAATTGCGGGACTTTGAATGTGTCTCTTTTGTGAATAGCCTCCATATTCTCATTCCCCCATTCGCCGCTGCTATCATGATGGCCATTGAGAGAGAGAAATTGATAGCTACTCTCGAAATTGCACCCCTTCTATGTTGCACCTAGAGAATATTTCATAGCGACTTCCCGGGCATGAGTTTCGTATTCATTCATTCTTACAGAGTGGTGCCATCAAACTTGTAGCCATGTCATGAGTATTGTCAATGTTTTAGTGGGTCTAGTCATCCGAGATAAGACCTCAGCCTAGAGATAGCACAGGCCTAGTTTTTCAAAGAAGCGACACGTTGACTGTGTATGACTATTAACGTGTTTGTGGAAGTCTATCAGTTTCTATTTCAGCCAAGATCTTTTTTTTACATCAGATTTTAATTGCGTTCGCAGCTATCTAGCTATGACACAATATCAGAGAAAATGTACAGAAAAGATGACTCAATTTACAAGTAGAGCTCTTATGCCTCGGATTTCATTTGCAAGTACCACAGCGAAGTTATGGCGGCTTTTTCTTCACTCCAAGTCAACCCTCATCCGTGAATACCCATCCAGGGGAACGTCTCAAAAACCCTGAGTTATTCAGGTCTGCCTTCATCATTCACTGAACTTTCTTCGCACCAAATGTAGTCTGAGGCGTCTCCTTTCCAAGTGGAGTAGGTGCCCAGGCTTCTCAAACCATACTAGAGAACACCACCAGGAGGCGAACTATTGCATCTTCCATCGTTTGCGTTTTTTATAGTGTCCGCTGTACTCTCGCAAGCGAAGACTTAGCGCGCACGAAGCTCAATTCGTAAAACACCTTGCCAAAATTCAAAATTTCACGCCCATCGAAGTTACATCCTTCCTTTGCATGATCTTGTGAACTTGTCCTGATCTCTTTCACATCCATCCCAAATAACTGTCTCCCAGAATTATGCGCCACGCCTTGTTTCCTCTGTCGGATATGAATATCGGCGAAGGCGTGTATTTGGCGGCTAGCTGATGCCAGAGAATAGTTGATGAGAAGTGTAGTCATTGAAACGAGGATATACTAAGTCGTACTTGTAAACTTGATGAGACTTAGGTAGGAGTCGAACTCGTTTGGAGCGAAAGTTTGACATGGCGGAGAATCTTGAATCATTGCCTCGTGGGCCAACTTGTTTAGTATCGCGAAATTCGACCGAAATCGGCTCTGGGAGAGTATCTCACTCCCGGGTTCGTAGGGGACACTGCGTACAGGTGTTCAGTTCTGATCCTCCTTGGGCCAAGGACAGGGCAAAGGATAGAGTTAGTTGCTGTCTCTTTCTTTGTTTGCAGTCACGAGGGATGAACTTTGCCCTGACGCCTGACTAGCCCACAAAAAGGCTCATCGTTGTGCCTCATTGGAGTTTGTGAGCTAGTCAGGCGGGCTGAGGAGCATAACAGATCGAAATCTTTCGAGAATGAAGGGGATATTGGAGCTGTGTGTGGTCCGAGCCGCACTAATAGGCGGGATGACGGAAAGGCCTTGAGTCTAATTGAATCGCGAAATAAGGGGGGCAAAACGTTTTTTGTCTTGATTTGTAGCGATGAAACTTTGCAGTCCGCGTTTCCAATTAAAAACACAACTGATTCCAGTCCCAAACTTGTCAACGGGAAATGACTCTCGATTGTTTTGAAGAATAGAATATAGAATACGAGACTAGATTTTAATCAAGGCGTAGTACAGGGCATCGAGTTCAACTCCTCGTTTTCACCTGTCGAAAATCTAGTTGGGTGTCGACGGGAAAAGAGGGTGCGTGTTGTGGAATACGTCTTGCGTCATACACGCGCATGATAATGAGGGCAGGGGTGGATGATTGGATCGGGCGGTAAAAGTGAGAGAACGAATCTGATTGGCGAATAAGTAAATCTAAAATTTATTTCTAATCGGTAGCTGGGGTGAGATGGTATTCACAATGTAATGATGCTTTGTCCGCTGGCCCTAGTTCCATTCAGCGGGCCTTGGTAGACATCTCATTCTCTGGGGTTATGGGAGTACTGACAATCAGTAACCAGTAGTTATTATTGGAAACAACGAATACCAGCATATTCCGTTCTCGCATTGGAGAAGCGGCGAGTCCAACCACGTGACCTTTGCATGTTATCAGGTGTTGGTGCGTGGAACTCTTAGCGCCCATTATCCCCAAGTATCGATAATGATAGGGAGAGGTTGAACAATCGAGTAAATACTGTCATAACCCCGGCGAACATGTGCACGGGAAGGGACCGTCAGACCTACCACTTAAAGGACAGGGACTCTACTATTCAACTGTATTCGGAGACCAAACAAATTGGCAGTCGAGCAATGAAGCTTGGGCGCGTAAATTTTTAGGAGAATCCCGGCAATTATCAAAACATTCCCCTACGATTCGCACAACAATTTTGTCAAGGCTAAGGATGACGTTCCATCCACAGCTTCCCCACGTAATTAGCTACCCCATACAGATGTAAATAAACTTGGGCCAACGGTTCAAAACCTCCGCATTAAGTTGAGACCTGCCCACCTCTTGTCATTAAACTAGGATAGTGATAAGTAAATTCAATGTTACCAAAGTAGAGATGGGACTGGAAACTACCAAGCTAATTAGTTCCTCAGTATGTGCACGTCTAAGAGATTCCTTTTCTGGATTCAGGATTGTTTATCACTGTCGCTTAGGTGTCTCCCTCGATGTAACTGAGTTGTTTTTTCATGGTTAGATGAAGTAACTGAACCTTGTTTCTTCAAGACAACATTGATATCGACTGCAAGCAAGCTTCGCCGAAGAAGACTCTGCGCGTGACACAATTTGCCCTGTAGATATCTTGAGTAACCTGTACGCGTGGCTTAGTTATACACTTACATTATCCTCGGCGGCAAGGTGGACTTTTGATGGTTGGAGGTCCATGTATACGGAGGTAACTATTTTTGAGTCGAGAAAAGCTAGGCGCCGCATTCCTTCCAGCATTCCGTAGTTCACAAGGTAAGCCAGAGATGGAGAAAGTGTGACCCTTCCGAAATCCCTAGTTCTCTCGAGGGGCCACCTGGTCCTAGAGCTAGATTAATCTGTTCAAAGCCGGGTTGATGAAAGGCGATGAGTCGACTATTCAAATCCATGTCTGTCTGCCTTTCAAGGTGAGGTCGCGACATTTTTCTTCACCCAGCGGCTGAATACGTGCATGAGAATCCAACTGTTTCATGATAGTTACGCAGCTCGGATGAGAAAGATACACCAAATAACTGACACGGAAACCCTTTCGATAAGCTAGTGGTCCAAGTGGTTCTACTCAGGCCAATGAATCACTTCCGAGGAGACTTGCTTTGTTGAATACTCGATGATAGGAATTGTTGGAGATTGCGAAATTATTGGCTGTCGCGGAAGAGAAGTTCAACAGTGGCCTGGGTGAGTAGTGGCTTTAGCTCAGGGCCAACATGAGGGAACAAGGCTGGAGAGTACTAAACTGACCAGGTCTGATACCTCAGCGTAGGGGCTCCAGGAATTCAATAGTTTGTCTAATTGGGATGCATTCCGAATGTACATGGCCTGCGGCTTGTTGATTCATGTATATGGAAGCTGATTCGTGAGGGCGGTCGTGGAGATGAGTTCCTGAGACGAACAAAGTCCTGTCGCCAACCAAACGGGTCGTGCAGCTTAGACCTCTTCCTGGCCGATTAGCGTTTAGCGCGGGAAAGCTCCAACTCCCCCAGGCACCCCTGCTTCTCCATGTTCTTACGCAAGTTCGTGACGGATCTGGTCGCAACCGCCCCTACCCCTAGCCTCGACCTATCATCCCAAGCAAATAATTGGACACAATCATAGCTACATAGCATCACCAGCAATGGACTTCAGGTCCGCCAGCCATGGATGGCTGAGCCCATCCTGTCGGTGGCCTGGGGCAGGGGTACAAGAGGTGTTTCCTTTGTTTCAATAAATTCATTTTCAGCCCTATCAGTGTTATCAATTGATTTGGCCTCTCAATACTGGGGAAAATGCCTACATATAGCGTACATCTCTTTATTCCAATTCTGTATTCTTCCTATTGTCTCCCAATCTTGGACAGCCGCTTGATCACGCTACGTCAGACTTAACCATTTGATACCCACAATAGCTACAGTGTTGGACACTTTTCTTCGACGAAAAGACTATTAGAATTCTATTCAACCAGTATCTATACTATCAACTGCTAGGACTGATCACATTATCGCTCGATCATAGAAAACACTGGGTATTTCTCTCCACTCGCAATTACATCTCATCACCTTCTCAGCATCAAGCACATAATAAACATCTCTCTTGTTTGACGAGTTAGAATAGTTGAATTATTCCAGCAAAACGTGGCTTATCACTTCATACCGTTCATAAAATGAAGTTTCCAATTGGACACGGAACAGCTTTTGTCTGTTTCTCACTGTCTGTTCTTTTGATTCCAACACTTGCACATACCTGGGTCGAAAGTGTGAACTTAATCGCATCAGATGGTTCCTTCCAAGACGTTGGCTATGCTCGTGGATTTGTTGGTCGAACTCCTGGCGTTGATCCCGACACTGCAAACACCTATCTCATTCCGCCGAATGGCAGGTCGACCGGTGGTGAAATTTTACCCACAGATCTAATGTGTAAAGATTCACAGGTTAAACAGCAACAAAGTGAAGGGTATCCACGATTATCAGCTAGTCCTCAAGATCGGATCTCGCTAGCCTACCACGAAAACGGTCATGTGACCCAATTTAAAATCCAAGAGGGGAAGCCCGCCGGTAGAGGCACTGTTTTCATTTACGGAACCAAAGAATCCTCTCCTACAGATACGTATCTCGGAATTCATAGAGTATGGAACACTGAGGGCTCTGGGGGTGATAAACGGGGTAAGCTGCTCGCAACCCGACCATTCGATGATGGGCAATGCCATCAAATCAACAACGAAAAACTAAGCAAAGATCGAGCGAAAGCCCTGGGATTTTCAGATGTGGAAAAAAGTCCAGAGATTTTATGTCAATCGGCCCTGCAATTACCGACTGATGCAGGGACCACTGGGACCTATACATTATATTGGGTTTGGGAATGGCCAACTCTCGATAAAGCCGGCCAAGTCTTTCAAAATGAGAGTTACACAAGCTGTATTGATATTGATATGGTTGAAACTTCAAAACCCCACGCTGCCGACGTAAACCAGGCTGTAAAGTCCAGTGGAAAGCCAGACCCAAATTCACTCGCTGTAAAAGAGCAGCTTGAAAACGACAATCAATTTATTGTTGATCCCACGGCACCAGCGGAAAAAGCTAGTGACAATCCATTCACTCGGCCTGGCTCAAGCCCGGAAAAAGATACTAGCACTAGCACTAGCACTAGCAGTATTCCTGCCAGCATCACTTCTCATACAACAGCTCCCCAAACATCCGCTCCATTTAGGCCATTATCTTTCGTCACAGTCACAGTCACGGTGTCTGCTAATAGCACAACGATTTCTCAAAAATCCTAGAGCATTTCGACCGATGATTTTTATTCCTTTGTTTGCGGAAAAAGGGCAAAATCTTAAAAGCAATGCCCCATGTCGATAAATATTTGCTACTTTTTTGGCGTTGATAGGATTAATGTTGCTGGGGGGTCACAGTATATTGTTTATATTTTTATGGAATTAATCTCATATCAGGAGAAGATGGAAACAAATGTGGCTTTTTATTTAATTATTATAAGGGGATGTCTTCAAAGGATGAAAAAGACGTCGGTTTTCCTTGGTACTGGATGGTCAAGATGAGATGGATGAACTCGCTATTTGAGCTAGCAGCGCGCGAGCAAACACGGAGGACTGTATATATTCTACTCTGAGCAATTTAGTTGTGCATATCTCTGGCTTGTAGATACTTTATAAACACTTTGGATCAAACATTGATAACGCACATGGTCTGGCCAATCTACCTGTAGAAATGAGGCATGTTGAGAGCAAAAATTATGTTGGTAAAACTTCTACATCGCCTTGGCTCTGGGAATCATAACTTACATGATTTCACGAGGCCCAACATCCTGATACATTTTACCACTTTTACCGCCCGTCAGACTCCCTTTTCGAAAAGAAGTCAAGGAGTGTTCATTTCGGATCTAAATTAAAAATCACCCTGTGTCCTTGAGGGACTACATCTTGGTTCCATTGATCGTCTCTCGGGCTGAGACGCCAATTTATTTTCACCTGCGTGCCGCCGTGCGCCTCAGTATGTACATGTATTGTATAAAAGTCCCTATTATCTCCTCGTCCGGAATAGAGCTGAGACTGTGCTTGACGATAAGCTTCTAGATGAATCCTTGGCCCCTCGAAACTTCCAATGATGTAGCACGTCCTGCCTTACCCCCCACAGCACCAATTTGAGTTGTGGAAAGATGGGCTCGTAAATGTGCCCCTCCATTTCCAACCTACGAGAGCCAGAGTCGGCATTCTTGGCATGTCATTGGAAGTGGCAGAGTTTGAACGGGAGACGGACATGGCTAAGGCGTGCCCTCTGGTTTCCTAGTGGTTGCTGGAATAGGTCACGATCAGGCCTGACCACCCTTCTCCCGGTCCCGTGCCATCTAAAGGCAATGGGCTTGCCGCGCTCGCTGTCGGCTCCCCACGCACATCTGTGTACTACGCGGTGTAATGGGATTGTCTGCGCAGTTAAGCTGCATGAATTGAGGGCCATTGATCTGGCCACAGGGCCAGGGGGATAAAAAGTGCGGCCAAAAAGAACATATAAATATATCTATTTTTCGAGGGAATATAGACGTGTGATCTACGTCCTGTGGATGGGTTTGAAATGCGCAAGTCTGTTGTTTCACTGATTGGTTTTCGTGCCAAAAGCTTTTTGCTTTCTTTAGATTGGCTTACGTCAGCGAGGCCTAGGGTGGAGAGGTGCATGTCGTCCCAGCCTATGGCACACATCTACCACGGGCTGGATGCCGCGCCCCAAGGCCGGAGCACGATTGGGTGCAATTATCAGTTGAGGTGCGGTGAGAGAATTAAGCCGCATAGATCATGTACAACGACACGATGCAAGTAGCATTCCGGTGTGGGCGAGGCGCCAACACTGGAATGGACTCCATCCATCCTGGATCTGCGCAGGCGCTTGTATCCTTCTTCATTCCACACCACAACATGGATTGCAGCCAAGTAGATTGCTACCACCTTACGAAACATGCTATCATGCCATGCCGTCAGTAACTTCAGTGTGAAAGCGTCTGTTTGGAAAATTACTCTTCGCGCTCAAGCTAGGTGTTTAATTCTTCTTTTTGGTCTATGAAGCTTCCTTGATAGAGCACGGCAACCAGCTGTGCCCTTGATCGCGTGCTAATAGCCAGCCCCGAACCAACAGCATGTCCCGGCAGTTAACAGCAAACATCCATAGAAAACTAAACTCTTAAGGATACAGACAATAAGATACCGGGAGATGTATTGAAAAGTATATTTTATCTGTTCTCATCCATCTCTAGCCAGTCATATTCCAGACCATTGAGGGTAATAGATTGATATGCAAATGTGATGCGTTCCCCCATTATCCACTGAAATCTGCTTGGGCTGGTTGGTGCTGTGGTATGCCATTTAAACAGACCAACCTTGTGGTTCTGGAAAGCCTGTTCACCTACCTCCTTCAGGATTGGACCCGTCGCTTGGCATCTAGCTAGGACCAGCTGCTATGTAACTATTGTTTGGCAAAACTGTTATGAGTGTTCCAAGGGAGTTGAGGACTTTCCATTCACCCATTTGTCCGGTATGAAAGGCCGAGGGGGGGCTGCAAGGTAAACCACCACATAACGTTGCAATTGACCTGTCAATCATTATTTACATTAAACGACTAGTAAAAAATAGCCATTGCCTGTGTTGTATCTCATGGGAGCTTTGGAGCCGACAAGGTTTGGTAGTCTGCCACAAATAAATTCCATGGTCAAATTAACCACATTTGTTTCGAAGCCACGGACAATCAGCGAAACAAGGGGGCAAGGAGGACAAAGGCTAGACACCTGTCAGTGGTCTTCTCTACGAAAGCGAAATGGAATATTCTTCAGATCTGAGTTCAGTCAAATCTCGCGAGACCGGAAGAGCTAGCCCACGAAACAATGATTGAAAATTACCTACCACATCAATATTCTAATCCCAACAAGACCATTTATAATCAAGATCTCGTCAGGTCTACGAGTGGGACTTAGTACATTATGAATTCTATGATCACACCTCCCGTCGACTCAACCTCTGGCCCACATACATACACCTAGGCCGATACGAATATTCGAGAGAGAGGACAAATTCGAGAGGTATATCTTTGGGATAGACATAAAAGATACCAGTATAGAGAGATGAGACTGTATAGAGGATGCTATCAATTCTGGAAGGTGTAAGATTATAATTTATTGAGGAGGTGACATTCATGTTGAAGAGAACCGTACGTACCACGACTTCGACTTTAGGAGTACAGGCGGCAGTACAATAACCGCCATGGCTGCATGGTTCAGTGGCACATAATATAGGCCGGTCTACCAAGTAGATTCCAGATAGCTTGGACGCAGATCCCACTCGAGGCAAGTATTACTGGATTCGAATCCGGCAAACCCCCCTTGGTTTCTCGCGGCGCTGATGTACATGGATGACAAAGGCATGCTCGGATAATCAAACGTTATGAATTTCCCCTTGGTGGGTATTTACGGAGGAGGATCGACTGTTTTCTAACAAAAACATAACCCATGGTGGTATTTTCGAATGGAATCCGCATATTAGGCGATCTAGAATCAAAAGAGTCCTCCAAAATATACACATAGCATTGACAATGTTTCATAGCAAGATAGCTAAGCACACATTCAATGATTAAAAAAGAATAGTCGGCAAGGACAAATTCTTCACCATCTAGCAGTGCCAGCTTAATCTCTCAGTGTGCTCTGAATATCAAGATTAACCAAGGATAATCGCATCCGAATCGAAATTGAAAGCAAATACAAGCAAATCTAAAATTTATTACTTCTCTTCAATGTAGGACCTATCTTTCTCACGCGAGTCCCTTGACTCGATTTTACCACATAAAATCTTGCCACAACGACCGATCAAGTTCATACTCCAATTGCATACAGGAGCCTGCCTCAATTATTACCGAACATCACTCATTACTAAACTCACGACGCTACGTATACCCGCAAGTAAGAAATTGGGTCATGATATACAAATCTCGAGTTTTGGTCTATGGAGGACCGTTGTTCTGATGGGGTTCTACCACCAAAGGCAGCAGAGGTAGTTGGGACATTAAACGAGATTGAGAAGAGGTCACAAAAATGCATGATGGGACTGATATTCTCCGGCAGTTGTTGACTTTGGGTGTTTATTCCCCAACGGAGGCACTTTTGAGTACCCCGCGATGTTTTACAATTGAGGAATTCAAACACAGAAATTATCATAGGATGGGAAGAAAAAAATTTATCGTATCGGCGTTTGTTTCTTCATTAGCGTGCCAGGTAACGTGACACCCATCGCACTCCTACTAGAGCTCAAGCACGAGTGGGGCCGGGCCGGATCAGGTTAACGACTGTAAAGTAGAAGTATGCCCCGTGCCAACTTAACGATTGGAATCATGTCGAAACTCATTCATGCGTTGAATCATGACGAGTCCAGTAGCCCAGGGTAAAAATAAAAGAAAACTTCCACGCGCAATCACTCATTTACGAAAGAAAAACATTTAAAACAATCTCCATTTGGTCGCTCTGCCTCGGCCACCACGCGCCAGAGCCTCGATTCCAATCCCTCTTTTTATGCCAAACTGTCTAGGCTATTGATTTATGACTTTCTTATCGCAGGTATCTCCACCATCCCCCGACTGGCCGCCGCGTATATTTCATTCTCCTGGACGTACTCCCTGAACAGCCGCCATCCTCTTGATCCAAACAGGGCCCCTATCGCCAGTGCCCTGATGTAATAACATTAAGTGTGTATATTTTATTTATTAGACTACTCGAGTCTATGAATATCTAGCACATTGGGTTCCTTTTTGACCCAGGCCACACCATTTACAGTGCTCCTGTCCTCTTTTTCTATTTTAAGTATCATCGATATATTGCCCGTGATGAATAGCTATTCAGCTCAGTATTTACGCATGGAGTTCAGCCGCCTTTTCCACGAAACCTTCTACCAAAAATAAAAATAATTAAAAAGTCTCAAAAACCTGCAGGCCCAGCCAGGCTAGTCCTAGACACTGGAGCCACACGAGGTGCGCATATCCATCTATATCTCCCTTTTTTGTAACTAAAGGAATACTCGGGTGGTATTTATACCACAAGCTTTGTATGGCAGTAATAAAGATTGTGGTTGACATGTGTTGGAAATATCGCGCAATGAAATGAGCTCAATATTTATGGAACAAAAGTAGAAGTTGACTAAAAGAGTATCATGTTAGGATTACGGCTAAAAGTGTGGGAAGTGTACGCTACAAGTACAAGTGTAAGCGATACGTGGCCTAAGTCACACCATATACGAGTGTGGCTCCATCTAGCCATAGAAAACCCCCAAATAACCTCCTTGTGCCGACGCCATACAGCCGCTCATATATTCAATAGGTAGCCGGAAGCGCTACTATATTACCCATTACAACCTCTTAAATACACACAAGATCGTGTCGGGAAGCTAGACGAAATTGAGGGCGCGTACGTCCACAAAACTCTGTGTCTCCATTTCAAACAAAATGTATCTTGATTTTTGTCTATTCTCAAACTGAAGGAAACACTTATAGTTAGTTGTTATCCCTCTCTCCTAACGCCATTCCTATATAGATAACTCATCACTCATCCACATAATTGGTCATCATTTCTAAGACAATACATGAAAGATCATGAAGTCATTAGGTCATTCGACAGTAACATTAGAGGCCAACTTGATCCAATCCACTATCTCCATATAGGGTGCTCGGCACGCTCCGGAAACTCATCGCATGGCTTTTCCTCCATGATCAAGGGTTGGTGATGAGTCGGGCGTCAACCCTAGCATCTGATCTAGGTTAGTTTCATGATAATGGTGATAGGGGCGGTGCTGAGAGATGAGTACAATAGAGGCCGCGGAGACGATTGGGAATCCTCATCGAAGTGAAGATGAAGGCTTTACTCAATCTCAGCTCTGCGTCTGTCGGAAATTCTGACTCGAATTTAGGACTAACCCATCATCCGTTTCGTCGGAAGTTCCCGACAAGATCGACTCTCTCTACACATGTCCCGAGTGCGCTAATCGCATCGACTGTCGCATGTACGCTTGGGTATCTACATACTGCAGAGTACTTTGGCTGGTCATTACTAGGTTTGACCGGCACATGAGACTAGTGTGGATTTCTCCCATTAATGTATATACAAGTTCAATGTTCCCATAGTTGTGAAATATGAAGTCTTTTTTACTTTATATATATCCATACAACATTGTACCTCGTACCCTTGTGCCTGTGTTGAGAAGAGTATTCGAATTGACATCCTCTTAACCCTCATGGTTGCATAAGCTTCCCTCTACCAACAGGTCTGTGAACCAAGTTGTGGGTTAGATTTCAATGACTATGGGGGTTAAGGGTGTAAAAACCCCTTCCTATCATCCATCAGGTGGTATTATCTAGAAATACTTCCCCCCTACTCATCATACAATCGGCTGGAAAGGTCGTCCTGCATTCCCAGTAATCATTACTCTTGTGCAGCGTAGTCCTGGCTCTCAAAAGCACTACAGGACTGCCAACGCATGATGGCTGGGCAGCGGCTCTTTGTTTGAGCGTATCATTCAGCTTTCGCATTGCTGGGACGCTGCTATCATACTAGCTTGTTTGCTGTCAAATCTTGACCACTCGTTGTCACCCAAATGCGTCCCCTCGGCAATATCTCAGCTTCGGTCCTTGGCGTTCATATTCTCGTTTCCTCTCACGCTTGGCCTTATCTTATTGTATACGAAGTCTACCAGATTGGAAAACTTAGAACCTCAAGTCAACGGTAAAACTTTTAGGAGTCAATTAGATGATCGTACGCGGTGCTGTACTGCGTGCCAACACCTGTGTGCATGGTTGCTTCGCCATCCTTGTAGCATCATCTGGTTTCGATCCAGAGACCTCCGGGTTATGAGCCCGGCGCGCTTCCGCTGCGCCATGATGCTGTTGTGGGCTTTCGCCATAGTAAACACATGTACAAAAATAAATCTAAACCACATAAAATATTTAACATGTATGGAACTGTTGAACTCCATTGCACGACTCGAGCAAGATAGTATGCAGACAACCAGGCTTATCATTGACGTTTTAAACTGTAAAGTCGCCGTTGTACAATGAAATTTTATCACCATTATTCAACATGAGATTCTCATGGCTGGCTAATTGGTACGCAAAAGCCACTCGAGTGTTTATTTCTGTGCAAAATCTAGCCTGCCAATTTGTATCACTACGATGGTCACCACGAAGACCATCATCGGCAGGATTCTCTCGCGGGATTCATATGAAATACAGCTGGCGCTTTCATCAAGGGTGAGATTACATGAAACTCGTTTGTGCATAGGGGAGTTCGCCCGTACACTTTTGACGCTGCCGATCAAACAGCTGGCGAATACCGAAGCTTGGGAAGGCCCTAGATTGTGCGACTTGGAGAGCCTTGACCTGTGTAGCTAAGCTCATGAGTGCAAAGTTCATTGTGGGAGACTGTCGGTATATCACGGTAATAAATGTGCTAGCACGATAGGTTCTGAATTTCAGAGGGGTCAGTTGTTCTTTTTATTCTTTTCTCTATCTCTAAGCTATCTAGTGAGAGTTACCCTATGTATTTGCCAAGGCACTAATGCGATCAACATCCGTGCACGATGGCCTACGCTTCAGAACGATCAGAAGGATCTAAACACTACGGCTACTTAGTAGGTGATATGGTTGTCTCTAAATAACCATATTTTCCAACAGAGATGGGTCGTGGTGAGGCCTAGCCGACGAAAAATTCCGCTGCTGGACCCGAGGTCCACATTGATTAGATTCAAATAGACCGATTTACAGACTCCTCTATTGGAGGGCAAGACTGAATACCTGCACGCGGTGTCCTCTACGAACCTGGGAGTGAAATATTCTCCCAGAGCCGAGTTCAGTCAAATTTTCGCAATACCAAAGAAGTTGGTCCACGAGGCAATAATTCAAAATACTCCGCCATGTCAAATTTTCGCTCCCACTCAGGCCTCATTAAGTGTACAAGTACGACTTACTACGTCCTCGATTCAACGACTACACCTCTAGTCGACTTTCTCTGGCCTCAGCTAGCTCCCAAGTACGCGCCCACGCCGACATTTATACCCAACGGAAGAAACGAAGCATAGCGCACTAATGTAGGAGACAGTTCTTTGGGAAGGACGTGAGAGGGATCAGGACAAGTTAACAGGATGACACGGAGGATGGATACAATCTCGACGGGCGTTTAATTTTGAATTTTGGCAACGAGTTTTACGAATTGAGCTTTGTGCGCGCCAAGGCTTCGCTTGCCGGAGTGCAAGTGACACTATAAACCCAAGTCAACGATGGACATAACTTCGCCTTAGTCCTCGCAAATGAAATCCGAGGCCTGAGTGCTCTACTTGTAAATCAAGTCATCTTTTCTGTACATTTTCTCCGATTTCGTGTCATGGCCAGATAGCTGCACACGCAATCCAAATCTGATGCAGAGAAAAAAATATGATGCCGAGTCGCAGGCTATAAAAATTTTATAGCAACACGTAGAAATGCTCAGGGCCTAGAGAGCCCCGTCCGAAAAATGCAGTAGACGGTAAATCTATGAAGCGTGCTATATATGTTGTGTGAGCTTTGCCACACGCCAGCACAATATTTGACAGATAGCGTCCGGCCTGCCGAGTTGGGGAGTAACATTGTGGCGGAAAACGAGCTGGTGATGAATAAAGCGATTTATCAAACTATATAAAAAGAGAAAGAAAATTCAGCTACTGCTAACAGGTACTTGTAGCATTTGATCCGCTTCGTGAATCTGCTGACTGATTACTTTCCTCTGGGCCTAATACTTGCACCGGAGCCAAGTTTTATCTGGAGCCAATTCGTTATGATTTTGCCTCCATCTCCTGGCTAGCAGTGCCATTTCATCTACATTTGTCCATCCATCCTCTTACAGTCTTATCGTAATTATTCCTAATTGAACGCTTAGATTTCTCACAAGCTTACATAACGGTCAAACAGTAACAAGTAGGAACCAGGCTTATAGGGTAGCGAGCACTGGCGCCCACCCCTCTACATATTTTAGTAGGCACTGCGGGTCCGGGCTTCGGCTGGGTACCCGAGAGGATGTTAAATAATAAACAAACAGCAGACAAACTCTAATATCCAATTTATATGTTGCGAATTTCCCTGTACCAGGGCTTCTTCTTCTATTATACAAGTTGTTTGGAATTCCCCCGCAGACTACAAAATAGCTGTGACGATTTCCAAGGAGTCGTACTACAAAAGAAAATAATTCCTTCCATCTAACATTGACTCCAGGCTAAATCAAAAAATTTACGGGAAATATCTAGTGGGTTCGTTGAATTTCTTCGTAGAACTTCGTCAGCTCGACCACTTTCTGAAGGCGAGGGCATCTTAAGGCGTGCCGAGTACCCATTTGATGCCAGGGCAAGGATGATGAGGTCCTTGTATCTAGACGGGGCCTCTCTTTCCCAGAAAGAATTGGTCAAGGCCTCGCAGAGCTGAGCAACCTTCCTTTTTGCCCTTGCTATGGACAAAGGGAGAGACGAAGTGGGAATTAGACATGCTGACTTGGCTAGAGAGTCTGCTGCTTCGTTTCCGGGGATTCCAGAATGTCCGGGGCACCATCAGACACTAACTGTTACAATCCTAGTGTAGGATGCGCGTTTCCTATCGGACTAGCTGGCTGTGAGTTTGCGTAATTTCGTAATTTAATGAGAACTTGTTGCGGTGGGGAGTAATAGGAGCAGCTGTAAACTGTCTCTCGGTTGTCTAAAATCAAAAGTGTTTACTTTTAAGATTTAATGTCTTGCCCGCGCACAGCATGTGAGCTTTTAATGTACCGGTTAGTCCAGTCTAAATTAAACTGCCCGACGCGTTGGCGCCTACATGGACCCAACATAGCAAATGAAAACCAGCATCTTATCATCCTGCGTTCAATTTCTGAATTGAAATGAATATCGGCCTCCTGTTGTCTCTCATGATTTGCAGATTTTAGCCGATGGACAATAAAAAGCAACGAAATAAATTTAGTAAAAAGGGAAATTGGTTACGTCCATTCGTGATTCCTTTCGAATCAGACTTCCTGTCGCGCCGTTTCGAAGGGAGTTATGGCACACACCCAGCTATTGAATGCATTAGCTCCCCCCGCTGGAGCAAGAGCCCAAGATACGCTGATATAAGAATTGTGAGCCCTGTGGAGCTGAGCCTGGTTTTGCCCGAGTGGCCATATGTATTGTGTTGTAGTTGTACGGTGTAATGTGCATAGGTCAAGCTCCGTGCATGTGGAGGGTTTTGACCTAGCCAATCAGCTGACTTAATCCTCACAACTCCCCAAGGAACCCCCCGAAGAGCTACGACTCCCTCGTCGCAATCTTGGGTATCTTATCCAATGCCGAACTGGACACGAAGACATTCGCGCTTATCATGATCGCTTCTGCCACGTAGACGCCCACTTGACCAGCTCCTGCGGCGGTGACAAGTCAATCACCCACCTGGTTTTCTGCCCCCCTCCCGTTCGAGAGAGACTAGCCTCAACTGGTTACCGAAGAAGCCTGGGGAACCTGTATTTGCTTCTTGGCTTTTTTTTTGCATCAGATTTTAATTGCGTTCGCAGCTATCTAGCTATGACACAATATCAGAGAAAATGTACAGAAAAGATGACTCAATATAAAGAAAGAGCTCTCATGCCTCGGATTTCATTGGCAAGTACCGCTGCGAAGTTATGGCGGCTTTTTCTTCACCCCAAGTCAACCCTCATCCGTGAATACCCACCCAGGGGAACAGCTCAAAAACCCTGAGTTATTCAGATCTGCCTTCATCATTCACTGAACTTTCTTCGCACCAAATGTAGTCTGAGGCGTCTCCTTTCCAAGTGGAGTAGGTGCCCAGGCTACTCAAACCATACTAGAGAACACCACCAGGAGGCGAACTATGGCACCTTCCATCGTTGGCTTGTATTTATAGTGTCCGCTGCACTCTCGCAAGCTACGTCTTGGCGCGCACAAAGCTCAATTCGTAAAACTCGTTGCCAAAATTCAAAATTTCACGCCCGTCGAGATTGTATCCATCCTCTGCATCATCTTGAAACCTTGTCCTGATCCATCTCACTCCCATTCCAAAGAACCGTCTCCCAGATTAGTGCGCCATGCTTCTTTTCCTCCGTTGGGTATAAATGTCGTCGTGGGCGCGTATTTGGCGGCTAGCTGAGGCCAGAGAAAGTCGACTAGAGGTGTAGTCGTTGAATCGAGGACATAGTAAGTCGTACTTGTACACTTAATGAGACCTGAGTGGGAGTCGAAAATTTGACATGGCGGAGTATTTTGAATTATTGCCTCGTGGACCAACTTCTTTGGTATTGCGAAAATTTGACTGAACTCGGCTCTGGGAGAATATTTCACTCCCAGGTTCGTAGAGGACACCACGTACAGGTATTCAGTCTTGCCCTTCGACTCGACATCTTGTCATAACTATGATTAATGTTTCGCTTTTACTCTCGCAATCGAAGGATTGGCGCACACAATGCTCTTAAATTTTAAAGAATTCTTCCCAAGACTCGAAATATTACCCCTATCTAGACTGAATCTATCGTAGTGTCTCACACGTCTATCCCAAAGATATACCTCTCGAATTTGTCCTCTCTCTCGAATATTCGTATCGGCCTAGGTGTATGTATGTGGGCCAGAGGTTGAGTCGACGGGAGGTGTGATCATAGAATTCATAATGTACTAAGTCCCACTCGTAGACCTGACGAGATCTTGATTATAAATGGTCTTGTTGGGATTAGAATATTGATGTGGTAGGTAATTTTGAACCATTGTTTCTAGGGCTAGCTCTTCTGGTTTCGCGAATTTTATTAAACTCAGATTTGAAGGATATTTCATTTCGATTTTGTAGAGAAGACCACTGACAGGTTTCTAGTCTCCGTGCACCCCAAAATATATGTTTGGTTATTTTTGTTTGGACAAGCAATCTTTCTCGCAGGACGCGAGAACCCATTCAGCCCATGCACTGTAAGGCTTGGCGTTGACGTCTTGTATCGTGGTAGGAAAGAAAGGTTTTTACGCCTCTAATCAAGATACCCTCAATGGCGCCTAAAACATACATAGTCGAACATCTTGATGATGAACTTGGCTCCTGGTCAGAGTTAGAATATGTATCCATAGCTAAAGAATCCGAGGATGCAGGTGACAAGTTTTGTTTGTGTTCTGTGCCAATAACATTGGTAGTGCCAGAATCGTTGAAGACTGTGGCTGGTCTCAGCATAGATAACCGCAGTGTTGAATCTATTTATGCTCATGATAAAGAGCGAGTCTGCTTGCTAGACCCTCGAGCGCCGAATGAATTGACACCTGCAGATGGTAAACTTTTTGATGTGTTCCTCTTTGGAGGAATTCTCGGTAAGAAGAAAGCTGTTAACATTATACCAAATAAAAGAAACATCTACTGATATATACTAGGAGATGATCCTCCTCGAGGTAAGAGTCCATTTAATTGACGTGACGGTATGTTGAAACCTTTTAGATAGGACATCCGAATTAAGGGCCAAGGGGTTTCACGGTCGTCGTCTTGGTGCAACACAAATGACTACCGATACCGCGGTGAGAGTAACACGCCTAGTAATTCAGAAACAAAGTATATTAACGGTAATGATAATGATAATCATATCGGATTTACTAATCATATGTTAGAGAGGCTCGATGAGATACCATACAATGATGAGCCAGAGATTCAGATAAACAAGCATGAAAGTATCTCTATGCCTTTCCGCTATGTTCAAAATGCGGCGGGCAATCCTGTTATGCCAGACGTAAGAATCATTAAACTCATAGAAATTCGGATCTAACAGCTGACTTATTGGCTAGGGAATGATAGATTTAATTAAGAAGGACTCAGAAAAAAGTTTCGATGACCTTTTCTAACTAAGTCATCTGTAGCAAATCACACCACTAGTAAGTCTGCAAGGGAACATTGATACAACGACTTAAAAGAGAGATTATTACAAAGGAAGTTGAAATCCGTTCAAAAATATATCTGGCCCGAGTTACTTAAACGATGAGTTACTTTTCTTGATCTTCATAGTATGAATACGGAATTATTTGTTCACTTGTCCTTACTAGACGCGTACTACATGGCTACAAACAAACCTAGGCACCTCGATTAGCATAGTTTGGTGAATTCAAGAAATTTTTCGCTGTCCAAATATTAGCAGCGTGGGAACACTGAGGCGGGATGTAATTTGTCTTTTGTCGAACATGATCTTCAGCCCGGAGGTGGTAATCATATCGTGGACACACCGTCATTATCCTTGTCGATGAGACAGGCTTCCTAAGATGATTCTTGCACCTTCCACAGTGCTTGCCTTGCTACTCGCTTGCCCTTGAAACCGAGCACCATTTACTCATACTTTCTCACATATCGCCCTTGAATAACGACCAATGATGCAAGGCTCAACTATATTACTAGCTGCCACGAGGTGCCCCTCGGCGCTGCTGGGTAACGATGGATACAGTTATTTTTTTACTTTATCTATATGGCCTATAGGTAGTATGTATATTTTTTTCCTGAATAAGAATTTAATTACGTCTACGGCTATCTAGTTTTTTATTATGGAAATAATGACCCCTCAGTCATTGAGGTTGTATTATTATTATTAATTTTAATGTCCTATGCGGTATCTATATACAGAACCATGAAGACGGTAAGCCATGGTGAGAAGGGAAAAAGCTTTCAAGCAACAAAACCCATAGTTCCGCCGCGACGGCACAGCCCAGCTTGATTCTGAGGTTGTCCCTTCGTTCCATTCAATTTTGTATCACCCAAAATGTTATCTGCTCTATCGCCCCGATCCCTACTCAGCTGAAGTTTGGAGGATTTCTTTCACTATCTTTCTCTCCTCTTTTCGATGACGGAATTGATGGAACTGCCGGTGTCATGGCCCTAAGTGTATTTAAGACTGCTATTGAGTCTGCGATCACCTTTCGTGGACGTCCTGGTCCCCTCTTCTGGGGTTCAACCTTGCGATTAGTAACCGGTGTAAATCCTTGATCGTCAGTGGTCGGAGATGTTGTTTGTGCAGCAATTGTGGGACTGCTTTCCCTTCGAATTTCCGCCGTTCGTTCCAGAAGCTCGGAGCGGGCTTCCTGAACACTCCCCTTGTAGACTTGAAATGTTCAACACGACGCCCTCTACCACGAACGTTGTTCCTTGCCACATTTGACGCATGGAACTCTTTTCCTGGGACAGTCCCGGATTTGGTGAGCGCGCAGGCGCTCACCGCACCTAGCTGTCTTTCCGCACGACGCCAGGGTGAGTCCCCATTGGCTGCAGTTGTAACACTGCTTTGGCTGGGCCGTCGGGAACCACACCTGTGCCGAGTATAGCAAGGCATCGATGACAATGCCATGTCGGACGACTTGTTTCTGCAAGACCTCCGCGGGAAGACTCAGAACAGTTGAACCTCTTGTGCGGCTGTTTCTCTTGGCCCGCTTGATCTCCTTTCCGTCGTGCATCCATCTTATTCTATTGATCTTTAAGCCTAGAATTCGTACTGCTGTAGACGATTCTATCTCCAGAATCAAAGATGTGTTATTGGCGTATTTGCCTCCAATTTTCGTCCTCAACGAAACCCCGTAAACTTCCACTGAAAAATCTTGCCTCAGCACCAATTGACCCTCTTATTCTACCATGCTGAGAGCCACGTCTCTCTGGGTCGTAGACTGAACAAACATCTCGGTGTCATTGCTCCACATCTGTCGCACTGCGTATGCCCCTGTTACGTGTTTTTATGCCCTTGTTAGCAGCTGTGCTGGCTGCGTGTCTTTTGCACCCTCGACGCGTATTATAACCGCTGTTTTCGCCATTGGCGGTGCTTTCACCGACGCGTATATTCTTGGAGCCTGCGGCCCAGAAATTATTGGAGCCGCATTACGAGCGGGCTCCGCGAGACTCTTCTTGACTGCTTCTTCAAGAGCCAACATCCTTTCTTCGATGGGAAATTTAATCGTCTGGATCTCCTTCCAAGCCTTGGTGTGCGCTTTGAAGACCCTGACTGCCCCGCGATGTCTTCCGTTGTGATGGTAATGCCATCGTCGTCTTCATCTGAGTATAGAGTCCTGAACTTTTTTAGTAATTGCCGTGGGATATAAAGATTCTTATCTGGTGGAGCTGTGGACGCTCTGCTACCTTCGCATTGTTTGGCTATAGTCGCATTTTGCGACGCATCAAGACCGCGGGATTTCATCGAACTGGCACCAGCACCCACCATGTTGTGGGACGGTGGATATGGAGTGAGATGGATGGAAAAATATGATAAACGAAGTCAATTTGATAATACGGGCAGCGTGGAGTGCTGCGCAGCTTTTTGTGCATAATAGTGTTTTATTATTATTATTATTATTATTATTATTATTCATTCATTCATTGATCTAGTTTAACGTCCTATGCGGTATCTATATACAGAACCATGAAGACGGTAAGCCGCTTTAGTTAGGGAAAAAGCTTTCAACAAACAAAACCCGATGTCCCGCCACTCTGAACCGACCCGGCTTAATGCTGAGGACGTTCCTTTCAACCGTAATTTTATAAACTTTCCTCAGAATTCGTTAACTCCCCCTTCAATCAGACTAACGTTATGAGAAATTGAAAAGAGAAGGCACCTCCTCACTCGGCGTTGGTCTTCGAAGTGCTCGAAGAGTTGGCCCCGATGGTGGTGCTGCTGTCGAGGCGATGATTGGTGCCACTGGGGCTTCGACTACCTTACGTGGTCGTCCTGGCCCTCTTTTTAGTCCTTCAGCCTTCTTACTGGTGACCAAAGTGAATCCCTGATCATCAGTCGTTCCGACTGTTCGCATTGGCGCCATTATTGGTTTTTCATTCCATATTTCCGCCGTTCTTGACAACAGCTCCATCCGAGCCTTCTCCACACTTCCCTTGTAGACCTGGTAGGTCCGACACGCTGCTTTCTGCCACGAACGGTGTTCTTTGCCACAGTTGGCACAAGAAACCCTTTTCCTCGGACAGTCCCGAGTTTGGTGAGCGCCAGCGCACTCACCGCACCTACCTGCCTTTCCACACGACGCCTGGGTGTGTCCCCACTGACTGCAGTTGTAACACTGCTTTGGCTGGGACCGTGGTGACCACACCTGCGCCGTGAAGAGCATGGCGTTCATCACAAGGCCGTTTCGGACCACTTCCGTTTGCATTGCCTCCGATGGGAGGCTGACCACAATTGATCCTCGATTTCGACCGTTTTTCTTCGATCGCTGGTGTTCCTTTCCGTCGTATAACCACCGTATACGACTTATGACTAAGCCTGGAATTCTAGCCTTCATGGCCGTCTCTATCTCCCTGATGATGGCGAAATTGTCGGCATCTCTGCCCCCTTCGATTCGTGTCCGCAATGGGACACCGTTGACTACGACTGGAAAATCTTGCCGTAAAATTTTGAAATCCGTTGGTTCTCGCATATTTAGCGCCGCGTCTCTCTGGGACGCCGACTGGACATACACCTCGGTATCGTTGCTCCGCATTTGACGGATCGCGTATGCACCTTGAATGTGCTCTTTTGCCTTTGAAAGCAGCTCTTCCGGCTGCAATTTTTCTGCTCCATCAATTCTTATTCGAACCGCTGTTTTTGTCATTTGCGGAGCCACGACCGACGCGTAGCTCCTTGGTGGCGGCGCGCCCGAGGCCACTGCAGGAGCAGAAACACGAGCGGGATCCGCGAGGCTTTTCTTGACGACCTCCTCTAGCGCCATCATCCTCTCCTCGATAGGAGACTTCTTCTGGGACATTTCCGTCCAGGCCCTTTTGTGTGCGTTAAAGGCCTTCACGGCCTCGTTCACGTCTTCCATCGATGGTAGGTCCTCCTCATCCATCTCTCCCATTACGATTAATCTAACCTGTTTTAGAAGTTTCCCTAGGATTTCAAGGTTCTTATCCTTTGGAGCTGTCTGCGCTCCGCTGCCGTTGTTTGATGATGCCGTTGTCGCATTTTGCGACGCGTCGAAACCGCTGGATTTACCCACACCAGCACCCACACCTGCCATGTTGAAGCACAGAAGATGAAATGACGAAAGGAGGGTAATGAAGATAAAAAAATAAGATTTACGATGTCAAATTGGCTATACGGGCAGCGTGGAATGCTGCGCAGATTTCTGGCAAAAATGATGTTTTTCTATTATTATTATTATTATTATTATTATTATTATTATTATTATTATTATTATTATTATTATTATTATTATTATTATTATTATTATTATTATTATTATTATTATTATTATTATTATTATTATTATTATTATTATTATTATTATTATTATTATTATTATTATTATTATTATTATTATTATTATTATTATTATTATTTTTGAATTTTGAATTTGATTTCATTGTCCTGATTTGGCGCCCTATGGGCCCATGCAGGTGTCTACCAAACTATTTAATTTATATGAGGAAACCTTTATGGTAAAAACCCCCTCAACTTTTCTAATTATTTACACTTTAAGTTTTTATTACCTTCAAGAAGTGCAATTGGCCTTCAGTCCGAGACAAGACTAGCTAAAGTTATATTGGACCTCGCCATCCTTTCCCTGCCTCGCGTGCTGAAAAGAGACGACTGTGGTCTTGAATTTGACCCCGATGGTCCGAATAGTTGCGGTGGGGGGTTGACCAGGACCTGTTTTCGCGGGCGTCCTGGCCCTCTCTTTAATACCTCCGGCTTTTGGTTGGTCACGAGTGTGAACCCTTGGTCGTCTGTAGGTTTTGCCGTAGTTGTTGTATTGGTTGCCGTGGTTAGTATTTCTCCCTTCCTATATTCCGCCGTTCTTTCCAATAGTTCATACCGTGCCCTTTGGACACTCGCCTTGTATGACGCGAAGTTTTGACACGCCCTCTTCTGCCACGATTTATGGTCCTTGCCGCAGTTGCAGCAAAGCACCGACTTCCTCGGACAGTCCCTGGTCTGATGAGTGCCCGCGCACTCACCACATCTCCTTACCCTATTGCACGAGGCTTGGGTATGCCCCCATTGACAGCAGTTGAAGCACTGCTTTATTTGCGCTCGGGGTGACCAGAGCTGGGCCGTGTATAGCATTGAGTTGTATACAATGCCGTTTCTTATCACTTCGCGTTGAAGTGCCTCTGTCGGCAGACTCGCGACGATTGACCCTCGAGTATGGCCGTTTCGTCCCATCCATCGGTGCTCCTTTCCGTCGAAAAGCCATCTCACCCTGTTGATTTTTAATTCGGGTATCCGAACTTTTGTTTCTGCCTCGACTTGGTTTATGAACTCGCCGTTATTTGGATTTTTACCTCCTCTTATAAATGTCCCCAACGGGATCCCCAGAATCTCAACAGGATAATCCTGCTTCAAGACGCAGAACTCCTTTGGCTGCGCCATACTCAAGGCAGCGTCTCGCTGAGAGACCGACTGCACAAACACCTCCGTATCGTTGCTCCGCAGCTTCCTTACTGCGTATGCCCCCTCAATATGTATTTTCGCCTTGTCTAGGAGCGCTGCCGGCTCCATGTTTTCTGCCCCTTGAATTCGTATTCGTACAGCCGCTTTAGTCGCTGGCGGCGCGACGATTGAGGCGTATGTGGGTCGCCCTCCCATCCCTTGTACTGCCGAAGCAGCCGTCTTGTGCGACGGCTCCTCGAGATTCTTCTTGACTGCCTTCTCTAAGGCCAGCATCCGTTCTTCCATTCGTGAAGCCTTCAGCTTCGATTGTAACATCGAAGCGTGGGCTTTGAAGGCATCGAGTGCCTCACCTACTTCGACCATCGGCGTCGCAGATTTGTCAGTTCCTGCGATAACCAGTCTGTCTCTGACCTTGTTTAAAAATAACCCTACTGTCATTAATGTGTCCATGTTAACGCCTGTAGAGCTTGCGAGAGACTCTACAGCCGTAATTGCGGCCGTTCCGCTGTCCGTTCGTGGTGGTTGAGGTGCCGTGAAAATCTTTTCAGCCGCGAAATCCACCTTTCTGGGTCCCCAATTATTATTATTATTATTATTATTATTATTATTATTATTATTATTATTATTATTATTATTATTATTATTATTATTATTATTATTATTATTATTATTATTATTATTATTTGAATTTGAATTTGATTTCATTTATCCCGATTTGGCGCCCTATGGGCCCATGCAGGTGGCTATGAAACTATCTATATATATACATGAGGGGGAAACCATTGCGATAAAAACCCCCTCCCCCTGTAAATTTTTATGTCTGTAGTCCTTCGTTACCTACAGGAAGTGCAATTGGCCTTTAGCCCGACACAGGACTAGCTAAAGTTGTATTCGGCCTCGCCATTCTTTCCCTGCCCTCGCGTGCTGAAAAGTGATGACTGTGGCCTTGAGTTTGACCCCGATGGTGTAGATAGTGGAGGTGGTGCATTAACCAGGGGCTGTTTGCGCGGGCGTCCTGGCCCCCTCTTGAACACCTCTGGCTTTTGGTGGGATACCAGTGTGAATCCATGGTCGTTCATTTCTTTTGCCGCTGTTGTTAGTTGTGATGCCGCTGGTGAAATTTCCTCTCTTCTTAAATTTGCCGTTCTTTCCATGAGTTCATATCTGGCCCTTTGAACGCTGGCCTTATATGACGCGAAGTTTTGACACGCCCCCTTCTGCCACGATTTATGGGCTTTACCGCAGTTGCAGCAAAGCACCGACTTCCTCGGGCAGTCTCTGGTCTGATGAGTGCCCGCACACTCACCACATCTTTTCGCCTTGGTACATGAGGCTTGGGTATGCCCCCATTCGCTGCAGTTGAAGCACTGCTTGACTTGCGTACGGGGTGACCAGAGCTGGGCCGTGTACAGCATTGAGTTGAAGACAATGCCGTTTCTTGTCACTTCGCGTTGAAGTGCCTCTGTCGGAAGGCTCGCGATCACTGATCCTCGAGTACGACTGTTTTTTGTCATCCATTGGTGCTCTTTACCGTCGTAAAGCCACCTCACCCTGTTGATTTTTATATCCGGAATCCGAACTTTTGTTTCCTCCATTATTTGATTTATCAATGTGCCGTTGTTGGCATCTTTTCCTCCTCGTATTGTTGTCCCCAATGGGACTCCTAATATCTCAACAGGATAATCCTGCTTTATAACGCTGAACTCCTTTGGTTGCGTCATCCTCAAGGCAGCGTCTCGTTGGGAGACCGACTGCACAAACACCTCAGTATCATTACTCCTGAGCTTCCTTACAGCATATGCCCCCTCGATGTGTTGTTTTGCCTTGTAGAGCAGCTCTGCCGGCTGCATGTTTCCTGCCCCATCAACTCGTATCCTTACTGCTGCTTTGGTCGCTGGCGGTGCGACGACTGAGGCGTAGGTAGGTCGACCTCCCATCATTTGTGCCGACTGAGGAACCGCCTTGCGCGACGGCCCCTCGAGACTCTTCGTAATAGCCTTCTCTAAGGCAAGCATCCTGTCCTCCATTGGCTGTGCCGACATCTTCGATTGTAACATCTGAATGTGGGCTTTGAAAGCGTCGAGAGCCTCATCTATTTCCACCATTGGTGCCGACGATATGTATGAACCTGCGTTCACAAGTCCGCGTCGGACCTTGCTTAAATATTTAGCCACTGTCTTTAAATAATCCATGTTAACGCCTGTAGAGGTCGCGAGAGACTCTACAGCCATAATTGCGGCTGTTCCGCTGCCCATTGTTGGTTTGGGTGGTGCCGTGAAAAAATTTTCAGCCGCGAATTCCGCCCTACTGGCTCCCAAACTCGCCATGCCGAAGCGCAACGAAAAAAATTCGAGGAATCAGGTAAGAAGGATTGACTGAGATGAATACAATAATTATTACGATGAAATAGCGTTCGTGGAACGTGGTGCCGCTTTTCGTGAAAAATGATGTTTTTTTTTTTTTTTTTTTTTTTTTTTGCTTTTATTATTATTATTATTATTATTATTATTATTATTATTATTATTATTATTATTATTATTATTATTATTATTATTATTATTATTATTATTATTATTATATTATTATTATTATTATTATTATTATTATTATTATTATTATTATTATTATTATTATTATTATTATTATTATTATTATTCATTCATTCATTGATCTAGTTTAACGTCCTATGCGGTATCTATATACAGAACCATGAAGACGGTAAGCCGCTTTAGTTAGGGAAAAAGCTTTCAACAAACAAAACCCGATGTCCCGCCACTCTGAACCGACCCGGCTTAATGCTGAGGACGTTCCTTTCAACCATAATTTTATAAACTTTCCTCAGAATTCGTTAACTCCCCCTTCAATCAGACTAACGTTATGAGAAATTGAAAAGAGAAGGCACCTCCTCACTCGGCGTTGGTCTTCGAAGTGCTCGAAGAGTTGGCCCCGATGGTGGTGCTGCTGTCGAGGCGATGATTGGTGCCACTGGGGCTTCGACTACCTTACGTGGTCGTCCTGGCCCTCTTTTTAGTCCTTCAGCCTTCTTACTGGTGACCAAAGTGAATCCCTGATCATCAGTCGTTCCGGCTGTTCGCATTGGCGCCATTATTGGTTTTTCATTCCATATTTCCGCCGTTCTTGACAACAGCTCCATCCGAGCCTTCTCCACACTTCCCTTGTAGACCTGGTAGGTCCGACACGCTGCTTTCTGCCACGAACGGTGTTCCTTGCCGCAGTTGGCACAAGAAACCCTTTTCCTCGGACAGTCCCGAGTTTGGTGAGCGCCAGCGCACTCACCGCACCTAGCTGCCTTTCCACACGACGCCTGGGTGTGTCCCCACTGACTGCAGTTGTAACACTGCTTTGGCTGGGACCGTGGTGACCACACCTGCGCCGTGAAGAGCATGGCGTTCATCACAAGGCCGTTTCGGACCACTTCCGTTTGCATTGCCTCCGATGGGAGGCTGACCACAATTGATCCTCGATTGCGACCGTTTTTCTTCGATCGCTGGTGTTCCTTTCCGTCGTATAACCACCGTATACGACTTATGACTAAGCCTGGAATTCGTGCCTTCATGGCCGTCTCTATCTCCCTGATGATGGCGAAATTGTCGGCATCTCTGCCCCCTTCGATTCGTGTCCGCAATGGGACACCGTTGACCACGACTGGAAAATCTTGCCGTAAAATTTTGAAATCCGTTGGTTCTCGCATATTTAGCGCCGCGTCTCTCTGGGACGCCGACTGGACATACACCTCGGTATCGTTGCTCCGCATTTGACGGATCGCGTATGCACCTTGAATGTGCTCTTTTGCCTTTGAAAGCAGCTCTTCCGGCTGCAATTTTTCTGCTCCATCAATTCTTATTCGAACCGCTGTTTTTGTCATTTGCGGAGCCACGACCGACGCGTAGCTCCTTTGTGGCGGCGCGCCCGAGGTCACTGCAGGAGCAGAAACACGAGCGGGATCCGCGAGGCTTTTCTTGACGACCTCCTCTAGCGCCATCATCCTCTCCTCGATAGGAGACTTCTTCTGGGACATTTCCGTCCAGGCCCTTTTGTGTGCGTTAAAGGCCTTCACGGCCTCGTTCACGTCTTCCATCGATGGTAGGTCCTCCTCATCCATCTCTCCCATTACGATTAATCTAACCTGTTTTAGAAGTTTCCCTAGGATTTCAAGGTTCTTATCCTTTGGAGCTGTCTGCGCTCCGCTGCCGTTGTTTGATGATGCCGTTGTCGCATTTTGCGACGCGTCGAAACCGCTGGATTTACCCACACCAGCACCCACACTCGCCATGTTGGAGCAAGGAAAGCGAAAAGATGAGAGGAGGGTAATGAAGATGTAAAAATAAAATTCACGATGTCAAATTGGCGATACAGGCAGCGTGGAATGCTGCGCAGATTTCTGGCAAAAATGATGTTTTTTTTCTATTATTATTATTATTATTATTATTATTATTATTATTATTATTATTATTTGAATTTGATTTCATTTATCCCGATTTGGCGCCCTATGGGCCCATGCAGGTGGCTATGAAACTATCTATGTATTTACATGAGGGGGAAACCATTACGATAAAAACCCCCTCCCCCTTTAATATTTTTATATCTGTAGTCCTTCGTTACCTACAGTAAGTGCAAATGGCCATTAGTCCGAAACAGAACTAGCTAAAGTATACCTCGCCATCCTTTCCCTGCCCTCGCGTGCCGAAAAGTGATGGCTGTGGTCTTGATTTCGACCCCGATGGCGCAAATAGATGTTGTGTTGGGGCTGGGACCTGAACTTGTTTTCGCGGGCGTCCCGGCCCTCTCTTGAAGCCTTCTGGCTTTTGGTTGGTCACTAGCGTGAACCCATGGTCGTCTGGTATGTTAACAGTATTTGATTGAGGTAACTCCGTTGGTGTTTCGCTCTCCCTTCTTAGTTCGGCCGTTCTCTCCATGAGTCCATACCGTGCCCGCTGAACATTGGCCTTGTATGCCGCGAAGCTTGGACACGCCCCCTTCTGCCACGATAAGTGGGCCTTGCCACAGTTGCAGCAAAGTACCGACTTCTTCGGACAGTCCCTGGTCTGATGGGTGCCCGCGCACCCTCCACATTTCCTTGCCTTGTTGCAGGAAGCTTGGGTATGCCCCCATTGGCTGCAGTTGAAGCACTGCTTGACTTGTGCCCGGGGTGACCAGAGCTGGGCCGTGTATAGCATTGAGTCCATTACAATGCCATTTCGAATCACTTCGCGTTGTAGAGCCTCGGTCGGTAAGCTCGCAATGACTGACCCTCGAGTATGGCCATTTTCCTTCGCCCAGGTGTGTTCCTTCCCGTCATAGAGCCACCTCACTCTGTTGATCTGTATTCCTGGAATCCGTGCTTTTGTCTCCGTCGTCATTTTAAATATTGCCACGCTGTTGTTGGCATTCTTTCCTCCGTGTATAATTGTCCCCAGTGGGACTCCCAAGATTTCAACAGGGTAATCCTGCTTTAGGACGCAGAACTCTTTGGGCTGCGCCATCCTCAAGGCAGCGTCTCTCTGGGAGACCGACTGCACGAACACCTCAGTATCGTTGCTCCTTAATTGCCTCACGGCGTATGCTCCATTTATATGTAATTTTGCTTTATTAAGCAGCTCTGTCGGCTGCATCTTATTGGCCCCTTCTACTCGAATCCGTACTGCCGCTTTGGTTGCTGGCGGCGCGACGATCGAGGCGTACGTGGGTCGACCTCCCATTGCTTGTGCTGGTTGCGGTGCAGTCTTGCAGACCGGCTTATCGAGACTCTCCTTTACGACCTTCTCTAAGGCCAACATTCGATCTTCCATTGGGTTAGCCGTCAGCTTCGATCGGAACATCTTGGCGTGGGCTACGAAGGCATCAAGTACCTCATCTATCTCGACCATTGGCGTCGCAGATTTATCAGTTCCTGCAATCGCCAGTCTATCTCGGACCCTGTTTAAATAATAAGCCACGGTTTTTAGTTTTTCCAATTTCATGCCAGTAGAAGTCGCGAGAGATTCTACAAGCATTATTGCGGCTGTTCCGCTATCCGTTGGTGGTGGTGGTGGTGCCGTGAAAATTTTTCCAGCCGTGAAATCCACCTTTCCTGTCCCCCAACTCGCCATGCCGAAGCGCAACGAAAAAAATTCGAGGAATCAGGTTAGATGGGTCAATTAAGATGAAAACAATAATTATTACGATGAAATAGCGTTCGTGGAACGTGGTGCCGCTTTTCGTGAAAAATGATGTTTTTATTATTATTATTATTATTATTATTATTATTATTATTATTATTATTATTATTATTATTATTATTATTATTATTATTATTATTATTATTATTATTATTATTATTATTATTTGAATTTTGAATTTGATTTCATTTATCCCGATTTGGCGCCCTATGGGCCCATGCAGGTGGCTATGAAACTATCTATGTATTTACATGAGGGGGAAACCATTACGATAAAAACCCCCTCCCCCTATTAAAATTTTATATCTGTAGTCCTTCGTTACCTACAGTAAGTGCAAATGGCCATTAGTCCGAAACAGAACTAGCTAAAGTATACCTCGCCATCCTTTCCCTGCCCTCGCGTGCCGAAAAGTGATGGCTGTGGTCTTGATTTCGACCCCGATGGCGAAAATAGATGTTGTGTTGGGGCTGGGACCTGAACTTGTTTTCGCGGGCGTCCCGGCCCTCTCTTGAAGCCTTCTGGCTTTTGGTTGGTCACTAGCGTGAACCCATGGTCGTCTGGTATGTTAACAGTATTTGATTGAGGTAACTCCGTTGGTGTTTCGCTCTCCCTTCTTAGTTCGGCAGTTCTCTCCATGAGTCCATACCGTGCCCGCTGAACATTGGCCTTGTATGCCGCGAAGCTTGGACACGCCCCCTTCTGCCACGATAAGTGGGCCTTGCCACAGTTGCAGCAAAGTACCGACTTCTTCGGACAGTCCCTGGTCTGATGGGTGCCCGCGCACCCTCCACATTTCCTTGCCTTGTTGCAGGAAGCTTGGGTATGCCCCCATTGGCTGCAGTTGAAGCACTGCTTGACTTGTGCCCGGGGTGACCAGAGCTGGGCCGTGTATAGCATTGAGTCCATTACAATGCCATTTCGAATCACTTCGCGTTGTAGAGCCTCGGTCGGTAAGCTCGCAATGACTGACCCTCGAGTATGGCCATTTTCCTTCGCCCAGGTGTGTTCCTTCCCGTCATAGAGCCACCTCACTCTGTTGATCTGTATTCCTGGAATCCGTGCTTTTGTCTCCGTCGTCATTTTAAATATTGCCACGCTGTTGTTGGCATTCTTTCCTCCGTGTATAATTGTCCCCAGTGGGACTCCCAAGATTTCAACAGGGTAATCCTGCTTTAGGACGCAGAACTCTTTGGGCTGCGCCATCCTCAAGGCAGCGTCTCTCTGGGAGACCGACTGCCCGAACACCTCAGTATCGTTGCTCCTTAATTGCCTCACGGCGTATGCTCCACTTATATGTAATTTAGCCTTGTTAAGCAGCTCTGCCGGCTGCATCTTGTTCGCTCCTTCTACTCGAATACGTACTGCCGCTTTGGTTGCTGGCGGCGCGACGATCGAGGCGTACGTGGGTCGACCTCCCATTGCTTGTGCTGGTTGCGGTGCAGTCTTGCAGACCGGCTTATCGAGACTCTCCTTTACGACCTTCTCTAAGGCCAACATTCGATCTTCCATTGGGTTAGCCGTCAGCTTCGATCGGAACATCTTGGCGTGGGCTACGAAGGCATCAAGTACCTCATCTATCTCGACCATTGGCGTCGCAGATTTATCAGTTCCTGCAATCGCCAGTCTATCTCGGACCCTGTTTAAATAATAAGCCACGGTTTTTAGTTTTTCCAATTTCATGCCAGTAGAAGTCGCGAGAGATTCTACAAGCATTATTGCGGCTGTTCCGCTATCCGTTGGTGGTGGTGGTGGTGCCGTGAAAATTTTTCCAGCCGTGAAATCCACCTTTCCTGTCCCCCAACTCGCCATGCCGAAGCGCAACGAAAAAAATTCGAGGAATCAGGTTAGATGGGTCAATTAAGATGAAAACAATAATTATTACGATGAAATAGCGTTCGTGGAACGTGGTGCCGCTTTTCGTGAAAAATGATGTTTTTTATTATTATTATTATTATTATTATTATTATTATTGTTAATTTATTTTAATGTCCTGTCTGAGTCTATGAGTATGTAGGACATGCAGGTCCTCTCTGCCTTCAGGCCAAGGATACCTACACTAGTAGTATATCCCCTCCTATGTATCCCATACAGCTCGCCTCAAACAGCACCACTCCTCACAAGTCCTCATTAGATCACACACTTAGAGGAGCCATTAGCCCTTCATTATCTCCCCTCTTCAGCCAACGAAACGTTGGCCATTTGCGGGTGTACGGTAGCCGGGAAAAATCGTAAAGATCACTAGGTGTGAGGCTCTCCTAGTACCAATATCAGGACTAAATTCAAAGACAGAGCTACCCTTCTGAAGCGTTCGAAAAGGCCGGCCAGCTGGGCGCTGTAGACTTGAGGGTACCTCGGGAAATTTACGCTCTGCCTTTCTAGTCTCCTTCCAACTCCTTGCCGAAGGTCATGCTGAAATGTCGGAAAAATCTTGACAGAGCGTGATTGCTGTATGGTAGCTTTGCCCAACTTCTTTTGTGCCGTCCAGGGCGCTGGGGAGTGCCGTTGACTCATCGACAAAAGAAGCCCTCCTGGCTAATTAGCCGAAATCTCAGTCTTGGCGCCCACAAACATTCTAAAGTTGAAAACCCCTAGTAAATGTCAGTCCCAGCATGGTATTCAGAGGCCTGTTCCCCCTCTCGCACCACATCTCAGCCGCCTGTCTTTCCTCAAGTTGTAGATACCAATTAGAGAATCAGTCCCACATAAACCATGATCCCAGCTTTGTATATTATGACTTGATTCCCTCCTTGCGGGTGTACGTAGCGTCGTAAATTTGTACTCGGTCATGGCCGGTAATTAATGGGGCAAGCTCCTGTTTGCAATTGGAGTAACTTCTTTATTGGTTGTTGAAGCGAGGTGAGGCGTGGTTGGAAAGAGTTTGAGGACTCAGATGAGAATGGTAAGAAAGGCATTGTCGAGAAGTCGTCAAATGGAGATATGCTTGAGGTTGATTTCGACGTTGATTCGAATGTGGTTCTTCTGGCCATCTCAGATATACAGAGCATACTGAGCGGTTACACCGGCACCTCTGGAAGGTGAAGAATTCGTCTTTGCCGGCCTTGAGGTTGTAGAGCACATTGATTTAAGTAACTACCGAAGTAAAACTAATTACTGGGTTTGTGGTCACGTATGTGTCAAAAGCGTGGCTTACTTGATAGTCCCAATTGATCTAACCTGTACCCCTTCTAGACAGTATCGGAGATAAAGTGTAGAACAGATGTCACAATATACAAGTAGAGCACTCATGCCTCTGATTTCATTTGCAAGTACCACTGCAAAGTTATGGTGGCTTTTTCTACACCCAAAGTCAACCCTCATCCGTGAATACCCGCCCAGGGAAACGTCTCAAAAACCCAGAGTTATCCAGACATGCCTTCATTATCCACTGAATTTACTCCGCGCGTTATGTAGTCTGAAGTGTCTCCTTCCTAAGTGGAGCAGGTGCCCAGGCTACTTAAACTATACCGGAGAACACCACCAGGAGGCGTACCACGGCACCATCCATCGTTTGCGTATTTTTTTAGTGCCAGCTGCACTCTCGCAATCAAAGTCTCGGCGCGCACAGAGCTCAACTCATGAAATTCCTTGCCAAAATTCAAAATTACACGTCCGTCGAGATTGTATCAATCCTCTGCATCATCTTGTAAGCTTAACTTAATCCCTCTTACGTCCATCCCAGAGAACTGTCTCCCAGATTTATGCGCCACGTTTTGTTTCTTCCGTCGAGTGTAAATATCAGCGTGGGCATGTATTTGAAAACCAGCTGAGGCCAGAGAAAGTCGACGAGAGGTGTGGTCATTGGAATGAGGATGTACATAGTCGTACTTGTAGACTTGATGAAACTTAGGTATGAGTCTAACTCGTTGGGAGCGAAAATCTGACATGGCGAAGTATTTTGAATTATTGCCTCGTGGGCCAACTTGTTCGGTATTGCGAAATTTGACTGAACTTGGCTCTGGGAGAACATTTCACTCCCAGGGTCGTAGATGGTTCCGCGAACAGTTGTTCAGTTTTATCCTCCGCGCTCCGTCTTGTCAATAAGGACGCGGAAGTTCGGAGACTAGGCTGGCCGGCATGTGGCTTACGTCATGGGCTATGCACGGACACGGTGTTTAATTTGAACGAAGACTAATTCATGATGGATCTCCAACCGATAACCGACTTCGGACGTTGTCGACAATCTACAGTCACAAATTACAGAGGTCTTCACTCTTCATAGCAAGGTTCATTACAGTGTAATTACTCGTTAAGACCTCGCTTTGATCCTACATGTCGCATTTCGTAAGCGTCTCTGCCGCGCTCCAAATCAGAGTTTCCAGAGTTATTGGTTAAGCTGGAATCATGGCCTACCACAACCTGGTAGGAGTATTGGTTACTCATGCAAAGAAACAGCAAGCTTTTGTAATAATCTACTGTCAAATAATAATCCCACTTCACGTATACAAGGCTTTGCAAGCTAACTCTAAGGTTTAGTGTCCAGCCCCCTCTTCACATGGAACTTGTAAGCGAGATTTCATGAACCTAAGCAGTGGCGGGAGGCTTGGTTGATGTATAAATGGCAACGAACTTTTACCCTCTTCTAATAGAAACTTATCTCAAGAAAAGTTACAGGGACTGTCGATGGCTGAAGACTATCCCCTCCCATGGCTTGGAAGGCATGAGTCGGCTGAATCATCTAATGGACATAAGCGCTCTCGTCACAGTAGTCCACCTATCTCTAGCGACCCTATTTTTTCAAGTGATGACGACCCATCCTGCGAGAACTATGCCCAAGAGCGTCGCAAGAAAAAGTTCCGAGGGCCTTGGTTCTGCCAGCGTCCTGTACTTTCAGAAGTTCTCGACACAATTCCTGAGGAACCAACAAGGATGAGACGCCCATTCCAGAGACATTATGATAGTGGCGTATTTATGGGCAGTGATAAGCTAGATATGGATGCCGATGATGTTTTGGAAAAACTTGGCTTCCAGAGCACCTCCAATTTTCGGTTTGGCCTACACACATCTCGTCTTCCACCCTCACCAGAAGATCTCGTATTTCAATACATACAGACTTGCTTAGAAGAAGGGAATGAAACCATTGATCTTTCGTAAGGTACTCACCAAATCTTTATCGTACTGACTAACATAATAGCTGTCGCAACCTTACCAATCTTTCAAATGCAATGATAAAGCCGTTGGTCTCATTCACAAGTGTTCCATCTATTGGGGAAAGAGTATTCTCGATACTTGAGCCAAAATTAAAAATATTTTTAGCCTCTAATAACTTGACAACCTTGCCATTTGAGTTATTCCAGTTAGATCGGCTTCACGTTCTTAGCTTACGTGGCAACCTTTTTCATGAGTTACCTCCAATGATAGGAAATCTGTTTAACCTCAAGGAACTCAACCTCTCTCAGAATGGCTTACGCTATCTTCCGTACGAAATATTGAATCTCTTCTCTGAGGATTGTAGCCTTGAAACTCTTCACCTACACCCTAATTTATTTTACGAACCTCAATTGGATCATCAAAACAAACCTGAGAAAGATGTCGCCCCGGAATCCCATCAGTCATCTTGCAGTAATAACATACGAAACAGCGCCAATAATAGGTGGAGAATTACATATCAAGCACGTACTGAAGTCAGATTTCTTGAGGTTAATGGATCTTTAGTCAAGGGCCCAGATTTTGTGAATTCATCTTCACTAGTATCATCAAATTCTTTACCAGTCGCTTCAAATTGTTATCGTCCAATACCTCCGTTGCCTCGGGGAAATAGTTTATCACGCGTACCCTCACTTGCAGAAACAGCGTTAGCCTCATTTTCAAAAACCACAGAATCACCATGCTTAGCCCCATCTCTATATGAGGGCAGCCCATCACACTTTTACGATCTTTTCAATTTGGCCCTTAACAAAAAACACTCTGGGGGGTCATCCTGTACAGTCTGCAGTCGTAACTTTATCATTCCACGGACAGAATGGATTGAATGGTGGGAGATTTCTAAGGTATCCAGCTCTTCCTTCACGAATATGGGAAATAGAGTCTTCAACGAAAGAGACGATGCAGAGCGTTTAATCCCGTTTGTAAGAAGGGGCTGTAGCTGGCTTTGCGTACCAACACTCGACTAGATAAGAAAGGCAGGCCTTCAAAATAATAACACTAATTTTTAAGTTTAAATTGAGTCGCCACACTTGGCGCCTTCGGACCTAAACCAGATATACAACACCCAATGAGATTTTTTTAAAACAAGCATTAAGGAAAATTTTGCGAAAAAGAACTCATACTCTATCTTTGTCATGGCGTGAGATTGAATCAAAGAAACAACGCCATTAAGATAAATATTTTCAACCACGCATTCAAATTAGTACAGGGCAAGTAATGTAATTGACTCATCAATCGTCTACTGGGTAAACAGCATAACAGAGCGAGAACAAAGCCTCAAATCTGAAACCTCCTTGCAAGTTTGGCGAATATTTTTGATAGCAATAATCATTCAATCACTTCATGGGAAATATAAAAGTGTCAATTTTAATCTAACCCGTATTTCGTCAATGATTTTTGCACTCATGGCTAAATGTGGAAAATAAAAGATTCGAAAATCGCTCACAGTCAAGTGGTTACAGAGTAACTATAGCAGACAACATGCACATATGAAGGTTTCTGCCAGATATGATTGTAGTGCTAAATTCCATAAGGATCTGAAAACAAATTTCCGACACCTTTCCCGTACTTAAAGTAATTATCGATATATGGAAGCTACGTTAAATCACTTGGAAATCACTGTAAACCTGGTACAGATCAGTCACAACTTTCCTGTGCATCCTCGAACAAACCTTAGTATTTTTTACGAAATTACTATATTAACCAATCTGGAGCTTCATAGAAATTGAAGTTCTTTATGTCAAACACTTTAGTCACAATTGGTAGGATCACTCGATTGACTCGGGATAATGGGCCTGAAACTACAGCTGTAACCCAGGCAGCAACATGATTAGAGTATCAAAACGGTCTACATATGTAAAATGCGCACTTACGCCATGGGGAATGATTAATTTATGTCATCAGGTATTGATACGGATAAGATTTACCCCACAGATGACTGACGGAATCAATTGGCTTTATGGTCTTTGATTTTCGTTTCTTTTTGGTTAAATAAAGATCTATGTTGGTGTTAGCGCTAGAATGCGGAAACCCTTTTTTTTATGAATGAAGAGGGACTTCCCGTCACACAGACATATATAGAAAATAATGAGCAATTTAATTACAATCACCTAGCCATAAACCATGAGTAAACTTCTAGCGCTACTGACAATTTAAGCACTGACATAGATGGAAGTTGTTTTGGTCCGTCTCCTTGTCGTTATCTTCCTGAATTAGAGTCTGGGTAACTTAGATATCTGCCTCATTCGAAAAATGGAGGACTGTGAGGCTACACCTCGTGCAGGGCTACATACAATATGGCAAAGGAATGTTAGCTGTCTTGGGCCACATAATATCAATTGCCATAAGTACAACACTTATAGTACAACTCAAAGTTGCATTCGCCATGCTGTCCAATGTGCAAACTGCAATCCTGTCGGAAAATCGGTATGAGTTCGATGAGTAAGGCGGCTCGAGGAATATGGGCGCGATTTACGAATAGAATAATATCATTATTATTCGGAAGAAAGTATAGTAAACTGTAGAAAAAAAAGTGAGATATAGAATAAATTAAATTGATTGAATTGTCTTGTAGGCTCCTAGACAGCTTATATACACGTATCTCAGCAATTCAAACCAAGTACCAAGCCCGAGCCTAGTCCCATGCTCCAGCAATTACAATGAGAACATGTTCGGTGAGTTAAACTATGCTCGACGGGTATCACATCACTCCATGTTACAGTCGAGTCTCGTACACCAAACATGCTCAATGAGGTGACTGTTACTTTTATAAAGCTTTAAAATGCTAGATACACTCAATTTTAGTCAACATTAGACTGCAAGGGGTCGAGAGATCTAGCACTCCTTTTTTGAGGTAGCCCTTAAGGAGGAATGAGACTCAATTTTTGTGCAGGAACCATATATTTTCCATCATCTACCAACTCAATTTTTTTGACCAATCAACTACTCTGATTTCAATCTTATACCACCAACCTGCGGCCCAGGGTCCTTACCTCTGTCAACTTATCTCTCCAGCTTGAAGTTTCCCCAAGATATGACTTGGTATCAGACCCTGACATTCAGACTTTTGAGGTAGAGCTCACTAGTGAATCATTCTATGTATTTCACATCTACAATGAGAAGCCAACCTCCGTCTACTCAACTAAGCTAATAGTGGGACGATTCTTAGGCCTACAGTTGAGATTAGACAAGCCTATGCCATTTCTTGGAGATTTCAAATCGCATCATTCATCATAGAGTCCACTTGTCAAGAATAACTCACCTATTGCAAATAAACTGGCTCAGTACTTGGATACTGCCAATGTCCAGCTCCTCAGCTCGCCATCAATTATTAAACGGTATGGAGGAACATTTCACAGATCTAATTCAAAAAGTACCTCTGTAATTGATCTCACCTTTGCCATGGGATTCAAACACCTTTGGTGGGGTAACTGGTGTTAAATTGGTGCTGCTTGGTAATGAGGACTATCATCAACATGGATCGTAAAAAGATTCTAGTTATACTTGCCACGCTCATGGCGAATCATACATTGATTAGCCACACAATTATCTAGTTTAAGCAAGTAAATCGTGTCCTTCGCTTAATGGTAATAATTAGTTGATAAACCCACCTAGTATCAGAGTGCTTTATAAACAACCCTCGACTCTCGACTACAGTTTTCTCTCTTCAATCTCCTAACTCGCTTAACCGGTGTTAAGGAATGAGATGTAGATTTATGTCACGTGAAATTATGACCTTAAAACGTCACTGATTCTGCGCAAAGATCATCGGAACTCAGCAAGAGTTGGGCTTCCCCTCTGCAGACAATCTATTCCACCAGATTTGACCTCGTCGATCTATCTTCGTATACCGTGACATATTGTCTACCTCTACCACATAATACGGCCATTTCGTGTAAAACGCCGCAAATTTGTATCTAGTCTCAGCAATCATATCATTCCATACACATTTTAGGCTGCAAAAAGGGGAAAATAACCATTGGAATCTAGAAGGCACTAGAATCTCGCAATACCAATCAAATGCCTCCACAGTAGAAGGATTCCGGGAGCATGATGCAGTCTTCGCGGAAAAGTACCCACTCCTTTGCTCTGTTCCAAACCAGCAGCTGTTTATCAAGGCTGTGCAGAGTGGGATTCATTGCAGTAACGCAGCACAACTCAGCGGTGAGATTATGAAGCTGGCAAAAACGTACGTTCAAATAGAGAGTGAGCTCCTCCAGTACAAGAATGACTATGACACACTCCTTGAGAAAAACTAGGAGCTCGCAAACGCCAATTCAAAACTAGAGAGAAAGAAAACAGCTGCAAGTACAAGTAGCTCGCAGTTGCAGCAAAAAAATACCAGCTTGCAGCAGCAAATGAACAGCGTCCAACAACAAAATAAATGACTACTTCAGCAAATTCAGAACCTGGACCACCAACTTGCGACCTCTCGTCAGAATCCTCCCGTCCCACATCGATCAGCCAATCACCCTGGCCCGGACGTGTTCTCCGCTAATGACTCCGCATCACGGAAAGAATTACCACTATTTATTAGAAATATGAACATGAAGTTCATTGCTAATAGTGATTGGCACCCTAATGAACAATGCAGGATGCTGTACTTTATCTCCCGTTTGAAGGGCAAGGCTTACTCCACAATATCGCACGACATCAACAGAGATGGCACAATCAAATTCACTTCATGTGAATCTATTTTAGTACTTGAACAGGCATTTGCAGATGTGGATTAATGTAATGCTGCCAGAAGGGAAATTCTCACAATTAAGCAAGGCCAAAAGGATACATCAACGTACATCTCTGACTGGTTCGATGTGGCACAGAAAACTGGACTCTCCGACGACGCTTTAATAAACCATCTCTACGATTATTTACACCCAGCAATAGTATTTCACATCCAGAATTGTTTGATGATACGCCAACCACTTCCCACAGACCTAGTGTCCTATCTCGTCGAAGTTCGACATATCGACGCGGTCCTACGGTCCTCTAATCCTGGATATACCAAGTCTAAATATTCTTCAAGTAATCATCAACTTTATAGTCCTCCTGTCCCAAGCTTTACGACCTACCCTGTTGTAACGGCTGGTGAACCGATAGTAAACCCTGTAGCCTCCGTTGGCCAACACAGGCACCATTTTCACCCGCTGGGACGTCAGGTAATGGAAAATTCACTCTACTGCTTGGGCGACTAGAAAACACTCGGAAAGTCGCGAGGAAAATTGCCTCGAGCACGGGAAGTGACATAATCAGAGGACTGTGTGGTGGACTGTGTGCCGGAACATCTATTGAGAAAGTTAACAGCACTCGGATGGGCTCAGAGAGAATTGTTTCGGGCAAGGCGAAACTGATTGAAAGGTAGCCGAGTGGTAGGGCGAGCGTCGGGAGTTAACACCAATGCAGACACCTAAACTCTCCATAGGTACACCTGTCCGCTCTTAGGAATAAATGCGGGCCACTTATTGGAGATGAGCGCGGGTATAAATAAGCCCTTCTTGAACATACATATTCTCTCCTTAGAAGAATCGTAAACTATTGATCGTGCATCTCAAGCCAACTTGAGAACTTCCCCGACTGTCACACTTGCAGGTCAAAAGAGGGCTCATTCTCTCGCTCTACAATCATATTCTATCCTGAAGGGAGTTATAAATCCCGGCTATAGCTCTCTAATAGACCCTTCAATACTATCTCGAGGTGAAAATCTGATTGAGCAAGGTGGAGGCGAAACTTATATCGAATATAACACTCTAATGACTTCAATTAATCCACTACCTTTTGCGGGTCAGAAAAGAAATTATGCGCCTACTCCTTCATTACCCGTGCCTCCAACATTCAGCACTCGTCAAGGACGTGCTAGACAGCGGCATGACTATAAAAGACTCACCACTGGCAAGGCAGTAGCTCCCATATCTACTGAAACGGACCCAAAATCCTACATAGAAGCAATGACATGATCTGAAGTTAGAATTCGGGAACAAGCTGCTGAAGCTGAGATCCAGTCTCTTACATCAACCGCTGCTGCAAATATAGTTGACCGTAAACTCGTCCCGAACATCCGGACAATTCTAACGGTGGAAACTCGAGGGACAAGAGAAAATTTGCGAGCGGTCAAAAGCTGGCGTGGGCTCAAATCATAAGATTCTAGAGTAATGAGAAAAGTATCTAGGAAGTTATGAATCTGTATATATGTACATGGGAGTTCAACTGTTCAAATAAAGTTACCAGCACAAAACCTCCTGTCCCTCATTGTCTACAACCCCAAGGCCTTCGCATGAAAACCAATATTCACGACAAACCTTTCGTATCATGGTTTGTCAAATACCAGACTCGTATGTGTCCGAAACTAGTCGTTGGAATCCCTCGAGTGACCCTGTGTCGGCTTACTGACGATTGGACCGGCGACCACATAGCCACTAAAAATTACGGGACCTCACACTTACCGGAAAATAGGGCTTTAAACGCAAGACTTATGCTTATGTCTCGTTGTATGAGTACAAGGTACGATGGACTACAAGTGACTTTACTCAACGAAAAGGACTTGGTTACTCCGGCACCTTTGCTCCTATACCTCGCGTTGACACTATGAAGCTTCTTCTAGTGCTTGGATACCGTCTCGGACGGCACAGACTATAATGTGACGTTCGAGCTGCCTCTCTCAATCCTACACTTGACATCGCTCTTTATATACAGATGCCTCAGGGGTTTGAAAGAAAAGAAAAAATTGAAAATCCGGAAAAATGGCTTGTCAAATGACCTAATGACTTCATGATCTTTCATGTAGTATCATAGAAATGATGACTAAATATGCTGATGAGTAATGAGTTAGCCGTTTGGAAATGGCGTTAGAAGAGAGGGATAACTGCTGTATATACGTGTTTCCTTCAGTTAGAGAATAGACAAGAATCAAGATACATGTTAACCACAATCGTTATTACTGCTATAGAAAGCTTGTGATATTAATACCACCCCAGTATTCCGAGAGTTCAACTATCTAACTATACTGTTGAAATTATGGAGTACAGAGATAAGTCAGGTGATGATTAATGGCAGTTATTGATGAGGGGTTTGGGTGTTGAGCTTTCTATTATTTCTATGTTGGGATACACATTGTCGATCCTACTAGGCTCGATAATTAGTAGTCCCGACAGACTGGTGTTTGGCGAACGGAGATTGCGTATACCCTGTGTTAGCGTTGTTTACTGCTGTTAATAGGAGATCCCGCACGGGCTATCTATTGGGATTAAAAGGAGTCTGGTATCTGTGTTTAGAAGAGTAGTCGAATTGACATCCTTTTATCCTTCATTATTGCATAAGCTTCCCTCTACCAACAAGTCTACGAACTAAGTAGTGGGTTATACATTTTAATATATACCATAATATCGGAGATAAAGCATAAGACAGATAACACAATACACAAGAGCACACATGCCTCCGATTTTATTTGCAAGTACCACTGCGAAGTTATGGCGGCTTTTTCTTAACCCCAAGTCAACCCTCATCCGTGAATATCCACCCAGGGAAACGTCTCAAAAACCCTGACTTATCCAGACATGCCTTCATCATCCACTGGATTTCCTCCACGCGCGATGTAGTCTGAGGTGTCTCCTTCCCAAGTGGTGTAGGTGCCCAGGCTACTCAAACCATACTAGAGAACACCACCAGGAGGCGAACTATGGCACCTTCCATCGTTGGCTTGTATTTATAGTGTCAGTTGCACTCTCGCAATCGAAATCTTGGTGCGCACAATACTCTCTAACTTTTAAATCTCCTTGCTAAATTCGAAATTTCTCCCCCAATGAGATTGTATCCATCCTCTACATCATGTTGTAGAATTAACCTCATCTCTCCTACGCCCATCACATAGAACTCCCTCCTCCACTTGTGCACTACGATTTTTGCCCTCCTGCGAGTATTGGCATCGGTGCGGGCGTGTATTGATGGCTAGCTGAGGACAGAGCAAGTCGACGAGAGGTGCGGTCATTGTAATGGGGATACAACTAGTGGTACATGTAAACTTGATGAGGCTTTGGAAGGAATCGAATTGGCTTGGAATGGGAGATTGGTTTGATGGAGAGTATTGAATCGTTACTTCGAGGGCCAGATTCTTCCGTCTTGCGAGATTTGACTTGACTAAGCTGTGGAAGAATATTTGATATCCAAGTTCCAGAGATCATGGCGAACAAGGGTTCAGACATCCTACATTGAACCAAGCATAGCTATAATATTGGTATGCAATATGAATTCTGTGAGCCATTATTATTTAATAAATACTGTGTCTTACGTAGCCTGACAGACAAGGTGGTGTGGTGTAATGATAGCACGTGACGTTGTGGTTACCACATCTAACCCGTTTCAATCTGGGTTCGATTCCCAGCACCGCCATCAACAATTTTCTTGGATGTGCATGTTGCTGAGGAAACGTTATACAATTTATTTTTGACGAAGTGAAAGTTTAACTGTGATCCCATATTACTTCATACCATCTCTGGAACTATAGGTATGCACCGTAAAGGGTGCTAGCCCTTGGTACTTTTTTTTTTTTTTTAATCATTTAATGTGTTTTCAGCTATCTAGCTATGACACATGACCGGTACTATGTATACATATAGGATGACTCTTTTGACGTTAGAGACACTCATACTCTGGATTTCATTCGCAAATACCACTATGAGGTATGTTCGCTTACACAAACAGTCAACCCTCCTCCGTAAGTACCCACCAAAGGGAATTTAAAACCTTTGATTATCCAAGCATGCCTTCATCATCCATGCATACCAGCGCCGCGAGAAATGTAGTTAGGTTTTGCCGGATTCGAACCAGCGGTCTCCTGTCTCGGGTGGGATATGTGTCCTTGCTATCCAGACCTTACTTGAGAGACCGGCCAAGATGATGTACCACCGCACCATCCAACCACGGCAGTGTTTATAGTGTCGCCCGCACTCTCGCAAGCGAAGTCTTGGCGCACGCACAAAGCTCAATTCGAAAACTCGTCAAAATTCTAAAATTCACGTTCGTCGAGATCGTTTCCACCATCTGCAGCACCTTGTGAGCTTGTCCTAATCTCTCTCACGCCCATCCCAAAGAACTGTCTCCCAGGTTTGTGCGCCACGCTTTGCTTCCTCCGTCGGGTGTAAATATCGGCGTGGGCATGTATTTGAAGACCAGCTGAGGCCAGAGAAAGTCGACTAGAGGTGTAATCATTGAAATAAGGATGTACTGAGTCGTACTTGCAAACTCGATGAGGTTTTGGTGGTGATTGATCTCGTCAGGTGTGAAAATTTGATTAGGTGGAGAGTCTTGAATCATTGCCTCATGGGCCAACTTGTTCGGTATGCGAAATTTGACTGAACTTGGCTCTGGGAGAATATTTCACTCCCAGGTTCGTAGAAGGCACCGCGTACAGGTGTCAGTCTTGCCCTCCAGCCCTTGGTACTGTACTGCCATGAAGTTAGACTGTAAATATTCACATTTTCAAGTTTGGATGCTGTAAAGCTTGAGGATTTACCTCTTTTTTTTTTTTTGCATCAGATTTTAATTGCGTATGCAGCTATCTAGCTATGACACAATATCAGAGCTAGAATTCCTGAATATTCGTGAGAAAATCAATAAGATACCCCATTACCATTACCGTTCCCCTCCGACTCGCATACAATTACACTAATTCGAATTCTCACAGTAGCAAGACCCCGGATCTCCAATATGTCTCCGGGGCCTGCCAAATCATCGCGACCTACTCGCCATCAAAGAACAATTGATAGAGCGAATACCAGGCTGAAAAAGCGCTTGGCAAAAAAGAACATACCATTGAGCTCGATAGACGAGTGAAAAATGGAGTCGGAAATCACCGAAAGGATAAGAGCCTTTGAAGAAGATTCTAACTCCACAAACCCCGATGTTGAAATGGGTGATGCGGTTATTGACCGATATATCATGGAGGGGCTTGAGAGCTCACGATGGAATGTCAGTGAACCCGAAGACGGTCAGGTCCCAGAGGCCCCCGTTATTACAGACACGAGGAAGATTGCTGTGCCGGACATTAATCGGACAGCTATTGCCAACTCAAAAAAGGCCGACGAAGTCACGTCCGCCACAGCTCCTCAGAACACCATTCCGAGGACAAGTGGAAATAATCAAACTTCTTGCAGCAATAGCAACTCCAAGAACACTGCGACTTGTCCTCCCGAGCTTCGAGCCATACTTGAAGCCGAAGAACAGCGAGCGGCCCAGACCGCAACTAATCTCACAATATGCACCGCTGCTATCAATGGTGTGGAGAATGCGCTCTCGCCTCTATCCAAAGGGTCAAGCGTTCAATTTATAGACTCCATGAAAGTCTACCTCCGAGCTGCAATTGCTCAATTCATGATGTCGGGACCAGGAACAGTCCTTCCCAACCTCCCCCCACGACCAAACTGCCAGAATCATGGCGGAAAGATCGTGAAACAAACGATTGAAAAGCAGCCAGAGCTGCTACAAAAAGCGACCCAGGTCAAGGTGACCCAGGTTAAACCTACCTGGGCAACAGTTACCCGAACTGGCCTCCACACGCCAGCAGCACCTGTGAAAGATGTGCGGGTCCATAACAAACCCCGACACCAACGAGACCTCCGACAAAAGCTAAGAAAACTGGCCCCAAAGATGATCGTTTGTTTCTTCGACTCGGAAAAGAACATTCTTGGCGCGCACTCTCGCCGGCCGGTGTCCGAGATGCGACAGCAAAATTGCTCGAGCTACCCCCGCAGAATATTGAACATGTATACCGTGTTCCGACTGGCTTCGCACTTCGAGCCAAAAACCTGGAGGTACGACAGCTCCTTCTGGACTCTGCTGAGTCTTTCGTCCAGGTAGACGCAATCCTGGAGAAGGCCTCAGATTTAGTGGCCCTTCGTATTGCGACAATTCCCGTCGCAATTCACACACTCCTAGGTAAAGTAGTTGTCACCGAAGAGATGGTGGCCGAAGAAATCGCTAGGGTCACTTCAAAGGTTCCGGTAAGGGTCCGCCCTCATGGAAAAGGGAGAGTGGGAGCCCCATACCAGACATGGGTAGCTCATTTTGAAAGAGCGTCCGTCCCTAGACCAGGCTTCCGACTATTTGACGACTCGGGAATCGCTGTTCGCCATCAGCCACGCCAAACTGTTAGCCAATGTAAGCGATGTCTCCTATATCACGGGACCCAGAGTTGCTCGCGCGCCCCAGTGTGCTGGAACTGCACCTCAACAATGCACTCCACTTCGGAATGCCAAGGACACACCAAGTGCCGCAATTGCGGGGGTCCTCACAGATCAGACAGCCGAAACTGTCTGGCCCGCCCTAATAAGTCCGGAATGGCCTCTAGGGAAACCCTCGAAAAGATCAGGTACGCTAGCCAATGCGAATATGCCGCTGTGATCCGGGCGAAAACCGCCGTTCGACGAGCAGAGGCCGACATCAAAGCCGCCACTGAGATGGCCAAAACAGCTACGCCGAACTACATCTCCAATAATAGCTATGAGGTTCTAATGACGGATGAGACACCAAACGTGACTGAGGTCACAGAGGTGGTCGTCCCGAAAAATCACTCATAAAGGGCGCCACACGGGCCCCTTTCCGCCTCCCTCCTACTCTAAGTTTCATATCAATAAACGTAGGTAGAGGAGGTCCGACACAGAATATTGCACTTGCCCGAGCATTCGAGCTGAATATCGACGTCGTCTTAATTCAAGAACCTCGGTGGAAAGAAGAGACAATGTCGCATCCTGGATACATTTGCCATTTACCTCATGGTGGCGAAAAGGTCAGGCCAAGGGCTGTGACCTACACCCGGAAGGATGATAGGACGATATCAGCGAGGCAACTCTTCCCCTGTGCTAAGCTGACGGGCGACTATTGCTGGGTGCTTGTTAATGGAGTCACTTTCCTCAATGTGTACAAGGCACCCAGAGACACATCAGCCGTACAGCCACTTATCAATTGGACCCCGCCGCCGAACTCAGTCGCTGCGGGTGATTTCAATTCAGTATACTGTGCCTGGCAACCAGGAGTCACTAGCCCCTACGGGCAAGGTGAAATGATTGAAAAATGGGCAGAAGATCACAATCTAACCTGCCTTATTGTTGGAGAACCCACGCATCAAGCTGGAAATACCTTGGATCTTGTCTGGACCAACATCAATGGCAGCCGTGCATGGGTTGACCATGATGAATGTGTCACCAGCGACCACCTTCCTATCCGAGGAATAATCCCGGTCCAGTCCGCAACTTTGAGACCCAACTTGGGCAAGATTCGAGTGACGAAGGAAAGACTACCTGACTTTGCACGAGTTGTTACTAAGTTGGTCCGTCTACCACCAGTTTTAGATACAATCGAAAAGGTCGAAGACTATGCCCAGGAACTTTGCTTAAAGCTTAAGACTGCCATCAATGCAACAGGAACTCGGCCCAGAGCAAACGGCGGTAAATCAGCCCCGTGGTGGACCCCGGCGTGCAAAGAAGCACGGGCTGAATATCGAGCGGCAGAATCACCCCTCCAACGTGCAGTGTATGCTAAAAAGCTCCGATCAGTCATTAGAGCTGCCAAAAAAGAACATCAAGCACAGCAGGTGGAAAGAATGAACACGCCGAACGATGTTTATAAGCTGATGAGAATGGCTGGGCCTAGACAGACAAACATCCCACCACCCCTCAATTACAACGGAGCTCTCATCTCTGATCCACTAGAGCGAGCCACAGTTCTCCGTGACTGTCTCCTGGCAAGACACCAAACATCGGACGACCTACCGCCTTGCATCGCCACGAGTAACAACCGTATACCATGGAAGGATGACATATCCGAGGAAGAAGTCCGAGCTTGTACCATCGGCTGTGGAAACACGGCTCCGGGAGCAGACGGAGTCTCCGTACAGCTGCTAGTGGCCTGCTGGAAGACAATTGGACCCTGTATAGTCAAGCTCTTCAGAGCTTGCATACAGCTCGGTACGCATCCGACTTGTTTCAAATTGGCCGAAGTAGTACTTGTACAGAAGCCTAAAAGGGACCCAACAACTGTCAAAGGATGGAGACCAATTGCCCTTCTTTCTTGCCTTGGTAAAGGACTTGAAAGACTTCTGGCAAAACGGATGGCGCATTTAGCAGTGATTTGTGATGTAGTTGGTCGGCAACAATTCGGCGCACTCTCGAGCGCTCAGCAACAGACCTAGTCTCCTGTGTAGTACACGATGTCGAGGAGGCGCGCACACAAGGGTGGGCGGCCACTTTCGTCACCTTAGATGTACAAGGTGCGTTCGATGCAGTTCTTCATAACCGTCTAGTGAGAAGAATGCAAGAACAAGGATGGCCAGACTCAGTTCTAAAGTGGACAACTTCGTTTCTTGCACAACGAATGGTCCAAGTCCGACACTCGGAAGGAGTCACGACAAAGCGACAGCTAGTTTGCGGGGTCCCACAGGGCTCGCCGATCTCGCCTCTTCTTTTCTTCTGTACATGGCAGAGCCAATGCAGAGTGGTACTCCTAATCTAAGGTTTAGCTACGCTGACGACATCGGCATTCTTGGATTTGGCCGCACCACTGCTGAGTCTGCTGCAGTTGCCCAGAAAGAAGTCGACCACCTGCTGGAGTGGGCTCAGAAAAATGCTGTCCAATTCGACACAGAAAAGTCAGAGGTAGTACAATTTCCACCACGGCATCGCGAGGCAGCTGTTGGCATCCACGTCAACGGCACTCTCATAGAACCAGCTGAACAAGTTCGCTGGCTTGGAGTTTACCTCGATCCGCGGCTTAACTTCAAACATCATGTGATGACGTGGTCTGGAAAAGCAATGAAAGTCGCACATCTTATGCGACGCTTCAATTCTACTTTTCGAGGGGCCGCACCAGGAGCGCTGGTACGAGCAGTAAATAGTTGTATTGTTTCAATCGCGACTTTTGGAGCGGAAGTCTGGTGGCCCGGCCTCAAACGCCCAACAAGAGCAGGAATAGCAACGCCAGCTACCGCGAGACTTTGCACTATGATCGATAAGGCCAACATTATGGGTCTCCGATCTGCACTTCCGGTTCTTCGGACTACTCCGAATGTGTCCTGCACAGGGAAGGAGGAATCCCTCCCGCAAATATTATTCTAGAGGGAAACCGACTACGATTTTCAGCCCGAATGAAAACCCTCGATGATCAGCACCCGCTGAGATCTCGTGCTGCGATGTGCCCAAACGTTGGGACTCGAAAGTACAAGAAAAAACCTCGACGATTTGAACATGTAGATAGACAAAGGACTCGTGCACAGCGAGCCTATCGACAACTTCCGGATGCAGAAGCTTCGATGCCTCTGCCGCCACCATTCTACTCTGCTAGATCCATGACCAAGTCAGAAGGAAAAGAAGCAAGCAAACTTTGGATAGACAACGTGCCCGCATCGGAAATTTGCGCCTACTCAGACGGCTCTTCGGAGGGAAACGGACGTTCAGCTTGGGGTTTTGTTGTGAAGAGATATGGTAAAACTCTTCTCAAGGAGAATGGTATCCGACACGGAGGAGAGGTCTTGGACGCAGAAATCACAGGGGCGCTGAAGGCTCTTGAGGCGGCGTTGAGACTTAAAGAAGCGCAACAGCAGCTGGGGGAGACGATTCAGCGAGTGAATGTTTTTCTGGATAGTCAACACGCTATAAAAGCACTTGAGACGGGCATCTCTTCAACCAGCCTCGAAGAGGTACATCAGTTTCGCATACTCTCAGCGTCAGCTGCTGTGACGATTAAGTGGATCCCCGGTCACTCTGGAATACAAGGGAACGAAGAAGCAGACGCAACTGCGCGCCTCGGCTTACGAATGCTGCCCAGTCCGGACAACCAACCAGAAACCATTTCGTTGGCATACCTTCGCCGTCTCATGTATAACCGGCTACAGGCTTTGCTCAACGATTGGTGGGATAAAGCGTGCCCTGTTCGGTATCGAAAGCTAGATCTGCTCATGAAACGGCGCAAGCCCCCAGAACTAGCCCTATCAAGGCATCTTCTACGCGAACTAATCGCGGCCCGTACGGGCCACGGCAATTTCGCGGCTTATCATCGCCGATTCAACAATCCAGACGCACCTAGTGAGTGCGCGTGTGGGAAAGAGACTAGCCCAACCCACTTTATCCACTGTCGGCTCACTCTCACGAAACACGTCGAATACGAGGTCTAAAGTCCCACAACGACTTTATACATGAACTTCTAGGACCCAAGTGTCTCGAGGCATTCAAAAATTTTGCACAGAAAACCCGATGTTATGGGTGATCAGCTGCAGGCTGGACCTCTGCTCTCAGCGAGGTCCATATAAATTAGTCATGTAACACGACTCGATCGGAAGGGGAACAAGGCGAGAAGTTTTGCTTCCCAACCACAAGTGCTGATATTTAGTTGGAGCTCAAAGTTTTGGAGCCTGGAGTTATGTTGTGATTTCTATTTTGTATATGGCTGCATGTAATTTAACTAGCTACAATTTGAGTAGCGGTTCACGTGGTGGGAACAAGTTGGGCATGTCATAGATATGATCTTAGCTGTAAACCCCTGTCTTTGACCCTCAGGGGAAAACGGGTATATCCTAGGACTTAAAAATAGAAAACAAACAAACAATATCAAAGAAAAGTACAGAAAAGATGACTCAATTTACAGGTAGAGCACTCATGCCTCGGATTTCATTTGCAAGTACCACTGCGAAGTTATGGTGGCTTTTTCTTCACCCCAAGTCAACCCTCATCCGTGAATACCCACCCAGGGGAACGTCAAAAACCCTGGGTTATCCAGACATGCCTTCGTCATCCACCGAATTTTCTCCGCGCGAAATGTTGTCTAAGGTGTCTCCTTCCCAAGTGGAGTAGGTGCCCAGGCTACTCAAACTATACCGGAGAACACCACCAGGAGGCGGACCACGACACCTTCCATCGTTTGCGTGTTGTTATAGTGTCCGCTGCACTCTCGCAAGCGAAGTCTTGGCACGCACAAAGCTCAATTCGTAAAACTCTGCCAAAATTCAAAATTACACGCCAGTCGAGATTACATCCATCTTCAGCATCATCTTGTAAACTTGTCCCAATCCCTCTCACGTCCGTCTCAAAGAACTTTCTCCCAGATTTGTGCGCCACGCTTTGCTTCCTCCGTCGGGTGTAAATATCGGCGTGGGCGTGTATTTGGCGGCTAGCTGAGGCCAGAGAATAGTTGATGAGAGGTGTGGTCATTGAAACAAGGATGTACTTGGTCGTACTTGTAAATTTGGTGAGACTTGGATAGGAATCGAACTCGCTGGGGGTGAAAATTTGACATGGCGGAGAATTTTAAATTTTTGCCTCGTGGGCCAACTTGTCCGTTATTGCGAAATTTGACTGAACTTGGCTCTGGGAGAATATTTCACTTCCAGGTTCGTAGAAGGCACCACGTACAGGTGTCAGTCTTGCCCTCCGAGGATTTACCTCATACAGGACAGGAGAAAGATAATTCAATCCCGGTATGATCCAAGCACTACACACTCTCGCATTTATGATGTGCGCTAGTGATTCTGAATATCACCGTCTGCTAGAGGTTACCTCGTTACAACCAGAAGGTGATTATAGGAGGATGTTACACTAATTAATTAGGAATATAAGGTTAAGGAACTGGATTACTACTTGGTGGTAGCTCCAGATTCCTTGAGCACGACTAAACTGTAGGACACAATTCAACTCCAACTACAGCAATTTATAATCATGTCTCAGACCCTAACCCCAGTAAGATACATATTCAAGTTGACGCATTCTCTGACCTCATTATGTCAGTCCGAGTGTTGGTGATATGCAGTAAAATTACTCCTTGAACTTCGACCTTCGGCTTAAACCTTGTTTCAAGAGTGTCGAGCCATGACACTCGCGACGATATCATATTTTGTGCATGTTGTTTATTTTACTACTTGAGTCATAGCTAGATAGCTGCACTCGCATTTCAAATCTGATGCAAAAAAGAAAAAAAAGAAATTTTACTTTGCTGATGAGAACATAATGAATATATTGTACCACATGCAATCATTGATGATTCAGCATATGCTTCCATATTCTGCTTGGTCTATCAGAAATGCAGTGGAAATGGACGAAGATTTCATCTCGGCGCGAAGAAAAATCATCAGTCAACACCTCGATTTGGCAGGAGCTGTAGACTGTATTCTTAAAAAACTTTCCGATAATGATGTGCTCGGGTAACCTTTGACAACATTTGCACGAATAACTGCACGAAATGACAAGACTCAATTACAATTTGCGCGACGACTCCGGAAAGCTTTCTTTAGCCTACCTTCGGATATCATGGCTGGGCCTCAGACTAAAGATATACTGAGACAGCATATGCGACTCTCACTTCCACGAACCTGGACTATCATTTCCAACAATCTCCCCAAACTCACCAGCGCGGAGCTTGTGGATTGAGTGGTTCAAGTCACACGCGGTGTTACAAGGTGGACGCTTGAGGATGATGTATTCAAACATTCCGAGTCCAATGCACACATTCCAATCTCAGCGTCAAAAGGCGAAAAGCTTCCAGCATTTGGCGCATCCATAGCTGATCCAAGATCGTATGGGCAAGACGTTTTTGCGTCACAAGACATAGTAGAGACGGATAAATTATACCCGATTCACGACAAGCGCTACGAATGCTTCAATTGTGGAAAGATAAGCCACTGGGCAAAAGATTGCCGGTTGATGAAAACAGCTCCAGTAGAATCAAAAGAACAAAGGGAATATACACCCAACGCTAAACACACCTCGTCGCGTTTCAGCGATAAATCCAGGAAAACGTACCAATTAATGAAAAATAAAAAATATGTAAAATCTGCAACACCACACGATCGTTCATCAAAGCCTGTCACTTCTACTTTCCTTGTTGAGCCAGAAGATTAGGATCAAGAGCAAATGAGTTCTGAAGGCCAAATAGAAGATGAGCAGCTCGATGACGAAATTGAAGCCATTCTACATCGAATGCGAAACGAAGAAATATATGAATAGGACAGCCCGAATACCTACTTTGTTCGTAGGAAAAGGCAAATTTGAGCCACCCCCAAAAGGACAACCTCTACGGGAATGATATGGCAAGCTACACAGAATTATTCTTGCCCGAATAACTCATTTTTCTTATGTCCAATTTTCAGTTATTTTTGACTACGGCTCTTCAGAATGTTATGTTTCACAGTATTTCTCCAAATATTTGACCTCTTATAATACATCTATCATTTCTAAAATGTCAGGCATTGGTGGCCCTGGCCCAACAATTTCTAAGGATGCAATTTTAACTGCTAAGTTTCTTTGCTCGAATCACCTTGAGTCATACTGGACCCAGGAATTCACGGTGTCTCTAGGAATTGTCCCGGACGGCATATTCCCAGCAGATGTGACACTTGGACAAACTTTATTCCATGAACTAGAGCTACGATGCTTATCCAATGGCAAACTGCAACTTCTCAATTTAATTGACCAACCAATTCTTAATCCCATAATTAATACTCTCCCAACCCGAAAAATTTTCACTGCTTCAAATATTCCAATGGTCAAATGGCATCCAGCCACCCCTCATTCAGCATTATAGTTTTCCTTAGAACATCAAGTTAAATTCCCTTCACTTTTCGATAAATCTCTCCGCCAAATGGATAAACTCTCCAAGACAGAACACCGCATAGAAACTGGTAATTGCCAACCGATTAAACTCCCTCCGAGGCGATATAACCCGGCGCAACAACAAGCCATCCGGAAATTCTGTGCAATACATGACGGCTCAACCATACGCAAATGTAAGGGATCATGGGCTACATCTCTGTTATTAACACCAAAAAAAACGCTGACCCAGACTAACCAAAATGTTTGGCGTATTTGTGTTGACTATAAAGAGCTTAACAAGATTACAAAGAAACATGCCCATCCCCTACCAAATGCTCAAGATAAAATTCAGCGCGCAGCAGGACACAACTTCTATGCATCTTGACCTGGAAAATGGATTTTGGTAGATACGTATGCACAAAGACACTTCAGAGAAAACAGTATTTGCGACTCCTTTCGGTATCTATGAATGGCTAGTAATACCTTTCGGCCTATGCAACGCACCAGCTACTTTCCAGTGTTTTATGGAAGAAGTTCTAGAACCATTCCGTCCATTTGTCGCAGGGCTCCTTGACGATTTAGCTGTCTGGGTAGATTCAATGGCAAAATTATACTCACGTTGAATAGTTATTTTTTCTAGATTCGTTTCCTATGGTCTCCTTCTCAATACCTCGAAGTGCAGGCTATTCGTTTCAGAGGGAATCTTCCTTAGTTTCCATATTTCTAAACATGCAATCGCAGCAGACCCCAAAAAAGTTTCAGCGATTAGTGACAGGCCTATGTCAAAAACTACCTCGGAAATTAGAGGATTTGTAAATGCAGCTGGTTACCTACGTTGTCTCATTAAAAATTTCTCCCAACCAGCAGGGCCACTCACGGACCAATTCTCTGGACCTAAAAATTGCCCCGTCATTCTGACTGATCAATCAATTCAATCATTAAAAAAATATTAAACTGGCGCCTATAACATCTCCAGTTGTCAAAAAATTCGATTGGCGACTACCCGTCATATTGGAAACTGACGCATCCCAAAAGTTCGTGGGTGCAGTCCTACTCCAACTGTAAATGCGATGCTCCTTCAATTACGATCGTTCAGTACTGCATCCCATAGCTTACATCTCAAGAAAACTCAACGATACCCAGCAGCGCTATTCAGCACAAGAGAGGGAACTTCTTAGGATTTTACTGTCACTACGACATTGGCGTCACTGGGTATAAGGCGGCGACGTAACGGTGATAACTGACCATGAATCTCTACGAACTATTTAGACCAAAGCCGGGCAGCCCGTTAGAATGTTCCGTTTTTTAGATGCTATAGAGCATTTCAATACTAGGATTATCTACCGTCGCGGAAAAGTAAATGATCTCGCTGATTTTCTCTCCCGTCCCTGTGATGTTTTATTTCTCTCTATGGAAGAAGAGGAAGGGAATGTAGCTACTAATGAAAACGAACACTCCAGAAACCAAAGTGGTGCAGAAAGAGAACTAGAGATGGAGGAAATAAAGCACCCACACGACCTCAACCGCATAAACCTGCAGTGCGTCACCGAATTTCTAACCTTAGGAGAGGTACTGCCCCTTAATATAGCCGCCACTTGGGTTCGAGAAAATTTTACGATATACAACTCCAAATTGCATCTCATCAAAAAGAACCCGTCGCAACAAGTAGGCGATGCACCTGGTTCATCTGGCACCGCAACCCTACTAGAAATCTTGGAATATGAGGATCTGGTGTCCACGGCCGTAAATGTTCATGAGGGCCAAGGCCATGCGTCAATCGGCAACACTATGCGGGAATTAGGGCGTAGATTTTGGCATACTGAACTGATCCTCGCGGCTCACGAAGCTGTCCGAAAACTAGGACCTCAAATCTTGCTTAATACAATTAAGTACGCAACAGGCTGGCTGGAATCCCGCTTAGTTCCCAATGTAGACTTCGCTAACACTGTACCTCTGCTCACGTATATTATCCAGAACTTTGGAATGCCAAAGCAGATTATCAGTGACAATGCTGGCTGCTTTGAAGGCATAGAAGCACAAAGATTTTAAGCTAGCAAACAACTGCCGGTTGTCAATACCATACCAGCCAGGCCAAGAGGAAATGGCAAAGTCGAACAGGCAAATGGCGTTCTGAAAGCCATATTGGTCAGAGTTCTCCTGGATTCTCCTAAAATTATACTAGCTGGTGCTCTCTCACTCGCGGTAATGAATTTCAATCGAAGAGTCTCACCCACCGGATATAGCCCTTACTTCTTACTCTTCGGCACTCAGCCCCCGGAGGGGGAAAATTCCTATCCAGTATGTACCCGTGAAGCCATAGAATCAGAGGAATGCCTCTGGGCCAAAGAACTCGGAAGGAAACACCTCGCACCTATAGCATGCTCCTATGTTAGTAGCATGAAAGCAACTAGGGATAAGATACAGGCTTATCTCCAGGAAGAAAAGGCACTTATACGTATTTACGCCCCCGGAGACTAGGTACTGCGAGTACGCCAGCGAAGATACAAGATGGAGCCATATTATGACGGGCCATGGGCCGTAGCAGCTTGTCATAATAACAATACCTACTCATTAACATCACCGGGTGGATACAAGTTGGGCAACAAGTATAACGGCACAAACCTATTCCCGGCATATGTACGTGAAGGACATCCAGTTCGGAGTCTGTGGTATGGTAGCCGCCGTATTCTGGAGCAGGATAGAAAGACACTCAAAAATTCAGCAAGGAATTAGTTTAAGTGATGCTATAATAAAATCTTTAATTAAAATGTAATTAAAATAAGCTGTAGACAGCTAGTTTTGAGAAGGGAGATAGTTTGTGGATCCCAATTGATGGAAACCCGACTGTGCACATTGTGCGCTCTGGATTGGCTCACGTGGTGCGGGGGAATATTTAAATAAATTGGCGATCCTGCATTGCAGAAATCAGTTCACGTACCTATTAGTCTCAAGCTCTACTCACATTCTATTGTTGATTAGTCGGAGCCACGACACACCTGCGTGAAATTATTGTGATCATAAACTGACCAACCGGAAGCCACAATCATATGGAATTGAATCAATCTAATTGATCTTCATGATCATACCCGGAAATCTAAACCTTCACATCTACTAAGTCTAGATTTCCACCAAATACCTGCATGGGCCTAAGAGCGCCAAATCATGATGATTGGATTATTTTATTACCATACCCCATTCCCTGATTGTAGCACGTTCGGGACGTGTTTTGATGAAACTCAACACCTATTAGCGGTATACCCTGCGAACCTCTAGCTCTCACTGTGGAGTCTGCAGAGCCGATATTGAGTAACAAAGTCCTCACTTCCATGAGGATTCCCAATCACTTTCACGGTCTGTATCGTCTTCATCCCTAAGCAAACACCCCTATCGGGGGACTATTCTCAACACCTGTCAGTGGTGTCCCCTACGAACCTCCAGCTCTCACTGTAGAGTCTGCAGAGCCGAGATTGAGTAACAAAGTCCTCACTTCGATGAGGATTCCCAATCGCTTTCGCGGTCTGTATCGTCTTCATCCATAAACACACCCCCCTATCACCATTATCATGAAGCTAACCACGATCAGATGAGGTTGTAGGGTCGGAGCCCTTCTCATCACCAACCCTTGATCATGGAGGAAAAGCCATCTCACGAGTTTCCACAGCGTACCCAGCACCCGATACGAAGATGGTGAATTGGATCAAGTCGGCCTCGACTGTTACAAAGAAGGGAGATGTCGATGAATATGCGCACCTCGTGTAGTCCCGGTGTCTAGGCCTCACCTGGCTGGGGCTGCAGGTTTTTTGAGACTTTTTCCCGCGCGCGCAGTTTCTATTGCCACTATTTTTATTCGTTTTGGGTAGAAGGTCGCGTGGAAAGAGTGGCTGAAGTCCATGGGACAATACTGAGCTGAATGGCTATTCATCACGGGCAATATATCAATGATCTTTGAAGGAACAAAAGAGGATAGGAAAGCTATACAAGGTGTAGCCAGTCTCAGGGAGGAGTCCAATGCGCTGGATTGTCTATGACTCAAGTAGTAAAATAAACAACATGCACAAAATCCGATATCGTCGTGAGTGTCATGGCTAGACACTAGGCACGACTAAAGGTGCCCTCGCCCTCGAAAATTGGGTGGGGCTGACAACGTTCTACGACGAAGTCCAACGAGCTCGCTACCTGTTCCCCTCCGAAAGGGTAGTCTTGCGTCGGGTTAGTGTTGGAAGGACTTACCATCTCTTTATAGTGTCAAAATTTTCTCTGAACATCGTGCAGTCTACCAGAGTAACCTCGGTATACTTTTAGAATAGACTCAAAATCCCTGCGAAAGGGAAATTTGCTGCAAAAAGATTGGATATCAGAGTGGCTAACAGCTAGTCACACTCTTAATTCCTGGGTGCTTTGGGGTGCGTCGGGTAGTTTCCCAGGGACTAGACTGTCCAATATGTGACCATAGTCACGAGCTGTGCGAAGATACATAGTTTAGTTAAATCAATTTAATTCATAGCTAAGTATTCGCAACGATCCTCAAATATTCTGGATAAAGTCAAAGAACCGATATTTCCGATAACCTGTCTCCGAATTAATTAAACTACCGGAGACCCGAGTTGGGCATTGTTTTGTCCGTATCACGCTTCTTCCCATTATCTGCTTTAACAGGAGTTGCGCCGCTTTTTTGACTTCAATCTGCGGAAAGCAGAGTCTAAAATTAATCTTGTGTGCGCCACTCGGATATTTCTACTCCAGTCTGTACTTATTCCTATGATATTCATGATGTGCACGAAGAGTGACATTCTTTTAGTTTTCTACAAATTTTCTTCCTTAGTAAAATTCCGATTGACTTGCTATCCCATTCCAACGCCTTAGAATTACTACAAGATGATGGAAATAATAAAACTGCCTAACTGCACCTTATTTAAGGTTTGCTGATTTTGACGCAGATTAATTGAGCTTGCGACACACTTTTATAGCTTTTTTACGCATTCATTTTGCGAACTTATTTTTACATAGAAACTGATATACTTATGAGTTTTTGGAGTATCTCAGCGAGGCGACTGAGGCGAGAATTGAGGAGAAGTAGGACTGTATGAAGGACTTTTTGAAATCGTTAGTCTTAGATATTTCGTATGATTATTACTTACCTAGTTGGGCTATATCTTGGACTAGTCACATTTCCTGTTGCTGGACTGGTTGGTGACCAATTTGGAGACGAGGGTGAGTAGACGGGTGACTAAATTACTGGGGTTAGTGCCATTATTTGGATGAGGAGCGACGACTTACCGTTGGTGATAAGCCTGTTCCAGCCGTAGCTTTGTTATTTGTAAAGTTTGGCGATGAGGGGCTATAGTTAGGACTTGTAGGGCTGTAACTCGGAGAGGTTGGAGAGTATGATGGCGAGGAGGGTGAAACATGCAAGTTCGGGCTCGTGGGACTATAGTTTGGACTAGTTGGACTATAACTTGGGGAAGTTGGGCTATAGCTTGGCGACGTAGGACTATAACTAGGAGACGTAGGCGATACAAAGCTAGGTGATGTTGGGCTATATGCTGGACTAGCGGGAGTAAATGCTGGGGATACTGGTGAAAAGCGGGGCGAGGAGATATAGCCTGGGCTTGTCATACCCATTGCTGGTGAGGTTGGAGAATAAGGATTTGGAGAAGAGGGGCTGAATCCAGGACTTTGCTGTGAGTTAAATGGCGATTGCGGGGAGTAGCCAAGTCCACCTGGGCTACGAGCACCGTATGGACTCGTGGCAGAAGCATAGCCAGAGGACGAGTACTCTGTAGCAAAGCCAGAGGGGGTTGCTGAGCCACCACTCTGGATCGGGGAAAATGAAGCACCATAATCGGGAGTTCCAAGATAGCCACCCTCATTAAGTGGAGATCCAGAGTCGTAAGGGGTGGCTGCTCCTCCATCGGCACCTTTAACAGCTAGACCAGGCATTAGACCCATTCGACCATTATCAAAAATGACAGTTTCCAGCATTTTAGGGTCTAGAAGCACGTCAAGTTCTCCGGTTCCCATTGGTGCTAGCTGACCAAGCATAACATTTTCGGAAATACCTCGACAATCGTCCAACTCACCAACAGCAGCCGCTTCAAGGAGAATTTCTACAGTTTCTTCGAACGAACATCTCATTAATGCACCAGTATCTGCACGATTAATACCGTGGCGGGTGATTGCCATGAGGTGACCGCGAGACGTCATGACGTCGACCAAAAGCGCCAAATGTCGATGATTAACGTAAGAACCATCAAAGGCTAACACCTGTGTCAATTCACGCATTAATGCAGAGCGAGTAGCTTCAATTCCAAAGACTTCAAAAATCTGGATGAAATGATTTGAGTAAGTGCGAGTCGTATCAACTCCAGGAACAGTCAGTACTTGAGCTAGAGCAGTTCCACTCGTATCAAGATACCACTCTTGGCAACGATCATCAGTCTTACTTGCTAAAAGTCCACCCTCTGGAGTGGTGATAAGCTTCGTCTCTTTATTTAAGAAGGCTCTTTCAATACCAGGTACACCTCTGAGTGTCAAAGTATCGAGTATATGTGCCTCTAAACGTTTTAACATGATGTCTTCTTCAATCTCATCGTCATCATACTTGGGATCGTGCTGCTTGATCATTCGTATTCGAATAACCTGTTCTTCAGCATTATTATCACTAAAGATGACAGCTAGATCCTTTGGATAATTTTCTTTGATCTTGATGGCAACATCTTCAACCCTTAATCCTTTGTCCAACATTTTCTGACGATCAAGAGTCAGACGTAGTAGCCACCTTGATTGATTCTCTGGTGCGTCATGATGTTCTTCGGGGATAATAAAGTATGACTCAACCATATCAATATCATCAGGGATTGTTGTGGACTGAATATCTGGATCATGATAGATTTCAGTAGCTTGGGTAACAGAACGTAGGTTAGTGTGCTCAACAGCACTTCTCAAGATCTTCGCAGTTTCTTGAGTGGCGCCATCTTCTTGATAAACAACCATGGAAGGTGTCTTGATGTTTGTTGCAACATTGAGAATTTCCTTTAACCTCGGAACACCAAGAGTGACATTTTTCGACGAGACACCTGCAAAATGAAAAGTGTTTAAAGTCATTTGGGTTGCAGGTTCACCGATGGATTGAGCGGCGAGAACTCCAACCATCTCTCCTGGATTCACAAGAGCTCTGGTAAAGCGATCTCTGATTTCACCTAAAATATGATCAAATGCCAATTTATTGAGACGCATCTGAAGCGCAACACGCTTAAATGCAAGACGAGATCGTAATTGAGCCTTGATCAATAAGGTGGCATTTTCCTGGGCTTCTAGTGACAAAGGGTCACTACCCCGGACGATAACCATGTTATCCAGAAGCTCCTTCACACGTGGAATTACATCTGTTGGATGAAGGTCGCTTCTTTGGACATCATCAACTTTAAAGAGGCGTTTCGAACTATCAATAATACGAATAACATTCATGGGTAGCTGCATCATTTCATCATCTTTTTTCTTAAAGTTAACGTCCCGAAGCATTAAACGATCTTTGTTGAGCTGTTCCCATTCTTCATCGAGAAGTTCTTGTACTGCGAGATCACCCGATAGTGAACTTGCGTGTTCTAAGAGTTCTGAGGAGATGGAATGCTTTTCGTCCATTACATCTAACCGGTAACGATCCGCAAACTTTTTGTCATCCATATTGATATGGTCTACCTTTTGTTTCTCGATATGTACTCCGTCAAGTCCATCTTCGCCGTATACAAATTGCACAATATCACCGAGAGAATTCCTGACTGTTCCATCGTACTTTGCCATCACATCTTCGAGAGCTTTAACGAGACGACGCTGTATATAGCCGGTTTCAGCAGTTTTTACAGCAGTGTCAATTAAACCCTCTCGACCAGCCATTGCATGGAAGAAAAATTCTGTTGGAGTAAGTCCACGTAGATAACTGTTCTCAACAAAGCCACGAGATTCAGGAGAATAATCATCTTTTGTAAAATGTGGCAAGGTGCGGTATTTAAAACCAAACGGTATTCGTTTTCCCTCCACTGACTGTTGTCCTACAAGCGCAGTCATTTGTGATATGTTGATAGTTGAGCCTTTGGAGCCAGAACGGGCCATTTGGACTGCGTTATTAAGGTCCTTCAGACTTTGCTCCGTCTTTGTACCAGCCTTGTCTCTGGCAGTGTTGAGAGCTTTGGATACCTGTGATTCAAAGGTTTCACGCACATTCATACCTGGTAAGGATTCAAGTTCGTTTGCTGTGGCTTTTGCTGTAAGATCTGCAACCTCGTCTTTCTGCACTGATATCGCCTCTTCAATCTTGGCAATAGTTGCTTTATCCGGGATAGTATCACCTATGCCAATACTAAATCCGTTGTGCAGAAGCCAATAGTTAACTACTCTTTGACATCCATTGAAAAACGCCATTGCAGCAGCTGGACCCTGCTCATTAAAGATTATATGAATAATACCACCACCAGTAGCTCCGACGTTCTTCTTGGTCAAAAGACCAAACATCAATTCACCCTCGTGTACTAGAACACCATCATCTTTCAAGGGTGAATCTTCACGAGCATCGTTGGGCATATTAAGATTCACAATCTTTGGGATGACCATACTGATGATCTGCTTTCCAGTCCATCTTGGCCGAGGCTTGAGTATAGCGGGCTGTGGGATAACGCCATCCCATTCGGGAACCCATAGTAAAATATTCATCAAATGTTCTTTTGGGATAAAAACATCTCGGCGACACATCTTGTAGACTCCAGCCAGCGTGTCCTGGACAATACCCATGAGAGGACCATTACGTTGAGGAGAGACAATATTTAGAGGTACCATGCATAGATTCATAACTTCAGCACGAGTCTCTTCAGTTTGAGGAACGTGTAAATTCATTTCATCACCGTCGAAATCCGCATTGTATGGTGAGGTGACTGATAAATTGAGTCTGAAAGTCGAGTAAGGCATGACGCGAACTCTGTGACCCATCATAGATTCTTTGTGGAGAGATGGCTGACGATTAAATATAATAAAATCACCATCAACTATATGCCTTTCAACCTTCCATCCATACTCTAGAGATATTGCGCCAGCCCGCTTGTGGTGCCTTAGATCAATCCGAGTTCCATCTCCCCGAATAACGTATTTGGCGCCAGGATGTTCGTTGGGGCCATTTTGAACTAGCTGATGCAGTTTGCCAATGTTGTAGGGTGTGACCGTTTCGGGATATGTGAGCGTACGGGCAATGCTTCTGGGCACACCAACCTCATCGAGTGATAAGTTGGGATCACCAGTGATAACAGTGCGAGCGGAAAAGTCAACGCGCTTGCCCATCAAATTGCCGCGAAGACGTCCTTCTTTTCCCTTTAGACGAGCCCTAATTGATTTTACCGGTCGACCAGATTTTTGCAAGGCTTGTGGCTGGCCAGCGATATCATTATCCATGTAAGTAGCTACATGATATTGTAATAGGGCCTCGAAGTCTTGCAGAATATGTGCAGGGGAGCCTTCTTGTTGTGCCTGTCGAACGTTACCGTTAGCACGAATTATATCACCTAGTTTATAAGTCAAATCATCCTCTCCGCGCATTCCTTGGCTGGTGCCATCCATAGAAATACTGGGACGAACGGGCGGAGGAGGAACGGGAAGAACGGTAATAATCATCCACTCTGGTCGCGCGTAATCAATATTTAAACCGAGATCCCGGATTTCGGAGACGGAAATCCCTCTAAAAACATTCAGCGCCATTTCAGGTGTAATAGGTCTCTTCTCAGCTGTTGCGCCGTCATTTTCCTCATCTTTTGGAAGTTTCCAAGTTCCCATAAGTTGAAGAGCGGTCTGGCGGACTTCAGGCTGCGTATTGCCACATCCACCGTGTCTTTTCTTTTCAGCTTCTTTTGGATCTTCGCTAAACTCGGTGTCAGTTGCACTAGTGTCGCAGATCATTTTGGGCTTGCAAAGTCGCCATATCGTATCAAATCGGCGTTTAGGATCTCGAATATTAACCGCTGCTCTATATTGCTCGTTGCTCTGAGTTTGGATGTTAGCATAATTAGAACAGTATTTTAGCCGCATCGCTCAGGCAGACTAACTCTGTCAAGCAATACTCTACTACAATTATGGCAAACCATTTCCAATAGCTTTTTAATCTTCTTAATGAACCCAGGGTGAAAGACTGGTTTGGCTAGTTCAATGTGTCCAAAGTGACCCGGGCATTCTGACATGTTCTGGTCACAGGTTGAGCACTTAAACTGTCGATCGATCGATCCAAGTCGAGGATCATTCAATCCTGATTCTCGAGGTTTCATTCTACTGTCATCCATTGTTTCCGGATATAAAACGTGGCAAACACTCATATTCTTTATCTCTTCTGGCGAGAGTAGGCCAAATTGAATTTCCTGAATGATCCTCAAGGGCGCATCAGAATGTGCGAATAAAAGATTCGCCATGATGAAGTAGGTTGCTTTCAGCGAGGCGATAACGAAGCTAAAGTGAAGAAAATGTAAGTATCGAGTAAGTTAAGATTTATCCGAGGCTACGCTTTAAAACACAATTTGAATTTTCGGATAGATGTTGCAAATTCGAATGACTGATGAGGTTTGTGAGAAAAAAGAATCTGTTGCAACGACGCAAATAGCAACCTGGACCGGCGACTAAGGTTGTCGTAAGTTTAACCTGCTGTTAAAATTCAGGATAGGCGACTGAGGATCTGTAGTTTCGATGTTAGAGTCCTTCTCGCGAGAAACAAAATACAAGAGGAATGCACGGCAGGCGACGCGCAATTCCTGCGAATAAAATGTGAGGTTGTTAGTCGAAATCGCGTTTAAGGGTGGCATTGAAGGCTTTGCTTTGTTTGGCCTTTTGTATCGAGCCTAACCTAATGGGGTCTAGCGTGTTTCCCCAATGTATATTATTTCCTCAAAGCTCAGCTTTGCTATATGTACAGATATCGAGGTTGTACGACTTACGGGTCTACTCAACGAATTAGGGGCATCATATCTCCTCTGAGCTGAGACTCAGTTACAAAAAATGACTATTCTGCGAGTTTTATAAATGATAGCGATCGTGAGTGATGGCGCCAGAACGCACTTGTTTATGATTCCGCCTTGCAAATATTTTTGACACCCATCGTCTTCACATAAAATTCGAACCGCTGACGATTTTTACCATCTCAGTCAGACTGTCAGAGATTTCCCGTGGTCTTCTCTACACCAATCTCATTACTCACTGAGGCTTTCCAAAAAATCTATCATAGATATAGAAATATGCTCAATCCTTCCCATCCAACGAATGCTCTACAATAATAGCCAAACCAACGGACTGAAGTGTAATCTCGCTTTAACCAACGGCATCATAAGCTCAAGTGGCAACAAATCGTCATGAACAAAATTGTTGGGATACTTAGCCTTAATTTTCAACCAAAATAGTTTCTGAAGGTTGGGGTAATGGAGCATCGGTATTGAGATCTTCTTTGTGTATTCTGCCTCCACGACCATGGGTACATCAGTGACTATTCAAGAACCAGGCTGTATAAGATTCAAGGTTCTCAGATAAATATATTGGCCAAAAATGCACATTACACAACGAGAAGCTAAAAGGAAAACACTAGAAAGGTCTTGGTGGGAGACTAGATGAGGCCTCTTTTAGAAAAATGACTCCTACATTAGGTGTGGAGAGGCCGGAACGAACTTTGAATGAAATTGACAAAGGCTCAGGTGTGCTGGGCCGTGATTAAAGTCAAATTTGCGCTTTAACGCGTCAAAATCAGATTCTCTGGACGTTTGGACTTGTCATGAACCAAGACACAGGTAAATATTGAGGTAGTCCGAAGCTTCTGTACCGAACGGTAGTGAACTAGCTTAACCGGGTCCCGCTCATTATAATTACGAAAAGGTTTGCGGAGTCTTCAAAACTCCTAGTAATTTAAAATCCAAAATTCATCGTTGCTTACACTATTTGTAGAAATTAAATTACTCTTATTTACCCCAATTCCCCATTTCCTTTACTGTTATCAATATTCGGATAAATTTCCATATACATGTGCAACCGTAAGGTATCGAGATGTCTGCGGTTCACGGTAGAACTCTGTCAGCAAAGCCAATAGTAATCTCTAAAACGAAGCAGTATTGGCCAAGCCAAGGAACAGCTTCCAGCCCACGACAGAAGCAGAAATTACTACACCCGAGATGGTGCAATATGAAGAAAGGTGATGCTACATAGCACTGGGCTTCTTACAAAAACTCTATGCTGTGGTGATAACTGAAGAACTTCGAAAGGCGTAGATGAGGGCATAAATATCAATCTTCGCATGATCTTTTAAGAAACGTGGGAGGCAAAGAGCACTGTACATGGTGTGGCCTGTGTCAGAGAGGAGCCCAATGTGCCAGATAGTCTATGACTCAAGTTGTACAAAATACACAAACACACATATCAATCTTCTCGACTGCTATTGGCAGCATTGAAGCAACCCTTTCACTTCTCTGGGAAGTTGAACAAAAAAGTGTTGTTGACTATGAAAGTTTATTTTAGACTTACAAATACTCGGTTCTTAAAGCCTGCCCAGGCTCTGCGCCATCAGTTACTCTCCCTAAACTAGCCAATCTTCCTATGAGCACTCCTGGGCGAAGTAATGCTAACTCTTATGCTGTCCCAGCCAAGCCTATAGAGAAGATCTAGGTCATGATGGCCCGAAGCTGACTACGCTAACATAAATTCCCGGAAACGAAAGCCACAACACAACCTGCCATCACCCCACTCGAGAATGACGTTACTTTCTCTAACTCTTAAGCAAACAAATTATTTTTAGAATGAAGACTCAAAGGCTGTAATTACCAAAACACTACTACTAAGCTTCTATGGCAGCAATAACTAGTGTCAGCCCCCCCTTTGTGCTGGAATTTTCAAACAGTGACCGAGCTGCTCAACTGAGCGTTGAAAGATACCATCTCGTATTATCTGATTAGAACTTGTTGGAAATTCTGACTCTCGAATTTGAGACTCACTCGTTATCTCTTTGTCTAAGGTTTCCGACATGAAAGACTTTTTCTGCACATGTCTAGAGTGCGCTAATCATACCTAATGTTGGACATAAGTTTGGATATTTACGTACTGCAGTGTACCTTCACACTTATTATTTTTTGCATTAAATTTTAATTGCGTATGTAGCTATCTATCCATGACACAATATCAGAGAAAATGTACAGAAAATGTGACTCAATATAAAGGAAGAGCACTCATGCCTCGGATTTCATTTGCATGTACCACTGCGAAGTTATGGCGGCTTTTTCTTAACTCCAAGTCAACCCTCATCCGTGAATACCCACCCAGGGAAACGTCTCAAAAACCCTGACTTATCCAGACATGCCTTCATCATCCACTGGATTTCCTCCACGCGCGATGTAGTCTGAGGTGTCTCCTTTCCAAGTGGAGTAGGTGCCCAGGCTACTCAAACCATACTAGAGAACACCACCAGGAGGCGGACCACGGCACCTTCCATCGTTGGCTTGTTGTTATAGTGTCAGTTGCACTCTCGCAATCGAAATCTTGGTGCGCACAATACTCTCTAACTTGTAAATCTCCTTGCGAAAATTCGAAATTTCTTCCCCAATGAGATTGTATCCATCCTCTGCATCATGTTGTAGACTTATCCTCCCTCTCCCACGCCCATCCCAAAGAACTGCCTCCCAGATTTATGCGCCACGCTTTGCTTCCTCCGTCGGGTATAAATATCGGCGTGGGCGTGTATTTGGCGGCTAGCTGAGGCCAGAGAAAGTCGACGAGAGGTATGGTCATGGGAATGAGGATGTACACAGTCGTACTTGTAAACTTGATGAGATTTAGGTAGGAGTCGAACTCGTTGGGAGATAAAGTTTGACATGGCGGAGAATAGTGAGTCATTGCCTCGTGGGCCAACTTCTTCGATATTGCGAAACTTGACTGAACTCGGCTCTGGGAGAATATTTCACTCCCAGGTTCGTAGAGGTCACCGCGTACAGTTGTTTAGCCTTGCCCTCCGTAACTTAACTCATGATGATAGATGAGAGGTGGCTGGTAATTACTGAGCTTTATACGCACACAAGACCAGTGGGGACTTCTCCCATTGATGTATAAATAAGTCCATTGTTCCTGTAATTGTAAAACATGAATTCTTCTTTACGTCATCATCATATATGCATATAATATGGCAAATAGTACATTTTCCAATAGAACTGGATTCACCATAATATCGCATGACCAAATATCGCAAGACTTTCTTTCTATTTTTACAAGTTTGGCAGGTAAGTGCTTTAAGCTTGAGCCACCGTCTAACCTAGGTGCTCTCCGAATAGCTACTGTGACAGGGACTATGTAGACGTAGGACGGCCTGTCCTTGACAATTACCCATATTCTCCCCGGAAAGACTGTTCGGACTACCAAATCATAATCGTTATACGCGCAACTTTATGGGGCCTGCCGCACATCAGCGCCACATGTTAGCTGATAGGCCCATATTACTCCGAAATCCATCCCCTGCGAGAACTTCCTTCTAGATGATTCTAGAAGGGCTTCAAACCTCAAGCCTCTTTGCCAGACCCAAAAACGTAGAGACTCTACCTGCTAACACACCGCAATTGCCTCTCAATTATCCATTCCACTACAGAGTGTAAAGCCATCATAAAATGCACAAAATAAGATGATCCACATCGATCGAACAGCCAAGACTACTCTTTCGCCCTACATTAACAAACCCAGTTTTGAGGAAACCGTTGGGAATATCGAGGTATGTAATAGTCGCACTCTTAACGTAAATAAAGAAGTTGTCTTCAGTAGTTTTATGTTCAGATTGCGGATAAAATAGAGTGAGTTGTTCGCTGTAAGTACAAGTGTAGGCTACAAAATTACTAAGCCATGATCTGCCTATTGCACAGCCATCTAGGCATAGAAATGCACCAGTAATCTCGTTGCACTAACGCCAAATAGCCGATCGTGCATCCAAAATCAGCTTGATACGCTACTTTATTACATATTTCAACACCAATCTGAAGTCAAACAGGAAAAGCAACCGTTGAGTTTCCGGTGCGTACCCAGCACCCGATACGGTGATAGTGGATTGGATCAAGTTGGCCTCTAATGTTACAAAGAAGGGGGATATAGTTGAATATGCGCACCTCGTGTGGTCTCGGTGTCTAGGTCTCATCTGGCTGAGGCTGTAGTGTTTCTGATACCTTTTCCCGGCGCACGCAGTTTCCATTGCGATTTTTTTGGGTAGAAGGTTTTGTGAAAAAGGAGGTTGAATTCCACGGATCAAGACTAAGCTGAATGGCTATTCGTCACGTGCAATACATCGGAGATCTTTCGAGTAACATAAGACGATAGGAGCACTTTACCACTTTCGCAAGTTCGCAGTAAACTGGAAAATGAGGTCACTTGGCAAAAATATGACGCCTGTAGACGTAGCTGTTCCTTGGTGCCCAGGCTATGCTGGTAAGGTTTCTTGCCTGTGCTAGATGTTTATCGGAAACGGGGTGTGTGATTATCATAGAGGCTGGGGTGGTGCAATGGTTACGCGGTGCCTCATGGCTCCTTACTACAACTTGGGTGTGGTAGAGCTTGAGACTAGATTGCGTGTCCCTTGGAAGAGACCGATGCTATGGTTAAGTACACGCCTAAACTCCTCGCCACATTTCACACATCGTGCGCCAACCCTGAATACTATTTGCCTTCTTGCTGTGCACTGAGAGCTGCTCCCGTTCCCTGGCATGTGACTTCGTCTTACTCATCTAAGGGTAGGACTGATTTGCCTCTGGCTTACTTAGAGGACCGGGATTCTTGGGATCCACATAGGTATCATTTGAAACAAAGCCACTGACTTGCTTCCTAAAGCTATATGTGCGGCTTCAGCTTCACTACCGGCACTCTCCATTACTAGAGCGAAGAGGGAAATAAGACCCAATACGAAGCCTCTGCCGCTCTCTACTCGGCTAAATACTCACCGTCTCGATACAAAGAGCTAGGAAATGGTTCGAATACCAATATCACTGTTAAGCTCACCCATCTTAGATGACAAACACTCGGATATCTGCTAGCTACAAGATCTGGACACGGAGACATTGCGGAATACCAGAGACGGTTTCAACACGAAAATGCCCTTCTAACCTGTTCATGTGGACAGGAAAATTCCCCCCATCACTTCTTCTGTCATATTGGGCTGTACCAGAATCGGCTAAAGAGGACCCGAAATTCTAGTCCCAATACATCTTGGGCTCTGGCTTCAGTAGAGGGAGTTCACGCCTTAAATAGCTGGGCACGTACCATAGGTTTCTTTGTAGGGACACGACAGCAAGTCTAACTAGACTTGAACCACTGAATATATGGCTATAGAGCCTTAGATTGATATAGATTCATCATCTCTTTTTTCTTTTTTACGTTTCCCTATAACTACCATCTGTGAATCATGCGGTCGGGCAAGAGGCTCACGCTCATGTATAGTTTAATCTTCGAGCGCAGGATGATTAGATCCTGGCCTTCGACTGCTATGTAGGTGCCAACACGTCCGGTAGTTTTATTTAGACTGGGCTAATCGGTACGTGAAAAGCTAACGTGCTGTGCGCGGGCAAGACGTTAATATAAATAAAGATAGGAGCACTATACAATGTGTGGCCTGAGCCACAAAGGAACCCAAAGTGCTAGATATTCTATGGCTCAAGTAGTACTAGAATCACGTCCTCCCTCTCCCTTTAGGTGGAGAGAGTCGATAGTTCATGAAGCAAGTTACAGTTCGTATTTGGTACATCTCCTAGATTGGTCGTTGAGGTGAGGCGATATTTGGTAAGGTTGAGTCGGAGGACTCACTAGAATGGTAGAGGTCAGATTAATGCTAAGTCTATGGATGAAAATATGCTTGTACTAGCTTTCGACTTCGATCCGGATGCGATTCTTTATATATCTCCAATCCATTCAGAAAAAACGAGCTTGTACAGCCGTGTGGCCTGGTGGTAAGAAGATCTTCTTCATCGACCTCCAATTTTTGGAATTACTTTAATTTCCTGGTTTAATTTGCTGCAATACTCTAGGCAGTATACACCTTGTTCATTAGTCCTGTAACAAAAAGGGATTTAGTGTCTTATCTCGAGACCTTGACAATTCAAAAAACACCGTTCTACATGCATCGAAATTATCGATTAGTTTAGAGTACATTCTTTTACTTTAATCTATTTTTTACTTCCGGCAAAAGTCAAAACTTATCTAAATCTAGAAGGCTTTATTATTATTATTTCTTGTGCCAGGCTTTTACCCTCCATTCAGTGGACATGTCATGTATGGAGGACATCTAGAATGCAAGTTCCTCCATTTTCCAGCAAAGCCCATCCGGTGCCTGACTTTTCCTGCTACGTGCCTCACGCTTGTTACATCAGGTCGAATAGGTAGGAACGCATTCACCATGATCCTCAGTCCATGCATTGAAGGAAATCTAGAAGGCTTTAGATAGTAGTATTCCAATAGTAAGGCATACCACGTTGTCGGAGAACTTGCTCCGGTAGGCCTGAGGTTGGTATTGTGCCTTAGGCATACAATTAGATACAATTAGTATTGACGCTTCCGTGGCGTCCAGGATGATAGACATCGACATCTGAACTAGCCACCATTTCTGCAGTAGCAACCTCATTCTCAGGAGGGCAGGACTGAACACCTGTAAGCGGTGCCATCTACGAACCTGGGAGTGAAATATTCTCCCAGAGCCAAGTTCAGTCAAATTTCGCAATACCCAACAAGTTGGCCCATGAGGCAATGATTCAAGACTCTCCACCAAATCAATGTTTCACACCCAACGAGATCATTCCCCACCAAAACCTCATCAACTTCGCAGGTACGACTAAGTACATCTGCATTTAAATGAACACATCTTGCTTCGTCTTTCTCTGGCTTCAATTGACCACCACATACACGCCCACAAGAATATGAATACCTGCCAGAAAAGACAAATTGAAGTGCACAAATCTGGGAGACAGTTCTTTGGAACGGGCGTGAGAGAGATCAGGACAAGTTCACAAGATGATGTAGCGGATGGCTTCAATCTCGACGGGCGTGTGATTTTGAATTTTGGCAGAGTTTTACGAATTGAGCTTAGTCCGCGCCAAGACTTCGGTTGCGACAGTGCAGGCAACACTATAAACACCGCCTGAATTTGAGAGTTTTCGTCGAGTTGGCGATCGGGAGGAGTGGTGTTGGCTCATTTTTGGTCGAAAATCCGACTTGCAGAGATTTCACGACTGCACAACTCAACGAAATCAACCATCTACACCCCAGATACGAACCACAGATAGGCTATAACCTGTCTGATGTTCGTATTACAACAACCGACACCTTTAAGGTCTTAATTTCTTTCTGGAAAATTATTCCCTGCCAAACTCATCTCGCGGCCCTCTCCATAATCATCTCACCACCTATCAAAGCTATCCCATACCTCCAAAAGTCAAATCGCCAACAAAGAAATAAGAAGATGTCCCACACTCCGTAACTACCAGTCGCTGTGAAGGTACGGTCGAAATACCGGCCTTAAATGCGTCCTCATCTCGGCCAAGGGCACCAACAACTCGACCTATGACGACTCGCCACCGACGAAATACGTACAACGTTTCGCCAGCATTCTAACTAGAGCGTTCGACAAAGGCTGCGGCACCGGTGCCTCGGTCTTGAGCTCTCAGTCGCATTTTCGACCTCCACGGTTAGGGGTACGGCAGCGACGGGGCAAGGCCGGAGGGGTGGACATTCTACAAAGTTTCTAGAATGACGAGGTTGACCAAAGGATAAAGGGATACTGTATTGAGGAAAAATAGGGAATATAAACTGAGGAGGCCTTGGTGGGCGACTGGATGAGGCCTCCAATGAAGAAATCGACCCCTGGATGACATGAGGAGATGCTGAGATTAGCCATAGCTTGGACTGAATTAAAGGGAAAAGTTACAGATGGCGAAGGTGTCAAGGGCTCGGGCGCGTGGTGGCCGAGGCTGAGGAGGAATTTGCGCTTCGGCGCGTCAAAAGAGGGTTCTCTGGACGGTTGGGCTTGACATGATTCAACACATGGGTGAAGTCTAAGGTGGTCCGGTCATTTATGTGGGACGAGGTAGATGTACTTAATGGTAGTCAACCTGATCCAGCCCGGCTCCACTCGTGCTTAAGCTCCAGTAGGAGTGCGACGGGAACCAATGTACCTAGCACGTAAATGAACAAAACAAAACAAAACTATAAACACCGCCATGGTTGGATGGTGTAGTGGTACATCATCTTGGCCGGTTTCTAAAATAAGGTCTGGATAGCTAGGACACATATCCTACCCGAGACAGGAGACCGCTGACTCAAACTCGGCAAAACATAGCCATATTTCTCGCGACGCTGGCATACATGGATGATAAAGGCATGCTTAGATAACCAAAAGTTATGAATTTTCCTTCTGGTGGATACTTACAGAGGGGGTCGACTGTTGATTTGAGCGAACATACATCATAGTGGCACTTGCGAATGACATCCATAGTATGAGTGTCTCTACCATCAATAGACTCATCCAATATGTATACATAGTACCGGTCATTTGTAACAGCTAAATAGCTAAATAGCTGAATACAAATTAAATCTAAAAAAAAACTCATTTTCATTACCTGTGATATCACAGAGATTGACCCTGTCATACCAACACTGATCAGTGCTTAACTTGATAGCAAGCACAGATAGGTAGGTACTTCATTAGAAGACGACCCCATCGGCAAGTTCGACCAGCTTGTGATAGGAAGTGACTGCTCGTCCCACAAGTTGGGTTCCAGTAGTGTGAAAATCGAGACATCGTATCACAAGTTGATATCATTGTCTCCCAGGCGTCCAAGGCCTCGCCGGAATTGACAACATGAACCAAGCTAAGCTCCTGGAGTTTGTGGGACTTCTCCAGGCTGAATGGGTGAAGCCACATATAACAAAAAAGTATACAGGAGGAAAGGGAAACGTTAGTGATAAAGTTACGGACCTGAACATCACTATCGTCACATGGATCGACAATTACCACCAAGGCTTCATTGACTACATGCTCCTCGAAATTTTCCAAGAGGACTTCGTCGAGTGGGATCCTGATAGCTTCGCCATGGTCTACCCACCAATTCTAAGAAGATTCAAGCCATTTCTCATGTCAAGAGGAATATATGTAGGATATGAGAATAACAAACAATCGACCATCTCACAGCAGCTGGCAGCATTACTTGAAAATGATCTCTAAGACTTACCCCAGTGGCCGAAGCGCGAACTTGACCAGATGATTAGATACGAGCCTGAATTTCACTCACTTGTATTCAGCGAGGGCATACGAAGTACTGTTAAAGTGGCCGATAATAATAACAGTGATGATACTGATGCCGCATCTGCGGACCTCCAAAGCCACGAAAACTGGCAAGAACAAATATATCCCGCCAAAGGATGGAAAAGAGGAGGAAACAATATATTTCTTGTACCCTAGTGATCGGTGTGAAGATCTCAACCAGAAAAGTGATGGATACAAGAAGAAACTAGAGTGGAGGCAGAAGGCAAGAGGGGGTATGGAGACCGACTCAGACGATGACTCCGGCAAGACATATATCCCGAAATGGGCGAAAGAAACACCTACCGAATGTATCAATACCTCGAGAGCACTGATGGATCTAAGTAAACTTTATGTCAATCCTCAAGATAAGTTCGGAGCCAGACACTATGAGGTGCTCGAAAATAAGCTCAATATTTTCTTCGAAAAATGCCGGATTGCCGGAATTGGAGAAAACCTGCTCAAAGATGCTTTCTCCACAATGCTACGAGATGCTGCGCACGACTACTACTTTAGGCACCTCGCCGAGCATCTTGAAGACCTGACTTTTAACGAGATGGTCCATAAGGTTAAGAAAAGATTTCACACGAAAACAGAAGAGCAAAATTACTTGACTGAATGGCGAATTCTTACCCTCCAGAAAGTTATTAAAGATAATCCTGACAAAAACACCCTCCAATGTCTTGACTTGGTTATCGAAAAGCTCCAGAAAATATCTGAAGCTCTCAGATGCAACTACGGTCATAAAAGCCACAGTCTCGCTGGACAATTGTACGCCGCGTGCCAAGGCATATCGGCCTGCGCACAAGCACTAATCCGCCCCCACGACGGATTTGAAGATGCCTGCCCTGAGCTTCGATCTACTATTAAGGTCCACATGGACAGCACAGCGCAGAATACAGGGCTATTCCATCAGACAGAAGAACACTTCGATAATGAAGAAGTGGATAATGGACAGTACTTTGTCTACCGTAGGTACGGTGCAAAGCTAGGCTATGTACAAGGGGGACTTCAAGCAAGAGGCGGCCGAAGTAGTTTTAAGGGTGGACTTAGAGGTGGATCCGGCAGCAATAACGACCGCCGGAAGATTTGCTTCGTGTGAAAAAAGGCGGGGTTCTGATCCACACGGCACAAACCAAGCGATCGTCAAGGAACAATCAATGGCTGGCGGACGTATATGGTTGAGAATGATACCCTGGGCATGCTCATCATCGACTATGAAGGCTACGAAGTGAACCAACATGATGATGAAACTGATCTTACTGGCACTTTAACACATGGTCCGAGGACAAAACTGAGCAGTTATTCAAAAGTTACGGTACAATTTATGGAAGGAATATGGCTGCCTTGCTCAACAAGCAAGTAGTTAAACATGCTCTGACAGCCAATGATCTATTCGAATGGGCCCAATCAGAGCCAAGCTCCATTTTTCAGTTTCACAGCCGTTACAATTCAGAGGTGTTCCAGGGTATTTTGCCCGACACAGGAGCGGCAAGACTGTTGACACCTGGAGGAAATCAAGCTAAAGCTCTTCAAAAGATCATCCCAGAGCTTGAGATGGACACAAGAACAGCAGGTAACCATCGTATAACTTTCTGTGATAGCCCCCATGTGACAACCCTCGGGACGGTCAATGTAAAAATCCCGTTCGGCACAATCACATTTACAGTCGTTCAGGCAAACACCCCGTTTCTGCTTTGCTTAACTGATATGGAAAAACATTGTGTGTTTCTCGATAATACGCGAGACTTACTCGTCCATAAAAATAAACAGGGTAAGCAAGAAATATACCCTGTTGTACGCAAATGGGCACACCCTTTCTTTCTTCTTGACCTGGAAGCCACCGCAGCAGCATGCCACCTACCTAAAATTGAGCTTCGGCAGCTCCACCGACGATTCGGTCATGCAGCCGCAGATCGACTTAGCAGGTCATTCATGTGCGTGGGGTACGATGAATTTAATGAAGATACCTTGCGACAAATAAACAAGTTCCGTCACCAGTGTCAGATCCATTCGAAGGCACCTGACCGTTTCCGCTTCACATTGCGAGAAGACATGTATTTCAATTTTCGCTTGATTGTCGACATCATGTACACATAAAGTAAGCCAGTTCTTCATGCAGTCGATGAAGCTACCGCGTTTCAAGCAAAGTTCCTAGCCAATATGACTGCCAAGGCGACCTGGGAAACACTCCGAGCAATGTAGATTGACACCTACCTCGGACCTCCTGACTTCATCATCACGGATGCAGGAACTAACCCGAAGGCTAGTGAGTTAGTAGATAACGCTCGGCTGCTAAGTATCAATGTTGAGGAAGTCCCCATTGAAGCACATCACTCGATTAGGAAGGTCGAGAAATACCACGGGCTGGTGTCATGGTTTCAGTACAAAATGCATGGGCAATCTTGTAAGTACATGTCGGAATATTTCCTATGGATTCTTTATTCGAGGTATCTCAATAATGATTATTGCATTTATTCGTGTCTATCTTTCTTTGTGACGGAGCGCCAGGGCCTTAGTGACCTTGAACACTCATCACATGACATATGCTTCTACAGCTATTACTAATCATTACCCATTTGTTATTATATATTCATAATCATTGTTACCGCCCAAACTCCAGTATCCTTGCTTTATACACATCCAAATAAAACTTGTGTCCTATTATTCGACAGTACAGTTTATTAATTATAATTCTCTAGAGGGAGAATTTCTCAATCTAGACTACATATATACATATATATATATATATACATTCTAAATTTTTGCCCTTCGAGAAGATTCTCCCTGTGACCTGAATTACTGAGACTCTTCGACAACTACCTAGAAGGTTCTCGGTACACCTGTTATTCCCATGAACCTTCAGTATACTTCCAGAAGGTTCGCTGAGAAAACTCGAAGTTTCGTGGCTTCCAAGACCTTTCCCAAAGATCCCCCTTGTGTCATTGCCTACGCAAACCAGCGTAGACTGCAGGACTCTTCCGGCTTAACAGCCATCATAGCCGGTAAAGCGAGCATATGAAATCTTGTCAGTCGAGTTACGAAACGTGGCAGTAGAGAACATTCTCCAGATGGCCGTGAGAGTGGTTAACGATACCGTAGGTCCAGACGATCTTGTCTCGACATTGCTCGTCTTCGGTGCGTATCCACGAATAACTCACACATCCCCACCATCTACAGGCCTCACAGCGCGCCGAGGCTATGATGAAAGCGATGACTGAGATCCGCAAGCCTAAGGCCAGGTGACTTTGCGACACCCGTCGGGCTGACTCTTTAGTTGTCCAACATTGCATTGGGAAGCTTTTATCGAACAAGTGATATGATATGAATGCCAGTGACTCGATCACAATTAATTGATATGATGCGACTAGCGCGAGAGAAAAAGGGAATATCCAAAATTTCGAACTTGAAAAAATTGGGTGTGAAGGTATTTATTATACTAGAGTCCATTAATATCTAGTCCTTGGGTTCCTCCCTGACTCAGGCCACACCTTGTGCAGTGCTCCTATCCTCTTTTGTTACTTGTAAGATCATTGATATATTGCCCGTGATGAATAGCCATTCAGCTCAGTATTGTCCCATGGACTTCGGCCACTCTTTCCACGCGACCTTCTACCCAAAACGAATAAAAATAGTGGCAATAGAAACTGCGCGCGCGGGAAAAAGTCTCAGAAAACCTGCAGCCCTAGCCAGGCGAGGCATAAACACCAGGACTACACGAGGTGCGCATATTCATCGACATCTCCCTTCTTTGTAACAGTCGAGGCCGACTTGATCCAATTCACCATCTTCGTATCGGGTGCTGGGTACGCTGTGGAAACTCGTGAGATGGCTTTTCCTCCATGATCAAGGGTTGGTGATGGGTAAGGCTTCGACCCTAAAACCTCATCTGACCGTGGTTAGCTTCATGATAATGGTGATAGGGGTGTGTGCTTGGGGATGAAGACGATACAGACCGTGAAAGTGATTGGGAATCCTCATGGAAGTGAGGACTTTGTTACTCAATATCGGCTCTGCAGACTCTACAGTGAGAGCTAGAGGTTCGTAGGTGACACTACTGACAGGTGTTGAGAGTAGCCCACCTAATATTGATAGTTTGATGGTGCAAATGTATGTTTTGCTAAGATACACAATATAGCAATGCTTTCTAATTTCTTAAAGCTCTCAATTACTACAATATTCATAGAAGGTCTAGGTCTAAAACGAAAGATATTGCTTACGAATAAGCAGCCTTGAATGAACTGCATGGTGAAATAAAGTTGGATTTTTATTTCTTGAATTTTTTCCTCATTCGGGAAATGTATCTATACTGGTGTACGGTTCACAAATGCGGTTCATTTGGATACTCACGAATATTCCGACCAAGTGTATTATCAAATGAAGTATAATGAGATTTGACTTTGAAATATGCTTCTCTAAGACTCGTGGAATTATTGTGCTAGGAAGAATTAAAAAGTGTGATGACATTATGTAGGTAATTTTCCTTTATAATCTCACTCAACCAGTGAACTTCACCGGGATAAGGCTCCGATGCCCGTTGAGATTCAAAATTTAACCCATTCTAGAGTCGTGAACTCTATAGCTTCTGCATCAAGTGTCTTTATCAAAAGGCTAGTTAAAGTAAAACTTTATTTTAAGCTTGAGGAAGTCTCAAATTGGATAAATTAGAGAGCATGATGACATGAATTTAGCTTTGTGATTTCTAGCAAATATTTTGAAGTTTCATGATTAATTACAACCTTAGAATTGTGTTCGAATTCTAGGTTCTTGTAAATGATTGCATCTGAAATACCGATCGATAACTTCGAGTGTATAGCTATGTTTTTGTTTAAATATTATTTTGATTTGCATTAGTCAATTTATCTGGATGTGGAGAGTTCTCTTTCTGACAGGTCCTCTTTGAAATATGGGTGCCAGCTTCGAAAGCGAGCTGAATCACTGATTCTTATAGCAAACGACCTGTAGATAATCGGGTTCGATCATTCCTTTAGTCATAAATTGAATACCTAGTGTTATCAGTCTTAAATTCAATTTGCACCACTCTTTAAATCAGATTCTGATTGAAGAAGGTTTAACGCTTTTTATTCCTTGGCTTCTTTCTCACTTCTTCAAGGTCACCCACTTCAGAGTCGAGTCCATAATCGCGGCTATCGGTAGCATCTTTTCTCCTCATCTCACCTCTTCCAACCGCAATAAATTCTTCTTCAGCTTCGCTATCAATTAGATCTAATTGCACAGGCATTCTCCATGCACTTTCATCGCGAGCAACTCCCTTCATAGGGCCCATAGTTAGGACATCAACATCCTCATCTTCGAGATCCAATCTTCTCTTGTGAATTTCTTCCTGTGGATGAATGTCAAATTCATCTTCTCTTTCTGTATACTCAACATTCTCTTCTACTTCAACAAAATCTGGAGCTAGGGCCGACCATCTCTGTTGAGGCACGATTGACCACGTATGAATTCGTCCAGTTTCAAGACCGCATGCCACAATTAGGGGTTTATTAGGATGCCACTCAACCACACCATGCTCTTCCTTTGGTCCCTCCAAAATCTTAACTAGGGACCCATGATTACGTTCCCAAATGTAGATGTCGTGATTGTTGTATGCACTCGCAGTAACGTATTCTCCCGTTGCGCTAAAAGCCACATGATTCCATGACAATTTGTTAACAACATCCTGAAACTTGTGCTCTATCTCAATATCAATTGTGTCAGGGTCGAGATCGGGTCCAGAAAGGCTAGGCAGCTGGATTGTTCGAATAATACGGTCCTGGCAATTAACCACTAGATCACGGCCCGAGCCTGTGAGTCTCATGAAGATGACAACTCCTGCGCATATTTTGGTCGAATAAATGATAGTTCGAGTGATAGTATCAATAATATTGAGCCAGCCTTTATTCGTACCCGTTAATATATGCTCACCAGAACAAGTAAAGCTTGCAACCGTAGTTGTTTGTTTGGCATTCTGTGCAGCACGCCTGTGGCCAAGATTTGTGTTGGCGTTATATTTCGTTTGTTTCGGAATAGAAGGCAGGGCCATTTTAATAACCTCCGAATCTGTGGCATCGACGAGCATTGGTTGATCTTCAAAGAGAGCGACGACAAATGTCAAGCTAGAGTTGAATTACTAACCATTTTACTGTGCCACGTTTATACGTACTGACTCTGTGGATGGAAGTCTGCGATGTAGACTGGTGCCTCAAACCTTACGCTTCGGATTATATCCATGGTTTGAAGGTCCCAGATATTGCACTTCCAATCCTGACTACTGGTAAGAAGGTACCGACCGTTCTGTGACCAGCTCAATGATTGGACCTGTCGCACATGGCCCTTGAGCTTCCTTGCCACCCCATTTGTCTCAACGTCAAATATAACGACGGTGCCATCTACTCGTCCTGCTGCCAAAAAATCACCCTTCCGACTGAAGCGTACACAGCATGTGTGACCACTGCGTAGACTACCTATCAGAGACTCTGGATAGTCTTGGGCAAGGACGAAAGGATCAACGAGGGCGAGATTCATTTTGAAGTTACTTGACTGTAATCAGAAGAGGTTTAAAAAGCTTTGCTAGTAAACCGATTTGGTTTAGATAATCCGTGATTTGTGAGAAAAATCAAATATTTTTGCCATAGAGATTTTTCCAAGAATTAACTGTAGATGGCATTGAGCGACCACAATATTGGGCGTGCTATATGAATTGTTTGACCTTAAAATCTATATTGAGACCACTCAAACATGGGGCAGTGATGTTATTGGCATTTCTTGTTCATGGTATTCTCTTATTCATTAAAGTGTCCGTAGTGTTCAGTCGTGGTCTCCTAAGATGAGAGGGTACTTGCTGTTGGCGACAACTTAGTTTGATTTGATACTCTAGTTGTTGGTATTAAAGAACGTGACAACCTGAACAACTCGGAATCTGCAACTTAGGAACGACTTTCATCTAGATTGTGGCTCAGTGGTAATCGGTACCCCTGCGCACCACCGTAGAGCCCAAATCAAGTTAGTGTCTAAGGGCCTAACGCAGACATTAGCTCTCCACTCTTTCTACATCAGATATTACAGGTGGTTATGGGTTGAAAAGGCATATGTGCAAAAGTGACAGGGTTAGATCCCTGTAAATATGAATATGATTGGTTTGGTTTGGTCTTCATGTAGGGTTACATCTAGTTCGTCCACTAGTTATGCAAGCAAGGGTACTAACCAATAATACACCGTGAAAGTCGATATTAACGAGGACGGTATCCAACTTGTAAAAAAAGGTATATGGCTCTGCATTAAAATATTAAAAAATCATTTGATATTACCTAAAAATACACATCTATTTCAAACACAAATGCACTATATTATGTGAGTTTACATCGAGGCCCCCATAAAGGCTCGCAAATAAAATGAACGCATACCACACGTTTTGTGTTAGTCTGCTCCATTCTGATACCTTTGTGTACCCTCCCTTTGCTTTCATCACCGATAAACATCTTTCGTGCATGCTACCGACTAGTGACGATAGCTCCTCGGAAGGGATAGATTACCATGCGGTCTCTATCAATATTCTTAACGTGGCAGAGCGAACTAGCCTGACCCCAATAATCTCAGGGTTAGATTAGATTTAGATTATAGTCCTTACTGAGTTAATAATTATTGAGGACTCCTAGAATCTACATATAAGACACTAGCTACATTTGTTGAATTTCAATAGATTAATTTTAACCTTAGCCCTCATAGACAGTGATGGACAAGCCCTATTTTATCTCAGGACTATTTACTTGAATATAATTTTGTTTTATGTTCCACAATTACTCGATCGAGATCAGGTCCAGAGAGTAATGTGGCCATCTAATAGGCGATATTCCGACCTCACGCAGCGCCTCAGCAGTTAAGTATGCTTTGTGACATTGTGCAATATAGTGCATATGCTAAAGATCTGGATTTCCAAGTGAAATTGATTTAAAAGAGGCAAAATCCTTTCACTAAAAGACGAGGCCCTCATTAATCCCCAAATCTTCTCACAGGCTAGGAATGGGCCTTTCCGTGATCCATAAAAAGATGCCCAAAACACTCAGCTGTTCCCATGCGCATGATGAGACACAATATAGGTCTCATCAAACTCACCAGGCTAAACTCTGCTATTGGAGGGTAAGACTGAACACCTGTACGCGGTATCCTCTACGAACCTGGGAGTGAAATATTCTCCCAGAGCCAAGTTCAGTCAAATTTCGCAATACCAAAGAAGTTGGCCCACAAGGCAATTATCCGAAATTCTCCGCCATGTCAAATTTTCGCTTACAACGAGTTCGACTCCTACCTAAGTCTTATCAAGTTTACAAGTACAACTTAATACATCCTCGTTTCAATGACCACACCTCTTATCGACTTTCTCTGGCCTCAGCTGATCACCAAATACACGCCCACGCCGATATTTGCACCCGACGGAAGAAACAGAGCGTAGCGCACAAATGTGGTAGAAAATTATTTGAGATGGGCGTAAGAGGGATTTGGACAAGTTTACAAGATGATGCAGAGGATGGATACAGTCTCGATGGGCGCGAGATTTCAATCTTCGACAAGGAGTTTTTACACGCTGAGTTTTGTGCGTGCCAAGGTTTCGGTTGCGAGAGTGCATGCGACATAATAAACACCGCCATGGCTGGATGGTGCAGTGGTACGTTGCCTTAGCCGGTCTGCCAAGTAGAGTCTGGATAGCTAGGACGCATATCCCACTCGAGACAGGAGATCGCTGGTTCAAATCCGACAAAACACAACCACATTCCTCGCGGCGCTGGTATTTATGGGTGACGAATACATGCCTGGATAATCAAAAGTTTTGAATTTTCCTTTGGTGGGTACTTACGGAGGAGAATCAACTGTTTGTGTAAGCGAACATACCTCGTAGTGATATTTGCGAATGAAATCCAGAGTATGAGTATCTTTAACATCAAAAGAGTCATCCATCATATATACAAAGCACTGGTACTGTGTCATAGCTTTATAGCTGTATACATATTAAATGATTAAAAATAAAAAAACCTCACTTAACGGCAGCTTCTTCCGAGAAATACATCTGCTGTAACTTCTTTTTTTGAGGGCATTAGAAAATAAATGCTCACTGCATCCCAAGAGTCTAACGGGCCCCATCGCTAGTTCTAAATATCACATCTGTCGATTTTCAGGAGATTCCCGGACGAAAGCCCCAAGTTTATCGACTTGTTCCGCGCTCAATTTTGGCGAATGTCTTTTGCAAGGTGTAGGATTCTCATCCTCTCGAGCACACGTACGTTGTACTTGCCTTATTAGAAAGCCAAGTCTTCTTAAAGTTCTTATTTCAATACATTGATCGCGAGTTATCTGCTTGCGAAATTTGATTTGAGAAGCAGACTTTTGGAGAGACATCGTTTGCTCGATTAGAGGATGAATTGATAGTGATGCTAAGAATTAAGAGCTTTGTTTTTTTTAATTCATTTTATTGTCCTGTTTGAGTCTATGACTATGTAAGACATGCAGGTCCTCTCTGCCTACAGGCCAAGGATACCTATGCCAGTAGTATACTCCTTCCTATGCCTTCCATGCAGCTCCCCTCAAACAGTACCACCCCCCACAATTCCTCATTCGATCATACACTTAGCAGAGCCCTTTGCCCTTCATTATCTCCCCTCTCCATCCAACGAAACGATGGCCACTAGCGTGTGTGTGGCAGCCTAGAAATATCGCGAGAGCCACTGGGTGCGGAGCTCTCCTAATACAGGCACTAGGACTAAATCTGAAGACATAGTGACCCTTCTGAGGCGTTCAAAGAGGCTGGCCAGCTGGGAATTGCAGATTTGTGGGTATCTCGGGAAATTCACCCTCTACCTTTATAGCCTCCTTCCAACTTCTTTGCGAAGGTCGTTTGGAAATGTCAGAAAAGTCTTGACAGAGCGTGATTGCTGTACTATAGCTTAGCCCAACTTCTTTTGTGCCGTTGACTCGTCGACAAAAGAAGCACTCCTGGCTAATTAGCTGAATTCTCAATCTTGGCGCCCACAAATGTTCCAAAGTTGAAAACCCATAGAAAATTTCAGTCCCAACATGGTCTTCAGAAACTTGTTCCACCTCTCGCACCACATCTAAGCCGCCTATCCTTCCTCAAGATGTAGAGCCCCACTAGAGCATCAGTCCCCCATAAGCCAAGATCTAGACTTTGTATATTTCGACTTGATATCCTCCTTGCGGGTATCAATAGCGTTGAAAATATATAGTGAGAGATGGCTGGAAATCAATGGGGCAAGCTCCTGTTTGCAATTGAAGCAACTTCTATACTGATCGTTAAGGCGAGATGATGCGTGGCTAGAAAGATGTTGAGGACTCAGAAGAGAATATGAAGAGAGGCATTGTCGAGAATTCGTCAAATGGAGATATGCTTGAGGTTGCTTTCGACTATAATTCGGATGCGATTCTTCTTAGCTATCCCAGATATGCAGGGCATACTGAGCGATTACATCGGCATCACTGGAGGGTGAATAATTCGTCTTTGCCGGCTTTAGGGCTTTGTTGGTTAAGCTGTCAAAGGTGTCGTTGAAAATACTTTTCTTTAACTGATCGTTTGTAAAAAACGAATGGACTACCCTTCATGGCGAGCGGGATGATGAGGATAAATAGTCTAACTTATTACGAGCTAGCCTTACAACGCTCTCAGGGTTAATCTCTTAAATAACCTAGTTTGAATGCTGCTGAGGGAAAGGAACAGGTCGAGTAATGCTTGGGGCGATAAGAGATGATCAGGTTGGTTTTATGCATGGCAATAGAGTGTAACTGCGCTTCCTGAAGAAAATATGTGAAAACTAAAGACAACAAGCAGAATGTTTTGGGAGGTTTTCACCATTAAGGTTTCCTCACGTGTAAATTTTACAGATTTTAGATATCTGCATGGGCCCGCGGGGCGCCAAATCAGGATAATGAAATCAAACCTAGTTTGAAGTAATTCTTTCTATCCTCGAGGGACAGTAAATGGGTAAGCAGCAACCTACCAACGAAACAACTTCAAAGAAAAATTACATGATAGATGACTCAACTTGAAAGAATAGCATTTATGCCTCGGATTTCATTCTTTTTTTTTTTTTTTTTAAATCATTTAATGTGTTTTCAGCTATTTAGCTATGACACATGACCGGTACTATGTATACATATAGGATGACTCTTTTGACGTTAGAGACACTCATACTCTGGATTTCATTCGCAAATACCACTATGAGGTATGTTTGCTTACACAAACAGTCAACCCTCCTCCGTAAGTACCCATCAAAGGGAATTTAAAACCTTTGATTATCCAAGCATGCCTTCATCATCCATGCATACCAGCGCCGCGAGAAATGTAGTTAGGTTTTGCCGGATTCGAACCAGCGGTCTCCTGTCTCGGGTGGGATATGTGTCCTTGCTATCCAGACCTTACTTGAGAAACCGGCCAAGATGATGTACCACCGCACCATCCAACCACGGCGGTGTTTATAGTGTCGCCCGCACTCTCGGAATTCATTCGCATCACTGCAAATTTATGGCGGCTTTTTATTCACTCCAAGTCCACCCTAATCCGTGAATACCCACCCAGGGGAACGTCTCAAAACCCCTGAGCTATCCATATATGCCTGCTTCAACTATTGACCTCTCTTCGCGCGAAATTTAATATTAGGCTTCTCCATTTCATGTGGAGTAGCTGCCCAGACCACTCAAACTATACAAGTGAACACCACTAGGAGGCGGACCATGGCACCTTCCATTGATAACTTATGTTTACATTATGAACTGCACTCTCGCAATCGAAATCTTGGCACGCACACAGCTCAATTCGTAAAACTGTCAAATTTCCAAAATTTACACCAATCGATATTTTATTCTACCTTGTATCTTGCAAATTTGTCCCAATTTCACTCATGTCCATCGCACAGAACTACCACCCAGACTTGTACAACACGCCTTGTTTCCTCCAGCTGGTTATATCACGGGCAATATATCAATAATCTTTCAAGTAACAAATGAGGGTAGTAGCACTGTACAAGATATGGCCTGAGCCAGAGATGAGTTCAATGCGCTAGATAACCTGAGACTCAAGTAGTACAATAAACATACATCTCTATCGATTTGGGCTACCTGAGACGGTTCGATTTGAAAAGAGGCTTACAGATTCAACTTTTGAATGGCTTTGATATGCACGCTGGATGAGCTTCATTTTTTTCTCGAGTAGCATGGATATACGGTCAAGCTTTACGTATTCACTAATTCCTATGGCATAGATATTATCGCGTGATTTGTACCGATATATGTAAGGCTCTCAATAAAATTTATATATCACTATACAAATGATGGATCGGAAGGCAAAAAGATCCTCGGAGTGTTTGCTTAATTAGGACTTGTGAAATGTAATACGATTTGAAAGAAAATGTGTAGAATGCATAGGAGGGGATATAATACCAGATTAGTATACTTGGCCTATAGGCTAAGAGAAATTGCATAGACTGTGTGGTGATAGATTGAAAAGGACTAATGAGTTTGAAAAGATTGAACGGAGAGTGAAGTTTTCGACGTAACTTGTTCGTGGACAACCGATTGGAAACTGGCAAGGGTTATGGCGTCCCGTCAGAGCTGCATAGTTTCTGTCTAGTCATGTAACCTTCTCACCAAACGAATTTAGCCGTGGAAGAAGTGAGTCCATCAGCTGCGCACATCCGTGCTAAGCCACTAGATTGTGACAATGAACTAGAGTCTGAAGCTAGTCAAATCAATTGGAGTAAATTGACGCAGAACGTAGACAAAGAGGGTATAGATTTTTCACAAATTTGAATACAAGTAAAATATGATTAAATAAATCGGGCGATCGCCCAATCCGTTTATGCTGGAACCGGTAGAGCGAAACTAAGATTTACCTCCGAATGATTTTCATGTGACAGACTGCACCAGCACAACAGTTTGACATACCTCGTAGTTACTGAGATTTATATTAAAAACCAGCTTATAATAACATTGATGACTAAATGTAATTTCCAACCATTGATTAAAACTTCAAAGTAGTCATTGACATCTTGTGAAAGCCCAGAAGGATTCAAAACTTGGATAGTTTAAAAAATTATGCTGGAAAAAGAAAGTCAAGGGTAAGAAAAAATTGCATGTCCATGCGGTGCAACCTAGAACAACTAGCTTTGTTGTTACAAATATAACTGATTCATTACTGATCGACAGTAACGCTAAGAAGGTATGGATTAGTCTGGCATACCCGTAACTGGGAATCCTCGGACTCTATGCTAGGAGACTGACATTCAGTAACCTTACATACACTACCAGTGATATGCTAAGTAGATGTCCTGTCAATTTACATGAAATAAACTTCATAGGTGGTGATCTTTGACCCATAAGACCTTGCATTTCTGGTAACGTTTGCCTTGCTATATATTCATAACGGTCTCTTTCACCGTGTTGTTTTTCATCTCATTGCATTTAAGATACTCGCACGAAGGCTATAAATGAGGAGAGTGTTAGCATTATCAGTTCGCAGCCAAGAAAATCAGAGCAATGAAACTTAGGAAGTGAAAGGGTGAAAGCTACGGGAAAAGGTTGTGAGGACTGACAGGCATCGATTTGCAAAACTTGTGGTAGTGCTAGCTTAATCTTGTTCCGGTATACAGCCGGGCCCTTCAATTGTAATGGATTGCCCTCGAAATACACTGTTATCAGTTCTTTCTTGTCACTAAGAATACGCTCTACTTCGGCAAAGTTATGTAACTGATTATAGGATGCCCAGAGCTCCTGTAGGTGTGCCAAGTGACCAAGACCTTCAAGTGAGGTAATTCTATTATTTGATATGTCGAGTACCCGGAGCGAAGAGCAGGCTTCGAGACCTGTGAGATTCGTGAGGGCGTTGTGGGATATATAGAGTTCTTCCAACCCTTTCTGACACATGAGGCCGCTGATATTTGTAATGCGATTGGATTGAATCGATATGATTTTCAGATTCTGGAGAGTATCTATACCCGATATTTCTGTGATCTTATTCTTACCCAGCCACAACTCTTCCAAACCAACAAGGGTTTCGAGACCTTGTATCTTTCGAATACGGTTCGCTGCAAGCTCAAGGTTGCGTAGTTTTGTAAGCCCGGAAAGATTTTCAATCAAGCTTATTTTATTTTGTACAAAATAGAGGTCTGTCAGGGAGGTAAGATGAGATATATTTTTGATATGCTTGATCTTATTAAAAGAAAGATCAAGGGACTCAAGTTTAAGGAGGTCTTCAAGATTTCGGATATGGGATATGAGATTGTCGTAAAGATCTAGTTCAGTGAGTGTGTTGGCTAGCAAAGATATGCCTTCAATTTGGGTGATGGAGTTTTGGCGGAGACATAGTCGCACGACATCCTTGAACCGTTCCAATCTAAGAGCAGCTATGGAAGATATTCTTGAGTGGGTACAATCAATTTCCGTAGTATCAAGAGGATAGTCATCGAGTAGATCAATGGAAAGTTAGCCCTTCTTGCTCTTTGTCGGGTGCCTATCTACATACCCTCATCGGCTTCTATGATCTGTCCTGTCGGTGCTACTTCGTCTTCTGATTGCTCTACATCAGAGGAAGCTTGAGGATTTACTAGCTCCAGTTTCTTCTCCTTTCGTAGCTTGCCATCCCATCCACTGCTGCTCCGAGGGGTAGATGGATTGTCATGGCCATAAACGTCCTCGCCACTGATTGAAATACGTGGCGCTGATGTTTTGTTTTCAAGAGAAAATTCAACTTTTTCAGAGGCCATAGTTTTGTACGTTGAAGAATATTATGGTGGGAGTTTATGTAGGTCCCTAGCCCATTACACTGGCTAGGCTGGAGTTCTCTAGTTGAGTCGGAACGGTAGGCCGAATATGTTCAGGGTTGTTCGACGCAGCCAAGTTGATCTGGGATCGTCCTCTAGGACGCCAACGCAACCTGCATTCAAGTTATATGTCTTTCTCTTTTAAATAATGCTCTAAATTTTAAACGATGCACTCCAACAGACATTGAATTCTATTAATAGTCTCAACAAACTGGTGGACTGGCTATCAACCCATCCTGTAATTTCACCTCGTTGTCTCCTTTGTATCTGGCTATAATTAAATAATCTAGAAGATTTGACTAACAAACATGATCCGATTACAGATAACAGGCATTAATCAAAGTGAATGAATTTTTGTCCATGACGTGCACAAGACTAGCACTCATAGATTATGATATAGAGAAGGCTAGTTTTAACAAAGTGAAACTAGAAGCAATATAATTTTCGGTCTCATCGGCATGTTCAGCTAATTCTTACAATGTACCACGATTCTATTGCTCTAGAATGCATGGATTCGAGAGACTTGGTGAAATAGGTGTATTTGTGAAGGGGAAACTTTCCATCCTAATGGGAAGAGCTGTTTAATTATCATTTGCGACACATTACGGGATTGACTTCTGGATATTGACTTTCAACGTATTTGATATCACCAAAACCTGTATTAGATAATTGGGTTGAAAGAGCTTTCTTCCAGAAAATAGTCGGTGAAGCACTCGAGTAACATCATCATTTCCAGCCTTTGAAACGTCTTCTGAATAGTTCTATGAGAAAATCGGTAATGTAATCACAATTTACTCTTCTAGAGCATCATGCATTTCGTTTCAAAAAGTCGATGAAGTATTTACGTCTGCAGCAGCTCAGACTCACATTATCCTAGAAGCTGCAGCTAAATGCAGCCTTCTCAAAGGCTATCTGATAGGCGGCAGTTACAGCAAGGCAGCATATCATGCCGCTTGCCAGCTCACGTCTGTGTGTGTATGGATCTAACCCGATTGGCTAAATGTTTAAATCTGTATTTAATCCTCTTACTTGTGAATTCTCCTTGCTAGGAACTTGCACAAAATCATGGTCACAAGTACTTAGTCTAAGGCGCGGGCTTTCCGGATCTGCGTAGGCTTGGACTCAGGAAGACCTAGAGCTAATTTTCATTCTAATTCAGTTCTAGACACGAGTTTGCGGATGCATTTAGGGAAAATTGCCACAATCCACAACGGCTACGAGATTACTGATCTGCTACCGGTGCGATCCCAGGAAAGACGGCCGGCACGGACAGTGATCTGCATGGATGCCCGCAATTATGGAGAATCTAATTCATTGTGACAGCCTCCTATCTTTGAAAATTGATCGGAATCAGCGATCTTGTACGTAAAAGATAACTGCTTACGAGATGCTGAAGTGGGAAGGTAATGCGGGCCATGTCTGTAGCATGCGCGCAACAACTTTATACAGAGAACAAATTCTGGAAATTTATATGCATTGCCCTCAACCAACATATGAGTTAAATAAATATTCCATAGTCACGTTCAGTCAAATTTCGCAACACCAAACAAGTTGGCCCTCGAGGAAATGATCAAATATTCCCAACCAAATCAATTTGTCACTGCCAACAAGACTGACTACTTCGTAAGCCTCATCAAGTCTGCGAGTACTACCTGGTACACACTCGTTTCAATGAGAATACCTCTCGTCAAAACAGTCTCTGGCCTCAAATAGCATCCACATTCACGCCCGCAAGAATATGAATACCTGCCAGAGAAGACAAATTGAAGTGCACAAATCTGGGAGACAGTTCTTTGGAATGGGCGTGAGAGAAACCAGGACAAGTTTGCAAGATGACGCAGAGGATGGATACAATCTTCACGGGCGAGAAATTTCGAATTTTGTCAAGGAGTATAATGAATTGAGCTTTATGCGTGCCAAGACTTCGGATGTGACAGTGTAGGCAACACTATAAACACCGCAATTTTTGAAATTCGAATTTTCGAATCTTCACCATTTCACCCTCTTCCTCCCTCTCGCGCTCGTCGCATTCTATCAAATAATTGTGCTCGAGTAACTGGCATTTTCATCATGCCACCTGTTCGAAAAAAGCGTCCCAACGCCAAGTTGGACAACACGAGAGTCCACCCGAGGGCTCTCGAACAATTACCTGGCCTTGCCCAGTCTCCGAAATGCGTGGAGATGAGCAAGGTCTTAATCAAAGGGAAGGAAAAAGCCCTCCCCGCCATCACTGAGCCCGACACTGACATGATCGGGTCAGTTGAAACTATTGAGAAAATCTCTCAACCGCCCTCCGTCCCCCACGGGATTGGAGAATCGTCAAAATCTCCTCCGACCGCGCCCAAACTGTCGGAAAACGCTGCGCCCATAACAGCGTCAAATTCAACGTCGCAGCCAAAAGCTGCTACAAAAGCAGAATGCCCGCCCGAACTACGACCAATTTTCGAAGCCGAGCAACGACGTGCCGCCGAAACAGCGGCAAATCTGGCCCTCTGCTCCGCCGCCATTTCTGGCGTCGAAGCCACCCTCCTCCCTTTGACCAATGGGTCAAACAGACAATTCGTAGACTCGATGAGAGTCTACCTACGTGCCGCCATCGCACAATACATGGCCACGGGCTCGGCCTCCACGCCCGGCCAACCCTCTCCCAAGGGCTCTCGACGCCAGGAGCACACCAATTCCCGCCGTCACAGCGCTGCCAATAAAAAGCACCTGGGCCACGGTGGCCAGAAACGGACTGTGACAAAAAGCAGTCCTTACTGCCAAGGCTGTGCCGCGACCTACGGCCAAAGCCCAACTAAAAGAAACCCCCAAGGCGAAAGTCGACAAGCGACTGTTTCTTCGCCTTGAAAAGGACCACCCGTGGCGACAACTGTCCACAAGTAGCGTGAGAACCAAGTTGGAGTACAAATTCAGCTATTTCAACCAACAAATATCCTCACTCCATCGAGTGAGAACCGGCTTTGCTATGCTAGCAAAGAACGATACATTAAGACAAGAGATGTTAGATGCCTCTTCGAAGCTGGCGAGTGAAAACGTCAAACTCGAGGCATCTTCGGATCTTGTCGCCTTACAGATACCGAACGTACCTGTAAGTATAGTTACAGTGCACGGCCCCAGGACGGTCGATGCTGGGTGGGTCTCGGCCAAGATTCTCAGTACGACCGGCGCGCTTCCAATTCAGGTCCGACCTCATGGGACATGTCGACCTGGGGCACCGTATCAAAACTGGCATGCCCTCTTTTCCCGGGACTGCGCCCCTCGTGCGGGCTTCCGCATCTTCGACGAGTCTGGTATGGCTACCATTCACAAGCCTCGTCGTCAAATTGAACAGTGTAAACGCTGTTTGGGCTTCCACGCTACCCGTGGTTGCTCCCGCACTCCAGCCTGCTGGAACTGCGGCTCCAACATGCACTCGGAAGCCGAGTGCAAGGCCCTCACAAAGTGTCGTAACTGTGGGGGACCCCACCGATCGGATTATCGGGACTGCCAAGTCAGACCCAGAAAGTCCGGACCGGTGAACAAAGAGCAGCTCGCGCGGATTCGCCACCTCGAGCAAGGGAAGTTCACAGCGGCAGCTAGAGCGAGGGCCGCAGCCAAAAAGGCCGAAGAGGCGATCGTCGCCGCGGCGAAAGATGTCGCAATGGCCGAGGCAACAGGTTTCGGAATGCTGGGATCTGAAGAAGAAGTTTGAGGACACAGCGACCTCAACGATGTCCCCTTTCGGGGCATCTACTAACTATTAGCAGGATACCGGCTGGATAAAAGGTGCCTGCTAACCCGTCTTTTGCTCTCAGCAGAGAAGGGGCAAACTTGTCATCTGGAAGGTGTGACGGACCAGGGAATGTGTGAGGAACGCATTGCTTGGGTCAAATATGAAGGAATCTTCTGGTTTTCGGAGTTATTTTGATTTTCTTGATTTTTCGTTTATGTTTAATCAGCTGCACTTTTGGTAGCGATTCACGCGGTTGGAATGAGTTGGGCCTGTATACAGTGATCCTCACCGGCTCCACCTGTCCTTGACCCAATGTGGAAAACATAGCTTTAGCTTAGGACAAAATAAATAAAACAAAAAACAAAAACTATAAACACCGCAATTTTTGAAATTCGAATTTTCGAATCTTCACCATTTCACCCTCTCCCTCCCTCTCGCGCTCGTCGCATTCTATCAATAAATTGTAATCGAGTCGCTGGCATTTTTATCATGCCACCTGTTCGAAAAAAGCTCCCCAACGCAATGTTGGACAATGCGAGAGTCCGCCCGAGGGCTCCCGCAAAAACACCAGGCCTCGCGCAAAAACTATCAAGCATGTTTGCGAGTGAGGCCTTCATCGAAGGGAAGTCTCCAAACCTTCCCGACAAAGAGATGACTGATTCTGAGCCCGTCAGGTCAGCAAAAATTGGTCCCGAGACCCACACCCCGATCGAGCTTGCCCCAGAGACAAGCACCTCAAGGAAAGGGAAGGAAGTCGTCCGAGAGAAGACGACAGAACATGCAGAAACGTCTGCAAGAAAATTCGCTGTGCCAATTTCCAAAGGCACAGCTTCAACATCAGCACCGGAATATCCTCCGGAGCTGCAATCAGTAATGGAGGCCGAAAAGCGTCGCACGACGCAAATTACAGCCCGCCTCGCCATCTGCTCGACTGCCATAAGCAGTGTTGAAGCAGCACTTTCGCCTCTTTTGATCGGCGATAATAAAGAATTCGTAGACGGTATAAAAGTCTACCTACGAGCAGCCATTGGCCAATTCGTTCAGTCCGGTCCAGGAAGTACACCACCAGTCCTTCCTGCTCGCCCCGCCAACCCTCTCTCACCGAGGGCGCCAGAAATTAGGGTACCTAACCCTACGAAAATCCAGGCTCCGGCCCCAAAGACAACTTGGGCCACCGTAGCTCGGGCAGGCCTAGTAAGCAGCGCTGGGCCATCGACAAAAAAGGCAGCCCCGCCCGCCCAAAAAGCAAAGGGAGCCAATACGAGGACAGCAGCCGACACACGACTGTTTCTACGCCTCGCCCGCAACCACCCCACCGACTCCTCGCACCAGCTGGCGTAAGATCAGCTGTCTCAGAGGCACTTGGTACCGCAGCCAACGATATCACGTTGGTTCAGCGGGTACAAACAGGCTTTGCACTAACAGCAAAGAATGAACTCGCTCGGAAAGAGCTCCTGGATTCCTCCACATCACGGAGCGTATCTGGAATCAAACTGGAACCAGCATCAAATCTGGTTGCCATACAAATTGCCACCGTCCCGGAGACAATTCGAACTCTCGATGGCCCCATCGCCGTGACAGCAAAGATGGTTGCCGATGAAGTCACGCGAGTGACCAAATTAGTTCCTTTTCTTGTTCGTCCTCATGGGACCTGCAAACCTGGAGCGCCCTACCAGAACTGGCAAGCGCTCTTCCCTCGCGAATCCACGCCCCGACCTGGATTTCGCCTCTTCGATGACTCCGGAGCTGCAAAGCTCTTCCAACCTCGTCGAAAAATAGTTCAGTGCAATCGATGTCTTGGCTTCCATGCCTCACGCGGTTGCTCCCGCGCTCCGGCCTGCTGGAATTGCGGATCAAAAATGCACTCGGAAGCGGAGTGCAAAGCCCCCACACGGTGTCGAAACTGTGGGGGACCTCATCGATTGGACTCGCGGTCCTGCAAAGCCAGACCCAACAAATCCGGCCCGGTGAAAAAAGAGCAGCTTGCGATAATTCGCAAGCTCGAGCAGAAAAATCATGCAGACTATGCTCGCATCAAAGCTGCAGCCGAAAAAACCATCAAGGAAATTTACGGCGCGAAGAACGACGTCTGCATGTCGGACGGATCGGGATTTGGAATTCTGGATTCCGAAGAGGAGGTTTAAGGCTACTGCGAGCCTCAGTGAAGTCGACAAGGCTTCAACACGTTAATAGTAGGACACCGACTGGATGAAGGGTGCCTGCGAGCTCATCTTCTGCTCTCAGCGAAGATCAGAAATTGTCACTTGGAAGATGTGACAGGAATGGGAACGGGCGAGAAGCGCGGGATCCAGACCTAATTGGGATTTCTTCTAAACTTGATTTTAGTTTTTTGATTTAAGTTTTTGATTTTAGTTTTTGATTTAAGTTTTGCTGTTAAACACCACCATTTATGTGGGAGTTCACGCGGTTGGAATGAGTTGGGCCTGTATACAGTGATCCTAACCGGCTCCACCTGTCCTTGACCCAATGTGGAAAACATAGCTTTATCTTAGGACAAAATAAACGAAACAAAACCGCAATGGTTGAATGGTGCAGTGGTACATCATCTTGGCCGGTTTCTCTAGTAAGGCCTGGATAGCTAGGACACAAATCCCACTCGTGACAGGAGACTGCTGGTCCGAACTCGGCAAAACACAACCACATTTCTCGCCAATAACACCAAATCAGCTCCAAAGAATATTATCAGGGCGCCCCCTCCTCCCTCTATACAAAAGCTGGACTCTAGAGTTATGATACGTCTAGCATCCGATCACTCACTGAGCTTCGAAGACTCGCTTCTTGTCCGTACAAAGCTGAGAAGCATTCTTGATAAACCGGAGCTAATCAAGGGCATCAGGTCGGTCCCATCTGGGATAGCTTTTGTGGCTCCCACGCCTGATCAAACTCAAGAACTCCTGAATGCGGCCCTTGCACTACAACTGTCACGGTTTCGAGGGACAAGCGCTGGGGCAACTATGTGGTCGATGGTAGTAAATAATAATTCTAAGGAGAGAACTCCCACTACATCTATCTAGTCATATATATACGTGAAAGCCTCCTCGCCACCGAGGCTAATCCCTCTCCTCTTCCTATGCTATGGGGCTCTCCTAGTGTTCTGACTATACCTATAATACAGCACTATCGCGTTGTGGCGCGGAAGGATTGAACTCGGTCTCGTATATTTCCCGTTAGTGTAAGCCTATTAACATGTGTTGCAGTGCCGTACTGCCGTGCCGCACTGCCGAGTTCGATGCCACATGCATGCCATGCCAATGCCGACGCAAAGGTATTGTATTGGGTGGCGTCGCACATTAGCGCATTAGTAGTGGTTAATAGCGCCACTCGAATCAGGCCTAAGTTAACCAACATAGGCTACAGGGACCAATCGGCTTACCAGCCGTTACAACAACCAGCTACAGGAGTTGTGGAAACTCGAGGGACAAAAGACAATTGGCGAGTAGTCAAAAGCTGGCGTGGACTCAAATCATAAGATTGTAGACTAGAGAGAAAAGTATCTAGAAGGATATGAATCTGTATATATGTACATAGATGTTCCACTGACAAATGGAGTTGCCAACACGAAAACCCCCGTCCCTCATTGTCTTCAACCCAAGGGTTTCGCATGAAAACCAACATCCATGACAAACCTTTTGTATCGTGATTTGTCACACTCAAGACTCGTGTGTGTGAAACTAGTCGTTGGAATCCCTGAATTGACCCTGAGTCGGCTTACCGACTATTGGACCGACGACCACGTGGTCACTAAAAATGTCGGGGCGTCACAGGAGTTTGAATTTGATTTCATTTAGCCCGATTTGGCGCCTTAAGGCCCATGCAGGTGTCTACAAACTCTAATATTTATTTAGGAGGAAACCTTTCTGGTAAAAACCCCCTCAACTTTTCAATTTATATACACTTTGATATTGTGTTACCTTCACGAAGTGCACTGATACTGTTATATCCAGTGCGGATACCGTCCACTCCCTTATTTATGGCAGGAGGTCAATTCCCCTTACTAACCTCTCTCTCACTCATCGTGGCCTCGACTTCAAGCGTCAGTCGAAACTGCTCTAGCCTTCCTTCCTGCTGGATCCATCTGGTTATCCTTGAAATATCTGTGGGATTATTCATCATGGCATCGAATGACCGGTTCTCTGCCTTTCTTAGTATTTCTCCTCTTCCTTTGGCCCAACTGGTGCAGGCCATGATCATATGCTTCACATTCTGGGACGGATATCCACATTGGCATCGTGGGCTATCTACTCCTGGAACTTTTCTTCTGTGCAGATAGGAATTGAACCCAATGTGTTCGCTTCTTATCTGCATGAATGTGCTACTCTGGGCCCTGCTCAGGTGTTTATAGATACTAGAAGGTGTTCCTCTTTGGCTCATTCCTGTCTTTCCCGTCTTTTTATCTGTGTAAAGGTTTACTGCGTTCCAGATTTTGGGATCTGCTGTGGCGTGGTGGTAAGTAGCGTCACAGGAGTTGTAACGATTATTATTATTATTGTTATTATTTGATTTGATTTGTATTCATTATCCTGATTTGGCGCCCTATGGGCCCATGCACGTGGCTATAACCCTGTCTATATATTTACATAGGAGGAAACCTCTCGGTGAAAACCCCCCAAGCTTTCTGATTTAATTCTTATAGTTTGCAGTTTATCCTTCAGGAAGTACAGTTACACTGTAACGCTGTTGATGTGTACCAATCACGTCCCTTCCATCGACCCCAACTTTGTACATGTTCCGTCTCGTTCCCTGAGCAGCATTTCGACTGCAATTGTCAAGCGGAATTGTTCTATACAACCATGATTAAGAATCAATCGTGTGATTCTTTTCATATCGCTAGGATTGTTGGCCATTGCTTCAAAGGAGCGATTTCGGGCTTGTCTCCAGATTTCTCCTCTACCAATTGACCACTTAGGGCAGGACATGATCATGTGCTTGGGATTTTGTGATTGGTAGCCACATAGACAGCATGGATTGTAGACTCCTGGTATTTTTCTTCTATGCAAATACGAATTGAGCCCGATATGCTCGCTTCGAATTTGGATTGCTAAGCTACTTTGGGCCCTCGTCAGGTTTTTGTGGAGAGAAAATGGCGACTCCCGGAAGCTTATTTTTGTACGTCCAGAATGGCGGCATTGGTAAAACTTTGCTGCTGCCCAAGTTTTAGGATCTGCTGAAGCAAATCTTTTAGGCTGTCGAGTTCGCTTTGTGGCTGACCAAGATTTCGCCCATTCTAGGTACGCTGCAACTCTTATCGCTTCTTTTTGTAAGTCCTTGGATTTCTCCTCTCCGCAAATCTCTTTCCAGTATGCAAGGTCTGCTCTTCTATTATGTGCTCTAATATCTTCTCTTCCTCTTCTGGGAAGTTTTATTTTAACACATGCTGATTGAATAGTCTTTTGAACTGGTAGAGAATTTGAGCGGCCTACATACTGAGCCCTTTGTTGCTTCAAGTAGATTTCCATCGGAAGAGTAGCAGTTTCATGTTCCAGCACCCTGGTGCTTGTCGATTTGTATGCTCCAGTTACTACTTTCAGACAATTTCTTTGAGAGCTTCGAAGGGGTTTGACTATCCTCTCGGGTATTCTACCTCCTGGCCCGGCCTCAGCCCAAATTGGCGACCCATACGTAAGGGCTGGTCTCACTATAGCGCTATAAAGCAGCTTTGACTTGTGAAATGTGGCTCTCCACGTGGACTGCGTCAGCCTAGTTATGGCCTGGACCTGTGTCTCAGCTTTCAGCTTTAGACTTTTGATGTGCGCTCCCCAGTTGAGCTTCGGATCAAAGTAGATTCCAAGGACGCGCAGGGAAGGCTGTGGCGCTGTAGTGTGACTTTGGATCTGGACTGTTGCTTTAAGATCATGTCTCTTCCGAGCTCGTGAGAAATGCATTAGTTGATACTTCTCGGGCGCAAATCTGACTCCGTGCGTTTTTGCCTACTGCTCGCAGACCTTGTGTTGCCTCTCGAGCTCTCGACAGTTTTCCTCCGTTGTATTGGACCAAGTTAGAATGTTGGTATCGTCAACAAATCCTACTGCTGATGTAGAGGAAGTGTTCAACATTGGAAGGAGTGTACTGACGAAAAATAGAAAAAGTATAGGTGATAGAGAGGAGCCTTGCGGTATTCCTGTACTGGTAGAGATCTTCTTTCCTCGGAATGATCCCAGTACCATGGAGGTTGTTCTATCTTCGAGGAAAGATTTTATATATAGTATAATCCACCCCGGAATTCTTTTCTCCCTCAGGTTATGTAGTAACCTTTGGTGGGACACGTTGTCAAAGGCTCCCGATATATCTAGACTTAATAGAGAGGCCACTCGCTTCTTATCTTTACCCCAAATTGTATGAATCTGTTCCGTGAGAAGCTCTACTGCCGAGATGGTGGACCGTTGTAGTCGAGCACCCATCTGCTCTTCGGGAAAAAGATTGTAAGATTCGGCTGCCTTGGAGAGACGATTGGCTACCAGCTTTTCTAGCAGCTTACCTATAGTGTTAAGAAGTGCGATCGGTCTATAAGCTTTTGGAGTGTCGTAGTTTGGCTTCTGAGGCTTTCTCAAGACAATAGTGGTAGAATCCTTGAACTCTCTCGGATGATATCCAATTTTGAGACAGGCATTGAACAAGACTGTTAGTATATTGCTCAGTGTCTTCCTACACTGCTTTAAGACTCGATTCGGTATACCGTCCGGACCTGGGGCTTTGTCGCTGGGTAGGGATCCTGCTATTTCTTCAATTTTATCCTCAGTCATTTTGTTGGAGATTGTCTCTATTTCCGCGGGATATATTGTGTTAGCAATATCGCTGGTATCTGCCTGCGAGGGTTGTGGGAAAAAATGAGAAGCCATGATGTTGGCTTTCTCCTTGTTTTCTTTGACAGTATTTCCTTTGGCGTCCTTGAAGTCTGGTATCAGAGTAGACCTCCCTACTTCTCCGTCATTTTTCTTGGCCCATCTAGCTAGTTTCCATATTTTGATCGGGTCTTCTGTTATTTCCGAAACGAGTGCTCTCCAGCCTAGCGTTTTGGCTTTCTTTATCTGCCTTTTTTTCTGGTTTGTGGCTTCTTGGTATCCAATCCAGCTTTCCTCGTTGCAGTCACGGGTCCATTTTCTTCTTGCTCTCCTTGCCATTTTCACTGCTGCTGAACATTCCTTATTCCAGTACGGCCTTGCATATCGAGAAGGTTTCGACTTAGGCACCATTTCTTCAGTTGTTTGTTGGATAGCACTAGTAATAACCATAACTCTCTTGTCAATAGCTTGCCTGGAGTCTAGCTGACTATCATCCAGGTTCTGGTACAGAATTGTGGCGAGTCGTTCGTTGAATGCTTCCCAATTTACATTCTTCCACTGGGGATAAGTTGTCTTTTCCACTTGAGAAATTGGCTGTATTTGTAATTCAGTGCGTATGGGGATATGATCAGAAGATGCCTCAAGCTCGTTTGCTGGTTGGCACCTTAAGACGGTCTCCTCAAGTTTCTTTGAGACGAACGATAGATCAAGAGTACTTTGGCTCCCTCTACTCTTCCAAGTGACGGTTCCTTCGGGCAGTATAAGTTCCATGTTACACCCTTGAAGCATTTCGATAAGAATTTCTGAGCCTTTGTGGTGTGACATGGCTGCCTGGCCTCCCCATTTTGGGTGGTGGAGATTGAAGTCTCCAACCAATATGTGGAGGTCATCCTGCATTAGAATTTGAGGGATCCATTGAAGTGTCCCCAGCTCTGTGCTGCTATGGGATTTAGGTGGGGGATTATAAATATTATGAACCCTCACTTTTCCCTGTTCGGTCTGGAGGCTGATCGAAGTTATGTCTCCACCGACTTCTTCGGGGACATTTTCGACTCTCCATTTATCTGTGGCTAGCCGCTTGCTGATGTATATGCAAGTTCGGCTGTTCGGTCTGTTTGATGATACCAAGTGATATCCTGGGTGCTTGAGGGTTAAGTTATTCGATGGGTTTCGCCAAGGCTCTTGGACTGCTACTACATGGTGCTCCTCGGGGTTGAACTCTTGGAGGAAGTGATGCTGTACTTTATCTTTGCTTCTATTCACATTATACTGTATGATTTTCCACGTATTTGTGCCTTTCATTGGGTCATATTGCACAGCGGTGCATCGCTTCCTTCTGCCTGATTTTCCCGTGTCACAGTCCGGGATTGGATTACGGTCGACGGGGTCGTCTTACCGAAGGTTATTGGCATCATGGCCCATGTTGCTACGTTATTCGTAGCAGCAGGAGTCTTTTGTGGTCTTCCAGGGCCTCGGCGGGCGATTACTTCGCCATCTTCGCCGATCACCTGTGTACCTAGCATACCAGCTCTTCTTTTTCTAGACCCTACAGTCTGCCATTCGCTCTCTTGGTCTTTTTCCAAGATTTCCGGGCGTTGATATCTTCCTGGATCTTGGTTACGATTCAATACTGCTTTAGCTTTGGCAGCGATCCTAACTGGGCAGCTCGGGTGCCATGACTCGTGATTTCTGCTGCAATTACTGCACCTTGTCTTTCGCTACATTCTCTGGTGTTATGGGCCTTGGCACACTGGCCACACTTGGCTTCAGCGGTGCAAACCTTAGCAATGTGTCCATACCTCTGGCAGTTGAAACATTGCATTGTACGGAAACCGGATCTGAAAATCTCTGTTGATTTAATCTCATAGCGCCACATTATCCCTTTTGCGATCGCTTTATCTGCAGCTTCAGCCTCTTCAAACCACAGGATCATAGATCCTGATGACTTTCCTCCTTGTGATGATTTTTTAAGCCATGTGGCTCTTTGTAACTTTATGCCATGGAGATACATGGCATTTGCTTGCTGAAGCAACTTCAGATGTTCTATATTATGTGGCTCAAATGAGAGCGCATATCGTATACCAAGACTTGGTACATAGGGCTGGCTACTTGTGCTGTAGCTGCAAGCTTAGTGGTCCATTCCTTCTGTCTTTCAATCTTCTCCTTTGATTCTTGACCTGCGAAGTACACCTTAACTTGTCCGTTAGACATCTGTCTCGCTGCGATAACCTCATTTATGCCCATCTTCTTTACGAGCTCTTCGCTCGAGAGCTTGGATATCTCCTTCTTTTCTTCATCATTATGTATCCTTATTGTGGTGCTCGCGACTTCAGGTTTGCCAGCAATTTGTGCCCATGAGTGTTGTGTAACGGCTGGAGCTTTAGTCTGTGAAATAGACGCTTTAATTGTTTGAATTTCCTGCAATATCTTAGCTATAGATGAGTTTTCGTTGCTATTAGTGATTTGGGAGTGAACTTTCGCGTTATTGTGGCCCTCGATTATTAGAATCGCGTCCGATATTAGTTTCTTGTATGCTCTGCTTGAGAGCTCTTCTCCTTCAACTGCATTCTTGAACCTCTTTAAGGCTGTGTCAGTGTCTTGGGGCGTTTTCGACGCGTCGATTCCGGCTTTCGGGGCAGTATGAGACTTTCTACTGTGAGAATCCTTCTTAGGATTACTCTCCATTACTGATAGAGCTAGGCTGCAACTTCACGGGATTGAAATCGTTGGGGGTAGATTTCTCAAAATGAGGATGTTTTTCTTATTATTATTATTATTATTTTGAATTTGATTTCATTTATCCCGATTTGGCGCCCTATGGGCCCATGCAGGTGGCTATGAAACTATCTATATATATACATGAGGGGGAAACCATTACGATAAAAACCCCTCCCCCTGTAAATTTTTATGTCTGTAGTCCTTCGTTACTACAGGAAGTGCAATTGGCCTTTAGCCCGACACAGGACTAGCTAAAGTTGTATTCGACCTCGCCATTCTTTCCCTGCCCTCGCGTGCTGAAAAGTGATGACTGTGGCCTTGAGTTTGACCCCGATGGTGTAGATAGTGGAGGTGGTGCATTAACCAGGGGCTGTTTGCGCGGGCGTCCTGGCCCCCTCTTGAACACCTCTGGCTTTTGGTGGGACACCAGTGTGAATCCATGGTCGTTCATTTCTTTTGCCGCTGTTGTTAGTTGTGATGCCGCTGGTGAAATTTCCTCTCTTCTTAAATTTGCCGTTCTTTCCATGAGTTCATATCTGGCCCTTTGAACGCTGGCCTTATATGACGCGAAGTTTTGACACGCCCCCTTCTGCCACGATTTATGGGCTTTACCGCAGTTGCAGCAAAGCACCGACTTCCTCGGGCAGTCTCTGGTCTGATGAGTGCCCGCACACTCACCACATCTTTTCGCCTTGGTACATGAGGCTTGGGTATGCCCCATTCGCTGCAGTTGAAGCACTGCTTGACTTGCGCACGGGTGACCAGAGCTGGGCCGTGTACAGCATTGAGTTGAAGACAATGCCGTTTCTTGTCACTTCGCGTTGAAGTGCCTCTGTCGGAAGGCTCGCGATCACTGATCCTCGAGTACGACTGTTTCTTGTCATCCATTGGTGCTCTTTACCGTCGTAAAGCCACCTCACCCTGTTGATTTTTATATCCGGAATCCGAACTTTTGTTTCCTCCATTATTTGATTTATCAATGTGCCGTTGTTGGCATCTTTTCCTCCTCGTATTGTTGTCCCAATGGGACTCCTAATATCTCAACAGGATAATCCTGCTTTATAACGCTGAACTCCTTTGGTTGCGTCATCCTCAAGGCAGCGTCTCGTTGGGAGACCGACTGCACAAACACCTCAGTATCATTACTCCTGAGCTTCCTTACAGCATATGCCCCTCGATGTGTTGTTTTGCCTTGTAGAGCAGCTCTGCGGCTGCATGTTTTCTGCCCCATCAACTCGTATCCTTACTGCTGCTTTGGTCGCTGGCGGTGCGACGACTGAGGCGTAGGTAGGTCGACCTCCCATCATTTGTGCCGACTGAGGAACCGCTTGCGCGACGGCTCCTCGAGACTCTTCGTAATAGCCTTCTCTAAGGCAAGCATCCTGTCCTCCATTGGCTGTGCCGACATCTTCGATTGTAACATCTGAATGTGGGCTTTGAAAGCGTCGAGAGCCTCATCTATTTCCACCATTGGTGCCGACGATATGTATGAACCTGCGTTCACAAGTCCGCGTCGGACCTTGCTTAAATATTTAGCACACTGTCTTTAAATAATCCATGTTAACGCCTGTAGAGGTCGCGAGAGACTCTACAGCCATAATTGCGGCTGTTCCGCTGCCCATTGTTGGTTTGGGTGGTGCCGTGAAAAAATTTTCAGCCGCGAATTCCGCCCTACTGGCTCCCCAACTCGCCATGCCGAAGCGCAACGAAAAAAATTCGAGGAATCAGGTAAGAAGGATTGACTGAGATGAATACAATAATTATTACGATGAAATGCGTTCGTGGAACGTGGTGCCGCTTTTCGTGAAAAATGATGTTTTTTTTTTTTTTTTTTTTTTTTTTTTTTTTTTTATTATATTATTATTATTATTATTATTATTATTATTATTATTATTATTATTATATATTATTATTATTATTATTATTATTATTATTATTATTATTATTATTATATTATTATTATTATTATTATTATTATATTATTATTATTATTATTATTATTATTATTATTATTATTATTATATTATTATTATTATTATTATTATTATTATTTGAATTTGATTTCATTATCCTGATTTGGCGCCCTATGGGCCCATGCAGGTGTCTACAGTCTATAATATTTACCCGGGAGGAAACCTTTATGGTGAAAACCTCCCACACCTTTCCTATTTGTTGTCTATAAGTCCTCACATATTTTCTTCAGGAAGCGCAGTTACACTATAGTGCCATCCATGTAAACTAACCAGATCATCTCTATCCTCTCCCAGCATTGTTTGACCTTTTCCTTTCCCTCAGCAGTATTTCGACCGCTTTTGTCATCTGGAATTGCTCTATCCAACCATGGTTTAGGATCCACTGTGTTATCCTTTTTATGTCTCCAGGATTATTTAACATCGCTTCATAGGATCGATCTTTGGCTTGTCTCCAGATCTCAGCTCTACCATTTGACCATTGGGGCAGGACATAATCATGTGCTTTGGGTTCTGTGATTGGTAGCCGCATGGACAACCTGGGCTTAATACTCCGGGTACGTTTCTTCTGTGCAAATACGAGTTAAGCCCCATGTGCTCACTTCGTATTTGCATTGCCAAACTGCTTTGGGCCCTTGTCAGGTTACGGTGAAGGAAGAATGGTGAGCCTTGAAAACTCAGTTTTTGCCGTCCAGACTCTCTACTTTGGTAACATGTGGCTGCTCTCCAAGTTTCGGGATCTGCAGTTGCTAACCGCCGAGGCTTTTGAGTTTGTGTCTGCTTGGCCCAGGATTTCGCCCACTCTTGGTATGCCCTAATTTTCACTATCCCTGTATGTGTCTTCTTGGATTGTTGTTCACCGCACATTCCCGTCCAGTTGGCAAGATCTATCCTCCTGTTAACTGTTCGTACATCTTCTCTCCCTTTTCTGGGCAGCTTGATTTTATTACAGGCGGACTGTATTGTCTTCTGGACAGGTAAGTCCTTTGTGCGACCTAAATATTGAAGCCTTTGTTGCTTCAAGAATATTTCGATCGGAAGGGTGGCTGTTTCGTGTTCCAGCACTCTCGTGCTCGTGGACTTGTAAGCCCGGTGACAATTTTCAGACAATTCCTCTGTATACTTCTTAGAGGTCTTACTATCCTTTCTGGTTTTTTCCACCCGGCCCGACCTCAGCCCAAACCGGTGACCCGTATGTTAGAGCCGGCCTCACAATCGTGCTGTAGAGTATCTTTGACTTGTGAAATGTGGCTCCCCACGTTGATTGAGCTAGCCTACTGAGACCCTGAACCTGCATCTCAGCCCTCAGTTGAAGGCTCTTGATGTGAGCTCCCCAGCGCAGCTTGGGATCAAAGTAGATTCCGAGAACTCGAAGGGAAGGCTGTGGGACTGAGGTATGGCCTTGGATTTCAATTGTCGCTTTGAGGTTGTGTCGTTTTCTGGCTCGGGAGAAGTGCATCAGCTGATACTTTTCAGGCGCGAATCTGACCCCATGTCTTCTTGCCCACTGTTCACATACTTGGTGTTTTTCCTCCAACTTTCGGCAGTTTTCTTCGGTCGAGTTTGACCATGTTAGTATGTTAGTGTCATCTACGAATCCAACTGCTGTCGTAGTTCTTGTCTCGAGCATCGGGAGAAGTGTGCTAACAAAAAAGAGAAAGAGTATTGGCGAGAGAGCTGAGCCTTGCGGTATCCCAGTGCTGGTAGACATTCGGTCCCCTTTGAATGATCCCAACATTATTGACGTTGTTCTGTCTTCGAGGGAAGGACTTTATGTATAGGCTCATCCACTTTGGAATTCCTTTTTCCCTGAGATTATGAATGAGCGTTCGTTGTGACACTTATCAAAGGCCCCAGATATATCCAAGCTGAGGAGAGATGCCACCTCTTTTTATCTTTGCCCCNATTGTGTTACCTTCACGAAGTGACACTGATACTGTTATATCCAGTGCGGATACCGTCCACTCCCTTATTTATGGCAGGAGGTCAATTCCCCTTACTAACCTCTCTCTCACTCATCGTGGCCTCGACTTCAAGCGTCAGTCGAAACTGCTCTAGCCTTCCTTCCTGCTGGATCCATCTGGTTATCCTTGAAATATCTGTGGGATTATTCATCATGGCATCGAATGACCGGTTCTCTGCCTTTCTTAGTATTTCTCCTCTTCCTTTGGCCCAACTGGTGCAGGCCATGATCATATGCTTCACATTCTGGGACGGATATCCACATTGGCATCGTGGGCTATCTACTCCTGGAACTTTTCTTCTGTGCAGATAGGAATTGAACCCAATGTGTTCGCTTCTTATCTGCATGAATGTGCTACTCTGGGCCCTGCTCAGGTGTTTATAGATACTAGAAGGTGTTCCTCTTTGGCTCATTCCTGTCTTTCCCGTCTTTTTATCTGTGTAAAGGTTTACTGCGTTCCAGATTTTGGGATCTGCTGTGGCGTGGTGGTAAGTAGCGTCACAGGAGTTGTAACGATTATTATTATTATTGTTATTATTTGATTTGATTTGTATTCATTATCCTGATTTGGCGCCCTATGGGCCCATGCACGTGGCTATAACCCTGTCTATATATTTACATAGGAGGAAACCTCTCGGTGAAAACCCCCCAAGCTTTCTGATTTAATTCTTATAGTTTGCAGTTTATCCTTCAGGAAGTACAGTTACACTGTAACGCTGTTGATGTGTACCAATCACGTCCCTTCTATCGACCCAACTTTGTACATGTTCCGTCTCGTTCCCTGAGCAGCATTTCGACTGCAATTGTCAAGCGGAATTGTTCTATACAACCATGATTAAGAATCAATCGTGTGATTCTTTTCATATCGCTAGGATTGTTGGCCATTGCTTCAAAGGAGCGATTTCGGGCTTGTCTCCAGATTTCTCCTCTACCAATTGACCACTTAGGGCAGGACATGATCATGTGCTTGGGATTTTGTGATTGGTAGCCACATGGACAGCATGGATTGTAGACTCCTGGTATTTTTCTTCTATGCAAATACGAATTGAGCCCGATATGCTCGCTTCGAATTTGGATTGCTAAGCTACTTTGGGCCCTCGTCAGGTTTTTGTGGAGAGAAAATGGCGACTCCCGGAAGCTTATTTTTGTACGTCCAGAATGGCGGCATTGGTAAAACTTTGCTGCTGCCCAAGTTTTAGGATCTGCTGAAGCAAATCTTTTAGGCTGTCGAGTTCGCTTTGTGGCTGACCAAGATTTCGCCCATTCTAGGTACGCTGCAACTCTTATCGCTTCTTTTTGTAAGTCCTTGGATTTCTCCTCTCCGCAAATCTCTTTCCAGTATGCAAGGTCTGCTCTTCTATTATGTGCTCTAATATCTTCTCTTCCTCTTCTGGGAAGTTTTATTTTAACACATGCTGATTGAATAGTCTTTTGAACTGGTAGAGAATTTGAGCGGCCTACATACTGAGCCCTTTGTTGCTTCAAGTAGATTTCCATCGGAAGAGTAGCAGTTTCATGTTCCAGCACCCTGGTGCTTGTCGATTTGTATGCTCCAGTTACTACTTTCAGACAATTTCTTTGAGAGCTTCGAAGGGGTTTGACTATCCTCTCGGGTATTCTACCTCCTGGCCCGGCCTCAGCCCAAATTGGCGACCCATACGTAAGGGCTGGTCTCACTATAGCGCTATAAAGCAGCTTTGACTTGTGAAATGTGGCTCTCCACGTGGACTGCGTCAGCCTAGTTATGGCCTGGACCTGTGTCTCAGCTTTCAGCTTTAGACTTTTGATGTGCGCTCCCCAGTTGAGCTTCGGATCAAAGTAGATTCCAAGGACGCGCAGGGAAGGCTGTGGCGCTGTAGTGTGACTTTGGATCTGGACTGTTGCTTTAAGATCATGTCTCTTCCGAGCTCGTGAGAAATGCATTAGTTGATACTTCTCGGGCGCAAATCTGACTCCGTGCGTTTTTGCCTACTGCTCGCAGACCTTGTGTTGCCTCTCGAGCTCTCGACAGTTTTCCTCCGTTGTATTGGACCAAGTTAGAATGTTGGTATCGTCAACAAATCCTACTGCTGATGTAGAGGAAGTGTTTAACATTGGAAGGAGTGTACTGACGAAAAATAGAAAAAGTATAGGTGATAGAGAGGAGCCTTGCGGTATTCCTGTACTGGTAGAGATCTTCTTTCCTCGGAATGATCCCAGTACCATGGAGGTTGTTCTATCTTCGAGGAAAGATTTTATATATAGTATAATCCACCCCGGAATTCTTTTCTCCCTCAGGTTATGTAGTAACCTTTGGTGGGACACGTTGTCAAAGGCTCCCGATATATCTAGACTTAATAGAGAGGCCACTCGCTTCTTATCTTTACCCCAAATTGTATGAATCTGTTCCGTGAGAAGCTCTACTGCCGAGATGGTGGACCTTTGTGGTCGAGCACCCATCTGCTCTTCGGGAAAAAGATTGTAAGATTCGGCTGCCTTGGAGAGACGATTGGCTACCAGCTTTTCTAGCAGCTTACCTATAGTGTTAAGAAGTGCGATCGGTCTATAAGCTTTTGGAGTGTCGTAGTTTGGCTTCTGAGGCTTTCTCAAGACAATAGTGGTAGAATCCTTGAACTCTCTCGGATGATATCCAATTTTGAGACAGGCATTGAACAAGACTGTTAGTATTTTGCTCAGAGTCTTCCTACAGTGCTTTAAGACTCGATTCGGTATACCGTCCGGACCTGGGGCTTTGTCGCTGGGTAGGGATCCTGCTATTTCTTCAATTTCATCCTCAGTCATTTTGTTGGAGATTGTCTCTATTTCCGCGGGATAGATTGTGTTAGCAATATCGCTGGTATCTGCCTGCGAGGTTGTGGGAAAAAATGAGAAGCCATGATGTTGGCTTTCTCCTTGTTTTCTTTGACAGTATTTCCTTTGGCGTCCTTGAAGTCTGGTATCAGAGTAGACCTCCCTACTTCTCCGTCATTTTTCTTGGCCCATCTAGCTAGTTTCCATATTTTGATCGGGTCTTCTGTTATTTCCGAAACGAGTGCTCTCCAGCCTAGCGTTTTGGCTTTCTTTATCTGCCTTTTTTTCTGGTTTGTGGCTTCTTGGTATCCAATCCAGCTTTCCTCGTTGCAGTCACGGGTCCATTTTCTTCTTGCTCTCCTTGCCATTTTCACTGCTGCTGAACATTCCTTATTCCAGTACGGCCTTGCATATCGAGAAGGTTTCGACTTAGGCACCATTTCTTCAGTTGTTTGTTGGATAGCACTAGTAATAACCATAACTCTCTTGTCAATAGCTTGCCTGGAGTCTAGCTGACTATCATCCAGGTTCTGGTACAGAATTGTGGCGAGTCGTTCGTTGAATGCTTCCCAATTTACATTCTTCCACTGGGGATAAGTTGTCTTTTCCACTTGAGAAATTGGCTGTATTTGTAATTCAGTGCGTATGGGGATATGATCAGAAGATGCCTCAAGCTCGTTTGCTGGTTGGCACCTTAAGACGGTCTCCTCAAGTTTCTTTGAGACGAACGATAGATCAAGAGTACTTTGGCTCCCTCTACTCTTCCAAGTGACGGTTCCTTCGGGCAGTATAAGTTCCATGTTACACCCTTGAAGCATTTCGATAAGAATTTCTGAGCCTTTGTGGTGTGACATGGCTGCCTGGCCTCCCCATTTTGGGTGGTGGAGATTGAAGTCTCCAACCAATATGTGGAGGTCATCCTGCATTAGAATTTGAGGGATCCATTGAAGTGTCCCCAGCTCTGTGCTGCTATGGGATTTAGGTGGGGGATTATAAATATTATGAACCCTCACTTTTCCCTGTTCGGTCTGGAGGCTGATCGAAGTTATGTCTCCACCGACTTCTTCGGGGACATTTTCGACTCTCCATTTATCTGTGGCTAGCCGCTTGCTGACGTATATGCAAGTTCGGCTGTTCGGTCTGTCTGATGATACCAAGTGATATCCTGGGTGCTTGAGGGTTAAGTTATTCGATGGGTTTCGCCAAGGCTCTTGGACTGCTACTACATGGTGCTCCTCGGGGTTGCTCTTGGAGGAAGTGATGCTGTACTTTATCTTTGCTTCTATTCACATTATACTGTATGATATTCCACGTATTTGTGCCTTTCATTGGGTCATATTGCACAGCGGTGCATCGCTTCTTCTGCCTGATTTTCCCGTGTCACAGTCCGGGATTGGATTACGGTCGACGGGGTCGTCTTACCGAAGGTTATTGGCATCATGGCCCATGTTGCTACGTTATTCGTAGCAGCAGGAGTCTTTTGTGGTCTTCCAGGGCCTCGGCGGGCGATTACTTCGCCATCTTCGCCGATCACCTGTGTACCTAGCATACCAGCTCTTCTTTTTCTAGACCCTACAGTCTGCCATTCGCTCTCTTGGTCTTTTTCCAAGATTTCCGGGCGTTGATATCTTCCTGGATCTTGGTTACGATTCAATACTGCTTTAGCTTTGGCAGCGATCCTAACTGGGCAGCTCGGGTGCCATGACTCGTGATTTCTGCTGCAATTACTGCACCTTGTCTTTCGCTACATTCTCTGGTGTTATGGGCCTTGGCACACTGGCCACACTTGGCTTCAGCGGTGCAAACCTTAGCAATGTGTCCATACCTCTGGCAGTTGAAACATTGCATTGTACGGAAACCGGATCTGAAAATCTCTGTTGATTTAATCTCATAGCGCCACATTATCCCTTTTGCGATCGCTTTATCTGCAGCTTCAGCCTCTTCAAACCACAGGATCATAGATCCTGATGACTTTCCTCCTTGTGATGATTTTTTAAGCCATGTGGCTCTTTGTAACTTTATGCCATGGAGATACATGGCATTTGCTTGCTGAAGCAACTTCAGATGTTCTATATTATGTGGCTCAAATGAGAGCAGCATATCGTATACCAAGACTTGGTACATAGGGCTGGCTACTTGTGCTGTAGCTGCAAGCTTAGTGGTCCATTCCTTCTGTCTTTCAATCTTCTCCTTTGATTCTTGACCTGCGAAGTACACCTTAACTTGTCCGTTAGACATCTGTCTCGCTGCGATAACCTCATTTATGCCCATCTTCTTTACGAGCTCTTCGCTCGAGAGCTTGGATATCTCCTTCTTTTCTTCATCATTATGTATCCTTATTGTGGTGCTCGCGACTTCAGGTTTGCCAGCAATTTGTGCCCATGAGTGTTGTGTAACGGCTGGAGCTTTAGTCTGTGAAATAGACGCTTTAATTGTTTGAATTTCCTGCAATATCTTAGCTATAGATGAGTTTTCGTTGCTATTAGTGATTTGGGAGTGAACTTTCGCGTTATTGTGGCCCTCGATTATTAGAATCGCGTCCGATATTAGTTTCTTGTATGCTCTGCTTGAGAGCTCTTCTCCTTCAACTGCATTCTTGAACCTCTTTAAGGCTGTGTCAGTGTCTTGGGGCGTTTTCGACGCGTCGATTCCGGCTTTCGGGGCAGTATGAGACTTTCTACTGTGAGAATCCTTCTTAGGATTACTCTCCATTACTGATAGAGCTAGGCTGCAACTTCACGGGATTGAAATCGTTGGGGGTAGATTTCTCAAAATGAGGATGTTTTTCTTATTATTATTATTATTATTTTGAATTTGATTTCATTTATCCCGATTTGGCGCCCTATGGGCCCATGCAGGTGGCTATGAAACTATCTATATATATACATGAGGGGGAAACCATTACGATAAAAACCCCCTCCCCCTGTAAATTTTTATGTCTGTAGTCCTTCGTTACCTACAGGAAGTGCAATTGGCCTTTAGCCCGACACAGGACTAGCTAAAGTTGTATTCGACCTCGCCATTCTTTCCCTGCCCTCGCGTGCTGAAAAGTGATGACTGTGGCCTTGAGTTTGACCCCGATGGTGTAGATAGTGGAGGTGGTGCATTAACCAGGGGCTGTTTGCGCGGGCGTCCTGGCCCCCTCTTGAACACCTCTGGCTTTTGGTGGGACACCAGTGTGAATCCATGGTCGTTCATTTCTTTTGCCGCTGTTGTTAGTTGTGATGCCGCTGGTGAAATTTCCTCTCTTCTTAAATTTGCCGTTCTTTCCATGAGTTCATATCTGGCCCTTTGAACGCTGGCCTTATATGACGCGAAGTTTTGACACGCCCCCTTCTGCCACGATTTATGGGCTTTACCGCAGTTGCAGCAAAGCACCGACTTCCTCGGGCAGTCTCTGGTCTGATGAGTGCCCGCACACTCACCACATCTTTTCGCCTTGGTACATGAGGCTTGGGTATGCCCCCATTCGCTGCAGTTGAAGCACTGCTTGACTTGCGCACGGGGTGACCAGAGCTGGGCCGTGTACAGCATTGAGTTGAAGACAATGCCGTTTCTTGTCACTTCGCGTTGAAGTGCCTCTGTCGGAAGGCTCGCGATCACTGATCCTCGAGTACGACTGTTTCTTGTCATCCATTGGTGCTCTTTACCGTCGTAAAGCCACCTCACCCTGTTGATTTTTATATCCGGAATCCGAACTTTTGTTTCCTCCATTATTTGATTTATCAATGTGCCGTTGTTGGCATCTTTTCCTCCTCGTATTGTTGTCCCCAATGGGACTCCTAATATCTCAACAGGATAATCCTGCTTTATAACGCTGAACTCCTTTGGTTGCGTCATCCTCAAGGCAGCGTCTCGTTGGGAGACCGACTGCACAAACACCTCAGTATCATTACTCCTGAGCTTCCTTACAGCATATGCCCCCTCGATGTGTTGTTTTGCCTTGTAGAGCAGCTCTGCCGGCTGCATGTTTTCTGCCCCATCAACTCGTATCCTTACTGCTGCTTTGGTCGCTGGCGGTGCGACGACTGAGGCGTAGGTAGGTCGACCTCCCATCATTTGTGCCGACTGAGGAACCGCCTTGCGCGACGGCTCCTCGAGACTCTTCGTAATAGCCTTCTCTAAGGCAAGCATCCTGTCCTCCATTGGCTGTGCCGACATCTTCGATTGTAACATCTGAATGTGGGCTTTGAAAGCGTCGAGAGCCTCATCTATTTCCACCATTGGTGCCGACGATATGTATGAACCTGCGTTCACAAGTCCGCGTCGGACCTTGCTTAAATATTTAGCCACTGTCTTTAAATAATCCATGTTAACGCCTGTAGAGGTCGCGAGAGACTCTACAGCCATAATTGCGGCTGTTCCGCTGCCCATTGTTGGTTTGGGTGGTGCCGTGAAAAAATTTTCAGCCGCGAATTCCGCCCTACTGGCTCCCCAACTCGCCATGCCGAAGCGCAACGAAAAAAATTCGAGGAATCAGGTAAGAAGGATTGACTGAGATGAATACAATAATTATTACGATGAAATAGCGTTCGTGGAACGTGGTGCCGCTTTTCGTGAAAAATGATGTTTTTTTTTTTTTTTTTTTTTTTTTTGCTTATTATTATTATTATTATTATTATTATTATTATTATTATTATTATTATTATTATTATTATTATTATTATTATTATTATTATTATTATTATTATTATTATTATTATTATTATTATTATTATTATTATTATTATTATTATTATTATTATTATTATTATTATTATTATTATTATTATTATTATTATTATTATTATTATTATTATTATTATTTGAATTTGATTTCATTATCCTGATTTGGCGCCCTATGGGCCCATGCAGGTGTCTACAGTCTATAATATTTACCCGGGAGGAAACCTTTATGGTGAAAACCTCCCACACCTTTCTATTTGTTGTCTATAGTCCTCACATATTTTCTTCAGGAAGCGCAGTTACACTATAGTGCCATCCATGTAAACTAACCAGATCATCTCTATCCTCTCCCAGCATTGTTTGACCTTTTCCTTTCCCTCAGCAGTATTTCGACCGCTTTTGTCATCTGGAATTGCTCTATCCAACCATGGTTTAGGATCCACTGTGTTATCCTTTTTATGTCTCCAGGATTATTTAACATCGCTTCATAGGATCGATCTTTGGCTTGTCTCCAGATCTCAGCTCTACCATTTGACCATTGGGGGCAGGACATAATCATGTGCTTTGGGTTCTGTGATTGGTAGCCGCATGGACAACCTGGGCTTAATACTCCGGGTACGTTTCTTCTGTGCAAATACGAGTTAAGCCCCATGTGCTCACTTCGTATTTGCATTGCCAAACTGCTTTGGGCCCTTGTCAGGTTACGGTGAAGGAAGAATGGTGAGCCTTGAAAACTCAGTTTTTGCCGTCCAGACTCTCTACTTTGGTAACATGTGGCTGCTCTCCAAGTTTCGGGATCTGCAGTTGCTAACCGCCGAGGCTTTTGAGTTTGTGTCTGCTTGGCCCAGGATTTCGCCCACTCTTGGTATGCCCTAATTTTCACTATCCCTGTATGTGTCTTCTTGGATTGTTGTTCACCGCACATTCCCGTCCAGTTGGCAAGATCTATCCTCCTGTTAACTGTTCGTACATCTTCTCTCCCTTTTCTGGGCAGCTTGATTTTATTACAGGCGGACTGTATTGTCTTCTGGACAGGTAAGTCCTTTGTGCGACCTAAATATTGAAGCCTTTGTTGCTTCAAGAATATTTCGATCGGAAGGGTGGCTGTTTCGTGTTCCAGCACTCTCGTGCTCGTGGACTTGTAAGCCCCGGTGACAATTTTCAGACAATTCCTCTGTATACTTCTTAGAGGTCTTACTATCCTTTCTGGTATTTTTCCACCCGGCCCGACCTCAGCCCAAACCGGTGACCCGTATGTTAGAGCCGGCCTCACAATCGTGCTGTAGAGTATCTTTGACTTGTGAAATGTGGCTCCCCACGTTGATTGAGCTAGCCTACTGAGACCCTGAACCTGCATCTCAGCCCTCAGTTGAAGGCTCTTGATGTGAGCTCCCCAGCGCAGCTTGGGATCAAAGTAGATTCCGAGAACTCGAAGGGAAGGCTGTGGGACTGAGGTATGGCCTTGGATTTCAATTGTCGCTTTGAGGTTGTGTCGTTTTCTGGCTCGGGAGAAGTGCATCAGCTGATACTTTTCAGGCGCGAATCTGACCCCATGTCTTCTTGCCCACTGTTCACATACTTGGTGTTTTTCCTCCAACTTTCGGCAGTTTTCTTCGGTCGAGTTTGACCATGTTAGTATGTTAGTGTCATCTACGAATCCAACTGCTGTCGTAGTTCTTGTCTCGAGCATCGGGAGAAGTGTGCTAACAAAAAAGAGAAAGAGTATTGGCGAGAGAGCTGAGCCTTGCGGTATCCCGGTGCTGGTAGACATTCGGTCCCCTTTGAATGATCCCAACATTATTGACGTTGTTCTGTCTTCGAGGAAGGACTTTATGTATAGGCTCATCCACTTTGGAATTCCTTTTTCCCTGAGATTATGAATGAGTCGTTCGTGTGACACATTATCAAAGGCCCCAGATATATCCAAGCTGAGGAGAGATGCCACCCTCTTTTTATCTTTGCCCCAGATTGTGTGTATCTGTTCTGTTAGTAGCTCGACTGCAGATATTGTAGATCTCTGTGGTCGAGCTCCCATCTGCTTGTCGGGAAGGAGGTTGTGGTGTTCTGCTGCTTTGGAGAGGCGACCTGCTACCAATTTTTCGAGGATTTTACCCATAGTATTGAGGAGCGCAATTGGTCTATAAGCCTTTGGAGTATCGTATCTGGGCTTTTGAGGCTTCCTCAGAACAAGAGTAGTTGATTCTTTATACCCTTTTGGATGATAGCCTATTGCGAGGCAAGCATTGAAAAGGGTAGTGAGTAAATTACCTAAGGTTTTCCTACATTCCTTTAGAACTCTGTTAGGTATTCCATCTGGACCGGAAGCTTTATTGCTCGGCAATGTTCTGATAACCCTGTCGACTTCTTCTTCAGTGATAGTACATGAGATTGAGTCGATTTCTTCAGGGTATTTTGTACCCGCGATATCATCGATGTCTGCTTGAGCAGGTTTTGGAAAGAAGTGGCCTGCCATGATCATGACCTTTTCCTTGTCTTCTGTGGCGGTATATCCATCATTACCTTTAATGTCGGGGATTAGAGCTGGCATGCTATTACCTTCAGAACTTCTTCTCGCCCACTTTGCCAGCTTCCAGATTTTGTTAGGGTCGTCTGTTGCTTCGGCCACAATTGCTCTCCATCCTACGGTTTTAGCTTTTTTAATAGTGCCTTTTTTCTGGTTTGTCGCCTTTTGATATTTAGTCCAGTTTTCCTCGTTGCAGGTATAGGTCCACTTTCTTCTTGCCATTCTAGCTGCTTTAACCGCTACCGAACATTCCTTGGTCCAATATGGTTTGGAATGCTGAGATGGCACTGCTCGAGGTATCATTTCCTCAATTGTCTGCTTAATTGATTTGGTGATTGTCGTGACTCTGTGGTCAATGGCTAGGTGGGAGTCGAGGAGATTAGTTTCCGTTGTCTGGTGAAGAATAGCAGCTAGCCTTTTGTTGAAGGCTTCCCAGTCTACCCTTTTCCATTGTGGCTGTGGTTCCGGTGTTGTCTGTGTGATTGGCTGTATACGCAGTTGAGTGCCGATAGGGATATGATCGGAAGATGACTCGAGGTTGTTGGCTGGTTGGCATGCAATGATGGTATTTACAAGTTCCTTTGAGATGAAGGTTAGGTCAATAGTGCTTTGGCTCCCTCTGCTTTTCCAAGTAATTGTTCCTTCCGGCAGTATTAATTCCATATTAGCCTCATGTAGGATTTTCAACAGTGTTTCCGAAGATCTATGGTGTGTTGTAGTTGCCTGGCCTCCCCACCTTGGGTGGTGTAGGTTGAAGTCTCCAACCAGAACGTGTTGGCCATCTTGTGCTAGCATTTGGGGAATATATTGTAGCGTCCCTAGCTCTGTACTGCTATGGGATTTAGGCGGAGGGTTGTAGATATTGTGTACCCTCATTTTTCCCTGTTCCGTCTGGAGGCTGATCGAAGTTATATCTCCACCAACTTCTTCGGGACAGTTTCGACCCTCCATTTATCTGTAGCCAGCCGTTTACTGACGTATATGCAGGTTCGGCTGTTCGGTTTGTTTGAGGATACCAAATGGTATCCGGGGTGCTTCAGGGTAAGATTGTTCAGCGGGTTTCGCCAAGGTTCTTGGACCGCTACTATATGGTGTTCCTCGGGGTTCAGCTCTTGAAGGAAGTGATGCTGTACTTTATTTTTACTTTTGTTGACATTGTACTGTATTATGTTCCATGTGTTTGTACCTTTCATTGTGTCATATCGCACAGCGGTGCATCGCTTCCCTCTGCTTGTTCCTCCCGTGTCACAGTCCGGGGATTAGTCTGAGCATTTGAAAACATCAGATCCGTTTTTGTTGGCATCTTAGCCCATGTTGCTGGCAAATCTCCAGAAGTTGGAGATTTTCGTGGTCTTCCAGGGCCTCGGCGAACGATAACTTCACCGTCTGCGCCGATGAGTTGAGGACCTGCAGTACCGGCCCGTCTTTTCCTAGATCCTACAATCTGCCATTCGGCCTCTGCTTCCCTCGATGGTAACTCAGGGCGTTTATAAGTTCCCGGATCCTGTGTCCGATTTTGAATTGCCTTTGCTTTAGCTGCGATCCTTACTGGGCAGCTTTGGTTCCATGCTTCGTGACATCTACTGCAGTTGCTGCATCTCGCCTCTTGTTTTCCTGTACAGACTCTCGTGTTATGTGCTTTTGCACATTGACCGCACTTCGCTTCTGCAGTGCAGACTTTTGCTATGTGCCCGTACTTCTGGCAGTTGAAGCATTGCATGGCGCGAAACCCAGACCGGAAGAGCTCTGCCGGTTTGACTTCGTATCGCCACATTACTCCCTTTTTGATTGCTCTGTCTGCTGATTCCGCTTCATCGAACCACAGAATCAATGATCCCGATGATTTTCCCAGGATAGAAGATCTCTTTAACCATGCGGCCTTTTGTATTCTGATACCTTGTAGGTATAAGGCATTTGCTTGTTGGAGTAGTTTGATTTGGTCATGACTTTCCGGCTCAAATGATAGCGGCATATCGTGAACTAGGACTTGGTACATAGGACTTGCTACCTGTGCTGTAGGTGCAAGCTTTGTGGTCCACTCCTTCTGTTTCTCGACCATTTCCTTCGATTCTTGACCCGTGAAAAACACTTTTACTTGTCCATTAGACATCTGCTTCGCTGCTATAACCTCATTTATTCCCATCTTCTTTACCAGCTCCTCGCTCGAGAGTCTGGCGATTGCTTTCTTTTCATCTTCATCATGAATTCTGATCGTGGTGCTGGCAACTTCAGCTTTTCCAGCTACTTGTGCCCAGGAATGTCCTTGTGTAGGAGCTGAGGCTTTTGTCAGTGAGATGGAAGCTTTAATGTTTTGGATTTCCTGAAGGATCTTAGCTATTGTTGGACTTTCATCACTAGCTTTGTGGGTTGATTGCGCTTTCGCGTCGCGAATTCCTTCAATTACGCGTATTGCTTCGTTAATGATCTTCTTGTATGCTCTGGTTGAGAGCTCATCTCCTTCAACTGCTTTCTTGAACCTCTTTAAGGCTGTATCAGTATCTGTGGCATTGTTCGACGCGTCGTTTCCGGCTCTCGGGGCCGTGTGGGACTTTCTACTGTGAGAATCCTTGGTAGGATTACTCTCCATCACTGTTAGGATAAGACTGCAACTTCACGGGATTAAAATCGATGGGGGCAGATTTTTCAAAATGATGAATATTATTATTATTATTATTATTATTATTATTATTATTATTATTATTATTATTATTATTATTATTCATTCATTGATCTAGTTTAACGTCCTATGCGGTATCTATATACAGAACCATGAAGACGGTAAGCCGCTTTAGTTAGGGAAAAAGCTTTCAACAAACAAAACCCGATGTCCCGCCACTCTGAACCGACCCGGCTTAATGCTGAGGACGTTCCTTTCAACCGTAATTTTATAAACTTTCCTCAGAATTCGTTAACTCCCCCTTCAATCAGACTAACGTTATGAGAAATTGAAAAGAGAAGGCACCTCCTCACTCGGCGTTGGTCTTCGAAGTGCTCGAAGAGTTGGCCCCGATGGTGGTGCTGCTGTCGAGCGATGATTGGTGCCACTGGGGCTTCGACTACCTTACGTGGTCGTCCTGGCCCTCTTTTTAGTCCTTCAGCCTTCTTACTGGTGACCAAAGTGAATCCCTGATCATCAGTTGGTGCGACTGTTCGTGTTGGCGCCATTTGGTTTTTCATTCCATATTTCTGCCGTTCTTGACAACAGCTCCATCCGAGCCTTCTCCACACTTCCCTTGTAGACCTGGTAGGTCCGACACGCTGCTTTCTGCCACGAACGGTGTTCCTTGCCGCAGTTGGCACAAGAAACCCTTTTCCTCGGACAGTCCCGAGTTTGGTGAGCGCCAGCGCACTCACCGCACCTAGCTGCCTTTCCACACGACGCCTGGGTGTGTCCCCACTGACTGCAGTTGTAACACTGCTTTGGCTGGGACCGTGGTGACCACACCTGCGCCGTGAAGAGCATGGCGTTCATCACAAGGCCGTTTCGGACCACTTCCGTTTGCATTGCCTCCGATGGGAGGCTGACCACAATTGATCCTCGATTTCGACCGTTTTTCTTCGATCGCTGGTGTTCCTTTCCGTCGTATAACCACCGTATACGACTTATGACCAAGCCTGGAATTCGTGCCTTCATGGCCGTCTCTATCTCCCTGATGATGGCGAAATTGTCGGCATCTCTGCCCCCTTCGATTCGTGTCCGCAATGGGACACCGTTGACCACGACTGGAAAATCTTGCCGTAAAATTTTGAAATCCGTTGGTTCTCGCATATTTAGCGCCGCGTCTCTCTGGGACGCCGACTGGACATACACCTCGGTATCGTTGCTCCGCATTTGACGGATCGCGTATGCACCTTGAATGTGCTCTTTTGCCTTTGAAAGCAGCTCTTCCGGCTGCAATTTTTCTGCTCCATCAATTCTTATTCGAACCGCTGTTTTTGTCATTTGCGGAGCCACGACCGACGCGTAGCTCCTTGGTGGCGGCGCGCCCGAGGCCACTGCAGGAGCAGAAACACGAGCGGGATCCGCGAGGCTTTTCTTGACGACCTCCTCTAGCGCCATCATCCTCTCCTCAATAGGAGACTTCTTCTGGGACATTTCCGTCCAGGCCCTTTTGTGTGCGTTAAAGGCCTTCACGGCCTCGTTCACGTCTTCCATCGATGGTAGGTCCTCCTCATCCATCTCTCCCATCACGATTAATCTAACCTGTTTTAGAAGTTTCCCTAGGATTTCAAGGTTCTTATCCTTTGGAGCTGTCTGCGCTCCGCTGCCGTTGTTTGATGATGCCGTTGTCGCATTTTGCGACGCGTCGAAACCGCTGGATTTACCCACACCAGCACCCACACCTGCCATGTTGGAGCACAGAAGATGAGATAATGAAAGGAGGGTAATGAAGATGTAAAAATAAAATTCACGATGTCAAATTGGCGATACAGGCAGCGTGAAATGCTGCGCAGATTTCTGGCAAAAATGATGTTTTGCATTATTATTATTATTATTATTATTATTCATTCATTCATTGATCTAGTTTAACGTCCTATGCGGTATCTATATACAGAACCATGAAGACGGTAAGCCGCTTTAGTTAGGGAAAAAGCTTTCAACAAACAAAACCTGATGTCCCGCCACTCTGAACCGACCCGGCTTAATGCTGAGGACGTTCCTTTCAACCGTAATTTTATAAACTTTCCTCAGAATTCGTTAACTCCCCCTTCAATCAGACTAACGTTATGAGAAATTGAAAAGAGAAGGCACCTCCTCACTCGGCGTTGGTCTTCGAAGTGCTCGAAGAGTTGGCCCCGATGGTGGTGCTGCTGTCGAGGCGATGATTGGTGCCACTGGGGCTTCGACTACCTTACGTGGTCGTCCTGGCCCTCTTTTTAGTCCTTCAGCCTTCTTACTGGTGACCAAAGTGAATCCCTGATCATCAGTTGGTGCGACTGTTCGTGTTGGCGCCATTGTTGGTTTTTCATTCCATATTTCTGCCGTTCTTGACAACAGCTCCATCCGAGCCTTCTCCACACTTCCCTTGTAGACCTGGTAGGTCCGACACGCTGCTTTCTGCCACGAACGGTGTTCCTTGCCGCAGTTGGCACAAGAAACCCTTTTCCTCGGACAGTCCCGAGTTTGGTGAGCGCCAGCGCACTCACCGCACCTAGCTGCCTTTCCACACGACGCCTGGGTGTGTCCCCACTGACTGCAGTTGTAACACTGCTTTGGCTGGGACCGTGGTGACCACACCTGCGCCGTGAAGAGCATGGCGTTCATCACAAGGCCGTTTCGGACCACTTCCGTTTGCATTGCCTCCGATGGGAGGCTGACCACAATTGATCCTCGATTTCGACCGTTTTTCTTCGATCGCTGGTGTTCCTTTCCGTCGTATAACCACCGTATACGACTTATGACTAAGCCTGGAATTCGTGCCTTCATGGCCGTCTCTATCTCCCTGATGATGGCGAAATTGTCGGCATCTCTGCCCCTTCGATTCGTGTCCGCAATGGGACACCGTTGACTACGACTGGAAAATCTTGCCGTAAAATTTTGAAATCCGTTGGTTCTCGCATATTTAGCGCCGCGTCTCTCTGGGACGCCGACTGGACATACACCTCGGTATCGTTGCTCCGCATTTGACGGATCGCGTATGCACCTTGAATGTGCTCTTTTGCCTTTGAAAGCAGCTCTTCCGGCTGCAATTTTTCTGCTCCATCAATTCTTATTCGAACCGCTGTTTTTGTCATTTGCGGAGCCACGACCGACGCGTAGCTCCTTTGTGGCGGCGCGCCGAGGTCACTGCAGGAGCAGAAACACGAGCGGATCCGCGAGGCTTTTCTTGACGACCTCCTCTAGCGCCATCATCCTCTCCTCGATAGGAGACTTCTTCTGGGACATTTCCGTCCAGGCCCTTTTGTGTGCGTTAAAGGCCTTCACGGCCTCGTTCACGTCTTCCATCGATGGTAGGTCCTCCTCATCCATCTCTCCCATCACGATTAATCTAACCTGTTTTAGAAGTTCCCTAGGATTTCAAGGTTCTTATCCTTTGGAGCTGTCTGCGCTCCGCTGCCATTGTTTGTTGAGGCCATTGTCGCATTTTGCGACGCGTCGAAACCGCTGGATTTACCCACACCAGCACCCACACCTGCCATGTTGGAGCACAGAAGATGAGATAATGAAAGGAGGGTAATGAAGATGTAAAAATAAAATTCACGATGTCAAATTGGCGATACAGGCAGCGTGGAATGCTGCGCAGATTTCTGGCAAAAATGATGTTTTTTCGATTATTATTATTATTATTATTATTATTATTATTATTATTATTATTATTAGATTATTATTATTCATATATTAAAAAACATCATTTTTGCCAGAAATCTGCGCAGCATTCCACGCTGCCCGTATCGCCAATTTGACATCGTGAATCTTATTTTTTCATCTCCATTACCCTCCTTTCATTATCTCATCTTCTGTGCTCCAACATGGCAGGTGTGGGTGCTGGTGTGGGTAAATCCAGCGGTTTCGACGCGTCGCAAAATGCGACAATGGCCTCAACAAACAATGGCAGCGGAGCGCAGACAGCTCCAAAGGATAAGAACCTTGAAATCCTAGGGAATCTTCTAAAACAGGTTAGATTAATCGTGATGGGAGAGATGGATGAGGAGGACCTACCATCGATGGAAGACGTGAACGAGGCCGTGAAGGCCTTTAACGCACACAAAAGGGCCTGGACGGAAATGTCCCAGAAGAAGTCTCCTATCGAGGAGAGGATGATGGCGCTAGAGGAGGTCGTCAAGAAAAGCCTCGCGGATCCTGCTCGTGTTTCTGCTCCTGCAGTGACCTCGGGCGAGCCGCCACAAAGGAGCTACGCGTCGGTCGTGGCTCCGCAAATGACAAAAACAGTGGTTCGAATAAGAATTGATGGAGCAGAAAAATTGCAGCCGGAAGAGCTGCTTTCAAAGGCAAAAGAGCACATTCAAGGTGCATACGCGATCCGTCAAATGCGGAGCAACGATACCGAGGTGTATGTCCAGTCGGCGTCCCAGAGAGACGCGGCGCTAAATATGCGAGAACCAACAGATTTCAAAATTTTACGGCAAGATTTTCCAGTCGTAGTCAACGGTGTCCCATTGCGGACACGAATCGAAGGGGGCAGAGATGCCGACAATTTCGCCATCATCAGGGAGATAGAGACGGCCATGAAGGCACGAATTCCAGGCTTAGTCATAAGTCGTATACGGTGGTTATACGACGGAAAGGAACACCAGCGATCGAAGAAAAACGGTCGAAATCGAGGATCAATTGTGGTCAGCCTCCCATCGGAGGCAATGCAAACGGAAGTGGTCCGAAACGGCCTTGTGATGAACGCCATGCTCTTCACGGCGCAGGTGTGGTCACCACGGTCCCAGCCAAAGCAGTGTTACAACTGCAGTCAGTGGGGACACACCCAGGCGTCGTGTGGAAAGGCAGCTAGGTGCGGTGAGTGCGCTGGCGCTCACCAAACTCGGGACTGTCCGAGGAAAAGGGTTTCTTGTGCCAACTGCGGCAAGGAACACCGTTCGTGGCAGAAAGCAGCCTGTCGGACCTACCAGGTCTACAAGGGAAGTGTGGAGAAGGCTCGGATGGAGCTATTATCGAGAACGGCAGATATTTGGAATGAAAAACCAACCATGGCGCCAATACGAACAGTCGCACCAACTGATGGTCAGGGATTTACTTTGGTCACCAGTAAGAAGGCTGAAGGATTAAAAAGAGGGCCAGGACGACCACGCAAGGTAGTCGAAGCCCCAGTGGCACCAATCATCGCCTCGACAGCAGCACCACCATCGGGGCCAACTCTTCGAGCACTTCGAAGGCCAACGCCGAGTGAGGAGGTGCCTTCTCTTTTCAATTTCTCATAACGTTAGTCTGATTGAAGGGGGAGTTAATGAATATGAGGAAAGTTTTAAAAAATTATGGTTGAAAGGAACGTCCTCAGCATTAAGCCGGGTCGGTTCAGAGTGGCGGGACATCGGGTTTTGTTTGTTGAAAGCTTTTTCCCTTCCTAACATGGCTTACCGTCTTCATGGTTCTGTATATAGATACCGCATAGGACGTTAAACTAGATCAATGAATGAATTATTATTATTATTATTATTATTATTATTATTATTATTATTATTATTATTATTATTATTATTATTATTATTATTATTATTATATTATTATTATTATTATTATTATTATTATTATTATTATTATTATTATTATTATTATTATTATTATTATTATTATTATTATTATTATTATTATTATTATTATTATTATTATTATTATTATTATTTGAATTTGAATTTGATTTCATTTATCCCGATTTGGCGCCCTATGGGCCCATGCAGGTGGCTATGAAACTATCTATGTATTTACATGAGGGGGAAACCATTACGATAAAAACCCCCTCCCCCTATAAAGTATTTATATCTGTAGTCCTTCGTTACCTACAGGAAGTGCAATTGGCCATCAGTCCGAGACAGGACTAGCTAAAGTATACCTCGCCATCCTTTCCCTGCCCTCGCGTGGCGAAAAGTGATGGCTGTGGTCTTGATTTCGACCCCGATGGCGCAAATAGATGTTGTGGTGGCGCTGGGACCTGAACTTGTTTACGCGGGCGTCCCGGCCCTCTCTTGAAGCCCTCTGGCTTTTGGTTGGACACTAGCGTGAACCCCTGGTCGTCTGGTATGTTAACAGTATTTAATTGAGGTACATCCGTTAGTATTTCTCTCTCCCTTCTTAGTTCGGCCGTTCTCTCCATGAGTCCATACCGTGCCCGCTGAACATTGGCCTTGTATGCCGCGAAGCTTGGACACGCCCCTTCTGCCACGATAAGTGAGCCTTGCCACAGTTGCAGCAAAGTACCGACTTCTTCGGACAGTCCCTGGTCTGATGGGTGCCCGCGCACCCTCCACATTTCCTTGCCTTATTGCAGGAAGCTTGGGTATGCCCCCATTGGCTGCAGTTGAAGCACTGCTTGACTTGTGCCCGGGGTGACCAGAGCTGGGCCGTGTAGAGCATTGAGTCCATTACAATGCCATTTCGGATCACTTCACGTTGTAGAGCCTCGGTCGGTAAGCTTGCAATAACTGACCCTCGAATATGGCCATTTTCCTTCGCCCAGGTGTGTTCCTTCCCGTCATAGAGCCACCTCACTCTGTTGATTTGTATCCCTGGAATCCGTGCTTTTGTCTCCGTCGTCATTTTAAATATTGCCACGCTGTTGTTGGCATTCTTTCCTCCGTGAATTATTGTCCCCAGTGGGACTCCCAAGATTTCAACAGGGTAATCCTGCTTTAGGACGCAGAACTCCTTGGGCTGCGCCATCCTCAAGGCAGCGTCTCTCTGGGAGACCGACTGCACGAACACCTCAGTATCATTGCTCCTTAGTTGCCTCACGGCGTATGCCCCATTTATGTGTAATTTAGCCTTGTTAAGCAGCTCTGCCGGCTGCATCTTGTTCGCTCCTTCTACTCGAATACGTACTGCCGCTTTGGTTGCTGGCGGCGCGACGATCGAGGCGTACGTGGGTCGTCCTCCCATTATTTGCGCTGGTTGTGGTGCAGTCTTGCAGACCGGCTTTTCGAGACTCTCCTTTACGACCTTCTCTAAGGCCAACATTCGATCTTCCATAGGGTTAGCCGTCAGCTTCGATCGGAACATCTTAGCGTGGGCTACGAAGGCGTCAAGCACCTCATCTATTTCGACCATTGGTGTCGCAGATTTGTCAGTTCCTGCGATAACCAGCCTGTCTCTAACCTTGTTTAAATAGTAAGCCACTGTTTTAAGCTTCTCCAATTTCATGCCAGTAGAGGTCGCGAGAGATTCTACTAGCATTATTGCGGCTGTTCCGCTATCCGTTGGTGGTGGTGGTGGTGCCGTGAAAATTTTTCCACCCTTGAAATCCACCTTTCTGGCTCCCCAACTCGCCATGCCGAAGCGCAACGAAAAAAATTCGAGGAATCAGGTTAGATGGGTCAATTAAAATGAATACAATAATAATTACGATGAAATAACGTTCGTGGAACGTTGTGCCGCTTTTCGAGAAAAATGATGTTTTTTTTTATTATTATTATTATTATTATTATTATTATTATTATTATTATTATTATTATTATTATTATTATTATTATTATTATTATTCATTGATCTAGTTTAACGTCCTATGCGGTATCTATATACAGAACCATGAAGACGGTAAGCCGCTTTAGTTAGGGAAAAAGCTTTCAACAAACAAAACCCGATGTCCCGCCACTCTGAACCGACCCGGCTTAATGCTGAGGACGTTCCTTTCAACCGTAATTTTATAAACTTTCCTCAGAATTCGTTAACTCCCCCTTCAATCAGACTAACGTTATGAGAAATTGAAAAGAGAAGGCACCTCCTCACTCGGCGTTGGTCTTCGAAGTGCTCGAAGAGTTGGCCCCGATGGTGGTGCTGCTGTCGAGGCGATGATTGGTGCCACTGGGGCTTCGACTACCTTACGTGGTCGTCCTGGCCCTCTTTTTAGTCCTTCAGCCTTCTTACTGGTGACCAAAGTGAATCCCTGATCATCAGTTGGTGCGACTGTTCGTATTGGCGCCATTTTGGTTTTTCATTCCATATTTCTGCCGTTCTGACAACAGCTCCATCCGAGCCTTCTCCACACTTCCCTTGTAGACCTGGTAGGTCCGACACGCTGCTTTCTGCCACGAACGGTGTTCCTTGCCGCAGTTGGCACAAGAAACCCTTTTCCTCGGACAGTCCCGAGTTTGGTGAGCGCCAGCGCACTCACCGCACCTGCCTGCCTTTCCACACGACGCCTGGGTGTGTCCCCACTGACTGCAGTTGTAACACTGCTTTGGCTGGGACCGTGGTGACCACACCTGCGCCGTGAAGAGCATGGCGTTCATCACAAGGCCGTTTCGGACCACTTCCGTTTGCATTGCCTCCGATGGGAGGCTGACCACAATTGATCCTCGATTGCGACCGTTTTTCTTCGATCGCTGGTGTTCCTTTCCGTCGTATAACCACCGTATACGACTTATGACTAAGCCTGGAATTCGTGCCTTCATGGCCGTCTCTATCTCCCTGATGATGGCGAAATTGTCGGCATCTCTGCCCCCTTCGATTCGTGTCCGCAATGGGACACCGTTGACCACGACTGGAAAATCTTGCCGTAAAATTTTGAAATCCGTTGGTTCTCGCATATTTAGCGCCGCGTCTCTCTGGGACGCCGACTGGACATACACCTCGGTATCGTTGCTCCGCATTTGACGGATCGCGTATGCACCTTGAATGTGCTCTTTTGCCTTTGAAAGCAGCTCTTCCGGCTGCAATTTTTCTGCTCCATCAATTCTTATTCGAACCGCTGTTTTTGTCATTTGCGGAGCCACGACCGACGCGTAGCTCCTTGGTGGCGGCGCGCCCGAGGTCACTGCAGGAGCAGAAACACGAGCGGGATCCGCGAGGCTTTTCTTGACGACCTCCTCTAGCGCCATCATCCTCTCCTCGATAGGAGACTTCTTCTGGGACATTTCCGTCCAGGCCCTTTTGTGTGCGTTAAAGGCCTTCACGGCCTCGTTCACGTCTTCCATCGATGGTAGGTCCTCCTCATCCATCTCTCCCATCACGATTAATCTAACCTGTTTTAGAAGTTTCCCTAGGATTTCAAGGTTCTTATCCTTTGGAGCTGTCTGCGCTCCGCTGCCGTTATTTGTTGAGGCCATTGTCGCATTTTGCGACGCGTCGAAACCGCTGGATTTACCCACACCAGCACCCACACCTGCCATGTTGGAGCACAGAAGATGAAATGATGAAAGGAGGGTAATGAAGATGAAAAAATAAGATTCACGATGTCAAATTGGCGATACGGGCAGCGTGGAATGCTGCGCAGATTTCTGGCAAAAATGATGAGATCGGCTATTATTATTATTATTATTATTATTATTATTATTATTATTATTATTATTATTATTATTATTATTATTATTATTATTATTTGAATTTGATTTCATTAACCTGATTTGGCGCCCTATGGGCCCATGCAGGTGGCTATAAACTCTACTTATAGATATTTTACATGAGGGGGAAACCTTCCGATAAAAACCCCCTTCTCCTTCAATTTATTACTGTAGTACTTCGTTAACCTACAGGAAGCGCAATATGCCGTTAGTCCGAGACAGGACTAGCTAAAGTTATAGGTGACCTCGCCATCCTTTCCCAGCCCTCGCGTGCCGAAAAGTGATGACTGTGGTCTTGAGTTCGACCCCGATGGCGCAAATTGTTGTGTAGGTGGGGCTGTGGCCACGGGATTTTTCCGCGGGCGCCCTGGCCCTCTCTTTCCGACCTCTGCCTTCTGGTTGGACACCAGTGTAAACCCTTGGTTGTCTACTTGTTTTCCCGCTGGTGATATTATAGTGGCCGCTGCTGTTATTTCCTCCCTTCTTAGATCTGCCGTTCTTTCCAAAAGTCCATACCGTGCCCTCTGGACACTAACCTTGTAGGACGCGAAGTTGGACACGCCCCCTTCTGCCACGATTTATGGGCTTTTCCGCAGTTGCAGCAAAGCACCGACTTCCTCGGGCAGTCTCTAGTCTGGTGAGTGCCCGCGCACTCACCACATCTTTTCGCCCTATTGCACGAGGCTTGAGTATGCCCCCATTGACTGCAGTTGAAGCACTGCTTAACTTGAGCCCGGGGTGACCAGAGCTGGGCCGTGTACAGCATTGAATTGAGTACAATGCCGTTTCGAATCACCTCGCGTTGAAGAGCCTCTGTCGGCAGGCTAGCGATCACCGACCCTCGAGTATGGCCGTTCTTATTCATCCATTGGTGCTCCTTCCCGTCGTAGAGCCATCTTAACCTGTTAATTTGGATTCCAGGAATCCGAACATTTGTCTCCGTAGTGATTTGGTATATCATTCTGCCGTTGTCGGCATTTTTTCCTCCATGTATCATTGTCCCCAATGGGACTCCCAAAATTTCAACAGGATAATCCTGCTTCAAAACGCAGAACTCCTTTGGCTGAGCCATATTCAGGGCAGCGTCTCGCTGTGAGATCGACTGCACGAACACCTCAGTATCGTTACTCCGCAACTGCCTTACGGCATATGCTCCCTCGATGTGTATTTTTGCTTTATTAAGCAGCTCTGCCGGCTGCATTTTTTCTGCCCCTTGAACTCGTATTCTTACTGCCGCTTTAGTTGCGGGAGGTGCAACGACCGAGGCGTACGTTGGTCGCCCTCCCATTCCTTGTGTCGACGGAGGAGCCATCTTGCGCACTGGCTCCTCGAGACTCTTCGTTACTGCCTTCTCTAAGGCCAGCATCCTTTCTTCCATTGGTGTCGCTTTCATTGTCGATTGTAGTGACAATGCGTGCGACTTGAGGGCGTCAATAGCCCCATCTACCTCCGCCATCGGTGTCGCTGTTGGGTTAGTACCTGCTATGACCAGTCTGTCGCGAACCTTGTTTAAATAATACCCTATTGATTTAAGGTTATCCATGTTAACACCTGTAGATGTCGCGAGAGAATCTACAGCCATAATTGCGGCTGTTCCGCTGTCCGTTGGGGGTTTTGGTGGTGCCGTGAAAATTTTTCCAGCCGTGAATTCCACCTTTCTGGCTCCCCAACCCGCCATGCCGAAGCGCAGCGAAAAAAATTCGGGGAATCGGATAAGAGGGATTGATTAAGATAAATGCAATAATAATTACGATGAAATAACGTTCGTGGAACGTGGTGCCGCTTTTGACCAAATGATGATGTTTTTGTTATTATTATTATTATTATTATTATTATTATTATTATTATTATTATTATTATTATTATTATTATTATTCATTCATTCATTGATCTAGTTTAACGTCCTATGCGGTATCTATATACAGAACCATGAAGACGGTAAGCCATGTTAGGAAGGGAAAAAGCTTTCAACAAACAAAACCCGATGTCCCGCCACTCTGAACCGACCCGGCTTAATGCTGAGGACGTTCCTTTCAACCGTAATTTTATAAACTTTCCTCAGAATTCGTTAACTCCCCCTTCAATCAGACTAACGTTATGAGAAATTGAAAAGAGAAGGCACCTCCTCACACGGCGTTGGTCTTCGAAGTGCTCGAAGAGTTGGCCCCGATGGTGGTGCTGCTGTCGAGGCGATGATTGGTGCCACTGGGGCTTCGACTACCTTACGTGGTCGTCCTGGCCCCCTTTTGAGTCCTTCAGCCTTTTTACTGGTGACCAAAGTGAATCCCTGATCATCAGTCGTTCCGACTGTTCGCATTGGCGCCATTATTGGTTTTTCATTCCATATTTCCGCCGTTCTTGACAACAGCTCCATCCGAGCCTTCTCCACACTTCCCTTGTAGACCTGGTAGGTCCGACACGCTGCTTTCTGCCACGAACGGTGTTCCTTGCCGCAGTTGGCACAAGAAACCCTTTTCCTCGGACAGTCCCGAGTTTGGTGAGCGCCAGCGCACTCACCGCACCTGGCTGCCTTTCCACATGACGCCTGGGTGTGTCCCCACTGGCTACAGTTGAAACACTGCTTTGGCTGTGCCCGTGGTGACCAGACCTGCGCGGTGAAGAGCATGGCGTTTATCACAAGGCCGTTTCGGACCACTTCCGTTTGCATGGCCTCTGACGGAGGCTTACCACAATTGATCCCCTGTTTTGGCCATTTTTCTTTGACCTTTGGTACTCCTTTCCATCGTGTAGCCATCTTATTCTGTTAATTGTGAGGCCTGGAATGCGAGCCTTTGTCGCCGTTTCAATCTCCCTGATGATGGCGTAGTTGTCGGCATCTCTGCCGCCCTCGATTCTTGTCCTCAGTGGGACTCCGAAAACCTCGACTGGAAAATCTTTCGTAAAATTTTAAATTCTGGTGGTTCGCGCATGTTTAATGCCGCTCTCTCTGGGACGCCGACTGGACATACACCTCGGTGTCGTGGCTTCGCATCTGACGAATTGCGAAGGCTCCTTCGATGTGTTGTTTAGCCTTTGATAGCAGCTCATCCGGCTGCAGGTTCTGTGCTCCATCGATTCTTATTCTTACCGCCGTTTTCGTCATTTGCGGAGCCACGACCGACGCGTAGCTCCTTAGTGTTGGCGCCGCCGAGGTCACTGCAGGAGCAGAAACACGAGCGGGATCCGCGAGGCTTTTCTTAACCACCTCCTCGAGTGCCATCATCCTCTCCTCAATAGGAGACTTCTTCTGGGACATTTCCGTCCAGGCCCTTTTGTGTGCGTTAAGGCCTTTCACGGCCTCGTTCACGTCCTCCATTGATGGTAAGTCCTCCTCATCCATCTCTCCCATCACAATTAGTCTAACCTTTTTTAATAGTTTCCCTATCGTTTCCAAGTTAGGATCCTTTGGAGCTATCTGCCGCTCCGCGCCGTTGTTTGATGACGCCGTTGTCGCATTTTGCGACGCGTCGAAACCGCTGGATTTACCCACACCAGCACCACACCTGCCATGTTGAAGCACAGAAGATGAAATGATGAAAGGAGGTAATGAAGATGGAAAAATAAGATTTACGATGTCAAATTGCGATATGGGCAGCGTGGAATGCTGCGCAAATTTCTGGCAAAAATGATGTTTTTTTCAATCAAAGGTATTATTATTATTATATTATTAAATCATTTTATTGTCCTGTCTTAGTCTAAGCCTATGTTGGTCATACAGATCCTCTCTGCCTACAGGCCAAGGATACCTATGCCAGTAGCATATCCCCTCCTATGCCTCCCATACAGCTCCCCTAAACAGTACCACCCCTCACAAGTCCTCATTCGATCACNTTTATTATTATTATTATTATTATTATTATTATTATTTATTATTATATTATTATTATTATTCATTCATTCATTGATCTAGTTTAACGTCCTATGCGGTATCTATATACAGAACCATGAAGACGGTAAGCCGCTTTAGTTAGGGAAAAAGCTTTCAACAAACAAAACCCGATGTCCCGCCACTCTGAACCGACCCGGCTTAATGCTGAGGACGTTCCTTTCAACCATAATTTTATAAACTTTCCTCAGAATTCGTTAACTCCCCCTTCAATCAGACTAACGTTATGAGAAATTGAAAAGAGAAGGCACCTCCTCACTCGGCGTTGGTCTTCGAAGTGCTCGAAGAGTTGGCCCCGATGGTGGTGCTGCTGTCGAGGCGATGATTGGTGCCACTGGGGCTTCGACTACCTTACGTGGTCGTCCTGGCCCTCTTTTTAGTCCTTCAGCCTTCTTACTGGTGACCAAAGTGAATCCCTGATCATCAGTTGGTGCGACTGTTCGTTTGGCGCCATTATTGGTTTTTCATTCCATATTTCCGCCGTTCTTGACAACAGCTCCATCCGAGCCTTCTCCACACTTCCCTTGTAGACCTGGTAGGTCCGACACGCTGCTTTCTGCCACGAACGGTGTTCCTTGCCGCAGTTGGCACAAGAAACCCTTTTCCTCGGACAGTCCCGAGTTTGGTGAGCGCCAGCGCACTCACCGCACCTGCCTGCCTTTCCACACGACGCCTGGGTGTGTCCCCACTGACTGCAGTTGTAACACTGCTTTGGCTGGGACCGTGGTGACCACACCTGCGCCGTGAAGAGCATGGCGTTCATCACAAGGCCGTTTCGGACCACTTCCGTTTGCATTGCCTCCGATGGGAGGCTGACCACAATTGATCCTCGATTTCGACCGTTTTTCTTCGATCGCTGGTGTTCCTTTCCGTCGTATAACCACCGTATACGACTTATGACTAAGCCTGGAATTCGTGCCTTCATGGCCGTCTCTATCTCCCTGATGATGGCGAAATTGTCGGCATCTCTGCCCCTTCGATTCGTGTCCGCAATGGGACACCGTTGACCACGACTGGAAAATCTTGCCGTAAAATTTTGAAATCCGTTGGTTCTCGCATATTTAGCGCCGCGTCTCTCTGGGACGCCGACTGGACATACACCTCGGTATCGTTGCTCCGCATTTGACGGATCGCGTATGCACCTTGAATGTGCTCTTTTGCCTTTGAAAGCAGCTCTTCCGGCTGCAATTTTTCTGCTCCATCAATTCTTATTCGAACCGCTGTTTTTGTCATTTGCGGAGCCACGACCGACGCGTAGCTCCTTGTGGCGGCGCGCCCGAGGTCACTGCAGGAGCAGAAACACGAGCGGGATCCGCGAGGCTTTTCTTGACGACCTCCTCTAGCGCCATCATCCTCTCCTCGATAGGAGACTTCTTCTGGGACATTTCCGTCCAGGCCCTTTTGTGTGCGTTAAAGGCCTTCACGGCCTCGTTCACGTCTTCCATCGATGGTAGGTCCTCCTCATCCATCTCTCCCATTACGATTAATCTAACCTGTTTTAGAAGTTTCCCTAGGATTTCAAGGTTCTTATCCTTTGGAGCTGTCTGCGCTCCGCTGCCGTTGTTTGATGATGCCGTTGTCGCATTTTGCGACGCGTCGAACCGCTGGATTTACCCACACCAGCACCCACACCTGCCATGTTGGAGCAAGAAGCGAAAAGATGAGAGGAGGGTAATGAAGATGAAAAAATAAGATTCACGATGTCAAATTGGCGATACAGGCAGCGTGGAATGCTGCGCAGATTTCTGGCAAAAATGATGTTTTTTTTATTATTTATTATTATTATTATTATTATTATTATATTATTATTATTTTATTATTATTTATTATTATTATTATTATTATTATTTATTATATTCATTCTTCATTGATCTAGTTTAACGTCCTATGCGGTATCTATATACAGAACCATGAAGACGGTAAGCCGCTTTAGTTAGGGAAAAAGCTTTCAACAAACAAAACCCGATGTCCCGCCACTCTGAACCGACCCGGCTTAATGCTGAGGACGTTCCTTTCAACCATAATTTTATAAACTTTCCTCAGAATTCGTTAACTCCCCCTTCAATCAGACTAACGTTATGAGAAATTGAAAAGAGAAGGCACCTCCTCACTCGGCGTTGGTCTTCGAAGTGCTCGAAGAGTTGGCCCCGATGGTGGTGCTGCTGTCGAGGCGATGATTGGTGCCACTGGGCTTCGACTACCTTACGTGGTCGTCCTGGCCCTCTTTTTAGTCCTTCAGCCTTCTTACTGGTGACCAAAGTGAATCCCTGATCATCAGTTGGTGCGACTGTTCGTGTTGGCGCCATTATTGGTTTTTCATTCCATATTTCTGCCGTTCTTGACAACAGCTCCATCCGAGCCTTCTCCACACTTCCCTTGTAGACCTGGTAGGTCCGACACGCTGCTTTCTGCCACGAACGGTGTTCCTTGCCGCAGTTGGCACAAGAAACCCTTTTCCTCGGACAGTCCCGAGTTTGGTGAGCGCCAGCGCACTCACCGCACCTAGCTGCCTTTCCACACGACGCCTGGGTGTGTCCCCACTGACTGCAGTTGTAACACTGCTTTGGCTGGGACCGTGGTGACCACACCTGCGCCGTGAAGAGCATGGCGTTCATCACAAGGCCGTTTCGGACCACTTCCGTTTGCATTGCCTCCGATGGGAGGCTGACCACAATTGATCCTCGATTGACCGTTTTTCTTCGATCGCTGGTGTTCCTTTCCGTCGTATAACCACCGTATACGACTTATGACTAAGCCTGGAATTCGTGCCTTCATGGCCGTCTCTATCTCCCTGATGATGGCGAAATTGTCGGCATCTCTGCCCCTTCGATTCGTGTCCGCAATGGGACACCGTTGACCAGACTGGAAAATCTTGCCGTAAAATTTTGAAATCCGTTGGTTCTCGCATATTTAGCGCCGCGTCTCTCTGGGACGCCGACTGGACATACACCTCGGTATCGTTGCTCCGCATTTGACGGATCGCGTATGCACCTTGAATGTGCTCTTTTGCCTTTGAAAGCAGCTCTTCCGGCTGCAATTTTTCTGCTCCATCAATTCTTATTCGAACCGCTGTTTTTGTCATTTGCGGAGCCACGACCGACGCGTAGCTCCTTGGTGGCGGCGCGCCCGAGGTCACTGCAGGAGCAGAAACACGAGCGGGATCCGCGAGGCTTTTCTTGACGACCTCCTCTAGCGCCATCATCCTCTCCTCGATAGGAGACTTCTTCTGGGACATTTCCGTCCAGGCCCTTTTGTGTGCGTTAAAGGCCTTCACGGCCTCGTTCACGTCTTCCATCGATGGTAGGTCCTCCTCATCCATCTCTCCCATTACGATTAATCTAACCTGTTTTAGAAGTTTCCCTAGGATTTCAAGGTTCTTATCCTTTGGAGCTGTCTGCGCTCCGCTGCCGTTGTTTGATGATGCCATTGTCGCATTTTGCGACGCGTCGAAACCGCTGGATTTACCCACACCAGCACCCACACCTGCCATGTTGGAGCACAGAAGATGAAATGATGAAGGAGGGTAATGAAGATGAAAAAATAAGATTCACGATGTCAAATTGGCGATACGGCAGCGTGGAATGCTGCGCAGATTTCTGGCAAAAATGATGTATTATTATTATTATTATTATTATTATTATTATTATTATTATTATTATTATTATTATTATTATTATTATTATTATTTGAATTTGATTTCATTAACCTGATTTGGCGCCCTATGGGCCCATGCAGGTGGCTATAAACTCTACTTATAGATATTTTACATGAGGGGGAAACCTTCCGATAAAAACCCCCTTCTCCTTCAATTTATTACTGTAGTACTTCGTTAACCTACAGGAAGCGCAATATGCCGTTAGTCCGAGACAGGACTAGCTAAAGTTATAGGTGACCTCGCCATCCTTTCCCAGCCCTCGCGTGCCGAAAAGTGATGACTGTGGTCTTGAGTTCGACCCCGATGGCGCAAATTGTTGTGTAGGTGGGGCTGTGGCCACGGGATTTTTCCGCGGGCGCCCTGGCCCTCTCTTTCCGACCTCTGCCTTCTGGTTGGACACCAGTGTAAACCCTTGGTTGTCTACTTGTTTTCCCGCTGGTGATATTATAGTGGCCGCTGCTGTTATTTCCTCCCTTCTTAGATCTGCCGTTCTTTCCAAAAGTCCATACCGTGCCCTCTGGACACTAACCTTGTAGGACGCGAAGTTGGGACACGCCCCCTTCTGCCACGATTTATGGGCTTTACCGCAGTTGCAGCAAAGCACCGACTTTCTCGGGCAGTCTCTAGTCTGGTGAGTGCCCGCGCACTCACCACATCTTTTCGCCCTATTGCACGAGGCTTGAGTATGCCCCCATTGACTGCAGTTGAAGCACTGCTTAACTTGAGCCCGGGGTGACCAGAGCTGGGCCGTGTACAGCATTGAATTGAGTACAATGCCGTTTCGAATCACCTCGCGTTGAAGAGCCTCTGTCGGCAGGCTAGCGATCACCGACCCTCGAGTATGGCCGTTCTTATTCATCCATTGGTGCTCCTTCCCGTCGTAGAGCCATCTTAACCTGTTAATTTGGATTCCAGGAATCCGAACATTTGTCTCCGTAGTGATTTGGTATATCATTCTGCCGTTGTCGGCATTTTTTCCTCCATGTATCATTGTCCCCAATGGGACTCCCAAAATTTCAACAGGATAATCCTGCTTCAAAACGCAGAACTCCTTTGGCTGAGCCATATTCAGGGCAGCGTCTCGCTGTGAGATCGACTGCACGAACACCTCAGTATCGTTACTCCGCAACTGCCTTACGGCATATGCTCCCTCGATGTGTATTTTTGCTTTATTAAGCAGCTCTGCCGGCTGCATTTTTTCTGCCCCTTGAACTCGTATTCTTACTGCCGCTTTAGTTGCGGGAGGTGCAACGACCGAGGCGTACGTTGGTCGCCCTCCCATTCCTTGTGTCGACGGAGGAGCCATCTTGCGCACTGGCTCCTCGAGACTCTTCGTTACTGCCTTTTTTAAGGCCAGCATCCTTTCTTCCATTGGTGTCGCTTTCATTGTCGATTGTAGTGACAATGCGTGCGACTTGAGGGCGTCAATAGCCCCATCTACCTCCGCCATCGGTGTCGCTGTTGGGTTAGTACCTGCTATGACCAGTCTGTCGCGAACCTTGTTTAAATAATACCCTATTGATTTAAGGTTATCCATGTTAACACCTGTAGATGTCGCGAGAGAATCTACAGCCATAATTGCGGCTGTTCCGCTGTCCGTTGGGGGTTTTGGTGGTGCCGTGAAAATTTTTCCAGCCGTGAATTCCACCTTTCTGGCTCCCCAACCCGCCATGCCGAAGCGCAGCGAAAAAAATTCGGGGAATCGGATAAGAGGGATTGATTAAGATAAATGCAATAATAATTACGATGAAATAACGTTCGTGGAACGTGGTGCCGCTTTTGACCAAATGATGATGTTTTTTTATTATTATTATTATTATTATTATTATTATTATTATTATTATTATTATTATTATTATTATTATTCATTCATTCATTGATCTAGTTTAACGTCCTATGCGGTATCTATATACAGAACCATGAAGACGGTAAGCCATGTTAGGAAGGGAAAAAGCTTTCAACAAACAAAACCCGATGTCCCGCCACTCTGAACCGACCCGGCTTAATGCTGAGGACGTTCCTTTCAACCGTAATTTTATAAACTTTCCTCAGAATTCGTTAACTCCCCTTCAATCAGACTAACGTTATGAGAAATTGAAAAGAGAAGGCACCTCCTCACACGGCGTTGGTCTTCGAAGTGCTCGAAGAGTTGGCCCCGATGGTGGTGCTGCTGTCGAGGCGATGATTGGTGCCACTGGGGCTTCGACTACCTTACGTGGTCGTCCTGGCCCCCTTTTGAGTCCTTCAGCCTTTTTACTGGTGACCAAAGTGAATCCCTGATCATCAGTCGTTCCGACTGTTCGCATTGGCGCCATTATTGGTTTTTCATTCCATATTTCCGCCGTTCTTGACAACAGCTCCATCCGAGCCTTCTCCACACTTCCCTTGTAGACCTGGTAGGTCCGACACGCTGCTTTCTGCCACGAACGGTGTTCCTTGCCGCAGTTGGCACAAGAAACCCTTTTCCTCGGACAGTCCCGAGTTTGGTGAGCGCCAGCGCACTCACCGCACCTGGCTGCCTTTCCACATGACGCCTGGGTGTGTCCCCACTGGCTACAGTTGAAACACTGCTTTGGCTGTGCCCGTGGTGACCAGACCTGCGCGGTGAAGAGCATGGCGTTTATCACAAGGCCGTTTCGGACCACTTCCGTTTGCATGGCCTCTGACGGGAGGCTTACCACAATTGATCCCCTGTTTTGGCCATTTTTCTTTGACCTTTGGTACTCCTTTCCATCGTGTAGCCATCTTATTCTGTTAATTGTGAGGCCTGGAATGCGAGCCTTTGTCGCCGTTTCAATCTCCCTGATGATGGCGTAGTTGTCGGCATCTCTGCCGCCCTCGATTCTTGTCCTCAGTGGGACTCCGAAAACCTCGACTGGAAAATCTTGTCGTAAAATTTTAAATTCTGGTGGTTCGCGCATGTTTAATGCCGCGTCTCTCTGGGACGCCGACTGGACATACACCTCGGTGTCGTGGCTTCGCATCTGACGAATTGCGAAGGCTCCTTCGATGTGTTGTTTAGCCTTTGATAGCAGCTCATCCGGCTGCAGGTTCTGTGCTCCATCGATTCTTATTCTTACCGCCGTTTTCGTCATTTGCGGAGCCACGACCGACGCGTAGCTCCTTAGTGTTGGCGCGCCCGAGGTCACTGCAGGAGCAGAAACACGAGCGGGATCCGCGAGGCTTTTCTTAACCACCTCCTCGAGTGCCATCATCCTCTCCTCAATAGGAGACTTCTTCTGGGACATTTCCGTCCAGGCCCTTTTGTGTGCGTTAAGGCCTTCACGGCCTCGTTCACGTCCTCCATTGATGGTAAGTCCTCCTCATCCATCTCTCCCATCACAATTAGTCTAACCTTTTTTAATAGTTTCCCTATCGTTTCCAAGTTAGGATCCTTTGGAGCTATCTGCGCTCCGCTGCCGTTGTTTGATGACGCCGTTGTCGCATTTTGCGACGCGTCGAAACCGCTGGATTTACCCACACCAGCACCCACACCTGCCATGTTGAAGCACAGAAGATGAAATGATGAAAGGAGGGTAATGAAGATGGAAAAATAAGATTTACGATGTCAAATTGGCGATATGGGCAGCGTGGAATGCTGCGCAAATTTCTGGCAAAAATGATGTTTTTTTCAATCAAAGGTATTATTATTATTATTATTATTAAATCATTTTATTGTCCTGTCTTAGTCTAAGCCTATGTTGGTCATACAGATCCTCTCTGCCTACAGGCCAAGGATACCTATGCCAGTAGCATATCCCCTCCTATGCCTCCCATACAGCTCCCCTCAAACAGTACCACCCCTCACAAGTCCTCATTCGATCACACACTTAGAAGAGCCCTTTGCCCTTCACTATCTCCCCTCTCCAACCAACGAAACGATGGCCATTTGCGGGTGTATGGCAGCCGGGAAAAATCGCAAAAACCACTGGGTGCGGAGCTCTCCTAATACCGACATTAGGACTAAATCCGAAGACATAGTGCCCCTTCTGAAGCGTTCGAAGAGGCCGGCCAGCTGGGCGCTGCAGACTTGTGTGTACCTCGGGAAATTCGCACTCTGCCTTTCTAGCCTCCTTCCAACTCCTTCCTGAATGTCATGCTGGAATGTCAGAAAAGTCTTAACAGAGCGTGATTGCTGTATAGTAGCTTAACCTAACTTCTTTTGTGCCGTCCAGGGAGCTGGGGAGTGCCGTTGACTCGTCGACAGTAGAAGTCCTAGCTAACTTGCCGAAATCTCGGTCTTGCCGCCCACAAACGTTCCAAAGTTGAAAACCCCTCGAAAATGTCAGTTCCAGCATCGTCTTCAGAGACCTATTCCCCCTCTCGCACCACATTTCAGCCGCCTATCCTTCCTCAAGATGTAGAACTCCATTAGAGCATCAGTCCCCCATAAACCATGACCCGAGCTTTGTATATTATGACTTGATTTCCTCCTTGCGGGTATGCGTAGCGTCGTAAATTTGTAGTCGGTGATGGCCGGTAATTAATGGGGCAAGCTCCTGTTTGCAATTGGAGTAACTTCTTTATTGGTTGTTGAAGCGAGGTGAGGCGTGGTTGGAAAGAGGTTGAGGACTCAGATGAGAATGGTAAGAGAGGCATTGTCGAGAAGTTGTCAAATGGAGATATTCTTGGGGTTGCTTTCGACTTCGATTCGGATGCGATTCTTCTTGGCTATCCCAGATATGCAGAGCATACTGAGCGATTACACCGGCACCACTGAAAGGTGAAGAATTCGTCTTTGCCGGCAGTTGTAACGATTGAAAGGCAAGAAAAGCGAGAGAACATCCTCCTTAGCCCGGTTCCCAAATACGGCTACAACGCTTCTGGATCTCCTGAAGCTCTCTCTGATGCTGACGTTCGGCGAGAACCAACAATTGCTAAAATTGACCCTTAATCAACTTTTTCCATTACATGGACACGCCGCTCTCTCGCATCACTAGAATGGAAAGGTACTCTCCGACTAGTAGTAGCAAAGCAAGCTGCAGACAAGCTCCCTTCCAACATCCGACTTTTTGCTCGATCTGCCAAAATCCGTCCTGCTGATAATCGCCCTCGACTTCAAGTATGCCCTCGTTGCCACGGGTTTCATAACATTAACTTATCGACTTTGATTATACAGGAAAGTTGACATTAAAGTATAAATATAGATTGTCCTAAAGTCAATATGTAAAAGTGTTTGTTGATTACTGCAAAGGAATTGAATAAACTGTGATCAATGATAGAATAAAGTAGAATTCATTAATAAACTTAGTACAGGACCTGTCCCTTCTTCCTTTCAGCTCCAGCCGCCTTTTTATCTATCTACCTACAAGATTCACACATCATCAATCCACTTAATACAATATTTAGGTTCCATAAGCAAGTCAGATTAAATTGCCACACTATACCGTGCGCATTTATGTGCTTATGGGCGTATAGGTGGGAGACATGCGACATGCATTGACATGGCGTAATACACATTTCAAGGCAACTTTCGAATGTGTGGCAAACATTCGTATTAACCCATACAGAAAAGACCGTAGCCTGTTATGTAGGATAAAGTTCTTGTAAGCAGTGGCGTTGTTTATCCCAATCATTAACGCTTGCACCCGCCGAGCTCGTTGCGGGCTTTGTGCATCAGATTCACATAATGGCCCGTGCATGACACCCTTTTTTTTTTTTTTTTTTTTTGCATCAGATTTTAATTGCGTATGCAGCTAACTAGCTATGACACAATATCGGAGCTAGAATTCCTGAATATTCGTGAGAAAATCAATAAGATACCCCATTACCATTACCGTTCCCCTCCGACTCGCATACAATTACACTAATTCGAATTCTCACAGTAGCAAGACCCCGGATCTCCAATATGTCTCCGGGGCCTGCCAAATCATCGCGACCTACTCGCCATCAAAGAACAATTGATAGAGCGAATACCAGGCTGAAAAAGCGCTTGGCAAAAAAGAACATACCATTGAGCTCGATAGACGAGCGAAAAATGGAGTCGGAAATCACCGAAAGGATAAGAGCCTTTGAAGAAGATTCTAACTCCACAAACCCCGATGTTGAAATGGGTGATGCGGTTATTGACCGATATATCATGGAGGGGCTTGAGAGCTCACGATGGAATGTCAGTGAACCCGAAGACGGTCAGGTCCCAGAGGCCCCCGTTATTACAGACACGAGGAAGATTGCTGTGCCGGACATTAATCGGACAGCTATTGCCAACTCAAAAAAGGCCGACGAAGTCACGTCCGCCACAGCTCCTCAGAACACCATTCCGAGGACAAGTGGAAATAATCAAACTTCTTGCAGCAATAGCAACTCCAAGAACACTGCGACTTGTCCTCCCGAGCTTCGAGCCATACTTGAAGCCGAAGAACAGCGAGCGGCCCAGACCGCAACTAATCTCACAATATGCACCGCTGCTATCAATGGTGTGGAGAATGCGCTCTCGCCTCTATCCAAAGGGTCAAGCGTTCAATTTATAGACTCCATGAAAGTCTACCTCCGAGCTGCAATTGCTCAATTCATGATGTCGGGACCAGGAACAGTCCTTCCCAACCTCCCCCCACGACCAAACTGCCAGAATCATGGCGGAAAGATCGTGAAACAAACGATTGAAAAGCAGCCAGAGCTGCTACAAAAAGCGACCCAGGTCAAGGTGACCCAGGTTAAACCTACCTGGGCAACAGTTACCCGAACTGGCCTCCACACGCCAGCAGCACCTGTGAAAGATGTGCGGGTCCATAACAAACCCCGACACCAACGAGACCTCCGACAAAAGCTAAGAAAACTGGCCCCAAAGATGATCGTTTGTTTCTTCGACTCGGAAAAGAACATTCTTGGCGCGCACTCTCGCCGGCCGGTGTCCGAGATGCGACAGCAAAATTGCTCGAGCTACCCCCGCAGAATATTGAACATGTATACCGTGTTCCGACTGGCTTCGCACTTCGAGCCAAAAACCTGGAGGTACGACAGCTCCTTCTGGACTCTGCTGAGTCTTTCGTCCAGGTAGACGCAATCCTGGAGAAGGCCTCAGATTTAGTGGCCCTTCGTATTGCGACAATTCCCGTCGCAATTCACACACTCCTAGGTAAAGTAGTTGTCACCGAAGAGATGGTGGCCGAAGAAATCGCTAGGGTCACTTCAAAGGTTCCGGTAAGGGTCCGCCCTCATGGAAAAGGGAGAGTGGGAGCCCCATACCAGACATGGGTAGCTCATTTTGAAAGAGCGTCCGTCCCTAGACCAGGCTTCCGACTATTTGACGACTCGGGAATCGCTGTTCGCCATCAGCCACGCCAAACTGTTAGCCAATGTAAGCGATGTCTCTATATCACGGGACCCAGAGTTGCTCGCGCGCCCCAGTGTGCTGGAACTGCACCTCAACAATGCACTCCACTTCGGAATGCCAAGGACATACCAAGTGCCGCAATTGCGGGGGTCCTCACAGATCAGACAGCCGAAACTGTCTGGCCCGCCCTAATAAGTCCGGAATGGCTTCTAGGGAAACCCTCGAAAAGATCAGGTACGCTAGCCAATGCGAATATGCCGCGGTGATCCGGGCGAAAACCGCCGTTCGACGAGCAGAGGCTGACATCAAAGCCGCCACTGAGATGGCCAAAACAGCTACGCCGAACTACAGCTCCAATAACAGCTACGAAGTTCTAATGACGGATGAGACGCCAAACGTGACTGAGGTCACAGAGGCGGTCGTCCCGAAAAATCACTCATAAAGGGCGCCCACGGGCCCCTTTCGCTCCCTCCTACTCTAAGTTTCATATCAATAAACGTAGGTAGAGGAGGTCCGACACAGAATATTGCACTTGCCCGAGCATTCGAGCTGAATATCGACGTAGTCCTAATTCAAGAACCTCGGTGGAAAGAAGAGACAATGTCGCATCCTGGATACATTTGCCATTTACCTCATGGTGGCGAAAGGTCAGGCCAAGGGCTGTGACCTACACCCGGAAAGATGAAAGGACAATATCAGCGAGGCAATCTTCCCCTGTGCTAAGCTGACGGGCGACTATTGCTGGGTGCTTGTTAATGGAGTCACTTTCCTCAATGTGTACAAGGCACCCAGAGACACATCAGCCGTACAGCCACTTATCAATGGACCCCGCCGCCGAACTCAGTCGCTGCGGGTGATTTCAATTCGGTGTACTGTGCCTGGCAACCAGGAGTCACTAGCCCCTACGGGCAAGGTGAAATGATTGAAAATGGGCAGAAGATCACAATCTAACCTGCCTCATTGTTGGAGAACCCACGCATCAAGCTGGAAATACCTGGACCTTGTCTGGACCAACATTAATGGCAGCCGTGCATGGGTTGACCATGATGAATGTGTCACCAGCGACCACCTTCCTATCCGAGGAATAATCCCGGTCCAGTCCGCAACATTGAGACCAACTTGGGCAAGATTCGAGTGACGAAGGAAAGACTACCTGACTTTGCACGAGCTGTTACTAAATTGTCCGTCTACCACCAGTTTTAGATACAATCGAAAAGGTCGAAGACTATGCCCAGGAACTTTGCTTAAAGCTTAAGACTGCCATCAATGCAACAGGAACTCGACCCAGAGCAAACGGCGGTAAATCAGCCCCGTGGTGGACCCCGGCGTGCAAGAAGCACGGGCTGAATATCGAGCGGCAGAATCACCCCTCCAACGTGCAGTGTATGCTAAAAAGCTCCGATCAGTCATTAGAGCTGCCAAAAAAGAACATCAAGCACAGCAGGTGGAAAGAATGAACACGCCGAACGATGTTTTAAGCTGATGAGAATGGCTGGGCCTAGACAGACAAACATCCCACCACCCCTCAATCACAACGGAGCTCTCATCTCTGATCCACTAGAGCGAGCCACAGTTCTCCGTGACTGTCTCCTGGCAAGACACCAAACATCGGACGACCTGCCGCCTTGCATCGCCACGAGTAACAACCGTATACCATGGAAGGATGACATCTCCGAGGAAGAAGTCCGAGCTTGTACCATCGGCTGTGGAAACACGGCTCCGGGAGCAGACGGAGTCTCCGTACAGCTGCTAGTGGCCTGCTGGAAGACAATTGGACCCTGTATAGTCAAGCTCTTCAGAGCTTGCATACAGCTCGGTACGCATCCGACTTGTTTCAAATTGGCCGAAGTAGTACTTGTACAGAAGCCTAAAAGGGACCCAACAACTGTCAAAGGATGGAGACCAATTGCCCTTCTTTCTTGCCTTGGTAAAGGACTTGAAAGACTTCTGGCAAAACGGATGGCGCACTTAGCAGTGATTTGTGATGTAGTTGGTCGGCAACAATTCGGCGCACTCTCGAGGCGCTCAGCAACAGACCTAGTCTCCTGTGTAGTACACGATGTCGAGGAGGCGCGCACACAAGGGTGGGCGGCCACTTTCGTCACCTTAGACGTACAAGGTGCGTTCGATGCAGTTCTTCATAACCGTCTAGTGAGAAGAATGCAAGAACAAGGATGGCCAGACTCAGTTCTAAAGTGGACAACTTCGTTCCTTGCACAACGAATGGTCCAGTCCGACACTCGGAAGGAGTCACGACAAAGCGACAGCTAGTTTGCGGGGTCCCACAGGGCTCGCCGATCTCGCCTCTTCTCTTTCTTCTGTACATGGCAGAGCCAATGCAGAGTGGTACTCCTAATCTAAGGTTTAGCTACGCTGACGACATCGGCATTCTTGGATTTGGCCGCACCACTGCTGAGTCTGCTGCAGCTGCCCAGAAAGAAGTCGACACCTGCTGGAGTGGGCTCAGAAAAATGCTGTCCAATTCGACACAGAAAAGTCAGAGGTAGTACAATTTCCACCACGGCATCGCGAGGCAGCTGTTGGCATCCACGTAACGGCACTCTCATAGAACCAGCTGAACAAGTTCGCTGGCTTGGAGTTTACCTCGATCCGCGTCTTAACTTCAAACATCATGTGATGACGTGGTCCGGAAAAGCAATGAAAGTCGCACATCTTATGCGACGCTTCAATTCTACTTTTCGAGGGGCCGCACCAGGAGCGCTGATACGAGCAGTAAATAGTTGTATTGTTTCAATCGCGACTTTTGGAGCGGAAGTCTGGTGGCCCGGCCTCAAACGCCCAACAAGAGCAGGAATAGCAACGCCAGCTACCGCGAGACTTTGCACTATGATCGATAAGGCCAACATGATGGGTCTCCGATCTGCACTTCCGGTTCTGCGGACTACTCCGAATGTGGTCCTGCACAGGGAAGGAGGAATCCCTCCCGCAAATATTATTCTAGAGGGAAACCGACTACGATTTTCAGCCCGAATAAAACCCTCGATGATCAGCACCCGCTGAGATCTCGTGCTGCGATGTGCCCAAACGTTGGGACTCGAAAGTACAAGAAAAAACCTCGAAGATTTGAACATGTAGATAGACAAAGGACTCGTGCACAGCGAGCCTATCGACAACTTCCGGATGCAGAAGCTTCGATGCCTCTGCCGCCGCCATCCTACTCTGCTAAATACATGACCAAGTCAGAAGGAAAAGAAGCAAGCAAACTTTGGATAGACAACGTGCCCGCATCGGAAATTTGCGCCTATTCAGACGGCTCTTCGAGGGAAACGGACGTTCAGCTTGGGGTTTGTTGTGAAGAGATATGGTAAAACTCTTCTCAAGGAGAATGGTATCCGACACGGAGGAGAGGCTTGGACGCAGAAATCACAGGGGCGCTGAAGGCTCTTGAGGCGGCGTTGAGACTTAAAGAAGCGCAACAGCAGCTAGGGGAGACGATTCGGCGAGTGAATATTTTTCTGGATAGTCAACATGCTATAAAAGCACTTGAGACGGGCATCTCTTCAACCAGCCTCGAAGAGGTACATCAGTTTCGCATACTCTCAGCGTCAGCTGCTGTGACGATTAAGTGGATCCCCGGTCACTCTGGAATACAAGGGAACGAAGAAGCAGACGCAACTGCGCGCCTCGGCTTACGAATGCTGCCCAGTCCGGACAACCAACCAGAAACCATTTCGTTGGCATACCTTCGCCGTCTCATGTATAACCGGCTACAGGCTTTGCTCAACGATTGGTGGGATAAAGCGTGCCCTGTTCGGTATCGAAAGCTAGATCTGCTCATGAAACGGCGCAAGCCCCCAGAACTAGCCCTATCAAGGCATCTTCTACGCGAACTAATCGCGCCCGTACGGGCCACGGCAATTTCGCGGCTTATCATCGCCGATTCAACAATCCAGACGCACCTAGTGAGTGCGCGTGTGGGAAAGAGACTAGCCCAACCCACTTTATCCACTGTCGGCTCCACTCTCACGAAACACGTCGAATACGAGGTCTAAAGTCCCACAACGACTTTATACATGAACTTCTAGGACCCAAGTGCCTCGAAGCATTCAAAAATTTTGCACAGAAAACCCGATGTTATGGGTGATCAGCTGCAGGCTGGACCTCTGCTCTCAGCGAGGTCCATATAAATTAGTCAAGTAACACGACTCGATCGGAAGGGGAACAAGGCGAGAAGTTTTACTTCCCAACCACAAGTGCTGATATTTAGTTGGAGCTCAAAGTTTTGGAGCCTGGAGTTATGTTGTGATTTCTATTTTGTATATGGCTGCATGTAATTTAACTAGCTACAATTTGAGTAGCGGTTCACGTGGTGGGAACAAGTTGGGCATGTCATAGATATGATCTTAGCTGTAAACCCCTGTCTTTGACCCTCAGGGGAAAACGGGTATATCCTAGGACTTAAAAATAGAAAACAAACAAAACAATATCGGAGGAAATGTACAGAATAGATGACTCAATTTACAATAAGTGCACTCATGCCTCAGATTTCATTTGCAAGTACCACTGCGAAGTTATGGCGGCTTTTTCTTCACCCCAAGTCAACCCTCATCCGTGAATACCCACCCAGGGGAACGTCTCAAAAACCCTGAGTTATCCAGACATGCCTTCATCATCCTCTGAATTTCTTCCGCGCGAAATGTAGTCTTCGGTGTCTCCTTCCCAAGTGGAGTAGGTGCCTAGGCTACTCAAACTATACCAGAGAACACCACCAGGAGGCGGACTACAGCACCATCCATCGTTTGCGTGTTTTTATAGTGTCCGCTGCACTCTCGCAAGCGAAGTCTTGGCGCGCACACAGCTCAATTCGTAAAACTCTGCCAAAATTCAAAATCACACGCCTGTCGAGAGTGTATCCATCCTCCGTATCATCTTGTAAACTTGTCCCAATCCCTCTCACATCCGTCTCAAAGAACTGCCTCCCAGATTTGTGCGCCACGCTTTGCTTCCTCCGTCGGGTATAAATATCGGCGTGGGCGTGTATTTGGCGGCTAGCTGAGGCCAGAGAATAGTTGATGAGAGGTGTGGTCATTGAAATGAGGATGTACTTGGTCGTACTTGTAAACTTGATGAGACTTGAGTAGGAGTCGAACTCGTTGGGAGCGAAAATTTGACGTGGCGGAGAATTTTGAATTATTGCCTCGTGGGCCAACTTAATCGGTATTGCGAAATTTGACTGAACTTGGCTCTGGGAGAATATTTCACTCCCAGGTTCGTAAAAGGCACCACGTACAGGTGTCAGTCTTGCCCTCCGTGCATGACACCCGTTAAGTGTCTTAACTGTGCTGGCCCGCACACGGCCTCATCTCCTGGATGTCCGGCTCGACCTTTCCGAGCCAACAAAGTATTCGTTCGCCCGGACAAAGAGTACGAATAATGCGCCTAGAAGATCACAAGGCCTGGCTCGCTCTAAACCCTCCCCCGTCGAACCCCATACCTGGGCCTCCTTCCACACAACCCTCGTGCGCCCCTCTTCCAGCTCCTGCTCTAACAGTAGGCTCGGCATCTAGGTTTGCTCCCCTGATTTTCCTTGTGGAGTCACAATGAGGAATGTGATTCCTTATGTTTCTCTGAACGCTACGCAATACACGTTAGTAATTTCACATCACCTGTAAAATTATATGTAAAGATCCCGGTAGAGGGAAATTTGCTACATTTAAATTGGTCATCAGAGTAGCGGGCAGTAGGTCGGACTCTTTTGTAGTTTCTGAGTGCTCTAAGGCACGTTAGAGCGTCGGGTAGTTCGTTGGAGACTGGGCCGGCTGGCTTGTTTTAATAGTTACATGCCGCGCATTGTTACGACGTTAAATTTAATAAAATAAAATAACCACATTTCTCGCTGTGCAAGTTTATATGGATGACAAAGGCATGCTTGAATAATCAAGGGTTTTGAAACTTCCTTTTGGTGGGTACTTATGGAGGCGGGTCGACTGTTTGTGTAAGCAAACAAACCTCACAGTGGTATTTGCGAATGAAATCCAGAATATGAGTGTCTTAAATGTCAAATGAGTCGTCAAATATGTACACATAGCACTGGTCATATGTCATAGCTAGATAGCCGAAAACATATTAAATGATTTAAAATGTAAAAGACGTACGTACATGTAGGTGGTACCAATTAGCTAGCACGTAGAAGATGCATAATGAGTAGCGACATTTATGATTTGATTTGAATTCTAGTCGTATCAGGCTTGCGCCCTACACCCACGGGGCGTGATACGGGTGTGTGATCCTTACGGACTCACTACTACCTACATGAAGGGCTTTTCTTGCCAGAGAATCTATAGAAAAATAGATAGATGCTAAAAATGAAATAAAAAAGGGGGTCCGAACAAATTTGCCCTGCGCCTTGTCCTAATTTTCCCAGCAGCTAACCAAAGGAAAAACATTTAAGATCCCCGGGAGTGCCTAGGCTTCCCGGTGTATATTTTGTGCACCATAACATTTCGTTATAGTCACGAATTCAAAGAATTTCTCCCATCCATCTTCTGCCAGCATCTCGCTCGCCCTCCGGAGGGGTTCCCGTTTAATACTTCTCCAACGCTGTAAGGCTGGCCGGCATTCTGCAAAGGGCCGCGGGCGTTTTTCTCGTCCGCATTCACACTTGCTGATAACATCTTCATGCTTGAATCTTTCGTGATATTTGACGAAGCCACCGTGTCCTGTCCTAGCCGCAATCAACCTGTGGTACGCCCATCTCGGCAGAGCGAGTTCTGGAGGTCGCTTGCGTGTCATCTTCAGGTTGAAGTCCACATAGTGTCGATGCGCATGTTCCTGCCACCATGTTGCCACCAGCTCGCTCGCACGTTCTCTCACAAACCTATCGAGTGATGCAAACGTTAATCTTATTATTCGATTTATTTCTGTAGAGGGCGTAGTGTCGGTTCCGTCGTTTGGAAGATCCCTCAAGGCTGCTTTGGCAAGCTTGTCTACCTTCTCATTCCCTGCAATTCCTGAATGTCCCGGGATCCATCCAATCTCTACTGACTGGTGATTTCGACAGTCAGAGACAAACTTGTCAACTATCCCTTGGAAGGATCTTGACCTTCCGCTGCGCAGAGCCTGGGTAGTTTCTGAGCTGTCTAGGAGCACCTTGATAGGTTTGCTGCCGGCTGCCCGTATTGCTGCTTCAAGTGCTCGATGGGCTCCTAAAATTTCTGCGTCGTAGGCCTCTGCCCCCATCAAAGGTCCTGCTCCGCTTCCAATCATTTGTCCTCCTCTAAACAGAGTGTATCCCCACGCAAATCTTGCCAAGACGCAAGATGAACCATCTGGGTACGCACATACGGTTTCCGCTGACAAATTCTCTATCTATATTTTGGCCTGGGCAGCTTCGAACTGTTTGTCGAGTTTCGTTGATTGGCTTTTTTGTTCCATATTTTGGAAGAATAGTATTCCAGATTCCGCGGCGCCCGGCACATTTACGAGGCTACTCTGTAATCGCGTGAGGTATCGCTCCGGGTTCTTAAACGAACGGCTTTTCTGTCCTGCGCGGAGTCCTAGACGGTCTATAGTTTCCTTACGTCCCTCTTGAGGTCTATTCAACAGTGGGTGCCAGGTGTCCATTCGCTGAATGCGCGCCACGGCTCTCAATTGCCTTTGCTGAAGGATGATTTCTGCCGGTGGAATGCCCGACTCTCTGTGTAGAGCCACAATTGGGGTAGTTCGCCATGCCGGTAGTGCCGCTCGAGCTGCCTTCATGATGGTTTTGTCCAGGAGATCCGTAAGCCAGCCGACTCTTGTGCCCACTTTCTTATTTCGCACGGAGGTGAATCGGGTCAGCCCTAGCCACCACGCCTCTGCTACATATAGTGCCGTACTAAGAACACATGCCCGTACTGCTTTTATCATTAGCCCCGGGGCCGCACCGCGCTACACAGAGTTAATTTGACGTATGAACTGAGTTATGCGTTGTGCTTTCCCGCACCATTATTGGACATGCTGTTTGAAGTTGAGCTGAGAATCTAACCAAACGCCAAGCCATCTCACACAAGGGGAAGGGGTTAAACTATGACCTTTAATAATAATTGAAAGGCCCGATGTATCAAGCTTCTTTCTGGGTCCTCCACCTATCACTAGAAGCTCTGACTTTGAAGGATCAAAGTCTATCATATTCTCATTAGCTAGGTGGACAAGTTTATTTACCTCCTCTTGAGCTGTGGCTACTGCCTCCAATACTGTACTTCCGACAGCGAGAACCTCAATGTCATCCGCATATCCGAAGCGTTTGTTCTTGTTTTCATCATGAACTGGTAATGCAATATAGAGAAGGAACAAGAGTGGTGACAGAGTTAAACCTTGCGGGACTCCGCACTCCACTACTTTATCTCGCGTCGTTCCGTCATAATGTCTGACACGTATCATCCGCGCTGTCAAGAAACACTCGACCCATCGGCATAATATCTTAGGCCACCCTTGTTCCCGCATCCGTCATAGTAGGCGTTTGTGGAGTACTGCATCGAAAACTCCTTGTACATCTAGAGTTATCATTGCCATGACCTTTTTATTTCGCATTGTCGCTTCCGCATCGTGTATAACACAAGATACGAGATCAACTGCAGAGCGTCCAGGGAGAGCACCAAAAAGCTGCTGGGGGACTACTTTATATTTAATCGCCAGCCAAGCCATTCTCTTAGCAACTATCCTTTCTAATCCTTTTCCCAGATATGAGAGTAGCGAGATAGGTCGCCATCCCTTTGGGGTTGCAAGGTCCCGCCCTGGTTTGGTAAGAAAGACGACTTCAGATCCTCTGAAGGCTGTTGGAAAGTGTCCGTGATCCAGACAGGCTTGAAAGATATCCTTTACTTGTTCTCCGATTACTGCCCAGTATGCCTTGAGTAGGCGAACTGTTATCTTGTCTGACCCCGATGCCTTATCTCCCGTCAGAATATTGCAAGCAGTCACATCGTCTAGCGAGAGTGATCGGTCCCATGGTATTGATTCTGGTTGTTCTTCCTCCCACATTTGCAAGTCATCCGCCGCATTATACCTAGCCATCAGCGAGTCTCGTAAACTCTCCGCTCTTTCTAGTGGATCTGAAACCCATTGATCTTCTCCAACCTTCAGGGGAGGAGGCTCTTGGCTCATTTTCGGTTTAACCCAGCGCATTACCTTGAAAATTTGTTCATCGGTGGTGGCATTTTCTACCGGCTTCCTCCAATGTTCTCTCTTGGCTTCTTTGACTGCTGCCCTAAAACATTTCTTGGCCTTTGCTGCTAATTCTGGCGAGTTTCTGGCGCATCTGAACTCATTGTACTTGCTCTTACATTTCTCATTCCACCATGGTGCTGTTCTTCCACGTGTTCTGGTTGATTTTCGTCCGACTGCTCTGACTGCATCTTTGATTACTTCCACAAGGCCTGTTACTTGATTTTATATATCTATAACATTGATTATCGGACCTGGCTTCACCCATGCTTTGACATATTGGGAGAACTTTTCGAGGTCTTGATCACGCACGCGCAGTTACGGTGTAATCCCAGAGGTTTCTAAGACTTTTGTCACTAGCGTGGATCCCACTATGGTCTTGTGATCTGATGTGCAATTGTATTTACTTGATACCATAGCCTCAGCTATCGTATTGCTCCATACCAAGTCAAGAACATTTCCGTCCCGATGTGTGGGTACCCCAATCGTAGTAACTAGATGCATGTCCTGAGCCGTGGCCCACTCCATAATCTGATCTCCGTTACCATACTGACGAGGTATCTATGGTTGCCAGTGTCTTGACACAGCATTAAAATCTCCCCCCGCAATTGTAGGTCCTGAGGGTGTCCACTGAAGTAGAGGCGCTAAGGTTCCGCTGGGTCCAGGTGCACGATAGACATTGACGAACATTAACCCTGATACTTGAACGAAGCAGTAGTCAGAAGTTTGGTATGGGGGCGATGGGAAAATCTGAGTGGCGTGAAGCCCATTCCGTGTGAAGGTAATCGGCCTTGGCCTAGTTCCCCTCTTTCCAATTGGTTTGTGAATATTATATCCCGGATGATTTTTTGTTATGTAATCATCCCCTTTTTGCTTAGTCCACGGTTCTTGTACCATGACCACATGTGCCCCTCCGTCCCAGGCTTGCTGTAGTGCTATATCTGTGCTAGGTCCGCCCTTTCCCACGTTCACTTGGTGAAATAGAAGGGTGTTATTTATTTGTTGGTGGTGATGAGAGTTGGGTGTACTACTCATTGACTTTCATTATTGCGTCTGGTATCTCAATGAACTCTGGGGCTTTGCCTTTTTCTTCCGATCTTTGTAACGCTGCTTTAAAATCTCGGTGTCCTCGTTCCCGAATTACCCGAAGCTGGGCTGGGGTGCGCGGCACGACTGCACCGTCCTGTATTCTGGGTCGAGCCATGCATTTGAGGGAGGTCGACTCATGAGGCCCTGCACAGTTTGAGCATTTGGGAATCCTGTTCGGACAATCTGTTGTCTCATGTCCCCCGGTGCATCTTCCACATCGGCTTCCTTTGACACAGTTTCTCGTGGAGTGAAAGCCCCAGCAGCGTTGATATTGCTCGATCGGACGACGTTGTGTGAATGGTAGAGCCGGTCCACTCTCGTCAAATAACCGAAATTTTAAGTTAGTTGGTACCTGCTTGAAGTGGATGATCCAACTAGTAGAATATTGCCCTACTTTGGCGTCACCCCACAAACTGACTGGCATTCCGTTTTAACCATGTCGTTCGTGACTTCAATTCTGCCCTCTAATGTTCGGATATGAAGGGGTACATGCGGGACTATGACGGACGTCCAGTCTGACGCAGGCTCTATTGCGACATCCTCCGTTTGAAGTGAAGGTCCAACCCTAAGAAGTGTCTCTCTAAGTGCTTCAGACGCACATTCGATAGCGAGACCCGACCTGACTAGTGTCATCGCTAGGACTGCTGAAGGTGCAACCCCGGCTTTCTCGGTGACTATCTTTTTAATTGTAACTGGTGATAGTTTCCGCCACTCATGTTCTTGTCCGATTCTAAGAAAAAGCCGCTTGTCTTCTTTTGGGGGACTTTGTGTGTGAGGCTTTGCTTGTGTTGTAGGCCTTCTTATGTTCGACGGAGCGGGGAGATCGGGTAGCTTTGCCACTCTTCGTGCAACTGTGACCCACGGCGACTCGGTTTCCCGTGGCTTTCTTGGGAGTTCGTGGAGTGGTTTGTCAGCTGTTTTTGCCGCCCTTGGCACAGAGGTTATTACCTGAATGTTTTCGCGGGCTAGTTTCTTGCCTGTAGGTTTAATGGCATCGGCGTTGCCTATCGCAAACTCAGTCACGATAGGTGAAATCTTTTCAATGAAAGGCGTGACTAGGCCCGCACTTTCGGTACCTGCCTTGGATTTCGCCCAGGAGTCGATATTCTGTAGGAATTCTTGAGTTAGGCTCATTCTCTGCTTTCGCTCGCGTTCTTATTGCTCCATCGCGGCAGCAATCCCAAGAAGGCTCGGGTGGAGGTGGTCACCTGGGTCAATTGACGCTGAGGACGGCGAGTGGTTATGCGCAGCCATATTGCTGCTTGATAATTCTAGTAAAGATAATTGGAGACTTGAACTGATATGAGAGATGGGTTGATACAGGTTTATAAGATAGTAGCGACATTTAGATGTCTTGATTCTGTTGTTAGATAATGTCACGTGGGTTCTCTTTATTTTTCTTGGTGCTTGTGGTGGACTTAAATCACTTCTACTAACTAGACTTGCTAAGGTAATAAGACCCTACTTGGTGCGAGCAAATAGTTCACTTTCGTTCAACTTTACATGTATGTTTTCCCCAGTTACAACGGTAAATAGCCAGCCTTTGCTTGGGGATTTTCCACGAATTCTCGAATTTTGCCGTTTTCGAGGTTCTTCCGCCATGAGTAGGAACTTAATAATGTTTGTGTATAGAGATTTTTTGTCGAAACAAACTAGCTCGAACTCTCTAGATTCCGCTAATAAATAGAGTGCATCTACGAACAGATGTGTCTATTTTCGGCGAGTGACAAGTGTCATTGTGCCTACGAGATTATGTTTAAGAGTCATAAAATTAAAATTAATTATTTTGACTACACTCCGGTTCCAGGAAATGCACCACTACGGCTTAGAACGACAATGCCGCGTTCACGTGATATATAGCCCTTCATGAGGTTCTACTCGAGAAATAAATTGTTAGTAGAAAACAATGGACAAACGAAGTTCTGAAGGCGTTATGAGGCTTTCAATTCGATATATTTGAAGTCAAATATGGGCTTACCTTATAAATCATATTCGCGATCAAACATTCAACTTCGTCTATATCCATAGGGTCACTATTATCGAGACTAATTGCAGCGGCAAATTCCGCAACAGGAATTCTAGTGCGTCGCATAGGGGGCCCGGTAGTATCTTTAGATGATTCAAAGCCAGCGGCAATGAAAACTTTGCGAAGTAGATTTCGTAAAGCGATATCCCGTCCTCTTTCTAGCGTCAAGTAAATACGACGTTTGGTGAATTCATTCTCTCCTGATAAGAGAGCCTTATCAAAACCAGATAGATCCCCACTTTTAATGCAGCGAGATAGGGGGAGAAAAAGCTCTTGAAGGCGAGGATAAGGTTGTAATAAAGCAGAAGTTGGTAGTGTATGAGTCGTTAAGAGATGACATGGAATCAAGTACGTTAAGATCAGTCTGAATAAGTTAGAGGTTGAACTTTTTTTGAAGACTGATTGCTTAACTCTTTATTTCGGGTTGAATTTCTATGGCACATTTGCCAAGCATGTGTGAGATGCTTTTCAGCCTATCATGCGTGAGAAAAGTCTAGTTCGCGGCGGATTTCGAACCTCTCCGTATGCTTCCTCAAGGAAAGAGATAACACCGACATAGTACTTGAAGGTGACCTGATGAGCCATAGGAAACGCATCAAGTGTTGGCATATCGCCTCGGTAAGCTTGAAGGGCTCTCAAAATATTCCGGGATAGGGTAATTGAGTTCAGCTTAAAATAAGTTTTGAATAACAAATTGATAATGTAATAGATACCCCATTTTCTAGATTCTTCTAATGCTGCTCTATTTTTATTTTAGGGATACAAGCTTTTGGTATGATTGGGCATCATTCACTTACCTATCTGCGAGGCATACTTGAAAGATTTTGTTTAGGATTCGAGCAGCATCTTCGAGCTTTTCGTGACCCTCGCTGTCAGGATTTAGGGCTATTTCTTGCATTCGGTCAATAGCAACAGCAGATTTAGCAAGGCCTTCATCGGCCTTAATAGCAAAAATCCTCATGTACTTGCCTGCCACATACAAGCAAGGCACGGTCCAAGCTTCAAACAAGTTCTTATCATAGCCCCGTATAAGGATCAAAGTCATCTCTTTCCATGCCTCAAAGACACTCAACCATGACGCCTAGGTACCTGTGAGTAGAAAATATACGTCGACTTATCGTCCTCAACAATTAAATTACGTGAAAACAAGCCAGTGATTTAGAGTAGTATTATAATTGTGATTTTACCTTGGAATTTGCTGCGATAGCTTTTTCGGCCAATAATATTTCACCGACAGCCTTCCAGTATGCATGGTATACAGATACCCAAGCCTCTCCTTCATCTTTTTGCATCCTAAAGGAGACCTGTCTATCCTGAAGAATCTGATTCCTTAAATCCTGCTCTACATGTTGGAAATTCGTGCTTTGGAAAATAGCTTGAAGTCTGTTGACGTTATGCGAGGGCGCAACAGGAGAAAGCGTTTGAGAAAGCTCGTAACCATTGCCTACGCTGTACGATTTGAGAAACTCATTTCCAAGTTCTCCAAGGGGCTCCATTGTAGCAACTGATAGTATTTCCGTCAATTTAGCTTTTACTTGAGCATTCTCATAGGGATAATCCGTTCAATATTCTGATGATAATGCTGACAGATTTTGGCTTTCTTGTTCGGAGATCGGTGTATCGTATATCAGCCCACGTTAATTGAAATTAGGCTACATAAGGCTGGCACCTCGAATCTTGACGTCAAGGTTCGGCATATCGGACAAGTTGCGACTATATTACTAATCTGTCCATATCGGGATTGGTGTCAACTAAGCGATTAAGGGCATTGAAAATATAAGCCCTAACTAATACCATGTTTGACAAATACGATTTTCGTACAATATCCGACGCGACAACTAACAATTTCTAGATACGGTAAAATTTCATAGTAAGTACTCATTTCAAAGCGAGAGAATTTGTGCAAGTGCTGACTGGCCTTAGATGGGTAAGTCGTAAATTTCGTCAATCATCAGTTTTTCTAGTATTGTTCTATTACCAGGACATATCACAATTTCCTGGCTCTGAAGCGATTTCTTAACATCAAGTGCTGCCAAAAATATCCCACTTCTAGTTGCAAGAGGGTAAAATAAGACCAACAAATTAAAACCAATTGTCATCAATTAGAGACCTTTTCTAGAGTTCAACCATATGTACTCTACCAAAGTTGGTCAGACTAAGTAATACTCAAATAATAAACGCGCCAGTGAAACGAAAATCGACATGTAAACACGCCAACGGATGAAAACCATAGATTTCTTTAATATATGAGAGCTCCAAAGGAATATTGCTGAAAATAAGAATAGGTCGTCTCACGGAATACCAGGTTATTGGCCGCCACTTGCCTACGGATACGGCCCCAACCCCAAAATTATACCGGATGAGAATATTCGCTCCAAACTCTGTAGTAGCAAAGTCTCGGTTTTGGTACTTCTTGAAGAAGCTTCGCAAAGTAAAGAAAGCAAACGGTGAGATAGTCAGCCTGAACGTGGTAAGTAAAATATACAATTCGCCTCCGAACGCTCAATTAATATTCGGAACTAGATCAACGAAAAACGTCCTCTCAAAGTAAAAAATTTCGGTATCTGGATCCGCTACGACTCTCGCTCTGGCACCCACAACATGTACAAAGAATACCGTGAGATGTCCCGAACTGATGCAGTTGAGGCTTTGTATCAAGATATGGCTGCGAGGCATCGATCTCGCTTCAGGTCAATCCATGTACGTCAAAAAACATTCAGTTATCATCAACCCCCTGTCGAAACTACTAACATATAAACAAAAAGATCCTAAAAGTTGTTGAGATTGAAAAGACAGATGATGTAAAGCGGCCATACATCAAACAACTACTTACTAAAGACCTCAAATTCCCTCTTCCCCACCGAATTGCCAAGTCAGCAAGCTCCAAGATATTTGCTAATAAGCGACCATCAACTTTCTACTAGGGCTGGCAAGGAATTTCAAGAAGTTTGGGACTTTCGGGTATCAGAACTGCTCCAATAAGCTGTCGTCATATGCATACCAGCGGGCGATATGTAATATCCAAACTCAAATTCATTATCAAGAATAGCGTTCGTTTCCACAGTGAATTACGACAACGCTTTAGCTCTGAGTAGCTACCCTATAATTATTTTATGAAGACAAGGTGTATGTGAAGTAGTCAGGATCTAAATGACCGAAATTTGGTGCAAAAACTATCGGATTTGCAAAATCCAAATGATCCTTCCGTTCTCGGGAATTTCTCGGATAGCAATGAAGTCACAACTCCTGTATAATTCAATCACTATAACTCTATTTAGAACAGTTATACTCTGCCCTTGCTAACACATCTATACTAATTTCAGCGCATGTAGTCATAAGAGAAAAACCTGACTAGGCAATCCTTCCACACCCTCTTCGTGAAGTATTGCAGATTGAGATTTGTGCCAAAATCTTAAACACATGTAGAACTTTATGAACTAAGCGAGAAAGCTCGAGCAGGCATAGTAAATGCAAACAAAGGATGCCGAATTTCCAGCAAACTTGACTTTGAACCCGTCTTTAATTTGCCTCGTGAGTGATCCATGAAAGATTGACGTGATAAATGGAATATTCGCTTCTATGAAATTCTGGCATAATTGGTAGGCAGAAGCGTAAATTTATATCGCGGATCGAAGGTTTAAAAAGGCCTCGAACATCTTGAGGACTTTCTAACATCAATCATTGTGTATTCAGCTATTTCTGACAAGGTTTCACGTGCTATGTGTGACGGCTAGTAAGTCTATAGATTGCTTGTAGCCTGTGCTGTTCAGCACAAACATATTTATTGGGCCAGCTCAAAGTTACGCTCATATTGAAATTCTGGAATTGTGCATGCATGAAATATTGTTGGTAACCATTCCACACCTGGATAATGGGTGCCCAACTGGAGGACAGCTACCAGTGATCAAAATGTTGTGATCATGTATATAATCAGGGCAATGGAATCAGCAGTAGTTTTGTTCTCAGTCAATAAATGAATTACCTTTTGACACACTAACGCCCAAGCTTTCTATATCGAAACTGTTACACTTTGGAGCTTCGAGACTTGGACACAATTGAGGTACCATTCAACACTAAGTTTAGACAGCAAGGACGAATTCTTAACCTTCCAGTGGTGCCGGTGTAATCGCTCAGTATGCTCTGCATATCTGGGATAGCTAAGTCGAAAGCAACCTCAAGCATATCTTCATTTGACGACTTCTCGACAATGCCTCTCTTACCATTATCATTTGAGTCCTTAACCTCTTTCCAATCACGCATTATCTTGCCTCAATGACCAATAAAGAAGTTGCTCCAATTGCAAATAGGAGCTTACCTTATTCATTACTGACTATCACTCACTACAATTTTGAGACGCTACGTATACCCGCAAGGAGTAAATCAAGTCGAAATACACAAAGCCTGGATCATGGCTTATTTGGGACTCTTGCCCTAACGAGATAAATATCTTGAGAGAGAACAGGCGGCGGATATTTGGAGCGAGAGGGGGAACAGGCCTCTGAATACCATGCTAGGACTGACATTTACGAGGGGTTTTTTCAACTTTAGAATGTTTGTGGGCGCCAAGATTAAGGTTTCGGCTTATTAGCCAGGAGGGCTTCTTTTGTCGATAAGTCAACAGCACTCCCCAGCGCCCTGGACGGAACAAAAGAAGTTGGGCTAAGCTACCATACAGCAATCACGCTCTGTCAAAACTTTTCTGACATTCCAGCATGACATTCAGGAACGAGTTGGAAGGAGGCTAGAAAGGTAGAGTGCGAATTTCCCGAGATACTCACAAGTCTGCAGCGCCCAGCTGGTCGGCCTGTTCGAACGCTTCAGAAGGGGCACTATGTCTTCGGATTTAGTCCTAATGTCGGTATTAGAAGAGCCCTGTACTCAGTGGTTTTTGCGATTTTTTCCGGCTGCCATACACCCGCAAATGGCCATCGTTTCGTTGGTTGGAGAGGGGAGATAGTGAAGGGCAAAGGGCTCTTCTAAGTGTGTGATCGAATGAGGACTTGTGAGGGGTGGTACTGTTTGAGGGGAGCTGTATGGGAGGCATAGGAGGGGATATGCTACTGGCATAGGTATTCTTGGCCTGTAGGTAGAGAGGACCTGCATGTCCTGCATAGTCATAGACTCAGACAAGACAACAAAAAAATGAAAAAAATTGAATGTATGCTCCATCTCTTCCCAGAGTTTCGGATATGCAGAAAACGTTGCGTTTATAGCGTCCGCACCGACTCTCGCCCGCTGCGGAGAGTTACCTCGGACGCAGTTATCTATGACCCTCGCCTGGGGACGTGAGAAAGACATCGCCCTTGCAGTTTCGAAAAGGGAACTACAATACTTTCACCGAAAGCACGGATCTCCACTAGATCCTAGCGTATTTGCGGATGGAGTTGTGGATCCTGAAAAGACCTACATTATCACATGTTGATCAGATTTTAGATGTACGGCGCATAGACAAAATGCTAGTGCCATTATGATCTCACACGATCAGATCGCACTGGAGCTGAGGGGTAACAGAGTATTGATGTATATAGGCGCATAGATATCCTACATTTAGGAGATATAGAATTCACGTATTAGTCTCAAGCTCTACACAAGATCCGTTGTAGTTAGGAGCCACGAGACACCACGTGATAACATTTCATTCTTACACCCACACCCCGCCAATTACTAGATACCCTACGCGCGCCCAGAAACCTCAGAGTTGAGATCACACCAAGCGCATACACGCGCTGGCGTGGGGTCATCTTCGATCGGAGCCTCCGATTTAGAGAACATGTCAGGCAAGCATGCGGAAGATCCTTGGCCATCACAAGCCACATTAAAAGTATTTCGAGAGTCACCCGAGGAATGGGCCCTTTACTTTTGAGACAAGCGCTCCAAGGTGCAGCTTTCGCGACCTTGCTCTACGGGGCTGAGACATGATATTCCAAAGGAACGCCGAAAGGACTGGTCCTTCGGGTCCAATATCGGGTGAACGATGCAGCTCGAACAGCACTTCCTGTATTCCGTACAACACCAATAGCTGTTCTTCTTCGTGAAACAGGTTGGGGGCCCGCAAAACCCTGGCTTGAGCGCATACATGATCGCCTCGCCCTTCGCACTGCGGCAGCAGATCCTAGACACCCTCTTCGAAGACGGTGGAATTCTTCGAGAATGTGCGGGATATGACGAAGGATTTCTCCGGAGCTCTCAGAAGAAAACATCACACCCCCTTGGGAAGTTGGTCGCGATGAGTGTTTGGAAAAGATAGGTGCTGTTGGCCGAACAGCGGGAGTTGATTCCTTCACTCAATGGTACGCCCAACAACCCATGATGAACCCCTTTGTTTCCTCCGACGGCACTCTGATCGAGAACCAAGTAGGAGCCGGATACTCAATTAGACGCGGCACGAACCATGAAATTGCCCGCGGAAACATACCTCTAGGTGCTTCTGCAGAAGTGTACGACGCGGAAATCACTGGAGCAACAGAAGGTCTAGCAGCTGCCATCCACAATCCCATGGCCTTTTACGCAACCAACGTAACTATCTGCTTAGATAACCAAAAAGCGGCTCTTCAACTCCTCTTGTTAACACCTACCGCAACAAGCTCTCGCCAAATTGCAAAATTTCGGCAGCTAGCTGGACGAACAGGATACGGGCATCCTGTACTAGAGCAGGAACAGTCAATGTTAGATAGTGCCCCGGACACTCTGGAATCCCTGGAAATGAAGCAGCAGATGCTCTAGCGAAGTTGTCTTGTCTAATGACTGCGCCACCCCTACCACAATCCATAGCACGAGCAAAAAGAGAAATTTCTTGGTTGTACAACGCTTCCGCCACCGCTTACTGGGCTCAGGAAGGCCCCACTAGATACAAGGACCTCAGAATTGGCCCTAGCCTAGGAATAACGCCAGAACTGAAAGGTTTAAACTGACGTGCACTTGGGGCGTTAATTGCGGCTCGTTCCAGAAATGAAGATTTCGCCCAATACCATCGTCGTTTCTCACACAAAGATGCCCTAACAACCTGCTCCTTTGGCGAAGAAAAAAGCCCAGATCAATTTTTCTACTGCAGGTTAGGAAGAAACCGTGCCCGTATTTGCGGTGGACCTCGACACCCCCACTCTGGCATTAGATGGGTCTTCGGCACGCCTGAGGGTGCCCTTGCCTTCGGAAAATAGGTCGAGCAGACAAAATTCTGCGACGAAGTCCAACGAGCCCACTAGATTTCCCCTGAGAATGAAGGGATTTTGTGGTGAACTAATGTTGTATAAAAGGACTCACAATCTCTTCTTTCTTAGCGTTATTTTAATTCATTGTACAGCTTCTGAGCATAATGTCAAACCACTTGTAAATCAAATTTAAACTTCCTGATAAAGGGATATTTGCTACATTTAAATTAGAAAGCAGAGTGGCAGACAGCTAGTCGAACTATTTTGTAACTTCTAAGTATTGTATGGCGCGCTAGAGCGTCGGGTAGTTCTATTGGGACTGGGCCGTCCAGCATTTGACAGTAGTTACGAGCTATGGACAGGCACGACGTTGAATTTAATCATAAATCATAAATCACTATAACTAAGACACCATCTTTACTTCATCTGCTTCAAATATATCTTCATAATTTTTCACGAGATTAGTCACAAGCTCAGCATAAAATCACACAATTAAGAATGCCTCCGGGTAGGCAGGAGAAAGCTCGTGCGGTATCTTAGCCCCTGAAGCCAACCGTCTCTGGGATGTCCAAAATCGTGAAAAATCGCGATTCCAACTTCAATAAGACAGCCGTTCTCGAAGCCCTTACTTCCAGGGGCTCTGTGAAGACCGGCCATCTGAATGAAAATCCACAGGTAGAGGACATCGAGATCGATTGCGACTCAGACACATCATCAGCCCCCGACGACGAGATAATGCTAGAAGATATGAGCTCGCATCTCTCAATTGAACTGATAAATAGTGTTTAGGAGTCACAAACCAAGGTAGCATAAACCCCCGGAAAAGCTCTGCAAGGTCTAGAATATTCTATACATGCAGCTCATGTATCTGAAGCACCTCCTTAAAATAAGGAAGCAACAAGCCCACCATTCACAAGTAATCAATGTGTTACTTCCAAACTCTCATCTAAGTCTATCAACGAATACGCTGCATCGCTAACAGCCTGGCAGAACGCAGGAGCTAAATACCTAAAGAATCTCCCCCCATCTGTCGCCGCAGACCTGCGAGCCATCACTACTGGGAGCGCTGCGCGCGTCATTGCCGGCTTGCCAGTTTTTGATGAGCCCAGTTTCCAAAAAATCCCTCTATCCATTTTACCAGCAATACAGACAGGCCAGAGCAAAATGCTCAAGAGGAAAGAGTGGCCCCTGTGTCGGCTCCCTCAAACGTGGCAGCTGCCCAGAGAGGTAGCAATGCCCCAGGTCCTACCAAAAAACGCCAGCTCCCAAGCCTACCTCGCCAAAACCTGACGCTAGAGTCATCATCCGACTACTTGTAGAATATCCCCTCCGTGGCGAAGATCCACTCTTTGTGAGAATAATGCTACGCCGCATCCTAAGCCGCCCGGAACTCATCAAATACATTCGGATGGTACCCAAGGGGCTAGCCCTAGTGGCTCCAACTCCCTCTCAAGCCCAGGAAGTACACGAAGCAGCAAAGGATCTCATACCTATCACCGGAGAAGCACCAATAGAGCGACAAGAAAAAAGAGCAAACTACCTGCTTGGCCCAATACCAAAATACGGAAACAATACGTGGGGTAACCGCGTGGCCCTTACATTCGAAGAGATTTAACAAGAGATGGAAGCAGAGAAGATAAGCTATGATTCTGTATATGTAATGTTCTGGACCCACTGGTCCAACGAATTCTCAAGTAGTGGGGGCACACTGCGTCTTGTACTTAAAGCCTCATTTACTAAGAGCCTCCCCAAAAACTTAGGTCTATTTGCAAGAGCCGCACGACTTAGACCTGTCGATGACCGACTACAGATTCCATCCTGCTCTAAATGCCATGCATTCCATAATGTTAACGCATGCACTCGAAGGCCCCGCTGCGGCCTGTGTATTGCCCAACTACACGACGCGGTGTGAATTACCCCTTATAAATGCCTAAACTGTCGTGGCCCGTATCCGACAGCCACTGAGAGCTTCCCAGCACGACCCCGTCGGGAGAATGGAGCCTTAATAAAGCCCAATAAAGGAAGACCACGACAAATATGCCAAAAATCGACCTCCAATACCCCAATAGCCTGAAAAACAAAGCGGTGTACCTGTGACGGCTAGTAAGCCGATAGGATCCCTGTAGCCTGTGCTATTCAGCACAGACATATCCTTAGTGTCAGCGCTAAGTTACGCTTGTATTGAAAGTCTGGAACTGCCTATGTTTGAGACGTTAGAAACTAACCCGCACCTGAATAATGGGAGCACGACTGGAGGACAGCTACTAGTGTTTGGAATATTGGAATCATGTATATAAAGGGCATTAGATATAGCATTATATTTGTTCTTCAGTTAATAAATAAACTTACCTTTCGACATACAAACGCCCAAGCTTTATATATCGGAACTGTTACATATTTATTAACTCTTCTCATCAGTAAAATTCAGTCAGTTCAGTCAATTCAGTAAATTCAGTCAGTTCAGTCAATTCAGTTAATTCAGTAAATTCAGTCAATTCAGTCAATTCAGTCAATTCAGTTATTTCATTTATTTTATCATCTCAGTAAATTCATCAATTTCAGTCAATTTTGTAATTTCAACATGTCGGATGTGTCATTAAGGCAAGAATTGACCGACCTGCGGAAACAGATCAACGAACTCAAAGCTTCTAACTTGTCCCATCAACAGCCATGTCAAGTCGAGCGGGTTATCATCGAAAAAGACCCAACTACAGAGGGACTGGGACTAAAGCCAACCAAACTACCAGAGTTTGATGGTGATAGGGTCAACTATTCGTCGTGGAGAACAGCGGTCCTAGATATTTTTAGGATGGACTGGTACGCCTTCGGCTACGATGATTCAAGGGCATTCGTTTTAATATATACTACACTAAAAGGCTCGGCTTTAAAGAAAGCTGGCTCATTCTACGAGGTAGGAGGAGTGCACGGAACTCGGAAACCGGAAGACTTCATTGAGTTTTTAGACAAATTATACCTTGATCCCTTAAGAGCTGTAAGGGCAGGCAGGGAGCTACATGCAATGAAAATGTATGAGGGCCAGCGTTGGCCAGAATTTTTCGCAGCTTGGACGAATAAGCTGACAGAGGCACGAGGAGACCTTTGGGACGACACCAATAAGATATCGATGCTCTGGAACGCGCTGAACAGGGATTTGATACTAGCTCTGGCGGGGAATACTAACTTACCCAGTAATGATTTCAATGCCTGGATAAGACTAGTAAATCAGGTAGCTCAACAATTGGAAATGGCAGACAACTGGGTGGGCCAGAACCAACCCATCCAAACACGCCAAAGGAGTAGCTACACTGATACAGACCTGGTAAATAATACAAACAGCGACCATAGACACTCTCGGGGAAATACAAGTTTGACTGACTCGTCTGGGGATATAATCATGGGTGGAATAAACACTGCTGGTATATCAAACACGAATGGACAGCGTGCCAAGTGGAAAACTCATGCCCAGCTAGATCGGCTAAGACAAGAAAGGAAATGTTTTCGCTGCGAAAGGGTGGGTTGTTCATCAAGGAAATGCACACTTCTGCCGGCGCGGAACCCGAATAAAACAGGTATAAATATCAATGTGGCGAGTTTACCAGAAATTGATCCTTCAGTAATAGATTCAGAAGGACAAAGACTATCGGTAAAGGGATTTTTGAGCGGGTCGGAAAACTAGATGCTCCTGTGCCCAGTCGCGCGCAGGAGCCTAAGGGAAGTTATAATAAAGAAGTTAGGATGAATACAGAACCATTTCTAATAAATGCACTTTTAAATGATACTTTTATGGTGCAAGCCTTAGTAGATAATGGATGTCTGTGTTCTGGAATCATCAGCGATGAATTAACTGAACGATTAAACTTGCCGCGCATAGCCATATCCCCACGAACTCTCGAGACAGCAGAGAATTCTTCGTCGATCAAACCTACTGTTAATTATATAACCCATATAGCACTCGACCTCGATGGGTTCCATCTACCTAAACTGTGGCTGTATGTTGTTCCTTCAAGCACGCACAAAATGATCCTAGGAAAGAAATGGCTTGAAGATCAAGACGCAATAATCCATTCAAAGGACCAACGACTTGAGCTCAGAAAGGGAAATATGAGTGTTTACAGTGTTAAGAGATGGAGGCAAAATTTGAGACAAGTGCCTCATCCAAAATATTCATCAACTAAAGATTTGATGTCAATGAGCGACTCAGTGCCGATCGGCAAAATTACGATAGAAGATATAAGTAAAGCACTCCGTAAAAAACCCTTACTCTCAGAGAATGAGGCTAGAAATCGTCTACCGGAAAAAGTGAAGGACTTTGCACAACTTTTTGCCGATAGCACCGGGGCAAATAACCTACCTCCATTGAGAGGAAACTTAGATCACGCAATCAACCTTCGTTGTGAGAATGGAAAACCCTTGTCACCCCCGTGGGGGCCCTTATACAGCATGTCACGAGAGGAACTTTTGGTATTGCGGAAAACCCTAACGGATCTATTAGAAAAAGGATGGATAAGACCAAGCAGCTCTCCAGCAGCATCACCGGTACTTTTTGCGAGAAAGCCAAATGGCGGCCTACGCTTTTGTGTGGATTACCGTGGTTTGAATGCAATCACAATTCCAGACCGTTACCCACTCCCACTTTTTAAGGAAACATTGCGACAGCTTTCTAAATCCAGATGGTTCACGAAACTTGACGTCAAGTCGGCTTTCCATCGCCTCCGAATTAGGAAAGGGGACGAGTGGATGACAGCTTTTAGGTGTCGCCTGGGACTATTCGAATGGCTGGTGACTCCATTTGGGTTGATAAATGCACCAGCCTCATTCCAGCGATACATTAACGAAAAACTACGCAATCATTTAGATGTGAACGTTACGGTATACATGGACGACATTTTGGTGTACACCGATGGAAGTGAGGATGACCACTGGGAAATAGTCCGGAGTGTTCTATCGAAGCTAAAGAATGCAGGATTATATTTAGACATCGAAAAATGCGATTTTCTTTGCAAGGAGGTGAAGTATCTAGGTTTCATAGTCAAAGCAGGCGAATGTGTTGCTGTAGACCCATCGAAAGTCAAAGCCATACTCGAGTGGGAGGCCCCGGTAACTGTATCTGGAGTAAGGTCTTTTCTAGGTTTCGCAAACTTTTACAGATGTTTTATTAGTAAATTCTCGGATATAGCTGCGCCTCTAATTAGGTTAACGAGAAAGAAGTCAACTTGGAAGTGGGATGAGGAAGAAAGCACATCTTTCAATGAGCTAAAAAGAATATTTGCAACAGAGCCAGTATTAGCCCAGTGGGATCCGGACCGGGAGACTATTTTGGAAGCGGATTGCTCGGGATATGCTATGGGAGGATGCCTTTCGCAGAGAGACAAACTCGGCAGATTACGACCTGTAGCTTATTTCTCAAAGCGCCTTAATAGTGCTGAAGCAAATTACCCAATACATGACAAAGAAATGCTCGCAATAGTAACTTGTCTTAAGGAATGGAAAGCGGAGTTGAATTCTGTTGCCAAACCTTTCACTATCTGGACAGATCACAAAAACTTGAATTACTTTGCAACAAAACGGCTTTTAAACGAACGTCAGACAAGGTACAACGACGTGTTGCAACAGTTCAGGTTCGAGCTGAAGTGGCGAGCGGGTAGAGCAAGCGATAGACCAGATGCCTTATCACGGCGCGACCAAGACAAACCCAAAGATTTAAGTGATGAGCGGCTAGCGGGTCGAATCATGCAACTGTTACCGTCAGTATCCTTGGGCTCAGCAGAGATTATACCCGATAGCACAGACGGTGAGGAAATAGGTGAAAGAGTATCTCAGGCAATATTGTTCGACGACATTGAGCTGCAAACTCTGTGGGAGCAAGCCACTGTGAAGGATAAAATTTGGCAGCGGGCCTGTGAAGCCGTAAAATCGGGGGAAAGGAGTTTTCCACCGGATATCGCGCATGAGATGAAGGCCAATATTGCAGAATGTTCGGTGGCCGCAGATGGTCTCTTACGGGGAAGAGAGAATCGTATATGGGTGCCAGATTATGAACCTCTCCGAACAGCTATTATGCAGCGGACACACGATAGTCACTTATCAGGTCACCCAGGTCGAGATACGATGGTTGGAATACTATTACGACGGTGGTTTTGGCCAAAGATGAGAGAATCAGTTCGTAGATTTGTCAGGAACTGCGATATATGTGGACGTTCCACAATCTGGCGAGAGGCAAAAGCAGGCTTCTTGAAGTCATTACCAATTCCTGAACGCATTGGCAGTGAACTCACTATCGACTTTGTGACAGATATGCCAATGTCAAAAGGGTGCACAAACATCATGGTAATCACAGATAGACTATCTAAAGATATCATGTTATTTGGCACGTCGTCAATGGAGGCTCAAAAGTGCGCGATTTGTTCGTGGATCGATACTACCGCTTTTTCGGGTTTCCACGCTATCTGACAAGTGATAGAGGTTCTGACTGGTTAAGTCATTTCTGGAAAAACTTCTGCCGACTGACAGGAATAAACCAGAGACTGACAACGGCCTACCATCCACAGTCAAACGCAAGTGAAAGAGCAAATCAAGAAATGTACAAGTATCTTAGGTCATTTACTTGTTACTCCCAGGATGATTGGATGGATCTGTTACCACTGGCACAAATGGCGTTAAACTCCCGCCCGAGCTCAGCCATAGGAGGGATGAGCCCATTCTTCCTACGAAATGGCTATAACGTAGAACCCTTAATGGAGCCTACTCCAGCTGAGGGCTCCGCCTCGCGTCATCCAGGCAGCATTAACGCACAAAAATTTGTTCAGCGCTTGAAAGACGCGCAGGATTTTGCACAAGCCGCAATGGCATCAGCTCAGCAGCGGAATGAGCTAAACGGTAACATACAACGTCGACAGCCCGAGCGGTATAGAATAGGGGATAAAGTTTGGTTGAATTTGCAGCATATCAAAACACCTCAGCTGTCAAAAAAATTAGCTTGGCAACATGCTAAGTATATGGTTACTGGAGTACCTGATGCATTGACTGTAGAACTCAACGTACCCGGTAATATACATAAAAGATTCCATGTGGAATTAATTAAACGAGCCGGCACAGATCCTTTTCCAAGTCAAGTACGGGACGATGCTCAGAATCCTCCAATAGTTGATGAGCTGGGTAATGAAGAATTTGTAGTCGAATCCATAATCAGAGCGCGAACGGTGCGACGTGGACGAGGGGTATTTCGGCAAGCCCTAGTGAAGTGGGCTAGTGAAGCGGATCCGACATGGGAGCCAATAGAATTCATAGAGGATACTGAAGCCTTAGATAGGTTCGAAGAACTTTATGGTCCAATCGAAAATAACGATGGACCTCCAGAGGAAAGCGCGGGAAAATTTGTTGGTCCAGCTGAAAAGAATACGATGCAAAAGCGGCGCCTCCGACAAAAAAAAAAAAAAAGATAGTTCAAATGCCTCTCAAAAGTGGAAGGGGCAATGTGACGGCTAGTAAGCCGATAGGATCCCTGTAGCCTGTGCTATTCAGCACAGACATATCCTTAGTGTCAGCGCTAAGTTACGCTTGTATTGAAAGTCTGGAACTGCCTATGTTTGAGACGTTAGAAACTAACCCGCACCTGAATAATGGGAGCACGACTGGAGGACAGCTACTAGTGTTTGGAATATTGGAATCATGTATATAAAGGGCATTAGATATAGCATTATATTTGTTCTTCAGTTAATAAATAAACTTACCTTTCGACATACAAACGCCCAAGCTTTATATATCGGAACTGTTACAGTACCAACTCCAAACCTTAGAATGGAGATCTTCGGGAGCACAACTACTACAGCATAGGAAGTTTCAGCGCAGCTTCCAACTCTCATAACCGCAGTACAACTTTTATGGTCCGAGGCCGAGGATGTGCAAAGCAGACAGCATCCGGCTTCTGCATCTTCCAGGCCAATATCGGCAAATCTAGCTCAGCATTTGCTCTCGATTTCAAATCAGGAGCTGATCTAATCCTTATCCAAGGGCCGTGGGTTTTCTCGAGATTCTCTCATAAAGTCACAAAAGCCCGTCCGGGATTCCAAACTTTTTCTCTGCTCTCCGACTGGACGGCCCGGCCTCGAGTTATGACTTATACTCGGAAAGGTCGCGACCTCTCTCCTTTTCAGCTAAACTCTTATTCACGCGATCTAATACCTGTTTGTATTCACCGTATAAGGAGACTTATGGTCGACTGTTGGAATATATACAACGCCCCAATAGGCTCCTCTGATGCAGAGGAAGGCCTAAGGGTTCTCTTCACAAAATCCGAAAACCCTGAAATCCTTGCAGGGAATTTTAATTTTCATCACACAGCCTGGGATCCGACGGCCAGATACGACTCAAACCATGGAAAATCCCTACTATCCTGGTTGTTCAATAAAGGCCTGTCCTTTATGAACCCATATGGAATCCCAACAAATGACGCAGGAGGTGTACTGGATCTCTGCTTTGTCAAATCCAGCTCTCATTCCTCTCAGAATTCGCCAAGATCTCGATTCTGGCGCAGACTATAGGACTCTTGTAACGCGCATTCCAGATAACGCCCCCGATACCCCCGCCCTAGGCCTTCTTCATTACTCTTTCTGCAGCTGGGAAGCCTTCCGTAAAACCCTTGATTACCAACTCATAACTCCGCCCTCAACAAACCCAAGTGAGGAAGCATTATTACTTGCTGATGCAGTATCCGGCGCTTTACAAGTATCCTGCTCTAGGCCCCGCGAAAAGTTAGGGAGTACACCATGGTGGTGTCACGGTTTCAGTACAAAATGCATGGGCAATCTTGTAGGTACAGTATATTAATTATAATTCTCTCGGGGAGAGAATTACTATAGCTAAAGACTACAAATATATACAGTCTAAGATACTCTCCGATAAGGCCCCCTCTGTGACTAGAATGGTTTAGATTCTTCAACAGTTTCCTGGAAGATTCTAGGTACACCTGTCGTCCTCATGAACCTTCAGTATGCTTACAGAAGGTTCACTAGGAATCTTCCAAGCTCCGGGTATTTCGAGATCCTTCCCGAAGGTTCCCTTGGCCTCATTGCCTGCGCTAGCCAGCGTAGGCTGCAGGAATCCCTAGGCTTAACAGCCGTTATAGGTGGAATGCCAAATCCGCTGAAGGTCATTGAAAATTTTATCGCACGAGACGATGTTACGGGATTAATTCGTTGAGTTTGTACTGTCTGCGCCAGTACAGCAGGGATAAAATATAGGGCCTAGCTAGCTACGGGGCTACCAATGTTGCGGTATGGATGTGGTTGCTTAGCAGCATAGATTGTTATGATCGGCGCTGATAATTACAATTCCCTATGTATACAGCGAGAAGTAGGAAATCTTCTTTCTCTAGATTTCATTAATTAATTGATTTATTCTGGACTTGCTCTGCTGTATACCAACACCAATTGATCTGGCGACAGATGACTCGGTTTAAATGCCATAGAGGAACGTCGGAGATTCGGCAAGGTCGTTAGGAAAGCCAAACAAGAGTATTGGCGTTAAAATATATAGAAGATGTCTAATCTTACCGAGACTTATCAAGTCACCGGATAATACAAGAAACAACCCCGGTTTTAGACCCTCCCCTTGTTGGACCAGCAGGTTATGCAAGCACACCTACTGCGAAATCTCAGCTCCTCAAGGACACGCTGCTAAGTCGACATTTAGACCATGAGAATATCCCTCTAGATGTGCCCACTGTGCCTAGTAAAAATATACCCTGGCCCTTACTCACCGACGAGGAAATCTTCCGTTCATGCTGTCAAGTAACCTACTCAGCGCCCGGAATAGATGAAACCACTATAGAATCCCTCAAGAAAGCGTGGCCTATAGTGGGCCATCGTATCACAGCTCTCTTTTGTCAGTGTATTGAGTCGGGACTACACCCACCTGTATTCAAAAAGGCCAACATTGTCATTTTACCAAAGGTGGGAAACCGCAACCTCTCACTCCCCAAATTATATAGGCCAATCGCACTCCTTTCTTGCTTCGGTAATGAACTATAAAAGCTAATTGCCCGAAGACTCTCCTACCTCGCCCTCAAGCAGCGCATTCTCGCTCCGGATCAATGCAGCGCAGTGCCTCGCCGCTCAGCGATAGATCTCACAACTGCTTTGGCCTGCGACATTCAAACAGCATGGACCGAAAAGAGGGTCGCGGGAGTTGTTACTGTGGACGTAAAAGGTGCCTTCGATGGAATCAAAAAGAGACGCCTCTCCTACCGCCTCCGTAGCTAAGGATGGCCACCAAATATTATACGCTGGGTAATCTCCTTCATGGAACAGCGCGAGGCTTCTATATCTCTGGATGGCATTAAATCGCCCTGTTTTCAGATCCACTGTGTTCTTCCTCAGGGATCTCCTATATCACCTATCCTCTTCCTCCTGGCTATAGAAGCAGCAATCAATCTCTCACGTGGTTTATTTGGCTACGCTGATAATATTGCCCATTTCTCATCTGCAACTAACATTCCCACTTGCGCAAAAGTGCTCCAGAATCAATTGGGCTAAACCATTATTTGGGGACATGAGAACGGCATATCTTTTGAGATTTCCAAGGCTGAGCTACAATTCTACCATCGTAAACGTGGAACGACGGCAGAGCCAAGTCTTTATATTAACAGCCTGAAAATTAGGCCCAGTAACCATACCAGGTGGCTTTGAGTCTATTTCAATAGAACCTTGAGATTTAAATATCACACTAATGAAGCCTGTAGAAAGGCTCTTAGTATAACAGGTCACTTAAGACAACTTTCATATACCAAACTGGGCATTAATCCCCACCTTTTCAAACAGACTATCCAAGGTGTAGCCTTTACCACGCTAATTTTATGGAGCCGAAACTTGGTATTCAAAGTCAACACCAAAAGATACCATCACACGTATCCAACGTAGAATGGACGATGCTGCCCGTGTAGTCCTCCCTGTCTACTGCACAACTCCTATTGCCGCCCTTCTCCGAGAGACTGGATGGGGTCCGGTACTTGCTTGGCTTGAGAGAATACACGATCGTCTCGCAGTCCGAGTTGCAGCAGCAGACCCTAGGTATCCTCTCCGACATCGTTGAAACTCCCCTAATATGCATTGGATCCACCAGAGAACTTCTCCCAAACTTTCCACCGACACTATTCCGTCACCTTGGGTCACAACGAAAAGTCACACCTAAAAACTATAGGCGCTGTAAGCAAAAGAATAGGCCTACTGGAACTCAAAAAGTGGCATACATCACAGTCTCTCTTAGACCTGTTTGTCTTTTTAGATGGGGCTCTTAAAGACAACCAAGCTGGAGCTGGGTACGTGATCTACCGGGGCCTTTTGCAGGAAGTTGGACGGGGCTCCCTCCCCCTTGGAATTTCTCCCGAGGTCTACGACCCTGAAATAACTGGAGCAACTGAAAGACCCGCCGCAGCTCTTCGCAACCCTTTGGCCCGCTATGAAAAAAGCGTATTATTGTGCCTAGACAATTAAGAGGCCGCCCTTCGGCTACTTGCATGCAACCCCACACCCTCCAGATCTTCGCGCATCACTTGATTTCGCAAAATTGCGACAGCTTGGACTAGTAGAGAGCGTAGCCAATTCACAGGAGCCGGCTCAGTTATCATTAGATGGTATCCTGGATATTTTGGTATTAGGTGAAACGAAGCTGCAGATGGGCTCGCCAAACAGGCCTGCACACTTCCAGCTTCCTCACTCGCGCCGTCAATTTCTAGAGTAAAGAGAGACATCAAAATTAGATACCAAAATTCCGCGACCAGATACTGGATGCAAAAATCCCCCGAAAGATGTAAGCTGCTCAGAATTAGAGAAAATGTTGGAGATTCACCTGAACTCAGGAATCTCAAGCAACATACACTTAGCCTGCTTCTTGCCGTACGGTCGAGGCACTGGGACTTCGCGGATTACCACCGTCGTTTTCAACACCCCAACGCTCTCTTGACCTGTAGCTGCGTTCGAGAAAAGTCACCAGACTACTTCTTCTTTTGTCGACTAGGGCGTAGCCTATTACGACTTCACGGCAGACCTTAACATCCCAACGCTGGAATACTCTGGGCTCTAAGCTCTCCAGAAGGGGCTATCGCCTTCAGCAAATGGGTCCACAAGACTAAGTTTTTTGAAGAAATTAATTGTTGATCCTAGCTCGAACACTCGATAATGACAACCTATCGAGGCCTGGCTTAATCACTTACTGGTAGCCCTATCTCTACCTGTGGTAGATTATTTCTCCCCCCCCCCTTGATAAAGATATACTACTAGTCCGTCTACGCTATGGTTAAAAGAGTGCCCAAAGGAAGGGTGCATTTGATGTATTTGAAGTTTAGGGCAGCTGGCATGAAGGTAATGGCCCAGGTAGTACATGCCGGGCTCGTACGAGCGTCGGTACGTCGGGTAGTTTTTCTACACTGAGCTAGCCGGCACGTGGCCTTGGGGAACGTTTGTTTGTTTTTGTTCATTCATTTAGGTCCCAGGTCTAACCCGTTACCCCCGAAGAGTCAAGGACCGGTTTTCACAGCCAAGATCCAATCTCTGATAAGCCCAACTTGATCCCACCGCATGAAACCACTAAACAATAAGTAGATAGTTTAAAATTCGCAACCGTACATAAATTCAACCTTTGAAACCAAACTCCTACCCACAAAACTATCCAGCCCTGCAGATTTCCCAATTTCTGGTCAGAAAACAAATCTTCTCGCCTTGTATTCCTTCCTATCATATCATCTATATGACTAATTTATATGGTCCTCGATGATATCAGAGGACGAGCCTTGGGGAGCGTTTTGTGCGCTGGCACGACGTTAAATAATAAATAAAACAAACTATAACTGATAATCCTGTAAAGTCATGGATATAATCAATGAATAGGAGGGTAAGACTTAACATCTGTACGCGGTGTCCTCTACGAATCTGGTAGTGAAATATTCTCCCAAGAGCCAAGTTCAGTCAAATTTCGCAATACCAAAGAAGTTGGCCCACGAGGCAATAATTCGAAATTCTCCGCCATGTCAAATTATCGCTCCCAACGAGTTCGACTCCTACCCAAGTCTCATCAAGTTTACAAGTACGACCAAGTACATCCTCATTCCAATGTCCACACCTCTCATCAACTTTTCTCTGGCATCAGCTAGCCGCCAAATACACGCCCACGCCGATATTTATACCCGACGGAGGAAACAAAGCGTGGCGCATAAATCTGGGAGACAGTTCTTTGGGAAGGACGTGAGAGGGATCAGGACAAGTTTTCAAGATGACACGGAGGATGGATACAATCTCGACGGGCGTGTGATTTTGGCAGAGTTTTACGAATTGAGCTTTGTGCGCGCCAAGACTTCGCTTGCGAGAGTGCAGCGGACACTATAAAGACACGCAAACGATGGAAGGTGCCGTGGTCCGCCTCCTGGTGGTGTTCTCCGGTATAGTTTGAGTAGCCTAGACACCTACTCTACTTGGGAAGGAGACGCCTAAGACTACATCTCGCGCGGAGAAAGTTCAGTTGATGATGAAGGCATGTCTGGATAACTCAGGGTTTTTGAGACGTTCCCCTGGGTGGATATTCACGGATGAGGGTTGACTTGGGGTGAAGAAAAAGCCGCCATAACTTCGCAGTGGTACTTGCAAATGAAATCTGAGGCATGAGTGCACTTATTGTAAATTGAGTCATCTATTCTGTACATTATCTCCGATATTTTGTCATAGCTAGATAGCTGCATACGCAATTAAAATCTGATGCAAAAAAAAAGGCAGTCGGAGGAGACGAGTTAAGAAGTCGAGTAAATTAGGATAGTATAAATTATAAACAATGTGACTGATACTAAAAGATTGAGATTTCAAGATTATAGGGATTAGAGAACATGAGACTAGAAGATTGAGAAGCTGGAGAGCTACTTTGCGGCAGCCCCAGCTTCTTTGAGTACAACCAACGAGCGTGACATGATTCAGCTCAGGCTAAAACAAGATATAACCCCGACTCCAACAAGATCCCTTCAAACTGGCGCATCATATTCGACCGCTATTCGACTCCGACGGTCTCGCATTTGACGAAAACATTTTCCTTCAAATTTCTACTTGAACCTGATTCAAGGGTATCTCTTCACAACATACACTATTAGGCCATTCTCCCGAGTGGCCTATAGGTAGCTTGGTCATAGACCCCACATGAGACTAGAAAAGGCTAGTTCGAATCCAGTCACGTCACACACGACATCCTCTAGGAATGATCTATTTTTTGACGTGTTTTAGTGATGTGCAAGGAGCGAGACTGTTGCAACATATCTCTTTATCCAATTACACATACAGTCTATGACGTAACTGTTCACGTGATGTGTAGAGCACGTTTTAAATTTAGGTCCTAAGCCAAAGCTCTGAGTTCACGTTTGGTGCGGGGCTGGCGGAGCAGGCAGGATCACGGCACAGAGGTCCAAATCATTGTGACGGCTGGTTTGCCGGAAATTGCCTATAGCCTGCGCTGTCTAACGCAGGCTTAGCGTCAAACTATGTGGAGCCTATTTTTAGAAGCGGGGGCTTACATGTGGCAGTATCAATATTGTGAAACTCCCGAGAATGAGACTCTAGGGTGGGATACGAGAACGAATATACGGATATTTTTTGAATTTGATTTCATTTAGCCCGATCTGGCGCCCTATGGGCCCATGCAGGTGTCTACGAACTCTAATATTTATATAGGAGGAAACCTTTATGGTAAAAACCCCCTCAACTTTTCAATTTATATAGTGTAAGGATTCCTCTCCCGATCCTCCCGATCCTTCCGATTCTTCCTTCGCCATATAATTTTACCCTTCTTCTCATGTTGTTATGACAACAGTATAATCCTTTACATATGGGATCATGTTGATATTAGGTTAATGTCTATGTTATGATGAGCTAGTGGAAGGAAAGCAGGTATATATGATGGCTTAGTCTGTAGCTTCAGAGTTCTTCACGCTTAGTTTTCTGTCATACCCAACACCTTCGGATTACCTCTTGTACCTTTAGTTACCACTAGTACCCACTCCAACCTTTAGACCTCTTAGCTATTTATATCACCCATCTTTCAAACCTTTAGTTCCTCCTATCTATCTCCAGTAGACCTTCAGTCATCTCTTGCGACCCATTCCGACCTCTTCTCATCCTCCATTTCCGCTTCAGGTCAGACGCCTACGCTCCAATCTGACATATAGACTTTAAAGTTGTGTTACCTTCACGAAGTGCACTAATACTGTTATATCCAGTGCGGATCCCGTCCACTTCCATGCTACTGGTAGAAGTTTGTCTTCCTTCTACCCTCTTCTCTCGCCCTCATCGTAGCCTCGACTTCAAGCGTCAGTCGAAACTGTTCTAGCCGCCCTCCCTGCTGGATCCATCTAGTTATTCTTTCTAAATCTTTGGGACTATTCATCATGGCCTCGAATGACCGGTTTTCTGCCTTTCTCGGTATTTCTCCTCTTCCTTTGGCCCATCTGGTGCAGGCCATGACCATGTGCTTCACATTCTGGGACGGATATCCACATTGGCATCGTGGGCTGTCTACTCCAGGAACATGTCTTCTATGCAGATAAGAGTTGAACCCAATATGCTCACTTCTTAACTGCACGGCTATGCTACTTTGGGCCCTGTTAAGGCTTTTCAGTGTGTTGATTGTTACTAGTACTGTAGCAATCCGGAAGGTGACTAAGCTCGAATACTGCTCGACTTTGGCCTTAATGATTGATAAACTTGAAAAGCAGTTCAAGAAACATTGTCGTTGCCAAGATAGCAAAACCAGGTCTCACTCTATGGATCGAGCTGACGTCTGCGGACGCGCAGCTGAACTGCAGCATCACCGCCAATAGAGTTCTTGCTAGGGGACAGTTGACGCCATTTGTGACCGAGATCTAGGCTTAGGAATAGTCTTATGTCGACTGTTGCCTTCAGAACGTTCTTTTTTGGTTGTGCATCTACAATTGGGGCTAGAGCCAGAAAAATCGGAACGATGACTCGGCGCAGTCCGTTTCGGGTCACCGAAGCCCAGGTATTCTTTGTGGGTCGGGCTGATATGTTTGGAAGATGGGAACTACAGTACTTTGGAGACCTCTAGGAAAGAAAAGCTCGGCGAGGTGGGATAAATAGTGGTGCTAAGCCGGTGCCAGCTTTAGCGAACTGGGTGACCGCCGCTTGTGAATATACCTTCATCAAGTTGACAAGGCTTTTGTCTACACCGCTTGAGAGCGGTATGAGAGCTGTCTTCACGCTGCTAAAAGTAGTCAAGCTGATTGAAATATGTGCCAAAGTCTAACTCTTTCAGCGTTCTTGGCTTCAGCTATCGCAAGGAGTTCTGGTAAAAATTTCCGTGCTTAGATGTATTCTTCTCTTGTATATTGTAGCTTTTCTGACGCCGTAGTTTCTGCATTTTTCATACATGCATAGACGTTAAATGGTCTACTGTCGTATTTTGTAAGAAAAATTGCAAACTCAGAGGGCTGCTTCACCACATTTTTGATGAAAGATTACCTAAGTTATAATAAGGAGATGGATCATGAGGAAGAGGAACGTATACACTGTCGTGAATTACTAGGAGTTCTAATTGTTAATGTTACATTAAGATTGGACAGAGTAATGAAAGAAAGCCTGCACGTGATGCACAATTACAACGTATTTGTTGAAGTAGAAGTCATTGAGGCCTCTATTTGGTCATGAAGCCCAGCAGAGCTTACTGTCTTTTTCCTTTGGATTTCCAGTGCGTCCACTGTCGCCATGGTTTCTTGGATCTTTCCATTGCTGGGATCGATAGATCGCGCGCCGAGGTTATTTGAGAGCCTATGGTCGCACACAATTAGAAATTTGTCCCTGGGCGATGGTGAGAGGAGTAGAATAAAGGATTTTTCGATTTTGTAACCTTTTTTTACATCGTGCCAGCTTACAACACAACTGTAAGGTCTCGTGTTGGCCACATCAGTCTAAATAAACTAACCGAAATAACAAGACCTTACTTCAGCCCGATAGGTAGTGAATGGGTCAAGGCCAAGCTACCAGGCGCCCCGAACTATTGTATGACATCAGAAATACTCTCCCACTGCGACTTTTGTTTTTCAGAGTAGTACAAAAGAGCGGTGATATTGTGTATGTAGGGTTACGAGAGCACACTCAAATTATTTTGGGTCGCTCACGCTTTCCTCATGGCGGGTGTTCACGAAAGAGGTCGCACGCCGTACGGGTTAACTTCGAATGGTATCTGTGAATGAAATCTTAGTGCGAATGTTACAAACGTCAAAGTGAATCAATCTACATTTAATACATGTCTTTCGAAAATACATAAAATTGTCTTTTTCAAATTATTTAATTTATTTTTAGCTATCTAGCTATGGCATATAACCAGTGCTATGTACACATATTGGATGAATCAATTGACGTTAGAGACACTCATACTCTGGATTTCATTTGCAAATGCCACTATGAGGTATGTTCGCTTATACAAACAGTCGACCCTCCTCCGTGTCACAGTAGGGAGTGAGTTGGATGGTGACCGACGATGTCTGATCTGGTGAATTAGATTGTCTACAAAGAGGAAAGAATCTAGTACTATGAAACTAATAATTATTTACGGACGCGTTAGCGTGCATCTAGACATGCCCATATATCATGTGACTGCTTTGCCTGAACACCTTGTTTCCTTGACATATGGCCTCTCCTTACTCCCGCTTCCCTCTATTTTGCGTGCGCTAAAAAAGAGATTTTTAGTTCTTCATAGACACCTTTTCTACAGATTTAATTGCTTGTAGCCTTGCTCTATCGATTTCCGCTTTGGTGGGCTGTAATTTTTCAGGGAAACGTCTCTCAAATTCTTGAATGGATGTCTTGGCAAATACGACATTTTTGAGAGGTTCCCAAGTCTTATCTTCAGAGTCATGGCCTCTCCACAGAATTTGATATTGGAAATTTTTCTTATTTTTACTACGTTTGGAGTCAATTATGGCCTCGATGGCATACAACTTTTCACCTGATTCGTCGAGTGTGACAGGCTGGGATGGTGGATTAGTTTGGCCTGGTAAAGGGTTAGTAGGGGCTGGCCTCAGCAAACTAGTGTGGAAAACATTGTGTAATCTATCATATTCGTAAGGGAGCTGTAACTGATAGGCATGAGAATTTATTATTTTTGTCACTCGAAATGGGCCCATAAATTTGCAGTCTAATTTCTTAATTGGCCGTGTGGTTGTGATATTGCGAGCGTCAAAGAAAACTTCATCACCAACACGGTATGCAGGTGCTGGTGAGCGATTCGCTGCTGATGCGATCTCCTGCTTTTCTCTAGAACACGTAAGATTTGAGCGTAGTACTTCGAGGATATCTGCCATATTAGAAGCAAAGTCATTCCCGGCACTGGTCTGCTGGCGGAGGCTCTTTGAAGACGTTCTATCTGGTGGTCTTGGGGGGCCAAAACTCATGCGCGGATGAAACCCTTTGTTTGCAAAGAACGGGGTGATTTTGGTTGAAGCATTGACAGCATTATTGGCAGCAAGCTCGGCCATGGGTAGCCATTCGTAAACATCTTCCTGAGTGTAGTCGATATAGTGTCTTAGGTACTGTTCCATAAATGAGTTAGCGCTTTCTGTCTGACCATCTGTCTCTGGGTGATAGGCAGTGGAGAGTGATATATTGATTTGAAGGCAGCGACAAACTGCTTTCCAGAATTCTGCGATAAATAATGTTGAAAGTCATGTGATGGCTCTGTAATTGTATCACGTGTCTCGCTTAGTATTCCACACTTTCTGTAATTGTAAAGTGTTTAGATTGTAGAATAATAAAAAGCATAAGAGTTGTAGTTATAATACACACAATAAATTCTATATTAAATTATATTATCAGGAATCTGATTTCGAGATCAAGTATCCACACGCAGCTGAATTAATAGCTGGTATGCAGTATACTCTTAACTCCACTGTCGCATAAATTACAACAAATAATGGCCCTCTATCAGAGACGATGGAGTCACACAAGCCATGGAGTCGCCAGATATCACGAACAAATAGCTTTGCAAGATCTTTCGATATCATTTTCGTATGACAAGGGTGTTAAAGTTATGAGCTTGAGCGAATATGGAGGTTATAGCGGAATCAGTGTCGGCGGTTAGACCGATACAGTAAGTCTCGTATGAAGTTGTAGAAGGAAGAATTGACTGGAAACAAGTGTATTGAGATGTATGGTTCTGAGTAAACTGAGCTGATAAGAGTGAGATTGCGTGTGCGCATGTCTTATCAACTGAGGTTTTTGACCAGTATTTATCAATCTCCATGGATCATAAATTATGATCCCTGTAGATGTAAATCTATATAAGTACAGATATATGAGCCAGAAATATAAAGCTAAATACATGTGTGTCGGTAATAGATCCGAGAAACCTTTAACCTGCATTTGATACATAATCATCTGATGGAATGCTAGTGTGAAATAAATGCCAATATGCATTAAACTTTCCGCGAGGAATGTGCTGATGACAATGATATAGGAAGGTGAATATGATAACCTAATTAGCCGGACCTACAAATGAGTTATCCTTGGCATTCCAGGATATACGATATTTCAACAAAGGGGTGTAGTGTCGTTCTTTGGTGAGGCGATCGACTACGACCATAATGCTATTAAAACCGTTAAATTCGGCCAAAGGACCGACAAAGTCTACCGATATATCGCGCCAGCGTTGGGCTGGAAGGGGAAGGGGCTTGAGTGAACCTTGATATTTGAGCCGAGAGACTTTGTTTCGAATGCAACTATGACAGTTCTTGACAAATTGTTCGACTTTTTGGGAGAGGCGGGGCCACCAGTAATGGTCGGATATAGCTTGATATAAGGCGTTCTTACCTGGGTGGCCCTTTTCGCAACTATCATGGGAAGTTTGTAAAATCAGAATTCTCAACTCATTATCTGGGACGTAATGTCTGCCGCGGAAATAAAGGCGATTATTACGGATTTCACATTCCGAAAGGGAAACTTCTTTTGAATGTGGAATTCCTTCAGGCTTTGTCATCTCAGAAACTATTTTAGTCAGCCATCTGTCATTTCATTCCCTATAGCCTTGTTCAAGTAACCGGGCGATTTTTGTGTCGAGCGGTTCTTCCACAATTTTTTGGAGGATTACTGGGGACAAATAAGAATTAGGTTTGAGCTCTGGTACGGTTTTAATATCTCTCAGTTCTTCAATGATAGACTCGTCAAGCTTGTCTGACGGAAGTAATGTTTGTTTCTGAAATTGCACCCGGGGGTCGAATCTATCACTAGGGAAATCTTGGGAGCGTCTAGTTAGGGAGTCGGCTTTGGTGTTCTCTCTTCCTGGACGGGACTTTATAATAAAATCGAATTGGGATAAGAATTCGCTCCAACAAACTTGACGTCGAGATAGCTCTTTAGTAGTCATAAAATACTCAAGATTACGATGATCTGTGAGAACAGTGATAGGATGATATGAGCCTTGAAGCTCAGCTCTCCATCCCTCGAAGCATCGAACTATAGCCAGGAGCTCCTTATCGTAAATTTCATAGTTACATTCTGCGCTCTCAAGTTTTTTTGACATGAATGCAACGGGATGAAGTACGTTATTTTCATCTTTTTGAGAAAGTATTCCGGCAGAAACAAAATCGGAAGAGTCGGCTTCGACAAAAATTTCTCTCAAAGGGTCAAAGTGATGCAAGACTGGCGCTGTGATAAATGACTTCTGGAGTGATTCAAATGCTGTTTGACAGGCATTGGACCAGATAAATTTAACATCTTTCCGGGTGAGCGGGATAAGGGGCCGAACTAATTTGGAGAAATTCTTTATGAATCGGCGATAGAAGTTTGAAAACCCTAGAAAGCCTTGTACATCTTTGAGGCAAGAGGGTGGTTTCCAGTCAACTATACATTGAACTTTCTGTGGATCCATTTTTACACCCTTAGTGGAGATCACTAATCCAAGGTAGGTCACTTCTTCAGCTTCAAACTCACATTTTTTTAGGTCACAATGTAGTCCAGCTCTTTCCAATGCGTCCAGTACGGTATTTACATGATCTCGATGTGAAAGGATATTGTCTGAATAGATCAATATGTCATCGATATATGCAGTACAGAATACATCGAGATAGGGCCGCAAGACTTCATTGATACGGGCTTGGAAAGTTGCTGGAGCATTAGACAAGCCAAATGGCATAACAAGTGACTCAAACAAGCCATATCTGGTGTTAAATGCTGTCAACCATTCCTGACCCTCGGCAATCCGGATATGGTTAAACACAGCAATGATGTCAAGCTTGGTATAGTACTTGGCACTACTAAGTTTAGCAAGAGTTTCTTGTAGCAGCGGAAGTGAATATCGGTTTTTGATGGTGATTTCATTCAAACCTCGATAGTCAACGCAGAATCTTAAGCCTCCTCCAGGTTTTTTGGCAAATAGGACTGGAGCTGCCGCTGGTGACTTGCTAGTGCGAATGAAGCCCTTCTCCAATTGTTCATTCAGGAACTTCCGTAAGACTTGGAGTTCATCGATAGACATATTGTACAGAGGGCCATGTGGAGGCGTTGTACCAGGCTTAAGATCGATTTTATGATCGCAATCCCTGTGAGGGGGTAATATGTCTGCACTTTTGCAGTCAAAAACGTTTAAATGATGATGGTAATGTAGCGGGAGCTTTTTTGCTGGGTTAGGTCTATCTTTAGTTTGGAGAGCGATTTGGATATCTTCTAGTGAAAATCCAGCTAATTGCATGTCCGAAGCTGTGGGGTCGAATTTTGGTCTATCAGAGGTTTCTCCACTAACAGGATGTACTGCTCGCAGTAATTTTTGTGCATCTATCGAATCAGTGGGGGACTTGGAGGAGCTTGGTTTAGTTGGTAGATTTTTAAGATTGACACCCAGCTCATGGATTCTAGCATCCACATCGTCTAGAGAAAGGGAAAATATTTGCACGTCACTTTTCTTTGATAGCTTATAGAACACATCAGAACCAACCTTTCTTGGCCGTCCCTCTCCGATTTTTTTTGCGTCAACATCTGGGCTACTAGTACTACTTTTAAAGTTCGGGGAGGAAGCTTTCTGCGTGTGTCTAAGAGCACGATGAAAACAATTTCTTTTACAAAAGATTGAATCGAAAATGACGGTATCTTGAGACCAATTTACTGAAGGGTTATGTCGTCTGAGCCACTTGCGACCCAAAATGAGTTCATATTTGCCGAGTTTTGTGAGAAAAAGTACCAGTGTCTCCCCATGGCCATTCACATCAATGTGTACAGATGTAGTATGAGTAATACGTGCGGCTGGTGTGCCGTCCACAAGGTAAAGTTGACGTGGCTGATAGAGTAAATGAACGGGGAGATTACGTTTTTGCGCGAAGTCGATATCGTAGAAATCATCAGTTGCACCACAATCAAGGAACGCTTGGGTGGAAAAACTTATTTCATTAGACCCTATGGTGCACGGGAGAAGAAGATGGTCTGTGTGGGGGGTTGAAAGGGATGAAATTTGTAGTTCTTCTCTTTCAATGATTACAGCGCCTTCTTCCTCTACCATAGCAGAATCTGATAATCTATCCGACTGACTACTTTGATGTCTCTGATCGCGACAATGATCAGAGACTAAGCTTTTTCCTCCTCAAGGATAGTCTTATTATCAGGGGACTTTCTTTTGCCTTTATTCCAGCGAGCTTCAGCGCACACTCGTGCCCGATGACCTGGATCATAGCACCAGCTACAAAGTTTATTTTCAAAACAGTATATTCGCTTTGCGTTCTTTTCAGCTTCATTCCGAGGTACGCGATGGTTGATGGCATCTGCTGCTGTCCAAATAATGGTGGGGCTAGTTTTAGCAGCGCTCAAATCCATCATATCTTCTCCAGTGGGAACAGGAAGAGAGTTTGTAGGCGGTAGAAAGGACAAGTGATTAGTGGGTGCTGGTTTATTCTTAGTATAATTTGGATTGGAAGATCGGAGCACAGCATCTATATGTCGCACTTCAGCTAGGTATGAATTGAGGTCTGTAGGCATTTTTTGGCGTAACATGACGCGGTTCTGAATCTGCGATACGATTAGCGGGTGGAGAGAGTCGTATAAATGATTTATTAGTGCGTCGTCGGATAGACCGCTCTTCTGAGCAACTTCAGACCAATCAGAGATGTGTGAGGAAGTGTCTTTTTGGCCCTGTTTAATAGTAAGAATCTGGCGACGAGCGTTATTACATTCGTCGACATCGCCGAATGTTTGCTCTAGCAAAGCCAAAATAGCATCACTGGAGAGAAACTTAACCGTTCCATCTCTATTGATACTATGTGAAATTGTCGAGAATGCTTTCCCTCTGAGCCGAGACACCAAATATATCATCTTTGATTGCTCGGATTGGTACCAATCTCCATTAGCAAGGAACTTCATGTTCATTTTACGGACGAAAATTGGGAGTTCTTTGCGCAGTTCAGGTGTGTCTGCCGAAAAAAATTCTGGGTCCGGGTGTTCAGCTGATCGGAGATGGCTTAATGGGGCACCTGTGCCGGTAGCAGCGATTCTTGTTTCTAATTCGTGATATTTTTGTTTAAGAAGTGAGTTTTCCTTCAGTGCTTCAGAGCTGGCGGCAACCTGCTGTTTCATATGTTGGAGTTTTTGTTGTAGCAAATGATTTTGGTGTTCTAATTGGGTACTGGAATTGGTTATTGAATTCTTTAAATTTTGAAAGTTCTGCACTGCGTCTGTCAGCTCCTGGTTCTTCTCAAGTAGTGTGTCGTAATCATTTTTGTATTGATATAATTGTTTTTCGACAAGTACATAAGAACTGGCTAAGGCCATGATTTCATTGCTTAGTCCTGTGATATTTATATCTGTATTACCACCTTGCATGGCGGTAATAAAGAGCTGATTGTTGGGAACTGAACAGAGCAGAGGATAATTCTGGACAAAGGTAGCATCATGGTCTCGAAACTCATTCGAGGAAGCAGGTGTTCCTTGCTGATATTGTGTTGTGACGCCTCCTTCAAGGTTCCAAGGGTTGTGATCCATTTTCGTTAAAGATTCTGAGTTCAAATTTAAAATTGGTCGAGTTGGGTATAAATTTTTAATTTTTTTAAGCTAATCTGTGGAGTATTTCTAAAAACGGGAGATGGATATTACGCACTATGGCAGCAATAGTTGTTTATGATCTGGTAGACAATATGTCACAGTAGGGAGTGAGTTGGATGGTGACCGACGATGTCTGATCTGGTGAATTAGATTGTCTACAAAGAGGAAAGAATCTAGTACTATGAAACTAATAATTATTTACGGACGCGTTAGCGTGCATCTAGACATGCCCATATATCATGTGACTGCTTTGCCTGAACACCTTGTTTCCTTGACACTCCGTAAGTACCCACCAAAGAAAAATTCAAAACTTTTGATTATTCAAGCATGCCTTCATCATCCATGTAAACTTGCACAGCGAGAAATGTGGTTGTATACTGCCGAATGAGAACCAGCGGTCTCCTGTTTCGAGTGGCATATTTGTCAAATCTATCGAGACCTTACTTGGTAAACCGGCCAAGGTGATGTATCACCGCACCATCCAACCACGATGGTGTTTATAGTGTTGCCTGCACTGTCACATCCGAAGTCTTGGCACGCACAAATCTCAATTCGTAAAACCCATCGTCATAATTGAAAACTTAACGCCCGTTGTGATTGTACCTATCCTCTGCATCATCTTGCAAACTTGTCCTGGTTTCTCTCACGCCCATTCCAAAGATCTGACACCGAGTTATGTGCACTTCAATTTGTGTCTTCTGGCAGGTATTCATATTCTTGCGGGCGTGAATGTGGATGCTACTTGAGGCCAGAGACTGTTTTGACGAGAGGTATTCTCATCGAAACGAGTATGTAGTAGGTAGTACTCGCAGACTTGATGAGGCTTACGAAGTAGTCGGTCTCGTTGGCAGTGACAAATTTATCTGGTTGGGAATATTGGATAATTTCCTCGAGGGCCAACTTGTTCGGTGTTGCGAAATTGACTGAACGTGACTATGGAATATTTGTTTAACTCTTTTTTTTTTGCATCAGATAATAATTGCGTACGCAGCTATCTAGCTATGACAAAATATCGGAGAAAATGTACAGAATAGATGACTCAATTTACAAGAAGAGCACTCAGGCCTCGGATTTCATTTGCGAGGACTACGGCGAAGTTATGTCGATCGTTGACTTGTGTTTATAGTGTCAGTTGCACTCCGGCAAGCGAAGCCTTGGCGCGCACAAAGCTCAATTCGTAAAACTCCTTGCCAAAATTCCAAAATTCACGCCCGTTGAGATTGTACCCATCTTCAGCATCATCTTGTAAACTTGTCCTGATCCCTCTCACGTCCTTCCCAAAGAACTGTGTCCCAGATTTGTGCGCCACGCTTTGCTTCCTCCGTCGGTTGTAAATATCGGCGTGGGCGTGTATTTGGCGGCTAGCTGAGGCCAGAGAATAGTTGATGAGAGGTGTGGTCATTGGAACGAGGATGTACTTGGTCGTACTTGTAAGCTTGATGAGACTAAGTCAGGAGTCGAACTCGTTGGGAGCGATAATTTGACATGGCGGAGAATTTTGAATTATTGCCTCGTGGGCCAACTTCTTTGGTATTGCGAAATTTGACTGAACATGGCTCTGGGAGAATATTTCACTCCCAGGTTCGTAGAAGGCACCACGTACAGGTGTCAGTCTTGCCCTCCATTTTTTTTTTTTTTTTTTATTTAACGTCGTGCCAGCTCACAACACAACCGTAAGGTCTCGTGTTGGCCAGCTCAGTCTATATAAACTACCCAACGTGCCGACGCTTTTAATTAAGCCCGACATGTAATAAATGGGCCAAGACCAGCCTGCCATGCACCCCGAACTATCAACTGAAGTCAAAAATACTCTCCAGCTGAGACTTTTGTATTCTAATACAGTAGAGAAGATATTTATCTATATTAACAAGAAAATTATCCATCACCTAGACTAATAGTCTTTAAATCAGAGCTCTTGCAAATACATGCCCAATATTTATAGTTTGGGGCACTAGTTAGTGTTGTTATTGCATGTTTCAAAAAAGCATGTTTCATGAAGCCATTTACTAAATGCTATGGCACCTTCAGGAGAACCTAGAATCCAGGGAATTCCCGGTGTTGGATGTCTAGTATTGCCAAGGAGGCGGGACCGGCTACGATTGAGTTGACAAAAGAAAAAGTGATCAGGCGATTTTTCTAGCCCGCAAGCGCATAATAGAGGTGCGTCCGAGTGGTGAAAGCGGCGGTGATAATCTGGAAAGTCGCCGTGACCTGATCGGGCTGCAAGAAGGCGACCAAGAGCGTAGCGATTGAGGATCTTGAGCTCTGGGGAGCTCCCAGTATTGGCATTTATTCCCAGTTGTTGGTATCGTTCAGGAGCGTTTTGGGACCAGTACAGAGATGTAGAGGATTTGTATCGAGTGATTACGTCTCTCTTTGCTCGAGAGATTGTTGGAGATAGGGGGGCGTAGGGGCTGTGCATGCTTGTTTAGCAAGTGCGTCAGCAGCTTCATTGCCAGGTATGCCGACATGTCCTGGACACCATCGTACTCTAACTATACCTGGTTTGGAATAGCAGCTGCGTTCTCTTTCTATCCACCTGGTAGCGAGGTGTCGGAACCGAGCGATACGAGAGGAACTGCTTGGGGTAGGAGTATCTATGAGGAGGCGAAGGGCGGCTTCCTGATTATCTAGGCATACCGTAATATTTGTGGCCAATCGGGCCATCGGATTATGGAGAGCAGCATCTAGGCCTACAGTGGCTCCGGCTATTTCTGCATCATACACTTCGGCCGATTCTCCGAGAGGAAGAGTCCCCTGCCCAACTCTCTGTGTGAGGCCTCGATAGATGACATATCCGGACCCGGCTCTACCATCAATAAGGGCGCCATCAGAGAAGACGAACAGATCTAAAGGGGATTGAGAAGCTTGCCATCTATTGAATTCTTCGAGGCCATTTCTTCTGCCTATAGCCCCGATGTTTTGTAGAAGTGTTTTGCGACTAGCATTCCAAGGGGGTGGTATTGTATCAGTAGAAAGTTCGGGAGATGTTCTTTGTCGGATCCACAACATTCGGGAGGAAGTCCATCGCCGCCGTAAAGGGTGACGTGGGTCTGCTGATGCTACTCGTACCGTAAAGCGGTCATGTATTCGTTCTAGCCAAGTACTAGCCGCCCCCACCCTGTCTCTCTAAGAAGGGCAGGAGTTGGGGTAGTGCGGTAGACAGGGAGAACGGCTCTAGCGGCGTCGTTGATCCTACGCTGAACACGCCTTATTATATCCAGTGGCGTGTTTTTGGAATACCATGTCTCGGCTCCGAAAAAGAGGATAGCGAAAGCTGTTCCTTGAATAGCTTGCCGAAGAAGGAAGGGGCTAATGCCACGGGTGGTGCATGAGAGTCTCTTAAGGTGGCTTGTAATGGCTAAGGACTTCCTACAGGCTTCACTCACATGGTATCGGAAGCGTAAGCCACGATCAAAGTATACTCCGAGCCAACGGGTATGGTTGTTAGGCGCTATCTCGATTTCTCCCGCGTGGATTGATGGCTCTACTATTTCGCCGCGTTTTCGGTGAAAGTACTGTAGCTCAGTCTTAGAGATTTCAAAGGAGATGCCGTTTTCCCGCCCCCAGGACAGGGTATTGTTAAGTTGAGTCTGGAGGAGGCTGGCACACGAAGTCAGGGAATTTGCGGAAGAGAAATGCGAGATGTCGTCAGCATACCCAAAGCGGCCACGGGACAGTCGAAGCACTCCTTGAATTGCCAGAAGGAAGAGGATAGGAGAAACAGGAGAACCTTGGGGTAGACCACAGAGGGTCCGGAAAGAGGAAGATAGGTGCCCATCTAGATATATTGAAGCCTCTCGTTGTTCCATAAATGAAATTACCCAGAGTACCACGTTGGGTGGCCAGCCCTGATTTCGTAGACAAAGTGAGAGACGCCCTTTTTGGATGCCATCAAAGGCACCTTGTACGTCTACTGTTACAATTCCTGCTACTTTCTTTTTATCCCAGGCTGTTTGTATATCGCATGCAAGGGCTGTGGTAAGATCTGTAGAGGAGCGGCGAGGGACTGCACTGCACTGGTCCTTAGCTAAGATACGATGTTTGAGGGCGATGTACGAAAGTCTTCGGGCTATTAGTCGCTCGAGTCCTTTTCCTAGGCAGGAAAGAAGAGCTATAGGCCTGTAGGACTTGGGGAGGGAGTAATTACGGCTTCCAGATTTTGGTAGTATAATGACGCTAGATTTCTTGAATACAGATGGGTGAATTCCTAGCTGGACACATTGGCGAAACAGAGCTATAATCCGTCTACCTATTATAGGCCAAGCTTTTTTAAGAGCGTCTATGGTGATTTCATCTAGTCCTGGGGTGGTGGACTTCGCCTGGCAGCATGCGCGGAAAATTTCGTCCTCTGTTAGCGATGGCCAGGGGAGACATTTCCGGGGTACAGCTGGCGCATCTATCGGAATATCTTGTAGGTTTAGATGACGGCTAAGAAGTGTGTCCCTGAAAAGCTTTGCTTTTTCTGCGGGAGTGACGGCTGGGCCATCAGGTCCAGTCAGGGGAGGGGTATGCGGGCGGGTTTGCTTCTTATGCCAGCTGGTGATTTTGTATGCCTCTGTAAGGTTGGCGACTCCATCGATCTTCTGTCGCCAATATTCACTCTTGGCTTTCCTCACGACTTTACCAAACAGCCGACGTTCCTGAATGGCATCATTATTGAGGCGTCTAGCTCGGCAGAAGTCTCGGTGAGCTTTTGTACACTCTTCTGTCCACCATCTACAGCCTCTTGTTTTCTCACTCGATCTAGGGCAGGCTGCGCGCAAGGCTCCTGATATTGCTTCTACAAGAAAGGTAGCTTCCTCTTCTGGATCTGTCTGCGGGGGTAAAATAAGTCGATTAGAGAGGATTGTGCGGAAATTATTCCAGTCGCAAGCCTTATATCGAAGACGGCCGTACTCAGGAGCTTCGGCCCCTTTGTCTGGGAGCTTTGTTAGAAGAGTCCTGTGGTCTGAGCCAACTTCAAGGTCCGGGCGAACTTGGCATTTAAAGTTTGGGCCTATCTGAGCAAACAAGAGGTCGATGACTCCGCCAGCATCGTGTGTTGGTACTCCATATGGGTTAAGAAGGAGAAGGCCTTTTTCCAGTGCCCAGGTGAGTAAGGATTCTCCTGCAGCTGTGTCGTTCCTGGTCGTCGCATCCCATGCGGAGTGGTGTATATTGAAGTCTCCGGCAAGGATATCTGGGGTTTCAGGGAGTGTTAGAAGTAGACGCAGACCTTCCCCTGCATCCAGAGAGCCTATTGGAGCGTTATAGATATTCCAGCAGTCGATCATGGGCTTTCCTTTTCTTTGGACACAGACTCTAAGTCACGCGAGTGGATACTTGGCTGGAACGGTGAAAGACCACAACCTTTACGTGTAGGTCATGACCCGGGGTCGACTCGTCCAGTCTGCAAGCGGAGCAAAAGCAAGGAAGCTAGGGTGAGTTTTAGTTTTCTTTTGAGAGATGTCTGAGAAAACCCATGGCTCTTGTATAAGGATAAGGTCAGCCCTAGATTGAGAAGCAAGCACGAGGGCAGCGTCATGGGCTGGGCCACATTTAGCAACATTGATTTGGAAGATGCAGAGGCCAGTGGCTGTCTGCGTTGTATGTCCTCGCTTTCGGACCATTAAAGTTGTACTTCAGTTGTAGGGGAGGACTTCTGCGTCGGGATGACTTGTGCTAGGATGGTAGGGCTCTCGCACGTCTGCATGTTATCATTAGGGTCGGTATGATATTTGGATTTTCAACTGCCTGGATTGTTGGAGGGTGGTTTTTGGCCTGCCAAGCTTTGTGGCCTTGTTGACGTATTTGCCGAAGCCTTTCCTTGTCGGGACGAACTAGGGTTCCATTCTCGCGGCGAGGTCTGGCGGGGCAGTTAGCTGTAGCTGTTGGATGCGGTCCACGACAGTTTAGGCATTTATGAGGGGTGCTACAAGTTCCATCGTGTGAATCAGCGGCGCAGAAAGCGCAGCGAGACCTACGAGTGCATGTGTTTACATTGTGGAATCCATGACAATTGGAGCAGGAGGGAACCTGTGCTCGGTCGTCGGCTGGCCTAAGTCGTGCGGCTCTCGCAAAAGACGTATATAGTTTGGGAGATTCTTGATAGATGATGCTTTGAGTACTAAGCGTAGTGTACCATCGCTTTGCGAGGATTCGTTAGACCGGCGAGTCCAAGACATCGCATATATTGACTCTGAGCTGATTTTCTCTGTTTCGAGCTCCTGTCGGATCTCGTCATAGGTAAGGCTTCTCGATTTCCCCACGCGTTGTATCCGTATTTGGGTACCGGGCCCAGTAGGTAGTTTAGTCTTTTCTCTGTCGTTCCATCAGTACGTCACCTGTAATAGGTTTAAGATCAATGGCCGCTTCAAGTAAATCCTGAGCTTGTGACGGGCTAGGGGCCACAAGTGCCAGTCCTGTTGGCACCCTTCGGATATCTTTGATAAGTTCTGGACTACTAAGTAGTCGGCGTAGCTTGGTTCTTACAAGAAGTGGGTCCTCACTTCGAAGAGGGTGTTCCGCGGGTAATCGAATAATTACTCTGGCGTCGGGTTTTGGAGTGATAGACTTTTTGGCGGGTGTCTTTTTTGTTGGTAGTGGGGAATTAGTACCTTTCTGTGCAGCCATTGCGTATGTGGGAGCCAGTTTGGGGCCACTCTTTCCTTTTGGGTTCTTATATCTAGCATGTCTGTATTGGTGGTGTTGTTCATGGGGGCGTGATTATGAGTACTAGGCTCATCAAAAACTGACAGGCCGGCAATGACGCGTGCAGCACTTCGAGTGGTAATGGCTCGGAGATCTGCAGCAATGGATGGGGGAGATTTTTTAAATATTTGGCTCCTGCATTCTGCCAGGCAGTCAGTACTGCTGCGAATTCATTGATAGATTTTGGAGGAAGCTGAGAGGTAACAAGACGGTTATTCATGGCTGGTGTACTTGTTGCCTCATTATGAGGTAGAGGAGCACTGATTGCAGGAGTTGCATGTATGGAATATTCTAGACCCTGTAGGGGCTTTATAGGGATTGATGTTGCCTTAGTATGTGTCTCTTGTGCACTGGGTGTCATGTCAATTGAAGGGTAAGAGCTTGTGTCATCTAGCATTATCTCGTCGTCGGGGGCTGATGATAATTCTGAGTCAGAGTCAATCTCGATGTTCTCTGCCTGGGGATTTTCATTCAAGCGGTCCATCTTGGAACAGCCTCTGGTAGTGAGAGCTTCAAGGACGGCTGTCTTAGTGAGGTTTGAATCGCGACTTTTCACGATTTTTGATGTCCCAGAGACGGTTGGCTTCAGGGGTTGGAGTACCCCGCGAGCTTTTTTCCGCCTCCCCGGAGGCATTCTAAATAGTGTGGTTATATACTGAACTTGTTACAAACCAGTGAAAATGTTTTTAGGCTATGCTTGCCCTCCATTTGTTTAACTCCTATATTTGTAGATATGATAGCTCACATGTGTTAAGTCTTGGCCCTCTGCAAAAATATGACGTCATGGCGCTAAAACAGGATACTAAAATATTGCATAATAATTACCGACGCCGACCTGAACAAAATGTGTTGCTAAGCAACCGTATCCAGGCTGCACTATTGATGGCCCCTATAAATAACTTGGCGCCATATTAGTCTCTGCCGTAGTGGTACAAACAGTATAAACAGATGGATAATCCCAAAGCACAATGTAAAAATATAGTAAACACGCTTCACCAAAACTCTTTTGGCATCTTCGCTCGACCTTCGGTAAAGAGTTATCAGGAGGCTAGAAGACAGTGATATCCCTTGGAACACATAATTCTGCAGCACCCGGGTAGGGCATGACCCTCATCAGCTATAGGTAAATATTAAGCACAAAAATATCCAAATTTACTATTAACTTCAAAGCTATTTAGATAGTTTTAGCTGTCCTTCATAGTCATAGACTTGGTAGGGACATAAATAACATTCTATTCTATTCTGTTCTGCAGCACCCAATATGCCGGCCCCTATGAATGTTACAAAAGGGTAGCTGTATCTTCAGATTCAGTCCTGATTTCGGTGATAGAAGAGTCCCGCATCCAGTGGCTTTTGCGACGTTCCCCAGCTGCTAATTATTTTCATAGGGCCATCGCTCCGTTGGCTGAAGAGGGAAGATCTCGAAGGACGAGGATCTCCTCAACGTGTATGATTAAACGAGGACTCATCAGGGGAGCTGTGTAAGAAGCTTGGGTCGGGATAAACTTCTGGATTGAAATCATCGGCATATAGGCAAAGAGGACCTGCTTGTCCTATATAGTCCCAGACTGATATAGGACAATAATAGACAAAAGGCCAGAGCAATTGTTAACTATGGCCCCTGTAGACCAACACCGGAATTGAGGGAAGTGGGAAACAAACCGTAGGATTCCGGAAAATTAGACTAAAATTGCTAGATAATGGAGCGTTGGAATCACTGCCGCCAGCTTTGCAAAACACGACTCAAGTGATTTACGAGGGGCGGATGATTCAGATTAATTGGGTCCAACTATCCACGCTCAAACATTGACTCAGATAGCCTGCGTGGACAGGCATCATTCCGAGTTGGAGCAGGGATCTTGGGGCCACCTATGGAGTATTATGGGACCTTTGTAGGTGCCAAGGAGCAAGAAGAGATCCTCTCGCAGTAGGTTTGATAGACATTGGGCACGATGCCTGGCTGACCCACAGGGAATATAGATACTTTCGTGTGGCCAGCGAGGTAGATCAGGTATGCTAGAGCCTGTCGGAAGCGCCGGCGTGGATCGGAATATTCGCCTTGACTAGTTGGAGGGATGAGAGGGCGATTTGGATGTGCCCGACCAATTTCAAGCTCTCTAGGTTCTACTGGAGAATTGGCGACTAACATTTGCTTGAAGTCATCGAGGTGAGGGAGTAAGTCAATCACACACGTCGAGATTCGAGAAGAATGCGGATGTCAAAGCTGTCCACACTCGGACAAGGACTTGCCCAGATGATGTACCAATGCGCCATCCAACCAAATGGATGACTGATGCGTCACAGAGTATCAGAGATTCTGCATTGCATTGCATGTTGAATGAATGAATATTTATTTGTGACGGGCACAAGCCCTACACTCAAAGAGCATGAAACGGAGAAGACTACCTTTTCCTACGACTACATACGACGATAAGTCAGTTTGACATATGGACTGCTCATGTTGTGGGTGCATTCGCAGATATCACTCGAGACCTTTGTGTTAGGGAATCTCACCCTTCCCTCAACCGTTAATGTCCATCAAAGGGAAAACAGGAAAAACCTTTGGCTACCATAACATGCCTTTGTCATCTTCTATGTAGCCGCCGCGCGAGATATGGCCCCACGGTCCTTCCTTTCTCGAGTGAGGTGGGTGTCCAGTCTGTCCAAACTTTAATCCGGGGAGATGACGACCAGGAGGTGAACCAAAACACCCTCATCGTTGCCTATTTTTGGGCTGTCGGTTGCACTATGCGAGATCGTTGCCTCTACGCCAGCAGACACTCTTTAGTCGAAAACACTCAAAAAATGTGCGTCCTAGCATGCACATTTGTGGCCCCTTCACTCGTTCGTCTCACGTCCCAGCTGCCTCTCCTCCCTCAAGATGTGAAGCCCCATTAGAGCAATGGTCCCTCGTAGAGTAAGGCTCGAGCTTTGTAGATAATGACTTAATTTCCTCGTCGCGGGTATACACAGCATCGTAAACTTGTAGTGGGAGATGGCCGGTTTTTGATGAGGGAAATGCCCGATTGCAATTGGGGTAACGCCATTATCGGTATTTGAGGTGAAGTGGTGCAGTAAGATTGAGGTAGAAGACTCGCGTGAGAATGATAGGTTCAACATTTGACGAGAAGTCATCGATTTTAGATATGCTTGAGATTGCTTTCGACTTCGATTCGGATGCAATTCTTCTTGGCTATCCCAGATATGCAGAGCATCCTGAGCGATCACATCGGCACCACTGGAAGGTGAAGAATTCGTCTTTGCCGGCTGGATTGTTTGATGTTACAGCTTCTTTTTATTATACTTGTATCACTGTGCTTGCTCAGTCTAAGGCTTTAAAGGACGTGCACGTTCTCTCTGCCTAAAAGCCAAGAATACCTATATGTCTTGCAGCTTAGGTCATATCTTATCTTCTAAGAAATCGCCGTTCACTAGTGAGGTATTCCGTTTCTGGAATTTAACTCGTAGTTTCAAGTAGTTGTCTAATATAAAGTTAAGGTTCTAGTGTATGTAGGTTTTGTGTGCTACTTGAGTCTATGACTATCTAACACTTTGGGCTCCTCTATGACCCAGGTTACACCTTGTACAGCGCTCCTGTCGTCTTTTGTTACTTCAAAGATCATTGATATTTTGCCCGTGACGTCTAGACCCATGAGATCCTTTCCCGAGCCGCATTGTCAGCATTCGGCATCACTAGTTTTGAAGTGCGAACAGAATAATTTGCGTGTGAGGGGCGTGGAAATCAGAAAATGGTCTGCCAAGGACTATCCTTCAGGTCCTTTGAGGAAGTATCCACTTTTAAGATTTGCTGTGATGTGATTAAGAAAACTAAACTAAACTGCTGGACATATACGCGATATATCTTTCTTTACCACAACTGTATGACGTCCAAATACTAATCCCAATTTAGTCGGACACAGCTAGGACTCATTTCCTACAGGTTGTTTACAGGAATAATATAGCACTTTTACCGAGCTCATAATTTCAATTCCGTGGCCCGTAACTCAAGATATCCATACCTTAGCAATCCTATTTAAGCTATCTTCTCATAACTGAAGTATCATTACAATCTGTGGAACCGTCTTTTCAATTTTTTTCTACTTGTTAATTTCCCTGGTTTTCACGAGAGTTAAGTCTCTCTTTTACCGCTTGGCTTTAAAGATCTTACCTCTCTTTTGCCCCCCCCTTCACAGCGGGATATCAAGTTTTGCAGCTGTTTAAGCATTTGGTTAACCCAAATGCCCGAGCTAATTTAGCTAGCTTTGTAATAGCGATAAGAGGGGAGCTGGAGAACCATGTCGCTTGGTGCAAGACAATACATGACTCATACAATGAGCTGGAGAAGCATAAATTCTCTCAGCTCCTGCGGTGTAGGCCGAGCTAGTTCGCCCTCCCAACGAACAGGATGTTGTCCAGGTATGCGCTGTAGTGAGTAGCGCATGAAAGCTGTCTCAGAATCCAGGATTTCCATGTCTTTGATGCGATAGAGTCCATCATAACGAATTCCTTTTTTTGGAAGATATTTGTTCATTTTTTTTGTTGCCGCCGTCTTGGGTGCAGCGCGAAGGACCCGGATAGGATGGCCTGCGTGCCAAGATTTATTTAGCATCTGTGTGCCTCGGGTCGGCTGGGAGTCTTTGCTGCGCGTGCTACAGTACTGGATGGTCTATAATAAAAATCAGTGATAAATTTGAAACATAGGGAAGGATGATGGTACATTCAAACTATCTTGATCTTCGTAACCCCCATCAGCTAGCACGATCGAATAAGCACCTTCAATATTGTGCTCTCCAAGCTTGCCGCTGATACCTGCTTCAAGGTCACCATGTGCACCATCCCGAATTGTACAAACGCGTAGTGGCCACCATTGTCCATTGGTCAGGCCGTTATTCCCGATGACTTCCCATGCTCGCTTCCAAGTGTATGTGTTGTCTACCGTACGAGATGTTCCTGGATGATTATTGTCAAATTTTCTTTTTACATTCACGATTCCGCGAAGCAGCGAGCCGTCGGTATCACCAACAATCCAACGCATCCATAAAGCTTTGGCATCATCACGGATATCCCAAGGAAATATATCGGCATCAGGTCCCTCAATTATTCTTACTAATCCTTTATTTTCGAGGATCCCAGTTTTTCTCAAGAGGACTCCCTTGATCCATTCTGGCGTCCAGAGCTCCATGTTGTGAATTTGAGTGCGCAATTCGGAAAAGCTAGGATTATGACCTTGGTAGTAGCTTTCTATGCAATTACTAATAATATCCTTGATGTGAGATACTGTCACCTCATCGGACCGTTTGTATTTCTCCTTCATGTTAATATTTTTGTACCATTCTGAAGTCATGCTAGTATCAACGATTCGCTCCTCGATAACTAGAGCTTTTGATTTTGACCATGACGTTCGAGGTGTATTGAGGATGGAGTGGGAGTTATTCTTTTGATTTGATGTAGAGGCGAGTGGATTGTTTGTATTGGATACCTTACTCGGCACTGAGGAGCTCGCTCTAGGAGTAATAGGGGCATCATCTTGTTCTACTTAACATGTCAGACTTGGACTTTCTGATTCCAGTGATCCTAAACCAACCAGGTCTTTTTCTCTTCCTTCCAGTGAGATCTGAGAACTTATTTTGAGATTGAAGAGAATTGGCAAGCCGTCTCGCAAATATCAATTCCAAGCTTGATGTGGGGCTCAGTGTCCCCTGAGTTTGTTTGATTTTATGAGCCAAGTCATATTCTGCTTTCTGTGAATTATCATGGGATTGAAGTTGTGTATTTCGAATGTTATCGGGGACTCCAAGCTCATCTTGGTTTTGGCTCTGAGAAGCACCTGCATCGATTCCATCAAGGCTATGGCTTGTTTTTAGCCTATATTGCTCATTATTTACAGACTCTCCTTGATTATTTGCCTTGTCAGTGAAGGGTATTGGTGAGGGACTTGTAGTGGTTGGTGATGCGGAATGGGGTGCGACTGTGTATCTGCTAGAAGCAAGCCTTGACGCTGCTAACTTTCTATCTCTTTGTTCGAAAAGTGGTTCAATCAATTCTCTGAGACTCATTGTTGAATCGTTGATGATGAAAATTGCTCAGTCTGTCTCATGTCACAGCGCAATAGCTTTGAAAGTATGAATTGTTCAAATATAGCGTGGCTGGTTAGCCATGTGATTCATCCCGGGATTCCAAACTCGTCAAGTACCAGCCATCTCACGCCAAGACCTCACGGATGTCGCGTCCCACACGCTCCTCCATAATAGACAATTAAAGGAGACTACTAAACGTGGTCATGCTGGTTAGCTATAATTGGAGTTTGATCCACCCCCAATTGCCCATCTCACCACCGTTTAGTCTCATTATCCTAGCCTCAATGATGGCTGCTCCCGACAACGCAATTCGCCAATCCAATGTCTCCAAGGTCCTGCTACGGCGAGCAAGGCGACGCCCTTTTGAGGAACAGCACCACTCGCACCGCAGCCCCATGAATTGTAAACAATTCGTACCCCGGGATAGCCCTTCAATTGCCTTAATCTTAACATGTTAGGGTATGATCATGCCGTTACAAGCGGCGCCGTTGTGAGCTGCCGCCTATTTCCTACATCACCAATCTTGATTCATCTTCGAAGTCCCGGGAATTCGGGGAAGGCAAAGCTCATGAACCCCACATCTCTGAAATCTCACGTCTCTATCCACAATGCCCTGTCCCTCCGTCAAGTCCTCTACAGGACTGCTGCACCAGCTGACTGTCTCTTAATCCTCGCAGCGTACCCTCCGTGATATGATTTTTCGAAGGAGTAAAACTACAACTCCAAACTCAAGATATAGCCAGTGATCCTTTATGTCAAGAGTCTGTTTGACATGTTTAGGTACCTGCTAATGCCTAGGAAGAAAAAGATCAATCATATCCTCTACGACTGTGAGTTGATATGAAATTGTACTTCTTGTGGATCAAAGTTTAACACACACTTTCTTCTCTTTCGAAAGTGAGTCATCGCCCTCGGAGCTAACTTTGTTTGCGGTAGTGGTTGCACCTCAATGTGGAGTTGGAGAAGAGCAAACACACCGAGGTACGGTGAGTGATCAGTGTAACTTCATTCTACGCATCAAATCCTACTAAGCACATAATAATTGAATCGGTAGTACGACAATAATTGTGAGATCCTGGTCAAACGAGAAAGATATAGTGGTGAAACGTGCAATTAGGCCTGTCGATGAAATTCAGGCTCTAATTTCTGCCACAATCCCTCCAACCAGCTACGTTTGTAACTGCAAATTAATCTTCCTGTTCGATTGGGTGATATGGCAGAGAGTTTTGCTGTACTCAAATAGGGTTTGTGTTGTACTTCATAGGCCCTGTCGTTAAGGGATTAAGGACATGATAACACCTAAATTCCATGCGCTCCCGAGTCAAGTCGATAGCCCAGTTTCGCATCATCTGCCGAGAAGATCGGCCCTGGCCATCATTTTTATGGGGCTGGTATTTGTACGAGCCGATTAGTCTCCATGGTGATCAATGATCGCGTGGTGCAGTGGTACTTCTTCTATGCCGATCTTCAAACAAGAGGCCGGGATTGGATCAAGTTTAATTTAAGTCTCCGTCGCGTCTACGATGGAGGACAGTTAAAAGCAACTCGGAAAGCGTCACTGCTGGCATCATTGAACGATTTAAAAATTAATTGATGTTTTCCAGTGGATAGTAGAGACTGTAGTGCTTTTATATCTTTTCCACTCAAGGTATGAGGAAGCTTATCCGACTCCTCAGCAAATCCAAACATCGCGCCCGGGCAAAGGAAAGTTTGAGAAAGGTTTATCTAGATGGCTGGAATATTTAGACCTTTCCTACGCTCGGTTTCTTCGGGGACCGTGTTCCGTATGGAGACGTACTCCAGTGATGTTTTCAAGGGATTATTCAATACCAACACTAAAAACTTATCGATGGTCAAAGCCTGAATACTTGCTCGCGGTGTACTACAAACCTTGGAGTTAAATATCCTCCCAAAGCTAATTTCAGTTATATATCGAAATACTGGAAAAGTTGGTCTATAACAAAGTGATTTAAAACTCTCAATAAAATCAAATCTGACAAGTGTCTATCAAGTTTACAAGTACGACCTATTATATTCCCATTTTATTGACAACAATCCACGCCTCACTCCCTGGCTTAAGCTAGCCTCCGCATACGCGCTCAAGAGACTATGAATACCCGCAACATCTCGCAAATCTTAGCGCATAGTTTCGGGAGATAATATACAGGAACGATGTGAGAGATGTTTACACGATTGGCAATATTGGCGCTGAGAAAGAAAATATTCATGAGGGACGTGACACCTATGGTGATGATAATTTTATTAAGTTCAAGGCTCTAGCCCAGCGCCTTGTGGCACGAGACCGGTGGACTAGGTAGGAATTAGACCTGGACGCGTGCTTTACTCGATCACACTTTTTATACCCCTATCTAATATCATAAGAGGATGTAATCATAAAAACAAAAAGCAATAATATAATAGGAACTACCCAGTGATCTTCACACTGGAGTCCCCCCAAAACCACTCAACTACTGGCGTTCTAATAACTACGATCCTCGTATCCAGCTGAGAACGTTTATGCAGGCAAGCTCCCGAGGCAACCGGTTATGCTTGCAAATTTCGTGAAGGGGCGTGACACCTATTTATTTATTTATTTAAATTTGAATTTGATTTCAATTAACCCGATCAGGCACCCTATGGGTCCATGCAGGTGACTATCTGCATTATTTACAAAGGAGGAAACCAATTTGGTGAAAACCCCCTGATCCTATCTTTTTATCTTCCTATCAATTTATTTGGTTTACCTTCAGGAAGTGCAGTGTACACTGTTCAGCCCGTGTGGATTCCGTCCTTTCCCCTTCCAGATCTATTTACTTTATCTGACATTGCTACCTCGACTTCTCCTGCCAGTCGAAACTGTTTTATCCACCCTTTGTTTAGTATCCACTGTGTAATTCTGGCCATGTCTTCTGGGCTATTCATCATTGCTTCAAATGACCTGTCTTTAGCTTGTCGGAGAAAGTCGCCTCTTCCATTTGCCCACTGCGGACACGCCAACACCATGTGCTTGACGTTTTGCGACGGATATCCACATTGACAGCTTGGCTTTTCTACTCCGGGTACTTTTCTTCTGCTCAGGTAAGAATTGAGTCCGATATGCTCGCTCCTTAGCTGAATGGCGACACTGCTTTGGGCCCTGGTTAGGTTACGGTGGATTCTTAAGGGGGTATCTTTGAAGTTCATTTTGATGCTGCCTGTTTGTTTATCAGTAAATATATTTGCCGCTTTCCAATGTTCTTATTTATTTATTTAGTTTTAAGTCCTGGTGGAAAATTTTTATTTATTTTGATGTAGGAACGGTGGGGAAGGTCGGGATTTCACTTTTAAGCTTGCCCTCCTCGTTCACACCCATTCGGGAGGCGTGATTCCTAGATATATAGAAAAGTTGTTTTAAATTGGGAAATTGGCGCTACACGACTCTGTATCATAGGATGCATGCGACACTACTAATGCAGCCTAGGCTAGAGGAGGGCAAGACTGAACACCTGTACGCGGTGTCCTCTACTAACCTGGGAGTGAAATATTCTCCCAGAGCCAATTTCAGTCAAATTTCGCAATACCGAACAAGCTGGCCCAAGAGGCAATGATTCAAGACTCTCCGCCAAATCAATGTTTCACACCCAACGAGATTAATCCTCGCCAAAACCTCATCAAGTTTGCAGGTACGACTTAGTACATCCTCATTTCAATGAACACACCTCTCGTCCACTTTCTCTGGCCTCAATTGACCACCAAATACATGCCCATGCTGATATTTATACCCAACGGAGGAAGCAAAGCGTGGCGCACAAATTCGAGAGAGAGCTCTTTGGGATGGACGTGAGATGGATTAGGGCAAGTTTCTAAGATGGAACGGAGGATGGATACAATCTCGACGGGCGTGGAATTCTGAATTTTGGCAAGGAGTTTCACGAATTGTGCATTTTGTGCGCCAAGATTTAACTTGCGAGAGTGCAGCTGACACTATAAACACAAGGTAACGATGGATGTAGTTCTCTAGTATAGTTTGAGTGGCCTGGACACCTACTCCACTTGGGTAGGAGACACTTCAGATCACATTATGCGTGGAGGAAATCCAGTGGATGATGAAGGCAGGTCTAGATAAGTCAGGGTTTTTGAGACGTTTCCATGGGTGAGTATTCACGGATGAGGGTTGACTTTAGGTTAAGAAAAAGCCGCCATAACTTCGCAGTGGTACTTGCAAATGAAATCCGAGGCACGAGAGCTCTTCCTTATATTGAGTTACCTTTTCTGTACATTTTCTCTGATATTGTGTCATAGCTAGATAGCTGCATACGCAATTAAAATCTGATGCGAAAAAAATCAAAAAATCGTTGGGATGCGAATCTAGCGTCACCTTCATAGATCACCATTGTCAGTAAGAGTTCACATTCGATACCTACTGACACCTATTAGCCATAGTGATATGCACTCAGTATCCATCGTGCCATCAACCCAGCGTGAGCGCGCCATCTCCGCGACTCACCACTACACATGAGCCCGTGCCACTCCACCGAAGGACAGCAGAGTCATAATTACTATACATCCCACAGCTCATAATCACAACACCTACAATTTACTAATTCTACTTCCAGTACTACTGTATTACCTGTCTAAAGGAATCATATTCTAATACTTAGCACGATTTGATGCTCTTAGGGAAGCTATGTACAGATTGTTTGGCGCTGTCCAGCGACTCAGGTCAAAGCTCACTACTACTTCTACTTATAATGGCCCTGCACCATAGTATTGAGTACGGATGCAATGACACAGCAATTAGTGAGTGTTGTATAGAGCTGCCCTGTGTGGAATGCGCAGGTAAGTTCTAAATTATGTACTGTTATATATCTATAGATGCTTTCTGTATTTCCATTCCTTGATTAAGAATCCTAAATGTTACAATCCTGATCTGAGTCTCCACTTGATTCGACTTTATCATCGCTTAGCTCGTGCTTTTTTCGGACATTCACAATACTATAGTTCCCCTCAGAGTTCCACCCCACAAAAGACCTCAGTCGACCATTCACTTAGAGGGGCCCTTCGCCTTTCACTATCTCTCCTCTCCATCCAAGGAAACGATGGCCATTTGCGGGTGTGTGGCAGCCGGGAAAAATCGCAAAAATCACTGGGTGCGGAGCTCTCCTAATACCGACATTAGGACTAAATCCGAAGATATAGTGCCCCTTCTGAAGCGTTCAAAGAGGCCGGCCAGCTGGGTGCTGCAGACTTGTGGGAGGCTCGGAGAATTTACCCCCTACCTTTCTAGCCTCCTTCCAACTCCTTCCCGAAGGCCTTGCTAAAATGTCAGGAAATTCTTGCCAGAGCGTGATTGCTTTATGGTAGCTTAGCCCAACTTCTTTTGTGCCGTCCGGAGCCCACAAGCGTTCCAAAGTTGAAAACCCTCGAAAGTGTCAGTCGCAGCATGGCATTCAGAGACCTGTTCCCCCACTCGCTCCAAATCTCTGCCGCCTGTTCTCGCTCAAAATATTTATCCCATTAGGGCAACAGTCCCCAATAAGCCAGGATCCAGGCTTTGTGTATTTTGACTTGATTTACTCCTTGCGGGTATACGTAGCGTCTCAAATTTGTAGTGAGTGATGGCCGGTAATTAATAGGGCAAGCTCTCGTTTGCAATTGGAGCAACCTCCTTATTGGTCATTGAGGCGAGATGCTGCGTGGTTGGAAAGAGGTTGAGGACTCAGATGAGAATGGTAAGAGATGCATTGTCGAGAAGTTGTCAAATGGAGATATTCTTGGGGTTGCTTTCGACTTCGATTCGGATGCGTTTCTTCTTGGCTAACCCATATATGCAAAGCATATTGGGAGATTAAATTGGCACCACTGGAAGGTGAAGAATTGGTCTTTGACGGCTTTTCTTTCTCTAAGAACAGAAGGGATTTCTCCATCTACAAGTGGGCCTGATCGCATAGTCTGACATTCGTATTCTGTAGATATCTAAGCGCTCGCCTATTTCCAATGATGTACTCTAATTAGGATATACTCGGCATATAGTTATTTCGAGTTTTAGTATTCTTTGTAATTTTCATGTAGCGACGAGAGTCTTCTCTCGCTAGATTAAATATAACTCATATATCACCACAAGCGGTCCGCTTCCTCCTGACACTTAGGTCTGGCTAGCGGGTTTCGCCATCCTGTTGCTTCTCCCCCGCATGGCATCATGTGATAATCAACTATTGCTCACTGTAAAAGAGAGAGAGAGGTATGTTTATTGTACTAATTGAGTCTTAGACTATCTAGCAGGTTGGGCTCCTCTCTGGCCCAGGCAACAACTTGTACAGTGCTCCCATCCTCTTTTGTTACTTGAAAGATCATTGATATATTGCCCTTGATGAATAGCCATTCAGCTCAGTATCTACCCATGGAATTCGGCCACCTTTTCCACGGAACCTTCTACCCAAAAAAATAAAAATGGTAGCAATGGAAACTGCGTCCGCGGGAAAAAAGTCTCAAAAAACGCGCAGCCCCATCCAGGCGAGGCCTAAACACCGAGACCACATGAGGTGCGCATATTCATCTATATCTCCCTTCTTTGTAACAGTCGAGGCCGACTTGATCCAATCCACCATCTTGGCATCGGGTGCTGGGCACGCTCTGGAAACTCACCGGATAGCATTTCCTCCATGATCAAGGGTTGGTGATGAGAAAGGCTTCGACCCTACAACCTGATCTGATCGTGTTTAGCTTCATGATAATGGTGATAGGGGGATGTGCTTAGGGATGAAGACGATACAGACCGCGAAAGCGATTGAGAATCCTCATGGAATTGAGGACTTTGTTACTCAATATCGGCTCTGCAGACTCTAAAGTGAGAGCTGGAAGTTCGTAGGGGATACCACTGAAAATCGATGAGAATATTCCCCCACAACCCTAACTCCATTACATTGGGGGTACAAGGGTGATGTCACGGTCTCGTTACAAAATGCATGGGTGATCTCGTAGGTAGAAAATCTTAAATTTAATTATCTGAAGACTGAATTATAATTTAAATATCCTACCTACGAGATCGCCCATGCATTTTTTACTGAAACTGTGACATATTATAATTCTTTCAAAAGTACAGAACCGCAGTGAGTCAGTCAGTTCAGTTCGATTATATTTGGTGCAAAAAATGAAGTGGGCTTACTGCAGCATTGCTACGGAGAAAAAATATCTTTCATGGGCAAAGTGGAAATTAGAAGATCAGCTAGGAAAGCTTCAGGAGGAGGGAAGTTGCTTCAGATGTGAGAAATGGTGATGTGTGTCCAGGGTGTGCCACCTTTAGCAATTAATCCATGAAGGCTTAAAAAAATTTTCCTATCGATCCAAAATTTTTGGAAGTGGATCCTTATGGCGATGGTCTAGATCCTATTGATCCATTGGTGTATGAAGATCTATCTAGTGCTTCCCCGGGCTTCACAAATTTGAGTAACAAATTTCAGCATACAAATGATCCAATGGAAAAAATGGATTATGAACCTAATCAGAGAGAATTACAAGGTTTTAGCGACTATTTATCAAGGACGACTACATCATCACTTTTCACCAGTAAATTAATTAAGAATAGATCTCTCCGTGCTAAGTGGAAGACAGCTGAGCAGATCGAAAGGCTTCAAAAAGAAGGTGTTAGAAATGGAGACACAGAGTGCTGTGGACGTACGGACCCTCCAATACGTCTAGGTTCCCGACACGATCTCGTGTGTATTTATGAGGTTGGAATGGGTAATATAGTAGCGTTTCCGGCCAACTATTGGATACATGAGTGGCTGCAGGGCGTGTACACAAGGAGCTTATTGGGGGTTTTCTTTGCCTAGATTGCGCCACAGTCGCGGATGTTACGTCCCTTTTGTGCTAGAAGACATCAGACTAGAAGCCACAGGGCGATGTTTCCGATGCGAGCGGCCAATTTGTTCAGCCAAGCACTGCTTTTTCTTGCTGCCCATTAAGCCAAAAATCAAGATGCTACCTCTATCATTTGGGAAGAAAGAAGCTCACAATAGCGGTATAGCGCATGAGATTGTAAACTCGGATTCTGGCAAGGGAAACGTCGTGGAGCCAGTTATATTAAATCGAAAAGTTTCGGATGCGTCAACATGTAGGGGACACGAATCAAAGATGAACACTTATCCGTTTCTAGTTAATACAATAGTGAACGACGTTACAATGGTGCAAGCATCAGTTGATAATGGATGCCTCTGTTCAGGAATTATTGATAAGGCACTCGTAGCCCAACTTAATCTGCCGCTCAAGCCTATCTTTCCCAGAGCTCTTCAAACAGCTGAGGATTCATCAGAATACAAGCCAATAGTATAAAGTATCACTTGAGTCTCTATAGATCTTGACGGCCACGTTACTGATAAGTTGTTGCTATATGTAGTCCCACACAGTACACATCCGATGATACTGGGAAAGAAGTGGTTAGAAGACCAGGATGCTATCATTAACTCCAAAGAGCAGCGCCTGGAACTCAGAAAAAGCTGTGGTTCTGTTTACAGTGCTCAGCGCTGGCGGCACAAATTTAGATCGATTAGGGAACCGAAAGTTGCAGCTATCGAGGCAATGTCTTGCCTGGAAGATTGAGTTCCAGTCTGCAAAGCTTCATTAGACGACATAGACAAGGCACTCTATTCGAAGACTTGTCTCAAGATCTCTGAAGCTCGAGACCAATTGCCGAACCCGGTGAAGAAGTTTGCGCGCTTCTTTACTGAAGATAGCGGCGCTAAAGATCTACCGCCAACTCGAGGTCACCTTGACAACGCTATAAATCTTAGACAAGAAAATGGGAAACCAGTTCAACCACCATGGGGTCCTTTGTACAGCATGTCGCGAGAGGAGCTTCTTGTGTTGCGCAAGACATTAACTGAACTTTTGGGTAAGGGATGGATTAGACCCAGTAGTTCACCAGCGGCCTCGCCAGTCCTCTTTGCCAGGAAGCCAAACGGAGGGATAAGATTTTGTGTGGGTTACCACGGGCTGAATGCAATCACCCTTCCAGATCGGTGCCCACTTCCCTTATTTAAAGAAACTTTGGGACAGTTATCGAAGGCTAGGTGGTTCACGAAGCTAGATGTGAAGTCAGCTTTCCATCGTATCAGAGTAAGCGAGGGAGATGAGTGGATGACCGCTTTCGGATGTCGCCATAGCCTTTTCGAATGGCTTGTTACACCATTTGGTCTTGCAAATGCACCGCTGAGCAAGTTGACGAAGAAGAATTCTGTTTGGAGATGGGTACCTGAGGAAAACGAGGCGTTTGAAAGACCGAAGAAGATATTTTCCATGAAGCTGGCTTTAGCTCAATGGGATCTCGAGCGGGACACAGTGATGGAAGCCGATTGTTCTGGCTATGCATTTGGTGGATGTTTGTCTCAAGCTGACAAGCATAGTCGGCTGAGACCAGTGGCTTACTACTCCAAACGACTGAGTGGAGACGAGGCTAACTACCTAATACACGACAAAGAGATGCTGGCTATAATTACATGTCTGCAAGAATGGAAATCCCAACTCCGGTTAGTTTCCAAGCCCTTTACAATATTGAGCGATCATAAGAATTTAGATTAATTTATGACCAAGCGATTGCTCAATGAAAGGCAGGCTAGATATCACGACGTTATACAGCAGTTTAATTTCATTCTGAAATGGCGACCCGGCAATTATTGATAGCGACTAGATGTTCTCTCAAGATGCGATCAGGACAAGCCCCATGGCCTGGATGATGAACGAACCATGGGTAGGATTATGCAGTTATTCCTAACTGTCAAAGCATCACCTGTTGAGGCATAACTTGGTTTATCAAATGGTTCGAGCAGTCCGGATATAGATACAGCAGCTCCAGCAAGAACATCTGATGACGAAGAGACTCAGGTACTTTGGAACCACTGAGTCAATTACGATAGTGATTGGCGACGAGCACGCGATGCCGTCCAGTGTGGGGAGAGAGGTTTCCCACCAGAAATCGCTCAGAAATTAATCGCTAATATTGCAGATTGTACAGTTGCCACAGATAGCGTGCTCCGTGGAAGGGAAAATCGAATATGGGCTCCTGATCATGAGCCACTCAGAACGGCGATAATGCAGCGAACACATGATAGCTATCTAGCAGGACATCCTGGCAAGGATACAATGATTGGTATACTTCTAAGGCGATGGTCTTGGCCAAAGATAAGGAAATCAGTCCGACGATTTATAGGGAACTGTGATGTTTACTGCCGAACGACGGTGTGGCGTGAAGCAAAAGCTGGGGTTATCCGATCAATACCGATTCCCGACCGAATAGGATGCGAGCTCATAATAGATTTCATTACCGATATGCCACCTTCGCAAAAATGCACGAATATAATGGTTATAGCGGACCGACTTTCTAAGGACGTCTTTCTATCGGGGACAAATAAAATGGAAGCTGAAAAATGCGCAAGGATTTTTATCGACAGATATTACCGCTACTTTGGGTTCCCAAGATATTTAACGAGTGATAGAGGTAGTGACTGAGTAGGAAAATTTTGGCGAACTTTCTGCCAATTGACAGGAATAACTCAACGTTTAACCATAGCGTACTACCCACAGTCCAACGCAAGCGAAAGAGCTTATCAGGAGCCATACAAATACCTACGTGCTTTCACTTGCTATTCTCAGTCAAGGGATAGAGTGAATTGAGGGATGTTACGATCACGTGCTATCACGCGTCTGATCCGCGATCCACGATGTGTATATATATCTACACTAACGTCACCGTTTGCCTTGACAACCAGGAGGCCGCCCTCCGTCTTCTCTCTGATGTTCCCACAGCGTCTAGCTCAGCGAAAATCTTTCTCTTTCGCAAGCTTGTAGCAAACTGGAAAAGAAGGTCACGTCGCCAAAACAAAACGCCTGGGGAAGTGGCCATCCGATGGTGCCCGGGCCACGCAGGTATTCTGGGAAACGAAGCAGCCGACGCGCTTGCCATAGCTGCTTGTGCGGCTCCATCTCTACACTCGGTATTCTCTATTGCGAGGGTAATAAGGGAAGTCAAAGCCCAGTACGAGGCTTCTGTTGCACTTTACTGGGCAGAAAATTCTCCATCTAGATATAAAGAATTAGGAATTGGTCCTAATACTAAGATTACTGCCGAGCTCGCCTGTCTAGGGTGACGCACACTAGAATATCTATTAGCTGCACGGTCTGGACATGGCAATTTCGCAGACTACCATCGACGGTTTCAGCACGAATACGCCATTCTAACCTGCTCATGCGGAGAAGAAAAGTCCCCCGACCACTTTTTCTATTGCCACCTTGGGCAGTACTAGGCACAGCTCCACAGAGCATAGAATCCTATACCCAGCATATCTTGGGCTCTCGCTTCCGTAGAGGGAGTTCACGCATTTAATAGCTGGGTGCGGGTCGCAAATTTCTTTGGAAAAGTACAACAAGTTTGACCGAAAGGGAATCATGTGGTTTAACTAAGTTCCCCCTTCCATATTGTTCATTTAATCTTTTCTTCATTCAATACAATCTGAATACATGAGAGTTGAAGGGTGACCGGTAACCATGTATAATTTAATCTTCAAGCGCAGGATGATAAGATCCTGGCTTTCATTTGCTTTGTTGAGTTTGTTCAGGCGCCAACACGTCGGGTAGTTTTATTTAGACTGAGCTAACCGGCACGTGAGGAGCTCACGTCCTGTGCGCGGGCACGACTTTAAATATTATAAATAAATATATATATATATATATATATATATCTACATCTCCATGGAGCCACTACGTCAAGAATGAACCATGGTCTTCCAAGGAAATTGCTTCGACCCACCCATTAACTTAGACGCCCCCAAAAACTCCCTTTCAAATCAAAATCTCACGTACGATGACCCTCCTGGAAACCAAACCCTCGGTCCCATTCAACGGTCTCTCCTCGAAGGCGCTCAATTAGCAGCTTCTAGAGCTCGTGAAGCAGAAAATTTATTTGGCTTACTAGCCGGACTTCTCGACGAACATTGCTCTTCTCACGCTCGCACTATTCTACCAGAGTCTTAAACTCAAGCCCTCCGCAACTGCACCTCAGAATTTCACGGGACTAAGTCCTAGGAATAGCTTAGCGAACTTGGGACTTAGAGACTTCCATGCACATAGTTAGATTTACTCTCCTTATCGCACAACACAGTTATCTATCCCGACCCATCCAGATCCAGATATTCCATTTATACATTCCATGATACAGAATTAGCAACTATTGCTGCTAAACACTTCAACGCATACATGCACGGTACCTCAACTATCGAGAAACCCCGCCCTGTGAAGACAGCAATAGTAAACGCTCCCCAAAGCTATACGGGTGCTGCCAAACGAGGCGTACAGCAAACCCCTCCTTCCGCAAAGAAGCTAAATGCTCACATACGGACCGCAAATATCAAACCAGACGACAGATTGTTTGTCCGCCTCTCTTCCAATAGTCCTCTACGCACCACATCGGGCTATGCAATACAAACGCACTTGAAGTCTGTTTACAAATTGGGACTAGGAAGATTTATCTCAGAGTGAAGAAATGTGATTGATTGATTATTATGAAGCACTCCATCCCTCTTTAAATACATGTCCTTCCGTCCTTCATCCGATCACCCATGTACAGACCATATTATCTCCCCATACTATTGTACAAGCTTAATGTATCAAATAATCACTAGTACAAGGTTACGAGTCGTAGATAACATGAATATAGATAGTTACAGAATTACAACTCGTAGATGATTACATGAATACCAACAGTTACAGAATATTTTCACAGATAACGTCAGGTAAAACGTTTAGAGCTCGATATGTCTCACGTGAGATCTTGGCGCACTTAGCCCGCAGGGTTATATGTACTTGTCGGTTTCACATCGCTTTGGATGCAAGTCGTAGTCAGGTTGACACACCCCCCCAGACTCGATAGCAAATATGCGAGGCTGTTAGCTGTGAACGTCTAAGTGGCTTGGTATGGACTTGAATTCGGATTGTTGACATATACGTCTACAAGATTCATCTGCTCGACAAATATGCGATGTTTCTGTGGAGGAAGGGCTTTTGTGAAACCATCTGCAATCATTTTATTAGATTCTATCCAATCAACTTTTATCCTACCGCACTGAACTTCTTGTCTTAGCCAGCACTGATGTATATCAACATGTTTTAGTCGAGTTGCAAGCTTCGGGGTTTCTTTCTGCAATAATCTGAGAGTTTGCTGATTGTCGCATAATATGATGGGTGCATTTATTTCTAAGTTGAGATTTTGAAAAAGTCGAGTCCACCATAGGTATTCCTTCGCAGTTATTGTGAGTGCAAGAAGTTCTGCTTCAGTACTTGATGTTGTGACTGTTTTTTGCTTTATGGCTTTCCAGTGAATCATGCCGTTGAAGAGCTGAAAACAAAATCCGCTGGAGCTATATCTCGTTTCAGGATCGTCTGCAAACGAAGCATCGCTGGACGCCACAAATGCTTGGCTCATAGCTGCTGGAGATCCTCCATCGTATTCTATACCCCTATACTTGGTTCCCACTAAATATCGCATCATGTGTTCCGCTGCTTCCATATGTTCCTTTGATGGGTTTTGTAGGAACTCGGATAATTTTGAAACTCCTTGGGCGATGTCTGGCCTCGTGATTACTGCTGGATAGTTGAGTTTGCCTACCCTTTTTTGATATTTATTAATTTCCTTGGCTGTGGCTTGCCCTGGATTTCGATATAACGGTTTTGTTGGTAAAGGTGTTGATGGGATGTTCATTTTTTCAGTATCAATGTTAAATTCATTTGCTATTGTGTCAATGTACGCGTCCTGTACTAGCCAAATCTTTTGTTGGAATTCGTCTCTGACAACTCTTATACCTAGGAAGTGATCAATTTGTCCAAGGGGCTTGGTTTGATATTTTTTTATCAATTTGCTTTCAAAATCATCCGCTCTAATACTATTTCTTTCATGGTAAGCTACGATGATATCATCTACATATACAAGTATGATTAGATGCGCGTCTTTAAAGAGACAATTAACTCCAGGCACGGGGGATAAACCTAAGTTCAGAAACGTATCTTGCAAATGATTTTGCCATAGCAATGCTGACTCTGGTAGTCCATATAAAGCCTTTTTAATTAGTAAGAAGCAATTTTTCACCTCAAATCCATCTGGAAAATGAGCTAGTACTGGTTGATGAAGGTCTGCGTTGGTATATGCCGCAACTATATCGTATTGACGTATTTTGTAACTAAAGACAGTCGAAATAGCTATTGTGGCCCTGAAAACCTGAGCAGCTAGGGTAGCAGCATATGTTTCTTCTGTGGAATGATATAAATCCCCTCGAGCTACTAGTCTTGCTTTATAAGATGATAAATATCCGTCAGCGTCAAATTTGTATGTATATACCCACATTAGTTGTAGGATTTCTTCTGTGTTGATGATAAACTTTTCCTGCATATTTTTGGCCTCTTGTATATTGATCCTTGAACATAGCTGTTTCTCGAAGAGAGTATTGAACTCTTTTTGCTCGGCTGCTTTGAATCCAGTTGAGTACTGATGATGAATCATTTGCTTGCGGTTTTTAGGAGGGGGAGGGAGATCTTTTCTATGAAGTTTTTTGGGTTTAATGGAATTTTTAGCTTCTGCAAAAGAATTGTGAAAAGCAGTGAAAGCTGTTGGTTTGCGTATTCGCTTTCCTGTGATTATATTTTTGACATCTATATTGCTATTAATGTTTTTTGATGAATTTATTTCTTCGTGTTTGGAAAATTTAAAATCTGAATATTGTTTTTTATTCGAAACATGTGAATCAGCTTGTTGATTTAATGAAAGGATTGAATCATCTTGATTTTGAAATTTCTGTTTCTCTAGTTTTATAATCGGCATTTTTATGGATGTTTTAATGTCCTGGGGGTTAGAAGGGACATCTATGATGATATCATTATCTTCTCTTATTGTCTCATACTCCCAATTTTTCCATTCTGATACATCAATAGCCTGTATAATGTCCTCAGCTGATTCACGTAACACTGCCCCTATATCAAGGTCTTCAGGGTCATAAAATTTACTTTCGTCGAATGTGGCATCCCTGGTCCTTATCACTTTATTTTTACTTGGAATCCAGACTTTAAAGATATTTGTTGAAGCGTACCCGACGAGATGACCAAGATGAGCCCTTGAATTAAGTTTCTGAGAGTGAGGGATATGTTTATTGAGGGCATAAGCTCGGCAACCAAAGACATGTAAATGAGCGTAGCTTGGCTTGACGCCGTGAACTATCTCAAAAGGTGTTTTCCATCCCAATTGTCTGATTGGAGTTCTGTTGGAGATATATCCTGCAGCAGTAATTGTCTCTGGCCAAAGGTTAGTGGGCAAAGAAGCTTCTAAGCCCATAGATCTTGCCTTTGCTATAATCACCCCCCCAGAACGTTCGGCAGCTCCGTTCTGTGCAGGTGTATCAGGTGCCGAAATTTGACATATTATTCCTTGTTCTGTGATGAGATTTTTGCATTCTTGAATTAATGACGTTTCCCCATCTAACCGGATAATTTGAACTTCTTTTTTCCATTGAGTTTTTATAAGTTTGATAGCTGTCTGTATTGTGACTTTAAACTCCGATTTCAGTCGGCAGGAAAAAGTAAAGTTAAAATGGCTATCCGGACAGTATAAATGGCTTATATACTTGTCTCCATTATATGCTGGTTCCATCACTATAGCATCCCAACAGAGAGTGTGAAGAGGTTGACCGCTACGTGGTATTTCGGAGCCTGTTCGTCTGGATATGATATTTTTTGATTTAGCCAACGAACAAGGAACACACTGAGTAGTTTTTGGTACAGGATCAGAAGTGTCTATATTTATGCCATAGTCCGGACCATTTATCTTTAATATTACCTCCTGGCTTGCGTGTGATAAGATTCGGTGTAAATTTGCTTCTGTAAGCGTACGTATTTTAGGATTATGAGTTAGCCGAGCAACCATTGCAACATTTTGACTTGTTTGAGTGTGAGGATTATTGAATAAAATATGCCCGCCTTCTTGATAGAGATCGCAGGCAATTGAATAGTCTTCACACTCTAACCTAGTGGGATTACGGCTGTTCCAATGGAACCCGGACTTATTCAGTAGCTGCATTGAAACGATATTAGTCAAAAAACCATGGGCTAACCCAACGTTGTATAGGGTAATGTGTCGTTTTCCGTTGGGCGTGTCTACCTTAACCCTGACTGTTCCGTAGGATTCAATTGGAATTGTTGTATTTCCTGCATGAATTACCTCTCCACTTTCTGCTTTTTTCGTTTCTTGAAAATGATATTTAATCGCATTATTACAGATATGTATATCAGGGCCTCCGTCTAGAATCCAAGAGTTTTTTAATACATCTTGTGAATCTGTGATTGCAAATGTTGCAAAGTTTAAGGAGTTAACATTAAATGAATTTTGTAGCTCTTGCGTATCATTATCCTTTACAATGGCATTCCCTAAATACTCATTCTTGGATGCTATGTTTTCAACGGTCATTCCTGTTCCCTTTGAACTGCCGTCATATTTTGAAATTTTTTCTATTAAAATTTTTAGTTTGATTCTTCGCGGATCAGCTAATGCGTTATTAATCTGATGGTATATAGAGTCTCTTCCTATCCAGCCCGAAGGCCTTAGTTCGGGATTCAGATAGTAACATTCCTTAAAGAGGTGAATGTTACCACAAAGACATGGTTTTTGGCCTGGTCTCACACCGTTGTGTGAAGTGGCAAAAGAGGCTGGAATTGTATTTTGGCGAGATGTTTGATGTCTATTGTAGTAGTTTCGGAACTCCTCTATTACATCTTCAAGTTGGATAAGGTTGACTGACTGATCTAATGATCGCTGCCTTACACACTCATCTATTCTAAGCTCTAGATTAGTAGCATAAGATTGATCAATAGTTTCCAACGCAAGGGCAAAGTCGTATAAAGGACGTTCATCCAAGACATCCGGAAGATTCATCGATAGGGCAAGACCATAAACCCGCTCCCATTCATACAAGAATCGATCGATGTTTTGGTTTTTGTTGTAGACTTTAAGAGCATTGTATGCAGTGATAACCTCTAGCTTTCTCGAACGATCTGTCGGCGCTAGTCTTTTTTGGAGAGCTCTGAGGAGAGCTCTGAGGAGAGCCCAAGTTGTTGTTACGTCACGAGTCCATAATTCATTCTCAAAATTGATACTTCCCATGATATAGCTATCTATTTCTCGTATGGACCGTATTATTTCTCTGTTTAGGTTTACTCGAGTGGCATGGTGTTTCTCGAGATACTGGAGTTTTGAAAATTCTTCGGCATTGAGTTCTAGGATTGTTTCTGCTGTGCTTTTGATGTCTCTGGGATGAGGTTCTTGAGGATTCTCCGGTAGTTTAGGTTGAGTGGTTTTGCTTGGGTCAATATACTGCCACACATCCTCTGAGCAGCCTCTTGTCGCTTTTGCCTTGATAATATTGATCCAAGGTAACCATGTGGCTTGATTTACCAAATATATTTTTCCTAGATGAGTCTTGTCCGCCTGCCTGATTTTGGTGATACATACTTGATATTGGCGCTTTGAATATTTTTTAAGCTGAAAGTTATGTCTGAAAGATATAGATGAGATGGAATAATATAAGATAGAGATGGGATGGGATGATATAAGATAGAGATGGAGTCAAGTAAAGCAAATGGTGCTGATAACTGTTTACAAATTGGGACTAGGAAGATTTATCTCAGAGTGAAGAAATGTGATTGATTGATTATTATGAAGCACTCCATCCCTCTTTAAATACATGTCCTTCCGTCCTTCATCCGATCACCCATGTACAGACCATATTATCTCCCCATACTATTGTACAAGCTTAATGTATCAAATAATCACTAGTACAAGGTTACGAGTCGTAGATAACATGAATATAGATAGTTACAGAATTACAACTCGTAGATGATTACATGAATACCAACAGTTACAGAATATTTTCACAGATAACGTCAGGTAAAACGTTTAGAGCTCGATATGTCTCACGTGAGATCTTGGCGCACTTAGCCCGCAGGGTTATATGTACTTGTCGGTTTCACATCGCTTTGGATGCAAGTCGTAGTCAGATTGACAAAGTCTAAGCTTGGCAGTCAAAGCCAATTTCTATCAAATGTTATGTCAACAAAGACAGATTTTGCTACCTGCCCTAGCGATGGTAATGCCGACGCCTAAAACGAGAAACCGACAACAGTTGATCTGTTTGGGACTACTCCCATTGAGAAAGCCTCGCCCTGGACGTCCTACAGGATTGAAAATGTCCCTCGGTTCTACGGGACGATAAACCAAAACATGCAATACTGCCTCGAGCCAGTCACAACCGAGGCCGTAACAGCAGCTGTAGCAAAAGCAGCTAGAGCTACTCCCATGTCCATACTTGCGTCCCAGGATAATGAGACAAATCCAGACAGCCCAGATACGAGCTGGATTGTCCGCTTTCCTCAATGTCATATGAAACTAGTCACGTGATATATGGACGCTAGGACTAATATTGACCCACTTCTATGTATATACATTGTTGAGTGAACCGACCTATCCTTCTTTCTCTATAGATTACAATCATATTATTGTTTTGCCTTTAGTCAGAGCCTTTCCTGAACCTTATGCTATCACACTCAAGACCATAGCCGTCTTTGACGCATTCTCTATCTCTTTGGATGCCGCACCGTCACCCGAACTCTTCCTAAACGCTCGTCAGTACTACAGTACAGGACATTCTGGCTTTGGCACAACAGCCGCGCTTGTTCCTCTGCCCCAAGATGCCGTCTTTGTGGGTCTACTCAACACATAGAGAAGGATCACAATAACCTCTGCGCTGCACCGGCTGGATATACCTGCCCACCGCGATGTATCTACTGTCACGGCCCTCATCCAGCAGATGACCCAACTTGTGAGCCATGGCCACAACCTTCTAATCCACCAAAGACAAAATCACAGGCTATTGCCATCCGGAAGATATTCTCTGACACTACGCAGTGCCTCAGCACCTCTCATACAGTACATCACGCTAGCTATCCAGCAGTTTCCCAGGGAGCAGGACCACCAAGAATCGCAGCCGAACCCAAGCGGACTCTTTTCTTAAACCCTTTCGAGATCTTGAAGATATCGGCCGGAGCGTCAGATGATCAGATGGAACTTTGAAAAGAAAGAAATCAACGTGGCAAACTTTCAGCTTGCTTTGTACCAGTTTATTTCGCACCAACTTGCCCCCCCATTTGTGGGTATTGCGTTTACACTAAAGGTGTTTTTAATTTTTCCCGTATAAATCTTTTCCATCACTTACCAGTGTCGTATCTAAGTCATTGGATACTATCTTTAATTGTTAATCAGGTCTCACCTCCCTTGGTTAGGGAGTCAAAGCCCTCCGATAACTGAGGCAGTAAGCTTCAGCGTCCTTTTCCCATTGGGGTTTAGATAAGAGGGGCATAGGCCCGTTCTTAGATAGCCGTTAAATACAAAACAAACTTCCGCCGAGGGAGTTCACGCATTTAATAGCTGGTTGCGTGACACAGATTTCTTTGGAAAAGCACGACAAGTCTGACCGAAAGGGAGTCATGTCATTCAACCAAGTTCCCCCTTCCATATTTTTAATTTAATTTATCCATCATTCAAAACCATCCGAAAGCATGAGGGTTGAAGGGAGACCACTAACCATGTTTCATTTAATCCTCGAGCGCAGGATTGTTAGATGCTGGCCTTCGATTGCTATGTAGGGTCTGTGTGGGCGCCAACGCGTCGGGTAGTCTAATTTAGACTGAATACCTGTACGCGGTGTCCTCTACGAGCCTGAGAGTGAAATATTCTCCCAGAGCCAAGTTAGGTGAAATTTCGCAATACCATCGAAGTTGGCCCACGAGACAGTGATTCAAAATACTCCACCATGTCACATTGTCACCCGCAACGAGATCGTCTCCTACCAAAGCTTCATCAGGTCTACAAGTACGATCAAGTACATCCCTATTTCAATGATCATGCCTCTCATCGACTATTCTTAGGCCTCAGCCGCTCGCTGAATACACGCCCACGCCGATATTTATACCCGTAGGAGGAAAAAATCGTCGCACACAAATCTAGGAGGAAGTTCTTTGGCCCGGACGTGAGAGATACTAGGACAAGTTTACCAGATGATGCAGAGGATGGATAGAATCTCGATGGGCGTCAAATTTGGAAATCTGGCAAAGAGTTTTACAAATGGAGCATTGTGCGTGCCAAGACTTAGCTTGCGAGAGTGCAACTGACACTATAAACACAAGGCAACGATGGATGGAGTTCCCTGGTATAGTTTGAGTAGCCTGGGCACCTACTCCACTTGGGAAGGAGACACCTCAGACTACATTTCGCGCGGAGAAAGTTCAGTGGATGATGAAGACATGTCTGGATAACCCAGGGTTTTTGAGACGTTCCCCTGGGTGGGTATTCACGGATGAGGGTTGACTTGGGGTGAAGAAAAAGCCACCATAACTTCGAAGTGGTACTTGTTTATGTAATCCGAGGCATGAGTGCTCTTTTTTAAATTGAGTCATCTTTTCTGTACATTTTCTCTGATATTATGTCATGGCTAGATAACTGCATACGCAATTCAAATCTGATGCAAAAAATAAGAAATTGTGAGGACCATGTTATCAGCCTTGTCTGCATGGGCTCTGCTATCTTGTGATTGTAAAACTCTTGCGCGTCGCATCATTGTGTTCTGTAGATGTTAACGACGAGATTTTAGAAGAGATCCAGTTCTGTTAATAAATATCTAGATGGTTGACTATATATTTGAGCTGTCTAAAAGAGTATTGTTGCGCCCCCTAACATTTCGCGTCAGCCAATGCCGTATAAAACTCCACCATTTCCGACCAAAGTTAACGCCGGCGTTGATCCATCCCGACCACATGAAGATTTTTACAAATAGTATCAAAACATTAAGTCGTAATTTTGTTTGATGCTGTATTCCGATATTCATATCTCATTCTCCAAAATATACAACGCCTGAAAGATCCCATAAAATATTTTGTGTCTTTTTATATCAGTCGATCTGATACAGTTCCAACTTTGATTACGCTTCGATCTCATTGCTTAAACCTCAAAGTGGCAACCGACTGATGTCATACTTAGGTATGTGGCAGTGGAGGCTTTTGTTCCAATGATTTGAGCCGTCCTTCATCGATTGCTTCTGCATAATTGTTGTATTAGAGATGCAAAAATAATGCATAAACCAACTAGCGGTTAAAAGACACTGAGATTGTAAATTTTTATCAAGTAAATGAGACTGCGGCGGATTCCAAGAGAACCTAATAAGCCAGGTGGTAGGCATACAGATTTTTGGAGGGTCTTTTCTTTTTCATCTTTACTAATGAGAGAGCTGTGCCATCTACTTATTGATACTCTCTCAGACTATACATTGACGTTTGCTGCCTCAATCTGATAAGATGCAAGCGAAATTACACTTTGCTTGCATATTGGACAGAGAGAGGAACAGGAACTTAGATAAGAATCAATGCATGTGGGATGAAAAATGTGATGACACGGGAGTTCACGAACTTGAGAAATACCAGAGCGAAATGCGCCGAAGCAGAAAGCACAAATTGGCTGATGGTGCGGTAGAAATCTCTTGTAAGGAAATGATTCTGACCGATGGTTCATTGTTGTGATAACATATACCAAGGGTTGAATGGGATGGGGTAATGATTCCTTGTCTTTAGGTGAGGCTATGCTTGTTGGTATTGACTTTGTTGATGACTGCGCTTCTTTTTTGCCGAGATTATAAGTGAAGAGTGTAAGTTTTTGGATATACGAAGCTGGCACACACAAGTCCTTAATTCTACTAGCTTCGAGATTGACTTTACCATTTTTGATTTTCCGACGGAAAGACTTCTGATGACTAATTTGCATCAAATATATCAAAAGCGTTACTCCTCCAGAAACCACGATTAACATTGTAAAGATTTGAAGTGCCCAAAATCGTGGGAGTCGATTGTCGCTTGAGATCTTGATTTCCGTATATAGCCGTACGTAATCTCTTGGATCGGTACCGATTGTGCCTGCTATCTCATAGCCATGAGGTACGTCCGTCACATTGCCAGAATAAAGTCCCAGTTGTGTCATCAGCTGTGCGCCAGTGATACTTGGAATAGCGTAAACCGGAAATTGAAATGTGTCTTTCCAAGCTTCATTATCTCCAAGGTCCCATACAATTGAGCTACTAGATGGAGACTTTTCTAGCCCACCATTGGGAAGATAGAATATGAAGCCTCTTGTGGGGCTCATACTTGCAGCCTTCATTAGCGATAGAGTACACTTGGCAGAAAGCCATGGTGCTACTGCTATAAGGGTATAATCGCTGGGTGGTAGGCTTGCTCGTCGAGTTGCATTGGCTGGAATATGCGGCTCCGCAATATCGATACAATTATTTTCATTGGACAGGTCCGGAACGTAAAGAAATCCGTTAATGGCGCGGCCGTAGGGAACGTTTCTGATGGAAAGGTTCACAATTTCATCCGTAAGCTTATCAGCGTAGGAGAAGCTTGGCTAGGAAAAAATTAGAGAAAATGATGTTGCCCGAAATGACGTACCGAGACTTGCTTAGCGACACGATGGAGGGACGAGCCTTTTGCTACGGCATCTGGCTCCTCATGTGGAAATAGAAGACTGTAGGAATAATTTCGTCAGGCTTAAATTTATCGATATCCGCATTGAGTCGTGAGAATGGATAGAAACGTACACCATAGTGCTAATTTCATCTACAGCTATGCACCGACAGGTTGATCAGGATCAGGGTAGTCATGGTAGAGCGCTACTGTCGCCTCCACGCGCACGGCACTTACACATTTTATCCCACATGTACTTTTGTGGTAAGCTGACTATTTGATGGCTGGAAAGCCCTTGACGAAGTTGACATTACAATCGATGGACATGAACGAGGTAGAAGTGAGGATGGGTAGTGGTGATGTGAAGAGATTGACGACACCCTTCCTTCCACCGCTGCATGAGTGGAATTCGATAATGGTATACGGCGAGAGCTGTATTCAGACAAGGCCTAAGCTCTCATTCAAAGGGGAAGAATGCAGGACATGGGATACAGCTGTTGGCCCTAGTGCTGAAACATCCAGAGGGTCCAAGTTGGACCCCACGTGTTCCATGTTGCCCTTGTTTTTGCGTGGGAATGCAACCAGCCAATGAATCCGGCTAAGCCTTTCACTTACTGTCATTTGCTGGCGTGTCCCTACCCACATCGAGAGTCTAACTTGAGCTGTCATGGTATTTGTAAACAATTTCTCACACGCTTCCCTTGCAAGTGGAGCACATTGGGTAGATTAATGTCTACCATTTAACTTGGAGATAATAATTTAATGGTTCAGAATGTATGTGTGGCAAATGCGGGTAATTTATGTCAATGTTGAGTGTCAGACTCCATGAGTCATGAACACTGAATTTTCCAATACCGTGGTAAATAATATAGTAAATGCGATGGATTTTTAGGGTGGACTGGTGGAACTGATAAGTTGTGTTGAATCGACTACTGCTGAACCAGAGGCTTTTGTGTCGGGCTTCTCGGTGATTGCCTGCACACACAAGGTCATGTATCTACCAACCAATCATGCCAACATGACAGTGGACATCAGTTAGCCAGGTGGATTAAGAGTGCGAGCAGGCAGCTTCTGATATGGCCTCCAACGAATCGGCACTACGACAAGAGTGGAGCTCAGGACCACATTACATAGCCACGTCGCTGATCTATATCGACAGGCTTTCGCAGCATGTTTGAGCCAAGCTTCTATCCCCTCCAGACCCCACTTGGATGAATCTTTGCTCCTACACGAACAGCCAGACGGATCACCACCGACCACATTTCGCCCACTTAAAGATCGGCAGAGCAGCCCTGCAGCGATAAAGGTTCATAGGCAAATGGGTGTTTATTATAAGCGGATATGGCACGTTTCACCGGCAAGACAAAGACTCAGAACCTGTCAACTGTCACCGTATAATCTGCAGAGCCGAGAGTGTCCAACCACAGGCCGGAAGTTGTCTGTTGCGAATTGACTATATCATTTCCCGTCACTTGGGACGGATTAAATAGGCTAGGCCAGGCTATTTTACACCGCAGACTCATGGCGATAGTTTTGTTGGCCGGAGAAGGGAGATAATGAAGGGCAAAAGGCACCTACAAGTATGTGATTGAATGAGGTTTTGTGAGTGAACATACTGTTTAGGGGGAGCTGTATTGGAGGCTTGGGAAGGGAAACACTAATTGTGTGATGGATAATCTGTTACATACAAAATTTCCTTAAGACTCGGAAAACTCGCTTCTCAATATGTCAACAGGGCAGCAATATCTACGGATTAAATCCTCTTGACAGTAATTGGAGAGTCCCGTAAACAATTGTGTCTGTATCGTTGCTTGGGAGCGGTGTGTAATCAAAGTCGATCTCGTAAATTGCAAGTAATCTGGGGGCGCAGAAAATCCACAGGCGTTTGTTAGCCACAACACACAAAGGATAGACATAGTTCTGCGCTCAGTACCCTGCATACGATGTCGCAGCTACGATTCCCGGATCACAGGACACTAGCTGAGGTCTGCGCTTCTAATTGTGTAATCCTAGGTTGACGTGTTTGTATTCTCAGGGAGTTATCGGTTAGCAATGAACAATAAACATTTGTCCATTGTGTCATCTTTTCCGTGCCTTTTCTCCGATGTTGTATCATAGCTAAATAGCTGCATACGGAAGTAAAATCTGATGCAAAAAAAAATAACGACAAACATGCACCTGGCTTGACGAAATTGATAGGCAATCGGCCATTAAAAATTACAGGCGTGCTTGGAGTTCATAGTCTACCCCAAGCTATCTCGTAATCCCTACACGTAAACTCGTATTACTCCACAATCTTAAAACGTTTCATTCAGGCTGGGCTAGTCTAAACTAGATTGACGATCTTAGATAGACCACTAACCCCAACCAGTTCGAGGGCCAGAGTAGCCTAGACTAGTCCAGACCTTTCGCTAGTACAGAATCAGATCAAGTCAAGGCGAACGAAGAAATCATACTTCTCTCTACTTATTTCATTTAGTGTGTACAGCCAATCATGCCATGTTAATGTTTTTCAACATTAGTAACCTAAAATTTACCAGCAAGAGCCGGCAAAGACTAATTCTTCACCTTCCAGTGGTGCCGGTGTAATCGCTCAGTATGCTATGCATATCTGGGATAGCTAAGTCGAAAGCAACCCCAAGCATATCTCCATTTGACGACTTCTCGACAATGCATCTCTTACCATTCTCATCAGAGTCCTGAACCTCTTTCTAACCACACATTATCTCGCCACAACGATCAATAAAGAAATTTGCTCCAATTGCAAACAGGAGCTTGCCCCATTAATTACCGGCCATCACTAACTACAAATTTGAGACGCTACGTATTCCCGCAAGGAGTAAATCAAGTCAAAATATACAAAGCCTGGATCCTGGCTTATTGGGGACTGTTGCTCTAATGGGATAAATATTTTGAGAGAGAATAGGCGGCAGAGATTTGGAGCGAGTGGGGGAACAGGTCTCTGAATGCCATGCTGCGACTGACACTTTCGAGGGGTTTTCAACTTTGGAATGTTTGTGGGCACTAAACCCAATTTTTCGGCAAGTTAGCTAGGACTTCTACTGTCGATGAGTCAACGGCACTCCCCAGCGCCCTGGACGGCACAAAAGAAGTTGGGCTAAGCTATCATATAGTGATCACGCCCTGTCAAGACTATTCTGACATTTCAGCATGACCTTCGGGAAGGAGTTGGAAGGAGGCTAGAAAGGTAGAGGGTGAATTTCCTGAGGTACCCACAAGTCTGCAACGCCCAGTTGGCCGGCCTCTTTGAACTCTTCAGAAGGGGCACTATGTCTTCAGATTTAGTCCTCATGTCAGTATTAGGAGAGCTACGCACCCTGTGATTTTTGCGATTTTCCCCGGCTGCCATACACCCGCAAATGGCCATCGTTTTGTTGGCTGGAGAGGGGAGATGATGAAGGGCTCCTCTAAGTGTACAATCGATTGAGAACTTTTGAGGGGCAGTACTGTTTGAGGGGAGCTGTATGGGAGGCATAGGAGGGGATATACTACTAGATAGGTACCCTTGGCCTGAAGGCAGAGAGGACGTCCATGTCCTACATAGTCATAGACTCAGATAGGACAATAAAATAAATTAAAAAAAACAGCCCTAACTATATATGTATATAATCTTTTATTGAACCACTTGAGTTTTAGACTATCTAGCAGGTTGGGCTCCTCTCCTGCCCAGGCCACAACTTTTACAGTGCTCCTTGCCTCTTATGTCTTTTGAAAGATCATTGATATATTACCCTTGATAAATAGCCATTCACCTCAGTCTTTGCCCATGGAATTCGGCCACCTTTTCCACGCGACCTTCTACCCAAAAAAAAAATGGTAACAATAGAAACTTCGTGCGCGGGAAAAAGTCTCAAAGATGCTGCAGCCCAATCCAGGCGAGGCCTAGCCACCGAGACCACATGAGGTGCGCATATTCATATTTATCTCCCTTCTCTTTAACAGTCGAGGCCGACTTGACTCAATCCACCATCTCCGTATCGGGTGCTGGGTACGCTCCGGAATCTCATCGTATGGCTACTTCTCCGTGATCAAGGGTGGGTGACGAGTATGGCATCGACCGTACTATTTCATCTGATCGTGGATAGCTTAATGGTAATACTGATTAGAGATTATGATGAGAGATGAAGGCGATATAGCCTGCGAGAGCGAAAGAAGTCCAGCGGTTTAAGCTACATGAAGTACGCAGGGTTGAAACCCGAGAACATTTGTCAAATCTATTCACAGGCTATTTGGCAGACCAGTCTAGACGATGTATCATTGCACCGTCTAGCCACTCCAGTATCTAACGTGTCATTTGAACTGATTGAATCGAAGCCGTGGTGCACACCGTTCACCAAATTGTAGAGCTCCTGGCTAATCTTCAAGATCTCACCCTTTTGAAGATTGTATCTATTCTCTGCCTCACCCAATGATTTGTACTCGTCTCTCTCACGTCCTTCCCACAGAAATCCCTCCCAGTTGTACTGCACTGAACTTAGCTCGGTGATAATATTTCACTCTCAAGTCCATAGAGGACGGTGCTCATATGTGTTGAGTCTTCGTCTTCCCTAGGCAACATTACTGTACACGCTCTCTGTCAAGACGTCATCGCCCGGATGGCTCCCATCTACGAAAGCTCCAAAATGGTAGTAATATCTTCATATCTAGACCTATTGTTGATATTTGAAGAACTTGAAACCCCGTGTTTCTCACCGAGTTAACTTAAATCCCGGCTCCTGTATGCGGTAAGTGATCTTCTTTTTATTGTTTGGGTAGGGGCGAAACCAAAGTTCGAAATGCCCCTCTGGGCGCATTATGCAATGAGTACTCGTGAGGAGTGATACCTTTCAATGAGTTATCTCGGGAAAGAAAATGTGGTATAAAACTCAAGGCATAAATATCCTTGGTTTATAAGCAGGGAAGACTTGTGAGTGCTGCATAATCATAGACTTAGAGGACAATAATTGTAACAAAATCGCAAAGGCAAACACACCTTGTAGCTTTCTGGCTGAACGTGATGTAATACTTCTGGGACTGATTTAGAGCCGATGAGCTAATCTACACACGGTTTTGACTGAGAAAACGAAATGACAGCCCACTTGCCCGTCCAGGCCCACTTTCTCGCACCTGTGTCTCCTCCGCCATCAACTGTATTGCGCAACTCTTCATCTTCGCCAGCCTTGAGCCCGACAATCACGTCCGACTTACATGTCCTGAGCGCGAGTATATTTAGTCCGGATCCTAAACCGATTGGACCAAGAGCTTCCGTAAATGGTGTCGTAGGGTCCCAAGAGGCCTATGATAATTAGTAACTTTCGTGTATGAAAATTTAGTACCTGAGACTTTGGATCCTCACATCACATGTCAATTTACGATAGTTAAGGTCGCCCTTAAATATAACCAATTCGCTCTGTTTTAATTGGTGGAATAGATGTGGATTCTGGGATGGGAGGCGCCAAAAGCTGCCGCCTTGAGTCCAAAACCTATCTGTGCAAAGTTCTATTTTACCGTCGGTGTGCAGATGGTTCCAATCTTCAAAAAGGAACAAAAGAACCTCAACCTCCTCCTGGGATAAAGGCTCCGGACGTTTCTCTAACACTTTCTCATCTTCTGAAAGCGCCGAAAAGAATTCCTGTGAAGTAGCAAGTGCCTTAAGGAGGCCCGAAAAATCGGTTGGCAAAACATCGGAAACAAACCATGGAATCGATTTGGCGTGCAAAACTATATTGGTAGCTAGGCCTGTAGCGAGAAGGAATCCAGCAAGAATAAGGTCAACATATAATTCGAAGCCCGCATTGTCCAAAATGATATCAACCTTTCTATTAGGGCTTTGAGTTTTTCTCCTTTTTTCCAGGTAATCGTAGACTGCCTCAAGGTCGTTTATGAGAATATTTTTTTTAGAGCATTTCCTTGCTTGGAGGCCTTGCAATTTCTGAATGTCATCATAGTTTAATGATGTTAACAGCGATAAATCAGTAGCATTACCCCACAAGCATAACTCGAAAATCTCATTGAATAAGATTCTTTCCGAAGAGAGTGTTCCTTCAGAATTTATGCCATTTTCCCTTATTTTTAAAATTATTTCGCGATAACGAAATGCAAGTTCCAGAATAGCTGGACGAGATGAATGAAAGGTGGATATCTTCTTTTGGGCGAACACATCATATTCCTTCCAATGCTCTGAGAGGGTGAAGTATGTTGCGATACGTCTAGGTACAGTGAGCTTAAAGATCGTAGAGCCTTTTTCTATATTACCTGTAGAGGTAGCATTCTGCAAATAGCCAAGGTGTATTAAACCAAGATGGGTTTCCTAGTGTTTCGAGTTCCTTATTATATTCAGCGACATCATGCTGTCCATCGTCGCAAAGAGGACTTTTGTAGATTAACCTAGGATACTCAACCTGCAAAATTTGGACTCACATTAATGGTCTATCGTGTTGCAGCTCATACTTCAGTTTAGCCACTTCAGCGACGATCAATTTACCCTCCTCACGTTTGGGTACGTCCGTTGTTTGAGATATACTCTTGTGCACGTCGTCAATGATTCCAGTCTGTACTGTTAGTTACTAGTTCTTTTAAGCATCTACCTTCCTACAAGAATGATAGGCCAGCGATCTCTTGCGGAGACGTAGGCAAAAGAACTTTTATCTCCGGTGAAGTAGGGGGCTAGAGCAAAAGTCAGGCTAAATTTTTAACAGGATTAATTTACAGACGTGTAGTAGTGTCGCACTCCATATTTCACAGCAGGTTAAATAGAATTGACTTTTAAAATACAATATGTACACGATAAAAGTACCCCGCGTAAACTTTCGGGGCCTGACTTTTTTTTTACAAGTGAGCTATTAAGTGATTTCCATTACACCATGTGACCAATGATGACAAGGAAGTAATCTTAAGGTGCACCATTACAAGATAGTGGAAAACCCCGCCTAGTTTTTGAATTTTGATTTGAGTTAATTTAGCCCGTTCAGGTAGCCTATGGGCCCATGAAAGTATGTCAAGCTATATTATTTACAAGAGAGAAAACCAATTCGGTATGTATGTATGTATGTATGTATGTATGTATGTATGTATCTATGTATGTATCTATGTGTTTATTGTACTACAAAGTCTATGACTATTATAGGACATGTAGGTCCTATTTGCCTACAGGTCGGGAGTATCTATGCCTCCCTCACGACTTCTTTCCAGCAGTAATACCCCCATAGGTCTTCATTCGAGTACACACTAAGAGGAGCCGTTGTCCTGTCATTATCTCCCCTCTCCAGACAACGAAACGATGGCCATTTACAGGTGTGTAGCTGCAGGGAAAAATCTCAAAAACCATTGGGCGCGGGACTCTCCTATGACGAAGAGGCCGGCCAGCCGGGTGCAGCAGACCTGTGTATACCGAAGAGCGTCTCTCCTCCTTCCTCTTTTCCTGATTCGTGCCGCAGGAAAAACCGAAGATCATGATAGGATGTCAGAAAAGTCTTGGTCGAGAGTGACTATCGTGAAGGAGCCTAGCCTAGCATCCAAAAGTCGTTACGGACGTGGGGTCGTCGGGTAACTCATGTACTTCAGATGTCGCTCTGGCTAGTAGATTCGGAAGTAAAGATGAGAAAGGACGATGTTATTGACGAGTTAGAATCTGCTTTTACTGAAGGCGAAAGGGCCTTTTACTTTGCTTTCGAGGGCTTTTTGTTCGCCTGGCAGTGGTGCCCCCTACGAACCTCTAGATCTCACTGTAGAGTCTGCAGAGCCGATATTGAGTAACAAAGTCCTCAATTCCATGAGGATTCCCAATCGCTTTCGTGGTCTGTATCGTCTTCATCCCTAAGCACATCCCCCTATCACCATTATCATTAAGCTAAACACGATCAGATCAGGTTGTAGGGTCGAAGCCTTTCTCATCACCAACCCTTGATCATGGAGGAAATGCTATCCGGTGAGTTTCCAGAGCGTGCCCAGTACCCGATGCGAAGATGGTGGATTGGGCCAAGTCGGCCTCGACTGTTAAAGAGAAGGGAGATATAGATGAATATGCGCACCTCATGTGGTCTCGGTGTTTAGGCCTCGCCTGGATGGGGCTGCGCGTTTTTTGAGACTTTTTTCCCGCGGACGCAGTTTCCATTGCTACCATTTTTATTTTTTTGGGTAGAAGGTTCCGTGGAAAAGGTGGCCGAATTCCATGGGTAGATACTGAGCTGAATGGCTATTCATCAAGGGCAATATATCAATGATCTTTCATGAAACATTAGAGGCAAGGAGCACTGTACAAGTTGTGACCTGGGTCAGAGAGGAGCCCAATGTGCTAGATAGTCTAAGACTCAAGTAGTACAATAAACACTCACACACTTCGCCTGGCAGTGGGTAGCTCATGTTGTAATATAACGAGGGCTTCTGTGACTACCGTTGTAGCGTTTGGAACCACATTATCTTTCCTCATTCATAGCATCATTATCGTCGTCATGGTCGTCTTATGTGTTATCGGAAGCGTATCTTTGACGGAGGGGGAGATAACTCAGCTCAAAGTTTAAAAGGTGTTACTCAATCTCGGCTCTGTAGACTCTACAGTGAGAGCTGGAGGTTCGTAGGGGACACCACTGACAGGTGTTGAGAATAGTCCCCCTCAATGAACGTTATGTGAATGTGACTGGTGGGTTACGACTGTCCCGTGCTTCACTGTCGGCGATACTGTATGCGCGATAGAAAGCTATGTAGACTTGTCGTTTTTCCTCCTCCTAAACTACTGCCTCGTGCTCTATTTGTACCTACCACTTATGCCTGTTCGGTACCCTTCAAATGCTGGCGCTTGATCCTTAGTTTATGTTCGCACCACCTTTGCCACTGGCTACCACTATCTTTGTTCCCACATGCCTCTCCATCTACAGTATCCCTCTCATACTTACCTCTAGTGTCGTTAGTTAATTTTCGGGCTTTTATTCCTTAGCGTGGCGCTAGGCGCACAGACTATCCATGATTTCGGTACCTGGGACCTCACCAATACCGCCATTCTGGACGTACTAAAATAAGCTTCCGCGAGTCACCATTTTCTCTCCTCATGAACCTGACGAGGGCCCAAAGTAGCTTAGCAATCCAAATTCGAAGCGAGCATATCGGGCTCAATTCTTATTTATACAGAAGAAGACTACCGGGAGTTTATCACCGAAGTTATCCGTGTGGCTACCAACCACAAAATCCCAAGCACATGATCATCTCCTGCCCTGTAAGTGGTCAATTTGTAGAGGAGAAATCTGGAGACAAGCCCGAAATCGATCCTTTGAAGCAATGACCAACAATCCCAGCGATATGAAAAATACAATGGATTATTAATCATGGTTGGATAGAACAATTCCGCATGACAAATGCAGTTGAAATGCTGCTCAGGGAACGAGACGGAACATGTACAAAGTTAGGGTCGATGGAAGGGAGGTGATTGGTACACATCAACAGCGTTACAGTGTAACTGTACTTCCTGAAGGACAAATTGCAAACTTGAATAATCAATTCAGAAAGCATAGGAGGTTATCACCGAAAGGCTTCCTCCTATGTAAATATATAGATAGTTCTATAGCCACCAGCATGGCACCATAGGGTGCCAAATCAGTTTAAATGAATTCAAAAAATGAATTACTAAATGCTACAACGTACTCGTAGCATTATAATATCTAATTCTACCCCTGAGCATCATCACTAGTGTGGCATGCCTGCACGCAGATCGTGCTTTCGCTTTTGGACTGGATCCAGTCTTGTGCAAGCATAAGACTGCTTACATATGTCAATCAAATAGACTCAGTCAGGATTTTTGAAAAAAGATATTCTCGTGTCTCTCTCTCATGCTAAGTCTCATTTCTATGTATATACATCAACCCCCCAAACTCCATCTCTCCACTTGTCCTTAATCTAGCCTAATTGACTTTTAAATTCTATGACAATGCCGATCCCATGCCAAGAACTGATGACACTAAATCTCTTCCATCGGAGTTCCCAAAGCTGACTCGGTCTCCACTAACTCAGATGCATAACTCAAGTGAATAGTACCTTGCAAGTTCACCAGAATAACTTACCATAAATTCACTGACATGTAAACCAAACTTAACGGAACGCCTGGAGCCAGGGAAATAAAAGGAGAGAAGGGATGGCAAAAGTTCATCCAATTCTTAACCACATGCAGATGTTATAGTCTGCCGAAGAATGAAGAGGGTGGTAGGTGACCACGCTGAGATGGATTCCAACTGGAGAGGGAATGTGCTCGGAAAATTGGGACGCGGTGCAGGGCACCGTAACTTAGACATTTACTATTTTTTTTTCATTCTTTTCTTTTGTCGCTATTGGCTTCATTGCCGCTCATGTAGGTAGCAATGAGCTCTCAGAGCCCATCTACCTGTGTCACGTCTAAATAGATGTAGGGTCCGTCCTGTCACGTTAAATATTTCAAATTCAAATTCAAACAGAAGGGAATTCTGGTCAACAATAACAGCATGACTCGAATACTTAATCTTTTAGTTGAACTAGTTCAGATTGATTACTTGGCGGTCTTAATCTATTCAGCTACTGAACAAAGATATAAATGTTCTCAAAGTTGGACGAAATTCGATAAAGGCGCCTCCAGTCGAGAAGTTGCTGCAATCAAACGCTCGTCGCCAAAATTTTCGATACGACTCATCCCACGATCCGGGTTTCATACCTAGCTGTCTGGTGAAGATGAGGATTAAGTTCGGCATCTTCCTTGCGATATCTGGGTTTATTCATCAAATCAAATGTACCAATGTTCCATACTCAGATATGTACCTTCCAGAGGGAACCAACGGCTTCGTATGTGGAACAGATCTTTTTACAATTGATCATCTACGGAAGGTTGTAAAAAAAGCTATGGAATCAGCTTTCTTTGAAGATTATTATAATAAATTTCCGACGTTATTCGAAGATACACATCTGTTTAATGTGAAATCAGATATTCTTCTATCATGGCCTACCATGTTGAACGAAAAATTATTCTACAGTAAAAAATCAAACCCTCAAACCTCCCCTCCTGTATTGAAAGATATTCACTGAATCAAATAAAAGGCCATCCGGGAAAAATCAGAATTATCATTAATACCAGAGGACAAATCATGGGGTTGGTAACTATAAGCCCTAATGACAATCAACAGAAAATTAATTATGAGAAATGCAACCCGGTATACAGATCTCTTGGGGGAGAAAATGATGAACGTGGAATTTCGGATGAGAGTATATCTAAACCCAGGCTCGGGTACAGTTGCGGTTTGATAGTAATCCTATGGTCTGAAGTCGGTAGAACAATGGAAATAATCTCAGATGATTATTTCCAAAGTAGAGTTATAAGTAAAGACAAGCTCACTAGCTTTAAAAAATATACGGGTAATGAATTTGTTGGTGTTGACCTTTATTCGTTCCCTATTCATAGGAACCCAGTCAGCAAATACTTAAAAGGTATTTTTTACCTCTCTAAGTCAATTTATTCATCGCTCTAACGCTCCTTCGCTAGGTACGCCTGGTGTATTACGTATTGTTTTTGACAGGAGGAACAGTGAAGTCAAGGGGATCATCAATATACAAGACAGGAACATAAAATGTGTAGCTGTATGGGATTTATCATCGACCCCATCTTCTAGCATTTATAACCCGTCCTCTATCTTAGACCTTGAGATAATTCAGGACAATTTCTGGCCCGAGACTTGTTTTGGACATAAGATTAAGGCGAAAACAATTTGGCTTTATCTGGAGTTCGCCTCCCAAAATTGGATGTCGAAGGTACCTGATAGAAGATTGAATTTCCCTACTGTAAAACAGAAATTCCTTCGGCTCTGGCCCATGAGAATTCCAGAAACTAAAGATACCAGTAAATATGCGCGATATATTGTTTCTGAAATCTACTAATTTGACTAATCTAGCATTCAATAGCCTTTTTGCGATAGGCCATGACACTAGGCTTGGAACGTATAGCCTATATTATGTTAATGTACAGAATGGTGGTTTAGTTAAACCCAGAGCTTGTCTGGAATTTTCTCACGACATCATTCGTCACTTACAGAGAATTCACGGTCAAGTCACAGAATCCTAGAGAAGCCTTCTTTTTTCGGTGCGATTTCAATACTATTAATTTATGCTTACAAAGTATGGCAAAATTCTTCATTCACGGCTAACCTAGCTAGGATGATTCCTAAACCTTAACCTGAATTTCAGTAGCTACAGAGCTGTGTAGGCTAAACACTATCTTCGGATATGATTGTTTCAAGGACGACGACAGGGATTTTAGAAAACCCAGGTATTCCGAAAGTCTCAGATTGCTGAACGAGAGATGTATGAATGTATGTATACATTTCGTATCAGGCAAAAGCCCTACACCCAAGAGGCATGATACGGGTGTGTGATCCCTAAAGACTCACTACTACCTATCTGTCCAGCTTTCTAGGCCGATTGCTTACATGAAAAGAAGAAATAAAGAAAATTTCCTAGACAATAAACACCCTGCGCCTTGCCCACTTTCATATTCAACTACTAAAGATATTCCAGGCCCTCGGAAAGCTTTAGCCCTCTTAATGTGAAAATTGCCCTGCGCAGCATCTCGTTACGGTTATGTACTTGTAGAATTCCTCCAATCCCTTTTCTGCCAACATAACCCGACTTCTTGGTGGTGGTTTATGTCTGGATATTCTCCATTGTCGCAAAGCCGTTCGGCACTCTTCAAAGTGCCAAGGAAGTTGTGTGAACTGGCTCACAAAATGTTATGTACAAGGGTTGAGTTGAGAGCTTTCCTTATAGTGAGTAGCGATTCAGAAAAAGGTACCAATGTATTTATAGTATTTCTCCTCATAGAGAACAGAGATAGGAATGAATTGAGTAACCCCACACAAGCTTATGAATTGACCATTGGTAGTGTTCCGACAGAAGTCTTTCCCTTCTACAGACGCATCTACAGTCTATATTTTCATGCCCGAGTCTGTTGCGGTAACCCTTGAAATCTCCGTGTCCTGTACTCGCTGCTATCAGACAGTGGTATGCCCATCTCGACAATCCAAGCTCGGGTGGTCGTTTTCGTCCCATTAGAAGGTCTAATTCTTCGTACAGTTTTGGTCTATTTTGAAGCCACCAGGATTCTACAGCTTCTTCGGCCTGCTCTCGGACGAGCCGGTTCAGCGCTGCAAAGGTGTATATCTTCTCACCCTTTAAGTCTAAGAGGTCTCTCAGGGCTGTCTCGGCCAATTTTTCCGCCTGCTCGTTCCCGGTATCCAACGAACTTCGACTGATAGAAACTGGCCTGTCTGAGTCGTAAATTTGTCAACCATAGACTAAGACGATCTTGTTCGGTCGCTTCGTAGAGCCCGCACGGCATTAGGGTTGTCCAGAAGTATCTTTACTGGGCTACCGTTTGCCTTCTTTATGGCTTCTTCCATGGCCTTCTAGTCTCTTAACAGCTCTGCATCGTAAACCTCTGCTCCAGGCATGGGACCTGATCCTAACCCTATCATTTGGCCTGCTCTGTACAAGGTGTATCCCAAAGCAGATTTGGCGGGGCCGCATGAAGATCCGTCCGAATAAGAACAGACTGTCTCCGCTGATAGACTAGCTATCTATTGCTTGGCATGATCTGCTTCCGCTTTCTTGTCGCTTCCAGTGGATTCACTTGTGAGTTCACCTCTTGGGTAATAAGGTTTATCCGGATCTTCGGCTGTTGGCACGCTCTTAGAACTTATTTTGAGCCTCATGAGGTAACGATCTAGCACAGAGATCGCTCGGTTTCTTTGGCCTGTTCGCAGGCCTAGACGACTTATCGTTTTCTTGGGTCCTTCTCTAGATCTGAATACTAGCGGGTGCCAAACGTCGTGTCGTTGTATCCGTGCAGCGGCCTGGAGTTGCCTTTACTGTAGTAGAAACTTTGGAAGAACGCCTGACTCTCGATATAGAGCCATATTTGGCGTGGTACGCCATGCTGGTAGCGCTGCTCGAACTGCTTTTAGAATTGTGCTGTCCAGTAGATTGATATGCCAGCCAATCCCGGTACCCACTTTCTTGTCACGCTTAGTAGTGATCCTGGTCAGCCCTGGCCACCATGTCTCTGCTCCGTATAGTACCGTGCTTAGGACGCAAGGCTGCACCACTTCGATCACTGGGCCCGGATCAATTCCACGTTGGACCATGTTTATGTGACGTATAAATTGGGTTATACGTTGGGCTTTCCCGCACTATTCTTGAACATGCCGCTTAATGGAGAGTTGTGAGTCTAGCCATAGTCCAAGCCAATTCACACATAAGGATGGTTGGATGCTTTGTCCATTGATCTGAATGCCGAGTTTCGTGGTGTCTAATCTTTTCCTTGGTCCTCTTCCTATCACTAGGAGTTCCGACTTAGCTGGATCGCAGTCTATCTTGTGCTCATTAGCTAACGAGACAAGGTTTTTGACTTCGTATTGAAGTGTTTCTACTGCTTGAGCCGCAGTGCTTCCTATACTGAAAATAGCTATGTCGTCCGCATATCCAAATCGAGTTCTGCTATTGCCGTCTTGGAGCAGAATGGCGATGTACAGTAAGAACAGGAGCGGTGACAGTGGCGAGCCTTGAGGGACTCCGCACTTCATCATTTTGTCTTGCGTCGTCCCATTTAGATGTCGGATACGTATCCTCCGCTGAGATAGGAAAGATTCTATCCATTGGCAAAGATTAATAGGCCATCCTTGTTCCCGCATCCAGTATAATAGGCGCTTGTGAAGTACTGCATCGAACGCACCTTGCACATCTAGGGTTGCCATGACTATGACCTTACCGTTCCGCATTGTCGCTTCTGCATCATGTATAACACAGGAGACAAGATCAATCGCCGAATGCCCAGGTAGGGCGCCAAAGATCTACCGAGGAACAGCTAGATGTTCAATAGCCAACCAGGTCATTCGCTTTGCCACTAATCGTTCCAAACCTTTGCCCAAGCAGGAGAGAAGAGAGATTGGCCGCCATTCTTTGGCAGTCGCGGGGTCTCGCCCTGGTTTGGGAAGAAGTACGACTTCTGCTACCCTGAAATCTGTAGGAAAATGACTCATTTCTAGGCAAACTAGAAAAATGTCTCTTATTTGTTCTCCAATTTCGTTCCAGCAAGATCTGAGCAATTGAAATGTTATTTTATCTGACCCTGGAGCTTTATCTCCGCTCCCAATGGTAGAGACTGTAAAATCATCTGGTGAAAGCGTATGGTCCCACGGGATTGACTCTCGTTGAACACACTCACACCTAGGTAGGTCGTGGGCCGCGTTAAATCTGGCCATTAACGTATCTCTTAGGCTTTCTGCTCGCTCAAGTGGGTCCTATATCCATCTATCCGCCGCGACTTTCAATGGAGGGGGTTTGCGACACACCTTGGGTTTGGCCCAACGCATCACCTTGAAGAACTGAGCCTGCGAAGTAGCACCTTCGACTTGTTTCCTCCAGTGTTTTTTCTCGGCCGCCTTGACTGTCGCTCTGAAGCTTTTACGTGCCTGTGTTGATCCTTCGGATAAGTTCCTGAAATCCTGAAACTCACGTTATTTCAACTTGCAATCCTCCGTCCACCATGGTGCTGTATTCCCGCATAATATCGAGAGTCTCTGTCCTACTACCTTGAGAGCGTCCTTAAGTGCTTCCAAAAGGCTAGAAATCTGGCGTTCGATATCAGCCAAGCTACGTATAGGTCCCGGGCTAATCCACACCTTGACATATTGCGCAAACTTATCGAGGTTTTTGTCGCTGACAATTAGTCCTTGAGTGAGATTGTGGTTATCGGATATTCTTTTACACTGCACATATCCTACAATGTTGCTGTGGTCCGAGGTGTAATTATAGTCGTGTGAAACTGTTGCCGTGGCTGACGTATTACTCCATACCAAGTCAAGCACATTCCCGTCCCAATATGTGGGTGCCCCTGCTGTGGTGACCAAATACATGTCCTGAGCCAAGGCCCATTCCATGATCTGATTACCGTTGCCATACTGAGGTGGAGACTGTGGTTGCCAGTGTCTTGACACTGCGTTGAAGTCCCCCCCCGACGACTGTAGGACCAAGAGGTCTCCACTGAATTAATGGCTCTAAGGATCTGCTAGGTCCAGGAACATGGTAAACATTTGCGAAAGCCAGACCATCTACTTTTACGAAGCAATAGTCTGAGATGGGCCTATGCACCGGAAGAATTTGCATAGCACTGATACTTTTCCGGGTGAAAGTAGTGGCTTGAGGACGGTTTCCCATTTCTCCAACTGGTTTGTGACTATTAAAGCCAGGGTGACTTTTTGTGACAAGTCTCCGTCTATCTACGTTGTCCACAGTTCTTGTATCATGACAACGTGCACTCCTGCACCCCACGCCTGTTGTAATGCAGTGTCCATGTTCGGTCCGCCTTTTCCTACGTTCACTTGGTTAAATAGAAGGGTGCTATATTTTCCGGTTGAATAATTAGAGTTTGGCGTCCTACTCATTGACCAACCATCGTCGCTTCCGGGGTATTGATAACCTCAACATCCTTACCCTTCCTTTCCCATGCAGCTAGCGCAGCTTTAAAGTCTCGGTGACCGCGTTCTCGGATAACGTGTAGCTCTGCTGGTGTGGGGGGACTACTATTCCATTATGTCTTCTCGGCCGGGCCATGCAGATGAGCTCCGTCGACCCATGAGGTCCTGCACAATTTGAGCACTTTGGTACCTTTGCCGGGCACTCCTTTGTCTCATGCGCCCCCGTACAACGTCCACATCTTTGTCCCTTAGTGCAAGCTCTTGTTGTATGGAAACCAAAACATCGCTGACATTGTTCAATAGGTCGTCGGCGTGAAAACGGCATCAATGGTCCAATCTCATCGAAGAGTCTGAATTTCAGGTTCACTGGTTTTTATATGAAGTGCACTATCCAGATTGTGGAATATTGACCCAATCTTACTTGGTTTGGCCGAACCATTACTGGTGTGACCCCACAGACAGACTGAAACTCTGTTTTCACCATTTCACTTGTAACTGAAATGCTGCCTTCAAGGGTTCTGATGTAAAGAGGGACATGTGGGACAATGACCGAGACCCAGTATGAGGCTGGCTCGATGGTGATCTTCTGTTGCTGGAAGGATGGGGCAACACCCAGAACTGGTTCTCTTAGCGCGTCTGAAGAGGATTCAAAGGCCAGGTCAGATCGGACCTGATATATCTGCACGATTGCGGATACCGCTACTCCAGCTCGCTCTATGATTAACTTTTTCATGGTGACAGGAGATAGTCTCCGCCATTCTTAGTCTGGCCCAAGTCGAAGAAAGAGTCGTTTATCTTCTTTTGGGGGCATTGGAGTCGTCGTGTTTGCCGGCAAGACAGTCTTTCGATGGAGCGGAGCTGCTAGAGGATCTGGGAGCTTTGACGCTCTACGAGCTACTGTTGCCCATGGGTTTGTGTCCGCTTGCAGCTTTGCTGGGAGCGCGCAATGAGGTGGCGCGAGTGTTTTGGTCACCCTAGGAGCCTCTGTTGTTATCGCACTCTTCGAGGGTTAGTGGGTCTTAGGGAGGTTTCATTTGCCTGTGTGGTTCCAATTGCAAACGACGTTTCTATTGTAGTTACACTTTCAATAAGAGGTGTCACTGTGGCCGTCGACGCTGTTCCTGCCTTGGTTTTAGCGCAGGCGTCGATTATTTGTAAGAATTCCTGCGCAAGATCCTGTCTTTCTTTCCTTTGTAGCTCTGCTTTTTGCATTGTCTCGACAATACCCATCAGAGTTGGGTTAATTGTTGCGCTGGGGTTGGCAGCCATCGATGAGGAAGATGTGCTGACAGAAGCCATTGTACCGCTAGGTATTTGGAATTTAATCGGACTCTAGTTCAAGATGATAGTTGTGGGTATGCAATGTTTAAGGAGATGATGCGATTGTTTTGTATTTTAGTACAGCGTGAAGTTGAGAGACAAATTGTGAAATCTTGGATAGTTGATGGTAAAAATTATATATGGACAACTAAGACTTGGCTCTTGGTTTTTGATTCTTGATTCTTGAATAATTAGGGAATAATACAAGACTGATAGCTGAGGAGCTTCGACATGAAGATATCTCAGCTACTTATACCTCGACACTATCTGCTCCAGACTACAGTAATCTAATTCCAGCCCAATTCCTGTTGTACTCCGGAGGGTGGCCTGGAATTTGATTGAAGCCCAGTGAACTGGTAAGAGTACAAAATACCATCCCGAAACACCTAGAAACTGGTTTCTAGAATAGCTTAGCACGCCATCGAAGTAACTAGAACCTATCATGAGGGATACCAGCTGAAGCTGAGATCAGACCCTACCTCAACACCATGAATCTATCCATAATATAGCAGTAGCCACATAGTCTAAGGGCCAGGAGCTGGCAGGATACAATCTCCGCACCTGTTAGTTCGTGACAGATAGGGACTCTCTTCTTGCACTAAGGAGATAATGTTGGATTATTTGCATTGAAAGGCTTTGGCCAAGCTGTATAGCTTGATTAGCTGTTATACTTTGTTGAGAATGTTTCGGGTTGGGATAATTAATCGGATGTTTAGTCCTGATACACCGTGCTAGAATATTCATACACTCTGTTATGACTTATAAATACTTATATGAGATAGAAGTCTACAAATCGAGCATTTATATTGATAATAACAGTAGGGATTTCAGTAATATACTGGGGGACTTTTTTTAACACCTGTCAGTGGTGTCCTTTACGAGCCTCAAGCTCTCACTGTAGAGTCTATAGAGCCGAGATTGAGTACTAACGTTCTCACTTCGATGAGGATTCCCAATCGCTTTCGCGATTTATATCGTCTTCATCTCTCAACACATTCCCCAATCACCATTATCACGAAGCTTACCACCATCGTATCAATTGATATGGTCGAAGCCCTTCTCATCACCAATCCTTGATCATGTTGTAAAAGCTATCCGGTGAGTTGCCAGAGCGTACCCAGCACGAGACACAGAGACGATGGATTGGATCAAGTCGGCCTCAACTGTTTCAAAGAATGAAGACATACGTATGTTAAAACTGCTAGGTTCTTAGATTTGAATCCGAAGGGAAAGGCAATCAGTAAAATGTGTTTTTGTATCTATGAATCAGAAAGTTTTGGATGACGGCTATTGCCAAGACAAATACTGAGTGTACACAGGCCGTCACGAACCCTTACTTGCACCTGTATGGGCCAAAAAAGGCGCCAAATCAGGATGATGAACAAAAAAAAAGTAATCCCTTCCTTGCTATTGCTTAGTTTACAATTCTCATGCCTATATCTTATTCCCAATGAATTACCATTGTGTTAATGGCTGTGACAATAGATGTGAATATGCTTACCTATGTAGTCCCGGTGTCTAGGCCTCGCCTGGCTGTGGCTGCAGGTGTTTTGAGACCTTCCCGCGCAAGCAGTTTCTATTACTACCATTTTTATATTTTTCGAGTAGAAGGTTCCATTGAAAAGGTGGCCAAATTCCATGAATAAATAATGAGCTGAATGGCTATTCATCAAGGGCAATATATCAATGATCTTTCAAGAAATATGAGAGGCAAGGAGCACTGTACAAAGTGTGGCCTGGGCCAGAGAGGAGCCCAATGTGCTAGATAGTCTAAGACTCAAGTAGTTCAATAAGCATACCTTTCTGTCACAGTACTATATTTTTACTTTCAAATTTTTAATAGGTCTTCAGGGTCTAATTGAACAAGCTACCTTTCAGTTATAGATAAAGTGGGTCAATATATATCATATGCATCCATGTAGCAAGATATGGCTACATGTCACTAGGAGCTCAAAATATATATATATAGATGGATAAGGAGGTAAAATTTGCTAACTACCTAGAAAGAGAATCTCAACTCTGTAAAATATTAATTGCAGCAGGATTCAATTATCTTAAATGCCAACAAAGAATAAAAGAATGGATTTTCTATCAAAACAAACTTTCCAAACTCTTGCAAATAAACTGGTTTGGGAGTGATAACTGTAAAATATTTAGATTATATATCAGTTAATTATTTTCTCCGTCCAAATCTTCATCTGATATGAGCGGGATAAATCTGAAATCGATGTAGCTGATACCAGAACCTTCAACTTCTACCATAAATTGTAAACTTAGTACTCCTTGCTCATCGCCTCGAATGCTCACTTTACTAGCTAATTTCATTGCTTCTGTAGCAGATTTTATCATTTCAAAGTTGTAACTCTGACTCCAATAGTCGCTCACAACATAAGTCTCAAGTAGATCTCTACCATTGGAAAACTCTACACTGGCACTCCCGATATCTCCAGTAGCAGAAAAGCTTAAGTAAGGAGAAGCTGGTAGGGCTTTTATCTCTAATTGTGTCGGAGATGCAGATGAAAGTTCAGAGATAGCATCGAACAGCCAGCGAGCCTGCATGATAATTTTAATTAAAATTGCGTCTCGCTGGAATGGAATTTCATCAGAAAATTCTGGTTGGTAAGTGTTAAGGTGACAGGTCGTAATTACGTTGGACTCCTCAATTACTATGTTGAGAGGGGATCCATGTTTTTCATAAGAAAGACGACATATTGCTGGCATTCCGAGGCTTTGATTACTAAAAGCATTTGGGCGACCAGGCCTAATGTTACTTTTGTAATCATTATCAGACTTCGGAAAGCGAGAAGGAGATAGGTCGGCGACTCCAAACATCTGAAGGGTCTCAAGCAATGCAGGAAGTGAGATTTGGAAGTTTGGAAGCTCATATGTTTGTTCCGGTACTTCAGAGATGCTTTCACATTCAGGATGAAAATAAGAATAGGAAGTAAAGAGTGCCCTATCAAGAAAAACGATTCCTAGGTAATTATCATCAGCTATTTAGCTTCAAGTACTTTCGAGGATGAATAACCTTGCATGACTCTCGATTCTTCAACGGCAAATCTGAGGCCTTCGCTGCTAATCTGGATGTGGACTTTCGTGGCAAAGCGAATACAGTTGAGTAGCTGGAAGAGCTGTCTTGTCGAGCCAGATACTGCCCTGAATATTGGCGTCGGACAATCAAGCCCATTGTCAGATGTCATAAGTAAATCTAGAGAAATTGAAAACTTTTGGTAAGTGATTTAAAAAATTTGTTATTAAAAGATAGCCTTAATCTGTATCTGGCAGCTAAACTACAGTTTGATGCAGAGGAATCTCTTCGATTTTTTAAAAGAATTACGTTAGACATAAACTCCGACTGCGCACATCATGTAGATTGAGCCAAAACTGCAAATAATTAGAATTTAAGCATACAGGGTAGTGACATAGACCTACGAAATCGCCAAAGAAGCTGGAATACATATCAATGGTATGTTCAAAGCTGACCTATCTTCGAATTGTTAGCGAGGACAATACCAAGAAATTTTGAAAATATTACTAAGACCAAAAAGACCACTTAAAATTATTCCGGCGACTAGGAGGGAAAATCCAACAGTTAAATGATTTTCTTTCCCAATGAACGGGACAAATGAGTTGCCAACGGCATTCTTCCACTCAGAGAGTAAAGATTGGTCCATGAGAATTAGAGGTGACGAATACAGGCTCTCAAAGCTGACGAGTGCTGCTTAAACTTTAGTGTGCGGAACACTATCTGCTCCGTTGGTCACGACTTGGGTTTCCGGCAGGTTCATCTGTAGACAAGGCCAGATCGGCTAAACAATCATCCGAAAAGTAGATGCATTAAGGGCAATTCCTCATGACAGTTAACAGTAGTACGAGTTATTTAAAGGAACAATGAAACTTCTGCCTGTAAACGCGACACGCGCACTATCCGATGGGCTTGATTGCGAAAGTTAGTATGGCTATAGTCTCACATCAATGTAGATTCCACAAAGTTTTATATTTTGTAACTTACAGCACACGTGAATTTGTTAGTACCTCCAGGTTTTGGAGTTATGGCTCACAACTAAGTCTCCCGACAACAGTTATACAGGCAAACATTGAAACTTTAAAGTATAAAATTAGCTTTACATTCAACTACAACCGTCGAAATTTACACTGTAGCTACTCTTAAACCGAGTGAGACTCTGAAATAACTTCAATATACTCTATAATATTGGTGACCTCCACGAGAGAGGACTAATGTTTACCAATTAATCGATCTTAGTTATTAAGCATACCAAGCCTCATCCTGCATGGTAATAGTAGTATCAATATGGGCCCTATAAAAGATAACAGTATGAACTTTCGTATAACAAGGTCTCACTAATAACTTGATGCAGTAAAAAGGAAAGCAACCGATGAACCCAATGAAATCCCGAACACCAAGCGGATAAAGACAGAATCCATCCAGCCAGAAAACAAACTCCCAGTAATTGCCTTTCCAGAAAAACCTGCTATAGTTGAAGAAAGAACAGGAGAAATACAATTCCGGGTTGTTAACAATGATAATCAGCGAGAAAATCTTATCATCCTGACTGGGCTGAAGTGTATATTTCAAAAGCAATTACCAAAAATGCCGAAGGACTATATTGCTCGACTCGTCTATGACCGAACGCATCTATCCATGGCCATAGTAAAAAACCCCCTCGAAGTAGTTGGAGGAATCACTTATCGACCATTTAAAGGCCGCAGATTTGCAGAAATAGTGTTTTGTGCAATATCATCTGACCAGCAAGTCAAGGGCTATGGGGCACATCTCATGTCACATCTGAAAGACTACGTAAAGGCAACTTCAGACGTAATGCACTTTCTAACCTATGCTGATAATTATGCCATTGGATACTTCAAGAAACAAGGTTTCACAAAAGAAATAACTTTAGAAAAGTCGGTATGGATGGGATATATAAAAGACTATGAGGGTGGGACAATCATGCAGTGCTCCATGATGCCACGAGTGAGGTATTTAGAGATGAGTAGAATGCTACTAAAGCAAAAAGAGGCAGTTCATGCAAAGATCCGCGCCTTCAGCAAGAGCCACGTCGTCCATTCACCACCTAAAGAGTGGAAGGATGGTGGGTGGAAAAACGGGAAAGGTAAGATTAAGCCACTAGACATACCGGCCATCAGATTATCAGGCTGGTCACCAGATATGGATGAGCTTGCCCGTCAGCCTCGACATGGTCCCAACTACAACCAGTTGCTCCACCTTTTGAATGATTTACAAAATCATAATTCTGCCTGGCCATTCTTAAATCCTGTTAACCGGGACGAGGTGGCAGACTATTATGAAATAATCAAAGAGCCAATGGACTTCAGCACAATGGAAGTCAAATTGGAGGCAGATAATTACAGTTCTCCAGAGGAATTTATCCGAGATGCCAAGCTCGTCTTTAACAATTGTCGTAAGTATAATAACGAAACAACGCCATATGCAAAATGTGCCAATAAAGTCGAGAAATTTATGTGGGCACAGATCAAGGCTATTCCGGAATGGTCGCATCTCGAGGCTTGATCTAATCCTAGCTGGAAAATATCTTCAAAGCTGGAAACGCCAGTTAAGATAAGATATGGCTGGCTCCAATCAATTTAACAGTGTCTTGTTTTGAGGATGCAATGATTTATTTACCAAGTCTTAGCGCTAGAGAAAATACAGGGGTAGCAAGTATATCTAAGGAACGGAGTTAGCAAGAGATACCGAGCGTATAAGATGATCTATGAGCGGTGTAGTTTTAATCACCAGCAACATAAAATTTTATAAGGAAAAATATTATAGAAGATGGTTATGACGACGAAGTTTCCTGAGAGGTATAATATGATCTAATCTATAAGTGAGAGCTGCGTGTTTAACTTACCTGGAAAACTTTACTTTTTCGAAGAGCACGATAACAGAACTAATCATACATAATATGCTTCTGCCAGCTTATCATTGCGAGGTGAAATATGTAACTTTATAAAATTTTAACCTGAAGAGAACTGCATGATATGGGCTCCGCCTTAACCCACTGATGATGGTATTTTTGTCCTAGAATACTGCACACTGCATATTATTTAGTCATATCTTGGTAAAGTGACGGCTTCTACTTTGAAATATTACACAAGGGATCGATTGTAATAGAGATTATATTTTCCCTTTCGCAAGGCAATTGTATGATGCTGTAGTCCAAACATACCATGGCTCGTTTTTTAAGATGTTCATTCCGAAAGAGTTTCCTCACTTCTACCAATGTCGAAGGTGTACAGACGTAGCGTTGTAAGCCCATAAGGTTGATCTGAGTGAAACAAATGTGATCACGTGCTTGTTTTGACGAGAATTAATTAACGTCTAAGCCATGTAGAGGAAGAATGAAACTTTGAGAACATCCTCACCCCAGGCGCTGCAGAAATGACAATCTGCAAGGCCAGATAAAGCGTCATTTCGTGAAAACTATGATTTGGTGTGTGTAAGCTAACTTCAATCATTTAGCTTTTTCTCATACTTACTTCCCCAGTGGCCTGAAAATATTCCTCGTGTTATTGTGGGAGCGGTGCTAGTTACTGCTGCATGCAAAGTTTTTTAAAAACATTAGCTGAACAGACCTGGGGAAAAAGTCTTTGTTCTCATAACTTGATAGTGGTCGCATTAATAGAATGGTCGCGAATCGTAATTCTTAGCAGCGACGAAGAAGGCAGCGAGTCCCAGTGACTCATTAGCAAACACACTATGCTGGTATTGGCAGTCATCTTCCGTGCAAAATTCTTTGACATATAAAGAATATGCAATACGATGTCGGCGTAAGCTAGAGAATGTAGCTAGTATTGCAAAATGTTGTTCTCTTAGATCAATCAATCTGACCATCGTTGTTGCTGGCAGTCGTAACCAATAGTGTTAAGATCTATATTCATAGTTCTCAGCATCATTGCCATAGTAAAATCCTGTGCTATGTTAGCGGAATATAAATTTATTTAGAGAATGGTTCAGAACATCTTCTTCGCCAGGAAATTCGGTAGAGGCGTTGAAGTTTTTGTCTTTTTGGGATTTTTCGTTTTCCGTTTCCGGGTCGATGCTGTACTCAGCGTATATATCCCTCTTTTCACAATCACTATTTTTTTCGCCATCACTATCGATATCTTTCGCTTGCACTTCCTCATCCCAGGTACTGAAATTCTCCAGCCTCCTCTTCTCCATTTCTTTCCAAGCTCGAGGCCCGCCCATACTGTTATTACTTTGTTAGCTTTCCGTTCAGAGTAGCATTCAGATGATTAGAGCATAGCAAATACCTATTGACCCGGTCTTTCACTATGCAGTAGAGCTCCTCCGCTGCTTGTCGACTAGCTAAAGTCCACCTTGTTATTAATTCATTAAGCTCTCCGTCAATTTCTCCCTCAGGATTCTTCTTGTAGCTTTCTTGCTCAATCTTCTTTGCCTGTTCCGCAACTTCTAAATCTTTCTTGAGATCCTTGAGTTGGTTTTCCAACTTTCGTTGGTTCTGAAGCAGCGGTGCAATATCGTGGTCATTTTTGAGTAGAGAGGTTGACGATAAAGGAGATGAAATCATTGGTTTAAACCTTCGTCCTAACTTGGTGTTCGAGCTTGAGATTGAGCGAAGTGATTGATTTTTAGTTATCAGGTTTGAACCTGCAGATGTAATGTTGTTAGGTGATACCTCGTCATTGGCATCGTATCTAGAGACCGGGTTAGAGCTCAACGATGAAGCATCAGGAGACAAAATCTGCGGTTTGAATGGTGAGCGGAAAGGCTTTGAAAGTGTCTTGTTGGCTGCATGGATGCGACGACGCTTTGCAGCAGGTGTGGCCATGATGTATAACTTAATTCGTATCGTTTACTCTTCTATCGATAGTTTTTCACTTCACTTGTATTGACATAGAAAGCAGATGATGGCATAGTAGGGGACTCAGGTCATGAGTGGGCAACATTTTGTTTACGTAATTATAAAGTTTTTATCGGCAACGTTTAGATAATTATTACTGCACTACTAAAAGGATATTCATTGTGTATACTCTCACAATACGACCAGAAACTCATTTTTTAGTGCCCTACTCCACCCGCTACCCATTGTGCAAATTCAGGTTCTCCTGGTTGTGGAAATACACCACGCTGCTGCTGTGCAGCAGCAGCGCCTGGTAACTGGGCTCCCACTATCCCAGCGTCGGGGTCACGTCGATGGGCTTGCTGACGTTGTTGTCTGTACCAAATTAGGAAAACTAGTGCTGCACACAGGCTTAGAATTATAAGGCTCTCAAAAATCCCGTCCTGAATTGCATCATCGTAAAGACCGTCTGAGTCGCCACTCGGAATAGTTTCTTTTTGTGGAGTGTCCTCGTCGTAACTTCGACTGTCAAATTTCTTCTCGTCGCGTAGGAAGTTGCTAATCCACTCAGAAAGAGACCATTGCTTTCTAGGCGCTGCTTTAATTATCAATATTAATAATACTTAAGACAATGGCTTACTCACGGGATTCATTTTGTATAGAATTTATTCTTCCGTTAGTTAATGTATTCCAAGCACTTCGAATCCTTAGTTTCAAGAGACTCAAAGTTACTGGTAGATAAGCTTCCTCGTTAGTTTCTAGAGCAAGATCGTAATATCTCTTTGCTAGGTGGAAGTCTTGGTCAAGCCCTGCGCCATTTTCGTGCATCCAGGCAAGATTGTAGTAAGCCATGGCACTCTTGTGATACTCGCATGCCGCAGCATAACAAGAAGCTGCCTTTTCCATATTTGCTGGAGTCCCAATCCCTTTCAGATAGTAATCTCCCATTTTTACTAAAGAGTCGATGTTGGACTGCCTAGCTGATCTCGTCCAGTGTGTGAGTGCTAATGCTCCATTTTTCATTACTTCGGGCCGTGGGGTGGTAAAAGAGAGCCATGATGGTAACTTGAGAAGTGACCTTTGTTCGTCGAGAAGATACGCAACATTAGCTTGTGCTTTTTCCCATCCTTGTTCTGCCGCGTGCAAGTAGTCGATCAAGGCAAGTTCAACATGGCCATTATCATATGCAGCATTTGCTTCAGTGAAAGAAGATAGAAAAGGCTCCACCTTCTCGGCGACACTCTTATAGTATGCAGCTGCTAACCCACAGTTCCTATCTCGTCCAATTCCTTTCTCCATAAGTTCAGCTAAGAAGTAGAATGCTTCGATATGTCCATATCTTGTTGCAAGCTCAAAATATCGGCTGGCAACCTGAATATCATTTGATGTGCCTTGATCCAAGTAGAGAGTCCCTAAACTAACTTGTGCTGGTGCGTAGTCCTGATCAGCAGCAGCTTTGAAGTACTCGGTAGCTCTGATAGGATTTTTGCTGACACCGAGTCCTTCCAGTAGCATTAAGCCCATTCCCCATTGAGAGCCCGCGTCACCGCTTTTTATTCCCCGGAGAAACCAGACCTGCGCCTTTTCATAACTTTGCTCAACACCTTCTCCCCTTAAGAACATTCTCCCAATGTACCCAGCTGCTTTTGTAGCTACTTTTTCTAGACCTGGCTTGTCGCTCTCTATGATTCGTCCATCCCTTTGCCAGTACAGTTTTGCTACCCTCATAAAATACCACTTGGCACTCTTCAAATTACGAGGGAGACCTTTTTGTCCATAATAGTGAATTCTTCCCAAGCTGAATGTGGCCTTGAAGTCTCCTTTGCGTGACATTAGATCAAGATATTCCAAGACGTCATCAAGGGCGGCATATGCGTCTGAATGTACCCCATGTTTGTTCTTATTCTCGCCTGAGCTTGAATAGCTGGCACCTTCTCCATATACCCCACCAATTTCATCCGCGAGTCGGTAAGAGTCGGAAACCCAAATCATGCCACCAGGAGGACCAGATCTGAACCATTCGATTCCTTTCCTAGCAACATTTCTATAGTGCTCTACAGCTACGTTACAGTCTGCAACAACCCCTATTCCAGCGTGATATCGAAAAGCTAGTGACATTTCAGACCTCTTATTGCCGCCATAAGTAGCGAATGTGTGATATAGGAGAGATTTAGCTTGGTCTGGCTGATGGGCTCCACCAATGCCTGTAGCATACATAAATCCTAACATGTGCTGTGCCGAGCTATTTCCATGTAATAATGCAAGTTGATGGTACCTTTTGAACGCTTCTGAGTAATTCCTTGGGTATGAAAAGTTGCCGTAAAAGTTCATCTGCGCGAGAAGATATATCGCATCAGGATTTTTGAGCTCCGCTGCTTCCTCTAACAGTTTCACGGCATCATCAAGATGTCCTGGTATCTTTGGGCTGTCATACAGTACGCCTTCTTGAGACCCATGAATTATCACTTGTGGCAATAAGGCTCTTAGGTATTGACCGATAGCACCGATAAGTGCGGAGCGCTTTTTTACTAATCGAGGATTTTGCCTCTCGAATTTTTGCAAAATATGTAAAGCGTCGTCGACTTGATGTGAACCTAGAATTATTAGTATAAGGCTCAAACTTAAGTGTATTTTATCACCATATGTTTCTTGAGGCCTATCTTCGGATTGTTGGATTAGATGCTGTGTCGCCGCTGGAGATAGAAATGATTTTGATTGTTTGAGGCCTCTTTCAGTGCTACCGGTATCTTCATTTTGATCACCAGATTCTGCGCTTACAAAGTGTGAGATTGTTTGCAGAAAGCCTATGATTTCAAATTAGTTTGTAGTTATTTTGCTGCAATATTGCGTACAGATCAACAACCATAAACGGAAACCCCAATCCTTCATGGTGTCGTGCCTTGGATTAGTTAGTCCTCCTAAATCTCGCTGTATGGTTGATAACCATGTTTGAGGACTATGTTATAAGATCATTTCAGTCGTGGTTCTTCGGGGGCGTTAATAACAATTGTGTGTCCTTTCAAGGATTTACCTAATTCGTGCTCCTCGGCGGCTGACAAATATTACGCACGAACATTTATAGCTGCTCACTCGCCAATCACAGACAGTGGAAGTTTGATGAGCTGGTTTAATCCTTTGGACCTGTAATCATTATCCGATGATTATGGATTAGTGTTAACATGAAACTATGTCAGGGCTGATGGTCGGATGGTGTAGCGGTACACCATCCGGGCCGGTCTTCCAAGTAGGGTCTGGATAGCCTGAACATCTTTCCCACCTGAGACAGAAGATCGCTGGTTCGACTCCAGCTGACCTCACCTTACTGAAGTAAGCTACATTGATGATGATGGCATGTCTGGATAACCCAAGGTTTTTTGAGAGGTTTCCCTTGGGTGAGTTTCACGGAGGGCATAGTTCGACAGCGGTGAAGAAAAAGCCGCCTTGTCACAGCCGTAGTGAGACTTGCAAATGATATCTGAGGCATGATGTTCATCACAACTATATCATCATTGTATCTGACTAAAGTCAACACCTGCATGGGCCAAAAAGGCGCCAAATCAGGACAATTGAATAATTTATTTATTTATTTATTTATTTATGTCAGGGCTGAACTACAGCATCTTTAAATTACAACACTTATTTCAACATCAAGATCCCATAGAAGACTCGCGTTGTACAAGTTATTTCACATCGTATCATTAGTTTATTACGATCGGGCTTCATTTTCTCTGAAAACCAGCTATGCCCACGACCCAACCTACAAACTTATAACCACTGTAATTCCATGTATTCACGGTGTTCAACCCTCGGATACTATCCCAATTTATTGCGCATATCATTTCACTACGGTTTCTATAAACCTACCTAAAGCTTACTCGACCAACTGTTGCTTTAGGGTTGAACTGTGCAACGGTTTATCATCCCGGCCGTTATCCCAAACACATTCTGGCCACCTTGGACACATAACCGATTTTCTTTTGTTTGTGATTATTTTCCTGTTAATTCTATGACTACATAATGACATTTAGGTTCTTTCTGCCTAGTGGCCGGGAGTATATATGTCTCGAGTAGGGTATATTCTCTTCTGCCTGTTTCGCAACTTCATTCCATCAGTAATACCCCCATAGGTCATCGTATGAGTAAACAGCTAGAGAATTCGTGATTCCTTTATCATCTATCCTCTCTAGCTAAGGAAATGATAGGTACTTGCAGGTGTAAAGCTGCACTGGAAGATCTCGAAAACTCTTTGGCCTGGGGCTCTCCTAATACCGAAAACAGGTTCAAATCCAGAGACAAAGTTACCCTTCTGAAGCGTTGGCAAAAGCCAGTTATCTAGGCGCTGCAAACCTGCATGTATATGATAGCACCTCTTAAATTTCATAAACCTCCCCTTGCTCCTCCCCTGATTCTTTTTATTTTTTTATTTTTTTGTATCAGATTTTAATTGCGTATGCAGCTATCTAGCTATGAAAGCCTATCAAAGAAAATGTACAGAAAAGATAACTCAATATACAAAAAGAGCACTCATGCCTTAGATTTCATTTGCAAGTACCACTGCGAAGTTATGGCGGCTTTTTCTTCACCCCAAGTCAACCCTCATCTGTGAGTACCCATCCAGGGGAACTTCTTAAAAAGCCGGAGTTATCCAGACATGCCTTCATCATCCACTGAATTTTCTCCGTGCGAAATGTAGTCTTCAGTGTCCCCTTGTCAAGTGGAGTAGGTGCCCAGACTACTCAAACCATACCGGAGAACACCACCAGGAGGCGGACCACGACACCTTCCATCGTTTGCGGGTTTTTGAAGTGTCAGCTGCACTTTCGCAAGTGAAGTCTTGACGCGTACAAAGCTCAATTCGTAAAACTCCTTGCCAAAATTCGAAAATTCACGCCCGTCGAGATTGTATTCATCTTAAGCATCATCTTGCCAACTTGTCTTGATCTCTCTGGCGTCCATCCCAAAGAACTGTCTCCCAGATTTGTGCGCCACGCTTTGTTTCCTTCGTCGGGTGTAAATATCGGCGTGGGCGTGTATTTGGTGGTCAACCGATGCCAGAGAATAGTTGATCAGAGGTGTGGTCATTGGAACGAAGATGTACTTGGTCGTACTCGCAGACTTGATGAGACTTAGGTAGGAGTCGAACTCGTTGGGAGCGAAAATTTGACATGGTGGAGAATTTTGAATCATTCCCTTGTGGGCCAACTTCTTTGGTGTTACGAAATTGGACTGAACTTGGCTTTGGGAGTTTATTTCACCCCCAGATTCGCAGAGGACACCACGTACAGGTGTTCAGTCTTGCCCTTCCCTCCCCTGATTTGCACCGCATGAAAAATCTGTAGGCGGTAGGGATGTCAAGAATATCTTAATCGAGAGTAAATGACGTAAAGGAGCCTTGGCTGGCATCCAAAAATAATTAAGGATATGGGGTTGCCGAGTAACTCATTTATTTAAGATGCCCTCCTAGCTAGCAGATTCGGAATTGTAGGTTAGGAGAAACGATGTTATTGACGAGTCTAAATCTGCTCTCTTTGACCGCGGAAGGGTCTTTAAATTTGCTTTCGTGGGCTTTTTATTCGCCTGCTAGTGGGTGCCATATATTGTGTTATGAGGAGAGCGACTATTACTACCGCTATAGCTTTTGCTTGTGGGAGCTTGAGTACGGGTAGAGCCGTGTTGGATCAAGTTAACTACCATCTATCTACATGTTGTAAACGTTATTGGCTCAATCTCAAATTACAACTAAATCACATAGGGAGACTATTCTTAACACCTGTTTGTGGTGTCCTTTACGAGCCTCAAGCTCTCACTGTAGAGTCTGCAGAGCCGAGATTGAGTAACAAAGTCCTCACTTCCATGAGGATTCCCAATTGCTTTCGCGGTCTGTATCGTCTTCATCCATAAGCACATCCCCCTATCATGAAACTGACCACGATCAGATCAGATGGTAGGGTAGAAGCCTTTCTCATCATCAACTCTTGATCATGGAGTAAAAGCTATCCGGTGAGTTTCCAGAGTGTACCCAGCACCAGATACAGAGATGGTGGATTGGATCAAGTGGGCCTCAACTGTTACAAAGAAGGGAGGTAAAGATGAATATGCGCACCTTATATGGATCCGGTGTCCAGGCTTTACCTGACCGAGACTGCAGGTGTTTTGAGACTTTCCAGCGCAAGCAGTTTCTCTTGGTACCATTTTTTTATTTTTCGAGTTGAAGGTTCCGTGGAAAAGGTGGCCGAATTCCATGGGTAATTAATGAGCTGAATGGCTATTTATCAAGGGCAATATATCAATGATCTTTCAAGAAACATGAGAGGCAAGGAGCACTGTACAAGGTGTAGCCTGGGCTAGAGTGGAGCCCAATGTGCTAGATAGTCTATGACTCAAGTCGTACAATATACACAAACTAAATCACATAGGTTCTCTACCTACGTTCAACCAGAAAGACTAGCCGGCAAAGGCGAATTCTTCACCTCCCAGTGGTGCCGGTGTAATCGCTCAGTACGCTCTGCATGTTTGAGACAGCCAGGAAGAATCGCATCTGAATTGAAGTCGAAAGCAACCTCAAGCATATCCCCATTTGACGACTTCTTGACCATGCCTTTCTTACCATTCTCATCTGAGTCCTCAACCTCTTTTTAACCACGCAGCATCTCGCCTCAAAGACCAATAAAGAATTTTCTCCAATTCCATACAGGAGCCTGCTACATTGATTACTGGCCATCATTCACTACAAATTTACGACGCTACGTATACATGCAAGGAGGAAATTAAATCACAGTATACAAAGCTCGGGTTATGGTTTGTGGGAGACTGATGCCCTAATGGGGCTCTACAACTTGAGGAAGGACAGGCGGATAATATGTGAGTCGGGGAGGAGATGATGCCTCTGAAGACCATGCCGGGACTGACATTTTCGAGGGGTTTTCAACTTTGGAATGTTTGTGGGCACTAAACCCAATTTTTCGGCAAGTTAGCTAGGACTTCTACTGTCGAGGAGTCAACGGCACTCCCCAGCGCCCTGGACGGCACAAAAGAAGTGGGGCTAAGCTATCATATAGTGATCACGCCCTGTCAAGACTATTCTGACATTTCCACACGACCTTCGGGAAGGAGTTGGAAGGAGGCTAGAAAGGCAGAGGGTGAATTTCCTGAGTTATCCACAAGTCTGCAACACCCAGCTGGCCGGCCTCTTCGAACTCTTCAGAAGGGTCACCATGTTTTCGGACTTAGTCCTAATGTCGGTATTAAGAGAGCCTCCTACCCAGTTGTTTTTGCGATTTTCCCCGGCCGCCTTACAGCCGCCAATGGCCGTCAACTCGTTGGCTTGGAAGGGGAGATAATGAAGGGCGAAGAGCTCCTCTAAGTGTATGATCTAATAAGGGCTTGTGAGATGCGGTACTGTTTGAGGGGAGCTGTATGGGATGCATAGGGGGGGATATACTATTAGATAAGCAGCCATTGCCTGTAGGCAGAAAGGACCTGCATGTCCTATACAGTTATAGACTCAGACAGGACAAGAAAATGAATTTATTATATATTTATTTTAATTTACGTACAGCAGGTGTAGAGCCGAAGCTCGGGGCCCTGCTACCTACTAAACTAGTTAAAAAGACGGACGTCCCGTATAAGTATATAAATCTCACCCCATCTAGGTGGCACGAGAACATCAGGCATCACTGATGTGACGAAAATGTGAAGCCCTACTGTCCAGAGAGCCCGGTTTATTCCGTACGGAGACGCAATATTCTCTTCAGCCTCGAGCACCAGGCGCCCGAGTACTTAACAATTTACTTACCCAAATTTGCCCTTTCTATCCCGTCTCATTCATGCGTCGTCCCATCATCTCTTCATCTTATCCAGGGGTATTTCTCTTCATCAGAGGCTTCATACAATCACCTACTAAGGTCTCCTAAATTTTCCCTTTAACCCTTCATTTTAGGTTCTCTTTAACCTTTCAGTTACTATCGAAACCTACTAAACTTTGTAGACTTTCCATCGCTTTTGTTTTGCACCGTCGCTTCCATATCACTAATCGTAAAGGCCGAAATGTGTGAAGGTTTTAGAGACTGGAATATTAATGCCTCAGCCTTTGTCGAATTTTGCAGTTAATTTGCCGGGTCAGGAAGTTGTAACCAAGGAGTATCATGTACTTAGTATTATGTTATAGTTGTGAAACTAGGGTCTAGTGATACCTAGGCGACGGGATATGCAACTGAGTCAATGAGTCTTAGTCTACGATCAAGTAGCACTGGCGTATTCATGTGGAGCGAAGGCTAGTACGAGAGACGTGTATATGATGAAGCGATATCTACATGTTTAACTAGAAGCAAGTAACCAAGTAACCAATTGAATATTATCAGGATCAGTATTCGTATCATTTTAGTATCATTTAATACACAATACTATTTCAATAGTGTTCACTTATATCTTGAATTGTAAGTGTGACCCCTGGATTTTGGTGTGCTTCTGTAGGTGGCGAAATGATAGTGGAAAGAGTCGCGAGATGAGTTCAGATTGAAAATACGCCCTAGTGAAATTCGAGATATTGAGTGTGGTCAGTTATTTTAATGTGAACCACAGGAAGGCTCAAGGTTATTTATGGTCGATATTTGGCGTGTAACTGTTTGGTTGAGTTGGGATATTCAGTCGTAGATTATCAGAAGGTAAGATTTTTGACCAAAACTTTAGTAACGTTGATAATTTAGGTCCCCATCTCGACAGAAACTCTCAATTATATTTTATGTTGTGGCTGAATCTCGGCTCCAAGAGAAGTTTTCACCCCCAGATTCGTAGAGTACACCACTGACAGGTGCTGAGCATTCGTTCTCCGAAGCGTGTTAATATTAGTGGTTTATTGTGCTACCTGAGTCATAGACTATCTAGCACACTGGGCTCCTCACTGACCGACGCCACACCTGGTACAAAGCCCCGATCCTCTTACGTTACTTGAAATATATTTGATATATTGCCCCTGGTGAAGAGTCATTCAGCTCAGTATTTACCCGTGTAATACGACGACTTTGTTAGTGAAATCTTCTTTCGATCAAAAGAAAAGGTAGCGATGGAAACTACGTGCGGGGAAAAAAGGCAAAAAGCCTGCAGCCCCAGCCAGGCAAAGGCTTGACACATGAACCACATGAGGTACACGCTCCCACATATATCCCCCTTCTTTGTAACATTAGAGGCCAACTTGATCCAATCCACCATCGCCGTATCGGGTACCGGCTAATTTCCGAAAATAAAAGGACGCCTTCTCCACCATGAAAAAGGGTTGGTGATGGGTAGGACTCCGACCATACCATGTGATCTGATTATGGTTAGCTTCACGATAATGGTGATAGTGGGCTGTGCTAGGAGATGAGGTCGATGCAGACCGCGAAAGAGATTGGAAAGTTTTTATGGTTGAGGTCAGTTTCAATGTGACCATTGTAATACATATATATATATATGTATATAAAAGATATTGTGTTAAAGTGATGAACTATAAATTAGATCGAAGCTGCCTAGTTGATTTTCGATAGCTAAGTGGGTTATGAACGATTTTTGGGAAGTTTGGGGAGGCAGAGTTCTACCTTTGCATGGAGCCTGAATTTCGAAAAAATATTAATTTAAGCCAGCTAAATAATATTTGAGTAGCCTTAGTTCCGTCTTAACCCAAAAAATATATTCTGTTTTCATGCAATATGTTCTCTCTTAACACAATAGATTACGTTCAGATAGGCGCTCCTGGAAGTACATATGTTTATGATATTCTACCACTCCCAGAAGGTTTAGCTGCGCTCACTTCCGATGACGCATTACGAATATTTAACCTACAATCGTTAAGTGAGCCATGCAGCTTATTAAAAAATGTCGGAGAGAGCACAACCTGTTTTCGAGCAATCGATAACACTTGTTTGGTAGCAGTTGCAGGACGAGATGGCGTCGTTAGATTGTGGGATATTAGGAGTAGCCAAAAACAGGTTGCAGAAATCAAAGTCGGTAAGTTGACCAGGAATTTGTTACCCAAAGATTACTTGGATAGCACGCACGATAGGCTTGCTGTTCAATAGGAACTAGGGATTGAAATGCTAATATAGCTTCAGGTGATTCATCTCCCATACTATCTTTGGCTATTTGTCAGCCATTCCGCTTGGCGACTGGTTCTGAGTTAACAAATCATCAAGCATCAGTGGTGTTATGGTACGTCGTAAGGTAGCTTAACGCATAGGCTTCAGAAGCTCATCACTATATAGGGACTTGAGGACTCTGGGATCACCAATACTTCAATACAATGAAAGCCACAGCGATGACATTACCGAACTTCAGTTTCACCCTTTAAGCCCTAACCTTATCCTCTCAGGCTCAACTGACGGTCTTATCAACATATATAATTCAGATATCACAGATGAAGAAGAGGCGCTGCACCAGACCATCAACCATGGAGCCTCAGTCCATCATGCCAATTTTATCACTGGAACTGACATATTCGCCCTATCGCATGATGAAAATTTGTCTATATACGACTTGGTGACCAGTCTAGATGAAGGCACTAGCCCAATGCACCAAGTTCACTTCAATGATGTAAGGAAAAAGCTGGGGGGGGAATATGTTGCACAAGTTATTGGAAGACCAGATGGGAGCGCCGTATTAGGAATGGGAAAACACAGGTATCGCTTTTTCCTATGAAAAAATTTCAAATCATAATCTAATTTTATTACAGCCTCGAGTCCTTCGAATTAATCCAACTAAAAAATAACCCACCTTGGGCTTTCATGCCTGATGAGAAAGTTTCCTTGCTTGGGGGTCATGGCTCGGACATTATAAGATCCTTCTGTTTCCTAGACTCAGTGAGTACCTTAAACTATCAAAGTCCTGTGAATGTTCTGATACTCTTGTTAGCACCAAACTATATTTACTTGCGGAGAAGATGGTCAAATCAAGGCATGGAAAGGTGAATAGTATGCCTGGTAATTATTACTGGGGTAAAAGAAATTGATTTTATATGAGATAGACAGGTTGCTTAGGAGGTCAAAGGCTGAACACCTATTCGATGTGTCGTCTACGAACCTGGAGGTGAAATATTTCCTCAGAGCCAAGATTCTGTCACGACAAAGAGTGAATTTAAAAGTTAGTGGCGAAATGAGAATCAGGAGGAACAGGTTTATCTAGTTCCTGGTCCAAACCCCAATTTGCAAAGCTTTCATAAGTTCACAATACAACAGGATAAAACCAAACATATATACCTGTCTGATTACAGTTCTACATCATGTCACGAGACTGATTTTCGTAACATTTCCTTATATAGAATAGCGCTGGGAATAAGAAGTTGGCCCCCCAGTGTAATTATTAGTTGTTCCTTAGTAGGGAGGGAGTGTGACTGAAATTAACTGATACTGTCGGTTCATAGAGCTCCACTATAATAGATTTGTCATCATGAGGGATCACATGACGAGCTCGCTATGAACACGCTAGCTAGGTCCCACTTTAGTTATGAGTTGGGACTCTCTCCCTGACAAGACAGACAGACAGACAGACAGAATACTATTAACTCTTTCTCAACCTTTACAATCGATCGTGATACCACCCCGTAGTCTATCCAACAGATACCAATATTGTTACAACAAGCTTGTCTCAAAACCCGTCCACTTGAAGTGTTCCGACACTGATCATTAGATGTACAGATCAGATACATCTTGTGAAGGGTGATTCAATCATTCAGTCCCTGATAAAGGCCTCGGCTCGATTGCGTTTGCTAAGTAGTAAAGATTCGATAAATGACCCCTTCTTTAAGGACCTTGACTACATAAATATATTCAAGGATTTGACCCCTTCCTCAAGGCCCTTAATTCTGCGTAATATTTCAACAACCCGAATTCGTACGACCTGTCACAGTAGTAGAGTGGTAGTTGGCGTGGTTTAAGATTAAGCGATAACTGAGCCTTTAAAGACCTTCGTGTAGCTAGGTGGTCTCTTCCCTTCTCATCGCACAACTCATGTCTTATACTTAACCACGCACTTCGAATTCATGCCCTGTGACACGACCCCATTTTCTACTTTCATCATCACTTACTTTTGCGAAACCTGCATTCAAAATGCCCAACTTGTACACAGATTCCAAGTTATCTACAGGCAGATCCCGACCCTCAACGAGATCACAATCAAAGCAGATGTCGCTCCATAAGGAAGCAGAAACCAGGCAGTAGCAGATAAACAAATTCATCGAACAGAAAGTCAACAATTACATAAAGTTTAAGATCAAAGATGATAACCTTTGGGAAGTTTTCAAGGATGACTTATATCTTTTGAAGAGGATGATTTCAATGCTGCCTCTCTCGTCTACATTCGAGGTCTTCGGACCCACCTGCTTACACACGGAGTTTGGGTTAAGAACAATAGAAGTGTTAACATTATTACATCATTAATGGAAACACTTAATGAAGACGACCCAACTCCCCGGACTTTAGAGGAAATCGAAAAATCAAATGAAACATTCAATTCAAATATAATCTCTCACCTCTCCAAGTCCAAATTAGAGTTTACCCCTAAGCTAAAAACTGAGCTTCATCAAGATATTTCGAAGATAGATTGAAAAATGAAAGCCCAGACTTCATTGTTGCACCCTAAAATGCCTTCACAAAATACGCCACAGACAATCTCCAAAATCCAGTCTCTAACTCAAAGCAAAGGTTCAGGATGCACTAAGGAACTATCAAATCTGACTCGAATTTATGAGAAAGATATGAAATACAATTGTGAAAATGATAGTTTTGATTATAAGCTCACCAAATTCTGTGACCTGTGTGACAGAACCAACATACCTAGTCAGCTCTTTGCAAAGGCATATTCTACAATGCTCATAGGACCAGCTCTAAGTCATTACTACACAAATTTAAGTTTTTACAAACATGCCAGGTTTGATGAGATGTGTGATGCCACAAAGCGTTACTTTGAAAATATTGAGTACAAAAGAGGGAAATATGCAAGGTGAGAAGCACTGAGTCTAAGCCTCATAATACAAGAGTATGAATCATCCGAAAAATCAGCAGAAAACTGTTTAAATCTTCTTCTAACAGAACTGCCTCAACTACAGTTGAGTATGGATCCCGAATCTCGAACAGATTCTTTTGTCCACATAAAACTTGTCAACAGGTGCCGCAACATTCCAGCCTGTAGCTATGCCTGCTTCAAGCCCAGTGAAACCCTATCCGGTGTCACGGCACAGAATAGGCACAAGTGAAAGTACAGCTTGTATGGCAATAATTCAGTCTGTGAAGCAAATACTAAGCTGGAGTGGTATGGAAATGAACAGAATCTAATTACAAAATGCCCTGAGGCTATTCCTATTCGGGCGGGTTTCCACTAAATTGCCGCGCACGTGCCCCTTCCCGCATCAGCCATCAATCTCCCATCCTCCCTCTACGTAATTGTATATCATAACGGAGCAGAATGCCGTGCTGTGACATCCGGCCTAATTAATGATCTCCGAGCTTACTTTGCAACTTCTGAAAAATCTGATGGGCCAACATCATCCAATTTTTTAACAGATAGGCAATATTATAAACAAGGCTCCAGCTCTCGTTTAAAAGTCCATCCAGTAGCTAGATCTCGCTCAATAAACAACCAAACATTGTCCAACTTTGGCAAAAGAAAGTGTTACGTAAGCAACCTTTATGGCTGTTGGTCTAAAAACCACCCAGAAGACCAACAACAAGAAGCAAGAAAGAGATCTAAGGAATAGATTACAAAACTCTTTGATCGGAATCCGGACCACTACATTGCAGAATATGAGGCTGAGTAAGACAAAAATTCCACAGATAACCCACTCAATATTCAAATTCAAACCCTAACACTAGATGCCATCACATTAGAGACTTAAGATGGGGTTAATAATATATTCTACAATTCCTTTGGATCTATAGAACAGCCAGAAGATATTGCTATAACACTGGCAAACAAATCCTTTGAGCATGCAATCATTGGTCTCAATTTATCAACTGCCAATAGTGAAGTTGACAATGACCCTTTTTCACTTATCATATCCGGAAGGTATAACAGCAACATATTCTACGGTATAATAATTGATACAGGCGCTTCAAAGCACTTTACTGCTGGCATTTTTCAATATAATGCATTTTACATAGTTCACCCCTTGCCATTATTACTGCAAAATCTGGTGCAATCAATATCCAATTTGGCATTGGAAGTAGTACCTCAATTGGCTCTGTCACTTTAACTACGCCTATTGGATAGATTGAATTTCACATTGTGAACACCACTACACCACTTTTACTGTGTCTTTCTGGTGTTGATACTCTCCAATAAAAACTTTATCAGTAGGGAATTTCACCAAAACACAACATCTATGGCAAATACTGTGAAGAACATCCCCATTGGAGCATATTGAACAGTAGGAATAGTCGAGCACTACCATTCCACACTATAGCACATTTATAATATAATTAATGCGGAACTGAAAGGAGATAATGCAACCAAGGAATCAAAACTCCAAATGTCAATTTATGTTGAAATAGCTAGTTTCATACCAAGTCTTCAGCATCACGTGAAGGTATTGATTAGTAAGCTAGGCGAGCATTGCAAGTCAGTAAGCTTCACAATGATTAGAGACCATCCTTTTGTTATCTAATTACTACATTATAATTGATCTGCTGCACTACTGTTTAACAGGTTATGAAAACCAGAATGCAATACAATTAAGACTTATGTATAAGTAACTTAGTCCTTAATACAATTCATTGCTCAAACAAAGAGCAAATACAAATAGGAGGCCATTGAAAACAATGAGTGGAAGCAATAACTCAAGCTGCTTAACTAGAGTATAGTGGTATAGACTATCTTTAAATGGAACCAGGAGTCCCTAAAAACATTTTCCTTGTCCGGAACAAGATAATCATGAACAGTGGTTTTGTAGAATGAAACTACAGTTAGAAGGAAAAGATATTTTCTACACAGCTGAGATGTCTTTAGAAGCTTATGCACGGACTGGATTGTTATCTGAGGCTAAATTCTCTAAAAATAGCGACACAGAACAACCAAGAGCTGGAAATTTAGAGGGAAAATGGGAAATTGAAAAGAAAGCTGAGTTCAAGAAAGATCAAGCAAAATTCCTCTCAACATTAGCTGATTACTTGATTGAAGATGATCAGAAGATAATTGACGAGTTTGGGACAGCAATTGAGGTCTGTTCACATCTGAAAAGTAAACACCAGAAGATTAGTGTCACTGCTGCAAATAAATATCTTACCCAAATTCAAAACTTTCACTTTGATGAGAACAATGGCATTGAAGCCTCATGGGCGCGGATTTAAGCTCTCTGCAATAAGCTTATTGCAGCAAATATAAGTATGAGGAACGTCTGTCCTGATGATGGGTTACTTATTGTATTCATGAATGAGCTTCCCGAACTATATTCACCTACCATCAATGGCCTCCATCCACAAGAGCATCTTATGTGACAGTCGTAGCCTGTTGATATCTAGGCGCTCGTCTCTTCCCAATGATGCACTCTAATTGGGCTAAACTCGGCATAAGGCTAATCCGGGATTCCGTACTCTTTGTAATTTCTATGTAGCAATGAGAGTCTTCTCTCTTTAGATTAAATATAACTTATAATTCACCAGAAGCAGTACGCTTCCCCTGACATCTTACTGCAGAAGAAAAATACAAAGATTGGTTGATAAAGAGGATTGGAGCAAAGAAAGTGCAAATATTGCCACTTGTTGGAAAACTTTATTGCCCCAATGTCAGTGCTATTCTGAGATTTCAATGAAAGATTGACTCAACCATCCAATTTCTCCTTTGCAGATATGTTTCTTATGTAAAGATGGAAATTTTCAGAGATATTGTACATTTGTCGCTGAAATCCAGAAATTTGGAGACCAACTAAGAATTAGACAAGAAAAACATACGTCAAAGGCTTAGAAGCCTAATAAGGCCCCCCAGTACTACAAGAAAAAAGGCAACTCAAACCCAACATTTTGGGGTAAGAAGAGCAAGGGTTACTCGGCTCAAAGCAGTGAACCTGTGCATAATCCCATTAGCCATGATAGCTCTGATAAAATGGAATGGCGCGTTGATTCAAGTTCCCCACATCAAAAAGATGAGAGATTACATTTATCTAAAGAATTAATCTATAAGAGTGTTCCAGCAGAATGTGGTTTTGATACTGGAGCTACCTCGCCAATGACTGACCAAATTCATTTATTTAGAGGACCTCTATAAAAGACAAGACAAGTTACTATTCAAATCAGAGGAGGAGAATCATACTCTAGTCAACGCAGAAAGGCCCTAGTACTCTTTAGAGATGGATCATCTGTTCTTCTGAAAGACACATTGTATGTACCAAACCTAGGAGTAAATCTGGTTTCTGCCAAGCAGCTATGTAGGCAAGGGATGAATGGATTTTTCAATGAAAAGGTAATGCACATTATGAAAAATAACAAAAGAGTGATCACTGCCAAACAGAGTAAAAAGCTGTACATTGTTACTCATATTTCAAGTGGTTTTCACGGTAAAGCACTTGCGGCAAAATCAAACTTTAACCCCACAATGGAAGGTATTCATGATTTTTACGACAATGATGGCGAGAAGATCGCGTCAGAACCAGACCCAGATGACTCAGAACCCGAGGGAGCAAAATCGAAAGCGGATAGACAACTCTATACATTAATGTACCGACGCTTTGGTCACTATGGGCCTAAACTCATTGGTAATTTGCATAATCTTTCTACTCTTGAAAAGAAAGCCCCAATTCCACCTCCGGAAGGTAGGATTTGCAAATCTTGCAAAGTTGCTAAAATGAGGAACTCTATAAGCAAATGCCTTGCTAAGCATAGATCAGAAGCACTTGAGCTCATCTCACTTGATATAGCAGGCCAATTCCCAAAATAATTAAGGGGTAACAGAGTTTTTCTATAACCAGTTGATAGCTTCACGCGTAAAATTTGGTCTATTCCACTTTCATCTGAAAGTTCTGCTATCTCAGCGCTGAGTAACTGAAGTACCAAAGTAGAACTTGAAACAGGAAAATAGACAAAAGCTGCTCGTTCAGATAATGCTCCTGAGTTGAAATTGGTCCTGTCACAGTGGGAAAAGGAAGAAGGAATATCTGCCGAGTTTACAACTATTGCATCTTCACACCAAAATGGAATTACTGAAAGAAGTATCCAAACTGCTGAAAATGCAAGGAGGTCAATGCTACATAGTCAAGAACTCCCCCTTGAGTTATGGGATGAAGCAGTTTAATTTGATGCATATGTCAGAAATAGGCTACCCGTGGGTCCTATAATTAAAGGAGAGATAACTTGTCCCGAGCAGGCATATACAGGAAAAAACCTGATATAAAAAACGTCCAGGTATGGGGGAGTAAATGTTATGATTATGTGAACCCAAAAACCTTACCAGCCAATAGTAGACACAATAAATTGATCCTTTGTGGACGTGATGGTGTGTTTATGCGACCAGTCAAATGAACAACTAAACAGTATAAGGTGTATGCACCAGATCTAGGTTATACTTGACGTACAAGTAAATTGTATGTGGATGAAAAAACTTAGGGTGGTACAGTTAGGCTTCAAATTAGGGACAATCCTGGCGGCACTCAAGGCCCCAGCAAAGTATTTGTGGAAAGAAAAACTCGAGGAAGGCCCAGAAAAGATAACCCCTTAGAAATATTGCCTAAGCCCCAAGTTCATGACAATATGTCAGTGACTGTACCTGCCGCTGAAGCTGATGAAGCTGAGGCTCAAGTGTTAAATCAAGTTGAAAGAGCCAAGACACCAAATTTAGATATCCCCAATGAGAATACCGGAAATGGGATTAAACAGTATTGCCTTTTCAATAACATAGTTAAAACAAAACACTCTGTAACCCCAGAGAAAGCAAACAACTAAAAAAGACCTTTATCCAGTGTCATCTCTATGCCTGACAATTCTAGCATTAATTGTTCTTTGGTCAAAAGTCAAAATGTGGAAGAAATTGGAGATGTGGACCAAGCTCTATACCCAGAAGATATGATGGGTGTTAAACTATTTTCTGACCCAATTTTAATTCCAAATTCGGGAAATACTATTGTGAATCATGCAAATATGAGTCAGGATGAAGTCCATGAAAGAAAATTTTTTTCAGACATAGATGAGATGCTAGATGACCAGATTCTTTCCGATATCCATGAAAGTATTGCACCAGCCACAAGCAGTTTGTTAAGTGAAAGTAGTCTCAAGCCAAGATATTTCTTCAGAAATAGAAAAGAAAAATTTGGCAATGAAAATGATCGAGAAGCCAAGAGAATTAAAGCTATGATTGCAATGATACTTGGATAAGACCTCCAGAGCCATAAAATATATTTTGCCTATTCTGCAAATGAAGTTATTGGTATCAAAATTCCAGAATCATACAATGATTGTGACGGAAACCGAGTTGGTAATGAATAAATCGATTTAATAAACTATATAAGGAGAAAAGATAACTCTAGCTACTACTAACAGGTATTTATAGGCGTTAATTCCCCTCGTGAATCTACAGACTAGTGACTTGTCCTTAGGCACAATACTTATTACCCAGCCACGTATTTCCAGGTGTCACTAAGTTGTAATAACGTTTCCGCCTCCTGAATAGTAGTGCCGTTTCGTTCAGCTTCATCTCCCCCATACAGCCTCATCATAAGAATTCTCAATATTAGGCTCAGGCATCTGCCTAACCTCAAATAACGGTCAAACCGTAACAATGACGCAGTGCATGATCCAATCCATGCCACTGAATGGATTGTGGCCATAAAATAAGAGTTACATGCTATTGAATCCAATAGGATATAGATAGAATGCACACCACCTAAAGGAGCCAAATTGGTTTTAACACAATGGGTATTCACCATCAAAACTCATCCAGACGGGAGCTTAGAAAGGTTCAAGGCTCGAATTGTTGCAAGAGGGTTTAATCAGCAATATGGAAGTGATTATTGAAAGGCTGAGGGCGATGGATAGGGAGACGTCACCTTGTGAGTAGAATACTGATAGGTATGGGAGAATTCAATAGATCACTTGGACAGAGTAAGATGATTGAATGGTAGTGAATTGTAGATGTGGATGTGGATACTAAGAGTAAAAAGGTCCTATCTATATACAGGAGTTCCAACCCTTGTTCCTCCATATGTTATTGTCTATGATAGCTAGAGTAACTACAAAGGTGTCCTTGTTATAGTGAACACGTTGATGTTAGTGTGTAGCAATCAGGAGGCAATAGTGATCAGATTCTAAGGGGTTAACTTAATTGGTGCACGGTTATCCCCTGATGGTGTGTGCAGTTATGAACTCAGATTTTTACAACAGTGATTACACAGAGACATTCGCTCCTACCATGCGTATGGACACTCTGCGAATTATCTTGACAATAGTGGCCAAAAGAAACATGGACTGTTGGCATTTTGATATAAAAAATGCTTTTACAGAATCAAACCTTAAAGATGAAATATATCTATCAGCTCTGGAAGGTGTCGTTATTGAAAGAGGCAAGGCTCTAAGAGTGCTTAAGAGTCTATATAGGCTAAAACAAGCTAGCCGTGATTGGAATCAATTACTGAAACAGTTCTTAGTAGAATGCAGGTTTAGCCAGAGTCGAGCTGATCCTTACCTATATGTAAATGCCAAAATGGAAATTTGGCTGTTAGTTTACGTCGATGATATTGCTGCTGCTTCTTACCATGCTACCTCACTTAAATGGTTTTATGAAAAACTATTATATAAATTCAACGCCAAGAATCTGGGGGAGATTTCGAAGATTCTTGGAGGTCGAATAACTCGAGAAAGAAAAACTAGGACAATTTATCTCGATCAGGAGCAGTACATCTCGGGGGTTCTCGATAAGTTTGGTATCAAAAATGAGAAACATAAACCCAGATTGATTCCTGTAGTTGACTACAAACATCTGCGACCTGGGAAAGAAAATGATGAATCTGCCGGTTTGTGAGAGCCGTAGGAGATCACAGGTTGACAAATGACAAAGTCGAATTGGATAAAGACTATATTCAAAGGATTCTAAACTAAAGAGTAAAGGGGAAAGGAAAGTATCTAGAGATCTACAACTCTACATTGTCTGCGCTGGTCTGTGCGCTACAAACAAAGGACTCTAGCAATATCTTATGTGAAGTGAATGTAATGTGGATATAACTACCCTATCTAATGATCTAGGGTGGAACCGTCACAGAAGGTGGATACAGTTCCATCTGATATATCACGGTGTAGCAACACACTTCCTTTCCCTTCGATCGACATTCTCTCATTTGAACTTGAAATCACATAACCGGAGCAAGGGGCGAGTTGTTCGAATCGTTCTGATCAATGCCTGTAACTGTTATATTTGCCTGTTGTGAGGTTATTTCAGATTGTGTCGAGTTTGGTTGGGACAATTTCTCTTTAAGTCTAGGGCAAGAGTTATAAACATGCCATTTGTACTCTGTCGGAAAACGTTTCTTGCGGAAGGAACATTCATTCAACAAGGGGCGTTTGGAATGCTTGGAAATACTTCCAGGTTTTCTTGGCTTGAGAGATTTATTGTCTGCTTTGCCAACTTACGTGAGGAGAGCTGTTGGAGGAGGTGCAGTGCGATCTAGATCAAGAAGAGGTTGTTTAACCACGGCATAGGTACAATTGTCTCTAGTTGTCAAGTTATCAACTACATCCTTATGATGTTTACTGAACAAACTCAACAAGTAACTCCTCTTAACTTCATCATCATCAAGAAAGCTGGCTAGCTGATGATGATACAAATTTGAAGATTCTCGGGAGTACAACTTGGATTGTATGCATTTGCGAGGAGCGCAACCACCCTAAATTGGTGGATCAATGTAAAAGAACTGTTCTGGTGGTACTGCTCTTTCAAATACTTCCACATCAAGTGATGTCATGGTTTCAGTATGTCAGAGCAGCATGTAGACAGCATGGCGTAGACAAGGGTCAAAGAGATGGTATTCAGGCTTAAGGGCGCCATCATAAATCATGCATGAGATAGTTGCACAACAACTCGGCCAAAAGGCCAGGCCAGAATCATAGAACACTAGATTCTGGTTATCTCCACATATATAGATTCTACAGAAGGCAATCCTAACACAATACAAGGTGCATGAGCAATCTTGTAGGTACAGTATATTTATTATGATTCTCTGAGGAGAGAATTCCTGAAGCTAAAGACTACATATATATACATTCTGAACAATTGCCTTTCGAGAAGATTCTCCCTGTAACCTGAATGACTGGGACTATTCGACAATTGCCTAGAAGGTTCTTGGTACACCTGTCATTCTCATGAACCTTCAGTATGTTTCCAGAAGGTTCACTGAGAATATTCTAAGCTCCGTGGTTTCCAAGACCTTTCCCAAATATTCGCTTTGTGTCATTGCCTACGCTAGCCAGCGTAGGCTACAGGAATCTGTCGGCTCAACGGCTGTTACAAGTGAGGATCTTTGAGTTTTAAGATCTTTCCAAGGATCTTTGAACCAACAACCTGAATATATATATTTACAGCAATACTCGAGAGTTGGCTGTGTGCTCCTTTTTCTTCAGGCAAAGCGTCACTGTCCGGCTTTTTGCCTTCGACAACAATCTCATTAAGTCCTTGTCCTTCGAATACTGCAGTCATTGTAATGGCCCATAACTCATAGTTTATAGGACCAGTGAGGTGGGTTACATTGGTTAATGACATTGCGCGCAAGTAGTTGGTTCCGAGTCTCGAAGCAAAGAAGCCGGTTTTCGAAGTCGAGGATTCCATTTCTGTTGAGCGGTTAGAAGACTTCTTTCGAGATGAGGTTGCTTAATAGTGATGGAATCTTTTTGCTTTTAGGGGCACCAGGCTCATAACCTGTTGAGCGGATTGGCTTGCAAAAGCTTGTGGCTGCTAGGCACAGATCATATCACTTGGTGAAGCAAGTGGGAAAATATAGGAGTCTATAAATCTTTTGTGGAGAGTTTTTAATTACTCCCACTAGGACACATAGTGCCATATAAACTATATTTTGTAATAATAAAATCTAGTGGATGGTATTTACATCAAAGTGTATTAATACTAACATCACAATTGATGGGAGATTAATGACGTGTATTCTACACATGCCCGCCTTTACCATAATTGGATGCACCAATTTCAACACTACCTTGGTGCTGTCTTTCCCTGATTGGGATTTGATTACAAAATTGAATTGCAATGTTACGGGCTGCACTTGACCCTAGTAAGAAGTGGAAGGTTAGATGTTCGGAAGACTAATGACCTCCAACCCTAGTCAACAAGGTCCAGGTAAGGAATTAGAACCCATGCAGGTTGAGCGTAGACTCCTTGAACAGCTAGCCTCATAATCTCCTACCAGAGAGGTCATACAGCAAGCGTATAGACTTTACTAATGGTTAGGAGATATAATAAGACCTTCCCTCTAGAATTAGTTAGTCTCTTTTGCATGTAAAAAATAGACAGTATTTGGACTTCATACCCTTGCTTCATTGTGTTGTCATAGCCATTTCACATGCAATAGGAATTCACTCCATTGTACTTGGCAGTGCAGAAGCTCTTTTGTGGTCATAAAATATTCGAGATTGCAGTGGTCCCTGTCACAAACTGATTAATGTAGAGATAATATCCTGTCAGCGTTTAGCTTAAACACATGTGATAATTGCTATATCACTGATACACTCATGGTGTTGAGTGTCATGGCGTAGAATAAGCACAAGTGAGATTACAGCTTGTATAACTATATATTCAATCTATTGAGCAAATACTAAGACAAAGAAGAAAAAAGAAAGTCTAATGATAATAGAATCTGCGAGCTTTTGTGTGTGTGCTCTCGCTTCCCAGGGTTGCGTGACCTTATCTTATCTCCTCCCACATATTCTTTCCCCACCTAGCATACCTTCTTAGTCACCTGATATATGTAATGACATGGCCGAATGCCGTGCTGTTACATTGAGGTGATGTCTGACCCTGTTGTGGTTATGAGCTGAGAGGTATATATGTTAAGGTTATGAATTAAATGGGAGCATAGTTACTGGTCAGTTTTCACAGATTCTGTTTCAGGATGTTGGAATTGGTAAGTTACTTGTTGGCAGGTATCCGATACTTTTTCGATACTGTTCATGAGGTAGAACACAGACTATTTATATACTATATTTTGATCCATGTCATTGTCTACGCTCTCTCTCCTGACTTACTGCCAACAGCGTGCCTAGGTAAAACTCTGCAGCTAATGAGTCCATCTCCCATGAGAGGCTTCCACTGTTCCGGAGGCTGGTGCGCACGGTCCTAGCGCACATTGCTGAAATACCTCAATTACTTACGTGTAATATCCCAGCTGAGCAATCCTGAACCCAGCTGTTCAGGACCGACATCAAACCTGTCCATGGCTCGCGCCCGTGGTTTGTACACACACCGCGGCGTCGCTGTGACTGCTTGTAAGCCGGTAATTGCCTGTAGCCTGCGCTATCTAACGCAAGCTTAGCATGAATTCAGGCAGGGACTATTCTTGGAAGCAGGGTCTTACAAAGTGGCAAACACCTCCAAGAATAGGGCATGACAAGGGGATACAAGAAGGGATACGAGAAGTGATCCGGATAGAAAACTGTGTCATTTGCTTGGATAATAATCATGTATAAAGTAACTGTTATTATCATTTTCAATCTGTAGTTCACCATAGATCGAAAATAAACTACCTCTGAACATAAGGTTGCCCAAGTGCCTATGCTTAGACTGTGACAGTCGCTCCAATCATTCCCATACAGTGTCTCAATTCTGCAGTCTTTAGTCCATCACTCAGGAGCGGAAGCAGTTGTATAGTTCCGGTAGCACACGAGGTCTGCATATACCTCTGAGAGCCATCCTGTAATTACCCGGCGATACCTAACTCCACATGGCTAGCGTATGTGGTCAATAGACTCGTCACAACGCTGCCCCAATCATTGCCCTGCAATGACTCAGTCTGGTGCTCTTAAGTCTCCGACTCAGGGGCGACAGTAGTTGCATCTGTAGTCAGTACACAACGTGCATATGCACCTGTCGGCGCCGAGCCGGTCATCGACTGGCGATATCACAACAGTATAGCAATTATATGACTCTGTGTTGTGGATATGAGCTGAGAGGTGTATAGCAAGTATATGACTCTGCTGTCCGTCGGTGGAGTGGCACGGGCTCATGTGCAATGGTGAGTTGCGGAGATGGCGCGCTCAAGCTGGATGATGGCACGATGGACACTGAGTGCGTATCACTGTGGCCAATGGGTGTCAGTAGGTATCAAATGTGAACTCTTACTGACAATGGTGATCTATGAAGGTGATGCTAGATGTGCATCCCGACGATTGATAATATCATCTAATGGATGATGTGAAGTATGATATTATTTGGATAGATTTTTTCACTAAACTCGGCAGGTGAAGAGATTGTAAAGTACATGAACAGCGCCGTGCACCAGCCTGTATTTTCCACCCTTTCCTAATACAGCAGCCCATCCTCCGTTCCCCTGTCTCCTAACAACTCAACCGAGCCAGCACAACAAGGAGGCATAAATTTCTGTAGACAGCGTGACGTAATAAGTCATCTGACACCGTATCTCATCTCGGGTCCCTTCTTTTTTTGTTTGGGGAAGATGGGTGCCCCTGTTTCTAGAGCAGTAAGCTCTGGCGTCCTTTTCCAGTCCGAGACTAGTGTATTATAATCATTAGTTAGATGTTAATGAACAAACAAAACACACAAATCGAGAAATTCGAAAATTCGAAAATTCATTTTTTCCCTCTTTCCATTCCTATGATTACATCTGTGCTTGACTTCTCGAATTGTTAACCGTCGCGAGGTATTTAAAATGCATCTGGTGAGAAAAAATCGCCCAAAGCCGACAACTTCAGTCGGCTTTGAACGGACACTATTGTGTCCAAAACCTACTGGCTTCGCGCAAAAACTATCAAGCCTATTTGCGAGTGAGGCCTTCGTCCCAGGGAAGTCTACAAATCTTCCCGACAAAGAGATGACTGATTCTGAGCCCATCAGGACAGTTACAATTGGTCCCGAGACCACCAACCCCATCGAGCTGGCCCCAGTTGCAAGCAGCTCTAGGAAATGAAAAGAGGTCGTCAGAGAAAAGACGACAGAACCTACAGAAAACTCTGCAAGAAAAATCGCTGTGCCAGTCTCCAAAGGCATAGCTTCGACAACAGCGATGGAATTTCCTCCTGAGCTGCAATCTGTGATGGAGGCCGAAAAGCGTCGAACGGCGCAAATTAAGGCCCGAATCGAAATTTGCTCCACTGCAATTAGCAGTGTGGAAGCAGCACTCTTGCCTCTCTCGATTGGCGACGACAAAGAATTCGTAGACGGCATCAAAGTCTACCTTCGAGCGGCCATCGGCCAATTTGTTCAATCAGGCCCAGGGACCACACCATCGGTTCTCCCTGCTCGCCCAAGCAACCCTCTTCCGACGAGGGCTCAAGAAATTAGGGTTCAGAACCCTACGACAACCCATGCTCCGGCACCAAAGGCGACTTGGGCCACAGTAGCCCGTGCAGGTCTAGGCCGCAGCTCTGGGCCGTCAATTACAAAGGCAGCACCGCCTGCCCCAAAAGCAAAAAGTGCCAAACCGAGGATAGCAGTCGATACCCGACTGTTTCTACACCTCGCGTTTAATCACCCCCACCGACAACTGTCACCAGCTGGCGTAAGATTAGCTGTGTCACAGGTGCTTGGTACCGCTGCCGACGACATTACGTTGGTTCAGCGGGTCAAAACAGGCTTTGCGCTGACAGCAAAGTATGAACTCGCTCAGAAAGAGCTCCTGGATTCCTCCATATCACGGAGGGAATCTGGAATAAACCTGGAGCCAGCGTCAAATCTGGTTGCCTTCCAGATTGCCACCGTACCGGTGACAATAAACACACTTGCAGGTCCCATCGAGATCACGGCAAAGATGGTTGCAGATGAAGTCGCGCGAGTGACGAAATTGGTTCCGTTTCTTGTCCTTCCTCATGGGCAGTGCAAGCCCGGGACGCCATACGAGAACTGGCAAGCCCTCTTTCCTCGCGAATCCACGCCCCGACCTGGATTTCGCCTTTTCGACGACTCTGGAGCTGCGAAGCTCTTCCGACCACGTCGACCAATAGAACAATGCAAACGCTGCCTTGGCTTCCACGCCAGCCGCGGATGCTCCCGCACTCCAGCTTGCTGGAAATGCGGATCTAATATGCACTCAGAATCAGAGTGCAAGGCCCTCACCCGGTGTCGAAACTGTGGGGGACCTCACCGATCGGATTCCCGGGCCTGCTTAGCCAGACCCAGCAAGTCCGGACCGGTGCCAAAAGAGCAGCTCGCGCGGATCCGCCAGATCCAGCAGGGGGGAGTTCGCGAGAGTGGCTCGATTTAGGGCTGCAGCCAAAAGGGTCGAAGAGGCAATCATGGCCTCAGCGAAGGATGTCTCGATGGCCGAGGGATCGGGTTTTGGAAAACTGGAATCCGAAGAAGAAGTTTGAGGGTACAGCAACCCTCGGTGAAGTCTACAAAAAGATTCAAATATATAGCAGGATACCAGCTGAATTCAGGTTATCTGCGAACTAATCTTTCGCTCTTAGCGGAGATAAGAAAAAGTCACTTGGAGGATGTGACAGGAAGGGGGAACGGGCGAGAAACGCGGGATCCGGACCAAACAGTATTTCTTCCAAATTTGATTTCAGTTTTTGATTTATGTTTTTGATTTATGTTTTTGATTTTAGTTTTGCTGTTAACTTCTACAATTTCAGTAGAAGTTCATGCGGTTGGAATGAGTTGGGCCTGTACGCAGTGATCCTTGCCGGCTCCACCGGTCCTTGACCCATTGTGGATAAAAAAAGGGTTAGCTTAGGACTAGAAAGTACCAAAAAAAAAACATCCAATTCGAGAACCCTCAATTTGCCCGTTCCCACCATTTCACCCGTCTCACGCATTATTTATCGAATTGCAATTGTTTGCCATCGGCGGCAATTTAAAATGCCTCCGACGCGTAGAACGCACCAAAACGCGATCAGCGGAATCACCAAAGATCGCATCATCAAACCCTATAGATTGCATGAATCTATACTAACTCTTGCAAGACAAAAACTTACGGATAGAGGATCAGAGGCCTCCGAGAAAAATTTAGACTCCATCGAGGCTGCACTCGAAGCTAACGTTCGCAATATGCCCGAGGTAGAGATGTTGGACGTCGAAGTCCAGAAGTTGAAATCTATATCAGACCAAGATGGGCTTCCTCCAGCCCAGAAGATGGGGAAAAGCCCCAGGGCCCGCAGAAACCCCAAAAGAAACCGTCGCTGCACCCGAAAAGCGCGCTACGGTTCCAGCACTACCGCGACTTAAGGAAGTAAGGCCCGCAAAAAGGGCCGACATACCCTCAACCAAGGCAGCAGGAGCCGAAAACTCTTCACTGGCCCCACTGCCTACAGCAATAGAAGCAGCAGACAGAAAACATACATATCCTCCCGAATTGCTTGCAGCGATAGAAGCGGAGGAGCGCAGGGCAAGACAAAAAGCCGCGCAATTCACAATATGCTCGACGGCTATAAGCAGTATCGAGGCAGCTCTTCAACCGCTCTCTATCGGTGAAGATAAAAATTTTGTAGACTCCATCAAAGTCTACTTGCGAGCAGCAATCGCGCAATTCGTGGCAGCCGGTCCGAACACCGCTCCGCCGGTCCTGCCCCAACGACCAATTGTCGCAACTCCCCCCGCGACCACCATCCCAGTAGCTGTTCCTCGGAATATTTCAAAGGCTGCAGCACCTCTCCCGCTCAGAAGCACCTGGGCTACTGTCACCAGAGCAGGACACCAAAAGTCAGGCGCACAAGCCCCTGCAAAATCACCTCGGTTTCGGCTGCCCCATCTGCCAGGAAACCAGAGAAGAAGCCGGCAGCATCAACAACAGCATCGAAAGATGACCGAATCTTTCTGCGTTTAGATGCAAACCACGAGTGGAGACAGCTCTCTCCAGCTGGCGTTCGCGAAGCCGTCGCTAAGCAAACACATTGCACCCCTGCTGATTTCGACCAGGTGCAACGCGTTCCCACTGGCTTTGCCATCCGTGCCAAAAACCCGGATGCAAAAACTCGACTGCTGGAGGCCTCCAGCACTTTCACACAAGTGGAGGCAAAACTAGAACCACCAAGTGATCTAGTTTCCCTCCGGATCGTAACGATTCCAGTCGCTGTGTTCGGCTTAGAAGGATGAGTCGAAGTCACTGCCGAAATGGTGGCCGCCGAAATCCTTAGAGTAACCAGCTGCACTCCAGACCGAGTAAGGATACACGGAAAAACTAAGCTCGGCGCTCCCTACAGATCCTGGGCGGCCTTGTTTCCCAGGAATGCTAGCCCAAAGCCTGGATTCCGACTCTTCGACGACTCAGGAATAACAACCATCCAACGAAACCGCCCTCCCACACAGCGATGTAGGCGATGTCTCGGTTTCCACGCCACCCGTGGGTGTTCTCGCGCGCCAGCCTGCTGGAACTGCGGATCCACCATGCACTCGGCATTCGAGTGTAAAGCAGCCTCTAAATGTCGAAACTGCGGAGGCCCCCATCAATCTGGCAGTCGAGACTGTCTTGCTCGTCCCAACAGGTCTGGCCCAGCTATCAGGGAGCAACCTGTGACAATCCGACAAGCTGGCCAACGCGAGTACCAGGCCGTCGCTCGAGCAAAAGCTGCCACCAAGGTCGCTGATGCTGCTACAGCTGCCGCCAGATTGACAAGACCAACTTCTCCTGCTGCTGTTAAGGATAACCTTTCGATAGACACAGCAATGGCTGAGGGTTCAGGCTTTGGGGCCTTGAACCCTGAAGAAGCTTTGTGAAGGGCGCCCTACGGGCCCCTTCACGCCCCCCTCCTACACTAAGTTTTATGTCAATAAACGTAGGCAGGGGAGGCGCAACCCACAACATTGCGCTCTCTAGAGCTTACGAGCTAGGCGTGGATGTTGTGCTGATTCAAGAACCTTGTTGGACCAAGCAAACGAACGAAGCCAAGTCACATCCGGGTTACCTCTGTCATACACCGTACGGAGGTGAGGATGTCCGACCGAGGACGGTGACCTACACTTGTAAAAACGAAAAGGTGATATCGGCAGAGCAGATTTTCCCTTGTAACAGGCTGACTGGGGACTACTGCTGGGTACTGGTCAATGGAATCACATTTCTCAACGTGTATAAGGCCCCTAACAACCCGACTGCAGTCTGCACGCTCGTCGACTGAAAAGCGTCCGCGAAGTCCATTGCAGCTTGGGACTTCAACTCAGTGCAATTCTGCATGGCAACCTGGAGCAACTCGGCCTTATGGACAGAGTGATGAGATAGAGAGGTGGGCGGAAGACCATAACCTCTCTTGTCTGATAATTGGAGAGCCGACTCATAAAGCTGGCAACACTCTGGATCTCGCTTGGACCAACATATCTGGAGCCCGTGCTTGGGTCGATAGGGAGGAATGTATGACCAGCGACCATCTTCCGATCCGTGGAATCATACCTTCCGCAACCTTCATCGGGAACCCGGCTCCACCAAAGATCAGAGTGCCCAAGAAAAATATGCCCAATTTTGCGCGTGCCGTTGCAAAATGGGTACATCCGCCGTTAGACTTGAGTACAAAAGAGAAAGTGGATGAGTATGCCCAAGAGATCTGCTTCCATCTCTCGGAGGCCATCAAAGCGACAGGAACTCGGGCCAGAAAAGAAAGCGGCAAATCTGCGCCGTGGTGGAATCCTATTTGCAAATACGCATACACAGAATACCGAGCCGCAACGACACCGACACAGTGGGCAACTTGCGCAAAGGAGCTTCGAGCGACCATTACAGCCGCCAAGAAAAAATACCAGACAAGCCAAGTGGAAGCAATGACATCACCGTCCGATATCTTCAAGCTGATGCACTCGGTAAACCATAGACAGGCCAAAGCCCCTCCGCCACTCAATCACAACGGAAAGTTCATCACGGACCCGTTAGAGCGAGCTACCATTCTCCAAGACGCCCTTCTTGCACTCCACCAACAATCGGACGACCTTCCGCCATGCAACACTCCAAGCGATAATCGAATACCTTGGGAAGGTGAAATCTCAGATGAAGAAGTGCGCACTTGCACAATCGGCTGTGGGAAGACAGCACCTGGGGCAGATGGAGTTACGGTTGAGCTCCTCGAGGCTTGCTGGAAGACGATCGGACCATGTATTTCGCAGCTCTTTAGAGCCTGTATACGACTGGGCACTCATCCATCGTGCTTCAAGCTAGCCGAAGTGGTACTACTGGAAAAGCCTAATAGGGACCCAACCACGATCAAAGGCTGGAGACCTATAGCCCTCCTCTCATATATAGGTAAAGGATTGGAAAGGCTTCTTGCCAAGCGAATGGCGCACCTAGCAATCAACTGTGATGTGGTTGGCCATCAAAAATTCGGTGCGCTCCCAAAGCGATCTGCAACGGACCTGGTTTCCTGCGTAGTCCATCACGTCAAAGAAGCACGCTCCCAGGGATGGGCTTCAACTTTCGTAACTCTAGACGTCCAAGGAGCGTTCGATGCAGTACTCCACAATCGCTTGGTCAGGCGCATGCAAGCCCAGGGATGGCCAGACTCAATACTCCGGTGGACGACTTCATTCCTCACACATCGGAAGGTACAAGTGCGTTTCTCCGGCGGAGTCACCACCCAGAGAGAGCTGGTCTGTGGAGTCCCACAGGGATCACCAATCTCGCCATTACTTTTTCTTCTGTATATGGCGGAGCCAATGAAAAGTGGTACCCCGGGACTGAGGTTTAGCTACGCCGACGACATCGGTATTCTAGGGTTTGGACGCACAATTGCTGAATCTGCCGCTGCTATACAAGAAGAGACAGATCATCTTCTCGAATTGGCGCGGAATAATGCCGTCGACTTTGACACGGAAAAATCCGAAGTCATTCAATTTCCGGGACGACGTCGAGAGGAAGCAGTTGGTGTCCACGTCAACAGAACCCTTATCGAGCCTGCGGAAAACATTCGCTGGCTAGGCGTGAATCTGGATCCACGACTCAATTTTAAACACCATGTAACTACATGGTGCGGTAAAGCGGTAAAAGTTGCCCAGCATATGTGCCGCTTCAACTCTGCCTTTCGAGGAGCAGCTCCTGGGCCATTGGCTAAGGCAGTAGACATGTGCGTTGTCTCGCTAGCAACTTTCGGATCTGATGTCTGGTGGCCAGGGTCCAAACGCCCAACGATACGAGGAATGGTCACGTCATCTACCTCTAACCTCTGCAGCATGATTGACCGAGCTATCTTGATGGGATTGCGGGCTGCACTTCCAGTGATGAGGACAACACCAAATGTAGTCCTTCACAGAGAAGGAGGAATCCCGCCGGCAAATGTCATACTAGAGGGAAACCGACTCCGACTTTCGGCAAGGCTTAAGACCCTTGATAACCGACACCCTTTGAGGACCCGCGCTTTCGTGTGTCCGAATGTCGGCACTCGGAAATACAAAAAGACCGCCAAGTCCTCAGCCAGACCAGAGATCCAGATGTCACGGTTACAGCGTGCCTGCCGAGAGCTCCCGGAAGCAGAAGCCCCTGAGGCTCTGATGCCGGTGGTTTACCCTAGGAGATCAGGCTCAAAGCCGACGGAACGCGAAGATTGCATCCGATGAATCAGCGACGTGCCAGGGACGGATATTTGCGCATACTCGGATGGTTCATCGGAAGGACATGGACGCTCCGCCTGGGGTTTCGTTCTGAGGAAGAATGGGAAACTTATTGGCAAAGTAAGTGGCATCAAGCACGGGGGAAAGGTGCTGGATGCAGAAATAATGGGAGCAAGGAAGGCTCTGGAGGCTGCACTGGAGTTCCTGGAGAACGAGAAGTCCAGGAAAGGTGAAGGTCCTAGGAAAGTACACGTGTTTCTTGACAGCCAGCAGGCTGAAAGCGCACTAACGACAGGCTCGTCCTCAACTAGCCTTGAAGATGTACGCAAATTCCGTGCGTCATCCAACAAAGCAGAGATATCAGTGAAGTGGGTTCCAGGGCATGCAGGAATCCAAGGAAATGAAGAGACGGACGCCATGGCCCGTGCAGCACTTCGAGAACTGCCTAGCCTGGATACGCAACCAGGATCCAGTACTCTGGCACATCTTCGAGGCCTCATGAATCGCAGATGGCAGAGATTGCTGGATAATTGGTGGGAAGAGGCCTGTCCGCCTAAATACCGCCAACTCAACTTACAGGTGCGGAGACGTAAACTACCGGAACTGTCTCTCTATAGGCACCTGCTCCGGGCACTAATTGCAGCACGAACGGGTCACGGCAATTTCGCGGCATACCATCGCCGCTTCAACAACCCATACGCACCCATGGAGTGCTCTTGCGGGAAGGAAACTACTCCAACCCACTTCATCCACTGTAGCCGCCACGCACAACAAACACGTAGGCTCAGAAAGTCAATGTCACACGTTGACTTTATCAAAAAGCTTCTCGGGCCCAAGTGCCACGAAAGATTCAAATTATTTGCGGAGGAAACCGGCTGTTTTGATAGCCAACCCGCCCACTCATCCACTGTTCTCAGCGGGGATCGGATAAACTAGTCATTGCCACAACGCATGACACGAAAGGAAACGAGGCGAGAAGTGTCGTTTCTCTGAGGAAATTTCTTATGTACTTGAATTTAGGGTTGAAGGATGGAGTCTCGATTTCGGAGTCGGAGTAGGTGGTGTCTTCTGAGTTATAATTTACCTTCTACTTTTTCTGTAGCGGGTCTCGCGGTTGGAATGAGTTGGGCCTGTAAGCAGTGATCCCCGCCGGCTCCACCAGTCTTGTACCGATAGTGGACCTAGAGCTTTAGCTTAGGACTTTAATATAATAAAAAAAATATATTACCATCACCTAAGTGAAGTCACATAAAGATCACGCAAGAGATTGTAAATCCTCATCTCAGTGAGGACGAAAATTTTACTTAATCTCTACACTACAGAATTGACAGTGAGAGCTGGACGTGTGTAGAGGACACCGCTGATAGGTATTTTAAGTCCCTCATTGTCGTATATTTTGATACAGATAATTTCTAAGTGGTCCGATTTCTCGTTCTGAGAGCTAGAGGACATGAACTACCAAAAATATTCGTTGCCGATGAGGTTCAAACATTGAACGACATTTGGCGGCCCATAGCTTCTTTAGACCGTAGCTTGATGTTCAATGGCCACATCGCTCAATGTTTTAGCAAATGATCATTTTATAAGAGAAATCTGCTTAAATTACATTACACTTGGTGCCTCCCCATCGAGGCACATGGTTACTTTATTCAACGATTCTCCTTTCTCAAGAACCTCACTTTGGACACACCGTTGAATATTTTGCCCCCTCTAATGGCTGTGGGAATATACCTGCATCTAGGAGTGCGAACGCATCCCATTCGTGAGCACCTTGGGTCTTGAAGTTCCAAAATATCCAGCCTTGAGTATAAGTCTCGAAAGCGAAGATTTGGGCTTCGATATAACTACGCATGTGCCGGCGATATGTCTCATTCCAGTTCTTAATCTCTTTTTTATCTTCACAGCTACCAATATACGAAGAACCAGGATAAGACCCATCGTATCGAGAGCCAACATGGTAGCCATTAAGCCAAACAGCACAATCCGTCATTGCTGCGGTCCATTCGCCCACCACTATCCACTTGTCAGAACCTTCAGAGTAAGAAACAGCATTATTACAAGCAAGTTCTTGATGCTGATGAGGCTGTAGGGCTACTAATTCATTTGTAAAGACTTGATATTCGTGGTGGTCAATTACGACGCCATGCGAGTTATTATCTGATACACTTAGAAATCCATTCCAGAATTTTGGCTGCATGAATGAATCATGCAAGATGACTGTAGTTTGGCTAATAGCGCGAATGTCATTAAAAGCATCTCGGTAAAATTTCTTTAGTGAATCAAGGCTCAACTCTGGTCCAAGAGGCTCATTAAGAAGCTCAATACCAACTACAACATCCTGATACTCTGGCTGCGTATATTTTACTGTAATATCATGAAGAACAGTTAGAGTGACGTTAACTTTATCAGAAGATTGCCAAAGCGGTTTTGAAAGAAAATGGCCGCTGTTATCAAAGCCATTCTGACTTCCAGGGGCACCGTGCAGATCTATCCATACTTTGAGACCAGTTAGCCTTGCCCAGTTAATTGCTGAATCGAGATAAGGAGCAGCTCCTTGAATATATGGCTCTTCTTCTAATTTGGTGTATGCCCAGTAGCCGATAGGAATGCGAACAGTATTAAAGCCTACATCTGAAATTCTCTGAAAGTCTTGAAATGTTACCCAGCTATCCCACTATATAACATCAGTAAAAGCTTTCTTCGGGCTTAGAACACAAACATGACGCTTTAGAATCTCATGAGCTGTAGAGCTCTTTAATTTTTGGCCCAGAGTAAATTCGTCTTTAATACCGAGAGATTGATCGAGGTTATCAAAAATTGAGGG